>JAZGQO010000006.1:61642956-62953184 GCA_036850965.1 Patella caerulea | reverse complement strand
ATCAAGGGCTATACATAACACTCTGGCAGTAAATATCGGAAATCATTGAAAATCAATAGGCCTCCTCGTCTCCTGACATTTCAAAGTGATCAATGGCAATAACTGTGGCAGTAATTATCGGAAATCGTTGGAAATCAATAGGCTTTTTTGTCTCATGACCTTATAATCTTGTGTATCAATTGAATTTAACTTCAGCATCTAGAGTGTCCACAAGTAATTTCCAGTAGTGTCAACGTGCGCCGGACTGGGCAGTGACAACATACAACCCATATCAATGTAGGGCCAAGTAAAAAAAAGTAGGAAGTCATTTAAAATAGCATATCATTCATGTCTTACCTTTTTTAACTTGAGCTGATGCTTGCTGTCGATCTTTATTGGTAAAATGACTGACAGGTTTAGGAATGTTCATTTCACCATCAAAATGCATCTGTTTCATGATATTATCCACCACACCCCTTTCTCGAAGTTTCCTCATCAACTCGTTTTCACTGATATGTCCTTCCTTACCTTCAAACTCTGTTTTAATAACTTCATCAAGCACGTTACGAATATGTCTCTGGATATCATTCTAATTCAAAAAATATAATAGAAAATTAGCATATACAATTATTTAACTGCAATACTGTAAAGAAATGAAATGGCTTTTTTTAACGTCCTGCTGTTCTGCTACAAACTGAACTAATGTAGACGGCCATTTGTCATATAGTGTGCTATGAGGGAAATTTTGCCCAGACAGTTGCACTATGGCCTAATCTTATATCAATTTCCAACTGTAAAGGGATTTTTCACGTTCACGCCAATGTGTACACAGGACCTCGCGTTTTTGGTCCCATCTGTCAGAACGACTTGACAGCTATCCTTGTCAGACCCTTCCCATCCCAAATCACTGAAAAGGGGGAATCTGGCCGGAATATCTGGATGAACTTCCTCGGCCAATGCAAGGATCAAACACCTCACCTTCAGGCTAACGAGCCATTTTATGAATCACAAAGAAAACATGTGTTCGCTCTTGAATATATGAAGCTTAAAGGTGTTGACCCCTTTATCAAGGTTATAGGATCTTGGTGCAGGCGTCAACACAACTCAGCTGGTGCTTGGCTTCACAAATCCAGGAATTGGAGAGATCTGTCTGCCAGATCTACTCTTTTTCTGGTCCATTAAACCTACTCGCCCTCAGATCAGTCAGATGGCAATTGTTCAGGTGGCAATTGTTCGTGCTGCATTAATGTTCCCCCATATCACGAGAACAAATTATATTCTCTAAGCTGAAATCTATCAGAGTTTGGCGCTCAGCGACACCAAAACCCAATAAGAGCTACTTAATTACGATCACGTAGATGAGGTCAGAATGATGTAAAAATCCCAGAATGAACTTCAAATCATGAAATTCTGACCATTATTGGAGGAGATACAGTACACTTCAGGGCTAAGTGTGAAAATCCTCCCTGTGGGTGTTTTTTCCACTCAAAAATCGCGGTGTTTTTCTCATGTCCACTCCGCGGAATTTGCGACGTTCTGGGCGGAAAAAAAGTCCGCGAAAAGATAAAATTCGCGGAGGATTATTGTCCGCGAAAATTTGAAATTCGCGGCGGATAATTGTCGGTGGAAACATAAAATTCGCGGAGGATTATATTCCATAGTGATTCAAAATAGTCTGAGTAATTTAGTCAATATTGTCACAGCGTTATTTAATAGTTAATGGAATAATATCACGAGTATATTAGTCGTTTTAGTTAACCTATAATTTATATATTCATAATACTATTTTCAAATTGTTTTTTGAAAATTAACTAAATTGTACCAAAGTATTATTTTATTCATATCCTAAAATATCTGTTATGCTCGATTCATTTATAATGTACATGTACATCGGTATTCAATTCGTAAATCGCACCACAAAGTGCATACACATATCAATTTTATATGTCATTAGTTCATCCGACAAGCAGACAATGAAACCATGTTTCGTGAATTCTAATAACATTGTCTGAAAATGGATGACAATAAACATAATATCTAGCGATTTGCACGTGGGCGTCTTAAAATATGCTGTCGATTTTTTATGTACTGATTTATTATCGATTTTAAATATGAAGAAGAATTTAATGACAATCGTAGAAATAAACAAATTAGCATTAATTCTTGGAAGGTATATTTTCTCCCCGATATTTAATTTAACGGTAATTCGATTAAAATGACGATTGGGCTCCCAACGTTCAAATAATACTTTATGTCCCGAGAATCAAATATCATGTAATGTATAGAAGCTGAAAGATTCTTTACTTATTTCAGTTTCGTATTTGACTAAGATACAGAGTCCCCATTCCCCACATTTCAATACGGATCAACATGTCAAATCGTTTCAGATAGCGCTATATGTATATGGCTTAAAAGTGTCATGTCTCAAATGGTCGCTTCATAGATATATTATTTTATGCTTTAACTTATAAATGCAACACACAAACTGCTTACCGTATTTATACAGTTGACGATAAATATCCTAGATAATAATCCGGTTCGGTTTCTTTCCAATAATTATCACAGAAACAAATATTAAATTTCATTTTTCCAGTGAACATATCGATGAAGCTTTCAATAAATAAAACACCTAACAACCAGACCATATGAATCGAATCTTGTGCGGACTGAACTTAGATTTATAGGATTTAATTGTCGCACCAAAGAGTACAAAGGAAAATGCTTAACAACAAGCATGCATTAGTTAAAGCGGCTTGGCGTGATATAAGAGATGATTTTTGTGCCAAATTAAAAATACACTGAAAGGGCCTCACTAGTCCGCAGGTGCTCTACTCTCTAGTCTGTCGCTGTAAGAAATACGTGTACTATAAATGTGGGTATCAATAAAGCCTAACCCTAATAACAGATATCGGTTGACCAATGAACCCTAACCCTAACACAACCCTAACCCTAACACAACCCTAACCCTAACACAACCCTAACCCTAACTAATGAACCCTAGTAATATATTATAGAACCCGCGGGCTAGTGAGCATTCCCCTTATTACCACCGGTTAAAGGAATAATTCTATTGACAGAATATGTCAACTGCGAATTAAGTATTGATTTCATAATTTGCATGCGCCAACCTTCAAGTCTGTACCGATTCAAAAATTAAATTATCTCTTATTTTAATATCCATAATTTTTAAAGCCTGAGTTTTATGTTATCGTTAATAAAATTAATAGAATCTTATGCAAATTACTGGTAATACGTGATGTAAATTGTAGGAGGTGGGGAGGTGCTATTCATCGTAGCCCGTTCGTAATTTAGCCATGTGTGTGTTAAAGAGGTTTGTATTTTAGTCAATTATCAATTCCTTTTGATGGCACGTGTGAATTCGCCTAATAAAGATAGTTGATTGACAGTATGCATTGACTCAGACTCCTTGGTGCCTAAATGAAATGTCATCACGGTATTTTCCGACTGATAGTTTTAATGTACATGTGTTCGGTAAGGTTGACGGTGAATTTTGGCGATGTGTGCTTAAAAACAGGAGATGAAGGCATTTCATTCATTTGGGAATTAAATCAGAATATATTACTTGAGGTGTGAATTTTGTAACTTATTTGTCAGAATGGAAATGGCTATTTTAATGTACAACACTTTCGCCCAAGGTAAGGCCAGCATTTATGTGTGTAAATTTTGAAAATTTCCTAATTTCAATGAGTTTGAAATAGTCGAACGATTCAAGTTTTAAAAATATCGAACATATTAATGAAGTAATGTATCGATATAGGGTGAAACGATCGTGGGATGAACTGACCCATATTAGCCTGTTTTTAATATTGCATTTTTGTGATTTATAGTTAAGTCTAATAAAACAATACTTTAATAGTATAAACACTTACAATTACCATGCCAACGTGTTGCGGATTGAAACCACGGCTTTAAAACTATGAGTGAGCTCGCTTTTTTTAATTATTTGAATAGAGGCTCTAGAACCACTTGTAATAACATGCTCAACACATTTCGGATTGAAACCACCGCTTTGTAACAATGAGATTACTCACTTTTCTTTATTATTTGCCGACATACTTAAACGGTAAACGGCTTCGTAGCACATTGTTGTTTTAAAAATCCAAAACAAAAACACAGTAACAGAATACAGACTACATGTGTAAATGTATAAGTCATTAATGGGCAGACAAGCGGACGTTAAATAAAGCTGAATAATACATTTTTACGAATGTTCGTCCATATGATTATTTGTAAGGTTTGTTATATATGCCGCACATGTAACAAACGAGTATGCGATGTTGTAAATTATACATCGATAATATATGCATATGGATACGAATACAATGTAAAGCATACGTGTAACAATAATTTCATCAAATTAAATTTCGCGCTGGGGTCGGTGGTTTATGCATATATTTTATTTCAAAGTTTTAAAAGCATGCCGATAATGCTGTTTTTCGGGATTGGACTACTGAATTATGGATACGAATACAATGTAAAGCATACGTGTAACAATAATTTCATCAAATTAAATTTCGCGCTGGGGTCGGTGGTTTAATAATTCCGCGGAAGTCGGTGGTTTAACAAATCCGCGGTGGTCGGCGGTTTACTCAAATTCGCGGCGGAAATTTAGAGCGGATTTTACAGCGGGACCTGAGCGGATTAATAGCCTGTACTCCGCGATTTTTCAATTCCGCCCAGGTCGGACCACGGAGGAATTTCATACTTAGCCCTGAAGTGTACTGTAGCAACGAACTCTGTCTGAGGGGTCCCGATTTCAAAGGAGTCCTTCCCAGAGGAGTAAAGAGGTTGCAAAATTTAACATATCATATTCATACCCTGCAAATGACCCAAACTTAGCCCTGTTATATGACTTTAGTTGTATAATGTAGCCTTCCATAAAAACTTTCAGGCTCTAATGAATACCTGACCCCATTAACTTTTTGCAAGATTTGGTAATAAACTGTATCAACAAAAAAATACAAATTTATCATCACCAGAATTGCAGAGCCATGTCTAAGACTAGGAGACAGAATTATTATTGTTGTTACCAACACCGTACATGTATATAACAAGGGCCGGCCACCTAATAACAGCTGCTATCAAAAAAGCTACTAAAGAAAGACTCAGATATTATGGACTAAAAAACTACAAGCCATTATTATAAATTAACAGAGTATGATTGCATGGATCACCTGTCTCACTTTCACATAAATCTGGTGAATTAATTGATCGATGTTGAATTATCAAAATATTAAACAGATTTAATTTTAAGATTCATTACTGAATAGCACCAATAGTTGGGCCTAGGAATTGTTTACAGTTAGGCCTGCAGTTGGGAAAAAAGATACATCCAAATAATTTGACATCATCATTCATCACCTTGAAGATCAAGATCAGATGATCTCACTTCACGTCAGTCATGATGATGTTGCATCACATTTATCAAGCTATTGAAAAGAGAATGACTTTGTTTCTCACTTGTGACAACTGGCTGTTAATTATCTGTTTCAATTCATGAATCTTCTCGTCAGGCAGAGCCATTGTGGAACAGTTTTTCGGGAACAAAATGACATCAAATCAAAGAATTCACGCTGTCAACACGATATGTCATGTCATGTTTCGAAAACGGCCGGGGAAATGGACGTTTAAGCATGCGCACACACTAAACCATGGAAAGATCAAGGTCGAATATGGAGGTCAAGGCTGGTTAATGTTGACGGAAATGACGTCAGACCACATGAGGCTCACTTTTATAAACAAACAATGATAATCATGATCATGATGTGATAAATTTATTGTTATTTAGATAAACTTGACAGTCGCCGAGAATTAAATATGGGAGGCACCGAAAGTAAGGACCACGATAAAGATGTATCAAGCTATTTTTCAGATGAAGAGAATGCTAAAATACATGAAATATTCTCTAATTTATGTCAAACAAGTAAAAAACAACAGGTTGTTCAGTCAACAGATTTTGTGGTGAGGTTATTGGGTTTTATACATTATATGATGGAATTAATAATACACCCGATTTTTCTGTCTGTCTTTTTATCTCTGTTGTATTTCAACAAGACAAATAAAAGACGCTTTATTTTATAGAAGATTCGATAAAGAGTTGACAATTTTCGCTCTATGTAGTCTTACTCTTCTAGAATTAGAAAAGAGAAATGAACTGGGGTTTAACCTCCTACGCATGACAAATTCAGACAAATTTCCTTACTCTACAAGCGGTTGAATTTTATGCTAGTCTCGTCATTAATATCGTTTATGATAATAAACAAAGTCTCAATTATCCATTTTTACGTTAAATTATCTATTGTAACATTAAATCATCCATTGGAAAACGTTTCCATTCAAATCCTCCAATATTGAATATATATATAGCAGGATAACGAATAACGATGGCATATAGACAAAGAGAGAGAGAGAAATGGGGTTTAACGTCCACTCAACACAAACTAGGTCATTTCGGGACTAACATATGGTTTAATTTTATTTCAATAATTCGCTTGCGCGTAGGGGTCTTTAGCAGTGGGAGGAAACCGGAGGAAACCCACGAGGTTGAGAAGGCGGCCCTATCTCCATACCACATACGCTCACACTGGGGCTCGAAACCACAGCCGCAAGCCAGAGGTGACCGGCCAGCTAGAGGTCGAAGCGCGGCACTCTAGACCACTAGGCCATCCCAACCCCCCTGCATATAGACAAAGAGTTGATTATGTTCTTGAGATATTAAGTTGATTAATGTCTAATTAATAATTAAGAAGGTCTAAAGAAAGACCTGCAAAAGGCAGATTAAGCCTTTGTATAATGGATGTTTAAATGTATAAAAGTAAAAAAGAAAGACATATTGTGGTATTCTGAATACTAATTGATTTGACATGTAGTCAAAGGGCCCATAAACCATTAGATGTGATCAAAACAGTTATAAATATGTACAGCCAAAATTAACTTCATCACCAGTAAGAATTCTTTTTGTTAAACATTATAAAATTGTAGAGAGAAATTCTCAATGAATTGTTAAAGTTAAAGAAGGTTATTTTCATTTCACCTAATCTATTTGTAGACAGACATTGCTTTGTTAAATTTATGTAAATAAATATCATGAAGGGATTGATAATAGATAACAAATATTACTCAAACAATTTTGAATATATTTGGCCGTGTTAACCAAATTATTTCAATAACCCACCAAAATTACTGCAATTTCGTCAAAATTACTCAAAAATGGCAACAAAAATACTTTTACAAAACATTAGCTTTTTAGTACTGAATATGATAATTAATTGTTAATTATTTTGACCACATTTACATGTATGGATAATTTAATTAGTAATTTGTTTTGGTGTATGAAGTTTTATGGATTAGAGAATACATGTACATTACATGAATATGTTTATCTTTAGAAAAATTATGTCAAATAGAATGGTTTACAGTTTGCAACAAAAAATTATGATATAAAAATTATTTTTTGGAATGACATGGAGTCAGATATGTGTAGCCCTTGTACATGTTGCTGTACATGGTTTTCTGACTGTGAATAAGACGGTAAAAAGATAACAATTGGTTTAAACAGCAGGTTTTGTTGAATGTAGCCTACATAGTAACAGTTTACTAGCTACCTGCTATTTTCATCTCACATCATACAGTCAGACTGTACACGTTTGTGTCAGCTTTTCTTGTATTTTTACTGGAGGGATTATACTGCTCTCTGTACTAAATCTTTTTCTCTTTTTATTGATTTTATTATAATGGCTTGTTAAATCTCATTGATAAACCATAATGATTCTTCTACATACATAGTGTTTCATTCGAGAGAGGCAGAGAGCAAGAGAGGAGGGAGAAATAGGGTTTAACGAACCACTCGACAAAAACTAGGTCATTTTGCGACTAACATGTATATATTTTATAGTATTTTATACTCATTTGACACCACATTTTGACACCAGAAATTTTCATTTGTAGACCACAGTGAAGAATATATATTTTTAGGCTACAATGAAGAATATATATTTTATTCTTTATAGAAATATTGTGAGATATTGCCGACAACATTGAGTGAAAGTTTGTTTAAATGGATGACGTCATCGTTAGATGGTAAACATCACCATGATGTAACGTGTCAACATTTTATACAATGTTTAGGAAAGTTATTACGAGGAACCATAACAGAAAGATGTTATATTGTTTTATTTGTGGTGTCTGATGGTCAAACTACGTCAACTGGAGATCAATTAGTCAAGGTATTGTATTCAAACAATTTTATTAATATTGCTTTAAGCATAGAAAAGTCAAAACAGCACTTGGTATTGAACTCAGTAATTGTGTATCCATAAAATTGTAGCTTGTGTTAAATAGTGAATCTCCTGCAAGTCTTTTTTCATATCAAAAAATATCAACACAAGTTGATAAAGGAGAAAAAAAAACAAAGCTCTCCCTGTTTTTTTTCTACTTTATCAACGAGTGTTGATATTTTTTGATATCAAAAAAGACGAGTTGGAGATTTTATTTCTATTACTAATGCCAATCAAAGAAGATGTTTCATTTTGTTTTTTAATACTTTCAATGGCCTACACTACATGTACGTAAAGATCTGACCAGACATTGATTACTCAATCAGCATTGACGTATCTAGTGGCTTACCCACAGACAATTTCGCGCACAGCACGCCAAGAAGTTGCTGTAACTGATGGTTTCATTGGCTAATACCTCATACCATCCAGAACCCCTGTCATATTTAACAACTCTTCCAGATCCTGATCCTAGTGTAGTAAAGACAATTAAAACAAATTTTTGAGCTATAAAAAACGAAACAAAACAGAATCAATGTTTTAATCAGATTGGTGATTGTTTGCATGGTTGAAATATAATACAGTATTACCCCCCTCCTGCACCCCTTCCCGCACTCCTTCCCGCACCAAACCCCTCACCTCCACCCCTCATCTCCACCCCGCACCTCTTCAATCTTTGATGTGTCAATAAAATTTTATAATCTTACGAATTGTGTTTTTAGTTTGTAGAGATGATATTATGTGTATTGCAACAAGATCTGTCGTGTTCTAAAGAATATAAAAGTTGGAAATTAATTACAACAGATGAAGGGTATCGCAGATTGGCTCTGAATATTCTAGAAGATCTCTTTCATTCAGGTTAGTCTATTGCTATTACAAGTTGGAGGTCGTGGAATCCTCAAGTCCGAGTTGGGTCACTGAAGTCAAATCCGAGTTGATTCATAAGTCACCGAACGTCGAATACCAGCTGAGTCCTAAGTCGCTGCACGTCAAGTCCCAAGCTGCCACACGTTGAATCTGAGTTAAATACCAAATCACTGCACATCAAATCCCAAGTCACCGCATTTCGAATCCGTGTTGAGTCCTTAGTCATTGCATGTCGAATCCGATTCAGGCCCCACGGTGAATTAGGCATGTTTCAATTATGTCCCTCGAAATGCCTCTCAAGTCCTTCATAATTTCAAGACATGATCTGTTAGTCTGGAGTCACAATGAATATTTTAAGTCGAGTTGCAAGTTAGTTCCCACAGGGGGGTTGGATTGCCAAATGGTTGGTGCGTGCACGTTGTATCATAAGGTCTATCATGGAGTCAACTGGCGTGGGTTTCAATTCCACAGTTGGAGTAGGGTCACCTGTCTGACCTCTTGGGTTTTCTCCGGGTACTCCAGTTTCCTCCAACTGCTAAAGACACCTATGCGCAAGTGAATTATTAAAATAAAGTTGAACCACGTGTTAGTCCCAAAATGACCTAGTTCCTGCTGATTGAACGTTAAACCCCATTTATCTTTATCTCCCCCTTTCAGATCTTTATCTAAATCTCCCAGAATGCATCTTCAACTGTATTTATTGTGTTTTGACGTTAACGTCTGGAGTGACAGGTTTCCACCTGGTTAATTTCGCTGCCCTTTTTATTTTCTCATAGGTCCATCAAAAGATAAAGGTATGAAAATACCCACAATTCCTCCACCATCACAGCCGTTTACAGAAACAGAAATAGAGGACTGGATGTCCAAATCTTCAATGTTTCTACAAATAATGGATCAAGTGTTTAGCCGATGTTTTAGCATCAGTTCAGTAAGTTGTACAAATGGTGACTCAATGAGAGAGGCGCTGGTTCTTTAACCTGGTGGTCGAAGGTTTCTTCCTGGTGTTTGCAGAGTATTGCCATCTTGGTTTCTCCTGTCTGGGGGAGGGGGATTGGGTGCGGAGGACTGGGGGCCGGGGATTTGGTGCGTTGCATCATAAGGTCTGTCATTGAGTCAAGTCACATGGTTACAATTTCCCGGTTGTACGTGGTTGTCCATCCTCATGGGTTTTCTCTGGTTCTTGCTCCTACGTTCAAGTGAATTATTTGGAGAAAATTGAACCAAGCGGTAGTCCTGAAATGACCTAGTTTGTGTCAAGTGAACGTTACCTCCCACTTCGCTCTTTCTGTCCTAATACTAGAGGAATCCCTGGAGCTGGCCCTTACGCGACAGATTGTCTGCTTCTATTCTTTCTCCTGTTGACAGTGCATTCTTGGCTGTTTTGAGTCTTTATTTGACACATTCCCACAGTAATAATGGAGGCAAAACTTGTCAACAGAATAAAGAAGGGAAGCAGAGAATCTGACCAAATAATAATGTGTTCGAACTGGTTGTCACAATGAAAGGAAATGATTTAATAGTTTTATTTATGTATCGTATTATATTTCAGGATGGTGGAAATAGTTCTGGGCGTTCTTGTCCCCGACTCCCTCTAGTGGTAGATATAGACTGGTCGAAATTCACGTCCATCTTGGATCTTCCTTCATTACTCTATCTCAATTCTACACTTCCTGTTAACCTACAGACAGAATGGAGACTGTTGTTTAGCAACTGTCTCTATGGTGATAGTTTTGTTCAGCTGATACAGCGTATCGTATGTCACGGACCTACAGTTGTTATAGTAAAAGATAAAAATGGTCATATATTTGGTGGATTTGCAAGTGAAAGTTGGAAGAAAAATTCTAATTTTTATGGTTTGTACTTTTCTTTTTAAAAGTGGTATAGTCAAGTAGACTGGCCTCCACTCAACAGAAACAGTGAGTTTTAGTTGAGTTGATTTCTTCCAAATGGTTAGTGCGTGCGTGTTGTATCACCAGGTGTGTCATTGAGTCAACTGACATGGTTTCGAATCCCCAGGGTTTTACTGCAGTCCTCTAGTTTTCTTCCACTGCTAAAGACCTCTACGCTTAAGGGAATTATTGAAATAGAAATGGCCTAGTTTGTGTCGAGTGGATGTTAAAACCCTATTTTTTGGTTTCTTTTCAGGTGATAGTAATTGTTATTTATTCCAGATCAAACCTCACCTGTCTGTGTTTACACCTACTGGTTATAATCAACATTATTTATATTATAATCAACATGTTACAACATTACCTAATGGTTTGGTATGTATTAAATCCACTGTGGGCCCTCTACAACTTGAAACTTGTTGCCACAGTAGCTCCGATTTGGATCAGAGATTGTAATTTTGACCAATCAGAAGGCTCTAGATGTATGAAACTCTCTATAGATCAGATGTGGCTGCTTCCATCTGCCATGGTCTTGATGAGGTTAGACATTGGTAGGATCTGGGCAGTGATTTCCTTTCTTGATTTAAAATCATCCTATGTGTTGAGAGGAGTCACAGTGGCTAATTGGGTATAAAGACTGGCTCGCTACCCTGTCAGTCATAGGTTCGATCCCAGTGATGGCCGAAAAAGTTCACCTGGAATTTCTCACATGGTTTCCCCTAGTCAGTGGTGTAGGATGGAGGGCCTGACAAGGATAACTGTCTAGTTGATTGTATGAGATGATAAACGAGGTCCTGTACATGTGAAAGATTCTTAGCAGAGAGAATTCAATCTAAGAGTAGGCTGTAGCACTGCTGGCTGGGAAGAACGGTCCTCATAGCAGACTGTTATGTCCATCTTCATTAGCCCAGTTGGAGCAGAACAGTAGGACGTTAAACCCCATTTTATCTTTGATTCCAGGGTTTCGGAGGCCAGTTAGAATATTTTGGTTTATGGATAGACGAGAGTTTCTCATCAGGTCACAGTAAAGCTGGTCCCAAAAATACAACGTACGGCAGTCCTCAATTATCTATTACACCAGAGTTTGAGATTGATACCATAGAAGTTTGGGGAGTCGGACCTGAGAAAAAAACGGATGATGATGATGATGAGGGGGTTACAGATGAGGTAAACTTATTGAAAAAACTTAAAATGGCTCCCATTCATTGATATGGACCAAAAAAAACAATGGTTGTATGGACTCGATGACATTTAGGATTTGGGACCAAAAAAACTCCCCCATTTTTTTTTTTATATGCTTTGTATTTTTTGCTTTACACGACTGTGTTATCATTGTGTCATGCACAGTAAACAGCCAAAGAAAACACAGCAGTAAATAGTCGCTTGGTTACTGCTATTACTGAGAGGGATGACATCAGGGATCAGTTAATTAGCACGCAATATCCACTTTTATTTATCTGCAAATTTGATTCTAAAATAATTTTCTCCATAATTACGCTAAAAATTAAGATGTTGGAAGTATATTTAGTTTAATATTATTTCATATGTAATTAAATTGGTATGTAAATAGTATGTCAAGCATAAAATTAGTAAAAGTCAATAATTCATCCTATGACGTTTGACGTAAATAACGCACAGGCTGTCAAGGCGGTATGATGTGACGATACATGTAAACCTGTAATGAGGCGTCACAGTTAGACAGGCACGCGAGAGAGAAATGGGGATAAATGTCCCCTCGACACAAACTAGGTCATTTTGGGACTAAAGTATAGTTTAATTTTATTTGAATAATTTGCTTGTGCGTAGGGATCTTTAGCAGTCGGAGAAAACAGGTGACCTCTATAGCTACTCCTTGTCACGTACAACCAGGGAATCGAAACCATGCTAGTTGACTCAATGACAGACTTTATGATACAGCACGCACGTGCTAACCATTTACCCATCCCCCCCCCACTTTAGACCCATGCTATGACGTCACATGTTCACCTATAATGTGACGTCAGTTGTCTTGTACAGAGTTAAAAGTAGGCTTGAGTATTACCTGTATGAAACTAGTGTACGTCCCTTGAATAGTTGACATGGAGCTGTGAACCTGGAGCGTTTTCTGGATGATCAGGTTAGTGGGAGGGTTAATGATTTGTTTCTACTGTATTACAGGAGTTGGCATCACGGAAGAGTATCCTAGATAAAGATCCAGGAGCCAAGGCCATGTTAACTTTAATAGGTAAAGGACCTTTAAGTGAAGGATTACGTGAAGGGGATGAAACAGCTGATAATCCAGAAGAAACAACAAACACAGTTATCTCCCTTTTTTAAAACGCTTTGCAGTCCAAGATTACCATTACACATCATTAATAAAGCCCAGCTTAGGCATGGGCCTGAGGGGCCCCACGAATTCACAGCAAAAAGAGGAAAAAAAAAAAATTCCAAAAGAAAGTTGCACAGTAATCAATATAGCAGTGCGATTGCAGAGACTGAGCTATCCCGCAACCAGATATTATGTAATCTTTTAGTCGTGTTAGGGGCCAAGCAATTCTAGCCAGGCTCAGTTAAGCTAGGCTTTGATCATCATCCTGTTTAAGATGAGTAACAGGGAGATAACTCTGTCATCGACATCTTGTTCCCTTATTAACAAAACTACTATCGTACCTTCAAGTGTGTTTAAATTTCATAGTTGGGTAAAGATATCTTGAATTGTTCTTCAAATAAACTCCACAAACAAACAGAGATAGTAATTGACTGTTTTTTAAGTCATGGATATATCTCTTGTTACCATGAATAGTCAGGTCCCAAGTTGAGAATTTTTCAAACCTTATGTTGATTAAAATGATTAGAAGTTGAGTAAATTGTTAATTTAAGTCTGAGAATGTTTTGTGAACTCGGGGCCTGATGTTGTGATATGTTCTCGAGATAAACACTAGAAACAATCAAGTGATTGATGAAAGGAGCCCAGGTTTTATATCATTGCTCTATCTGCGATTATAATTTAATGTTATGGATATATCTGGGTCACCATAAATAATCAATGTTGTGAAATGTTTATATATTTATGTGAGAAAAAATAAATCTCCATTGGATGTTGGTGCAATATATATATAATAGATGCAGTGGTGGACATGTTACTAAATATAGGCATGACATCATCCACCATCAAGATGTCTTACACTCTAGTAATACTACATAATATGTTACTTAATATAGACATAACTGGTTATTTAGATACACCAGGTTGAGAAACTATGGAATAGCTTTCAGTATAATTGACTCATTAAATTCAATCCGTAGTTATTCAGACAAAATCTTGTACAGCTCGATCTACTCAAAAAACCTACTGAAATTGATTGTAAAAATAGTGCTTAACACATCATATCTCGGATGAGTTTGAGGTTCTCAAAAGACAACAGTTTCAGGGATGTATTGGTATTGTATTACTCTTTTAATCTTCTACAATGAGAGGGAGGGAGAAGAAGGGGGATAGAGGAGATTAATGGGACTTTTGGGACTAAACTAACATATAATGTGATATTGTTGTATGTATGTAATATAATATTGGTATATGTATGTAATATGTGTATAATATGATATCGTTATATGATGTATATGTACATGTAATTTAAAATTAAATTATTAATTATGATAAAAAAATGTCTTGTTTAATTCATCAACCCTTAGCTTCAAAATCAGAACGATTAACCAACACCTGGCAGTAAATGTTATTTCAAACATGATTCTTTGATTCTAGACCAAACATTCAACAAAAAATGCCTTGACAAAGGGAGGGAATGAGAGAATGGCTATACACGTCCTTATCAACTGATTTTAAAAATGTTCATTTGGTTGAATATTGGATCTTAGCATCTCTTTTTTAAATGATAAAATAACAACATCACTATTGATTGGAATGGATGAACAATTTGTGTTTGTACTGTCGAAAACTCTGGATAATATACATGTTGCTTTACGTCCTCTGAGGGGTGGATAGCCGAATGGTTAGCATGTGCGTGCTGTATCATAAAGCCTGTCATTGGGTCAACTGGCATGCTTTGGTAGAAAAAATGACGAAACCAACTGATTTTATTATTTAGCCGAATTGATCTCCGAGGGTCACGAAATGATCACTAAGTTTTGATGTCAGCCAATGTTATGTGGCTACTATATACATTGTGTTGTGTATTTTTAATTAGTCATAACATTATTTTATTTTAATGACTTTGCAGGCATTGAATAGTAAAATGAGTTAGGTATAGATGATACCGAAGGGCTCCCACATCCGTAGTAAAAACAAACAAAATGGGGTTTAACATCCTATGTTTTGCTCCTAAACTGGGCTAATGAAGACGGGCATATGCCATACAGTGTCAGGCGCGGATACAAAGGGGAGTGCAACTGGTGCACGCCCCCTCTATTTTTTTTTGCGGTGCCGAACAATTTTTAGCTCCAAATATTCTCGTGGGAAAGGAGAACAAAAATAGTTTAGGTTGGAAATCGTAATTTACAGTACTAGTATGAAATATGTCATTGTGGGCATTTTAGTAAACTCAAAAATCATGGGCCAGGCTTCGCACTCCCAAATAGGTGCAGCACGCCCTCCCTTTCTGAAAATCCTAGATCCGCCCCTGAGTGTGCTATGAGGGAAATTTTGCCCGGGGAGCGGAGCTACAGCCTGTTCTTACATCGAATACCAGCTATCAAGGGATCTTACGCGCACACCAATGTGTACACGGGACCTCAGTTTTTCGTCCCACCCAAACGACTAGACAGCTTTCCTTGTCAAGCCAATCGGCCTGCATTAGTGACAGTGACAAAGGGGAACCACGCCGGAAAATCTGGATGAACATTCTCGGCCAATGCTGGGATCGATCACCTGACCTCCAGGCTATCAAGCCAGCGTCTCACCCAGTGACCCACTTCTAGCCACTGCGACCCCCAGTAAAAACAAACACATCAGATCTCAACGTTTTCATAGTGCCGTTCTCATAGCAACCCAAACACGGCAGGAAAAAATTCTCTTCCATTCAAACCTTAAAGTCAACAAAAGTTGCTATGTTACTCTGATTGATGTCAATAATGGTGGTCTGAACCCCATCAATATTAAGTTACTTCCCTTGAACCAGTAAACCAGAAAAATTGTTTTTCATTGAGGTATGGGATAAGATGAAGACATTTATTCGGTCGCTTACATCAGTCAAAATAAAGACAAATTCAACATGGCGGGTGTTCAAGGCGATGGTGAGAGACGGCGGTCTTCTACGTCGAATGTAAGGGACCCAAGATATCCCACAAACAGCAAACCCCGTGGAAAGAAACCGATAGCCGAACCCATTCATTTGGGACATTTTTTGATGATAGTTATAATGAAGATATGCCGGAAAGTTCTGCTAATTGACACGTCAGTGAAGATCGGGTTGTATTTGATGGGAGTTTTGATCGGTTCCGTCATCTGTGATTTGTACGCCATGCCCAGAAACTTCTTTTCTGACAAACACAATTTTCTAAATCAGTATTTTGTAAAATTAGGATGGGGCTGGACTTTTTCTCTTATGGCTGCTTTTATGTTTATGACAAGCTTTGTGTATTGCTGCGGTGATTTAAATAAGGTACGCAGACATTTAATGCGACTTGGCGTTGGAACATTTTGGTGGTATAGCTGTACGAATATGTTTGTTTTTGTAAATAATGCTGTTGGCGTCTGTACGTTATCATCAATTAAAGACAGCAGAGAGTGTGAGAAGGCCGGGAAATCTTGGATGGGTTTTGATATTTCGGGTCACGTATTTCTTCTGATTCATTGTCTGCTGATCATTTCAGAGGAGATGAAATGTTTTAAAGATTGGACGAAATTGAAAGACATTTTAAATGACGAAACTATAGCGGAGAAGAAACGATTAACTGCAAGTGAAGTGTCGCAGGCGAGAACATCTCACAAACAGCTGACACCGTTAATACAAATTAACGTTATAGCGATAACTTTGTTAAGTCTTTTATTCGAGTTTATGCTGTTAATCTCAATTGTTTATAGATTCCACACGTTGTCTCAGAAAGTTTTCGCTGCGTTTATCGCAGTTGGTTGTTGGTTTATAAATTACAGAATGCTGTATAGAACCAAATTAGATGTGTTACCATGCCTACCTGGAGAATGTGTTATTAATTATTATAAATATGATCTCTAAACCCTGTTCTATATTTTTTACCTATTTTGTATTTATCTGCACTGGGTGTGAAATGTGATCTCCCTCGTGTGAAATGCCCTCTGCCTCCTGGTAAGCGTCACACACATAAGACTGAACATATCGTCTAACACAAAAACTACAGCCTCTTCATCATGATTTATTTCTCTTTGTCCATATCTGCAGTCACACCAATTAAACCAATAAAATTAGTTTTTGGACGATGTTTTTACTTCTATTAGTATTGGGCAGGTAATAACTGGTTGGAAGGAGGGATAAAACGTTCACAGATAGACAGCAAGAATTTGACATCAAGCAATTTATTAAATTGAAAGTGAATATGAAGATCCTTGGCTTTATTCACAAAGTCTTCCATGTAAGAGTAAATCTGTTGAAGAAAACAGTGCATAGACATTTGAATTTAAAGGGCATATTATCTCTCTTCTTCTATACTACGTCTTTAGAACCTTAAAATTACACGAAAATGGATCTAAAAACACACATTAATGTAATGTGATTATGTGAATATACAATTTGTACATATACATGTATATCAACTTATAAAGTGATTTATATTCAGTTTTTTTTAAAAAAAAGATTGATTTGTAATTTCTAATCATGTATGTTACATGTACAATGTAGGTAAAATACATAAAAATGAACAGTTTTTTTACACATGCTTATACATGTATACATGTAGTTCATTCCAGCATGTTTTTATTATTATTTTGCTGTTTATAAAAAGAAATCTTTCCTTATTGTACGATATGTTTTTCTTTATTTATTATAAATGGCACCTGAAACCGTAGAGTGTAGCCCACACAAGTCCTGTAGTGGTTTTAAAATATATTATGAGAAATATTTAGTTCCTATAAACATGGTTTTTCAATCATATTGAAATAGATTTTTTTAATGTTTGTTTTAGGATGTTAAAGATATATTATGTAAAAAATGTTATGTAAATTATTTAGACAAGTTTATAATCAACTCTTAGGATCATCAGATGGCCGAAATTTAAATGGATTTAAACATGCAAAGATGTAAAAAAAGAAATAGCAATAAAGACAAATAATAATAATAATCGTTTTCTATAGTGCTGAACATTCAGTCAGTCTGACTGCTCTGTGGCGCTTTACAATGTAGATATGTTATAAAATAAGAATAAACAAAACATACATGTATATACAAATAAACACAATAATACAAAGGAACAGTTAAGTTACAATATACAGATAAAAAGTGGAGCATTTCAATTATTGTTCAAAAGTTTGGGTAAAAAACAGGGTTTTTAGACGTGGTCAATTGAGGCTAAGTGTGGTTGTCAGGTAGGTTTGCTATGGTGATGATCGATTTATGATATATCTTCACTCAGAATAAAGTAATTAGAATGAAATTATCTATGTTTAGACTATAATTAATATCATGACAAGAACAGCCATCTTTTTATATAAATCTTACATAATATATCTTTAAGATAGACTGTTGAAATATAATTCAACCTTATGTTAGTCCCAAAATGACATAGTTTGTTGTCAAGTAGACAATAAACCCCATTTTGGTAATATTAATGAATCAATGTTTGAAACCAAAGACAGTGTATGAAGTTTAGTCATTATATCTTGCCTTGTAATAAATGATTACTGCCCTTGTTTTGTTATTGACATTTTAAGAAGTTTTGTTATGTGTTGATTTATTGATACCGGTATTTAAGTTTAGTTTAGTTCTTATTTAATTTGAGGCTACGTTTAGCCGTTTTATGTTGATATTATTGACTGCCGCCAGACATGCCTGGAAATAAGCCAACTATGAGACAATTCCAGGCTATGTCAGGCAATTTTTGAGTCGGAACAAGCTTACAAGTTCTATGCATTGTTGATCTAGTGGACCACTGTGACTCAGTGAGTCCGTCCATGCGCTGGCTGATAAAGTTCATCTAGATTTTCCGGCGTAGCTCCCCCTAGTCAGTGGCAAGTGACAATGTATAGTTGTTTGGATGGGACAAAAAACTAGATTTCACTATATTTTTTTATATGCCGACCTTTTATGTCAACTTTACTGCAGTCTCTGTTGTCTTTCCTACAAGTCAGAATTCTGGTCAGACCTTCAGATTTGTGGGGATGATTCTTGGTTGCTAAGAAAACCAGATCATATTTTAAATTTTAAAATCATTACTTTGATGTTTAAAATTATTTTATTTTGTGAAAATGATACCCCATAAAATGTTTTAATGTTATTTCCATGTGATGCTCTACAAGTGTAAACAATGACGATTGTAAACAAGTCGCGTGTTCTTGATGAGGTTTTTGAGTGATGATATGATAATAGAGATTTTAAATGCAGATGTTATATTTCCTTTATGGTGTGTGGTAGGAATTATATTTTAAACAATTCCAATACGAAAAGATCCAAGCTTAGAAATAAAGCACCTATCACAAGTATTGTCAGGCACAAATTAAATTTCAGACTTGGTCCATTGAAGAATTTCCTGTATTTTTTTTGTTGCTGATAATAAATGTGTGATGTCAAAATGTCAGGTACATGAAGGGTTTACAGACTCGACAATACTAGATCATCAGAAGGGCCTACAATACTAGATCATCAGTAGGGCCTACAATACTAGATCATCAGTAGGGCCTACAATACTACATCATCAGTAGGGCCTACAATACTAGATCGTCAGTAGGGCCTGACATTTTGTCAAGTAAAACCAGAAACTTTATTTCTAGGAATGAATGGATCAAAATATTTTTGTACCTTTTTTATGAAATAGAATAATATCTCATTTTGAATTTTGATCGCGTTTGATATTTTAGTGAAAAATTGTTTCCATCCCTTGATTTTTTTTTGTGATTTAATAAAACGAATCTATGAAAATTAAAATATTTTTTTCATAATTTTATACTCACAACCCATTTTTATTTCAATAGTTAACTTTTGTGGACATGAAACTAGTCCCAAGATGTCCTGTTGTGGACATGAAACGGGTCCCAAAATGTCCTATTGTGTGTTGAATGGACATTTAACCTCATTTCTGGTTATTGGACCATTGTAGCTAAGTGGGTAGGATGCTGGCTCACTAGCCTGGAGGTCGAGTGTTTGATCCCTACATTGGCCTAGAAAGTTCCTCCCTTGTCAGTGATGCATGACAGAGGGCCTGACAAGGACAACTGTCTAGTGAGTCGGATGGGACCAAAAAATGAGCTTCCGTGTACACATTGACGTGCACGTAAAAGATCCACTGACAGTTGGAATTAAATATAACAGTAGGTCGTAGCGCCGTTGCCCAGGCAAACTTTCCCTCATACCAAACTGTATGGCATATGCCCGTCTTCATTAGCCCAGTTTTGGATTTTATTCTTGTTATAATTGGATAGGTGGGGGGGAGCACACTATCCAGGAGGTTCCGGTTTCTACCCTAGTTCCTCAGCATTTATCAGTGGTGCAATATGGGTGATCAGCTAATACAGTGTAGTGCCTGTCCGTCTTCATTCGACAAGGAGCCGTGGTGGTTCAGTGAATAAGGTGATGGCTCGCTAACCAGGAGGTTACAGAGAGAGAGAGAGAAATGGGGTTTAACGTCCACTCAACACAAACTAGGTCATTTCTGGACTAACATATGGTTTAATTTTATTTCAATAATTTGCGTAGGGGTCTTAAGCAGTGGGAGGAAACCGGAGTGCCCGGAGGAAACCCATGAGGTTGAGAAGGCGCCCCTATCTCCATGCCACATACGCTCACACCAGGGCTCGAAACCACAGCCGCAAGCCAGAGGTGACCGGCCAGCTAGAGGTCGAAGCGCGGCACTCTAGACCACTAGGCCATCCCAACCCCCCAGGAGGTTACAGGTTTGAGGTTCGAACTATCTCTCCGATTCGCTGTCAGTGGTGCAAGAAAGAGGGTATGAAAAAAGGATGTCATTTTTAAGCACCCACATGGAAATATATTTGTATCTTGTTAACTTCATCAGTCGTCATAAATTTCCCCCACAGTGTTCCATTTGATTAGACCCCCTAATACCACTTAACACTGCTATAAAGGAACAGAATTACCCAGTGCATAGCAGAATATTGCAGAAAAACTAATTGCGTGACAAACGAGGCTATTGACACGGATACCATGTAAACAATACTGTTAGGAGACGAGTCATACTTTCTCCGTTTTTAATACCTTAAACCACTGTCCAAAGTTTTAGGACTCCCTTAAAAGTTCAAGTATCAGGAGCTAATCCAGCAATGGGCACAGATGGATTTCTCGGGCCACTGCTTCATGAACATGCACTTTGTTGAACCTTATGAACCCTCTCTTGAGTCAACAAAAGTTATGATTTGATAAGTAAAAGTGGATAGAGAAAAACAACTTTCCCATTAACCAAGGACTTTTTGTGAGCCACTGCATGTCATATGTGTGTAATGTGCAGAATGAAACCTGGACAAAACAAAAATATGTGTAAACTAAGACGAAGTGAACTATTTGATAAGCTATCAACTAGATCACATGTCATGTAATGAAATAGGGTTTAACGTCCTACTCTTCCGCACCTAACCTGAGCTAATGGAAGACAGGCATACGCCACACAGTGTACTATGAGGGAAATTTTGCCCGGGCAGCTGCGCTACTGCCTACTCTTGTATCGAATTCCAATTGCTAAGGTATCTTTGACGTGCATACCGATGTGAACACAGGACCTTGTTTTTTCGACCCATCCAAACAACTAGGCAGCTGTCCTTAACAGACCCTCCGTTCTGCATCACTGACAAGGGGAAACCACGCCGGAAAATCGAGATGAAACGTTTTCGGTCAATGCAGGGATTGAACACCCGACCTCCGGGCTAGCGAGTCAGCGTCTTATTCACTTTGCCACATGATCCCCAGATGGCATTTCGTACTTGGAGAAAGTGACGTAACAACAGTTGGACACAGCTAATTATGTTATCCATTTTTGGGGATGGGTTATGGCCAGGCCTCAACCCCTGGTCAGCTGTCATCTGTCCCAAACTTGCCATCCTGGTCAGCTGTCATCTGTCCTACACTTTACCCAAGGTCAGCTGTCATCTTTCCCAGTCCATACCCCTGCCAGTGACATCTGGACAATGGGCTTGAAAACTCTGAACATTCCGGACGCTACATTCAGATAAATATTTCCTGCAAGGGAGCCATGCCGATATTGTAGTTGTGTTTGATTATTTATTTTTAACTAATAATATTTATATATATATATATATAATACAAACCTTTTTAAAATATCCCTTAAATTAGGTTCTTCAAGTTTGATAATAACATATACTTATGGTGGAACAATTACTAATGCTTTATCAACTTCGGTGGTGAGAGGGGGGCAGAATATATCATAAATGGAATGAAGATCAAATGTCTTTCACAAATTGAAAACAAAATTTGTAACTGTTCAGGACTCAGCTCACCTAATTACAATTTAACTTGTCCTCAAAACCTGTAAGTCTATAATGTGAGGTGTAGGCGTCGACTATACCAATGAGGTGTAAGGGTCGACTATACCAACGAGATGTGAGAGTCGACTATACCAGTCCACTATACCAGTCAGGTGATACTGACTGCTTTACATATCACAATTGCCCATTTGCCCTTAAAACTTATAATCCAAATGATCTCTTTTTATATTCATATATCAAATATTTTCTCCTTAATTCTATATAGCAAAAAGTTTGTTCAAAGCAATTCGTCTATTTCATTTCTCATATCACTTCAGATATAACTGTTTCTGAGCATGTTTTAACTTTTTATAGTCACAATTTTTCATTATGCGGAATAGAAATTAGGCCTGAAACTATTGGCCTAGCTGATGTTTTTGATTTTGTTGGTGGACAAGTATTAAAAAAATACCAGTGGCGAACTCAACAACAGCCACCATAGGATCTGTACTGCTAGAAAAAGCTCGAATTTGTATAAGACAAAGTCACAATTTATACCCGACAAACCTACAATAAAATTTGAACCTGACAGATGTTGGAATATGAACCTGACAAAGCCAGAACTTGAACCCAACCAACCTAGAATAGAATTTGAACCTGAAAAAGCTGGAATTAGTGACTGGCATTGTCAGCAACAGGTGGCCTATTATAGACAAGTAAATACAGATTTTAATAAATACAGATTTGATTGACAGTTTAGAAGCGTGAGTAAATCCTGATTATTAAATCATGTAATGTCTTTTACTACAATCCTGATAATTATTTAAACTTCTTTACTATCAACAGCGCTGCCACACCTGCGGCGATTCCAACAGTTGCCAATCCTCCCAATATTGGTAAAACCATTTTAGCCTTTTGTTTTAACAAATACTGTGCTGTAGCCTTTGAAGCTCCGAGAATGGTTTTCTTTACACTGGGTCTCTCCGATACTCTCGTCCAGTAGTTCACCAGTTCTGGTCTCTTGTCTCGCGACATAAACTTTTGGTCCAGCCCTAAGAGAACGATTCGTCCGACTAACGTCGCTAGGCAAATATCAGCTGCAGTGAAATTAGAACCCACCAACCAAGTGTTTTCAACACCCTCTGGAAAATAAATAAGAAATAGATAAATTTAGAAATAGTGTGATTTGTGCTACAGCTGGGCTAATGAAGATGGGCATATGGGCTATGACAGAATATTTTGTCCAGACATCAGCACTACAGCTTACTCTTACATTGAATTCCAACTTTTAAGGAAATATGTTACATGCACGTCGATGCGTATATTGGATTTTGGCATTTTATTCCATCCAAACCCTGGACATCTTGTCTTTGTCGGGCCCTCCGTCCTGCATCACTGACAAGGGGAAACCACACTGGAAAATATGGATGAACTATCTCAGCCAATGCAGAGATTGACCACGCAACCTCCAGACCAGCGAGCCAGCGCCTTACCCACTTTACCACCGTGACTAAAAACATATTCAAAATTCAAACTAATTCTTATATCAACACAAGGATCTATTTTAAGAAACATAGATTCAAGGAGAATCGAGTTTTGCAGCTTGAATTTGTCGTCAGTTGATGACCATTTACAATAAATATTGAAGCCCAGGGCTGTATTTAGTGGGGATGCAGGGGATACAAGAAAAATAAGGCACCCAGAAAAATGTTGTCCCCGCGCTCAGTAACTTGGGAATTATATTGGTGCCCCACCACTCTGTTGCACCCCACTTTTAAAATCCAACATACGGCATGGCATACCTTACTCCTCCATGTACAAATTTTAATGTGGACTCAAACCCAAGCCACATGAGTCAATGACAAATCTTATAATGTAAAGCGCACACATTAGACCATTTCGTCATTCAAACAGACTCAATATTAACCATGTAATGACAGATGAATGACCTGGTCCGAGTTCACAAAACATTCTCAGGCTTAAGTTATGAAATTAATCAACATAAGGCGAACAACTTTGAGAAATTTGTTTACTTAAGTCTGAGAAAGAGAGAGAGAGAAATGGGGTTTAATGTCCACTTGACACAAACTATGTCATTTCAGGACTAACATGGTTTAATTTTATTTCAATAATTCGCTAACGCGTAGGTGTTTTTAGCAGTGGAAGGAAACCGGAGTACCCGGAGAAAACTCACGAAGTTGGACAGAGGACCCTCCTCCTTGCCACCTACAACTGTGAATTTGAAACCACGCCAGTTGACTCAATGGCAGGCCATATGATACAGTGCGTGCACGCTAACCATTCGGACATTCAACCCCCCCTAAGTTTGAGAATGTTTTGTAAACTTGAAGTCTGGTATTAAAATCACCCTAACCCTTTTTATTCTGTTTTAACAAAGATTCCATTTGATCGAAAATCTTCTCCAAGTCATCGACAGCTTTCTGAACACGTTCTCTATCGCTACAGATTTCTATCTTTTTGGTAAAGTATTGATTCTTGGCTAAGTAGGCATCACGGAGGTCCGGGTGTTTGTCTGCTAGTTCAGCACAAGTTGTAGCAAAACTACTAAAGGCTTCCTCCATCTCTGAAAAATAGAACTTGTAAATGAGAGAGAGAGAGAGAAATGCGATTTAACATCCCCTTGACACATACTAGGTCATTTTGGGACTAACATATGGTTTAATTGTATTTCAATAAGTGGCTTGTGCATTGGGGTCTTTAGCAGTAGGAGGAAACAGGAGTACCCGGAGGAAACCCATGAGGTTGGACAGGCAACTCTACTCCTTGCTACGTACAACCAGGGATGGAGAGCGTATAGTATCTTTGATGCGACAAAAAAAATGACAGAAATTTGAATGAAATTGGGGGGTTGGGATGGCCTAGTGGTCTAGTGTGCGGCGCTTCGAACTCTAGCTGGCCGGTCACCTCTGGCTTCTCAACCTCGTGGGTTTCCTCCGGGCACTCCGGTTTCCTCCCACTGCTAAAGACACCTACGCGCAAGCGAATTATTGAAATAAAATTAAAACCATATGTTAGTCCCGAAATGACCTAGTTTGTGTTGAGTGGACGTTAAACCCCATCTCTCTCTCTCTCTCTTTGAATGAAATTGTCAATATTCATTTTGTATAATCCATTTTTGAAATATTATAGCAAAAAGGCCGAGTTCTTTATCTAAATCTTCCATAGAGACTAATACCTAGTAAATATGATATATATATATATGAATAGAAATTTTACCTTTCTTCTCTTTTTGGAAGGCTTTAGGAAGTTTGAGACCAGACGCAGAAACATCTGGATAAAACATACAACCGAAAGACAGGAGTTCAATAGGCACCTTCCCTAATATACCACGTACTCGTTCTACTTCACTTCCTTCCTCACTGGTTTTATCCGGTACTAGTCTCGGTTCTGTTCAAATATAAACACATCATGATTCATTTACACATCTATAAATATAGGAAATGGGGTTTAATGTCCTACAGTTTTGCTCACACTTTCATTTCACTTTTCAGATAACTACACTGTAAGAAATGGCCATGTAATGAGTAATGAAGATTTCAAAAGTAATGAGTAATGAAAATATAATTATTAATTACATTTTTTAAAAAACCATGCAATTGTCAATTACATTTCAATTACATTTTTATGGAATTTAAAAAAAAGATTTTAATCTGGTTTAAAGCAGGTAATACATAACAAGAAAATATAACAAGAGAGGGAAAGAGAGAGAGAAAGTGAGAGTGAGAGAAAGAGAAATGGGGTTTAACTCCACTTGACACAAACTAGGTCATTTCGGGCCCAACATATGGTCCAATTCTATTTCAAAAATTCGTTTGTACGTAGGGGTCTTTAGCAGTGAGATGAAACCGGAGGACCGGGAGAAAACCCAAGAGGTTGGACAGGTGCGCCTACTTCTTGCATCGTACAACCGGGGAGATTCGAAAGAGAGAGATTTAACATCCACTTGACACAAACTAGATAATATTTTGGGCCTAACACATGGTTCATTTCTATTTCAATAATTCGCTTGAGCGTAGGGGTCTTTAGTTGTGGGAGGAAACCCGAGGACCCGGATAAAATATATGAGGTTGGACAGGCAACCCTAATCCTTGTCACGTACAACCAGGGATTCGGAACTACACCAGTTGACTTAATGACGGGCTTTATGATACAGCACCATTCGGCCCTCCAGTCCCCCTCAACCTGCTATAATACGTAATGGTAATGATGTATTTAACTACATTGACAATGTAATGGCCCCAGCTATGGTTTGAAGGCTCTCGATCATAATTAAAGAGTCTCTGCTTTTCTTGCCCAGCCACCATGGCTTCCCAATTTCAATGAGGGGTCAACTTTTACTGCTCGTGGTCAATTTATCAGTCAACTGCTCCTGGTTGACCGAGTCCCTGTTTTACTCATTGAAGCACTGTGGCTCCCTGATTAAGATGTAGTAAATAATAAAATTTGAATAACTTACCTGCATTAATCTCTTTATCAATATAATCAACGATATCTTTCGATTCGACCACCACCTTGTCGCCATCTTTTAAAACTGGAACTTCTGCTTTCTTATTTAATCGAAGGAATGCCGCTGAGAGTTGTCCCCCATCTAATATATTTACTATTTTTTCTTTAAATGAGGCTTTTTTTTCCAATAAAGCAACTATTACCTGAAAATAACAACCAACAACAAATTAGTTCGACAATGAAAATGATCAAATGATTCAACAAATGTCATTTACTGCAAGCTCAGTGAGTAAAAAAAAGGGATATTTAACTTCCTTTATTTACCGACTGGGCTTTTGAAACGGTACACATGCTATATAGTGTACTGCGAGAGAAATTTTGCCCGGACAGCGGCACTACGGCCTACTGTTTTATGAAATTGAAACTAGCTAGCTCCTTGAGTAAGGAAATAATATGATGTTTAATCTTCTAATGTTCTGCTGTTTAAAACATATACCGTGTACTATCGTGACCGCTTACAGGTAGATGTTACTGAATAGGTGTGGCTTCTCATACAGATTCTACTGTATCAGAAGTTTTGCATGGACAGCAGCGCTACGGCCTGGGCTGGATTGGGCCATAAAAATGAAAAACAAAAAATTTGTCCAATTCGTCTACTATTTGACAGAGATTATGATCAGATAATCCACCAAATCGCTTATTTAGGGTTCATTTTTCAAAAATTTTGACGGAGTGGGGGTGGGGTGGGGGGATAGAGAGCCACCGGACCCCCAACCAGAGAAGGGGGGGTCCCCTCTGACACGGGAGCCTGGGTCAATTTCCAGCCCCAATCCGCCCCAGCTATGAGGGGTTCTTTTACGTGTAGATGTGACCTGCATCACTGAGAAAGGTGTTAATTTACTAATCGGGTGGGGGGAGTCTGTGGTACGAATCAGTGGGTTGAGTCTGTGGTACGATTCCTTTGAACGAGAAAGTCATTGAGTCAGGTGGCATGGTTTAGATTAGATTAGAGTCACCGGTCCAACCATGGGTTTTCTTCGGGTCTCCAAATTGAACCATATGGTTCAGTTTTGTTTTAATAATGCGCTTGCACGAGCGTAGCTGTCATTAGTAGTTGGAAGAAACCGGAAGACCAAGAGAAAACCCATGGGGTTGGAAGGTGATCTTATTTTTTGCCACGTACATCCAAGTAATCAAAACCACGCCAGTTGACTCAATAACAGACCTTTTGATGCAGGGTTCACACGCTAACCATCCAGCCATCCTGCCCACATTAACTAGACAGTCCACGGTTATTTAGGTGTTTGATTTCCAGTCCGATTTTCTCTCATCAGTTGAACAGGATGGAGGACCTAGCAAAGAAGAGTGTCTAGTCTTTTGGATGGGGAAGAAAAAGTGTACTGGACAAAACATTTAATTAACTTATCTACTTATTGTGCTTGACAAATGGATTTTGATATAAGAGTAGACCGTAGTGCCACTGTCCGGGCAAAGTTTCCCTCGTATCATACTGTATTTATTCATTAGCACAGTTCAGAGGAAAACAGTAGGACGTTAAACTCAATTTGATTTCATTTGATTTTATTTTCGAAAAAAAGTCCAATAGAAATAGAAACATAATTTACAATACCAGGCGCGGATCCAGGATTTTTTGCAGGGGGGGGGGTGTCTATCTATGTTTGATAAAAGGCACTCAACCAATTAACGGGGGGTTAATTTGGTAAATTAGATTCAATTTGGTGTATTCTGACGTATTTCCGGAAGGTAAATTCCAAAATTACAGGTCTAAAAGTCGCCAATAAAAGCACATAAAAAATTTTAAAGGCTGAGCAGGGGGGGGGGGGGGTCCGGACCCCCTGAACCCCCCGTCTGGATCCGCGCCTGATAATTGACAATACTCTGCGAGGTGTTTGTGCCAAAACAGTCAACATTAAAATTTGAAATTAATAAATCATCAGTGGACTGTTTGCTCTGGCAAAAACAGTGTGCAACTTTGGGCATCAGGCTTTCAAAATAGGGGATGTGGCACCAACTTCTATATACATCAACAACAAAAAAAAAATCAACAATTCAAAGACCTCTTCACATTTTCATGTAGTTCAAAAACCTATGACATATATTCAAAACTTTGATTTCATACATGTACTCTGTCAATGTATATTATAAATGTACATTTCATCCACTTTTAGGTAATTTTCATCCATTTCTTTTTTTTTTATGTATTTTTCAATCACTTTTATAATGTGTTTTTATCATGATGACGGTAGGCCTAATGTATAATTTACATGCTGCCCGAAAAGGGTGTTTTATATAATAAAATCTCTCTGTCTGTCTATCTAGATATCTTAACAAAATAAACATTTTTACCAATGTCATTATTTACAATTTGAAAAAATCATGAATTACCAAAAACCCAAATAATAACCTTCTGTAGGTCTATTATTTCATGCTGCTATTATTGTAATGAACTAGCCCATGGAACCGATCGAACAGCGTGCGGCTGTTATATCTTCGATTCCAACAATGACCTTGGCGTCTCGTGATGCCGTCTGCATGATGCGTTACCAAGGTTAGACTGATATACCGGTCTTCTTGTTACAAGTTCTTTTCACCCGCGGAGATTATTGAAACTGAACACAGTTAAATTATATAAAATGGTCTCCATGAATAAGATAATACGTACCATGTGTGAATAATACGACGTAGGGAAATAATACAACGTGAATCTGTCTTTCTCCATTATATTATTTTCGTCTGCTACAACAGTATTCATCAGTCAGAATCTGAGTAGAGCGCAGGTGCGTGGGTTGAGTCGATTATTGTGGGGGTGTCAGCACGAACACGTGTTCGACCAGATACAGTGCTTATTTGAGCGGGAAAATTATTGATTACTCTGAAACACTGAATTCCCGATAACTAATATAATTCTTGACGTGTTGGTTCTTACAAATTAAATAATGGTAAACATTAGAGTTTGTTGATCCGTTGCTGCACATTAAACGCAATAATTATTTTCCGTTGCAACAATATGGAGACAGGCTGCAAAACCAATAATCGAACAAGATGAATCTGCTATACAAGGCTGGAATGAAGATTTACAATGTGAAGACGTAAACACTCTTGTTTGGGAATTTTTTAAAGACTGTCGGCAACGAAATGCCCCAGTGAACGGGCCCCTTCTACAAACAAAGGCATTGCAATTTGCCGAAAATTTAGAATTAGAAAACTTTAAAGCTTCTAACGGATGGCTGCGGTCATTTCTTTCCCGACATATTGTTTTCGGCTGTATGAGCGGTGAGCGGGCAGATGTGGATATGGGTGTCGTAGACGATTTCAAGTCAAAAGTTCCGCATTTGTGCAGTGGGTTTTTACCGAAAGACATTTTTAACAGGATTATTTTACAAAGACGGGTCGAGGAAAACTTTCCATGTTAAGGGGGACGACTGTGCCGGAGGAAAGCGGTCAAAGGAAAGACTTTCCATCGCATTGTGTGCCAGTTTGACAGGAGAAAAGCTGAAACCCTTAGTGTTAGGACGATCGAAAAAAACCTCGATGCTTTAGCAAGGCTAAGGACGTCGATAAGCTTCCCGTAATGTATCGAAGTAATAAGAAGGCCTGGATGACTGCGGCTATTTTCGAAGAATGGCTGCAGACAGTTAACAAGCAGATGCGACGAGAGAAAAGAAACATTCTTTAATTGTTTTTGGATAATGTGCCATCTCATCTACATTTAGAACTGTCAAATGTTAAGCTCCATTTTTATCCAGCCAACACTACGTCGAAGTCGCAGCTTATGGACCAAGGAATAATAGAAACATTTAAAAACACTATCGTAAGACTAAGAGACAACCAGAACACGTGATTATGCAAATGGAGAAAGACGCGAGCTCCACCAACACCGAGATATTGAAAAGCTTGGATATTCTTACAGTGATATACTGGATTAGTGCTTCGTGGAAAAGTGTTTTAGATACAACCATAACAAAGTGTTTTAAACGATGTGGCTTTGAACTCGACATAGTTGATGAAAATGACGAAGACGACGAATTCAACTTACCCCTTTCGCTATTACGGATGTCAAAACAAGTTTTTGACACAGATTTTATTTCGTTACCAACAATAGATAGTGACATGGTAACTTGTGACTGGTCAAAATCAGCTAAAGATCTACAATGTTTTATCTTAAGAGATAGGAGGAGAAAGAAATGATGATATTGATAACGAAAGTGAAAAAGATGAAGAATTAAAAGAAAGTGGAAATTGTTGTAATGTAGAAACAGCCTTAAAGGGACAATAACATTCTTGCTGCCTTGGTAGCTCCAGAAAATAAATAATGCCCTTATTCTAAGTACTAGATGTTTAAGTGTCCTACCTGTTGTGTAAATTATACATTACAACCTGTTTTACTTGTCCAGAGGGTTCGAAAATATTTTAAAATCCAAGTCACATTTGAAAAGGTTTACGTTAGACTTTTCAAATCAATTGGTTGAATTTTTCCAATTTTTTTAAAATAGATGTGTTAAGATGAAATTTACATCATCAATTAATTGGAATATTATAAAATAATACAATTTGTTGACCAGAATTAAGATTGGGACCTATTATTCAGTTACAACAAGAGTGTTATTGGGGCTTTAAACTATTGTGACTAAATAAAAACACTAGCTGAAAAAGAGAGTAATTTCGAACTTTTGGATGCTGACATGAATGTTAGAGACATAACATCAAAATTAATTGTTACAAAATCAAAATGTGCCAAGCAGCCAAAAATTAATGACTTTTTTGTTTAATGTTTGTTGAGATATACATATTGTTTGTTATTAATAAACTACCTGACACAGTTACCTTTTTTAAGAGTTATCTTTTCTTTTTCTATTTTAAGAGTTACCTTTTCTTTGTCCTATTAAAAGGCCACTCCCGTTAAGAGGCCACTCATGGCATTTCCCTTGAGTGGCTGCTTAATACAGATTCTACTGTACCAACAAGTTATTGGTCTTTTCGTTGTCATTAAGCATGGATTTCATATACACTATACGTAAAGTAGTTGTACCGCTTGTACAGCCATGCACGTGCGCGCATGCGCGTGCATGTATGTGCGTGCATGCGCGTGCACGTGACCTTCTTGCACTGGATGACCCCCTGGCACGTGCGTGACCTAAATGACCCCCTGCACGTGCGTGAGAGAGAGGGCGCGCGCGCGGGAAAAGAGAGAGAGAGAGAAGAAGAAGAAGAGAGAGAGAGAGAGAGAAGAAGAAGAAGAGGGAAGAGAGGGAGGGAAGGGGAAACAACTCTTTTACATTGATTAAGTGGCCCTGAAAGGGGCCGTTGTCCTCACTCAAATGTGAGGGTACGACGCACTTTATGTCGGTTGCGTCTAATGGCCTCCACTAATTCGGGAGGAGGTCTTTTCCTGGGAGGTGTTTTTAATACCTCGTCAGGTAAGACAAAGATATCGTCAGGGGTAATCACGGCAAGCGTGTGACCCCTGAGATACATGAGAGTATCCGTGCTGCGGTTGTCTTCGATGCGTACGACCGGAGCAGCCATTCTCATACTGATAGAGAGACGAGTGTTGTGTCGTTTTAAAACCGTAAGGGCGAGTCCATTTGATATGACGTCACGGACGAGTCCATTCATGGAGTGACGTCACAGTACTGAGCATAACGTTATGCATCGTAGGTTGAACGTTGGGGGCTAAAAATAGACGTGATGCAACATTATGCGTACGTTGGAGGCTACATATAGACGCGATGTAACGTTATACAGCGCATGTGCAACGTTATACTACGTAGGGTGTACGATATCGAACGTTTGATGACGTCACGACATACAGGGGATAAAAGGAAGGCAAGCGAGAGTTTGTAACATTTTCATGCGATCAGCGAGCGAAGCAAGATGAGTTATTCTTTACGACCCGTGGATAGACGATACAGCCGATTATTTAGAACCGAATCACTGTGTGTGGAGATAGACTTTTTGGAAGATTGGTCCCATGTTCCAGCCAACGATGTACCACAACAACTACACGACACCTTTGAGGCCATCATCGAGGAAATTCGTCGAACCTTGGACGCCAGAGAAAGTGACTATGTTAGAATCGCCATCAGTCACCCGGGACTCAAAACACCGATCTGGTTACCCTTCCGTGAACATCGTTTGTTAAAGGCCGAAGACGTTTTGCAAAAAGTGGCTGCCGTATTACAGAGTAACGAAGAATTTCGTCTAGATCAAAGAATGTCCATGAGTATCTGTCACGTGTCCCCTCCCGATGGCAGAGGTAGCGGTGGAACAAACGTGAAGAAGAGACACTGCTCAAATTTCGAAGAATATTTGAAGATAAAAAGATGCCTGGTCACCATCAAGAATGCCGACGACTTATGTTCCAGAAAAACGGAAGCCCTCGTCGATGCCGTCGGTGGAGCCAGACAAGCCTGTACGGGGATGGAAACCTGGGAATTGTACGCCAAGTATTTGGGGGAGCAAGGTTACCAACTCAACGTTTTCTCTCGAGCCATCTTTGGGAAGGCGATCTATCGGGGAACAAAACACGTCACAGCCACACCAAAACATCTGAACCTGTATTTACACGATAGACATTATGACGTCATTGCCTCCATGCCCGCCTTTGTGGAAAGGTCGTATTTTTGCGAGACCTGTCAGGTAGGATACGATCATGCCGAAGAACATTCATGTCACGTGATGTGTCAAGGATGTAAGACAATGGGTCCACCCTGTCCACCTGATCCCAACACAAAGACGTGTTACCGTTGTCATCGTGTTTTTGTGAGCCGCCAGTGTTTCGACAATCACCTTGCCACCCGTTCCAGAGCCAATTTTAGTATATGTCATCGATGGAAGAAATGCGAGAAATGTCAAAAAGAGTGGGACGTCATCAAGGCCAAGCGAAATTTAGAACAACATCGATGCGGAGAATACGAATGTTCCATCTGCCGAGAGTGGCACACGACCGAGAAACAGTTTTGCTACATTCAACCACTGAAATCACCCATCGACATGAACAAAGACCGAAAGACCCAAATCGACAAACTACAGAAATCAACGTTGACCCGTTTCGTCTTCTTCGACTTTGAATGCCAGCAAGATACCGGTGAGCACATTCCCAACCTATGTGTCCTGCAAACCTGCTGTCACTTTTGCATCGACAACCAAGATCCCTGCGAGCACTGTGACACGTACTGGAATCACCAACGAGAAATTGTGTTTAAAGGTCAAGACACGCTGGACGATGTAGGAAAATGGTTTCTACAACTTGCTGCTCACGGTACGGTGGTAAATGGTCGGAAACATGACAGTCACGAATCGAGTCCCGTGATTGCCGTGGCTCATAACTTTAAAGGTTACGACGGACTGCTTATTTTACAGACGCTGCACAAACATTCCGTGGCGCAACCCGAAGTGATTATGAATGGTGGTAAAGCGATGACGATCACTGTCGGTACGGTAAAATTCATCGATTCCCTCAACTTTCTACCGATGGCTTTACGGGACATGCCCAAGACCTTTGGCCTGCAAGAACTCAAGAAAGGTTATTTCCCTCACCACTTCAACAGACCGGAGAACGAAGAATACGTGGGCGCCTATCCTCCCGACACCGATTACGATCCGGATGGCATGAGTGTATCGGAACGAGAAAAATTTCACGAGTGGTACGAACAACACAGTCACCACGTCTTTGATTTTCGCCAGGAAATTCTCGCCTACTGTAAGAGTGACGTCGATGTCCTCCGCCGATGCTGTGGCGTGTTTCGCGAGATATTCCTCATGGACACGGGAATCGATCCCTTCGAAAAAAGCTTGACCCTGGCCTCTGCCTGCAGTCGCGTGTTACGCACGCACTACCTCAAAAAAGACACCCTCGTCGTCATTCCTCGAGCCCTGATGCAAGAGCCAAAACCTGGTAAGGACTGACACCGCTTCCAGCCTCGACAACAGTCCAACAAAGCCCTTCGATGGTTGGAATGGGAACAACATCGACAGACCATGGCTGCATTCCGAAACCAGACCCCACTACCCAACATTCGACACGCCCGTAACGGTAGTGAATGCCGAGTTGGCCCTTACAGTTTAGATGGTATGGACAAGACCACAGGTACGGTGTACGAGTTTCACGGGTGTGCCTTTCACGGTTGTCCCAAATGTTATCCGGGTCCCGTCCAAGACGTTCAGCATAAACATCCCTACGATCCATCTCGCAGTATGAGGGACTTGTACCAGAAGACACAAGAACGTCACCGTCGACTCCAGGAACAGTACGGTATGCAGACCATCCGCGTCATGTGGGAATGTGAGCTAGAGGAAGAACGACGCCACGATCCCGAGATGAACGAATTTTTACAAGGCTTGGAAGATCAGCAATGGCCCGCTCCCGAACCTCTGATGCCCCGCAACGCTTTCTTCGGCGGGAGAACCAATGCCATCCAACTGTTGGTGAACGAGTCGGTGGAAGACATGCGCTACATCGATGTGGTGTCCCTGTACCCTTACATCTGCAAGTACGGTACCTTTCCCATCAAGGAACCCACGATCGTCACACAGCCCGATCAAGACCAGTGGCAACATACGAAGGATTGATCCAGTGTTCCGTCTTGCCGCCCCGTGGCCTGTTCCACCCGGTTCTCCCGTTTCGGCGCAAACGGAAATTGGTGTTTGCCCTGTGTCGAAGCTGCGTCGATGAACACATGCAACAAGGGGAGATTGCCGAATACCAACCGCGTGAGCACACTGACGAACAGCGAGCCTGGGTGGGTACGTTTGTCACCCTGGAACTCAAGAAAGCGGTGGCCCTAGGATACCAAGTACTGAAAGTCTACGAAGTTTGGCACTGGAAAGAATTCAGCACTTACGATCCCGAGGCCAAAACGGGTAGTCTGTTTACTGGGTACATTAATCACTACCTCAAGAAGAAGATGGAAAGCAGCGGTTATCCCGACACCTGTCACACCGAAGAAGACAAGACCCGCTTCGTCAACGACGTGTACGACACGGAAGGTATTCGTCTGGATCCCGCGTCGATAAAACCTAACAAAGGGATGCGGGCGTTTAGCAAGTTACAATTGAACACAGCATGGGGTAAATTCGGACAGAGAGACAACTTTCCCAAAACAGAATACATCACGGAGCCCAGCGTCTATTTTGAAAAAATGTTGGACGTGACCCAGACCGTACGAGATGTGCAGTTAGTCAACGACAATATGGTATTGATGGAAACGCTGAAGAAAGAAGAACACGTCGCACCCTGTCCCATCACCAACGTGGTTATCGCCGCCTTTGTCACTGCCCAGGCCCGTTTAAAACTCTATTCCGTCTTGGAAAAATTGGGAGAAAGGGTATGCTATTTTGACACCGATAGCGTCATCTACCAATACCACGCCACGTCATGGAATCCCCCGGAAGGTTCGAGTTTGGGTCAGTGGAAGAACGAGTTGCCCGAAGATGTCACCATTCGAGAATTTGTTAGCGGAGGGCCAAAGAATTACGCGTACCGCCAGAGCGATGGTAAAACTGTATGTAAAGTCCGGGGATTCACCTTGAATTACCGTGCCTCCCAGCAGCTGAATTACGCCATCATGAAGGAGAATGTTCGACACGTCAATCAAAACGAACCTCTGGTCATAGCCAATCCGTTCAAGATTACCAGATCACGTGACCGCCGTCTTTGGACACGCCCCGAGAACAAACGATATAAAATCGTGTATGACAAGCGGTTTGTTCAATTCAATGACGATGGCCAACCGAGCAACACTTACCCCTATGGATACTGATTTGCGGGTCTCGGGACGATGGCGAACAAAGAAAGAAGATGACGAACCGGCAGAAAATACGGAGATGATCGAGAAACTTAGACAACGATGGCTCAACTTTCGAGTGTTGAAATGTTTCCTGCCCATTATAGAAGAAAGGCAACACGAAGAGTGTATCGGCTGCAAGTACGAACATCCCAGTCAGAGATACCACTCGTGTCTGGGACTAGGCGTTTCTTCCATAACGGGTCAACCCTCGCATCCCGTGGACGATTACAATCACTACCTTTGGGTGGACGAGCTGAAACTGCAAGACATCGATAACGTGCTAGGCAGTATGATGGACGATCCACGGGATCAAGTCAAGACGTGGGAGGACGAACAACGATGGCGAGAAGACGTCGACAAAGCCTTGAAAAAGTTCTGGACGGTAGTGCCGGGCTTTAAGACGGTGTTTATCAAACGCAAAGACGAGTTTGTCGAACAGAAAGAAGACTCCATACGCCAGTGGATGGACGGCTTGCCGAAGAAAAAGAAACGCTGGTCTCTGGATCAAATGGATATCAATGTCATGTCCGGCAACATAGGAGAAGGCTGGGAATGTATTGGCAGACATCTGGGGATCAGAGAAGCGCGAATTAGTCAAGCCAAGATGAGTCATCCCAACAACGCGCGCATGCAAATCTTCACTGTGTTCAACCAATGGCGACAAAAACACGGTAATCGAGCCGACCTGATAACGTTGTTGGAAGCCTGTCACGTGAGTGAAGCCTTGATCGATTAGGACGAAGTGAAAAAGTATGTGGAAAGCCTGGAAATCATAGACTAAACAAAGAACCAATCAAAACGAAGGAAAAGAAAGAACCAATCAAAAGCGAGTGACGTCACGACCAAGACTATAAGAAGCGAAGTGTCAGACTGAAATTTCATTCTGCTCTCGATGGCTAGTCAAGCTTGTTTCTCCTGTAACAATGTCGGACACTGGTATAGAGACTGCCCTACTCGTTCCCAACAACAACAGCAGCAACGAAAACCAAGACAAGACAGACCAGCCTATGGTTCCTATGGAAGTTGTTACCTCTGCGGAGAACCAGGACACTGGACACCCCAGTGTGGAAAACGAGCAGAAGCCCAAAAAGCGAAGAGTGATGAAGAAAGAAAAGAAACTGTCAAAAGAAAGTGTTACGGAATCAAGAGACCCACCGACGAAAATCACAAGTGCCTCAACTGTGGACAGCTCGGACACGGCCTGCTCGAGTGCCAAGAAGAAATCCAAACAGAAAAAAACTTTGAAGCCGTTGCCAGTCGCATGTTCGACAACAACATCGACATGCCCAGAGACAACACCCGCAGTCAGCGATACTGGTACTGGTGCGGAGAAGCGTTCGAGTTCTACAGACGATACAAAGAAAAAAAGAAAACAGCTGACGAAGCTTTCTATTCCACCCACTATTCTCCCGACTACCAGTGAAAACGGTGAAACTTCGAACGGTGAAATCCCGAAGCCGGCTGAGAAGGAAGCAGAAAGTTTTTTCCCGAGCACTCATCCAATATGCGGGTCCGAGAGATATGACCGAAGTCTTGTCGTATCCCCCTTGTTTCGATATGAGTGAATGGATACCCGTCGTCGTCACGTTTGCTGAAGTGGAAGACTGGCACCCACACGACACGATGCAGAAGCTTTTGGGACATGTGTATTGGATTCCTCGCGTCCTGAGAAATGTACCCTGGGTGAGACAAGAGATCCTGAAGAGAGAACGCGATAACTAACTGTTTTTTCTTTTCCTTTGTATGATATGTTTGTTCTATTGAATGTTCTTTTCCTTTGTATGATATGTTTGTTGCATTGAAAGTTCTTTTTGTATTTTTTGTAAAATAAATTGTGTTCTAATTTCACTCCATGTCTGTTGTTCTGGCGCGAAGGTATAAAAGGCAGGGGAAGAGGGAATGGGTGAAAACAGTGCAAGATGGATGTGACGTTCAAAAATCCCTTTACCATGTTAGTCAGTGGTCCAACGGGTGTTGGGAAAACGGTCTTTGTGCAGAAGTTTCTTCAAGCGTCCCTGTTCGACGTCCCTCCTCAACGCATCGTGTGGGCTTATGGCGAATGGCAAGAGAGTTACGATCGCTTTCCCTACACTTATGTCAAAGGTTTGACGGATATTGACGACGTGATGAGTCAAGTCAAGGGTCCACAAGTCTTAGTCGTGTACGATTTGATGGGAGAAGACACGGAGATATTGCAAAAGTGGTTCACGAAAAAGAGTCATCACCACGACACGAGTGTCATTTACATTGTGCAAAACGTGTTTGACAAGCAACAGCGTACCATCAGTCTGAATGCCCATTACCTGGTCTTGTTCAAAAATCCCCCTGACGCCTCGCATATTGGTGTGTTGGCCCGTCAGATGTACCCTTCCCGTTCCAATTATATGCAAGAAGCTTATGAAGATGCGACGAGTACCCCTCGCAGTTACTTACTCGTTGATTTGAAGCCCGACACGTCGTAACAAGGGGGCGTCCTTTTCCCTGATCATGAAACCCGGGGGACGTGGATTTTTTGGGGGTGTGTTGATTCGTATCTTGCTGCGATGGAAGGAAAGGCTGCAAGAGGAAAGAAACAAGAAACGAAATCAATTCGTTCGACGGACCGCACAGCGCGGAAGGGGACTGAGTACCGAAGAATTGAACAAACATCGAGCGTTGCTTCGCAAACGGAGTAATGTTCCACCCGACGTCAAACGGCGACAGGGTGGTAAACATCCCTTCCTTAGAAGGAGCGATAGAGCGAACGCTATGGCTGCCGAGCTATCGAAACTATTTGGTGGATAACCCAGAGAACAGAAAGGTATAAAAAGGGGACCGGAGAACGACCCCGAGCTCAGTCATGGAGACACTGCGGTATCTCTTGAACACTGCACCGAAAGACCGTCCCCTTTTACTCGAGACCCAACCTATTGTCGACGGTGTGTGTGAGTGTATTGGAAACCTGATTCGCGGCAACGTTCCTGTGACCGACAAAGAAGTCAAGCGCTTGAAAAAGGACGCCCCCTTGTTACGACGTTTGGGCACGTCTAAAACACCTTGGAAGACCCGTCGGCGACTTTTGAAGCAACAGAAAGGGGGTTTCTTCACCCGATTGTTTAGGTCCTTTCCCAAAGATGAAATTCGCCAAGAAAATGAAACTGGTACCCTTCGACGGACTCCCCGACGTCAAACCCGTCGAAGTCAGGCCAGTCGAACCCGCGTACGATCGAGATCCACTAAAGCAGGCCGTCGAGAATGTCCACCAAGACATGCAACACGTGCTAAACGATCCCAACCTAACCGACGAAAATAAAATGCAACGGTACGGACAGTTGTTACATCGTTATCAAACGATGCAAAGGAAACGCAAACAGGTTGTTCCCTTTTTGGACGAAAACATACCCGAGCCAAAAGAAGAAGAAAATTCGGAGGCACCCATCCTGGAGTCGGTCCCTCGACCCTATCAACATCGAGCTCGCCTTTTGTTGAAACACATGAAAGGGAAGACACCTTGGTCTTGGAACGAGAACGTGGAATTGGTTCGGAATGGGGTACCCGTACCCAACACCAATGCCATTGACATCGTGAACGATTTGGTTCGTCGGCGAAAGAATACCCAGGCTCCCGTGGGATGGTTTGGCGTGATGCAAAGTTTGAAGGCCACGAACGTACCGCGAGAAGCCATCGGGAATCAAGAACGATGGAACGTGTTGTCCACGCCACCGACACGAGCTCCGCCGCGACGCCCGAGAAAGAAGAAAATCTCCAGTACGGATACGCCTAGTATACCTACCAGAAGATGGCTCTCCTTGCAAAAACTATAAATAGCCTGTTCATAGGGACACCTGCTGAAACATGGAACGAAAGCTGAAGAAAGTGTATTACGACCCGAACCACCCGGCCGCTTTCGGTGGCGCTCTGGGTCTTCACAAAGCCACCGGTGTGTCCTTGGATCATCAGTGGCAAGCCGACTTGAGCGATATGTCGGCCTTGGCCAAACAGAATGAGGGATACAGGTATTTGCTGTGCGTCATCGACGTGTTTTCCAAGTACGCTTGGGTGTTGCCCCTCAAAAACAAGACGGGGGACAGTTTGGTGGAGGCCTTTCGTCAAATCTTTCAAAGTCGACAACCCCTGCGATTTCAAACGGACAAAGGTACCGAATTCCTCAATCGAAAAATGCAAGCGTACCTGAAGAAGAAAAAGATTCATTTTTTCGTGACACACAACGTCGAAACCAAAGCCAGTGTGGTCGAACGATTTCAACGGACCCTGAAAGAACGCATGTGGCAATACTTTACTCATCGACAAACACAACGGTACATCGACGTGCTAGACGACCTGGTTCGGGCTTACAATGCTAGACGACATCGGACCATCGGAATGGCGCCCAAAGACGTTCGCCCCGAACACGAGTGGATGTTGACAACGCCTCCTCCACGTCCCCCGAAAAAGAAAAAATCAATGGACATTGGTACGACTGTACGTTTGGCTTTACCGAAACATGGTGCCTTCGACAAAGGTTACTGGCCCAACTGGACTCTGGAAACGTTCAACGTCGCACCCAACGTCGGTCCCGGTTACAAACTGTTGGACGAAAGAGGCGAACCAATACAGGGCACCTTCTATCCCGAAGAACTGCAAGCGGTCCAAGTCAACGACGATGAGATCTTTCCCATCGAAAGAGTACTCGAAAGAAAAAAAGACAAAGTATTGGGGAAATGGTTGGGCTATCCGGCGAGTTTTAATTCGTGGATCGACAGGACCAGTCTCCAAAACGTATAAATAGGAGCGAGAGACGCCGTCATCAGTCAACATGCACGACGAAACCACGTCCGTGAGTGCCCACAATTGGTCGCTCTAGGGAAAACGTGTGCCACAAGCGGAAATCGTCTTTTTCTGTCAAGTGATTTTAGTGTACGTCGTGGCGGGAGTTTCTTTGTCCCAACTGGCTTTCAAACCCGACGGATCGCAGACCACGTTGTGGACGGCCTTGCTCTCCAGTACCTTGGGTTACCTGTTACCTTCTCCAACCTTGAAAACCAAACATAATGAACAACGACCGGCCCTTTTACCTCATGCTCCCTAGTGACAGTTCCATGTCGTGGTATCCCGACAACAAAGTCTCCACGTATCATACACATCTGGAACCGCCACTTCTCGTCGATCACCGGGAGTGGGAAGTGGGTCTGTCCATGATCACGTTACCTGACCAATGGCAAAACATCGATCAACGATACACCACACAATCGGCTTACGCATTCATCCATGGTCGCCCCCGAGTGACGAACCCGAAGTAAAGATATGCCGGGACCGCCACAGAATCGACCTGTCGAATTGTTTCAAAGGTGTAAAGGGTGATGAGATCAAGGGATCTATCGAAATGGAAACGCACACCAAGAGTGACGACTACGAGTCGCTGAGGCATATCCTGACTGTCCTGAACACCAGACTGAATGATTTGTGGAACCTGCCTCCCATCTACAACCATTTGGCCCATAAACCCGTTCGTTTGGATCCCAATAACAAGGACATGACCGACCACGAGAAGCAAGAGCAGACCGAGTACGAAACTCGAGAGGTGATACGCCAAGGGGCCGTATCAAGAGGTCCCTTCGTGTCTTTCAAGAGAGACAACACCAACGACAAAGTGTATCTGAAGATCAATCACGTGCAGTCGCTTTTCTGGTTTGACGTGTTGCCGAAAATCGAACTTCGTCTGTGTGGACCCATCGTGTCCATGTTGGGATGGCCTGGAAACGAACTGTTGGTTGCCCTGCAGTCAATCGATATGACCGGCGCCGATGGCCAAAGTCTACGGTATTTCTACGCCCACCACACCCCAAATCTTCAAATCCAGTACGATCTGTTTTACATCTACACGGACATTATCTAACCCCAGACCGTGGGTGACGTGAGGGCTACCTTGTTGGACGTGATTCCCAATCGACGATTGTATCACCGCCCCGCCAGGATTCACTACTTACCTCTGAAGTACAGTCGACTAAGCTCCATTGGTCTCTATATAAGGAACGGAATGGGGAAAGCCGTGCCATTTCTCGACGGTAAGGTGGTGACCCAACTTCATTTTCGCCGCCGATGATGATTCGAGTGTACAAAGGTGGAGTGCTCAGACAGCGAGGGGCTGGCAATGGTCTGGTGGTGTACAGGGGAGGAATTCTGAGACAACAGGGTGTCGGTCGATGGTCGGGGTTATTGAATGCCGTCAAATCGGTTGGGAAGACCTTGTGGTCGGCCGGTAAAGCTGCCGTGAAAAAGAATGTGGCCCAAGTGTTACCCAAAGTGGGGCAAAGCGTGCTCGACGCCGTCAGTGGTCGTGAAAAATGGAACTGGAAGAAAGTCGCCCAGGACACGCTTCGCCCCGCGGTGTCAAACACGATGTCCGACACACTCAAGAACGTGGTCGCCCACCTGGAACCTATAAAAGACCCCTCACGAACCCCGTCCACTTCACATCGCCCGAAGAGGAAGAAGAAGACACAGGTCACCTCTCACAAGCGACGTAAACTAGATATCTTCGACCATGGCTACGCAGGTAATGCGCAATGATTCCTGTCCCTGCGCGCGAGACGAATTGCAGGATTTGTTCAGTGTACCCGACACGCAGACGGCCATAAACAAGGTGACGAAAATCACTGACACCCGACTTGAACCACGACGGACCCATCGAATTTTATATTTCCAATGCCACCACCGATTTCATCGATCTGGCCAACATGACACTGCACGTGGCCCTGAAGGTGACCAAGAACAACGGGGATGACCTGGATGCGGATAGTCAAGTCGCACCCATTAACAACTTGTTTCATTCGTTGTTTAAAGACGTCAAATTACGTCTGGGAAAGGATGCCGAAACTTTGGTCACCACCTCTCTGCCCACCTATCCCTACCGGGCTTACTTGGAGAATTTGCTGAGTTTCGGTAAGGGAGCCAAGAACGACCACCTGTCGAAACAAGTCCTGTGGGAAAAAGATACCGCCGGGCAGTTCAATTCCACGAAATCCGTCGCCACCGCCGGGGATGGTGGACGACAGGCTCCGAATAACAAAGGATTGGAACAACGCCAGAAAACCATTGCTGCCAGTCGCACCTTTGAATTGCAGTCGCGTCTACACTTGGACATGTGTTTACAAGATCGGTATCTGCTGGACGGTGTGGACCTGCGGTTGAAATTGGAAAAGCAATCCCCGAAATTTTTTCTGATGTACGGCGAAGGCAGCGATGCCGAAGACTACAAAGTCGAGTTCACCAAAGCCTACTTGGATATCCCGTTCGTCACTCTGGCTCCCAGTACCTACACACGAGTGGCCACGCAACTTCAATCGTCCAACGCCAAGTATCCCCTGAAACGCGTGGTGGTCCGCGACATGGTCATTCCCGACAATCGTGCCAGTCACGTCCTAGACAATTTGTTTGTCAACGAAAGTCTGCCCAAGAGATTAATCGTGGGTATGGTACGCAACACCGCCTACGACGGAAGAAAAAACAGAAATCCCTTCCAATTCGAACACAATCAATTGCAGAACATCAAATTGACCAAGAACGGGGAAATTGTGGACGAATACGACGTCGATTTTCCCCAGCGACAAGCCATCGCACCATACCTTCGGATTTGATGAAAAGAGTGGCCGTCTTAAACACCCGAGAAGACCTGGACCTCCCTTTCAACGACTATATCAATGGGTACACTTTGTATTGTTTCGATTTGACCAACGACCACGGAGCCGACGGTAACTACTTTCATCCCAAAGCAGCGGGTAACCTGTCTTTGGAACTCAAGTTCGGTGCGGCCCCGACCAATCACCTCAGTCTTGTTCTGTTTGCCGAATACGACAATGTCTTGGAAATCGACGCCAACCGACAAGTCATCACAGATTAGTGAGGCTCTCTCCAATCGACAACTGACACGGGCTTTAGAAAAACACCTCCCCTCTAACGTGTTCGGGGGCGTGTGGGCTCGTAATCATCTGGATATACTGCGCCCGACCTCGTACCCCAAAGCCTACGTCATCAACACGGACGACGAAGACCAACCCGGTGGACACTGGACCGTGTTTGTGTGCGAAGGACCAGATCACATTACCTTCTTCGATTCCTACGGGTGTCCCCCTGATATTTACGGAGAAGCCTTTCGACGTTTCGTCCAAGATCTACAACTCCACTACCAACCCCGATGGATTCAGGGACGCGAGAGTGTCGTCTGCGGTCATTATTGTTTGTATTATTTGTGTCATCGGTTTCACGTTCCCTCCCCGCACGCCCTTTCGGTGTTCGGGCACGTGTATCGTGTGAACGATATACTCGTCGAACAATGGGCTAGGGATCATTTTCCCGACTTGCAAAAAGACCAGAAGAAGGGACAACGATGTCGATGCTTTTTTGCTCTGTAAATATGTTCAATTCAAGTTCAATTAAATTTGTGTTCTATGCCTTTGTGTTCAATTTTGTGTTGAATAAAATGCTTTGTAAATATGTTCAATAAAATGTCGACAACATATCACGTGTCTGTTTTTTTGTGACGTCATGTGACGTCATGTTTTTCTGATTGGTGGAAAATGGTATCGTCCCAACACCTTAGACTCGTCCCGTCTCGAAATATAAATAGGAGTGTCAAAGCCCAAAGAAGTCACCAACACCATGGATCGAAAAGACAAACGATTTTGTGCCACTTGTCGGGGGTATTACCCCATGTTTAAGGGTAATCGGCCCGATGCCGATTACTTGGTCTGTTTCTGGTGTGGGACCGAAATTGGGAACACCTGTCATAGGCGGTCAAAGCATTCGTTGAAATGCACCAAGAAGCCGAATCGGTGGGAGCAGCCAAAGTGCTCCTGCTAACCCACACATTGTGTGGACCAACGGCCCTTTTCAGGGCCAACTTAATCAATGTAAAAGAGTTGTTTCCCCTTCCCTCCCTCTCTTCCCTCTTCTTCTTCTTCTCTCTCTCTCTCTTCTTCTTCTTCTTCTTCTCTCTCTCTCTTTTCCCGCGCGCGCCCCTCTCTCCGTACGTGCAAGGTCACGCACGTGCAGGGGGTCATTTAGGTCACGCACGTGCCAGGGGGTCATCCAGTGCAAGGTCACGTGCACGCGCATGCACGCACATACATGCACGCGCATGCGCGCACGTGCATGGCTGTACAAGCGGTGCAACTACTCGTAATGACATATCCGAGAACTCAAAATTTTGAATGACTGCTAAACGCATATTCAAATTCAAATATCAATATCCTCTGGTACCATGGTATGTTTTCATGGTTATTTCATGCTTTCAGTAAGAACCTAATACGCACCCAGTTCTAAGTGTATGTCCTTTATCCTTAAACCTAACCGCTTTGCGCGGATTACACAGGTTTAACCCAATTCCAATAAACACATATACAACAAGTACACTTATTACATTCTTGAACAAATATCCATCTAGATTTTCCGGCGTGGTTTCCCCTTGTCGTTCAAATGGTATGAAAAACCGAGGTCCCGCGTACACATTGCCGTGCACGTAAAGATCCCTTGGCAGTCGGAATTCGATATATGAGTAGGCCGTAGAGCCACTGCACGGGCAAAATTGCCTTAGCACACTGTATGGCGTATGCCCGTCTTCATTAGTTCAGGTTAGGAGCAGAACAGTCAGACGTTAAACCTGGTTTCATTTCATCTGAACAAACTTCGACAGATGTAATTACGAACCAAGCTGCAGATCCATTCTCATAAGGTTGTGTGTTAACCGCTTCAAACTTCCATTTGCAAACATTCTTTAATTTTTGTTTGTTTCAATTTTAGGATTCTTTCGTTTCTTAGTTATATGCTGAGCTTTTATGGTTTTATATGAAATACAGGAAACTACAACATACATGTATATGATTGATAGTACCTCATGAGTTATTATGATATATGCAGTCGTCTCAGTCAAGCCAAGAACTCAGACTTCTAAAACATTACCGATTGTCTCCATCCCGCCTCGATCCAGGGGCTGAGATTATATCCCTCTGAGAACCACTCGAGTCTAAGTGTGTGAATGCGTCCTTCTAAGAACCCCACATAATGTTGGTATTCCGGCTTCATTAGCCGAGAAAGTTCATCTCGATTTTCCGGCGTGATTTCTCCTTGTCAGTGATGCAGAAGAAGGGCCTGACAAGGACAGCCGTCTAGTCGTTCGGATGGGACGAAAAACCGAGGTTCCGCGTACACATTGGAGTGCACGTAAAAGATCCCTTGGCAGTTAGAATTCGATATAAGAGTAGACCGTAGCGCCGCTGCCCGGGCAAAATTTACCTCATAGCACACTGTATGGCGTATGCCCGTCTTCCATTAGCCTAGGTAAGGTGCAAAAGAGTAGGACGTTAAATGCCCATTTCATTTCATTTCATTTCAAAGCTGAGAAGGTTAGGCTATACGTCCCTCTAAGAATGACAATGACGTCCCCCAAATTAGGAACACCGAATGACGTCTGAAGAAATTAGACCCCGATCTTTATATACAAAATCTACAAAAAATGTCAACTATTAGGGCGGGTAATTATCATTTTTCAGCGTTTTATTTGAACACCTGTTTTAATGAATATTGTTTATTTAAATGGACCAAATTGCACACGAGATGACTGGACCCCAGAACCCTACTTCCAGAAATTGATGGTGGCAGGAACTGTTAGTGAATTAGTCTTCGAAAGTTGAATCTTGTAAAATACTTACTTAGCCCAGTTCTCGCTGTCATGTGTACAAGGCATAAGCGTACGAGGCCGAACTTGTTTGGCGGGCCAGCATATTATCCCGACAAATATATTTCTTTAGAGGGCGGCGGGCGGCGAAGCTGTCCGCCCGCGAGCGCCGGAGGCGCGACGCGCCCGACGGGGGCTCGGGGGGGGGGGTCCTCCCGCAGAAAATTTGGAAAACCAGACGGCCGCAGACGCCATTTCCAGGCATTTCGAATACTTTATGCATCAGTCTGACAAAAGTGTTGAAGCCTTCATCCGGCGAGGAAATGCTTCGATGAATTTCCCGCAAATGTCCTTGTTTGAAACGGGAATATCAAAGCCGTGCCCCCCCCCTTGAAAGAAATGTCAAAGTGCTTTGAAATCGAATATAATGTCACGTTACTTCACCATTAAATTCAAAGCGATTTAACAGGCATAGGCGTACGAGGTCGAACTTGTTTCCCCAGAAAATTTTGAAAACCAGACGGCCGTAGACGCCATTTCCAGGCATTTCGAATACTTTCTAGTCATTTGGAGTTGGTAGTAAATTATGTCAGTTGCAGCATAAAAAAACTGGTAAAAAGCTCTATTACTACGAAAACAAGAACAAGTCGAACGATTTACTTTTGCTACATTTTTCATTTTATGAGACTTCACATTTTTATCCAGATCTCAGATGTATAGAAGACTTGTATATATATATTTAACATCTACATCATAGTGGTTTTGGAACTTTTTCCTGGAGAGATTTATAAGTAAAATAAGCGTTGTTGAGCCCATTATCTTTGTATAACTCTTGCCAGAGTATGAATATTTATTTCCAAAGAAAAGGGCTCAATATCGAATTATTTACGGCCTATTGAGCCATCGTACACATATATTATATGTGACTACAAGGTACAATATTATTACAAACTTATCAATTATTATTAAAGAAAATTTTCAGCTGCTCAGTTCTATCACTGGGCTCGTCCGGTGCATGGAGTTGGATGCTTCTAGTACAGTTCTATGATGCCAGTATACAGGAACACAGTACTCAAGAACTGAGAAAGGCCATGTGTACGTGCTAGTTCCATTCAGATGACGTACGTGTTCATCATTGACTGGACTGCTTTCTTTCCGCAGACAGACGGCGCGACGCTTCCCGACAAACTGAGCATTCATTCCAGACAAGACCACAGCCTTCATTCCCGACAAGACCATAGCCTTCCCCGACAAGGCCATACCCCTACCCCCACCCCATTTTCAAAAACTCCTCGGCTAATGACCGATCTCACAATTCTGAGCTCTTTTCAGATTTCTATTTTTTTTCATGAAAATATTTGGGGGGGCCGGTGCCCCCCGCCCCCCCCCCCCCCGCCTCGTACGCCTATAGTACAAGGTAACTATTCTAATACATTAAACAGGGTACCCTTTCGAGAACTTAAACATAATAATATTACACATCTCCCAGAGTACTAAAATTGCCCGTAACAGCAGATTGTGGCACTGGAGCGACCACACGGACACCCTAAATGTGTCATGGGTTTCGAATAGGTTCTACTGACCAATTTTGAAACATTTTCCCCTTGATTCGCCTTGAATGTGAATCGTATTTTGCTACAATAATCATCTTCATTCATGGGAGTATTTCTGAAATAGGGGAACCTTAGCCTAGGAAATCTGACCCCGCAAGACCATTTTGTGCACCCAGTTCATAAATGCACTGGTTACATCATGTTCGAGTGCTTCAATGAAAGTAAGGGGACGGCACCACAAATTTGAACATTTTTTACAGCTAATATGCCCTGTTGCAGTTTCGGAAGAGACGGGGATAGACATAACTGGCTGTTCCAGTTGGTGTTGATTTCCTCGACGTACATGATGTAACCAGTGACATGTACGTACAAGAATCGTTGGCAGATGGAATTAAAAAAACAGGTTGGTCGTAGTGCTGTTGTCCTGGTAGTTGTTACCCCATAGCACACTGTATGTCCATCGTCATCTGCCCTATAGGACGTAAAACCCCAGTTCAACTATATACACAATCTACTTATTATTTAAAACCAATACACGAATATAAAATAATACAATTTATTAACAAAAGCACAAGAAAACAAAATAATACAATTTATTAACAAAAGCACAAGAAAACAAAATAATACTCGTAGTAAGAGATATACACGGATCGAGTAAAATAAAAAAAATCATATAAATATAAATTTTTAATCATGTATCCAGATGAATAACCATATTGTATTCGTGCATCTTCTGCTGGATTGTAATGATGCATATATCACATTCCTGTATCTACTGTTAGATAGTGATTATATTTACATTCCTGTATCTACTGCTGGATAGTGATTATATTTACATTGTATTCGTGTATCTACTGTCGTCAATACCCATCAATTGTCATGATACATAATATCGAATGCTTGGATCAACTGGAACCACGCTATTAAGTCTCCTCTGAATGTGGGCCGTATTTAGCGGGGGTGCAGATGATACATTGTACCCCCAGAAAAATAAGGCGACCAGAGACATGGATTCATTAATATTTGACATATTCGTTTGATTAATTTTATTTGACTTAATTTCATTATATTTGTATCGGTTAGTCTCACTGTTTTGGTAATTGACGACATATTTCTGATATCAGTAAAATTGAAATCATCCTTATAAAGAAGTGGTGATGTGTTGAGGATTTGATGCTCTTTTTCTGGTGTTGTAAGAACGACAAAGTTTTTTCCAGTAATCTCTGACTTTCTTGTCTCTGGCAGTGAATAGGATAAATATCAGAAAGCCTTGTAGAGAGTTGAGTACAGTGAAGATATACTGAAACGGCAGACGAGCATCTGATATGGCCAGAAATCCGAAAACCCAGGTTAATCCTAAAATATAAAAAAAAGATATGAATATAGATCCTGATCTGAAATATAAATAACCCTTGGTGAAGGCAGCAGTCCCTTGCCGTTCCACTCAACTATACACTGGGTTCATCCATGGGGGGAACACGTGTTCAAATTGTCTGCCCTGGATGATTGTGCTAATTCTACGACCAATATACTTGACATTGCCGGTTTTAACTGACATTAAAACATCGTTCCAATCAAAATGATATTGAAATGGTTATAAAAGTAAAAAATAAGACTAAGACTGGCTTGGAGAGTAAAGCTCTTTAAAAATCCGCAGATCTTCACGTAAGCATCAGGGACATCTGCTGGACAACAGTAAACATATTATGGGGGTTGCTGCAGTATCTAGGATAATTAAACCCCAAATCCTTCTTTTTATTCCGCTATGTACATTTAAAAAAAACCACACACACTTGTATTTTATTAGCGTTGTATTTTATATTAACCAAAAACATTCGGCTTTGTTTTTGTTTCTGTCAAGTATAGATTTTAAAATTTCAACTCACCTAAATAAATGAAACAGCAGAACGAAGCTCTGGTGTTGGTTATTGAGTGTTGTAGGTCTGTTGTGTTCAGATTTTTTCTGCTACAGATACTGCGCGTGACCATGATATAGATGATAATATTAGCCAATAAAATCAAACCATGAGGTAGAGCAAAACCATAATACAATCCTTGTAGTCCCATCCAACAACTGGAATATAAGGGGAGGTAATTCACATATGTGGAAGAGTTGATACTGACCGTTACATATACATCTAATGTTTATTAGAATAGCTGCGATAAACACCTGAATATTATGTTAATACATGGCTCTACATCATTATAAATACTTACTATGTTTCACCACCGTTATACAGTTCTACATCAAAACATAAATCAATAGGTAACATGATCACTACTGGTATAACTGGTACACCTGTCATATATAAATATCGTTAGATTTGTACACAAAGTATTTATAATGTTAGAATATACAGAAGGTCTCTTAATTTTGCTTTACAGATTATTTAGAATATTGAAGGTATCTTTAGCTTGCTACACAGATATTGTTTGAATATTGAAGGTTTTGTTAGATTAGTACATGTACATAAATTATTTATCATGTTAGAATACTGAAAGTATCTTTAGATTAGTACATAAATTATTCATAATGTTAGAATATACTGAAGGTATCTTTAGCTTGCTACATATATATTGTTGGAATATTGAAGTTATCTTTCTTCACTGTGTTGTTTGTCTTGTCGGTTTTGTTGTGCGTATAGTGCGGTCCTCCTGCACTTCATATTTCGTTCCCTACACAAATTGTGTTGGACTACTGGTACATGCCGCGGTATGAAACTTAGATACTTTTCTTCCATAATCGAAGGTTTTTTCATTTTTGTCACCAAAGATACATACAATATAGTAAGTAGCTTATATTTTCATACCCCAAGCTAGAATTGTCGCCTTAAGCATAAAATTCCTGACATGGGTTCCTAGAACTTTTACAAACAGCAAATATTGTAATATGCCTTCCATTAACATCCACATGAAGGACGCCATGATGAAATAATGTAACAAAACCGCTACAGCAATACAACCCACACGATCACCAGTCTCCTTGATTCCTGTCAAAAATACGATCCACGAAAACAACATGGCTAATGCTAAATTAAACATGACTTGCTGTGGTCGACTTTCTCGTAGTTTTCTGGAAAAATAAATTGAGTGAGAATAGTTACGACAGTAACTCCCAAACCTAGTTTCAGTGGGCCGGTAATAACCCCTCCCCCAATTCAGCAACAATTATTCGGTCTCGTGTTTGATTAATAAAATCTCGAGCCAAACTGGTACATCTGGGGTTGTTTCATTACAAGAATACTCTAGTCTTCATACATGAACAGTTCATTAAATAGATCTGGTTACCAATCATTATAGAACACCAAAGTTGCTAATTCTGTCAGTTTATGGAAATCAACAAATCAATGGACGCAGACTTTGTATAGCACAAACAATACTTTAGATAAAGTTCCTTCATATCTTTAAAGTTTGTCTGGTTCTGTTGTTATTTATTTTGGTCAAACAAATTTAATTCTTTGATGTCTACGAGTAGAAAATTCCAGAGAAAAGGTGTCGCAAAGTGTAAAGATCATTTCGTTTCGTCTGTTTCCGTATGGAAGCAAAAATCACTAATAATGACTTGTCCTGCACGATCGTTGGATTTGTATGGTGTGAGCAGAACTTGAATATATTATGGTACTTCAATATTGAGTGAACTTAAAGTCAGTAACATAATTTTAAATAAGTGCTATGTTAGAAAAAAAAACTCGTTAAAGCGACATATTTAACTGCCATTTTGCTTTATGTATTTCTAATTCTATACAGGACAAATTAAAATAAACATACTTAAAGACGAGAAACGTTAGAACTGTTAATCCTAATCCAATGATAGATAGGATTAATCCAATATAGGTGATAAGAGTTAGAGCTTGCTGATGACTTGGTTCTACCAAATGATCTTGACCATAATAATCCTGAAAGAAAGTCGAATAAGATGTTAATCCTCTCCATCTTGGAATTGTAAAGTCATGTGAAAACTAAATGATTAGTCCACCAATCGCAGTACAATCGTTCAAGCAGAACGAATACCTAGTCACATGTTGATCGCACTTCAATTCGTGAAGCTTTGGGCTTATTTGTAAAAGCACTAACCCGAATAAGAACAAGAAGCACAACACGAATAACAGCGTTTTCGGTCCATTTCTCGATATTTGTTATCAAAAGCATCATATCGGGTGAAGTACAATTTACAATACCAATATCGTACACTAATATGTAGTTAGAAATAAATGTACAAGAGCCAGCGTGATACAACTGAATGTGGTCAAATAGCAACGACCGTGACATTAGTTGACGATCTGTAAGGCATACGGTTAAATCTAATTAATATACATGATTTATATATTGTATGAACTACAGAAAATTATTATAATGTAGGGGCCATAGTAATGTCCAGGAATCAATAACATATAAATGAATCTTACCATCGACATGATTTATAATAATATATTGCTTAAAACACAGAAATCGGAAAATCCTCGCGTCTGCGTCAACAGATGATTACAAATAACTATGGTTAACTAGCCCCCAACCCCATCTTAGTAACGTGTTTACCTCTAAACTGGATATACACAGAGGATATAAATTCTCCATATTTTTACGAAAATTATTTGAAATAAATGTAGAACAAAATGTATATTATCGGTATATTGTATAGTTGACAAACATAGAAAACTAATAAAATCCTTTAATAATTCTAATTATAAGCAATATTATATCCAAGTATCCTTGTATTAAATGTAATCACAGGTCGGGTACGCATGTGCTATACCGTCAATTATTGTATCCAACTGATTCAAACAACAATGACCTAGTTAGAATTGTTATGGGTTGGGTTAGCGTTAGGGGATTGCGTGATACACCTACACCTAAAAGATGTTTAATAGGATAAAGGACATCGTGATTTTCCAACGTGTTTTGCCATCGTCAGTGGTGCAGAACATAGGGCCTAGAAGAGACAGATGTCTAGTCGTTTGGGTGGTACGAACAAATCGAGGTCTCGTGTACACACTGGTGTACACGTCAACGATCCCTTGGTAGTTGGAATTTGATATAAGGGTAAGCCATAGCGCCGCTGCCAGGGGAAATTGTCCCTCATAGCATACTGTGTGACATATGCCCGTCTTCATTATCCCTGCAGAACAGTAGCACCCTATATTAACCCCCTTTCTTTTTTTATTTCAATGTGCGTTTTCCAAGTAATAAATATCCATCGCATGTCTCAACAGGGATATAATAAAACACACTGTTTAAAATTGTCTTACCAAAAGAACAGCAAAATTTGTTAAATGATCACAAACACAGACGTCTCGTCCTTCTGTTGTGTTCACATAACGACAACCGTCCTTCGACCAACCACCACGAGAATTATTCAAACTAAAATCCCAAAATACACATCGACTGTATTTCTCTCTATAATTATCTGGTAAAACCTGGAATATAAACAAGAAACAGGATCGTGTATAGGCTACAATATTACAAGATACTTTTCACATATAATATTTGATCGAGTTTACAAACACAGCTCTACTTACAGTAGGACATTTAATGGAGCTAAATCGCTAACATTTGGGACCTAGAAATTGACACAAGTTGGTGGCAACGCGTATAATACTGTAATATGAATGTATATATAGAGAATCTCCTACAAGTGTTTTTTGATATCAAAAAATATCAACACAAGTTGATAATGTAAAAAAAACGAGGCTCTGCCGAGTTTTTTTTTACTTTATCAACGAGTGTTGATATTTTTTGATATCAAAAAACACGAGTTGGAGATTTTATTTATCACCCAATCCTTTCTTACATGCAGAAATAAATAAATATAATTCTTTGGTATAAATTTCACCTTTACTGGACCTAATTTCATTACTGCGTAGTGATACATCAGTTTTTTGACTGCAGTTTAGCTATTGCAAAGTCCTATATATTGACCCAGTATTTTCTTCAAAGTCAATTAAATAAAAACAGTTTCTTTTTAACAAGAAAAAAGTCACTTTTTATTTAAAATAAGTGGTTTCTTTAAAATGAAAGAAAGTAGTTCCTTTTTGATTGACCAATCAAATTCATGTAAAGCGATATCTCCTAAGGAGATATCGCAGTAGATTATGTAATTTATCATACAAGCGATATCTACTGTCAAATAAGATATTGGGTGATAAAAACTGATTTGCATTCAATGGTTTACGTTTTTACTCTAATTTCAAATAAGTTATGTTCGGCGAAAAAAGGGAGGGGGGGGGGGGTAACTCTAAGTTGTTCTACTACAATGTGGTAATAGTGATTGGGTATTCTACAACGAGTAAGATTGTATATTGATTTCTAAATAATACCCGTTAAATTACTTATTGCTAAATTAGGAAGTAGTTTTAACTTGGAGTGTAGGAAGTGTTTATATGTGTTCTAAAAACTTGGTTTCAGATACTGGTGGATAACAGCCAGAAATAAACTAATATCTTATAAATTAAAACTTACTTTTTGTGGAAAGAAAACTGTGGTGACGAATGAACCATTTAAATTTACAACAGGTTCTTTATCTACAGTTAATGTAGCTGATATAACTTTACTATTAACTCTACCATTATTATCATTGATAAATAGATTACTGGAATTTAATACACGCATAGAGAGGCGTATATCACTCGTATTCTTCTCTGGAATAAATAAAACAAGAATAAAAATAACAATGTGAATAAAACCAATCAAATAATAGACCAATATAGTACTAAATGATCGAGACTTGATATCAGATATCCAGTTTGATAAAACTCATCTATAAACTCTACCTTCTATTGTACTTCTAACAAACTGTTTATTCAACAGAATCCCAACAGCCGTTGTGTTGTAAATGAGTTGAATTTCTTCGTACAGTGACGATTGGGTACTGTTTTCAAATATCTCCACTGGATCAGAATCTTCGCCATTTACCGACAGACCAATTACAGGGTTTCGCTTTAGTTTGGCCAGATTCCAAACTTCTACTACTGTTTTATTGGTTACTAATCTAAAATGGCCATCATCCTCATCTATGGGAATTCTCTGTTCGAGTTCATCTAAGCTAGCAATCAGTCTGAAATACAGAGCAACAGATCGAAATAATTGTATTTTTATACATACTCTATTTAAAGGGCGGAAAGATGTAATTCAATATTATTCACAATCTTCGATACTGGTATCAATATTCAAGGAACGTTGAACAATTTTAAAATTAGTACATGACCGCGTGTTCTCCGTGTTCTCGAGCGCGATTTGTACGATTCTATTAATAATAAGGGTTTCTATAGCGCCTCGCATCCAAAAGTTTGCCCACTTGCGCTGAGTTAGTCTGTCACATTTACGACAAGTTTCCCATCATCTATAATAGAGACTTTTGGCAAGCGTAAATTGCTAGTGCGTAGCGCGTATCCGCATGAATTTTGTGTGTGACGTCATCAATGTGTGTGTATTTCTCATACGTGATACGGCACACGGATACGACAGCCCGTATCAAACAGCTTTCATACGGAGATGGTCCGTATAACATTGTCGTCTTTTTAGACGTTGAAATGTTGTATCATAGCGTTTTTATGAATCTATGTGTAGGCTATCTTAGAATAGTGCCATGTGAATTTAATCACAATAAAGACTGGAATTTAATCATTATTTTTGTGTTTTTTTTCTCGGAATTTTCATACCTTTCCTGTCTGTCTGCACGCTGGTTGATCTACGCGCTAGCTTTAGGTAGATATGGGACCTTGAAAATTTGTGAATGATCTGATTCTATGGTAAAGGGGTGTCAATGATAAATTAGTGGAACCAAAAATTCCTGTCGAGTCAAAGTCACAATTTTTTTTTTTAAATAAGATCCAACATTTTTTTTTAATAGTTCAGCGGCTGTCAAATGACTTCACGCACTCCGAGAAATTGTAGGCAATACACTTGACTAGTACTGATGGCGATCTTGGTAGATAATACTGCCATCATGCTGTACAGAACTAAGCTCAGCTCAGTGACGCATACGTACGCGACGCAAGAATCTGCCAAAACTCTAAAAGTACTCTGACGTAACGTGTGACGTATACGATACGGATACGTGATACGGATAGGGAAAATGCCACTTGCCAAAAGTCTCTAATATTAAGCAAGCTGTGTATATACAGAAACAACAGGCCATACACCAAGCAGTGTGCTACGGCGGAGGATTTCGTTCGTGGCGTAACGCTACGGTCTACTATTATTTCTAATTTCAACTGTCAAGGTTCTTTCTTTTCGTGGACGCTAATACGTACACCTGAATTCTAATTCGTGTCAGACGAACATCGACACTGAGCAACTAAGCCACCGTGACATTTATAAATATAAGTGTTATTATTGTGTTATCTAGTTAAAGATGTATTATGTAACGTTTAGTTATAGACCTGTTCGTTCTTGCCATGAAATTTCAAAATCAGATATATTCAAAAAATGAATATATTGAAAATTTCATTCCAATTACATTTTTCTGTTCGAATATATCACTGATCGAATATATCACCGATCGAATATATCCACTGATCGAATATATCACTGATCGAATATATCCACTGTTTGGAGCTTTCTATCTACTTTCTATCGCAACCATTCGATGGCATAGAGGACCGATTGTTGGCTTGTCATGTTAATGAATACTTACAAAATAGTTTATACAACATTTAAAGCTAAAATAACGACCTGCAATAAGCAGTTTTAGCTTTTACATAATACCTCATTCATATATACTTATTTACCTGTTTGAAATATTGAATTTCCCATTTGCTTCTGTGACAACCTGTTCTTTAGAATTTTGTATATTGTTGATAATGTTGATGAAATTAATGGCACCCTGAAAGAAAATATACAGTAACATTTGTTTAAACATTACATCCAATAATGATTTAGTTCACTCGTTTGTGAAACAATGAAAATAGAAAGTTATAACTTATCATGCAGAGCATATACAATTATTTCTTGCACCCACAGATGAAATTAATAAGTTTTGAAGCCTAAGAAAAGGTTTATTGACATATGTGTTTCCATCAGAAGATTCGCATCAACAACTTGGCTAATATAACAATGGTCAGTTGAATTAATGGAATATATTTCAAATTGTCAAATCGGTGTCGTTGGGGTTTTTCACAAAATAAAGACCCAATAGAGACATTGCAAGTAATTAATATAATAGAATGATGTGACCTCACCTGTTGTGTAATATCATCTGTTTTAGAAATTCCATCTAATATAGTCGCAGTGTCAATCACATCCTGTGGTGTCAATTCATCCGGCACAGAGGTTAAATGTTGGACTTCTACAAGATTTGTCTCAACATTTTGTGTTAAGTTACTCTGAAATTTGTATAACATCATACTATCATTGTACTATACATTAGTGAGAGGCGGCATCGTGTAGTCTATACAGATAAGAAGTGGTATCAGATAGTATAGAAAAAAAACACGTGGTGATGAATATCAGTGATATGAGATGAAATTGTTAAGTGTCACCTGCTAAACGCCGCTCACAGAAGAATACAATAGTATTATTAAGGATGGACTCGACCTTAAGAAAGACAACCTTTATTAGGGTGTGCTCAACGTTCAGAAATACAATCTTATTGTGGGTGGACATGACATTAAGAAATAAAGTTATCCTTTATTGCACAACTCCAATTGATATAATATTAAAGGTATTCCAGACAATGGTCGTTTCTTTAAAATTGAAAATGAACCAACTTAAATTGACTGGGTCCACCTACCCGCCTAAGCTCATTTTCAAAAGCATATAAAGAAAAAAGAAAAAAGAGAACAGAAAAATAGAAAAGAGAAAGAAAGGAGAGGGGATGAAAGAAAAGAAAGAAGGAGAGGATAGGACACAGGACAGGAGATCTCAAATTCATCTAATGATAGTGCTCTTAGGTCATTCTGGTATCTAATTGTATCAGGAAATCAAACATTTGCCTTCTTTTGCTTTGGTCTGAAATGTTTTGAAAATTGGTTTGCAGTGGTCAATGATCTGACAGGTTGGCCTTCATTCTACCAGGCCAATACTGGACTCAACAAATCAATGGTGGGGACGAATAACGCCAGAGCGAACCCCATTCCTTATTTTATTATTGACATCCAACGGTAGAAATCGCGTGTGTGATAACTTCATATTCTACTGAGCGATACATCCTATCATCTGTCAATAGAGATTTTTGACAAGGGTAAAATTCCTAGTGCGTATCGCGTATGCGTATGGATTTTGTGTGTGACGTCTTCAATGTGTGTGTATTTCACGGCAACCCGTATCGAACAGCTGCCTTTCATACGGAGAAGGTCCGTAAAACATTGTCGTCTTTTTAGACGCTGAAATGTTGTATCGTAGCGTTTTTATGAATCTATGCGCATCATAGAACACGGGGGTGTATATTTGATGTGAATTTAACCATAATAAAGACTGGAATTTAATCATTATTTTTGATGGGTTGTTCATACTCTACGTGGCCTGTCTGCATGCTGGTTGATCTACGCGCTAGATTTAGGTAGATATGGGACCTTGCAAATCTGTAAATGATGTGATTCTATGGTAAAGGGGTGTAAATGATAAATTAGTGAGGCCAAAAATAGCTGTCAAAGACCTTTTTTTAATAAGATGCGACATTAATTTTTTTGATAGCCGAGAGACTGTCGAGTGACTTCACGCACTCCGAGAAATTGTAGGCAAGGCACTTGACTAGTACTGATGGTGATCTTGGTAGATAACTGCCATCATGCTGTACAGAACTAAGCTCCGCTCAATGACGCATACGTACGCGACGCAAGAATCTGCCCAAACTCTAAAACTACTCTGACGCAACGTGTCACGTATACGATATGGATACGTGATACGGATAGGGTAAATGCCACTTGCCAAAAGTCTCTATTAATCATATTCTACTGAGCGTATCGCTTTACATGAATTTGGTTTATGCCCAAGAATTATATATATTTGTTTGTGTGTGTAAGAAATGTTTGGTTAATTAATAAAGCCTTGTTCTTTTTCTTCATTATCGACTTCTGCTGATAGGTTTCGATATACAAAAGACAAGTAGATGATTATCTATAGTTACTCAATTTAAGTATAAACAAATAAAATGATACTTTACCTGGGCTATTACTGACAGGTTTCTCGTAAAGGATTCTTGGAAATTACAATTTTCATTAAAGATCATCCTACCCCAGGAGGCGTTAAGACATTCTATTTTACCAATAGGAGCGTCATCTGAAAACATAAACATATATTGCTTTAAATTCCAAGCTAGTGTTATGAATATATAAGAACTTATCTTGTTATAGAGGCGCTCCTGGTAAATATTTAACTATCGTAGGGTTATTTCTGTATTTGATTAGATGTGATTCACGTCCGTAATTTGAGGCCTCCACCAGATATAACATATAATGAATGATTAATTAGTGTTAAGCAAACAAGATGCCGAAATCGATCCATATTTAAATTAAGAGGCTTTATCTGTACTCCAGTTTGTCTGTGAATGAACCACTAGCACAAAGTATAGACAAAACAAATTTGGTCAAATATCCGACCAGAATATTCACGCTTGTCTTATCCCCCCCACCAAGATTGTACAACACGGAATGGGTCTCAAGTTATCATTTATTACTTACCAACAACACAAATATCCTCTGTTTCCCATTTCTGTCCATGAATTGTTTCTGGTATTCTGTATTCTACGTTGACACCAGTATAATTACTGATTATAGTCTTCTCTGGACAATTACCTAATAATAAACAGAGTATACTTATTAACAATAATCAAAACGAGTAGATGTATACCATTCATAATAACACAAGTTGACGAAACATTGCATGTAGTAAATTAAAAGTAGTAAAAACATGAAGTTGTCTTGTTATAAATTTATCTCATGAACAAAATCGATTGGTGAATTTCTTAATAGAGCTTATTTTATATTTTTATTTTAAATTATTCTCTCGACAATCTTAATTTTCCTTTCTGGACTCAAACACAATCTGACGAATTAAGTTTTGTGTCATATGGTTAACAAATTCTTGGGTGTGGCACTATCCCTGGGGGATGGACATTTTTGCAAATTTTAACCAGTTTTATTCCTAGCTACCAGTAGAAACAATGTTTAGCGTTCTATGAAGCGAAATGAAATAGAATAGAGTTTAACATGGAAGTGTTACCGTTCTATCTCTAGCTATCAGTAGAAACGATGTTTATGGGTCTATGAAGCGACATTTTGTAAGTAGATATTGAATTAGCTGGTGGTTCCAGTGAAAGGGAAAGACGAGTGATGGTATGGCACAACGGTTCATTTATAAGAGTTTGTAGTGATGGATTTGTACAGGATGAAGCTCAAAAATATTCAAAAATTTGTAGGAACATTATTCTTACCAAATGTACATGATATTGATAAGTTTGTTCATACAAAATAAACGGGCGAAAAAAATTGATAATTGTCAGTAATGGAAACGGATTGAAATCACGAAAAAAATGTATGCCGAAGATACCCAGTTACTTGATAGTTGTTCCGCAACAAATGAATGCAATAATCTGGCAAGCTGGAATTTTTCGCATCCGTATCACGTATCCGTATCGCCATGTGATACGTTGCGTCAATGTAGTTTTAGAGTTTTTGGCAGATTTTCGCGCCGTGCACTTATGGGTAGCTGAGCTGCGTTTAGTTCTATTACAGCATGGTGACAGTTATCTACTAAGATGAGAATCAGTACTAGTCAAGTGTCTAGCCTACAGTGACTGAGATATTTAAATTTTAAAAAGAAACTTAGTATCGAATCTTTTTTTGGTTTCATTAATGAATCATTTGCAAGGTCCCACTTTCCTAAATTTAGCACGTAGATCAGTCAGCATGCAGACAGACAGACAGGAAAATTCATGGTTAAAATCACATCAAATATACACCTTCGTGTTCTATGATACAGATAGATTCATAAAAAATGCTATGCCACAAAATTCCAGCGTCTAAAAGTATCAAAAAGTACGGTAAAAAGACAACGATGTTATACGGACTTTTTCCGTATGTAAGATGTTCGATACGTGCTGATGTATCCGTGTGCTGTATCACGTATGAGAAATACACAAGCATTGTTGACGTCACACACAAAATAGATGCGCAATACGGACCAGAAATTTACGCTTGCCAAAAGTCTCTAATGTTTTCGATCGTTTTCAGTCCCTATAAAGTTATAGGAAATACATATTAAAATAATCAGCATAATATACAGCTTGTGTAAATGCAATACAAGAATGAACGTCCCCCCGACTTTGAATTCTCCTAGGTTGTATTCACTTATTCAAACCCAACTTCAAAATGTCAATGCACATCTCAAACTTGAACAGCTATTGCATATTCTTCATTTGGATTGATTAAAAGCGTCTGTCATCATTTATTTAATACTCTAATTACCCCATGAAACTTTGTCACATGCACGCCCAATCCGAACAACTAGAAACTGTCCATGTCAGCAGATCCCTTGTCTTGTGCCACTGACAAGGAGGACAATCACAAGGGGCTAACGCGGCCAATACCAGTAGCTAACCCACCATCATGGTTAACGAGACAGCGTATCGATAACTGAGCTATTTTGTAGTGGTAGAATGGTTCTTATGATCAGATAGTAGTAATACCACAACCTATCAAGCAATGAATGGATAAACCATGAGTCATGTCTACAGCCAACCCACCATCATGGTTCCTAGGATCAGATAGTAGTGATACGACAACCTATCAAGCAATGAATGGATAAACCATGAGTCATGTCTACAGTCAAATGTATCTGTAATACGTATGGTCTACACAGCCAACACCGAAAAGAAACGACAACAACTACACGGACATAGTAAGCAAAAAACAACAAATATCGAATCACGTGAATAGATCCAGTGGATAATTTCTACATTTCTTGTTTTTGTACCGATGTGTATTATTATGTGAAGGTTTAGCTATATTAATACACCATGATGCTGTATGAATTGTTCTGTATTGTTCTGCTAGTAGCCCTTGGGTTATTCGTGTCATGTTAGTATTTCTTTATTTATAAACATATATCATACTGATTCAAAATGTTAAATTGAACCTACCTCTACAGACCACCGAAGCGTCTTTGCTATGATCACAAAACTTGGTTGTCCAACCATTATGTGAACATTCAGCAAGTGTCATCACAGATGATTGACAATCAACCCGATCCAACAAAATTGGACTAACACCTTGTCCAAAAAAGGCGTTTGACAACGCAATCGCCCCGGTTCTAAAAGAGTCACATATTGCATATTTTAAAATGTAATTAATACAAAAAACTTCAAGCCTTTTTTAAGATACCACACATGCCATCGTACTATATCCGTACATGTGTAGATGGTGCTGAATTAACAATGATACATTTGCACACAAATTATCGATTTTAAAAAGCAACAACACTACATTCATATACATGTTGCTGATTTACCTATTGGTTTGACAAGGTGTGTGATAGTTTTATCACTGTTTTAAGATTATCTTACACACGCTATACTACTAAACATCTGACATCACCCCCCCCCCCCTATCTATTATTGAGGATGGGGGATTGGCCTTGGCCTGTTAAACGGTAAAAGCCTTAAAGTAAATCAAGAACTGCATGTACATGCATGACTTCATGAAAAATATGATAAGACATCATGCCCACAGACCAGCTTATTTATGAGCAGAGATAAGGATGCGTTGTTCAATGCTTACCCTTAAGCATTAGTGTGATACCAAAACATTTAAGGATTTGTAGAATCAAAATTTGCTTTGAGAGTGTGAAACAGTTTTATTTAACGTCCACTTTCACTCAAGTGATAATTATGTTTGGAAAGGTAGACAAATCTTACGGGGTAAATCCAAGTTGTCGGCATACTACTGATGCATCTCTCTCGTCCCAATTAGTATCACAGACTGTACCCCATTTATTAACATAAAACACTTCAACTCTTCCTTCATGTGGTCCAGATCCTCCAACTAGTCGCAGTGGAACAGCTGAAATAACAAATAGATCGACCATCAGACATATATCGCCTCAATCTAACACTGGGCTGAAAACGCAACATTAATACTTAATGGAAATGATAGATTTTAATAACAATTCGTACTTGTACATGAATTATTTTAAAACGTTTTTACATACTGTTATAATACATTGTAAGAGTGTGACGTTGTAAATTTGAAAATAAGTCAGAAAGTCAATATCTTTTAGCAAAGGAGACTGTGCATGTAGCTTATAATAATAATAAGGATTCTAATATTGCGCTAAACTCCACAACAAAGTGTCTGCTAAAAGAGCTAACAAAACTAAGTTTATCTGTAGGAACTGTCAAACAGGTATGTCTTTAAACGTGATTTAAATGTTGTTAGTGACGTGGCAGATTTGAGAGATACGGGTAGTGAATTCCACTTAATTGCAGCTGCAATTTCCAAGGACTTGAATCAAAATGATTTCATTTTCCATGTAGGAACAACTAAGTTAAGTTGAGACTGAGATCTGAGATGTCTTGATGGTTGGTAAAGTCTAAAAATATCATTCAAGTATGCGGGACCAGTTCCATTTAAACAACAATACACAATAGATATAGTTTTAAAGTCAGTTCGTTCAGCGATACGGAGCCAATGAAGTGATTTTAATGCAGGCATTATACTGGATCTAACATGAATTTTTGTGACTAGTCGAGCCGCTGAATTTTGAATTTTGTGCAGCCTTTGTAATAATTCTTTTAAGACGCCGAGAGCGAGACTGTTACAGTTGTCTAGTCGTGACAAAATTAGCGAGCGAGTGTAGCTGTGTCGTCAGTTGTGGGAGATGACGAATACTACTAATGTTCTTGATATGACAGTAGCATGTTTTAGTAAGATGGTTCACATGACTATCTAAATAAATTCCAACATTGTTTACTTTACTGGAGATTTTGATCAAAGAATTTCCTACTTGAGTGTCATCTATTTCAAATTTTGATATTCTTGATGGTGGTCCAATTAGAATAACTTCCGTTTTATCTCATTTAGTTTTAACTTGTTAAAAGACATCCATGATTTTTTACTTGAGATACAGGTTTCAATGTTCTTAAGAAGATTATTGGATTCATTTGTTGCGGAACAACTATCAAGTAACTTTGTATCTTCGGCATACATTTTTTTTCGTGATTTCACTCCGTTTTCCATTACTGACAACTATCAATTTTTTTCGCCCGTTTATTTTGTATGAACAAAGTTATCAATATCATGTACATTTGGTAAGAATAATGTTCCTACAAATTTTTGAAAATTATTAGTTTAAAGTAAAGGTTGGATATACAGACAGATTGTTAAAATACTACATGACTTAGATGTCCTTTGACAATTACTAGTTACATTTTAAAACCTAAATTTAATTCAATGATACGTTGTTATAGACTTACGTTTACAAACGACCGAAGCATCAGATGTACCACTACATTCTCCGGGTTTAAATTCTGAATCCTTGCAATCAGTTAGTGATGACTCTGTTCCATTACAATTAATATTTGATACCAGAACAGGACCTGAACCGCTACCAAAATCCACATTAACATCAGGATCACCGCCATCACTATTAAATAGAGAGATAATACACACCGTGGAGTCATTACTTAATCGTGATTCCAACCTGAATCTGATATGGTATTTTAACATATCGATGTTGTCAAATTTAATTAAGAAGTTTCATCATTTTTTTTATTAGATTGACACATTTTTGTTATAAGTAATATATTTATTCAGATTTAAATACGTCCCCCAATGCCTATTCAAGAGAGAGAGAGGGAGAGAGGGGGAGAGAGAGAGGTGGGGTTTAACTTCCACTTCAACAAAAAACTAGGACATTTCGGAACTAAAATGTTGTTCAATTTTATTTCAATTCGAGACTAACACATGGGTCAATTTTATACTTCGTTTGCACATAGGGCTCTTTAGTAGTTACAGGTAACCGGATGACCGAGTAAAAACCAACGAGGTTGGATAGTCGATAGGTGACCCTAATCATTGTCACGTAAAACCAGGGAATCGAAACCACACCAGTTGACTCAATGTCAGACCTTATAATACACAGCGCACTTTCTAACCATTCGCCCCTTCAACTCAGCCCCCCCCCCCCACGTACACATAAAACAAACCCGAGTTTATATGTCAATTAACTAGACATTTCTCCCGTCCAAAGGCCAAAGGCAACACTTCACTTAGTAATTCACTTTTTTTCTTATTTGGGAAAACAAAGGAAAATGCAATGAATTAATATTAAGCCCAAGCTTATCCATTGATTTTACTATTGAGTTACTATGTTTTTTCTGTGGCATACTAGACAAATGAACGAAGTTGCTAGGTTGTGTCATGTGTGTAATGGCTTACAAAATCAAAAGAGTGGAATAATACCCTGAGTTAGTTACTATGTGTTGCCTTTAATTTGACGGAAGATTTATAATGAGTCAGAAATCAGACCTTACAATACACATTTAGAGAAGGGGAAAACATCAACCACCAAATAAAAGGTTAAATAAACCTCAACCCAATTTGATATTAGTGACCTAAATCTGGACATGTCAATAAAAAGATTGAACATGTATCATCCTTTAGTGATGAAATGGATCAAAACTTCAAACACATGTTAACAAAAGACGACATAAAAGATGTAATTGACCAGGACTACTATCCTTAATCAAGTAAAAACTGACATTTAAAATGATACATGGCCTCAAAAACTATATTCAAAGTCAAAAACTATAAATGATGATTTTATTGCTGAAATTAAAAGATTATAACGAAAAATAGTTGAAATTAAACAAGATCAAATTGTACTCAAACTGAAAAATAATGAAGCTGTAAGTATGGCAAATTACAACGAATAATACTCCCGAAAACTGAATGTGAAGGTTTATAGGATAAATAAATAAACCGATACAAACAGATTGCCTTCAAAATATAGTGACAAATCTAAACCAAGTCCAGTAAAATTCTGAAATTATAGTGAATCAAAGTCTATGGCAATGCTTAAACGGAAAGCTTTCTTCATCAATAACTTGGTGATATTTGATGATATAACTTTTACAAATAGAGAATTAATAAATAGACTGAAATCATGAGATTCGTCCTGTTATAATAACTTGTATGTTCACACAAAGCTGGAAGGCAAGGTCTAAAAAAAGTTGTTGAAAAATTGGACATAGCAATATAAATAGACGTATTCAAGACAGACATGTGATGCGACCTCAGTGTGAAAAACAGGAACTGTATAAAACTAAATGAAGTAAATTAATGTTATATAATTGTTATTTTCTAGGACTCACACCGTAAGTTATTTCTACATATGTATATTGAAGATCCACATAAATATAGTTAAATATCTGAAAAATAAATACGGGCACTTTAATTGTGAATAACAAATTAGGTTAATTAGACACTACGGTGTTATTGCTAATGGTTGTAATTAAGGAAGTAAATCAGTTGTATTTAATTACAAATGATATTAATATTGTTATCAATCGTTTATATAGAATCGGAATATATTACAGATTCATACCTGTTAAATCCTAGATGACGACAAACTACTTGAGCTTCATCCTGTCCAAAACTATCACTACAAACTCTTATAAATGAACCGTTGTGCCATACCATCACACGTCCTTCCCTTTCACTGGAACCACCAGCTAATTCAATCTCTACTTACAAAATAGTATTTAATGGTAAATAACGTGTGTCGTTTGACCAAGGATTTCTCGTGCTTAAAAATGAAATGGGTTTTAGCGTTCAATTGTGTGCTATGAGTGAAACTGTGTCCGAACTATTGTACTGCTGTCTACAATTATTTCAATGTTCAACTGTCACGGATGGTTCTGTTACATGCACGCCCAATCCGAACAACTAGAAACTGTCCATATCAGCAGATCCCTTGTCTTGTGCCACTGACAAGGAGGACAATCACAAGGGGCTAACGCGGCCAATACCAGTAGCCAACCCACCATCATGGTTAACGAGACAGCGTATCACTAACTGAGCTATTTTGTAGTGCTAGAATGGTTCTTATGATCAGATAGTAGTGATACGACAACCTATCAAGCAATGAATGGATAAACCATGAGTCATGTCTACAGTCAAATGTATCTGTAATACGTATGGTGTACACAACAACTACACGGACATAGTAAGCAATAAACAACAAATATCGAATCACGTGATTGGACCCAGTGGACAGTTTTTACTTTTCTTGTTTTTGTACCGATGTGTATTATTATGTGAAGGTTTAGCTATATTAATACACCATGATGCTGTATGAATTGTTCTGTATTGTTCTGCTAGTAGCAGTTTAATTATTCTTGTCATGTTAGTGTTTCTTTATTTATTAACATATAATACTGATTCAAAATGTTAAATTGAACCTACCTCTACAGACCACCGAAGCGTCATCGCTATGATGACAATCATTGGATTTCCAACCATCATTTGAACATTCATATAATTTCATTTCAGATGATTGACAACCAATCCAATCCAACCAAATTGTACCAACACCTTGTCCATAAAAGGCGTTTGACAGCGCAATCGCCCCGGTTCTAAAATAGTCACATATTACATATTTTCAAAAGTAATTAATACATAAAACTCCAAGCCTTTTTAAAGATACCAGACGGACCATCGTACTATATCCGTACATGTGTAGATGGCACTGAATTAACAATGATACATTTGCACACAAGTTATCGTTCTTAAAAAGCAACAACGCTACATTCATATACATGTTGCTGATTTACCTATTGGTTTGAGAAGATGTTTTGACACTGATTAAAACTTATCTGTCACATACTATACTACTAAACATCTGACAACATCCTTCGCCCCCTTCCCCCTTTCTAGCATTGGGGATGATAGGAATGGCCTCCGCCTGTTAAGCAGTAAATGCCTAGATACTCTCTTTAAGTAAATCCAGCACTGCATGTACATGTACATCTTAATGTAAAACGGGATAAGACATCATGCCCACAGATCAGCTTAATAAGGAATCCCAATTATCATGTTTTACGAACAGAGGTAAGGATATGCTGTTCTATTCTTGCCATTAAACCGTAATGAATAATTAAGTTGGTGTGATGCCAAAACATTTTAGAATTTGTAGAAACGATAATTTGCTCTGAGAGTGTGAAACAGCTTTATTGAACGTTCACTCAAGTGATAATGGTGTTTGGAAAGATAGACATATCTTACGGGCTATATCCAAGTTGTCGGCATACAACCGATGCCGCTTTCTCGTCCCAGAAATCACCACAGACTGTACCCCATTTATTATCATGAAACACTTCAACTCTTCCTTCATGTGGTCCAGATCCTCCAACTAGTCGTATCGGTTGGGACTCTATAAAAAAAAGGTGAAATGATTAAAACAACATGATGCGGCCACCTCCACAGCCTTGAACAAGCATAGCCTCATATTCCTGAAGCAATGACTCGCGAAATCCCTCTCTTGCCATTGCTGGATTGGCTTCTGATACTTGAGCTTTTGATAGAGTGTGTGTATACTACCCGTTCATTCACATCTATCCCAAATATACACTAACATGCAGGGGCGTAGCCGTGAAATATATATTTGGGGATGGGGGCGCAAACGAATTATAAAATGCTGACGATCTGTGACGCCGGAGGCACAAAGCTGTAGCCGACGTAGCGTGATAGGGAGAGTGTGAGAAGGTCACCCTTCCTACTGTGGTGTTTGGGGGGGGGGGCTCTCCCATGAAAAAGTTTGAAGTTTCAGTCTTCTGTAACCATTGTTTATGTGTTTTGGCATATTGTACGGGGTTAAACTAAAACATCACACCAATACAGTGTTTATCCTGTTTAAGTCAGGGGGTGCCGTATTAATAATTTTTCATGACTTTTACATATTGAATGTTACGCCTTAGTTATGACAACACGACTTTGATCACATAACTTAAAACGGGAATTTCATATTTCTAAGAATGTAAAAACATAATTATTTCTATTTATTTTGCTCAAAAGGTTGTCAACTCACTATTATACGATCATGGGCAATATTTCACGGGCATTAAAATCACTGACACAGGGAATAATAACACAATTGCCTCCCTTGTTTTCCCATTCCCCTCCATGGAATGGTCATCTTCAAACGTTTGAATTTGAAGTTAAAAATGATATTTTGCCAATTTTTCAACTGGCAATAGTGAATTATAGGATTATTAGGATTATTCTTCAACAAGGTCAGACTATTTATAGATGCCATTATTTTAAGGCTTACATTTTAAAAATATAACTTAAAAATATGAAATTGGAACTTTAAGTTTATGAGCATGTATATTTGACAATCAATTCTATATACATATACACATTGACATTTACAGCATTTTGTAAATTTTGTGTATTATAAATGGATTTCAAAAAGCAAACATAAGTGTTTGTGTTTTAATTCGTACTTTGGTTAACATAAACCTTGTAAGACATAGATTTCACATTATTATTATTTTTTTTTTTTGGGGGGGGGGGGCAAGTGTATTCAAGTATAATCAAACGAAACACCTTGAGGAATATGACATAGCCTATATCATCCCCCTCCTACAATAAACATATCTCCTATGTACATAAATATAATAAAAATAATGGTGAAAAACATATAAATTAAATAAGTTATATACAGACTATTATTTATAACTAATTGAAAATGTTTTATAACATGAATTAAGATTATTCTATAAATTAAACCAGTATCCATGTACTATTTTAAAGGTGTTATTAGATGAAGCCTGGTTATCTATGTCAAAAAGAAGTGGTTTAATTGATTGCTAGTGTAATGGTAAAATATTTATTGTATATATTTCTGGTTTTTTAATACAGTGGGCACCAGCGGAGAAAATGCCCTGCATCAACCGGGCTAATCTAGGATATACGCTCAACACAATATAAGATTTACCTCGGCCAACGGCAACCAAACTACTGGGGCTAGGGCTATAGCTAACAGCAACCGAACTACTGTGGCTCGTCCAAATGTTCGACCATAGTTCAACTAGGTCTCGGCCATGCACACTCGAACTTGAAATGGTTATACTATAGTCGAGACCATGCTTAAAAGACAATATTGGTGTCAGTCATTATCACATATGTGATAGAACTGATTAAACACTTTCAAAATATAATTTTTACCACAGAGATCATTGCTACGATAGAGGAGTAATAAAGGTTTCATGAATCGGAAGTGACGAACGCCAAAGGAAAACACGAGTATGAGGTGGAACTATGAGGTTAATAAGAGTATGAACTTAATGAAGTTTTTAATGAGAGAGCGAAATAACTACTAGTGTAGGGCGACCTTGAAATATACCAGTCGGAGCACCATTTTTTCATGGAATTGGCCCCAACGGGATTCTCCTTATTTTGTAATTACACGATAGTTACAAGCAAGGGGATACCTACCACTTGCTGATATTTTTCCCCTCCAAATTCTACAAAGATGATATTATCAATTAAAAAATCCAACATCTGAATTATCTTGTTGGCGGTCACTGTGGTTCTTAACAAAATATGTGGAATTGTAATTAACAACTAGATATTGATATCTAGTTTCCTGATTTTGATGAAAAGACACTATGAATAATGTTTTTTAACCGAGCTTTTAATTTAATATGGCGAATTTTCGTGTACAAAGTAGAAAAGTCAAACGTTTGTATACATGAAACTGAAGCAAGTGATCTAGATTGTAAATCATGATGTAATTCTTTGGAATTTTGTAATATCCACATCTGATTAATACCACTACGAGAGTATATTTTGTCACATTATTTTTGGATACCTTCTTTAACTGCTGTTAGTATAGATGTCAATACTTTTGAAATTGGTTTTGTGGAACAACGGGATGAACATGCTATAAAACGTTGCGTGAAGGGATTTTTATGTAGTTTAGGTATCCAATATAACACTGTGAAAACAAGTTAGCTATGGTCTCCAGTGTACATATACCACAACCACTTCACAAACGTCGTGATGTCCGATTACTCAATCTACCGTATTCCGGGGAAAAATACCCCCACCCCCCTCTTAAAAGGTGCATTTCTCACGAAGGGTCGATCAATTTTAATCCAATAAAGGCCTCCGGTAACGAATAAAAATAAATGAATTATTCACGAATAAACATTAAATATATTATTTAAAATAATAAGGTTCGTCAAATCTATAACAGATAGTACCTGGTGATCAAGTTTTCTATAGATATTAGTATAATTAATTAATATATTATAATATATATTTTCTTACCGATCTTCACTGCCAATACCAGTAGGTTAATGATCGCAATTGCAAGGAACTCCTCCATAACGGAACTGTAAAATTGTTTCAACTGTCAAAATGCAAATCTATATTTCCAAAATATAACCTTTGCGATATGTTGGGCGGGTCAGTGGAACAGAAATCCCATTGGATGAATCTCGTATTTTCACTTTGATAATTATTCATAACGATTCCATTGGACAAATCTATAATCATGAATCGCATGTTAATTGTCAATCATATTATATCCACTTATACCCACTTCTTACATATGTATGTATATCCGGCAATTCAAGTTCGTAATGTATCAGTCATCACAACTATTAAAGTAACACTTTATTAGGCAATTAACGTTTCGTATTTTTTTCAGTTTATTAGTTTGATTCCAAATTTTGGTTACTTGATATTTTACTTGATCCGATCAGAAGTAAATAACAAGTTGAATTGTCTTTATAATAGCTCATCACAACAAGTTACTAAAAATATTAAACACTTCAAGCTTGTATAATCCTCATCCTTTATCATGTGGTAAACATCTTTCTCTTCTTACATTCCTTTGTCGGAAATATTTGGAGAAATTATGATTACACTTACAAATATGTAAAATACAGCAAATTGCCCTTTATAGAGGAGTTTGTCAGAAGTTTTTTTTTAGGGTGGGGTTGACAAACCGACCGTCCGTTCCAAACTGCTAATAACGGGAAAACAGACATGAGAGAGAAAGAGAGAGAGAGAAATGGGGTTTAACGTCCACTCAACACAAACTAGGTCATTTCGGGACTAACATATGGTTTAATTTCATTTCAATAATTCGCTTGCGCGTAGGGGTCTTTAGCAGTGGGAGGAAACCGGAGTGCCCGGAGGAAAGCCACGATGTTGAGAAACAGACATGAAGATCCCTACGGAACTAGCTCGTCAAGATGTGCATAACAATGAAATGACATTGAGTTTAACGTTCTACTCTTCTGCACCTAACCTGGGCTAATGGAAGACGGGCATACGCCATACAGTGTGCTATGAGGGAAATTTTACCCGGGCAGCGGCACTACGGCCTACTCTTATATCGAATTCCAACTGCCAAGGGATCTTTTGCGTGCACGCCAATGTTTACACGGGACCTCGGATTGTCGTCCCATCCGAACTACTAGACAGCTGTCGTTGTCAGCACAAGGGGAAACCACGCCGGAAAATCGAGATGAACTTTCTCGGTCAATGCAGGGACCGAATACCCGACCTCAGGGCTAGCTCGGACAGTGGCGCCACGGCTTACTCATAGTCTGAATTTTAACTTTCTAGGGGTTTGTTTACGTTCATATCGAGCATCATGTACTTGAAGTAAGGGGAAGAGAAGCATATTGTGTCATGTCTTAGTGAATTATGTATGTATTGACATCATGGAAGGTTCAATATTCTCCATGCCAAAAAGCCGAGTAATTATAGTGTTAAACAAAAGATGAACTGCAAAACAAGCATATTGTTTACTTGTTACGTTGCTCGGGATGCGGTGAATACTATATTGGCACAAGCGACCAACAATTAAACCTTCGAATGAATCTACACAGGTCGCAGATACTCCATTCAGAAAACAGGACAATACCGCTAAGTAGCCATCTAGACATATGTGGTAAAGGAGAGTTCAAAGTCGCATCAATATACAAGTTAAATTTTATAAATGAACAAATATTGGAAGCCAAAGAGAACAGACTGATAAAGTTATTTTCTACTAAACTGAACCTGCGATTGAAATGAACATTATTTTGATTATAAAATTACCCATTTGATTAGGGCATATTGGAGTTATGTTCCCTTATTGATTAAGCGACGTTATTGTCTTTTTTACATAGTCCTGAAGACGCCGTAAGGCCGAAAGATCTTTGCAAATATGTAAACATAATTAAAATATAGTTTTTTCCATCCAAATCTTAGTATATATATTATAGTATGAAATATAAAAATAACACCGATTTGCTTCTACATGTTTCAATATAATTTCATCGGGAAGCCATTGATAACAATAACGTTGCAATGTTACCCCTGTGACGTCACAATGGAGGTACATTACATTGAATGAATGAATGAAAAAATGGATGAATAATGATGTATGAATTAACAAATATAATATGTACGTGCATACTATTTAGTTAGCTACTTATCAAAAGGAGATCAATTAGGCTAATTCATTTGTTTAGCAGGGATCTAAATTTTTTTAATGAAATATTCCTTTTTAACTGTTGTCTGTTTTGCGCAATCATTTAGGGGCTGGTAGTGGAACGGGAAAATTTTGAATTTTGTATTAAAGTGGTGTGCACATATGTCCAGATGCTCGCACCAAGATATACTATTCAAAAAATGTAGGGGATATTTGATTTTTAAGTGTTATTAAAGTCACCTAATGAAACTGACGAAGAAACAAATGACAAAATGAAATGAAGTTCACATTCATCGATTTATTCCAAATGATCGTTAGACTAAGTAAGGCACAGACTGACCATTATAAGGGTAAAATGATGTCCGGGGTCAAACAGCAAAGTTACCACAGCATCACAACAAAGTCAGTAACGGGTAAATCCTCCTCTGTTTGCCAAACAAGCATTCATCCGACGTGGCATACTCCTAATGAGACGTCTAAGGTCATTTTGGTCCAGATTGTCCCATTCCCGCTGCAACGCAGCAGCAAGTTCTTGGACATTGGCAGGACGTTGACGTAACCTCTGTCCAAGCATGTCACAGACATGCTCGACGGGGGAGAGGTCGGGCCAAGGTAATGTGGTGATGTATTGTTGTTGGAGGTAACCTGTAACGATCCCGGCCCTGTGACATCTTGCGTTGTCATCCTGGAAGATGAAACGGCGGCCATGACTTCGTGCGAACCTGCACTACCAAGATGTTGTCCCGGTAGTACTGACCTGTAACACGCCCTGCAACAACAAGTAAAGCCGTTCTTCCAGCAACAGTGATGTCTCCCCACACCATAACAGAACCACCCCAAATCGATCATGTCTGATGACGTTAACGTCTTGGAAGCGCTCGTTTCGACGACGACACACCCTCCTACGTCTGTCCAAAAAATCAACAGTGAACCTTGACTCATCTGAAAACGTTACATTGCTCCAGCTTCAATTATCCCCGTGTTGACGATCCCTACACCAACGACGTCTTGCCTGATATGATGATCTCTCAAACAGGGGATCACGCGAGGACGTCAGGCGCGAAGGTGACCCCTATGCAGACGATTCCGAATCGTCTGACCACTCACTCTCACACCAGTGTCTGTTTGAAGACGAGCGCTGATTGATTTGCTGTGATGACACGATTTCTCAAGACCAAGGTACGGATAAATCGATCCTGGGCTTGAGTTGTCGCCCTTGGTCGACCTGAGCGTGGTCTGTCCTGTACAGATTGTGTATCACGGTATCTGGACCATAGCCTGCTTATGACAGACTGAGAAACATTCATCGTCCGCGCCACAACCGCCTGTGTTGTGCCGATCTGTAGCATGCCAAGGGCACGTAACCTTTCATTTTGGGTAAGCCGACGCATATCAAAATTTTTTTTCCGGTCACTAAAACAATTAAACTGATGATTCCACCCTGGAATTCAATGCCATAATGACTGTAACATTCAAAGTCAGAGTCGTGCAAATCTTGGGTTGGGCCGCCATGATGATCCCAAGCATACCTGCATTCCATGCGGTAGCTATTGGTGCGTTTGGGCGTCACATGTAACTGGGAATGTTTCTTCTGTTAGGTTCTATAGTGACTTTTTTCTTAGTCATTTGGATATTTTAGTATCATGCCCCCAAAATCAAATATCCCCTACTTTTTATGAATAGTACATGTGATATTCTGGATTTGTTATATGTGATTTGTGTACAGCAACTCGCGATCTCAAATATTCAGTTTGACCGATATACTGTTCCGTACAACCAGGGCAAGTTATGCCATAGATCACATTTCGTGATGCACATGTTTATGATACTGTACTGCTATATATATATATCAGTACATTTTAAAGTAAAACAATCTATGAACTGTAAAAGTAATAATGTTATATATTTGATAATATGTCCAGGTTGTAATGAAGAATATATCGGGAAAACTGAATCACAACTAAACATAAGGATGAACCTACACAGATCCCACATTGCTAATCCCAAAATAGGATGATTCTTTTAAGTGAGCACTTAGATACACGTGGAAAGGGAAAATTTAGGGTATTCCCCTTATATAAACTCAACTGGTCGGATAATAATTTGCTAGAAAATAAAGAACGGCATTTTATAACAAGTATCGCCCTAAATTAAATGCTTAATAATTTTATATGGTATTTTGATATTGTAAAATATTCATATTTTATATTATTATTGTCATGTACATAATGTATTTATAACCCCATGACGTCATGTAATTGTATACTATCTCATTATTAAAAGCCTTGCGATCCCCGTAGTTGGTGAAAGCGCTAGCTACGGTGAAATTAGTTTTTTTCTTTCTAGAAACTTCATTTTTCTATATACTTTTACCCGAGAGTAGAATCTTTTAATTATTCTATTTCATATATATATTTCCGCCTTAATACGTGTCCCGGTTACATGCAGTTATTCATAAACACGTCATATATCTGATGCTGGGTTCCCACTGTTGTTCGATGCATTACGATTAAATTATCCACGCCCACCTACATGTAGATCTGTTTGGATACGTTTTAACACGATTGTTACGACTGATCTCAATATATGATGAGACCTGGTAGGTTCACCACGATTACTCAAGAATTAAAACCAAAATTTCAAACGAAGCACGTATCTTGAGAGTGGGTTCCTAGAATGGAGAAGAGCACTTTCCGGGTAGGAAACATGGCGTGTGTGCCTAGCAGTCTAGCCTTTATGATTTATCGATAATTGTAAAAATAGTTTCCGGCGGTTATCCATCGTGTTAGAATACGAGAGATGACATAGTGTTAATAATAATAAAATAAAACCAAGTACGAACTTGTACTTAACATGTAACTATAAAGCTACTGGGTTTCAGGTAACCTCGGGGACAAAAATATCCACCTGCAGAGTAACCCACCCAGTGGTAGAAATAAAATAAAACCAAGTACGAACTTGTACTTAACATGTAACTATAAAGCTACTGGGTTTCAGGTTACCTCGGGTTCTTGTCTACGATATCACCTTAGGTGGAAGTGGACGTTAAACCCAAGAAACGAACGAACGAACGGTTACCTCGGGGACAAAAATATCCACCTGCAGAGTAACCCACCCAGTGGTAGAAATAAAATAAAACCAAGTATGTAATAGTATTACGGTAACTTTTGTATTTAAACCCCAGTGTTGAATGGTTATTTATTAACATAAGCAAACCACCTTTTGAGATGTCACTGTACGTAGTCGCAGACTAGTAAATAACTTTATGTGAAGTAGTAAAATTTTATCTCTTATCGTTGAACTGTTATAATAAACTTTTCTTATATTTATAAGTACTATTGTTGAATAGTTCTTATAAACGCTGGGAAGCAGTATAATTCAGTGACTATAAAGTCTCGGTTCGTCTGCAAGTTGAGGACGGGATTCAAATAAACACTTTCTGTTGCGGTCTATGCCAGGTCCTTGACAAAATTATAATTACACTTACCAATATGTAACATACAGTAAATTTTGTAATTGTTAGTGAATTTTTCGTCTCATTCGAACAACTAGTCAGCTGTCCTTGTCAGACTCCCGTTAAGGACAGCTGTCTAGCCGTTTGAAAGTTTATCATATTGTACCATGTCTTAGCGTTTGATATATATGTATGTTTCCGTCTTATTCATATGAGTTCCGCTGGTTACATTTGTTCATCAACACGTCATATATCTGATGTTAGGTTCCTACAGTCGTGCGATGCATTACGATATGACTGTTTCTATTGAGTCCTAGATCTGCTGCTACGTGCAGTTCTGTTCCGACACGTTTCAACACGATTGTTACGACTGATCTCAATATATGATAAGATCTCGCACGATCACCACGTTTACTCCAGAATTAAAACCACGAATGACTTATCACGGAAGAAACGTACTTGAGTGTGCACGATATTGTCTAACAATGGCAGATATAGTCTACTAACAGGATGAAAAGGTCATGATATATCCGACACGCCAGTAGTAGAATCCTTTTAGACTCATCTGACGCCCACATATCAATACAACATACCCAATGTGCAACACCAAACTCTCACTCCCAAGAGTCGTACAACAGGAAGTATTTGTCTATATAATAATATGGTAATTTGTCTTGAGTTAGATGTAAAAGATATCCAATGGATGAGTGTAAATCCCGATTGAGACAAACTATCTGAATATACTATCATTGAGTGGTATTTAGGCGATTGGCCATAATACAAAACACGATATAAATTACATACTCTTCAAAAATAGAAACGCAAAGACCAATTTTCATCGCTTTGTTTTCAATATTGGTTGTAAATGTAGGCAGACTAATTTTGACTGGTCATACATTTGGCCGAATTTATTATCGCTTGATGGCACCAAAACACACACGAGTTTATCAACTCCGCGAACACACGATCAATGTTTTAGCGTCGATATTCATTCTGATTGAAAACGTCGAGACGAAAGAATCTCTGACACAAGCAATAGTTCTTGCACACGCTCAATTTAATTGACGAGCCGCCAATAAACATCAAATTGTTTCAATTAATTCGCCGTCATGGTCCTCATATACGTTATATTTTCGTCAATCATTTAATCGGCGACAAAATTGAAAGTGTATGGACCGCTTAAGGCCTTTTTAAATCCCGGGGTTCTCACGTGAAGTAATGTCGCGTCTGAACGAAGACAATCGCAACAGACGCTATCGGTCGGTTACAACAGGTGAATCTCAGACAGATGTATCCAGGCTTTAAAATGGTTATCAGAGTACACTGCTGACGTGACCAAGAAAGACCACACCTGCCCAAGAGCGTTGCATCAAGTCACATCATTTCCAGGAATGGTTCACAACAGCGACCTTCACTGCAGCCGCAATGCCTAGACGGCGTTGGATCTTAGACAGTAGCTTTTGTTTTGACACGCCAACACCTTCAAATTCGACCATAATCGGTTCAGACATAGGGCATGGAACAACGTTGGAAAACAGTTTGTTTAGTGACGAGTCTCGGTTCCTGATGCAATGAGGCGATGTTAGTGTGAGGGTATATATATTAAGCAATCCATTACATTACTACCTTTTATTACATTTTAGCAACTTTCACCATAAATCCCAAGGGACACGTTATTGTCGATGGGGCAGTTTGACTAATAACCTGAAAGCGTCTAGATTCTCGCCAAAACCTCAGACAAAAAAATGAATAAAAATGATTAATTGATCTACTTAAACACTAAGAATAAAAGGGACAAGCTTTCGCCTACCGAATAAGCTGAGACACAAACATTCCATAACCTGGTGATATTGTAATGTTACTACTAATAAATGTGAAGTTAACAATCGGAAAGTCAAAGTTATAACGTTTATCGTATAATTTAATACTAAGTTTATGGCTATTGTGAAAAGCGAGACGCAGATCCAAGTAGAAAGCGTAATTGTCACTGCTAGTAGTATTTTTATTCGCTTATCAGATTTTAACTTATGGTATTTCAAGGTTGTGGACCCTGTATAGGTCACAATTTTAATCCAATTTTGATGAAACTTGACTTGCATGTTTAAAACCCAAAGATCTTGGTTCCGTTCGATATTTGCGCATATCGAATCGTGACTTCCTGATGTATGGCCCCTGATTGTTCGAAAAATTGCCTATATAGCTTGTTGTCGCTCTGGAGGTCACAATTATTATCTGATTTAAACAAGCCAACAGTGAGGCTGATGTCCCCCGCCGAAATACCAAAATAAATAAATGACACATATTAATTAATCGCACATTTATTTTTTTCAAACGTATCGAGCAATCAAACTATACACGAAGTGTCATCCAAAAATGTTTTATAAAGAAAAATGCTAAAACCGATGAGAAAAATGAAAAAGTACCCTAGTTAGGGGCCCCCACGCTTGACAAAAGGGCACCTCTGGCCAAGGGAAAGGGCCCTCGTGTCCGAGTCAATCGTTTCTATACACTGTTACTGTCGAATCCATTACTGAATGAGAATGCAGTCATTGTATTGGCACAAAAATCATCAATCAAGATGAATCAAAGTTATCTTGTCCCAAAGTATCATCCAATCAAATTGCTTATCTCTGCCTACCCTAAGAAGAAAATGCTCATCTTCGAACTCCATCAAGGCATTGACCTAATAAGCATACACACCAATTTTGAACATTTTAACTCAATTTGAGGGAGAGTTATTGTGTTCCAAAGTCTCGGCAAATCAAATTACTTATCGCTCTGCTTATCCTGAGCAGAAAATGCTCATTATCGATTTTAGTCAAGGTATTACTGTAATGAAACTATACACCAAGTTTCATCACTCTCACTTAATTAGAACTAAAGTTATCGTGTCCCAAAGCACCAACCAATCAAATTGCTTATCTCTGCTTACCCTAAGCGGAAAATGCTCATCTTCGAACTCCATCAAGACATTGACCTAATAAGCATATACACAAAGTTTGAACATTTTAACTCAATTAGAAGGAGAGTTATTGTGTTCCAAAGTCTCGACCAATCAAATTGTGTATCGCTCTGCTTACCCTGAGCAGAAAATGTTCATTATCGAACTTAGTCAAGGTATTACTGTAATGAAACTATACACCAAGTTTCATCACTCTCACTTAATTGGAACTAAAGTTATCGTGTCCCAAAGCATCAACCAATCACTGCTTACCCTAAGCGGAAAATGCTCATCTTCGAACTCCATCAAGGCATTGACCTAATAAACAGAAACACCAAGTTTGAACATTCTAGCTCAATTAGGAAGAGAGTTATTGTGTCCCAAAAAGTGTGACGGACAGACGGACGGACAGACAGACAGACAGACAGACGGACGAACCCATTTTAATAGTCCCCCAACTTTCTTCGAAAGGCGGGGGACAAAAAAGTAACCTTTGATTATATCACCGTTAATTCGTACTGAAGGTTGAATTCGAATTTCCTGAGAATCAAATAAAAACTGTCGAACAAAATGGTCGCCGATTGTACGCCAATAGTGTAAAAAATATGGTATATCAAGGTCGTGGACCCCTGTAGAGGTCGCAATTTTAAATGCATGTTTATAACCCAAAGATCTTGGTTCCTTTCGATATTTGCGATATCGACTTGCTATGAATAGAGAAACAAATCAGCAAGCAAGCTCCACAGTTGGTGTCCATGGGGATGCCTGCCACTTGCAGATATATTTCCCCATCAAATTCAACAGAGATATTATCAATTTGAAAAATCCGACATCTGAATTATATAATTGACGGTTAATTTATTTTTGGACTCACTATAGTTCTTAACAAAATATGTGGAATTGTTAATAACAACTAAATATTGATATATAACAGTTCCCTATTTAGATTAAAAGACACTGTGAATAATGTCTTTTAATTGACATTTTACTTTACTATGGAAAAGTCAAACGTTATAGATGGATCTGAAGCAAGTCATCTGGATTGCAAACCATCCAGTAATTCTTTGAAATATTTTAAATGTCCACATTTGATTAATACCACAACGAGAGTATATTTTGTCACAGTATGTTTGAATACCTATAGTATAGATGCCAATACGTATGAAAGTGGTTGTGGAACATCGGGGTGAACCTGCTATAAAACCTTGCTTGTTTTCGATTTTTATGTAGTTTAGGTATCCAATATAACAAAGGCAAATCTGTATAGGCATCTCCACGTGGAGTACCAAATAAAGTGAGTACAGTCCTGTGATTGGATATAATTTCATTCTTTGAACAGACATAATAATATCGTTTATATATAAACACTATGTTATTGGACGCTTTGTCAGTCGGAACAATGACATACTTGTTCTGTAAGGCGTTGAGATTTTCAACAATGCTAACATCATTGAAATAGATTTAGGTTTTGTGTCAACCGACAAACGTTGCATTAAGTTCTTCGTTTTAGTCCAATCACAGAGGGAATCAGACATAACACCTCCCCTCTTGGCCCATGATCTAACGTAGTCCTCTACAGCATCCATATTAAGTGTGATCCCATTATTGGACTAAGTCTATCAGACATAACATCTCCCCTCTTGGCCCATGATCTAACGTAGTCCTCTACAGCATCCATATTAAGTGTGATCCCATGAAAACGGTTGCGGTTCCCGGTATTAGGGTCATTTAGACAAAATCTCGCGTAGCTTATTATTCTGGACTATGTTCAATTCACCAGTGACCACATGTCCGTCCAGCTGGTTGGTAAAGGAATTACAAAGAAGAGCAAGAATAGGGTAGACGGTTATCATATAAGACTTTTGCATTGATGTCAGATACTGCGTTTCTGTAAGTAATTAAAGTCTAAAGACACAGTCGTAAACAAATATGGCATATCGCTTTTAAATATCATATCGAGTATGCCATGTCCGAAGAACATGCTATCGTACAGAAGAAATTCCGATTGAACGATTCCAAAAAATCAACATTCCTCCAAGCTTTGTCGAAGAATAAAAACGATGCCAGACTATCATAAATACAGCCAAGACTTGGCAATAGTCACATTGATAAGGCCGTAACTAAACTTGTTCTGTGTTACCAAATATACACTGTTAAAAATTTTAAGTCACTTTACACCTTTTTGGGTGGCAACTTTGCTGCCACCATTTTTAGTGTAAAATAATTAACACTTTACTTGTATAAAGTTATACCCAAAATGGAGTATTAATAACACCATATATAATGCAATCTAGACACTTGAGTTGGTGTTGTGTGAGTATACACACTCACAGTGTCTTTCATACCTTATTCCTTATATGGTGTTTTGTCCATCAAAATACACCCCAGCCCTGCTAGGTTTACACTGTAACTAGAGAAAGCATATCCTTCAAATGATGTAACATTACACCACTTTGAGGTTAAACAGCCCATTACACTTATCTCAACTCCTCTTAATTTGCACTGGACGAAGTGTAGGTTTACACTTTTATATGTTAAAATAACACACAACAGGGAGTAGAACATTACACCTATAATGGGGTAATAAAGAAGACACACTTGGTAGGCGTATACTCTCACTTCACTTCAGAAGGTGCATTTTAAACCCACACACCCTGTATATGGTGTTATGCTTACACCCTTCTTGGTGGCAACTTTTGCTGCCACCCAAAAAGGTTTAATATGCACTTTACACCAAATAATTTTGTTGTAAAGTAACACCTAAAACAGGTTTAACAAAATCAAATTATCAGATCTATGAAAACTTATAATATCCACACAGATAAAATCATATAGAAGACCTGATTAGAGTATGTATATATGGTATATAATAGATTTTACCTTTTAAGGAAACAAAAAGGATTATAAGATACGGAAAATAGTTTATTATAAATTTGCTTTTGATAATACACATAATTAGAAATAATACCTACATACATACTGATATCAATTTAATGAACATTTTGAAACAATACTTTAAGTTTGGTTGAAAAAGCCCAGCAGTCATAGTAAATGGGAAGATCTACAGAATAATAAAAAGGTTGAAAACATAGTAAAAGTGAATAATTATGGCATAAATTCTGCAAGAGACTACAAAATATTATTATAAAGATTATAAATCAATGTATAAGCAAATGATTTCTACATGTCTATATATTATCTAAAGTATACAGGTAAAACATTTTGACATCAATGAAGACTCAAAGAAATAGAACCTTTCCTGCTTACAGAAATACGACCATAAAGCCGCTATATATCTCAACAGCAGTCTATTTTATAGGGACACTTAGATGATGGATCTTCAAAAAAATCTGATCTCTATCCAGACAGATAATATATCTCTGGAGCACAAAGTCACAGATTGCTTCACGCCAAATTTGAAAAATAAGGGGGTTAATCTTCAAACAGTCCTAATTATTCACATACACCAAATCTGTCAAGACTGGAATGAAGTTATGGTTCAATATGTGCCAATATTGAAAGGATCCAAGATCTTTTGGACATACATGTATAGTTATTTTTCAAAATTGGATAAAAATTGGGACCCATGTGAATGGACATACCGACAGTGGGGTGACAACATAATACATAAACATACAAATTTGCAGCCGTAAATAATGTTTTGAGAAAGGAATGTTAACTTATGAATTACAAGTTGCAGAACTCTGAAAATTGACATGGTTCATCCTCTGGTTACCCAAAAGCTTCACATAAATTTGAAAAAAAATCTGTTGTAACTGTAGCCTGAATTGTGTCAAGGGGTCAATTGTTCATCTACGGACATGGGGGACAACAAGATACACCCACACATAAATATGGGCGTACAAAAAATATTAAACCATTTTTTACAAATCCACCTTTGTTGCATTACTTCAATTCAAAATACCAATACCTGATAAAATGCAAGAATTTCTATTAAAGCATATTTATAATGCACCCTTTCATATAACATGTTCAGAGGCACTTTACAAAGTGACAATGTAATCATAAATAAACAACAAGATGTTAACGATTCCATGCAGAGTCAGTTAAAAGCCTGATTAAATAAATGTGTTTTAAGGTTTTTTCTAAACGAATATAGAGATGTACAACATCTTAAACTAAATGGTAGATTATTCCATAAAACTGGTGCTTGATAACTAAAAGAGCGATGACCATAAGAGACTAGTTGAATAGTTTTGGGCTTTAAAAGTAGTTTATCTGATGTACGTAATGTTGGGCCGGGAGTATAAAGTTAAAAAAGATGTGAGAGGTAAACAGGAGCTAGATTTTTTAAGCATTTAAAAGTAAGTAACAAAATCTAAAAATCAATTCGATATTTAACAGGTAACCAGTGTAAATAGTATAAAACAGGAGTTATGTGGTCACATTTTTTAGTTAAAGTAACAAGTCTAGCAGCAGTATAAGAATGTATTAAAAATATAACGAATTATGAATGTAATAATTATGACATCAAAATTTCTTAAAATATTCTCATATATAAATCAATTATATGCAAAACATTTCTTCATCATAGTTTAATCAACTCTCGATGGCATCGGATTTCTCCGATACTAAATAGATTGGAACAGTTCAGCCGTACTTTGATTTAAGCTAAAAATGGAAGGGCGAGACCTCGCTTCGAACAACCAGTACCGTGGTTGAAATTGTTGCACACGTCTTGCCTAATCTTCAAAGGCTAATATCTTGGCTCGCAATTGAGTAATTTGAATGAAATTTTCAAATTACATGTATTCATTTTACATTATCTATTTTTGAGCTATTATAGCAAGAATGCCTAGTTCTTTATCTAAATCTTACATTATGTACCTTTAATATCTAATTAATAGTTTTTATAACATTAAAGAAAGACCTACAATGTACATGTCACCAAACTATTTGGAGCAAAAACAAAGACCCATTCAAAAACTACAATAACTTGGATTTGAAAAACTGTAAATACTACCGGGTATTAAAACCAAAAGAAAATGACCCCTACTTTTACTTTAGAAATGCACCTTATGATACACCATATTAGTTTACTAAGATAATCAGACGGATGGAATGCTTTACAAATCTCACCAATATATTGACCCACAAAAGTGTAGCTCAGAAGGATTTAAGAAACTAGTATTATGTCCTATTAAAAGAAGTTGGTCTCTGTAGGCTTCTTGCACACTTTCAAATGATACGTTGTTTTAATCAAAAATCGATGGGTTAAATTTCAAATATTTAAAAAAATAATTCTAATAATATCGCCAACAATAGGCCTAATATCACCATTTTTGATCACACATATTGACACATTTTTTCTTTAAGAAAGGTCTCACTTAAAAGTTGACACAATTTTTAACTGGATTCCTGTATGGTACCCACACTAGCTATATGCGGATTGGGTAAACCTTCAATTATATCAGCTGTGGATGCTGTATTCTGAAAAATAAAACATGCAAAAATAGACCAATTAAAGGACTTTTAAGATCTCAAATGTACAACAAATAGTTTTCGTAGCTAATTAAATGTGTAACGGTCATTTCAAATTACATGCAGTGAGCCACGGAGGATCAGCAGGTACTATGCTGGCTCGCGAACATGGAGGTAGCTAGGGTGTTACGATCCCTGCATTGGTCGAGAAAGTTCCGCAGGATTTTCCAGAGTGGTTCCCACCTTGTCAGTGGTGCAGGACAGAGGGCCTAGCAAGGGACAACATAGTTTCTTTCTACTAAAACAGAGGTCCTGTGCACACATTGGGGTGCATGTAAAAGATCCTTTGGCAGTTGAAATTAGTATAACAGTAGTTCGTAGTGCTGCTGCCAGAGCCAAATTTCCCTCATCACTATCACCAAGTCGGAGCAGATCTTATCTTAGACATCATTTCAGTTCATTTCATCTTCAAACTACATGCAATCAACTAAACTGACTTTGGACGTCCAATCACCCTGGTGATTAAAATGTACCATAGATTGGGCAATGGCAAACATTTTCTAAAGACATATATTTTATCAAAACAAACAACCATGCGAAATGTGCGAAACCATCTTGGAAAGGGATATAACTCTTAAGGCAGCCGTTGCTATGGGATACTGTCAAAATACAAGTTACACTAACTTTGGTGTTTAACTTAAAATTTGCAATGGATTAGCCTATCAAACATAATAAACTACTTTCTAATGTTCTTTTAGACAATAAATTAAATATCATCCGTGAATTCACAGACCCCAGTTTATTAGCAACCTACCTTTAGGCCTATTAGGCCTACTCTTGGAGATATCATCACTGTTCTGCAACTCGGTCATGACTTCATCTTGAACATCACTGCAGACTTCATCAATTTCCACGCTGATCTTCAGTGACGGGAATGCGCGATGCATGTTGGGTACCGTAGCGTATTATATTAGTTTTATGGTTATTATTATAACTTATAAAACACACGCTTTTATAGGCTATACGGTAGATGTATAGTGATTTAATTATGAAACATTTTTGATTTTCCGATTCTCGATCTGTAGACTAACCACAGACTGAGATAGTGTGGCTCAAGGCCTACGCCTAATCACTGGACCAACACCAAATGGAGAATCACTTTACACTTGAAGTAGTTGATATGGAGTTGATTGATAACGATAGTCTATAGGCCTACCGCTGGAACCATCTACGATCTAAAGCACGACAAAAAAAAGTAGGCCCTAGGTGCAGATGGGCTTAGCATGTTCGACTTTTGACCTGGGATAGGCTAGGCCATTTTGAAAAATTCCCCAAGTTTTTAGCGAATTGTAAAAATAAAATTGGCCATATGTTAGTCCCGAAGTGATCTGCTTTGTGTCCTATTTTTAAGCTACACCGAGCTGATGTAAAGTGGCAATAGGTCCTATTTAACCCTATAGGCAGGCGCTGATCCAGAGGGGGCGCACCCGGCTCCATATATTCTCGCGAGAAAGGAGAACAAAAATAGTTTAGGTTGGAAATCCTAATTTACAGGATTAGTATGAAATTAGTCCTTGTGGGCATTTCTTCCACTCAAAAATCACTGTAGGATGTTTCAGTGGAAAATTGATCTTGCACAAAGGACAGTGTAAAGAAACTAAAAGCACACACAGGACTATCCTTACACTTTATTATGTGTCAAAATACTCGGGGTTCAGTAAAAACAGTCGCACCAAATTTAGTGTAACGAAATAGCATGCGCTAAAAGAGAGTATCTAACACCACACACCCCAAAACAGTCAACCTAACACTTATTTTGGTGCAACAACACCGTGCGTGTAACCATCTTAAGGAATGTTACACTTATTGTGTTGTAACCATGATTTTAACCCAAACAAGGTGTAAAGATTCACACCCCTTACTGTGTTTACTTCACATAATTTTAACAGTGTATGTACCATCAACAAAAATCATATATACGAATTAATAAAACTGGAGTCACGGATTTTTTTAAGTGTCGTATTAGAATTAGACAATATACGAATTAATAAACTGGACAAGGGGGCATGGTTAGTTCTTTATTACTCACTACTTTTTGAAGTGGACAAGTTACATGTATTAGGGTATTTTTATTAATTGACTGGCAATATAATTTCGCTATTATGTGCAGATGATATTCCAGATGCTGCGGCAAGACGTCAGTATCAAATTGACTGCATACATAATATCTGTATAGAATTCGGAATGAAAATTAATCCCGATAAAACTAGAATAATTGTGTTCAGACGTGGTGGAGTAATAAAATCGTACAAATCTGTCAATCATTATAAATACCTGGATATATTCTTAACCCCGAAATTGTGTTGGACTCGGGCGACTAAGGGTATGAACATTCACAATTTCAGCACAATCCCCCAATGGGCAAAACATTTAAAACGAGGACATCGTATTGCCCAGCGGCGATCGTGCGTTGTAGCAATCTGTTTCACAGAGAAATACTAACATGGTCGTTTATTTAGTGACTATAAATGTGTAAAACAGATTTAAGGGTTGGACATATATAAATATTGGGGCGTAATTGTTGAGCTATTTGGAGATATTTATGGTGGGGCACCCTATAAATAGGAATATTTTTTAACTACTAACACTTCAAACGTCTTTATTTATTTTACTTATGCTTCAAAAAAAAAAAAATGTTTGACAATTTAATTTGTCGGGAGTAAAAAAGTTAATATGCCGAACTCATTAAGTCTCGCCGATGTCGTGCTTGTAGCGGCCAAGCGAATATTCACTGCGGGATCAGTTTGGCGTTGTGGGTGTGAAAGTGTAGTCAGAACATGGCAATTGGTGAACATTTCACGAGTTTGCGTGCACTGACAGCTAACAGCAGCATTCTAGCCTTGACACGTGAGGAGTTCCAGATTTCAACTCGACTCGCCATCGTAGTGAGTATAAAGAGCGTTGAAATGTCGAAACCCCTCCTACTTGTAATAGAATATTCACTGACTATTGACAAAACTCCTTTAACTTGTAATATAAGAATATGCATCACTATGTATTATCTATCAAACTCTTTAAATATCATAATTGAAATACGAAAATGAAATATAATGTAATTAAATAATAATTGACTATTGGCCAATATATAATTTTAAATAAGAAAGATAAGTTAGTAAAAATTATAATTATATTAAAATATTTAATTGGTGTTTGAAGTCGAGTCATGTTGTTATAGGAGATATAAACGGATACAGTTTGTCTGATTGATATTAAGACTTGTATAAATTATTAAGTAGGACAAGAGAAGTAGTGTATATTCTGTATGACTAATGATTCAAAAATTTCAATCTCTTTAATTTACTGTGTAACAAGTAGATATCTCTCAGTGTACCGTAGGCCTATGTATGTCTATAGCAGGGACCACATATGGTATATAATATGTAAATTTAGCAGGAGGACCTAACAAATACAAGGAGAGGAGATCTCTTGATATACTGGTATCGTATATAATACATATACATCTATATATTAGTAGGTAAACCCCACCACACTTGTGATACAGTATCCAGTAGGCCTAATGTATGTCGTAAATATAGTTGGTGATCCAGTCGGCTTAATATATGACAACTATCTAAATCTATAACAAATGAGTATCCTATTATTATGGGATGTACCAAATATACTGTACATTAATTAATTTGTATGCACGTCCTAGACCAGTGCTATTTTCTCCTATATAAATTATACATTCAATTATCAACTTATTAAATAAACCTTCCTTACCATTAAAAGACAAAATTGTTGTCAGTCAATATCGCATATGAGATAGAACTGATTAAACACGGAAAAAAAGAAATAGTCCGTACCTTCCCTTGTTTTTATTCCTCCTATACCTTATAAAAGCCTGATAATGCGTGGACTTTTTCTGGGTTCTTTTTTTTTTGTGTGTGTTCTCTTATCTAGTGATAGTCAATGCGTTTTAAGAATTGTCAGATATCCTCCCACAGTCTCACACAACAACACAATCTGTTTCACAGAGAATTACTTATAATATCTATGTCGTAGATGGCTGTCTTCAACACGTGCAATGACATCACGCGGCGTCACTCATTGGCGCGTGCGTTATTTACATAACACATAATTGCTTCGGGCAAAATGTTGCCTTTTACTAATTTTAATACCCATTTACACTAAATAGGAAATACTTTTTAACTACAAATACTTCAAACGTCTTTATTTGTTTTTCTTATACTTCAAAACAAAATGTTTTAGAATTTATTTTGCCGGAGGAAAAAAGTTAATACAGGGGACTCATTAAGTTGCATGGATGTCATCCCCATCAGTGATTGTAGCGGCCAAGCGAATATTCACTGCTGATCAGTGGGACAACAATATTGTGACTTCGAAAGAATTATTAGTGAGCAGAAAATCACCAATGTATCTGTTATCACTCGTTTGGAGGAGTGATACCCATGTTTGTGAGCCAGAGAATGAAATTTATGTTGCTAGGTTACCCTTTGTTATATTTATAACTTTTGATCTTGGACCTCTAAACTGTTGATCTTGGACCTATATTACAGAACACACTATTATATTCTATAAGACCCTTAAACATGGTTAAATCTAGTGCACATGCACGTCTGTCGATGTCCACAAGGGTTAGCGCACGTGATAGATTCTGAGAATTGAGGGTTAGGGTAAGGCTTGGGACTAGATCATGGGTTAGGGTGACCTATTTCGACATCTGCAGGTGTGCATTTGGAAAATAAGTACGATTGTTTTCCTATATTATTTAGTCTACTCTTTCTCCCATATTTTCACGTGAACACAATACTGTCGTCGAATCCTTCCGTACATAATGTGGTTGTGGACAGTTTACACGTCACAATTCGATATCAGACAGTGACTTCCTGGAATATATCCCCTAATTGTACGAACAATTACATTTCTAGCTAGAGGTCACACGTTATCTGATTGAAACAAAAAACGTTCCAATATATCATCTTTACACTAACTATATTAAATTAGGTAATATCAAGTTTGTTGACGCCTACAGGTCACAACTTGGATCCGATTTAAATGAAACTTAAAAAAAATTCAATATGTTTATATTCCAACGATCTCTGTTTCTTTCGATATTCGCCCATATCGAAAGGTATAGTCAGTGAAGGCTTACTATTTCGGGCAAATACTCAAAAGAATATGCACTAGTCAACTTCAGCCTTTGAATAATGCCTCTTTTCGTATTTCAGCAAATCATTATGTACAAGTCATCCAAGTATGTCTAATGCCAGTTTTACCAAGGTATGTTAATTGATGTTCAGCAAGAAACAAAATATTTTACACTTCGTGTGTAAAATGAATTTGTGAATTCCATGTTTATCTCATAAGAAAATGTTATTTATTTGGTTTAAACAGTAAAAAGACATGCTTCCTGTTGTTGCATTGGTCCTGTAGGTTATGAGAAATTTAGAATCCAATATGAATCAGATTGTACGCCAGTCGTCATTAGTCTGATAGGAGAAGAGAAGTAGGACATTAAACCTCATTTCACTCCTTCATTTTAAGATATTGGAAAATCCGAAATTCTCAAATAACGCTTAAAGATATAATATTTAAGAGTTGAACTTATAATACATGTAGTTCAAATATAGATATTGAAAAATGAATAAAATATTGGAAATTTTAAATTATTTTATTCTGAGAGAAGTTGTGAGTGTTTGGAGTTGTGAGGAATAGTCTCGATCGTCAAGTGCCATTGCTACGTCAGTAAATAAATGTTTGGTTATCCATTCAATATCTCTGCCGTCCGATAATCTAAGGCGAATTAAAGCTGTTTAAATTGTTTAATACAAAATATTTTTTTAAGTTTAAATCTGTGTTTTTACAGATGTTGGGCCTTGATAAATACCAGATAGAATGGAAATGTAACCACCTGGGGCATACGAAATCAGCCCATAAGGAGCACAACGGACAGACGGATGGTGTGGTTGAGAGAACCCAAATCCGCCAATTGTTACTTAAGATCTCAATCGAACTTCAAAATCTAAAGACAAAAATCTTAAAGATATGGATATTGAAGGTAATTCTCTAGATTTAAGGGACCCGAGCTATTGGAAGACGGGCATACGCCATACCGTGTGATATGAGGGAAATTGTGCCTGGGCAGCGCCGCTACAGCCTACTCTTATATCGAATTGCAACAGCCAAGTGATCATTTACGTGCACGCCAATGTGTACACAGGACCTCGGTTTTTCGTCCTAAACCAAGGTCCTGTTTACATGTTGATGTGGACGTAAAAGAACCCTAGGAAGATGGAAATCGGAATAATAGTAGCGCCGCTATCTGGGCAAAATTTCTCTATCTCATTATATGGCATATATATGTTGGTTTTCATTAAACCAGTTAATTTTCGTTTATTTACAGATTTTATAAAATCGCCTTTAGTCATTGTCATATTAAATAAAATAAGTTGTTTTTTTATACGAATTTCATTTTCTAATATTTCAGCTACAAGGTGTTTGACCTTCTTGTCGTTGTCAAAAGAGCACCCTCCAGTTGTTTTGTTTCCTTGCTATGCCTTGGCCGTATAGTTCTCTAAGCTGTCTTGTATCTGTTGTTAGGGTAAGAATATCTATGGGGAGTGTGGTTGGGTTGAACACAGCTCCAGCTATAGCATCAACAGCAGCTGCAACTCCTCTAAGTGTGGTCCCAAAAGCATCCAATAGCACGTCGACCAATCTCACTAACTGAATTCCTGATGTCGCCACGCTACATATAGGAGCCCCGCCATTTATGGAATGAATAAATACTATAAAACCCTTCAGTGCATTTAAATAATCCAATACAGCTTGATTATCCGTAGGTAATATTTACCTCCTATATTAACATCGAATTAACATTTGATTCTTTCACGTTAGTATGGATATGATTGAAGTGAGTGCATCATACAATAATTATTTACTTATAATCTAACAATATTTCAGGGAACGCATACGCACCTTCAATGGAAGTGAGGTCTTAAGATCACTCAGAATTGATTAGGAACAACAAACTACGAAAACATTTGGAAACTGTGTCACAGGTAACCAGTTTATCTTAAGATCCTTTCAAAAGTCAGTCCATGATATAGCTTAAATACATGTTAAGGATGTAAACCTAAAAGAAAATGGATCAAATGCAAGTGATGATATTAGCGTCTGCGTGGTCGTGGAAGCCCCGCACCCCGCTCACACCTATCTGTTGGAGAAAATCTATCAACATAGAATACACAAACTATGAAAGTATGCCAGTCTTATACTTTACTGTTTTAGACTTGAGTTTCCCTGAAGAAGATAAAGCTGAAAGACGAGGTAAACACAATGATTTGCAGTTGATGCATTTGATTAGACTGTGATATTTGTTCCATGTAAATAAGGAATGAACAGTAGCAGCCCAACTAGCTACCTTGTAATGGACCAATGTTGACAATGGTTAGCCAGTGAGACTGACATACTACCAGACTGCTAGCTGGGATGCAACTGTCTATTCGTAACCAAGAGAAACTGTTTGGTGACAATGATTCGTTTTCTTCTATTTAAATTATATGTGTTGAAAATTAATCATTTAAGGTTAATTTTACTTATGCAAATATTGCATCGACCAACATTAATTATTGCATATACTGGAATACATGCGGTGACATGATTTATCCCAATTAGCTTCACTTAACAAACATTATAAACTGCAGTAATAATTCACCTGTATTTAAGACACTATGTAGGTAATATATTAAGTGGTATTTTTAGGGGGTGTTATAATAGACTATATCTAGTAGTCGACGTGGAGTTATTGCATCTAATTTATAAGTAAGAACAATTAAACAAGATTATAATCTTTGAAGAAGTGACATAGTTATGTCACTGCACAAAGCATTTATTAATTATCTTGTCATTATTTGTCCTTATTTGCAGCATTATTTATATGTTTGTAACCGGTAAAACTTTAATTTCTTTCAGGTTCAATAGAATATCCCCGTCTGTAGCCTTGGTGAGTATTCAATTAATTTTCATAGCCTACTCTATCTCTGGCAAACATGTTCTGCATTAAGAACTAGGAGTAATTAATCACATTTCTGGTCTAGGGGGAGATAATCAATCGAAAAATAGAAAATCCGGACTGCTTTCTTACTGGCCCAATGCATAAGACTCTTTTCTTTAACATGCCATAAGTCGCACCTGTATTATTGTGAACCTTTGTTTTGTATTTGTAACAACAAAGGTCGTATATATTGTACTGAAATTAATATTTTGACAACGAATATATCGTAGCTAGTGAACCATTAATGAAATTTGTCGTATAGGCTAAACATTTAATATCATTTTATTTGTTTCCATAAAAGCCACCATAGACAACTAGAATCGCTGCTTCTTTTAATTCAGCTTGAGCCGTTTATTCAATAATCTGAATTGGATTGAATAACCGACAAAGGCCTATATTACAGTGAGTTACATGTACATTTCTTGGAGTGTAATTTTAAGTTTTAAATTTTAAAGTGTTAAATGGGTAGTTACATTTTCAACTTTTGTATTTCCAAAACTAACCTCTGGATGGACGGTAGTTTACCTAGTAAAAATTATATTGAGTTTTATTGGGGTTAACAGTTACACACCATTATGTTATAGAGTTCGCGCTACTTAGATGATCATTATGAATAATGGTAACCAGTGAAGTATCATCGGCGAGTAGTCGTATGTTGTTAGTAATATTATCGGAGATATCATTTAAATAAATAAAAAATAGGAAATGAACCAGTACACTTCCTCGGGGGACTCCAGAATCAGTATAAAAATAGTTTGATGTTAAACCATCTCAAAGTAAACATTGTTTTCTGTTACTTAAATAGTGTTCAATCCAATTACATTCTATTTTATAAATTCCATAATAGATCTATATGCCAAACATTTTCAAACGCTTTTGATAAATCACAAAATATAAATCAAATTTGCTTTCCTTTATCAAGATAACTTATTATATCATCATACATTTCTAAAAAAGTTGATTTATTGTAGAATCGTTATGTTGAAAATCAGACTGATACTTATATAACAGGTTTATTTCGTTTATAAAATTATAAAGATTTCTTATTAAGATTTTCTCTAGCATTTTACAGAATGGGCATGTTAGTGAAATTGGTCTATAGTTGTCGGGGAACTGCGGATCACCGTTTCCTGTATAAGCTGTAATTATATGTGAAGTCTAATGGGAGATTAAAAAGTTTAATGAGAGGGCTTGTGATTGATGGACTTATCGAGACCAGTAGGCTTTGAACACTTACTATAAAATTCTGTTGTTCGTTGTCACTGCGAGAATCAAAGTATCGAAGGACGGGTACACCATTCAATTTTGAATTCGAAGCAAAATAAGAGTTTAGGATATTTGTCTTAACAAGTGGTGCTAAAGAATCACATGCTACTCATTATTAAAATCAAACATTATAGCCAACAATCCGATCAACTTTGCAACGCACAACGCTCAATTCTTGAAGAGGTGTTATTCGGTCTCAGGATTTATAAGGCAGCTCTGTAAACTTTTATAAATATACGAATTAAAACTCGATGAGGAGGTAGAACCACTGAGCGCAAGTCGGGATTTTGTCTATTATTTGGGGGTCTGCATCGTAAACGATCGTGCACCGCAAGTTTCTGGATGTTTTAGAGACAAAGTGAAATGAAATGGGCTTTAACGCCCTACTGTCCTGCTCCGACTGAGCTAATCACGAAGGGCATACGCCACACAGTGTGGTATGAGGCCAATTTTGCCCCGGAAGCGGCACTGTAGCCTACTCTTACTTATTTGTACTTTATAACGATAAGAGAATAATTGTCGAAACGTCGTGCTATATGTTTAAAAAACAGTGATTGTTTTACATATAAATTGCGTTGTGTTTTTTGAAATATTACTTCGGTTTTTTGAAATCCTACTTCGGTTTTTCGTCCCATCTTAACAAATAGGCAGCGGTCCTTGTCCTACTCTCCGTCCGGCACCACTGCCAAGGGGAAACCACGCCGCAAAATATGGATGAACTTACTTGGCTTGCGATCCAGCGTCTTACCTACTTTGAAACTAAAGCTCATATTTTGCAGACAAGTGAGCAGTGATCATCCAATGAGAGAGAGAGAGATGGGCTTTAACTTCCACTCGACACAAACTAGGTCATTTCGGGACTAACATATGGTTTAATATTATTTCAATAATTCGCTTGTGCGTAGGGGTCTTTAGAACGACACAAATACATTTTTCAATGTGATATTTTGAGGCACTCAAACGATGGTGTTAAACGACGGATACAACTGAGTGTTTTCGCTATAGCAGGATAAAGAATTGGGGACCATAAATATTACAATTGTTAGGGCTTATAATTGAAGATGCATATTCGACAATTAGTTAGATTCAATGGCTGATGAATGAAGGAGAAAGAGAGTGGGTGGGGGAGGGGTCGGGTTATAGTCAAATCGACACAAACTAGGTCATTTCGGGACTAAAGGTGATGAATGACGACAGAGTATTTTAGTTTGCCCTGGTTGATTCTACTTTAAGTTCGTTAACCAATGACTCTATGAACAGATATTATAAACAATCACGTTGGTTTTCGATTGATTTAAAGGTCGTGCATACATATACATGGCATGTTATGATTTGACAAAATTGCAGGGGCAGAATTTATATTCACATGGTGATGTGTTTCTTTGTCAGACGGACATTATACTGCAGAAGTCAGAAAGCTCCCAAGTTGTAATAATTTACAGACAAGCTTCAAGCAGATATAATTAACTGAGTGAGTAGGTTGTGAACGATGGCGTGTTTCAAATCATGTATCCTTTTATAAAAAATAACAAAACAAACGAGAAGGTTGCATCAGGTATGTATACATATGAAAAGTAGATACACCGTTTTAATTCAATGCATACTTTACATTGGTTAATAATAAGTATAATCACTTTTGAAATAATATCACCAATTTACCCCTGTTTAATGTTAGTCTCAACATGGCCACATCCTTTTTTGCGGACATTTGTTTCAGAGCTGAACATTTGAATAAAGCAAACAAAATATACAACTTAATACATCATCTTTCGAGAAGTGAGAACACTGTGTTTGATAGTGGCTATTAACCTTTTATAAGAGCGTAGATATGTCATTTGTGAACGTTTATACTTATTATTAAAAAAGAGAGGGAGAGAGAGGTAGCCCTACTATTTGTCACGTACAACCGGGGATTCGAAACCTCGCCAGTTGACTGAATGACAGGCTTTATGAAACAGCACTGACCTACCAACCATTCGGTCACCCAGCTCCCCCAAATAATAGAGAAGTAAACTGAAAAAAAACTTGTGTTGAAACAACACAAACTGGTGTTGTTTTCAACACAAGTTAGGTGTTACTATTTAACAACACAAACTTGTGTTGAAACAACACAAACTTGTGTTAAATGTCGAAACACAAGACTTGTGTGAACATCTACACAATACTTGTGTCAAAATTTCTAAAACTTGTGTTGGAATTTCTGAAACTTGTGTTGAAATTTTTGAAACTTGTGTTGAAATTTTTGAAACTTGTGTTGAAATTTTTGACTTGTGTTGAAATTTTTGAAACTTGTGTTGAAATTTTTGAAAATTGTGTTGAAATTTCTGAAACTTGTGTTGTTTCATACAAACTTGTGTATTAGTTTTATTTACATTCCCGGAATTTCGTCTTGGCCGAGAACGTTCCTTGTAATTTTCGGGCGTGGTTCCCTCTTGTTAGTGGTGCCGGACGTACATTCGTTATAGTGCACGTAAAAGATCCATCAGATTTAGGTAAAAGACAGACCGCAGCCCCACTGATAGGGAAAAATTGCCCTTATAGTACATACACTGTATGATGTATGCCGTCTTCATTAACCAAGTCCAAACAGTAGGACGTTAAACACCATTTATTTTTTAATGGATATTTTCAAATCTTGACTTGAAGTATTATGGTCATCGATCTCTATCGAAAATCATAATCCACAGCCTGCAGTTCTTGGGTTATCCCCGGCCCACCCCGAACCCTCTGTCGAAATGAACTAGTTTGTGTCGAGTGTTCGTTCAACCTCATCTCTTTTTGAAGTCAATGTGGAAATTAATGGTGGTCTGCATCCATTTGAAATTGTGTTTAATTGGGTTGTCTCCCTTCAGCTGTCGAAGAACATGCCCTAAAATTTTTTGATACAAATGAAATGTGGTTTAACGTATTACTCCGACTGGGTTAATTAAGACGGGGATGCGCTATCTATCGAACCTCTTGGGATTTCTCCTGTTCCCTTTATTTCCTCCAACTGTTAAACACCCTTATGCGTAAGCGAATTATTGAAATAAAATTGAATCGTGTGTTAGTCCCGAAATGATCAGGTTTGTGTGTGTTAAGTGGACGGTTCTCTCTCTCTCTCTCTCTCTCTCTCTCTCACTAGAAAAATGTTTTAATAGAGAACTAAGAAAAGAGAGATGACAATGGGGATTAACGTGTTTCTGGAATACTGAATGAACGACGATATCAAGGAGCACAAAACAAAACAATATTTATATAAAATAGTACGCCATACGGACACAGATCACTAAATATTCATGGGCCGTCACCTGCGAAAGTTATTTTTAGTCCTTCTCTCCCTTTCCCTTTTTCCCCCTTTTGCATGTCGATTTTTGTTGACTTTTTGGTGTAGAATTGAAGAAAAGGGTTTAAAAATACATTATCTGCCAGGTTTTGGTGAATATTCATGATTTTGAGGCGGAAGGATACAAGGGTTGTGAGGTTGGTTACGTTGAAAGGGAGGGCCGAAAATTGCTTGTTTAGTTGTCTGGACTTCCAGCCTGTGTATCTCAAGTTTTTCATGGTGAACCTCATACATGCTTTTGGGCCAGAGTTTGCCACATTTTGCTCCATCTGTGGCAGAAAGCGTTCTACCCAACGAATATTTGGGAAAAAGTTACAGCCGGTCTAAGAGACGAGAATTAACATTAAAGTCAATGGGGAAATAATTAGTGATCTGTGGCCATACCATATTACACCCGAGATAAAATAGTACGGCACACGGTTTTCGGCAGGAATATTTATATTTCCGCTTATACTATAGTTTCATCATTACTGTTTTATGCCCGTCACTTCGACTTCACACACATTGAGAAATTCTGTTGGTTTGGTTATCCTGATAAATCTGCCGACTGTTTTCTCGTCACATTCAAATGTTCTCACGGTACATCCAAACACTCCTGGTAGAAATTTACACAGTGTTGACGATGGATTGCCGACAGATGGATCTGAATCATAAACCATTACACTCACATCAGACAACCGTTCACCAAGCACTGCAAGAAACGTAAAATATACTTTACATTATTAAGCGTTGTCCATAAAAATGTATTCGAGAGAATGGAAAGAGGGAGGGGGTGAGGAAAAGGGTGAGGGAAGGTGTTTGTGTGTGCGTGTGGGTGTGTTTGTGGCGGGGGGGGGGGGGTGATATTGCACCGTTTGAACCATTTAATTGTCAATGAAGCCATACCTTTAAGGGTTAAAACCTTAAAAACCCTACTTATCCGAGTTCAATCAGATAGCAGCCGCGAAGGGGCCTTTAATATTGATAGGGAAACCAGTGGGTCCAGATAAAATCCATGAAGTTTGACAGGCGACCCTACTCTTTGTTACATACAAGCTGGGGATGGAAACCAAGCCAGCACATTTAATTATAATCCAAGGTAACATGGACATAAGCAGGAGTTAATCTAATTAAAATACTGATCTACACTACATGAAGATCAGACTAGTTGTACTGGGAGGTCGGGTCAGGTGCCATACGAGGGGCTTTTGACACGATGACGTCAGACATTGATTAATCAATCAGAGTTGACATTTCTAGGGGTTTACCCACTGTTCCGCTCAGAGTACACCCAGAACTCACCGTTACAAACCGTTTCATTGGCTAGGGTGTGAAAACAAGTAAAACGAAATTTTGAACTATAAAAAACGAAACGAAATAAGATATGTGTTTTGATCTTATGATGATAGGACTGGATACCCCCTCATTCTTGATGGTAAACAGGTTAGCTGCGAAAAAAAAACTACATCTCAGCAACCATAAATTGTTTGTAGCAACCTAGACTGCTTGTAGCAACCTAGACTGCTTGGGGTCAAGGTGGCTACGTGGATAAGACGCTGACTCGCTGTCCGTCTTCATTAGCCTAATTTGGAACTGAACAATTGGACGTTAAACCCCATTTCATTTCATTTACGTTTAGCGTGCAACGTTGTATAACCGAGTTATAAAACTTACCCTGTAGGTCATAGTGCCACTGTTCGGGCACACTGTATGGCGTATGTCCGTCTTCATTAGCGAAGTTCGGAGCCAAACAGTAAAGCCGTTAAACGTACTACGTTGTATAACTGAGTTATAAAACTTACCCTGTTTGAAGTCATATCTGTTTGAGATGGTAACACTGGTGATATCGTACATATATTGCAGGTCAACCTGCCACCATGGGTTGATATCATCGGCGCCAGTGTGTTGACAACTACGAAGTCCCACATATTGACCATTTCCCGAACGTTCTCCGTCAACCGCCTGACTAGAATCGAAATACTGCTCATATGTTGTGCTTTGTGTTGTGGGCTTTCCTAAAGCAATGTTCTTCCCCACTAGAAAAGAAACCAAAACGACCCTCTATTACACATATAGGTAAAAATATCAAAATCCTTCCCGCACGTTATTCTAGGCAATAGGCAATAAAACAAGCTGTCAGACCCCACGTCATACCACATTTCATCAAAACAACGTTTTCCAGCATGACAAAGCCCGTATCCACACGGCCGGAGTTAATCGGGACATTCTACAGCAGAACATCGTCAACATTATGCACTGATGACAAGTCCTTAGTCCGGACTCAAACCCGATTGAAAATAGTTTGGATCATGGTACAGAGACCATACATAGCCGATGGATTGCGCCAGGTTTTTCTGAGTGTTTGGTTATAGGTGTGGGATTGGCGTTTATGAATCATCTGACCCACTCCATATACAGACGCTGTGCTGCTGTTATTGACACTCGAGATAAACAGATACTGATGTATAGGCTGTATACAGACTCTAAACCTTCTCATAATGCATTGGAATGGAATCTGATGAAATAATCACTACTGTATCAACAGACTGTTCACAAAAAACTGCTAGAATAATTTGATTAAGCTGTCTCTCTGATTTTGCAATCGTACTGACGTTTTTTTTGAGGTGGGGATGGGGGGGCGCTGTTTAGCATAGTTTGTAAAAAGTCCAGATATTGTCTTGTCTTTCTGCGGGCAATGACACAGACTAGGAAGAGTTCCACCCCGAATAAGGATCTACTTGGCGAACGGTTAGCGTGTTGTAGCGTGTTGTAAACTGGCGAATAATTGAAACCATAATATGTTGTGTCGATTAGACGCTAAACCCTATTTCTCTCTAAAACTGTTTAAAGCGGGAAGTTCATATTTTCCAAGAAAGTCAAAACATATTTATTTCTATGTCTTTTGCTCAATAGGTTGTCAACTCACTATTATACAATCATAGGCATTATTTTCCACACTGAAACATCTTTCACATCGGAAATAATAATACAATTACCCCCTTGTTTTCCCATTCCCCCATGCAATAGTCATCTTCGAACGTTTGAATTTAATGTTGAAAGTGATATTTTTGCCAATTTCTCAACTGGCAATAGTGAATTATAGGATTATTCTTTAACGAGGTTGGACTGTTTATAGATACCATCTATTTTAAGGCTTTATTTTAAAATATGAAATTGCCGCTTTAATCCCAACTTAGATTCTTTCTGGTAACGTAGTATTGTACATATGATGATGAGAAATAAATTCATTGTACATCTTTAAAACAACAAACATATTATACAGTAACCAACAAGGTTACAGAAACTCTCTAGCCTCTCTTGCGAGGGTCTAGAATACAATAGTCTCACCTGGTAATTTCCTACATTCATATTTTTGATTACAGGTGTCACTCTTTTCATTCACTGAAACATAGTTAAAAATTGACCAACGTAATATAGTATGGGTCTAAGTTCCTAGCAATTCATATTGTCTGTACTGACTGTTCGAGCTGATTTCCATGAACATGTTGCAACTCTAGATACATATCCCATGTGGGGATGGGGGCAGTGACATAGTTTATTTTCATTTTCGTTTGCTTTGTTCCTGTTGTAGTTCACATATCTGCTCTTTAATAGATGATATAAACATAATTTTTTCATTGTTTCCGCCCAAGCAATCCAAGATTGCAACGTATTACCCTTTGCACCTATGTATGCCACATCCTCGACAAAAACTTGGATCCGGCCCTGTGGCCTGCTATGTATTCGTATGTCGACAATAATCTAAAAATTAAATAGAAAGCCAACAAGATCTCGAAATAAAAATACTAATAAATCGTACAGGGCTTGTTCCATCACTGCTGATCCAACCTGAATTCATTCATCTAATTTGTCAATCTGTTTCACAGGGAAATGCATACGAATTATCTCTGTCGCAGATGACTGTCATCAACACGTGCATTGACATCACATGGCGATAATCATTGGCTCAAAGGCTCGTGCATTGTTTAATAACTGCTCCGGGCAAATTGATGCCTTTTACTCATTGTAATACCTATTTACACTAAATAGGAAATACTTTTTAACTACAAATACTTCAAACGTCTTTACTTATTTTTCTAATACATACAAAAAAATGTTTTAGAATTTAATTTGCCGGAGGAAAAAAAGTTAATATGGGGGACTAATTAAGTCACATCGATGTCATCCTTATCAGTGATTGTAGCGGCCTAGCGAATATTCACTGCTGATCAGTGTGTTAGTTTGTATCAAATCGAAGCGTTTGGCTCAAAAACGAAACATGACTATAATAAGAACAACACAATCTAGTCGCCCAGAACTGTACTCGGTACATTCTTCATTTTTATCAGCCTCCTCGTGTATGCCAAAATAAAAATGAATGGAGATTAACGTCCTACTGTTCTGCTCCGACTGGGCTAATGAAGACGTGCATACTTCATATACAGTTTGCCATGACGACAAGTTGGCCCGGGCAGCTGTACTATGGCCTACTATTACATCGAATTTTAAAATCTACGGGATATATTACTTCACGCCAATGTGTACATGGGTCCTCGGTTTTCCGTCCCATCGGAACGACTAGACTAGCTGTCCATGCACCACTGACAAGGGGATGGAAATAGATCGAACACGAGACTCCCAGACTAGTAAGCCAGTGTTTTACCCACTTACCCACCATGGTGGTCCTCTTGTGGGCAACAACCTTGGCGTGATTGATGGTATCCATGTAATCTAATATATTGACGGTGGCCGATACGTCGCACCAACTGATATAAAGTGTGTACAAACTGGTCAGTGAAAACATGTAGCCGAAGCGTCCCACCAACATGCATTGATTGTTCATACTTACATTGAATGCCGTAGATTTCCAAACCACACAGAGTTAGGAAATTTGACTTCTCTATAGAAATCTTGACAAATCTTCCACGGACACCATCTTTACACCTGATGATGTTTTTATCTGTATTGTAATCAGCCACTGAAGCACAACAATTACCTTCTGAAGAGTTGTTTATCGTTGGATCAGAATCGTAGACTTCATAATTAACGTCGTGGAGTCGTTCAGCTGAAATACATGATTTTGTTTTTATGTTCCAAAATGAAATAAAATGAAATGAGGAGTTCACAAGACAACATGTTATAAAAAACACGACTGTAATGTTCGTGTTTGGTAACATTCGCTTCCACCAAGAGTGATAGCAGAGGTCTTTTTCCTGTGGCAGAAACACCACAAGGTTGAGACGACGCTAATCTCACCAAGCCACATACGCCCAGGCCACGGATCGGAGCCCCTATAGCAATCCAAAGGAAACCACCCAACTATACGTCAACGCACGACACTCTAGAAAACCCTAAACCAAGTCAAATACGCTCAGACCAGAGATGAAAGCCACGACCGCCGACTAGAGGTAACCGCGCAACAAGAGCCCAGCGCACGACACTCTAGAACCCTAATCAGAATAAAATACAGATCTTTGTTTCCTACGATCTGCCAAGTTACAGTGAGAGTTCAAGCCAGGGGTCAAACGTGCGACTTTTGAGAGAGAGAGAGAGAGAGAAATGGGGTTTAACGTCCACTCAACACTAACTAGGTCATTTTGAAACTAACATATGGTTTATTTTATTTCAATAATTCGCTTGCGCGTAGGGGTCTTTAGCAGTGGGAGGAAACCGGAGTGTCCGGAGAAAGCGATTTTTGACCCTATAACATCAGACATTTGATTTACCAATCAGCATTGATGTTACTAGTCGATTACACACAGTGCATTACAAAACACACCTAAAGTTCACCGTTTAAGACCGTTTCATTGGGTAATACATCACACAATTCGGAACACGTCAATAATAACAACTCTTCTAGATCCTAGTGTAGTAGAGGCAAGTATAAAACGAAACTTTGAACTATAAAAAACGAAAGGAAATAGGGTCGGTGTTTGAATCAGATTAAGTCCAACCCACCATATTATATTGTGATGAAGAAACCCGTTTAAAATCCGTGTAAACACGATGACTTACGATACTCATCTTCATTGTGAACCACTATAAAACGAATAAGAAACAAGTTCGTCAAATCAACCAGGAACCAGGGTTCATAATCTTCTTTATTGGTTTGGAAACAGCTGGTAGCATTGTTATCATATATTGCGTTTATCGGATGCAGCGCATCCACGGAACTCGCAGACGTTGAATTTAGAATACCCAAATCATTGTCTTCTGTAAAAAAAATGAAATTGAAATTAAAACAACATGATATGAGTTTTATAACTTTACTGAAGTAAGACGGAAAAACACCAAGCAGTCTGCTGTGAGTGTAGTGTTGCCATTACAGTTGCGTTTTCACCTATCAAGGTTCTTTAACATGAACTCCAATGTCCCATTCCAAGAACTAGACAACATGACAATGTGAAACAACGCCTGGTATTATTATAGGATTGGGAACTCCTTCGCAGTATCATTATAGTGCCTCCGATAACAAACCTTACCAATAACCATCCTAAAGACTTGTAATCCGGGGTCAGGGGAGCTTTTCAGTTCCTCCACGTTCCTATTATAAAGATGGCACTCGCTTCTCTGTTGGTGAAAGGCAAACGCTACACAATGTGGTTCTAATTTACAAGCAACGCCACATCGCAATGGTGAATCGCTTGAAACCGTGGTAACTGCTGACTCTGGGGCGACATTTTCAAATACCCTTGTATATCTCAACCAATAATCCGGACAACTTAAGTTGAACACGTGCATCTGGTACACAACGAGAAACACTTTCAGCTGAAACTTTATCCACATTTTGGTAATCAACTATTCACCATACCAATTACGGGTTACAGGTGAATATCAAATACAGTTTTATATGACACTTTGGTTAGTTGTGGTCAATTATAACCAGACTGTAGTCAACATTCACCAGGCTGTGTGCAACATCCACCAGGCTGTGGTCAACATTCATCGGGCTGTGATGAACATTCACCGGGCTGTTGTCCTTTCGTTGGCAGTGGTACACATTCACCAGACTGCTTTCGTCCTTTGTATATTATTAACACTCTCAACTGGAAACAGTAACGCGGTGCAAGAAAGTAAAGCATTCAGCTCAATGACACTTTGGTTGGCTGTGGTCAACGTTGACCAGGCTCGTTGTCTTTTGTATCTCACTAACGCTCTCCCGAAACGCGGTGAAGGAAAGTAGAGCGTCAGTCCAATCTCATAGTATGTCTCGACTTGAAAAAAAAGTTTGCCAATATATGACTATTATAGATCGAATTCTATGACACTTGGTTGTGATCAACACCCCTCAGACAATGTTGTCATTTGTTCGTTGAAGAGCATATACACTATTAGACATACTTGTTGATTATTTTCAAGTAATGAATCCTTAAAAACAGTCTATTTTATTCCAATAAGAACTGAGGAAAATTCGATAGTTCGACATCGAAGGACCTTCTGTAAACAGTGAAATCAATCATCGATTCTTAAGTCTATTAACACAGTGGGCAATGTTTGTGTATTTTGCTAGTGGAACGTGATAACATACCATGGATAGCACCAACTCGTTATTGAAATCATTCTAATGACCGGGTCAATACAATATGTGTATATGTTTATTCAATTTATAATTTCAAACGTGACATTTTTCTCTTTGAATGAAACGCAAACTTAACAAACACTCGACAGACTATTTTAATTAGTTGATTCTCGCCCCAAGCTGAAATAAATGGCGGTTTTGTTGACTGCAAAATAAGGGATGCGAATTGATTTCTCAATTTGAAAATTAAAAGTAAAGCCAAGACGAAATATCTTTATAAAGGAAGCGTTGTTTATAAGCTTAGCTTGTTATCGTATCCTTGTATTCTTTGTATATTTACCTACTTTACTTTACAATTAATAAAATATTGTTTAAATCAAATATCTTTATAAAATTAATTTTCTATTTTTTGAAAGTCGTGAAGTGTACATTGGATGAGCTGACAGTTCTTGCTATATAATAGTTAAAAGCTAGATGACGTAAACAAAATAGTATGCTGAATATTCCAGTTAAATTACTTTACCGAATTGCATAAAAACCGTAGACTCGATTGTCATTGTTGTCGTTGTTACGATAATAAACAAAGTCTCGATTAACCACTTTCACTGTTGATCATGAACAGCCGTTGGATAGGAGATCGAATTTAAATCTGTTTGATATCTTGCCCACCTTATGCCATCGCAAGTTAATTATGTCAATAAATGCCGTGTCATGTTTAGAAATATCTAATTAGTTTATATAATATTTACTGCCTGCAATACAGCGGTTTATCTCTTGCATAATGTATGTTTAAATGAAAATTATATCTCTAGCAGACTCGTTTAAATAAACCCACAATAATTAGCATTATAAGAATCGAATTATTTATGATAGTGACAACAAAAAAGCGTTTATAATTGGAATGCAATGGGGTTTAACGTCATACTGTTCTGCTCCCACTGGGCTAGGGAATTGGGCTTTAACGTCATACTGTTCTGCTCCGACAGGGCTACGGATATGAGGGTTAACGCCCTACTATTCCGGATGTCCGAGAATGTTTATCGTGATTTTCCTGCATGGTTTACCCTTGACAGTGGTGCCGGATTGAGAGTCTAACCAGGGCAAGGATGGCGTGCACATAAAACATCCCTTGGCAATTGAAACTCGATATAAGAGTCGGCGGCAGCGTTCATGTCCAGGCAAACAAATACTTCATAAAACACTGTTTGGCGCATGACCGTTTCCTTAGCCAAGTCGGAGATGTACACTAGGATGTTAAACCCATCATTTAATATCTGGGGTTGGGATGGCCTATTGGTCTAGTGTGCCGCGTTTCGACCTCTACCTGGCCGGTCACCTCTGGCTTGCGGCTGTGGTTTCGATCCCCGGTGTGAGCGTATATGGGCATGGAGATAGGGCTCCTTCTCAACCTCGTGGGTTTCCTCCGGGCACGCTGGTTTCCTCCCACAACAAATACCCCCGCGTGTGCGCTAGCGTGCGCTAAAATAATGAAAATGAAAAACAAGACTTGTCTCTGATATCACCTTCGGTGGAAGCGGACGTTAAACGCTAAGAACAACAACAACATTTAATATCGGTATGTATATCTCACTAATTTCAGGGGAGACAACCGTATTGGTCAATCTATTCACTAGTGTTGCGCCATTTGAACGTTTTTCGCAAACTGAAGAAGTTACTCAGCTATGTCAACATATGTTTGAGGACACTCAGGCGCGGATCCAGAGGGGGGGTTTGGGGGGTCCAACCCCCCCCCCCCCTGCTCAGCTACATAAAAAAATAAAATGCCTTGCATCAATGAAATTACATCACAAAGTGATCCTACATCAGTATAAAAATGATTTATCTGTTTAAAAAGCTCAATTTGTATGTATGCCTATGTAATTTAGAGACGATGATAGCAGATTTCCGTAACAGAAACCTGGCAAACCCCATCCTGCAAAAATTCCTGGATCCGCCCCTGACACTATGCTTACATGTGTGTTTACCAAAGTGTGTGATATCCCATCCCACCCTCACCCATGTTAGTACTGTGTCTTAGTAGTACATATCTTCTTTAAATCAAAAACATGTGGCATATCATGATCATTTCGTTTTAACGTCTATCATATTTACACCCACCCCTCCAATTATTCATCATTAGACCACTTATATTTTGTTTATCGGGTCAAATAAATATTTTAAAAATTCTGCATTGATTACAAACTCTGATGTTGATAAGGCGAAGGCTATTCATTATTCCCTTTTTCAAATTAGTATTCAATCTATCTATCTCCGTCAATCGGTTCTCTTCTTTGTCGCTTTGTGTTATTCTAAGATTTCGACGTGGTTTCCCCTTGTCACTGATACAATTTGGATGACCTGAAAAGAACAGTTGTCTAGTCGTTCGGATGGCACGCCAAACCGATGGGCAGTTGGATGCCAATATAAGATTAGGTCATAGTGCTGCTGTCCGGGTAAAAATTGCCTAATAACACATATAAGATATTGGGTGATAAATTCGATTCCATTACGTGCACGCTGATGTGTACGCGGGATCTTGGTTTTTCGTCCCATCCGAACGACTAGACAGCTGTCCTGATCAGGCCCTCCGTTCTACATCACTGACAAGGGAAAACCACGCCGAAAAATTGAGATGAATTATTCATTTAGCCAAAATGATCCATTATTAGGTCGTTAATGATTCATTTGGCAGTGTCTCTCGTTTTAATTTCCATTCTTGTTTGCTGTGTCGAACGCAGTGTAATGTACTGATCGTTAATATATTGATACGTCATTCAGAATGAAGTAGAGAGATTGATCGGACATTGTTAATACGGAACACCATTGGGGTCAATCAAACGAATAGAAATCTAATTACTAGCTAATTACGACATAATTGTAAGTTAGTCATACAATGGAACTATTCTTTCATTCACTGATTTACCGGATAGTTGAAGGATATTTCTGTCAATATTAATTTCCCTCCTAAACGTAGTTTTCAATTGGCGAGGTTTGATGGCCGAATGGCTAGCGTGTGCGCGCTGTATCATAAGGTCTGCCATTGGATAATCTGGCCTGGTTTTGACCCCCCCCCCCCGGCGGTACGTGACAATATGTAGGGTCGTCTGTTCAGCCTCGTGGGCTGCATGTCGAAAGCAGATGAATACCGAACTCTTTGCTACGTGTAAAAATATATAGTCGATAAAGTCACTAAATTTCAGAAAGCAGTGTCCAGTAGTTATTACAAACACGTGCATGGGGTCCATGGAGACCCCACGTACACCGACAAGGGTTAACGTCTACTCGACGCAGCATTTGGTTTTAATAATTCGCGTGTGCGCAGGTGTACCTTATCAGTGGGAGGAAACGAAGGATCCGGGGAAAACCCACGAGGTTAGACAGGCGACCCTGCTCCTTGTTACATACAATCAGGGAATCGAAACCACCCCACTTGATTTTAATGACAGACCTTATCTCTCCCCCCACCCCCCGGGACGGTTCCAGGATTTTTTGCAGGAGTGGGTTACCAGGTTCCTGTTAGGGAAATCTTCTATCATCGTCTCTAAATTACATAGGCATAAATACAAATTGGGCTTTTAAAACAGAGAAATCATTTTTATAATGATGTAGGATCACTTTGTGATGTAATTTCATTGATGCAAGCCATTATTTTTTTTATGTAGCTGAGCAGGGTGGGGATTGCCCCCCCCCCCTCTGGATCCACCCCTGCTACCCCCCACATTGCCATAGAGACATCGCGGAGATAATAAAAAAGATTGATAAGAGATTACCATTGACGAAGATTGGTATAATATGGTCATTTGTGTCGTGTGGCTTTTACTAATGGTAAATATATATTTAATCCGCCAGTTTATATATGGCCTGTGAAATGAAGTGGGGTTTAACGGATATACGTCAACCTAAAGTAATCCCCAAATAATTAAATCTATATATATATAGACGCAGTCTTTCTTAATTAAATCCCATATAGCCGATGTAGAAATATATATGTACGCACATTTTTCTCTTTTTTAAAAATAAAAACCTAATATTCTTTCAGTTACCCTACACTTATTGCTACTAGTATGGGGTGGGAGTATCACGTGCATAAGGTCTGTCGTTCGTTGAGTTAACTGGCCTGTTTCGATTCTTGAGCTGTAGGTGACAAGGAGTGCGCGCACATGCCTACAATAGTGGGTTTTCGACAGGTCCTCCAGTTTCCTCTTACTAATTGCTAGTAGGGGTGGGGGGGCGTGTCGCGTGTCGCGTGCGCGTTGTAGCATTAGGTATGTCGTTGAGTCAACGGTTTTCTAAAGGTCCTTAGGTTTCCCCTCGTGTTTAAAGACCCCAACGCGCAAGCGATCGAGTGATTTATTAAAATAAAACTGAACCGTTGGTTCGTCCCGAAAGGACCTAGTCGAGTGGACATACCCCCTCTCTCTCTCTCCTTCTCTCTCTTTCAGCAAAAGTAGGATTTTGAACTGATGTGCTCGTTAAAGATCCCTTGATAGTTAAAATTCGATATAAGAGTTGGCCGTAAAGCTGCTGTCCGAGCCAAATTTTCGTCGTAGTACACTGTATGGCGTATGCCCAGTTAAGAACAGAATACCAGGACGTTAAACTCTCTTCCGCTGCATTTCAGACCAAGGTTGTTTCCTTGCTGTGGTTGTAATACGACCAGAAAAGTCACAAACGTGAATACAGCGTAAGAAAATATCAACTAAAATTACAAAGCTGAAAAAAATCGCGTTCTTACTACGACCTGCGCAACTATAACCGCGTTCTCAGGACGCGGCTGTTATAACCTCTTCCCGCTTATGGCGAGTCTGTTGAGATCTATTGGCTTGGCAACGGCAATTTTCGGTGCTCTATAACCACCCCAGTGGGGTTCTTGCTACACGTTTTTACGTTAATCGCGACTGCACGTGCGTTTGGATAATGTTGAGATTATATTGATGTGTTTATCTGTATTGGATGCGTTTAGATCCACGTGACAAGCCGAGTTTCTTTGTTAATCGGCATAACATCTTACAGATAAGATAATTTTATACTATTATGACCAACTAAACTAACAGAGGCCAATGTGGCGGCTATGGAAGCGTATAGGGGTCAATAGCGCGATAGATACCGCAATATTAAGTTGATAATAAGTCAATATATTGTGATTTTTCTGACGATTTTATCTCTGAAAAGGCAATTTTTGCCAAGTTAATTGAATAACTCGCTAATTTGCATGTCGTCATTTTGGTTTAGATTCACACGTCGATATAGCGCACGGCAATATTTTGCGAATATGTCGACATATACTACGGCGAAATGGAATATGTCGCCAAAGCTTCCGAAAAGCAATATCTTACCGCAAACGTGTACATTAAAGACGAAATGGGGACATAAAACATAGCGTGTTGACTCAATTACCTCGGCAAAAATTGACTTTTCAGAGATAAAAATAATCAGAATAATCACAATATGTTGACATAATACCAACTTAATATTGCGGTATCTATCGCGCTATTGACCCCTATACGCTTCCATAGGCGGCACAGTCATCCTTTAACTCCAAATATTCGCGTTTAAATTAATGAAGTGTTGTTTTTATCCGACATACACCGTCATACATCCCCTTTTTAAACGTGGTGTTCTTAGTAATGGCTTAGCGCCTCGATTTTAAATACGATGATTTATACCCGTTTCCGTTAGGTTTATAAGTTTACTTGTAGTTGAATGTGGTAGAAATATTACAAATAGCAATAATCAATCGTTGTTTTGATGGAAAAATATTGTCAATTCTGCTTACGGATGTCCCATGCGACTCGTTTTCGACTTTGCTACGTGGAACTATATAGGAACAAATTGTATCTCGAAACACGGACGGTTGAGAGATGAGGTTTGTAATCTAGGCGACCATATAAGGTTTGGAAATTTGAATATGACGACATATGCGAGTATAAACTTTAAATCACCTGGGTTTGTTATAGCCAGGTCGCCATAGGAACGTAATGCAGGCTTTGTAACTGTTCTTTCCCTACTGCGCTATTGAATATAATTATATTAAACGACATCATTAATATACACATCAATTAAACAGACTAATAAAAATTGAACAGGAAAACCAGACATACATTATGCAATTACGGTATCTGCTATAAAGTATCACCATAGTTACTCTAATAAAAAAGATTATAGCTGGTGGTCTGTGGGGGTGCGGGGGTGTATCCGTTTACCAAAACAACTCGAAATGAAACATCATGCTTACATACAAGAATTACAGCAGACAATAAATATATTAGTTATGATCTAAATTCGTTAGAACCCGCTATAGAAGCAGAACAGTGCGTACGTTAAACCCCATATCTCTTAATCTCGTGACACACATAATACAATTATTATTATTATTATTGTACACGATATTATATTCTGGTAATATAATTTCTGCAAATACCATGTTATTCCGAATACACTATTGACATTTAATCAATTATAGCTTGCAGCTATAAAATTATTAATCATTATTGTCTATCTAGGAAGGTTTTATTTCAACATGGCCGCTCAATTAATATCCCACGTTCTGTCAACATGAAATCCAACCTATCTTAAAGGAGCTACACCTCTAACTAGAAAGTTAGACTACACCTCTAACATCAAATATTTCATTTGGTCCATTCTAATCAATATTGATGTTGGTATTTCAAACAATATACATTTTATAATCGGTACACGGATCGTGCATTCTATGTTTTCGGGCGCCATTTGTAATGAACAAAGGAAAACATATTCATCAAGACAATGTGGAAGTGAATAGTAATAAAACAGTTATCAAATGACACAATAGTAATAAAAAAATAATATATGTAGAATGAACTAAGCAGACATAAACTATGGAAGTGATTAGTAATAAAACAGTTATCAAATGACACAATAGTAATAACAAAAAATATATGTAGAATGAACTAAGCAGGCATAAACTATGGTCGTTAAATTTGGATTGTTCACTAATTTCCTGGAAAATAATGGATTGAAAATTCCAATCAATATTGTATAAATGGGATATCCATTACTTCATTTTACACTTTATATACGTTCCTGTCGCATAAATATCTGCTTTTATAACCCTTTTCGCCTGTTTTAGATAAAGAGCAAGCAGTTCTCATTATAATAGTCGTTAAAGTAAACGGAATTTGGTCTGATTTAAAGTTACATTGTGGGAGATTAGATAAATAGCTGACAGTTCTCACTATAATAGTTAAATACTATATGATGTAAAAGGACTTTGCTGGAAATTTCAGCAAAATTGACACACTTTGAACCTAGAATTAAGCGGTTGACATTTCGGCCTATCGGTTCGATAAAAACATAATAGTCTTGATTATCCAATTCATGATTAAATCATAAATGAAAGTTGAACCGCAAATCAGACAATAATTCGGTAAATATCGTAGGCCAGCGAGTTATGGCCTGCACAAGATAATTAATGTCTAATTGATAATTTACATAACATTTCAGGCCTAAAGAAAGACATGCCAAGGACTGATTGTCTAATGTATATTTAAAGCTTCATAGAATAAAGCCAACGCGCCTTTAAGTCGAACTCAACTGAGTAATATAATATATAATATATAATATAAGGCTACAGAATAAAACACATAAAGAAGATTACATGTCTGCACCACTCCCATAATGGTTTAATATATTAGTATTGTTTTCATGGGGTTTAAAATACATGTAGTATTAATATCTGATATTATTTACCGGGTTTGCCATAGACTATTTAATTAAATTCATCTAAACACCATCAGCAGTGAATACCGTAGTTTCTAGGATACGTTGAACATTGATCAATATAAGGTATAAAGTAATTAATATATCCAATAGTCAGAGCTCGCTGATCCTGTACTGGAGGTTTTAACCTAAATTTATTTAAACTTTCGGTGGCTTACACGACTTGGAGGTCTGTCAAATTGTACTCGACGATCATTGTCAGCGAACACAAACTATTTCATATTAATTACTTTATGCCTTACGGCAACATGAGTAAGAAAAAAAGCAAACAGAAGTCATAATCCAATAATCCCAAACCGATCGAACGGCTTATAAACACCAAGCCATAATATGGAAGAGTGAGCGAGCGAGAGCGAGAGAGAGAGAGAGAGAGAGAGAGAGGGGGGGGGAATTGGATTTAACGTCCACTCGACACAAACTAGATCATTTCGAGACTAACTTATGGTTTGATTTTATTTCAACAATTCGCTTGCGCGTAGGGTTCTTTAGCAGTGGGAGGAAACCGGAGGACACGGAGAAAACGCACGAGGTTGGACAGCATGATATGGAACATAATTACTAGTTTAATTAAAGTGACGTTAGATTGGTGGTTCTCTCAAGCAAATTAAGATGAAAGGTTTATTAAAACAGTAACCGTCTTCCATATGTTTATGGGTTTATTACGTGTGTTAATTGCTAAATGTCTTTCAAAGGAGACGAAGGAGTATTGTTCACAGTTTCCGTCATGTTGGTAGGTAGGTGGGTAAGACGCTGGCTCGTTAGTTTGGAGGTCGCGGCTTCGATCATTGCATTGGCCGAGAAAGTTCATTCAGATTTCCCGGCGTGGTTTCACCTTGTCAGTGTTGCAGGGTGGAGGACCTGACAAGGACAACTGTCTTGTTATGATTGGACGGATAACCGAGGTGCTTTGTACACATCGGCTTGCACGTAAAAATCGATATAAGGGTAGGCCGTAGCGCCGCTGCCCGGGCAAAATTCTTTCATAGCACACCGTATGACGCATGTACGTTTTCATTATACCAGTTTAAAAGCAGAACAGTGGGACGTAAAAACCCATTTCATTTCCGCCATTTTGAATATATATAGAAACCATAAAAAGGCCACCGATTCGTATTTGAAGACAACTAATTAAATCCTTTGTCTTTTAATTGATTTATTACTTATCTTACTGTAAATACTTATCAACATTAATCCGAGATTGATCAAGAGACAAAGGCTAGTTCTATTATTAGTAACTATTTGATTGATAACCGACTCGGCCAAGAGAGAGCAAGAGAGAGAGAGAGAAATGGGGTGTAACGTCCACTCGACACAAACTAGGTCATTTCGGGACTAACACTTGGTTTAATTTTATTTCAATAATTCGCTTGAGCGTAGGAGTCTTTTAGCAGTGGGAGGAAACCTGAGTGCCACATATGCTCACTCCAGGGATCGAAACCACAGCCGCAAGAGGTGACCGGCCAGCTAGAGGTCGAAGCGCGGCACTCTAGATCATTAGGCCATCCCAACACCCCCACAATGTCAATAGACTGTAAGGTGTATAATAATGCACCTGCTATAAAATTGTGCGAGAATAACCTGTGGTACTTTAACATAGATTAGCATATGTTGACGATATGATTAATACTATAAATCGGAACAGTATATACAGTGCACGGAAAACTAAGATCAATATAAGATCGGATATATATTGAGTGAGACAAGGTACACCTGACGCTTAAACCTAACGGACTTCATGATAATATATACTAGTCAAAAACGACTGTTTCGCTATTGATTTGATAGTTGGTAGTGACTCGATAAAAACAGTGACAGGTATCTGCTATTGTAATTAACGAAAACTTTGTTATAATTTTGACTTTCCGGCAAGTAGACTGATGGCGATATGTTTTATAATAAGAACTATTTCATAAAGTTTGTTGTTCTGTAATTTTTTTGTTTAACTCTGGTATCTGGCTCTGGACTGAGTAGCTTTCTGTGTTGAACATAATATGACTTTAGTTGACATTAACTAGTTGTCATTCTACCGAAGATGGTGAAATTTTTCTGTTAATCGTATTTTGGCTTTAGTAGAAATCGAAACTGTTCTCTCAGGATTTGCAAAACCAGTACGGGCATCCATCATATAAATGAAAGAAAGAATGATTTCCTCAAAGTTTGTTGTTTTCTGAAGCAGACCTAGTCGCTATCTACCGTAAACTGTTAACAGTAATTTGATTTGATGTGAAATCGACATTGTGCTTTCAGGACTTTCAAAATTAGTGCAATAATATAGATGACCGCAGAACTGTTTTGTTTATATCTTAATGGTAGGTATAGAACTTGTGTTTAACAGCACTGGAAGTTCGTTTGTAACCCGTTTATACGACAACAGTTGAATTTGGAACTTTATTTTTAAAAACACACCAGTTATAGGTCTATCAAGAAATGAACGGACATTTTTATTAATTTGTTTAGTTCGTAATCGGTTTAAACGACATCGGTGATATTTTGGACTTGTTCTGATAAACAGAAATGGAAGGAAATTTGAGTAATTTGTTGGCTAACATGACTCAACCAGTTGTTCCCCAACCACCGTTTTATCTACTGGGTGTGACCACCTTCCTGTATATCATAATATTTGCTGTGGGAGTATTTGGTAACTTCGCTGTGATAACTGTCGTCTATAGATGTCGAGCCATGAGGACGTTTTTCAATATTTTATTTCTAAATCTGTGTGTAGCTGATTTACTGGTGCTGGTGGTTACGGGACCCACAGCGGTTATAGATATATATGCTAGAGAAATATGGTATCTAGGAGAAACCATGTGTAAGTATTCCTTTCTATTATCCGAGAAGGGTGCTGAGTTCGATCTTGCAATTTCACGGGACATCGGTGGAGAGTGGCAGATCGTAGGCCTCTCATTGGTTCATATGTACAGGCATATTCCGGTAGCCGATTGATGTGGCCGATCTGTGGATTCCCCGTGATGCAGAGATGCTTGGGTCGTCGCCAATAATCTTATGGAAGAAGCCCTATAGCTTGTCGGAAATTAACATTCTTAGAATTATCAATTGCTAGATAATAATCTTATGGAAGAAGCCCTATAGCTTGTCGGAAATTAACATTCTTAGAATTAGCAATTGCTAGATGCCCCCGTGAGACCGGGTTGGCACCCATACTCCGCTGCTGCGACCGTACGGCGACCAAAAAATGCACAAGGATCGCTAGCAAACGTGAACACAACGCGCGAAAATGTCCCCAAAAATTACAAACTTGAAAAATGGTAGCGATTTTTAATAGATTGAAACACGGTCGGCATTTAATACTTTTATTTAAAGAATGGATAATCGAGACTGTATTTATTATCGTAACAATGGTAGTGATGTAAATCGAGTCTACGCTATTCTTTTAAGGGAAATTCTATATGACAACTTCGGTCAGAATAAAGTGTTCAATACATTAATTGATCTGTATCTATTTTGAACCATTAATGTCAGATATTTATCTCGTATTACCTAACTCCCCTTTATTATGGAAGACCAGACATTTCCTTATTCATTGTTCTTAATTCGTACTTAATTCATAGTCTTTTTTCTTCATTTGTTGTTGCATTTGGACATTCGCACACTAAAAATAACATTTGTATCTTCAATCAATATTTCATTAACGAACGCGACATCCGTCCTATCATATTTGTAAAATGTATTTTTGTTTAATTTAATTAGATTTTAATATAAACATAAATAAAGACAGATAAAGTTTATTTTGAAAATACATTTCATCAGAAACAACGAAAAGCAAATCTCGAACAACACATTTCCAAGTACAAATCACCAAATACAAACCTTACAAACATGATAATTGTCAAAAAAAAACCAAAAAAAACACAAAAAACATATCTCCAATTTGATCTCACCGAATTGCACAAACGCCTAGGTCCCGTGTATATATTGACGTGCACTTAAAGGATCCCTGGCAGGTGGAATTCTTTATAAGAGAGGTCATAGTGCCGCTACCCGGGCAAAATCTCCCTTATTACACCTTGTTTTCATTAGCCCGGTCGGTGCAGAATAGTAGAACGTTAAACCTCATTTAATTTGCTTTCATCGCACCGGGACATCAACTTGACAACTTGATACAATAAGTCATAATACAATAATGAGGAATGATTTGAATAACTAGACCCAAGCCCTCTATCCTGTATAATAATCCTTGTTTGGCATTTAGTAACTGGATAGAACAATAAACTATAACACATAGTTGTTGAAAAACAGCTACTTATTTATTTAGGCGACGTTTCGAATAGTATTATCTCAACGTTATCTTATTATCCTGTATAACTGACAAGGAAGGGGCGCGCAGGAGACCGCACTCTCACCCCCCCTCCCCTGCCCTGTTCTGCCTAGACCCCATACTGCTAACTCATATGACGGAGAAATTGCAAGCATTATTGTGTTTGTTTGTTAAAATGTTTATCAGGTAACACTGTAATATGATACGTCATTAACCATAAAGAATTTAATGATTTGATATTTGTAAAACGATAGTGTAAATTCTCCGTTAACCGAGACGTTATTTATCATTACGTCACGATGTCATATCAAATATTTAAAGCTATTATGGATTTACTCTGTAATAAAATCACTCATCTTCAATCCAAGAGAAAGAGAGGGGGGGGAGAGAATGAGATAAAGAGAGAGAAAGAGAGAGAGAGATGGGTGTTTAACCACAGAAATTAGGCCATTTTAGGACTAACATATGGTTTAATGTTATTTCATTAATTCGTTTGTGCGTAGGGAGGAAATCGGAGGACTCGGAGAAAACCCACGAGGCTGGATGAACTTTCTCGGCTAATGCAGTGAACGAACATCCGACTTTTGTATTTTTATAACACAAAAAATTTCAAACTATCAGGCGGTAATAACAGTTTTCATATGATATAATATACATGGGAATAAACTGAAAATAAATAACTCCAATCAGGCTTTTTTGACATAAAGAAACCCGAGATTTAAAATATAATCAATACTTATAGCGTTAGAGCCAGTAATATAAGCAAAAACGGAAAATACACCATGACAGTTAAATTAAGTCACAACTTTTTATACGCGCATATTTTCGAAAACCAAGAGAACGTCGTAGCGGGAGCAGTTTGTAACACGAGTTCTGTCAGATTTAGTGAGTGACATGAAAGGCCGTCAACAATCATCATCTCGTGAGCTCCCGTTCTGAACTTACTCATCCCCCGGCTAATATGAAACCTTGAAAGATGTGGACAAGTCGAACAGATATTCGGCGTTTCCAAATCTGTCTTTCCAGGTTTATCCCGCTTTTTCAAAAGAAACGATGAATATGAATTGTACCCTCGTCACCACTACCATTCGAAAACTTTGTGCTCGAGATAGAGTCTGCCTGTATTATTTAACGCGAAGCATTGTTTACACGAGATTATGAACCTTATCAATTTTTAGAGTTGCTAGTCATGTGTTACATGCTCGGAGTGAGAGAGATAAATGGTCTTTAACGTCCACTCGACACAAACTAGGTCATTCCGGGACTAACATATGGTTTAATTTATTTTTCAATAATTCGCTTGCGCGTACGGTTCTTTAACAGTGGGAGGACCGGAGTATCCCGAGAAAACCCACGAGGTTGGACAGACGACCCGGTCGACTCCTTGCCACGTACAACCGAGGATTCGAAACCACGCCAGTTGACTCAACTGGCCATCCACCCCCACCCCCACCCCCACGTGGAGAAAACTAATCAATACGACTGAGGAGAGATTTTGTGAAGGCAGGGATCCTTATCAAATTTGTTAGAGATTCCAGTTTTCATTCAGCTACGGTGGTGAAGTTAGTAAAATGCTGGATCACTATCCTGGTTGTTGGGTGTTAGATCTCTGCATTGGCCGAAAAAGTTCAACTTGGTTTTCCGACATGGTTTCCCCTTATCAGTGATGTGGAACGAATGACCTGACAAGGGCAGCCATCTAGTCGTTCGGATGGAACGAAAAAATCGATATATCGTGTACACATTGGCATGCACGTAAATACTCCTCGGCAGTTTATTCGCTTTAAGCATACACCATAGTGTCGCTTCCCGGGCAAATTTTCCTGGTAGCAAACTGCCGTATGCCCGTTTTCATTAGGCAAGTTGGGGCAGAACAGTAGGACGTTAAACCCCATTTCATTTTATATAATTGATCTCGACGACCGAGAAAGAAAGACAACGATTGAAACAATCTAGTAAACTTCAGGGATAATTTTAAATCGACATTTAAAACCTTTTATTATCATAGAAAACATAGCAAATATCGATTTTAATCGACAAAATATAAACCTTTCATACAATCCCGATAACTATCTGAGGAATAAAACTGCTTAATTTTGTGTTAAAATCCCTTAAAACCCATTACCTAAGGCCGACCAACTAACACGATATTTGTGATACGCTTGTAAATAACTTAAATCTGACAGTCTTCATCTGGAAAATGGAGACCATTGTATTATACAGTATCTGGATAAAACCAGACTTTTTTCTATATAAATAATATGTAGAAGAAATTTACCTTTTGTTATCTAGTACACCACATGGGTCATTCACTGTATAGACCTCTCAAGAAATGTGAATCGATTATCAGGTCACCCAATGAAAAAATTGACCCGAAATCTTAAAAGGGTTACGTGTCCGGATAAGCAGTGTTGACGTTCACGTCCAAACGACTCAATATTTTGAGCTGAAATTTTGAGACAAGATAAATACACCATGCCTCTATATTTTCGCCCATAAATTTCATAAATTCTCGGACTTGAATTTTTGAGACTCTGTTCTTATCGGGATTGTCCCTTTTATCCTTTTGTGATATTTTACGCAAATGTTTCGCTTTTATTTTGCATTACCCATCAGATAACTAATAACTAATTCCCAACATGATGTCGAATATAAAACATTATATTCAAAAATAATTGCACTCTAAGTACCGAAATGATTATTCAAGTAGTAAATTTGCCTATTGCTTCAAATGTTGTATAAATTATTATTTGAACATGAATTAACATGATTACACTTAACACGATTCTAATTAACATGCCTACGCTTAAATGATTCTAATTAACATGACTTAAATGAACATGATTCTAATGAGTTAAAACATGGTTATACTCAACATGATTATACTTAACATGATACTAATGAACATGGTTATACTCAACATGATTATACTTAACATGATTCTAATGAACATGGTTATATTTAACATGGTTATTCTTAACATGATTCTAATAAAATGGTTATACCCAACATGATTATACTTAACATGATTCTAATGAACATTGTTATATTTAACATGATTATTATACTCACTAAAACATCGGATAGCTGAGATATAGATGAAATTTTACACCCCAGAGATTACAAAATGATATATGTATTATAAATGATTTATGTAAGTGCTAAGTCTGCCTATGGTTATTTCGAATTGCTTGAGTGGATGGAACGAAATATATCGAGGTCCACTGTGTACTTTATTCTGACAGTATTCAAGAAAGAGTAGGTTCAAAATCCGGGTTACTTTTCTATTCATAGACCATTCAACACTGGACGTCGTATGCCTGCCATAGCAAGCGTGGGCGGGGCTTCACAATCGGGACTTTAAACACCATTGCATCATCACAGGAATCTGACCTTCTATCCGTATTATATGCATACACCATACCGAACTAGACCATATATAATAAAAAGAACAGGAATGCAATGCATGGAGTCGAGGACAAACTTTAACGCAGGAAAATAATGTAAGTATTGGAAACAAGTGGCTATGATATCGTTTTGTGGGATTATTTATGCAAATCAAAAATGCTAGATTGAAGAAAAAACATATCTGGGTGAATTGGCAGAGGTTAGATTGTCTGACATAACGAATTGTGAAACAAAAATGTGCTGAAGCGAGGGCAGGTAAAATCGAGTCTTCAACAGGCATTGCTTTCCTGTTGTTTTTTTATTATATATTGCCTAGTTCGTTATGGCGTATGTGTATATATGCGGATAGAAAGCCAGCAGTGGGGAGAAACCGGAGTACCCGGAGAAAATCCACGAGATTAGACAGACGAACCTAATTCTACTCGTTGTCACGTACAACCCGAGAAAACACAGGATGTTGGATAGTCACAACCGCTGAATTGAAAGCACTGTAACACCATCTCTTTGATCTATACCATCCAATTTATATATGTAATGGGCAGTATATCATACATGACAAATCAATAACGTATGGGTTTCAACGAGTTCGCACACGTGAGTCTCAAATTGGTTCTATGCATATATAAACACATACTTTACAGTTGAGTCAAAGACTTTATGATGTAGCACCATTTCAATCAATACCGATGTTGAAAACTTGCTGGAAAATATAGGATCCAATTATCTACTATTTAAGACATACCGAACATCTTGAAATCAGTGCACGAGTCGTGTACTTGATGTTTCGAGCACCATCCGTAATGTTAAACCCCAGTTCTTTAATCATATTTCATTTCCTATAATGTATTCCACCAGAAACAGATCAAACTGTACGAGCGTATGTGTTATTACTTAGAGCGGGTGTTAGCGGCTCACGATGTGTCTTGTAATATTAAGTAAAAAAACTCTTTGACTTTTTATTAAAACCCAAGCCATTACCTTTCACCGTAATTACATCATTAGAGAAAGAAACCTATGTAATATGTCATGAGAATATAGACAGAATATGGACATTACAGGAAAGAAAAGAGGAGATGGTAACGTTAACTGTCAAAGATAACAATTATTTTTCTTTTTTCAAGGCAGTTTATTTTAAAATGTTTTCTCCGAGGACACAACGATGTCAGTAAATTAATGTTGCTGTTTTTGAAACAGTGGTTCGGGATTTTAAAACAGTATGTATTTCGTTAACGTCGGGTTCACGTTACCCCCCCCTCTCTCTCTCTATTTCTCTTTTCTTCGCTGTCTCTCTTAAACTCTCTCTGCATCTCTCCCTTTCTCTCTCTCTTGCACAAAAAAACCCACCGTAGCTTTGTTGTATACATTATTATGTTTATTGCAACCCATTTGGGTCAATTGCTAGGCCCCAAATATAAAGGGACTTAGTTCCTTTAAATGATGCATCATATTGAACATAGTGTATGAAAGTGCTGATGTTTAAAACTTAATGAACTGGACACGTGAACAGAAGAGCAGAAAACGACGATTAGACCCTCTAGTTCAGACTCGAGAAACGCATATTTCCACCAGGGTTAGGGCGAATGATTGATGACGAGAATTGTAGGTAATTGAGGAAATTGCGCGTTAGTCATTGCCAAATAGATCTAACCGCAACTCCCGGGAGACAAAAATATAAATAATCCAAACTCCTTTTCATGAACATACCGCGCATCGTTTGAAACTTGCGGAGTTTACTCAATGTCTTTCTGGTATTCTTCTGTTCGATGTAAAACGGGTTATATTTGTTTCAATATAATAAAATGCACATATTCAGCAGTGAGTTGTCAACAGATAATACCTATTTCAATATGATATAAATGAAAATGAAATGAAATAGGGTTTAACGTCCTACTCTTCTGCGCCTAACCTGGGCTAATGGGAGACGGGCATACGTCATACTGTGTGCTATGAGGGAAATTTTGCCCCTGCAGCGGCGCTACGGCCTACTCTTATATCGAATTCCAGCTGCCAAGGGATCTTTTACGTGCACTCCAATGTTTACACGGCACTTCGGTTTTTCGTCCCATCCGTACGACTAGGCAGCTGTCATTGTCAGGCCCTCCTTCTGTATCACTGAAAAGGAGAAATCACGCCGAGATGGACTTTCTCGGCCAATGCAGGGATCGAACACCTGACCTCCAGGCTAGCGAACCAAGGCCTTATCCAGAAAAATGATATAATGCACATGTGAATAAAATGAATATAAATAACTCGAATCATGCTTATTTTGTGCTTCCGGGGTTTTACTGAAAACAGATGCGGGGATAATATTATAGCAGGGTGCGCCCGTATAAGCGGTATATATGTAAGTTATCTCAAGTTGAGAATGCATTTTTCTATCGTGGTTTTAAAGCGACTATAAGCGACTGTTTCAGCTCAATTAATTGCAATATTCTTTAAAAAAAACTAAAAAAAAAAACCCAAAAAACAGTGGCGATACACGTCGCATTTCAGAAGGGGTGGGGGGGTGGTATGCCTTTACCAATATCCGCCCGTCCGTTCGTCCCTCAACCAATGGCTTGTTAACGAGATAGATGATACAGTTTTTAACCTATCGGATTAACATACAAATCTATATTTCCATTCGTTTTTTTTAATATACTTCCGTTGGCCTACACTGCATACAAACCGGATATGGCAAATGTCTGATTTGTAAAACAAGTATTGATTTTAAGATACAAATGTCAATTTTAGTGTACAAATATCGACAACAAATGAAAAATAACAACCAAGAGTTAAGAACACTGAATAAAGAGCTTCTTGGTTTTCCATATTCATCAAGTTGTTTTTAACGGATTTTCTTCAAAATTTCGGTCATGTGAAGCATCTGGGTCATGTGAGGACGAATGCCGTCAATCTTCCGGGATATTCGTTTTTATTTTTTACAGGGAAACCTTATTAACGTGTTAAGGGTCTCGATGTGTAATGAATGTTGCAAGAACTTACTTCATGGATGACGAGTGATAACAGATACATGGCCGGATGTCTGCTCATTCATAATTACGTTGAAGATGAAAAGTTGTTATATGAAACTGTGAGAGGATACCTGACAACCAAAAAGAATAACTGACTGTCACTAGATAAGAGAAAACGAAATTCGGTCGTGTATCTTATATCGTGTGTTACGTCAGTCAGTGATATTTGCGTCATCCTCGTTGTTAAGCATTATATTTGCGTCATCCTCGTTGTTAAGCATTATATTTGGAACGGGTTTAACCGGTAGACATTTTTTTTCCGTCCACCGGAGCCTGGTCTTATGACGTCATATGTGGATTGTAGGTTAGGATAAGGGTTAGGATAAGGGTTGTGGCCTACAGATTTCGTCACAGTCTCGAGATGTAGACATGGCTAGCCCTAACCCTAACCCTGGGCCAAGCCTAACCCTTATCTTAACCCGCAATCCACATATGACGTCATAAGACCAGGCTCCGGTGGACGGAAAAAAAACGTTTACCGGTTTAACCAGTCCAATCATTTTGGACAATGGCTGACACAAATATAAGGCGACGGGGTGGCCGATTGGTTAGTCAAATGGAGTGGTTTCGATTCACCTGTTGTACGTGACAAAAAGTGGGTTCCTCTGTCCAGTCTCGTGGATTTTCTCCCATTGCTAAGGTCCTCTACGAACGAGCTATTTATTCTGGAATAAATTTAACCATATGCTAGTCCCGAAATAACCTAGTTTGTGTGGCGTGAACGATAAACTCCATTTATTCTCTATCTCTCTATAATCTGTGACTCAACCTCAATGTTATGATTGGGCGCGACAGTGGATATGGTGGAGTGTGGATGTGGTAGAGGAGTTTTGAATCTCTTAATGGGTGCCCCCCCACCCCTACTCACCTTTACAAAGGTTCATAAAATGATAATGAGTTGAGAGGGGCGGGTGTCTGCGGCTAATCTGTAATATCACCTTGGTATCCCCTCTAGCTGAATCTTTGTTATGCGCGTAGAAACGCCGTTGACGTTGGTATTCGATAACAGAGTAGGCCATGGCTCCACTGCCCTGTCAAAATGTATCTCATGGCACACTGTATGTCGTATTTCCGTCGTTTCCGTACAGAAGAGACGGATGTTAAATTCTTTTTTATTTCATTCATTATCCACATACAAGAGGTCTAGTTATTTTGAAAAAAACCCCCGAATTATTAAATTTATTAACGTCAATGTATCGTTCAGGTCATTAGCAAATGATGTCGGCTTAATCCCAGTACACTTGTCATTTGCAGTCACCATTGTTTATCTGGAACGAAAAACTTTTCTTTCTCTCACACAACTATATATATCGTAGTGAAGACTGTTTGTTAAGTTAATATTTAGTATTCACCTTACGTACGTTCGATCTATAACCGCTTGGGTCTGTTAATTGGCTTCATTATGATTCAGGTCAGTACCCTTGAAATATGTCTCTCGTGTATTGTCAGCTAGCATGGGTTCGATTCACCGGTTGTACGTGACAAGGAGTAGGGTCGCCTGGCCTACTCTGTTATCGAATACCAAAACCTCATGGACCCTTTTATGTTATTTTAAGAGAGGCAAATGGAATTAAACGCTCACTCGACACAAATTAGGTCATTTCGGGACTAACATATTATGGTTTAATTTTATTTCAATAATTCCCTTGCGGGTAGGGGTCTATAGCAGTGGGAGGAAACGGGAGGACCCGGAAAAACCCACGATCAGGTACAACCGGGGATTCGAAACGGCGTCAGTTGACTCAATGACAGGCTTTATGATACAGCACGCAAGTGCTACCCCCCCCCCTCATACGACGTCCAATATGGAATGTGCTAAATATTAAATCTAAAATTAAAAACTAGTTTGTCAGCTATGCGTTCTCCCTAAATCAATATCGACGTGTCATCAGATGGTATAGCATTTGGTTTCAAAGCCATAAACATCTCGTGTACTATGTTATATAATCCAGTCAAAAATAAAGAGTTGCAACAGAATTCGCATCGTTGCATTGGTGAGATCATCATGATTGTCAGGGCACAATAAGGCCTCATTTACATAAATTCAAAATGGCCACCAAATGTACCTTTGAAGTCTCATAACTCCTTTAATTTGGAGTTTTCACCTTTTAAAATTATTACAGATAAAACATCACCCCTGGGAATATCTTGTCAGAAATTATCATTTATAACAACTCCATGACGTCATCACGTCTTTTTTGTCGTTAAAGGGAGAGAGAGAGAGAAATGGGGTTTAATGTCCACTAACAGATGGTTTCATTTTATTTCAATAATTCGCTTGCGCGTAGGGTCTTTTAGCAATGACAGGAAACCGGAGTGCCCGGAGGAATTCAACGAGGTTGAGAAGGCGCCCCTATTCCATGCTTACATACGCTCGAAACCACAGGCGCAAGCCAGAGTTGACCGGTCAGCTAGAGGTCGAAGCGTGGCACTCTAGACCACTAGGCCACCCCAACCGCCCTGTCGTTAAAGGGTGTCAGCATAAACTGTTCATCAAAATGACCGAGCTCCTTGGAAAAAGTTAACTGATAAAAATTTTAATGAAATTAACCACAGCCCTAAATCATTCCATTTCCTACAAAGTCTTGGTAGTGTGTCACAAGTCCCAAATACTCTTTATATGTTTATCTTTTTTAAAAAAAAGGGCTAACTTCACCCCCATCCCCACCCCGAGGATTGTGAAGTAATCTAGCAACGTCGAGATATTGTAAAACCCACAGCCGTTGCTTTAGGAGCATCAATATTGCCGTGATTTATATTACTATAATGATCATTTCGTGTTTTTTTTCCAGGTAAATTAATACCATACGTGGAGAACGTGGTTGGCAGTGCTTCAGCCATGACAATATTAGCTATTAGTATAGAAAGATACAGATTGACAAACAGCTGTAACCAACAACAGAAGAAATCATGGCGCCCAATACTCATCACGTCTGCTGCCATCTGGACACCCGCCATCTTGTCATCATTACCATTTATGGTCATCACCCAATATGATACGAAGCGGTTATTGGACGGAACACCGGTTATGGTGTGTAATACACCGATTTATTTACCATGGCATAAATTATACATCGTTATTATCACCAGTGGCTTCTTCTTCATTCCTTTGATAATCATTATTGTCCTTTATGCAAAAGTCTGTCGTAAATTAGTGACGTTATATAAACAAGAAAGGAGTAGGTTCGAAACTTCACCCATCGAAATAATTCAATTAAAGCGACAGATGATTCAAATCATTGTTACGGTTGTGTTAGTGTTCTTTGTCTGTCATACTCCATACAGAGCCATCGTTCTCTGGACTTTATTCGAGAAAAGGGAAAACCTGAGAAATTTTGGATTTGATGCGTACCTGATCGTTTTATATCTAACCCGAATTTTGCTCTTCGCCAATCACGCTATCAACCCGTTCGTTTACAACTTTGTGTCGAGGAAGTTTCGTCGAGCCTTGGTTTGGATTTGCTGTCATAAGCGTCGAAGATTGAAGAAACTGGAGGAAGATGACCATAATCATCTGCCACTTCGACGTTTATCGAAACAACCCGATGTGATTCACCCCGGAAGTTGTTCGGTTAAAAAGAACAATACTCGAGAACATAGAAACCATAGAAACGACTTTCTTGCCTTGTATAAGAATTTAGTTTTATTAGAATACTGATTACTTATACGATGTATTTGTAGACAGAATAGAGTATCCTTGGAGACGACATATCACCATAAAAGAAAAAGACGGTGTTTTTCATACAGCCATTCCATATATAGCGTTAATTAAATCTTCATTTATTCTCGTTTAAAAATACAATCGTCGATTTCATTCTTTTTGTCAGTCAGGTGACAGAATATCTTTATATATAAAAAGATGTAAATTGAAATGGTTTTAACTTTGTATCCCAGTCTGATTAAGCCACAGATTCTATTTCGTTTCGTTTTTTATAGTTCAAAATTTTGTTTTACCTGTCTTTACTACTACTACACTAGGATCAGGAAGCGTTGTTATATTATCGGCGTTCTGGTTGATACGAGGGATTAGCCAATGAAATAGGATCTGTGTTTTAATCAAATTATGGATTATAACGATTCACGGATTATTGATTTGTGGCAGATTTGTATATATCCACCTATCTATCTACATAAGTAAAATCAAACACGTCCGTGTGCGTGTGTGTGTATGTTCGCCCATCACTCATCAATCTGTGTGGGTGGGTGGGTTTGTGTGTGTGTATGTTTGTGTGTTCTCTCACCACGCTTCGTCGTCACCGTCCACCCCACATATATCATATCAAATTATCCAGAATGTACCCGTGAATATTGTAAGCCATCGAATTTATGCCCCGTGCACATTTGCACGTCTAGCGAATTAAGGCCCGGTTGATTTTGGTCCAGGAGCAAATTTGAGCCCTGGGCGAAGCGGAATATCCTGTTAGTCAACTATAAATTTGATTCCAGGCGTTTACATAAGGTCTGTTATTCGCCACTAATCCGTGCTGCATTCATCAATATATCATCATATAATTCCCTCTGGAATGATAAAACGAGTTTTAGTTCCTGTGTTCCGTGGTTAGCATCATCTATCAACATTACAACTCTCCCTACCGACACCGTGGTTAATACTATCCTTACACAATCTGCACATTACTATAGCAACGGCTCTTGTAGCTCTTGTTTACATTACTATAGCAACTGGTATGTAGCTGTTCTTTACATTACTATAGCAACGGCTCTTTTAGCTGTTGTTCACAAAGAAAGGAAATGAAATGAAAGAGTGTTTAACGTCCTACTGTTCTGTACGTAACCTAGGCTAATGGAAGACGGGCATACACCATGCAGTGTGCTATGAGGGAAATTTTGCCAGGGCAGCGGCGCTATACGGCCTACTCTTTTATCAACTTCCAACTATCAGGAGATTCTTTACGTGCGCGCCAATGTATACGCGAGACCGCGCGTTTTCGTCCCACCGGAACGACTTCACGACTGTGCTTGTCAGGCCTTCAGCATCACTGACAAGGTGAAACCACGCCGGAAAATGTGGATGAGCTCTCTCGGCCGATACAGGGATAGCACACCCGACCTCCAGGCTAGCGAGCCAGCGTTTTACCCCCTTAGCCACGTGATACTCCCCGGCAGATTACAATGGAACACATTAACGCAATATCACCAGTAGCTAATAATGTATAGGATATCGCTTTTCTATATAAGCGCTTTTATCTAATCGCCATGTGAAACTGATTTTATCAATTGGAGCGACCGTCAGAAAGTAGCCCCCCCCCTTCATGATTTGCGAATGTTTATTTCTCATAATTACATGTTCTGTGAAATGTCTACGATTGTTGGTTGTTTTTATTATGCATATACAATTGATCGTATTTTGTTAAAATCTATCGTTCGTGTGATGTTGTTTTTATGATTGATGACCCTTCCAGATTGTAATCAGACTAGAAGGCAACCAATAGATCGACGGTTATATTCGATGATCATTCCATACTGTAGTCGACTAATAGCTCCAATAGATTCCTCCCTCTCTCTGTCTTTTTCTCCTTCCCCTCTCACTCTCTCTCTCTCTGCTCCGAGCATGGCTAATGAAGACGGGCATACGCTGAATAGTGTGGTGTGAGGAAATAGTGTCCGTACAGCGCCACCACAGTCCACTCTTATATCCAATTCCAAATTTGAAGGAATCTTTTACGTGCACGAAAATGCGTACACGGGGACTCAGTTTTTCGTAACATCCGAACGACTAGAGAGCTGTCCTTCTCACATCCTTGGTCCTGCACCACTGACAAGGGGAAATCACGCCAGAGAATCACACTAAACACGATAAATTTAACGTAAAACAATACGTCACGTTGATTAAAACAAAAGAACTCAAATCCCCACAGTTAAGATAATGCTATTCAAAACGTTATTATAACTGTTAAATTACAATTATCTCGCGCGTGTTTGATATAGCATAAATAACAACATTTGGAATTATATTTATCCTTTTTTTTTAGTATCTCATTTCTAGAAAATTTGACACCATTTGTCATCAGAGTAGACGAAATAATAAATATTTTGTTACTTGTAGGGGATTTTTTAATAAGTCGCATTTAATTACTTTAACGATTAAATTTCTTTTTAAAAATATCCCCCGTTTGTGACATATTCTGGTTCGGTGGAGATAACAAAGACATTAAAACTCATTTCAATTCATAGCACATTCTGGTGAAGTAAAACGGAGATGATTAAACGGCACATCATACCCAGCATATTTCAATACATGAATGCAATGAAATAATGTTTAATGGCATCATCCAAGAGCTAAATATACCGTCATTAAAGTTCTGTCACTCGATGGGATGTTTACTAAATGATCCTTATTAAATGTCTAGTTATTAGAAATGTGGGAGTCTTTTCAGTTATTGTTAAAGATACATTGTGTATAAATGACTGATTAGACATTTATTCTGGATTTTTGATATCTTAAAAGATACATTACAGAAGATCAGATAAAGTGTTGGCAGTTCTGAAGACTTGATTGTGGCCCTTATGTCTAATAGTAAGTGCAGGAGGACCGCACTATACACAAAACAAAAATCTGGAAGATAAACCCGTGGGAAAGACAGAAAACAAAAATAAACACATATCAAATCAAGTGAATGGATCCGGGGACCAGCCGTAAGCGTCAAGTGCTCTGTACAGTACCGGGCCTTTTATGATTTACAAACAAAAAGACGTAACAGAAATAATGAGACGAATATTTAGATAACATTTCAGACCAAAAGCAATAGGCAGATTTAGCTCTTGTATAATGTAAGTTTTTTTTTTTTTGTTTTTTTGTTTTTTTGTATAATGTAAGTTTAAATATATAAACTATATATAGATTTGGCATTATGGCGGCATAGATAAGGCATGAATGTGTTTAAACATTTGAACATCAACTGAAATGATAGGTACTTCAGAAAGTTGAAAGCTTATTTTATTTTATTCAATACGTAACTAATGCGTCTTGATCCATATTTGTTATGTATCGTTTTAGTTCCTGATTTGGAACCCATTGTATAAATGCCAAGAATAGATTGATTATATTTGATTGTATTGCTTTATTGGTTCTTTTTTTTATCATTTATCGGAAACCATTTTAGTCTATTATTATTGTAAATCTTCGATTGAATTGTATTGCCTATCCAATAACTTCTAAGGTTTGCTTTTACATCATTGGTTATTATGTCTATAGATAGTTATTTGACATGTTGTATTTTACATTAATATGTCTATCTATCTATCATGTTCGACGACCACCGTTGTTTGCTGCGTGAAACCAAGTTGGCTTCAGTCCAGTGGGTACGAGGTTGGCTAGCCAACCGGGAATTCCCCTGTTCGATCGTTGTACTGGCCAAGAAAGTTCACCCGGGCTTTCCCGAGTGCTCCCCCATGTAATTTATGTAGGACGGCTGGGGGGAGGTGAGGGCAAGGGACAACGTGTAGTCTTCGGATTGGACGACCAGACGAGATCCTGTGTACAATTTAGCGTGCACGTAAAAGAATCATTGAGAGTTGTAATTTGAAGTAAGAGCATGTGGTAACGCCGCTGTCCGGTCTAAACTCCCGTCATAGCACACTGTATAGCGTTTACTTGCCTTTATTAGCCCAGTAGGAGCAGAACAGTAGGACGTTAAACGCTTTTTATTTCATTCCATTTTATCTTATTTAACGGTAGGAAGATAATTGACCGAGAGCCAAATAGCCTGTTAATGTCTCATCTTCGGCCCCCCCCCAGCAAAGGTTGTAATTCTTGGTCATTTGAAAGATTAGCATCGTCAACATCTTCGTCATCACAATCATCAACATCGTCAAATTTGTCTTCAGAATCATCAGTTTCGTCAGTTTCTCCATCGAACTCCATAGGCGTACAATCCGGAGAGAAGGGGAGGGGGGGGGTGAGCAGCCGTCTCCCCACGTAAAGTGAAAACAAAATTTCTATTTCCTCTAGTTCCCAAAATAAATTGCCTGAAATCTAATAAAACACTAAGTTTACTTTATTTACTTTTAATTGAATACCGAGAATTTGTACTGAATTATCTATGGATTAAAACATTTTGTCTGGAGCCAATCTACTTTGTGAGACATTTTTCAGGCATGGATTATTATTTGAGATGGCAGCTGCAACAGTCCGAATGAATGCTTTGTTGGCATGGAGTTGGTTTTCGTTACAAAACTAATGGGCTACAATAGCAGAAAAACGCATATGTAGCGGTTGGATTTTCAAAATTACTTCTGGGAGCTCGATGCCCCGCAACGATCGATTGGTTATTTGGGTCATAGTTAGGTATAGCTGCATTCCGTTCACAGACTCGAATAGCAAGAAAACTGACTGAATTTCGAGTCAGCCACCTTTAGTGGATAAAATGGGTAAAAAATATAATTCTGCCCGTTTGATGTAAACGTGTGACCATCAATTATGATGTGACGTCACCCTTAGAACTAGAGCGGTCTGACTGACTTGCACTTACTATTAAAGGTCGGTCATCTTGGACAGAGATAAAAGACACCCACTGCATAATCTCTGTAAAACAGATTGGCACCCAATCCATTTAAAGGGCCAATCTCGGTTATATTTTCGAGAATAAAACGGCTTAATTTTGTTTCCAAAGCCCTTAAAATCTCTACCTTAGGGTCGAGCAACTATACTCAATATACGTGATACGTTTTCAAACAATTTAAGTCCATCGGACTCCATCATGTCCAAACGACGAACGATTGAGCTGATATTTAAAGACACGGTAAATACACCATTCCTGAGTATTTTAACATTTAACTTTCATACGTACACGGACTTCCTGATACTTTGTTCAAATTGGGCTAGTCACTTTAAATTTCTATAATATGAGGTTCTAGAGAGTTCATTGGAGGCCAGACATGTGATTAAATGTAGAAATTTAAATAAGAATTGAAGTCAAAAAAAGAACTTTAATAACGACATATTTAGCTCATAAATAATGCATCTTTCAAACGCCTCGAGTACAAACATTTATATCCCCTAGTTTGTTTATGTAGAATTACTTTGAATGGAATTCAACAATTGCTACGTCATTTTATACATGTCTTTTGTTGAGTTTGTGAAGAATTATTTAAAACCCAATAGAGTCATGTCGTGTTGACCGAATAGACAGAGAATATTGAACTATCTTGTGTACTTCAGTACAAGGGTAGCCTAGTACACAGGTAATGTCGGGAGTTACACTGGGTCTACTTTGTTATACAGTAGGACAGAGAGCGAAATGGGGGTTTAACGTCCGCTCGATACAAACTAAGTCATTTCGGGATAAATATGGTTTAAGTTTTTTTCAATAATTCGCTTGCGCGTAGGGGTCTTTAACAGTCAGAGGAAACTGAAGGACCCAGAGAAAACCCACGAGGTTGGACAGGCGACCCTACCCCTTGTCACGTACAACCGGTTTACAGTAGGAATGGTGGGATGGGACAGGGTGTGGATGGCTTTGTGGTCTAGAGTATCGCGCTTCCAGCTCTCGCTGACCGGTCACCTCTAGCTTGCGATCGCGGTTTCAAGCTTATGTGGGGCACAGAGATAGTGATTTACTCCTTGTTCTTCGGTTTACTCCCACAAGAAACAGGAAAGACCCCTGCGTGTGCCTTAAGCATAATAACACAAGACAACATGTCAGATAATTATCACCATCGATGAAATCGGATGGTTAACGTAAATAGAAGACGAACTGAAATGGTGTTTAACGTGCTACCGTACTGTACTGACAATGGGGGTCACGGTGGCTAAGTGGATAAGGCGCTGGTTCGCTAGCCTGGGGGTCGGGTGTTCGATCCCTGCTTTGGCCGATGAAGTTCATCCGGATTTTCCGGCGTGATTTTCCCTTGTCAGTGATGCAGAAGGAGGGCCTGACAAGGGCAGCTACCTAATCGTTCGGATGGGACGAAAAACCGAGGTCCCGTGTACACATTAGAGTACACGTAAAAGATCCGTTGGCAGTTGGAATTCGATATAAGAGTAGGCCGTAACGCCGCTGCCCGGGCAAAATTTCCCTCATCGCACACTGTATGGCGTATGCCCGTCTTCCATTAGCCCAGGTTAGGTGCAAAAGAGTAGGACGCTAAACACCATTTCATTTTATTTCATATAATGAATATGGGCGTACTTCTTACAGCGTGTTATGACACCGGCACCACAGAATACTCTTATTTCGTGTACACGTCACGTTTCGTACCATGTGAACAACTAAACAATGATCGCTGTTCAAGACCACCTGAGACTTGTGATTAACGACTAGTAGAAATGAAATGAAATGGGGTTTAACGTCCTACTGTTTTGCACCTAACCTGGGCTAATTGAAGACGGACATACGCCATACAGTGTGCTATGAGGTGAAATTTTGCCCGGGCAGCGGCGCTACGGCCTACTCTTATATCGAATTCTAACTGCTAAGTGATCTGTAACGTGCACGCCAATGTGTACACGGGACCTCGGTTTTTCGTCCCATCCGAACGACTAGACAAGGGGAAACCACGCCGGAAATGTGTAGAAGGAGACAGAGTATAGAATGCGGTAAGCGGGTGGGGCGCTGGGACAACTTGAAAGTTTAAAAACGCCCGTGAAACCTTCGGGATATTTAAGATGTCGCCGAACTACAGTGTTACTGAAACTCGGTCAATAAAAATGACAAATAAGATTTAAGTGGTTGGGTTGGTATGGGGAGGGGAGGGGGCGATGTTGTTTATGGTTTAGATATTTTATTATGCATTACACAGGAAAATCGTCAAAGTCTGATCATAAGTTTGTGAAAATATTAACAGCGGCTATATTCGCTGTTAAAAGTTGTGTTTGTTATAGCATAACATATATTTTTATCTTTCAAAATTGTGCCTGAGTTTGATTGACGTCATTTGATTTGAATCTAACAGACATGCATCTAATATAAAAACATAGATTTATATGGAAAACAACCATTGAGTTTATTTCACACTACACTGCAACATGTTCCTCTGTTGTTCACAAGTGAGTAATGACAATATAATGGCAAGAAATCAAATTACATGTATATACAACAAGGTAACCCAAAACAATAACTAATCAGAAACCACCAAGGGCTAATAAAAGAACAATAATAACTTATGAATTACAACAATCGTTTACAAATGGTGAATTAAAAGCCTTTTTAGCGTTACGCCGTTATATATGTAGTAATACTAATACTATTATGAAACCATTATTACAGTCCCTTAAAGGGACTGCGCCGATTAGAACAGACTCAAAAATAAAAGTCGGGGTATATGTGAGATTTAAGCGCCAAAATATAGAGAAATGGTGTATTTATCATGTCTCAAACGAATAATTTTTATTTGAGGATTTGTCAGCGCGTAACATTTCTTATTGTGAGATCGTTAGCAGATGTACAATTTTATTTCAATAATTTGATTGTGCGTGGTTTGACAGCCGACCCAATTCCGTGTCACGTACAAGTGTGGGTCGACACCACACCACTTGACTCAATGCCAGGCCTTATGATCAAAAGAGCACGCGTTATACCACTCGGACCCTCCTCCCCTAACTGAAACGAAAGACAGTTCTACTGCACTGGATTCTACGTTATACCACTCGGACCCGCCTTTCCTAACTGAAACGAAAGACAGTTCTACTGCACTGGATTCTACGACGTGTTATTAGCAAATCATATTGGTAATTTCCACCTGCCTTGCAGATCGTCCACGAACCAAAATTACACCGGTGCCGACAGGCATCTTGTGGCGTGTCGGCTTTCAGAAGTTAGACACCCAAAAACATATTAAATATATTCGAGTGACCAAGACCGATACCAAGCGCGTGTCTAATAATATGTCCGTTAAAAAATGTCTTCATTTAATGAATCAAATTTATAATAAGATTAGGGAGGGGATGTATGGCGGAATGGCTAGCACGCACGCGCTGTATCATACGGCCTGCCTTTGAGTCAACTGGCGGGGTTTCGATTCCCCGATCGTACGTGACAAGGATTAGGGTCGCCTGTCCAACCTCGTGGGTTTCCTCCGGGGTCTCCGATTTCCTCCCACTGCTAAAGACCCCTACGCGCAAGCGAATTATTGAATTAAAATTGAATCATGTGTTGGTCCCGAAATGACCTAGTTTGTGTCGACCGGACGTTAAACCCCATTTCCCTCTTTTTCTATATAATAAGATTAAAAACTGCACCCAACAAGATATAAACATAAACACATATTGGTATGCCCTGTATACATTATGCAAGCTAAATGATTCGTGTAATACTGTATTGCAGTTAAAGAACTCAATCGTTCACCGCACCTGGTTAACAAAGGTGTTTTATTTAAGTGTCGATTAAACTTTGACTCTAGTATATAGGATAGGTAGAATATAAATACTATAGAAAGTAATAACCTGTGGAAATATTGAATATTGAATATACTATACCCTTTGATGTGTCTAAAAGTAATTCATGACGGATATACGTTGGCTGTTTATGTGTTAGTTGAAGACGGTTCGTAAATAACTATTAACTACTGAGGGTTGATGCCTTATATTTGATAGTTGTGTATGTAATAATTACGGGTTGACACCTAATAATTGATGACTGTAGAAATCTTTTGGATGAGAATATGTGAGTGATAGTTGACAATTATCATCTTTTATCTATAAATAAGGTGCCAGGAGGATAGGATGACAGGATTTGTCGGAAATAGGATAACAGGCATTATCATTATTAGATTGTGAGAAATAATGTTATGTGATTGTTGAAGATTATACTTGAGGGAAATATAATTTATCGTGACTGGGGGATATCATTGTAGTAATACACACGAATTAAAACAATTATATTAGAAGACCAGAAGTCTCCCCCGCCCCCATCACACATACACATACACCAAGTGTTATTGTAGCAGCATAAATAATGATCGCCATATTCCTGTTATTAGGGTTGTCTGTGATTGGAGCAGGTATGTATTCAGAATATTTTGTTTTTTGTTTAAATAATATTTATATGGATTTTTAAGAATATGAATCTATAATAAACAGATCTGTTGTGTACATATGAAAAACAAATGAAACAAATAAAATCGTATAAATAAAATCAATTGTATACAATAATCATAACAAAAGAAAAAAAAAAGAAATCGAAATAGAAAAATAAAAATACAAATTTATCAAAAGTGAAAAAAGTCATTTAAAAATATTGAAATGTCTGGTAATATCAACGTATTCATTCCTTGAAGGGTTGTTCAATGAGAGAGAGAGAGAGAGAGGGGAGGGGGGGGGGGGGGGTTAAAGTCCACTCGACAAAAAATGGGTCATTTTGGGACTAACATATTTTTTCTTTTTATTTCAATAATTCGCTTGCGCGTAGGGGTCTTTAGCAGTGGGAGGAAACCGGAAGCGCGGCACTCTAGACCACTAGCCCCCCCCCCCCCCCGTGATGTTAACAGATGTAATTATCTGTTTTACATTTATAGAAATTCCAATCATGTATATATTCTGAGCGCCATAGAAAACGCATCACTTAGTTTTTTCGTATAACAAAATGATCCCCTAAACATATTTTTTTTGCTTCTTATTGTGAACAATATTCAAATGAGAACACATCAATAACAACACATTTGTACACTTATGGATGTTTAATCTGTAATCAACGGTACAAAGTCAGAGGGGTCAAAACCAAATCAAAAAGAAACAAATCAACACAAGTTGCTAAAGTTAATAAAACGGGTTTCTTTTACTTTCTATTTTTTGATATAAAAAAACACGAGTTGGAGATTTTATTTATCACCCAATCCTTTCTTACATGCACAAATACATAAATATAATTCTTTGCTATAGATTTCACTTTTACTGAATCTATTACATTACAGCGTAGAGATACATTACTTTTTGTCAGCAGTTTATTGATTGCAAAGTCATATATATTGACCCAGTATTTCATTTAAGGTCAATTAAATAAAAAAAGTTTATTTTTAACAAAAAAAGTTTATTTATTTTTAACAAAAACAGTTTCTTTTTACCAAAAACAGAAGTTACTTTTTATTTAAGATAATTGTTACCTTTAAAATAAAAGGGGGTAGTTCCTAATTGATTGACCAATTTATGTAAAGCCTAAGGAGATATGGCAGTAGATTATGTAATTTATCACACAAGCGATATCTAATTTCAAATGTTTTACTGGGTGATAAATATATATTAATGTGTATGGCAGATCGGTCGATAAATATTAGAAATATTCCAATATACGATATAAATGAAGTTGGTGGAAGAGTGAAGAGAGATGTGGAGTTATTGCCCTTTAATCTGGTTTTTGACGTGGAGACAGATTCAGACAAGGCTGTTTTACGTTTATCACAAATAGACCGACTACCTACCTTTTCCATTTCTAATGGTGTGACAGAAGAAATAGTTGGAACCAGAAGGGTAATATGATTTTATTTTAACTCTTTATACAACTATTAACTATTGCTGTTTCAGAATTAACACCCGGGAGAGAAATATGATATGTGAATATGTGTGTAGGGTGGGGGTATTGTAACTTCTTGAAGTGATATGTTGTCCGAATCTGCATAGGGCTGTCTAACTAGAGGGGGAAACATTAAGTAGCTTGTGCGCATGGCAATCTCTGTGAATAGCGATGTGTGGTTGCCTTAATCACAAATGATGAGAATGACCCCAGTGAGTTTAGTTGCCTTATCAAGATGATTAGAATGACCCTATCTAACACCAAATTTGAATTTGGCGTTCAAACGTACCACGCACAATACTTGTATAAACTGAAAATATGCGTTTCACGTTTGTCTGAAAACTCCAATCATTTGATGCCTTTACAATACGATCCACTATGAAATTTATATTTTGAATTATATTTTTTTAGAACCGGGCAGTTTACACAGATTTAAGTCGAAAAGCGTCTGTAATAGTAGAGATGAGCGGTGTTGATTTGGAAGACAATATTGTTTATAAATTGGTACGTATATTGGAATATAGATATTCAATAGGGTTCAAAGAAACCATGGTGATTTGGCTGGTAGTTGAATATGCACCTGATGTGTTAAAATTAAATGGTATGCAGAATAAATGTAGTTGGGACGTTTCATAATGACAGCATTTGTGTCGGCTACACACGGTGTTCTTCGTACTGTTGCTGCGTTTTGTGTCTCGGATGAGTTGTCAGGTCCGACGATTTAGTCTCGTAGTATTGTACGTCATGAGTTCTCCATATCAACACACTGTCGTAGAATCGCGAGTCATTTGTACCGTTAATCTCTTGACACCGTAAAATATATTTAATGCTGTATAATGTAAGTTACGAAATGTGTCAAACACCCTGCATTAAAAACCAATTTGTTTAAAACATAGATCTTATTTCGTTTCGTTTTTATAGTTCAAAATTTGGTTTTACTTGATTTGACTACACTGGAAACTGGAAGGGATGTTATCATTGACGTGTTCTGTATGAAGGATTAGCCAATTAAACGGTCCGTTACGGCAACTTGTTTGTCTTTTAACGCGGGACTGTGAATAAACCACTAGAAACGTCAACGCTGATTGATTAATCAATGGCTGACGTCATAGAGTATAAATCCGATCGTGTAACCCCTGGCGTATACTCCCACTATATATAATAATCTTTTAGAGGCATTTAGTAACTGGAAAGAGCATTAAACTATAACACATACTTATGGAAGAACAATTACTGATTTATTTAGGCGACTTTTCGAAGAGTATTCTCTCAACGTTTGATATTGTTGTTGTCATGCATGGTTTCAGAATTGGTGTTATTGCTTGTCTATATATAATTGCCATACACATTTGTTACTGCACTTGCTTGAAAACGTTGAGAGAATACTCTTCGAAACGTCGCCTAAATAAATCAGTAATTGTTCTTCCATAAGTATGTGTTATAGTTTAACACTACATATAACTTGTCAGGCCACTCATATGACCTCTGACGCGACCTATCGCTACAACCGGTCAGACCTCGATAGCATGAACTAAACGAAACGCAATATAGATCAGCATTAAAAACAAGCGTATAAATATATTTGTGTCTAATATTTGATAATATTGTATATATCATTTTACAGTTATTTGTCTTTACTTATTGGGTTTCTCTTATATCATCCCCTGGACACTTTGTCCGATTCAGGGAAACACTTATTCAAAATTCTGCAGAAGTACGTATGCATTTGTTGATTTTGGATTCAGGTAATTTGTCATGGATCACCCTGGACAATTTGGCCGATTCAAGGAAACACTTATTCAAAATTCTCCAGAAGTACGTGTTAAATGCACAAACATATGGTTTCAAAATTGAGCCTTATTTAAACTGTTAATTTCAATGTTGTGAATTTATGAGATCTGTTTGTTGATTTTAAAGTCAGGTAATTTTGAGCTGGAAGAAAGAATGGTTTATATCAAACCTGTAGAAGATGATGACGTGGATTCTGGTCAGGCTGTTCAACACGTGATACATTTTGAAGAGTTGATGATCGATAATGGCGGGGATTATCACGGTAGGCTCATAACGCATGTCTCAGTTGCTTCGATTGTTTTAGCGTACACTGTACACAGTCATGGTCAACTGTTTAACGTCCAAGCGACACATATTACCGGGAATTCTCGTATTTAATTTCGAATTTGACCATATCAGTGATGAAACATTTATTTTGACATTAAGCCCAGGGCTCAAATTCGAAAAGAGGGAAAAAGACAAACATTTTAATTGTCATATTTAGTGTCTAAGAATTCACCTGCAGTTGGGGTCCAATGGGCTTTAAAGATATAAAACTCTCCCACGGCACTAGTAACATTATAATGTACACCAATTCGACGAGACTCCATCTATGCCAACACGTGTAGTTTACAAAAATTAAACGGGGGGGCACTGTAAAACAAATTTTAAATTTAAGCCCATGGGTTTAACTTCGAAATTTAAACTCGTTATTAAGCTCATGGGCCTAATAACGGCATGCCTTAAATACAAGAATTCCTGGTAGGTGATTTCGGGACTAACAAAGGTTTTACAGGCGCCTCTACTCCCTGTCCCATACTAGTGGAGAATCGTCGCACAGCACACTGGCGAACTACAAAGGGTGTTGAACAAAGGCTGACAATGGATATAAGTGCTTGAAAATATAGTAAAGCAGTATTGTATGTCTTAAATAAGTGATTTTGTTAAAAGAGAAAAGAAACTCTGACTCTTTTACAACTTTCCAATATATCAGCCGTCAACAATAGTCGAGATTCCAATGAAATTGATTCGACACTGATACGACTATACAATGGAGGAATAACCCGGTCCAGTTCAAAGATATACTGGCTCTGTTAATACCTCTGATCAATGAACGATATGTTCCGCAGATTATGTTTTGGCACTCGGCAAACCTCGGCAGATTCGGGAACTTACACCTAGCCTCGGCTTTGAGACAGTAAGTGATATGTACCTACGCCTATAAAATTACGATGCGGCGCTGGTTTACTTATTAGGAAAACTTTCCGCTTTAAGAAATAAGTTGCGTCGTTCGAAGGGTGTGTATAATTTTCAGTGCAAACATGTCCTTGTTAAAAGAAAATCGGATGAACTTGAGTGAAAAACAGCTTCAAACTTCATGGGCAACGCCGTAGGTAATCTGGGAACTTGAAAATAGTTCTAATGGCGGACTTGATCATACAGCCAAGGCTAGATGTAAGGTACTGGAACCTGCTGAGGTTTGCCGAGTGATGTTTTTGGGTGTGCACAACCTTTGTAATGACATTTTGTCCGAGGTTCCTTTGACTACGTAGATTCCGCTTTCATTAATGTTTTGCAGAAAGAGAAAGAAACAAAAGATCCACCAGATTTAGAAAATACATCATAGAAGTTTGCTTTATCAGTGATGCAAAAGATTTTGAATAGTGAGTTGAGATGATATTTCGTAAAGCATTAAGTTATTGTGTTGTTTCCCCACATCCACGGTTTTATACATCGTTTTAGTGGAGTGCTGGTAGCAAGTACATATATGTATATATAGGAATGTAGAATAGAGGGTCTGACACGGGCAGGTGTCTAGTTCGTCGGGTGGGACGATTTACCGAGATCCAAGTGTACAAACTGGCGTGCAGGTGTTAGAAACAATTGGCAGTTGGAATTTGGTATAACAGTGGGATACAACTATCTCAGCTAACACCGGTATTGGACACTGAACCTCCAGGCTAACGGTTCACGTATCGGCCAACACGGGACCCCCGGGTTAGCGGTTCACATATCGGCCAACACGGGACCCCCGGGCTAGCGGTTCACATATCGTCCAACACGTACCCCCGGACTAGCGGTTCACGTATACAAGATACTTAGCAACTATCTCAGTCAACATTGGACCTTTACTCAGATACTATAAACACCAGTTTCTTATCGAAATGAATTCCCAATTCGATTGTTTCCGACGACAAGTTGTATAAAATTGTAGACAGATATTTTACATAGAAATATCCTTAGTAGTCATTTCAATTTGAAAACGAATAATTAATAATGATATAAAATGTATACAATATAAGTAAACACACATAGTTAATTAATACAAAATGGGGTAAACTTGTAATTCTGTATATCATGAAGTGTTTACTATATTATTATTTTCTAGTTATTTAGAAAGGAATAACAACAATCGTGATGAAGCTATAGACGAGATGTCGGTTTATTATGCTCTAGTCAACGAACAGGTAAAACCATCAATATTATTATTATATCCTATATTCACACGTGTACACAACGGTCAATATAACCACCTAAGAGATGTTCAGACACGTAAAGATGATACTTGATTAAACATTCCGGATTTGAATTCCCTCAATATGGCCATCTTAAATTATGGATGGCAAGACGCATGTAGGCGCTACTCAACTTAGGGTTCCTGAATAGCAGTCTCTCTCTCTCCCAGTAAGCGACAATTGGGTGAACAAAATGATTTGTGGGCTACAACAAATGCGTCGACTTCATTAGTAAATAAACCAACCAACCATGGGATGGCAGTTAAAACATATTCGTTGTGTTAAATTTGCGTCACGATTTCGACTACCCAGCTATCTTGAGTAATATTGTTACCGGTGGATAATAAGACGGCAATGTATGGTGTTCTGTGACCTGTTGTTGTAACAAGGGAGACAACCCTATTCTGTTTATAAGGATGCAGACCACCATTAATAACCCCATTGACTCAAGTGGCCCTGCTTGATTTGTCAATACTGGCGCATACCGGTTGACTAAAGTTTGGCAATATAAGGGGCGAGGGCACTTGATTTAACCGGAAGTCTATAAAAGTTCGGCCGTGGTTGGGCTGAATGCTTTTCATTACAGAGAGGGAAAAATGTTAATTCAAACTCTCTTCGTCCATTCTAGGCCAAAATTTCAACAAAAATCGCCAGACAAAAGGGAATGGAAAAAGGCAAATGTGAGAGGAAGACTAAAAATGTCTTTCCTGACAGCCTTGTAATATTTGGTGAACTGTGTCCATTGGATGTACTATAAGTGACACTTCATCAGCCGTCCAGGTTTCTTTTACGTGCACGCAAGTGAGTACGTTTGAACCCCCGAACGGCTAGATGATGTCCTGTATCACTAACATTTGGATATCCCCATTGCTAATACGGTTCACTGAACAACCCCATCGACAGAGTCTTAAACACGTTGTTCCTTATCAATCCAATATAATTGGCATACATGTATATTGTTCTCTTTATCAGTATTCGTTTCTGCTGCTAACATGCATAAATATGACGTTGTGACGTCACAGTAACGCCATGGCGTCATACAGACATAGCGTCACCATTTTCATACACTAACTTCCCAACTGTCAAAAATATATTTAGGCCGTCTAAATCCCATAGTTTTAGAGATATTTGCGATTTGGCCTAATTAAATCCTTATATGTACTCAGATTTTGGTCAACTTTCGGGGTTTCTTTTACCAAGGATATTATTGCAATTAATTCCACGCTGGCCAGTAGCCAGCTCATAAAATGGTAGGGGGGGGGGTACAGAATGTATATATAATTGATATTTATAGCTACGATTAACCAGCCTTAGTATATAATTGTAATGTATAGCTACCATTAACCAGTCTTAATATATATATGACTGTTATTTATAGCTTCGATTAAGATATCACAGTGTTTATGATACTAATGGTAGTATAGATATATTGATAAAAGCAACAGGTTTATTTCTACTCGAGGTGAGTCGTTTCATTTACTAATTAAATCTGACCTAAATACATCTAATTAAATGTGTTTAATGTAATGCTGAAACACATAAAATGAAGTGGGTTTAGCATCCTACTTTTCCGCAACGACTGACCTAATCAAGACGCCATGCAGTTCACTATTTTGCCTGGACAGCACTGCGTCCTACTCTTATTTCGAATTCCAACTGTCAAGGTTTCTTTTACGTACACGCCAATGTCTATACAGGACCTTGATTTTTTCGCTCCATCCGAAAGACTACACACCTTCTGGTCTTCAATATTGAGAAAGGGAATCACCCATAAAATCCCATATGGACTCTTTCCCACACTCGGATCAAAAGGTGGGATGGGGGCTCCTAAAATAAAACAGCTATATAAATAATCAATGACATCATTATGACCCAGACTATAACCTACCCTGCCCCCGACGGGAACTTGAGTAAAAAGTCCCATTAAAATACCCCGGACTTTGAAAAAAATATCATCTCTTTAGATTAAATTACAGATATATATTTCGTTTCGTTTTTTTTATACTTCCTATGGCCTACACTACGTGAAGATCCGACCGGTTGTTGCGATTGGTCACGTCAGAGGTCATACCTACGACTTTTGAAATTTGATTAACCAATCAGCATTGATGATACAAGTGGATCACCCATAGCTCCGTGCAAAGCACGCCTAAAGCTTGCCTTATCAGATCACCATCAAGAACACGTCAATGATAACAAGTCTCATAAAGACACGTAAAACAAAATGTTGAGAACTATAACAAATCGAAATAGGATCTATGTTTTTATCAGATTGCAATGAATTGGATTGTATTGTATTTGATGTGAAATGATATGTTATTTTTTATTTTATAGGATCGCCTTGATTCAAACTTTACTGCTGGATTGGCTAAAGCTAACGATACCCAAGTTGAAAGTGGCGATGGGCTGTCTGCTTGTGGCGATTGGTTGACGGACATACCATCCAACATTACACTACCAACTAGCGATCATTACATGTTCTTTACTGGGTAAGTTGTAGCTCTACCGCTGTCACATATCTTTGTTTTGATCTTATCGTCTTGGTGTTGGTTAGGCTCTGTACTGGCTACTGATGTATCTCTTGACAGCCTGTTAAATCTCGTTGATTTTCTTCAGCTCTTCCGGTTTCATTTCATTGCTAAAAACACATACGTGCAAGCGAATTATTGAAATACAATTAAATCATATGTTTGTCCTGAAAGAACCAAGTTAAACCCCATCTCGCGTTGGTTTTTCACGGGTCCTCCTGTTTCTTTCCAATGCTAAAAAACCTTACGCGCAAGCGAATTATTGAAATAAAATTGAACCATATGTTAGTCTCGACACGACCAAGTTTGTGTCGATGGACGTTTTTCCCTCTCTCTCTCTCTCTCTCTCTTTCTCTCTCTCTCTTTCTCTCTCTCTCCCTCTCTCTCTCTCTCTCTCTCTTGAAAAATGTGAATCACCACCCTGTTTCCTAAACTATATCTCCGTTGTATCAAAATAACCAGCATACTTTATATATTTTGGGTTATGAACTTAAAATCAATAATTATTTGCTTCTGTGAACTCATTGGCATCGATGTAAAAGCGATCGTCGGTGTCCTTGCTAACTTTCCCTCATAGCGCACTGTATGGCCTTGTTCGTCACCATTATCCCAGTCGGTAGAGGACTAGTGTAAGGCATTTGGATACATCGGGTTATCAATATTTATTTAGATATACATCTCTTGTGTTACAGATATGACTTGGTTCAAGGGAATCAGACATTTTTTGCGGGTAAGTATCTTCAATTATTCAATCCATACATTCTCTCTTTATTTCAAATCAACCACTTCAACCGACGATATATCGCTGATATTGACGGGTAAAGCCATTGATTGAAATACTAGCTACCACTGGTAGACTTAGACTAATTTATAAGAAAGGGAAATTGGGTTTAACTCCTTGGCAATTGAGTTTAGCGTCCTTGACAGCGTGGTCAATTCGGGAATTACAGAAAATGGCGTTTAATGCCCTAATGTTCTGTTACGGCTGCATGGGCTAATGAGAGTCGACGGGCATACGCGAAACAGTGTGTTTTGAGGGAAAGATTTCCGGGGCGGCGGTGCTGCGGCTTACATAAGACCTCGGCTTTTCGTCCGATCAGAATGACTAGACATCAGTCCTAGTCAGGTCCCCCTATCCTGCAACCTGACGACGGGAAACGATGCGGGGAAATCCTGATGAACGTTCTCGACCAACACCGACAGCGAACCCGCGATCTCGACCAACACCGACAGCGAACCCGCGATCTGGAAACGGTAGACCACTAGATAAATTGATTCCTTCTCTATACTGGTAAGTGACATATACTCATCATAAATACAACGAGTATAATGATATTATTGTAGGTCGAGCTGGATTAAAAGCGATGTGTACACCTAATTCAGTATCTATCAACGAAAACAGTCGTAATGGTGTAGTAGGGTCTATTATAGCACACGAGTTAGGGCATGGGTAAGTTACGCATTGATCTAAATTGATAGATGGTTTAGAGCATACATGTAGGTTTGTCATAGAGTGATTTGAATTGATAGATGCTGTTATAGCACATGGGCTAGGGGTTGGGTGTTTTGCTGAGACATGGGTGGGGACATGGGTAAGTTATGATATGTTGAATGCTACGACACATGTATGCGTACCAACTATAGGCTAATTAAAAGAGCTAAATCGCTAATACATGTATTTGGAACTTAGAAATTGACACAAATGGGTCACAGCGCATATAATATTGTAATATGAACGTTTTACTCTAATTCCAAATCGCTAGTGTCTGGTTATTCCAGTAGTATTTATTGTGCGTGATCTCAAGGTAAGAATATGACGTCACCGTTTGAATACTTGTGGTATATATCTAGCCTCGTTCATCGAGTGCCTTGTTACAAATGGTGTTGAAATGGATTACCAATCCCCAAATGACGTTCAGTTCCTTTACGTTCTGTAGGTGTTCGATCCCTGCATTGGCCGAGAAAGTTCATCCAGATTTCCCGGCGTGGTTTCCTCTTGTCATTGATACAGAACGGAGGGCCTGACAGGAACAGCTGTCTAGTTGTCAGATGGGACGAATACCCGAGGTCCCGTCTACACATTAGCATGCACGTAAAAGATCCCTTGACAATTGGAATTCGATATAAGAATAGGCCGTAGAGCTGCTGCCGGGCAAAATTTCCCCCATAGCACACTGTATGGCGTTTGCCCGCCTTCATTAACCCGGTTTAGGAGCTAAAGAGTAGGACGTTAAACCTCATTTCATTTCATTTCCGTTCTCCCAACGCAATGACTGGAATATAATGCAATGAATTATTTATCGTTACAGGATTGGGTCCCGACATGACCGACAGATCGGCTGCAATGATGAAGATGGTTATATCATGTCCACCTCCATCGCCTTAGCTTCAAACACGGAGGAGGCTTTACGTTTATGGCAGTTCTCTAATTGTTCAGTCGCCATCTTTAAAGAAGCACTAGACGAGTCAGTAATTATTATATTGATACTTTAATATTATTTTTTTAACGTTTTCCGAGATTGTCTCTTGATTATTGTGCTTATTCATAAAATTGTGTAACGTTTTAACGGCCATGCCGTCCACTAGTCATTACCTGAGTCATTACAAACCCAGGATTGCACAACACAGTGTACGCTTACATAGTTTTAAATATGTTTATAATAGAGCCGACTGTGTATAGATTGACTGTTTATCTATTTATACAGCTGACTGTGCATATAATGACCATGTTGATCTTTTTATAGAGCTGACTGTGTATATAATGATGATAGAGAGGATGAGTTAACTACCCTATATAAAGGTGGCGAGTATTATAATACCACGCAACAATGTCAACTAGCTTTTGGAAAGAATTATTCATATTGTGATTTTTACGGCAAGGTTGGTGTTTTTATTCCTTCTATAACAGGGTAATGCATGGACTTTTTCTGTTTTTCTTTCGTTTTCTCTTATGTAGTTACAGCCAATTCTTTTTATGAATTGTCAGCTATCCTCTCACAGTCTCACACATCTTTTGGTCTTCGAAGGAATTATTAGTCAGCGGAATAATCGCCCATGTATCTGTTATCACTTATCACTTCAGTCCGTTATGTAGAGGGATAGCTCGTGTTTTCCTATCGCGTTCGTCACTTCCGACTGTTGAAACCTTTATTAATCATCTACTGTAGCAATGATCGCTGAGGTAAAATTATATTTGGAACGCGTTTAATCAGTTCTATCACATGTATTATAATGACTGACACAAATATTGTCCTTTAAATGACAGTCTTTCGCGTACCCAACAATATTTAAACTGAAATACACGTGCACCATATTAATTGATATTCTTTCATTAATTTCAGCAACCATATGCAGAGTGTTATATTATGTATTGTACTGATGATCCAGGGGGTATTTGCTCTTCGACATTCCCCCAAGAACACACACAGTGTGGCGACGAATCGGTAAATAATAACTAGTTTCTAATTTAACCAACGCATCATAGGTGGTCAAGATATATACAATACACCTCACGGAGTATCAATCAAAATATAAACAGTACACCTCACAGAGAAGATTTTTCGTATTCCTGAAATACACATAAATTCCATTTTCAATTCAAGAAAACAAAACACTGGTAATTTTTGTTACCAGAACATATTTCAAAATTCATAAACCCCAAATTATTGAGAACCTTTCCTCTTGAATCGCTCCTAAAACTGAATATTTTTCAATGTGAAAGGGAAACGAAATCTCAAACAAAGAAGAAGCATTTAACTCACTGATCGCTAGTCAATAGTACTAGCATTGGCACTGGGCTTTTGGATGTAAGGTTTTCGTACTATCAATTTGCATGATAATTCTGCTATAAAGGGGAACAGATCGACCCCGGTTACACTGGCCAATCGGCATTACTAACCATCTTCACAGGAACTTGGTAACGAGATAATTCAACCTACATGCAGAACGTAAAAACATATTTTTTACACATTTATGAAAATACTCACAATCTGATTAACGTATGATAAATAACAATGCAAAAAATAGAAATTAGATATCCATGAAATGAAAAATGTATTAGATATTGACAATAATAACACAATTTACAAAATGTAATTGTCAATAAAATAGTAAATAAATTGAAATGAATACTCTATTAGATATACAGGACATGTTATATACCAAAATTTACAAAATATGATTCTTCGTATTATGGATAATGGGGGCCACGGTGGCTTAGTGGGTAAAACACTGGTTCGCTAGCCTGGAGGTCGGGTGTTCGATACCTGCATTGGCCGAGAAACTTCATATCGATTGCCCGGCGTGATTTTCTCTTGTCAGTGATGCAGAAGGAGGGCCTGACAAGGACAGCTGCCTAGTCGTTCGGATGGGACGAAAACCCGAGGTCCCGTGAACACATTGGAGTGCGCGTAAAAGATCCCATGGCAGTTGGAATTCGATATAAGAGTAGGCCGTAGCGCCGCTGCCCGGGCAAAATTTCCTAGGTGCAAAAGATAAGGACGTTAAACCCCATTTCATTTCATTTCTTTATGGATAATAAATTGAAATGAATACTATAACATGATAATTACTATAGACATAGACAGAAATCCCATGAAATATCAGAAATAAATAGGGTTTAACATCCCACCGTTCTGTTACCACTGGGTAAATGGAGACGGGCATACGCCATACCATGTGTTTCGTAACAGATTTGCCTTGACCGCGGCGCAATAGCCTATTCTTATGTCATATTTTAATAGTTTTTTTTACGTGCATGCCACGAACGTCTAAATAACTGTCCTTGTCAGACCGTACGTCCTGCACCTGTGACAGGCGCTAAAAATCTTGATGACATTTCTCGACAATCACCGGGATCGAACCCGGTACCTCGCGGAATCACCATAGATCACACTGAGTATCAATCACGGCATACACATCATCATAACTAGGATTCACGCAGTATCAGTGAAATCATGTACAACACACCCCAGGCAGTATCACTCAAAGCAGGCGTATTCAGTGGTCTCCATCAGACTCATTGCACAGAGTCCTCTGATCAGATTATTGACGTACACTTTGCATAACAAAAGAGACTACAGTCAACCCGGACCCAAAGTTGCAAGTGGGTCGTGCGGGTGAATTTGAAAAAAGATCTTGAACAAGACCTGGAGTATTTTTAACAAAAGTAAATGGTATCATGGGAACCGATGTGGTAGGCCTACTACACAACGAACAACCACTCTCTGAAATATGCCCGACAATATCTATTTTACATTTTGATAGAGTAATATATAAAATATAATTTCTATTAATTATTACAGTGGTGCCATAAAGGTGCATGCATACCTAGTAAGACATATATTTTTATTTTAATTTTATCAATTTTATGAATTAATCATCTCCTTCTTTTTTATACAAGGACTCAACAAAATAAGTTTAGTTAGCTAACACTAGAGCACCTAATTGCCTGTCATTTAGGATTTCGTTTTTTAAAAGTAGTTCTAGTTTTGCTTTTAATTTGTACCAAGTAGAATAAACAAGGCGATAACAGTGTAAATCGATGACGAAATAGTGTTTCCGGTTTGTTGGGAATATGAATCTTAATATGAAACTTAAAATTATTGATTAGAAGCACTCCGTCCTCCCGATCTATTAAAGCTACAATTTCATATTTTTAAGTTATATTTTTAAAATGTATTAAAATAAATGGCATCTATAAACAGTCCTACCTTGTTAAAGACTAAGCCTAATAATCCCACAAATCACTATTGCCAGTTGAGAAATTAGCGAAAATATCATTTTCAACTTTAAATTCAAACGTTTGAAGATAGCTATTGACATGGAGGATAGAAAACAAGGGAGGTAAATCTGTCATTATTTCTGGTGCGAAGGATTTGTAAGTGTGGGAAATAATGCCTATGATCGTATAAAAATGAGTTGACAACCTATTGTGCAAAAGACATAGAAATAATTATGTTTTGACTTTCTTAGAAAATATGAAATTATCGCTTTAACAGTGCAGACGATATTGGTAGCCCCACTTTCCCATTTTTACACAGCCATTTTGGTTTACTTTGTTTGACGTAGAATCAACGTAAAAGGATGCTGCGAGGTCTTGGTGCATATTCATGAGGTTTTGGCTGAAGAATACAAGAGGTTGATTAGGTTGAAATGTAGTTCGGGCGGTTGTGGATTATGAGTATGCTGCTTCTAGTTAGTGTACCTCAAGATTTCCATAGCGGTTTTTAAACAAGGGCTTGTCCCCAGCAGTAGTAGAACGTGTTCAACCCCACGAGAATTTGACCAAAGAGACGAGAAGTAACATTAGAGTCCATAGGGAAATTGATGGCGCACTGCGTCCATAAAACGATAGAGAGTTATCCATGGTGGTTAAGCCTACTGTCAATAGTCAAAATGTAGTCACTTAAATCAAAATTTAGTTAGGACCAAATGTGTAGTTACTGGATGCTTCCTGTTGTTGTACTAGTTATTTCAGTTTTTTGATTTTGTAAGCAGTTACAACCATGGCCAAATCTAGCAACTTCTTTCATTTGCCTAGTATGGGCCAGGGTTTAATATTCATTCATTACGTTTTCCCTTGTTTCCTAAACCCTTTTTCATTTCATTTCACATGCTCCTGTCCAGTGTAATATAACCCTGCTATTTGTAACTGGAAATGTTGAATTAACAACTGCAATAGTTATATCATCCAGCCAACTGAACCTTTTTTTTTCACAATGACATGATTTTAGGTGTTAAAAATGTGTCTCCTTATTTTCGCATCAGATGAGTTACTTATTAACAGAGCAGCGATGACTCGGTGAGCAAGACATTGACTCATCTGTAACTCGCTAACCTGGAGGTCGCGTGTCCCATCCCTGTGTAGACCGAGAAAGAGCATCGGGATTGTTCTTGTCATTGATGCATGACGGAGGGCCGGGCAAGTGACAACGTATAGTCGTTCGCATGGGACGAAAAAACACGTTCCCGTATTGGCGTACATGTAACAGAACCCATGGCATTCGATAAAAAGTAGGCCCTAGTGCCGCTGTCCTGGAAACACTTTCCTCGGAGCGCACTTAATGCACGTATTCTAGTCTTCATTAGCCCATTCGATGGATAGCAATAGGACGTTAAACCCAATTTCAATTCTTAATTAACATTTTACCTATTCTTAGTTCGCTCATTCGAAGCAGAGGGCTGCTTTTATTGTTGTATTTTCCAAATTTTTCTTCAGATATTAGTTTCATAGATTTTGGTCAGTTGTTGTTCGCCTTTTACGGGGCACATGGTAGGGTATGGGTGTTGGTTGACCGATCGTAAGGTCTGTCACTGAGTCAATGTGTTACACAATTGATGATATATCATTGAACATCCTCATGAAATCAATTTGCCATATGTGTTACAGAATGACAGATGCTAGAGACGCGTCATGTCATCTTGACAGGTGATATCGACACCCTTGGTGTTCTTGGTAGAATTCCTTATGTCATTATGTAACCCTAACTTGTTTTATTTAACTGTCTTTGATAAGCTAACTTTAGTAAATGATAAACCTGGTATGATCAATTTGACAGGTGTCTAATGAGCTCCTTTGTCTAGACGGGTTTTATAAACCCATTAACAGAAACGAATCATGAGTTAGGTCCAGGAGGGCGGGCTAGGCAGGCGCCTTCTGGAGTTAGCACACCCGTGTTAAGCCAAGCTAAGACGTGATTCCCTTCATATAAGTTTGTTCTCCGGTCGTTTACATTACGACGTGTGTACCTGTTGTAAGAAGCAGAATAAAGGTATTATTAGAAGTCATACCAGTGTTGTCATAATGAATCAAATTAAAGAACAAATTATAGTGTCACAAATGCCGTGTGGTCGATTTACCGCATGTACGTGACAAGGAGCATATACGGTCGTCTGTCTACCCTCGTGGGTTTTCTTAGGGTCCCTTCACTGCTAAAAAACTGTGAATTATTGAAATAAAATTACACCATTTGTTAGTCCCGAAATGAGCTAGTTTGTGTCGAGCGGACGTTAAACACAATTTCTCTTTTATGGGGTATGTGTAAAAGAAAGCACAGCGACACCATGATTGTCATTTTTTTTTGTAGATGGTAGTCTGCTTGGAGAAAGAAATGATTAACAATAAACATTGCATCCTTGGAGATACTTGGAGAAAATAACGTTTGTCAATTTATGCGTCTATAAAATAGTCGCCATTATGTAGTACACAAGCAAGAGGATGAAATACACCTCCCGATTCAGTGGTTGAACAATGCAAAATTAGTTGCTTTATTGTAAGCTTATAATGCTATTTTAGACAATAGTTTAATTGCTCCTTTGATTGGTATTTAATTGAACATATTAACACAAGGTATATTTTTTTAGATATGCGATTACTGAGTTTAATATATACTATGCGACAATTCGACGAGAATACTCTCGTTTTTATCAAAAGGTATTGTTGAGTAATTACACAAACCGTATCTTCAGATTGGACTAAGTTTAGAGGCGAGCTGAACAGATAACATAATAAAATTATGTTATTCTTCTTATATCTTGAAGTGATTTAGTAATGATAAAATCGAGAGATGGAATGCGTTTATGGATACTAACTACAAAATATCGTCATTCAGTGTTTCAGTACATTACATTTTAATGATATATTTTGGTAGAACAAAACACCTTTTCTTGCCCCATGACCAAATGATTATAGTAGCTTTGTTATTACTCACTGAGCGACTCCTGAAGTACGTCAAATAAACTGTATGTTTTGTCAGCTAACAATCGGATACAATATAAGATACGCCCACATTTGTCAATATATGGACGGAGAACAGTAGAATCCAATAGAGTAATTCGCTCTTTATCTCAATATTTTTAAAGTCGATTGACAAAAAATGATCATGTTAAAAACTAAAGAATCTGGCGCGTCCACATGGAACAGCAATAATAAAATTTTTTTATAGATTTAATTTTTAAAGGTAAATATTATGTCAATAACATGTGTTAAACAGCATATTATACATAGTCCCATGGTATCCCTAAAATTTCAAACTGAGTCAACCACGACGCAGTCTCATCAACGCATAAAATCCAAAGAAATAAAAAAGGTCTATGGACAAAAATCTGTTAAGTCTACAAACTGCCGTGTTGGTATCAGATGATTAGGGCCAGCATCTATTTCAGAACCATATTTTAGTATTTTTGTATATATTTTAGAATCCAATGTCCCACCATTCATATCGAACCTACCAGCATCCTTAGATCTGACTGGTGGAGCTAGTGGTGATATTTATACAGTTCAAGCACAAGATGATGACGGTGATGAAATACTGTATAAAATCTACTGGTCACCACCGGATGCCGAGCTGTATTTCCGGTTTGATAATGTCTGTAAGTGTGTACATTATTTATTTTTAAAATAAGTTTAAGAAAAGATAAGTTTTTTTTATCATGTATTTACCAATTGATATGGAATGGGGTTTAACATTCTATTTTCTCCTTTCACTTCGCTAACGAATTAGAACATACACTTTGCAGTGTATTATACCGACTTGAATTACACTGTTTTCGTATTATCCGAATTACTAGACATTTTAATGTCAAGGCCTTCTGTCCTGTACATTTGACGAGTTTGCCGATAGAAACCGAAACTAAAAGCTAGAAAATGAACTGATTGTAAAAATATTTATTGATATGTATGCTAAATATATGTGTGAAATAGCTTTATTTAACGTCCGCTTCCACCGAGGTGATATCGCAGACAATATAATACCAAAATGAGTTTTATAGAACAGGCTATCAATGGATACCAAAGGGAGGTCATCCAGAATTGTTATTATATCGTGCTTTGGGCACGCGCCTGGTTGATAACATACACCTGAATAAAATATATCATTTTGCCCTTTTACAGCAGGAGTTGTATCAGCAATAGATTGTCTACCGGAAGCGGAAGTCCCCAATGATACACTCTCCACCACCTACATACAATTAGCCGTGGCGGTAACAGATACATATTACACGTCATATCCCAAAGTTCTAGCATGGAACGTGTCCGAGGATTTTAAAGTTACTGTATGTACAGAAGAAACGGATGTAAGTTCATTATCGCATTTATAGATTAATTAATTCATTCATTCATTCATAATGTAACGAAGGTCCCGCGAAGGGTATATTTGCATAAGGAAACATTTGATGAACATTGGCTGGATGAAATATTTACTTGAGGCACAATGACTAAATATATAATAACAAATAATACGTTGACATTCATTATTAAAAGTATAATTATAGCAATGACAAATGTGGGTTGGGGTGAACGTGATAATGTTTCTTTGAATTAAAGCAGTGGTTCTCAAACTTTTTTTTGCTAACGGCACATCTTGAAACACATGAACATCTAGCCGCACACCTGGCTAAATATACGATACGACATACAATCGTAGACAAACTAGTTATAGACACAGAGAATAACTCAAACTAAATAATAAAAATATAGCTGTGTGCCGCGACACGGTTGAGAATCACTGGATTAACGTTTTATCATGCTGGTCTCCATTGGGTAAAAATAAAACATGTGGAAATATTCTATGCTACATGGCATCTCTGTTTGATACCATATATAGCTGGGGCTGAAGAGGTTGATACCATATATAGCTGAGAGTGTAGAGGTTAATACCATATATAGCTGAGAGTGTAGATGTTGATACCATATATAGCTATAGAGGTTGATACCATATATAGCTATAGAGGTAACAGGGCTGTGGTGCGTTCTCTTTATTATATCATATGTGGTGCTGTACGGTTCTTGATTTTTATTTTAGCTACTCTGGTTGGTACCCTATATAGTTGGTGCTTTAGCATTTTTAATATTGCTGATTCTACTGATTCTCTGTTGTCTATATTGGAGAAGAAAACGACGGAAGAAGCGAGCTATTTTACAGGCGACAAAAAGAACGGGTGAAACAGCTAGTTCAAATTATTACTACAAGGACGAAACGTAAGTCTACTGGTATTTTTATAATCCAAGACCAAAATAAATCTAAAATGACATTTTACACCATCGAAAATGAAACCTTAATGTGGAATTTAAAGAGATCGTACTATACAAATACACTACCAAAAGCCAACAGACTTAACCTTGTATCAGCGACGAAATAAATTGGATTGAATGGACATTTTGAGATCTTCGTGTAAACTTTGTTATTCCATCGCCGTGCAGACAAGTTGTAGGATTATTAGTTTCCATATAAATATGTTTATCAAAATCAATTGATTAAAGTTTAAAGATATAAAATACTATAACAGGTGACTATAGTTTTACGGCATCAACTCAAATGGACTAGAGATTAAACGCTAACGTGATATGTAAAGGGATAGTTTAATTTCCTGTATATGCATGTAAATATCTGTAACATCGCGTATTGTATTGATATTGAATGATATGGATGATCGGCGCAAGTGGCCGGTCAACCCTAGGTTTTAACATTTGAATGACAATTTATTAAATATGTTATAATTTAAAGAAACACCATTTTTCAAAAGTCAAATTAAATTAAATTTGAAATTTAAACCAAATTAAATATTAACTGAAAATAAATAAAACGAAAAATATATCATGATAATCTATCTGTGTAAAAGAAAAGATGATTTAACCCTGTTCATGGTGTTTTTACTTTTCCTTGCTGATTTCAACATATACATGTATTTCGTCCATATTCACAAATCATTCTCTGACTTAATGTAAAGAATTCTATTTCTCTATTTCAGCATAAAAGAAACGATTTATACTACTGGTACAGTGGGTATTTACTCGTCGTATGTTCATCATTCATCTGGTCTGCCGGAAGATTATGCCTACAGCAATAACAGCAAAGGAAGCTATGCTAATGCTCCTAATGGGGTAATGATGGACGCAGGACAATTGAATGGGTACGACCAGTCAGCAAAACGTGGTTATGGACATACAGTTAAGAGACCTGGTCGATCACCTCTGCATACTAAACCAGTAGCTACTTCCTCTATGGACCAGACGTCCACTTTCGACCAAGGTCCCATGGTCCCATCCCCAACCATTCGCGGTTTATCTCGCCCTACTAAATCGGTTCGTGTTCAGAACATTCTTTCTGGAAATACCCCCACTAAACACGTTTCGCCTGTCAAGGCTGAGGGTAGAATAAATCATGGATTCAACAATGATTATCTCCAGTCTGGTGATAAATTAAATGTTACAAGTCCAGAATCGAGAGGCAAATATGTAGGAGGGAAATCACCAACACCCTTGGACGCCCGAATTCAAAATTTGTATTCATCTAACGCCCGTCCCGATTTACAATCTAAACTCCGAAGCAACTCTCCTGGTATTGCTAGACGAGGCTTAGACTTTTCACAATCGCCATCAAATTCACCAATTTCACCACGACGTAACCAGGTCTCTGGCAATCCACAGACTCTTAATTCGCCTTCGTTGTTGAGACGACACATTGCAGCAGGTAACCGACCGGCATCGCCCTCTTTATCTGGACAGGACTTTGGTGATGCGAATCATGACGAAACTTACAGACCTTTCCTGAACCCATCGACACTATCTCGACTCGATTCACCTTCAGTTACTAGACGCAATCTTCAAACACCACCGTCTGGCTCATCGACTTTCAAATCAGGACATAACCTAGAAAATGACGAAACAAACAACGAAAATAATTTTTTGCGTCCACCGTCAGCATCCAGACCACGACGAGTGTCCGTAATAGGGCCAGATATGGACATGCAATCGCTTCATGACTCACAATCTGGGTCGGATACTGATCCTGAGGAAGATTTCAGGGACTCGTCGACTCCTCATCAAGATGATTCACCACTTGCAAATTCAGGAGAAAACGTCGAAAATCCTGGAAGCAGCGAACTGACCAGAAATAACGTCGCTCATAGTAAGCCCTATTTTAGTCACGGTCCATTCAAGACGCCTTTGTCCACTCGACCTGAGGTGCCCTCAAAACCACAGGGCCGCACACAGACACAGTCGTCCAGTCGAGAAGATGCCGAATCAAATCCTAACAAACCACCAAAATATATCGGGACACCAGTACCAGGATTCACGATGCGTACAACTTCACCACGGGTACAACACCTTCTTGAATCCAACGACAAACGACGAAAAGGGAAATAAACACTTATGATGTTTTTGATTGTTGTGCTACATTTTGCTTGTGATTTTAATTTTTATTTTGAGTTCAGCCTGTATCATTACTGGCCTGGGGCTGTACAGGACAGTCGACATTTACCCTCGGATTTATTTACTTGATTTGATATTGATTGTTTTTTGCTTGTAATGTCTGCGTGGCTTATAATTTGTCCCCAGATTTGCGTGTAGTGTGGTCAAGCTGCACCTACCATTAGAAACATAAGCTTACTTTGTCATCAGGACATTTTGCTTTTTGCTGGCTTTAGAAGTGGTTCTTATTAGATGCATTTTTAAAGACCTTTTAATGACGTGTATTTGATTCGTTATGTTATTATTCATAATAAGAACACTTCATTTGTAATAGCAATCCCCACGGCGGCCTTCTCTGGTCTGATATACGGTGCCCCCTGATATCGTCAACCTGTGGCTACGAATACATTCAATTTGGTTATAATAATAAATCTTTCACATTTATCTTTAAAAGGGTGAACATCGTTTACACTTTTAATATAAGTCAGATATATTTACACTTTTAATATGTTTACACTTTTAATATAAGTCAAATATGTTTACACTTTTAATATCGCATTGTTTTGTTAGGCAAAAAGGAATCGCTGTGGCTCAGTAAATAATACTATGTCTGGATGAAAAATCAGCAACAGGACCAGGAGGCAAGGAGACGACCTATAGCCTATCATTTCAAATCTTTTAGTTGTGCCATGTTTCTTTGTATATTATTGGATATACGATATTTATCGGAAATTTGTGTATAGTGTGCCTACAACTATTTATAGAATTTAAGGTATTTGAGTACCACTGCTTTAGTAGCTAAGATTAGTTTTTGAATAGACTTTATCAAGTGTTTGAGAACCACTCGTCCTGTGTCTAAGGCTAGTTTTTGAATGGACTATGGTGGAGGAAGAATATCTAGCTACGAGGCTGTTCAATGTGAATGATACGGCGGATCTTTACGTGTTAAATAGTATTACCTGCTAATTAACCAGCCTTAGTATAATGTTACATTCTGTAACTGCTTTGTTTCATGCCTGTGTCCATTTTGTTTTATATGATTAAAGAAACTTTAAGATATACATTTTTTTATTCTCTTAGCATTAAAATTTTATGTAAATAACGATTTATAAAACCAACGTATATGTAAAATTTGAGTGTCACTGCCCCAAGGCTAAGACTCGACACTGACACCAGAAGGAACAGACCCTGACTACAGGAGTCTATCTGTCCGTGCTCATTTCTGCTGCCAAAGAATAGTGAACGAAGAGTAAATGCCCCTACCATAGACTGTTTTAAGGAAAGACTAGATCACACTTGTTACGACCCCAGATACGACACGCCGTAGGGAACATGTTTTAAACATGTGCCGTTGAAATAAATTCAATAATAATCGTTTCAAAACTGAAATGCTGTAAGAATTGAAAATCTGAACTATAAACAGGGTCTATAGGGAATGGTTTATGAGTAGATGAATGTCATCGCTACATCTCAAACAATTAAATCGGTTAGGGTTCAGTATTGATCATCAATCTAATTAAAATATAGATCTTTATTTCGTTTCGTTTTTTTATACTTTCGATGGCCTACACTCATGTAGATCAAACTAGTTATAGTGGAAGCTCACGTTCTATGACGTCAGGTATCAAGCACGGGGCATTTGACCCGATAACGTCAGTCATTCGATTAACCAATAAGCGACCGCCATGCTTTTCAAAATCTACTTTTGTTTTGTTATGATTTCTATCCGCTGGTGTTTATAGTATAGACGTCGTTGGCTGGTAATATCTACCCACAGTTCCACTGGGTATAACGCGATATTGGATATAACAAGACACTGGGTATAAAACGATACTGGATATAACACGATACTGGACATAACATGATATTACGATACTGAATATAACAGGTCAGGAGCCTCGCGTACGACATGCGCAGTGGGAACGGATAATCGAACGGCGCGGCGCGAGTAAGCCGTTTAAATGACGTCACTGGTAACCCCAGCGCAACCAAAGGTGTCAACAGCCATTGTAACATGCTTAAGGATAAATCTTGCGTTTTAATTGGTCAATTAGACACTGTCTGTTGGTCAATAACACCTCCTGTTTCGCATTTAGAGGGGTGTTATTGTTCAATATACATATCCTGAGATTATACATTAGAATCCGCGACGCAGACAAGGACAGCTGTCTGGGCTTTCGAATGGACGAAAACCGAGGCCCCTTGTACATGTTTGTGTGCACATAAAAGATACGTGGCAATTGGAATTCAATATACTAGGCCCTGGCGCCGCTGCTCGGGCAAAATGTTGTTAATATCCTTTACTCCTCACTGATATATTAACCCTTGTGGGTGCACGTGGTGAGAATCACATAGCAGGTAACAAGGGGTTCGTATGGACCCCAGTTGTAATTCAAAGTTTTTACGTACAGATGTATTTGAATTTAAAAGCAGTGGTTAAGTTTTTATTTGCATTTATATTTGACAACTGAAAAACAACTAAATTATTATACAAAAACATTTTTGTGACATATTGAACAGATTTAATAATACTCACAAAATTGCTACTTTGTGTACTATGTTATAACGAGGTTTAATGGCGATTCACGCTTGATACAAAAACCATAGATTTTTTGGAATTCTTCATTTAATTTTTGGTATTTGTAACATGCAGATGTTGAAAGAGAGAATAGTCTGGCATACGCAATATGGTATCAGGCAGCAAACACATTAGCAAAATTCATACTGCGAGTTGTAAGTTTGGGGTCCGATTGGACCCCTTGTGCCCTACAAGCGTTGGGCCTGTTTGGCATGTAACATAACTCATCATGTGGGAAGCAGATGAATACCGATCTATTCGCTATGTTTAAAAATATATTGGAGACAAAGTCACTAAATTTCAGAAAGCAGTGCCAAGTAGTTATTACAAAACACTATAAAACAAGTGCATGGGGTCCACAGAGACCCCACGTGCACCGACAAGGGTTAATCCATGTAGATGGTTTCTTATTAACTTCATACATTTTGACCTCAAGGTTACTAAAATGTCATTTGTGCTTGATAACGATAAGAGGTTACTTGTCGAAACGTCGTGCTTTTAGAATAAAACTAGTGATTGTTTCCCATAAAAACTGTGTTCTGCTAATGTGTGTCCAGATCGTTAAATGCCACTAAAAGATTATTTTATACACAACATTGTGTTTCATAGTTCGGGTATCGATTATTATTTGTGACTGCCGCTGCTACAGTCTGTTTGGGTGGATTAAATTCGGGTCGGTTTAGAGTCGGATTTTGGTGTCCTACCGATTGGAAAGTTTGAAGTTGCGTTGTTCACGGCTGGAATAGCAGCAAAACGCGTTAGGGATTTTCCACATACCCAGCGACGATGGAGTGGTTGTTTATGATTTGTGTAAGTCGCCTGAAATGGACCTTATTGAGGTTGCTGTATTCGCGGGCTAGAATAGCAAGAACACGCGTTTGAGACAGTTAAATGTTCAACCATTCGAGCTCGTACGCCTATGCATTACGAGACCATTTTATGTATAAATCTATCCGATATTTCTATATGTATGTTGGTAGGACCCTTGGTAGGCTTCTGGATATTAAAATAAATTACAAGTCACGTTATTATCGAAATGTATTTATAATGAATTACACCAACCATATATTTATTGTTGATGTTGTACCCACGTATACAATTTTACACACCGTCGTCTTTATATTATAGGTCTGAGTATTCGGGGGGGGGGGGCTAGAGTGCCGGGCTTCGACCTCTAGCTGGCCGGTCACCTCTGGCTTGCGGCTGTGGTTTCGAGCCCTTGTGTGAGCGTATGTGGCATGGATAAAGGGGCGCCTTCTCTACCTCGTGGGTTTTCTCCGGGCACTCCGGTCTACGCGTAAGCGAATTATTAGAATAAGATTAAACCATATGTTAGACGTGAAATGACCTAGTTTCTGTCAAGTGGACGTTAAACTCCATTTCTCTCTCTCTCTCTCTCTCTCCCTCTCTCTCAGTTTACTCGCGCTAACCAATGAGCTGTTACAATAGTTAAACAGAAATAGATGTTAATACACCCATCGTGGGCGCTGTGTGTGTGTGTGTGTGTGTGTTGGGGGGGGGGCGGGGCGCCCTTTTACGGTAAGCCCCTCTTTTAGACGACCGTGGTCTATAACCCGATATTTTAGTTCGGGCATTTGAGGTTTGACTAATCCTTGTGGTGTATACAAGAAATTGTTATGGGGCTGGTTGCTCAAAGCTCTGTTAACTTCTAACGATCTGTTAACATGGAGTTCAGTCATCCATGTAGTGTATGTCATCCATGTAGATTTCCAGTGTAATTTTGTATAGTACATTCTAGAGGGTTGATCGATGGGGGGGGGGAGTGAGGTGCTATTCCATTTTCTTTTGGATAAAATCCTGTAGTATTCTGAGATTTTTTTTTTTTTTTTTTGCGGGGGGGGGGGGGGGGTCTGTAGAAAATAATTACGAGAAATTTCAGGTAAGAAATTACGACTGAATAGCTATCATATGAGATTACAAAAATTCAACATAGATCCTAGTTCATTAATTTCATGTAAGTTTTCCTCAATTACCCTTTTTATGGTGTTTTTATACGCCCTCATGTTCATGTGGACGTATTATGCCATCGCCCGAGGACGCCCGTTCGTCCACAATTTGTTTGTGGACACTCTACGGATCACAATTTTTATCCAATTTTCACGAAATATAGGACCATAACTTCCACGACTATGGCCCCAGATTGTACGAACAATCACGTTTTTTATCTAAAGGTCACAATTTTCATCTAATTTTGATGTAACTTAAATTGCATATTTATAACCCAAAGATCTCACGTGGTTTATTTCGATATTTGCGCATATCGGATAGTAACTTCCTGAATTATGGCCCCTGGTCTACGAAAAATCATCACAATAATTATTTGATTTTTAGAAAAATAGTTCATTCCATGAACATCGTAATCGTTTAAATTAGGTGGTGGGATAGATTTTTGGATATGAATTTTTTTGGGGCCCCCTCCAAAAGTTGTAGTTACCCTACCCATGTATGAACATATTTGTTTTATTTCTGCCTGCCTCAAAACCGCCCTGTACATACCCACTGAAGATAGTGGGGGTTAAACCGAGCGTGATACTTTTGATTTCATTGAAAATCTTCATTATTTGTTCCTGTATATACCTCATCTTGACTCTATATTAGGGTTTCTATATACAATTCCTTTTTCATGGGTAGGGTAACTACAACCCTTACTATCTCCAGGGGTGTGTAAAGGGGGTTCGGAGGGTATATTCATACATGTGTAGGGTAACAACAACTTTTGAAGGGGGCCCCGAATTTGAACATCAACATTTGTAAAATAACACCACCCCCTATTTAAATTTTGTGTAAATCGGACCCTCTAGAAGTCACAATTGTTGTCAGATCTTGGTGAAAATAAAAATGTATATTTATACCCTAAAGTTCTCAGCCCCAGTCCACGTATGCGCAATTCAGATCATAACATTGTGGATTAAGGCTCCCTGGTGGTGCGAAAAATTGCTTTTGTTTTTTAGCTTGATCTCTATCCATCTCATGCAAACACACTGTGTAACATTTATAAAGATAAAACTTGTGTTATAGGTGTATTTTTATTTTCCACCAGTTTTAACACTGGTCGTAGCCTAGTTTAGACACTGGTGTAAACACTAGTGCCAAATCGAGGGGCTCGGGTTAAGGCAGCAAGTGTTTGTAGCGCGACCTCGACACTCGTTAAATTCTTCATACGTAACTAAAACTGGTGTGGGTTTCTACAAACGGGGATTCTCGGAAAATACTTCCTTGTTATGTGCAGCGCGACCTGGAAACGTGTTTAATACAGTCTATACTGAGTCAGCTGTTTAGTTTGTGGGTTTATGCAAACGGGGATTCTCGGAAATATTTCCTTGTTACTTGTAGTGCTGCCAGAAGGCACTTCAACATCGGCGAAGGCGGTCGTGTTGGCCGAACACGAACATTACATCAATATGTCTGATCAAATGATTATATACTATTCAAAAAAAGTAGGGGATATTTGATTTTTAAGTGTTATTAAAGTCACCTAATGAAACTGACGAAGAAACAAATGACAAAATGAAATGAAGTTCACATTCATCCATTTATTCCAAATGATCGTTAGACTAAGTAAGGCACAGACTCACCATTATAAGGGTAAAATGATACCCGGGGTCAAACAGCAAAGTTACCACAGCATCACAACAAAGTCAGTAACGGGTAAATCCTCCTCTGTTTGCCAAACAAGCATTGATTCGACGTGGCATATTCCTAATGAGACGTCTAAGGTCATTTTGGTCCAGATTGTCCCATTCCTGTTGCAACGCAGCAGCAAGTTCCTGGACATTGGCAGGACGTTGTTGACGTTGACGTAACCTCTGTCCAAGCATGTCCCAGACATGCTCGATGGGGGAGAGGTCGGGACTCAGTGCTGGCCAAGGTAATGTGGTGATGTTCTGTTGTTGGAGGTAACCTGTAACGATCCTGGCCCTGTGACATCTTGCGTTGTCATCCTGGAAGATGAAACGGCGGCCATGACGTCGTGCGAACGGCACAACATGGACTGCCAAGATGTTGTCCCGGTGGTACTGGCCTGTAACACGCCCTGCAACAACATGTAAAGCCGTTCTTCCAGCAACAGTGATGCATCCCCACACCATAACAGAACCACCCCCCAAATCGATCATGTCTGATGACGTTAACGTCTTGGAAGCGCTCGTTTCGACGACGCCACACCCTCCTACGTCTTTCGAAAATATCAACAGTGAACCTTGACTCATCTGAAAACATTACATTGCTCCAGCGTCGATTATCCCAGTGTTGACGATCACTACACCAACGACGTCTTGCCTGAATGTGATGATCTCTCAAACAAGGGATCACGCGAGGACGTCGGGCGCGAAGGTGACCCTTATGCAGTCGATTCCGAATCGTCTGACCACTCACTCTCACACCAGTGTCTGTTTGAAGACGAGCGCCTGATCTGATTTGCTGTGATGACACGATTTCTCAAGGCCAAGGTACGGATAAATCGATCCTGAGCTTGAGTTGTCGCCCTTGGTCGACCTGAGCGTGGTCTGTCCTGTACAGATTGTGTATCACGGTATCTGGACCATAGCCTTCTTATGATAGACTGAGAAACATTCATCATCCGCGCCACAACCGCCTGTGTTGTGCCGATCTGTAGCATACCTAGGGCACGTAACTTTTCATTTTGGGTAAGCCGACGCATATCAAAATTTGTTTTCTGATCACTAAAACAATTAAACTGATGTTTCCATCCTGGAATTCAATGCCACAATGACCGTAACATTCAAAGTCAGAGTCGTGCAAATCTTGGGTTGGACCCCCATGATGATCCCAAGCATCACCTGCATTCCATGCGGTAGCTATTGGTGCGTTTGGGCGTCACATGTAACTGGAAATGTTTCTTCTGTTAGGTTCTATAGTGACTTTTTTTCGTAGTCATTTGCATATTTTAGTATTATGCCCCCAAAATCAAATATCCCCTACTTTTTTTGAATAGTATATTAGAGAATATGAGGTTATTCTCGTGGTTCAGGTGAACCAGTAATTTATTTGTATTGTTCAGTTTAACCAGCAATCTGACCTGTTCGATTGTCCAGTATCGGATGTCATGATTTAGGACTTTGATCTTTTGCAATTCGACGTTTAGGTCATAGTACGGCCGGATTTTAAATTTCTTTATCACAAAATAATTCAAAACTTATAATTTATGGATTATAAGGGTGGGTGGGTGGGTGGGTGATACTGTTTGGCTGTGTGGGTGGATGTCTTATGTCGGTGGTTGGCTGGGGGAATATATGAATACATTGGTGTGTGGGTTATATGGGTTTGTCGATGGGTGGGAGGTCGATGGGTATATTTTAGCTTAGGTTATTTGGGTATGTGGGTGGAGCATACTGGCGGTGGGGGTAGATGGGTTGTTGAGGGTATGTTCTGGGTGGGGTTATTTGGAAAAGTAGTTGGGTGAAGTTATTTAGGAATGTAGGTGGATGGGATATGTTTGACAAGGGTAATGCATACGGATGGCTGGTGTTAGTATCGAAAACAAATAAATCTGCTTACTTCTTATGACGTCAACTTGGTGTTGTGACGTCATATCGGTACGTGATGGTCCAGTGAACATGTATGTTAAATGTCAAGTCGATCTCACTTGAATTGTGGTTGTTGAACGTGAAGCTGACAACTCAACAAGTATACCAAATGTCATATCGATCTCACTTGAATTGCTGATAACAACGACATGAATAATATGTCAATATATGTCTGTAACCACACAGTAAAATGTCTGATGAAATGAGAATAAGGTGATTTATATAACTACTATAATCAATTCAAAGAGGCTAGACACTCTGTCTCACCAACCAGTCTGTCTGTGTTGTAGGACGGAGAGTTAGGAAAGGAAAACTGTCTAGTCGTTTGGATTGGACGAAAATCAGAGGTCCAGACTGTGTTCACCATGACAGGTTTAACCTGATTGTTGTCCTCCTGATAAAATGTCCACCGTAGCATGTCCGTCATCATTTGTCTGGGTGTAGTATCAATTCATTCATTTACTCCATGCAGAAAATTTTTGCGCGTGCAGCGGCAGTACGCTTTTTTCTATATCGAATTCCATCTACCAATGGATCTTTTACGCGCACGCCAATGTACGAACGAGACCGTTGGTATCGTCCCACCCGAACTACTAGACAGCTGTCCGACCCTCCGTCCCGCTCCACTAATAAGGAGATAGAGGGGGGCACACCAGAAAATCAGGATGAAATTTCTTGGCCGATGCAAGGATGCTTATGAAGCGGGGCCCCAGGTCCCTTTTAATTTTAACATACAGAGAGAGCGAAATGGTCCACTCGACATAAACTACGTCATTTCGGGACTAACATATGGTATAATTTTATTTCAATAATTCGCTTGCGCGTAGGGGTCTTTAACAGTTGAAGGAAACTGGGGGACCCGGAGAAAACTCATGTGGTTGGACAGGCGACCCTAATCCTTGCCACGTAAAACCAGAGAAGCGAAACCACGTCAGTTGACTCAATGACAGGCTTTATGATACAGCGCGCACGTGCTAAACACTGGGCCACCAACACCCCCTTTATACATAGTGTGTTACAAGAAACATATTGGGTTACATAAATGCATTGTTTAATTGGTAAATATATGTATGCCATACTGGGCTTCATAAATCCATTATTTAATTACAATACACATATTAGCAATGGAAATCAAACATGTACACAGTACTATATCATACTTTATATTTGCAATGTATCTGATAAATGTTCCTCTTTGATTATATCATATAAATCTATACAGATATAAGCTTCAATGAGAATGCAACTATTGTATATTTTCCTGGGCCAATTTTAGGGGTCACAAAGACTAAAAGGATAGATCAGCATAGTAATTAATTTTGGATTTTGGGGGTCTCTGTTTATTATTAATGTAAATACACAAAAAGAAGCGTCCAAATGCAAGAATTGTCATATTTTAAATGTATTATTTCTATTAAAAAGCAAAGTTAATTATTTTGTTCCGATTCGAAGACCGACAAATGTTATTGATAGTCTATGAGAAATGAATATGGTGCCAATTAATTCAAACTTAATCTTGATATCTAATACACGTTCTTATTTCAAAATAGGCCTCGTTTCAAACATAAGTTGGCTTGTAGCTTTCATAATATTTACAATGCTACTTGAAATGAAGAAATTGGAATTGAATTAAATTTCAAAATATTTGTCCCGACAACAGATCTACAGCCTATGCTTATTTTGAATGTCAAGGGTTCTTTTACGTGCACGCCAACATACCCATATTTTTTTCATCCTATTAGAACAGCTAGGCCTGATATAACATCAATATATAGTATGAACCATGAAATCATCGGTAGTGCGAAAAGGGAGTGTCCGGTGTCTATAGCCCGACATTTTTTGCGGGCATTTCAGGATTGAGTAATACTTGTGCTGTATTAAATAAATGGTTATGGGTCGGTTGCTCAAAGCTCTGTTATTTTTTAACGATCTGTTAACATGGGGTTTAAGAATAGTTAACTTTAACGGAGAGAAATATTGTTATTGGAAGCCCCGTTAACTGTAACGTGTCGTTAACTTGCCCTTATTCTTAACGGAGGTGCTGGGCGCCGTTATCCGTTTAACGGTGAGATTAGTGGGCTGTAGCATAAGTCATACATGTAGATTACCAGTGTAATTGTGAATAGTACATTCTAGAGGGTTGGGCGACGGAGGGGGGGGGGGCTATTCCATTTTCTATAGGATTAAATTCTAGAGTATTCTGAAGAATTTTGGGGGTCTGTAGAAAATAATGGACCTAAAAATTACGTAGTGAAAATCCCATAATTTTTCATACAGATTTGTGCTAACATTTCTAAAGGAAAAAAATAAAGTATTCTATGTTTTTTTCTGTGGTAAGTTATCTTTTTGTCTTTAATCTAGTTTTGTGAATAGACTGAAAGTTAGTTGTCCCATTGTCTTCAGTTTCTTGTTAATACTATCTTCTATGTACAGTAGAATCTGCATTAAGCAGCCACCCATGGGAATTTTTACGATTGACCGCTTAACGGGAGTGGCCTCTTAATAAAATCTCGTGTTTTTTATACTGACATCAATTAATATTACGCTTGGGTGCCGTCGCTAAATCTTGGACATAACTTCCGTAAACTTGTCATTTTGTCCCAACCTTCAATACTACTGTCTATCATTGTCATGCATTCGATAATATTTATCCATTTTTGTAAAATCTCTTGGTTTTTTTTTGCGCTGACATCAATTAATATTACGCTTGAATGCATTGGAAGCAAACGCCAATACTTCACTTGCATCGGTAAATTTGGCCGTCACTGAATCTCGGACATAACTTCTATAAACTTGTCATTTTGTACCAACCTTCAATACTACTGTCTATCATTGTGATATATTCGATAATATTTATCCATTTTTGTGAAGAAAATCGATGAATTAATTTTATTTTATCACATAAGCACATGAACCAAAAACATCGCTGATTTTTCTACCGATTCACAGGGGGGGGGGGGGGCGTAACTCTGTATGTAATATTACAGGTGGCGCTAAAAACGTCTATTTAACAACATCGCGGCTTTTAGTCGGTACTTTCAGTTTATTCAATCAGTATCAAATAATGTTCCTTTACTTGTGAAAACAATGATCAGGTTTGTCGTTTAATAAAACAATAGATTAATTAACAGATAATCCCGGGTTAATTGTTATTTTCACATTTCTTTTTACTTGATCAGTAGTTGTTATATACATATACATTATTTACATGTACATTTAAAATTCAGCCAATAAAGTGGATTAACGTTAATGAATCCGTTAATTCAAGGATAATGATATTTACTTTCCAGCAACAGAATTTAACGGACCGTTAAAGGGCTAATCCCGATAATTTTTGGGTAATAAAACTGTTTAATTTTGTGTTTAAAATCCTCTACCTAAGGGCAGAGAAACTAACTCAGTATTTGTGATACGTTTCAAATAATCTAAACCCGTCAATCTTCATCTGGAAAGGAAACAGGTGTCCCAAGCTGTATTGTGCGGTATCTACGTAAAACCACTTCTTTTATAAAAAATAATTTGTGAAATTTACCTTTCGATATCAAGTACCGTACATGGGTCATTCACTTTATGGACCTCTCAATGAACGGGAGTTGATTATCAGGTCACCAACGAAAAAATAGACCCGAATTCTTAAAAGGGTTACGTGTCCGGATTACCCTATCATGTTCCTGTACAGCATTACACGTACTGTTTAATCAAGACTATACCTGAATCAGCTAATAACAAATTGGTTGATAAAACGGGGATTTCTTAAAAAAAAAACAAGTGTTTGTAGCGCGACCTCGAAACTCGTTAAATTATTCATGAGTCAGTAACTAAAACTGATGTGGGTTTCTACAAACGGGGATTCCTAACAAAAAAATATCCCCTTATTATGTGCAGCCCGACCTTGAAACTTGTTCAATCCGGTCTTTGCCGAGTAAGCTATTAAAAATAATGTATGCGTTTATACTAACAGTACGGTGGCTGATTTAGGACACGCAAAAAAATTTTTTTAAGTCGAGCGCTCGAGATATTAAGTCGAGCGCTCGAGATATTAAGTCGAGCGCTCGAGATAGTTAAGACGAGCGCTCGAGATAGTTAAGTCGAGCGCTCGAGATAATTAAGTCGATCGCTCGAGATAATTAAGTCGAGCATTATCTTGAGCCCTCGACTTAACTATCTTGAGCGCTCGACTTAACTATCTCGAGCGCTCGACTTAACTATCTCGAGCGCTCGACATAGCTATCTCGAGCGCTCGAGATAAAAAAATTTTTTGCGTGTCCTAAATCAACCACGGTATAACAGAGATTCTGCACAAAATATTTCCTTATATTTATGTAACGTGGCCTCGCACCGTGCTATAGCCAGAAGACGCTTCAACATCGGTGACAGACGGCTGTGTGACCAGTCACGTACATTGCGTCATCAATATGTTACATGGCCCTGTTTCTAGTACAGGGGTATACGAGGAATATATAACCGTATAGTAAAGATACTAAATAGATTTATCAAACGGGGTTTCACAATAAAATATTTCCCGATTGTTTGTAGCGCGGCCTCGACCTTGAAACTTGTTTAATCCAGTCTATAGTGAGTCAGCTACTAAAAATAGTGTATGGGTTTATACAATTGAATCGGGGATTCCTAAAATAATGTTGTTTGCAGAAAGCCTCGTCCCTTGTTAGAGCCAGACGGCGCTTTAACATCGGTGAAGACGGCCGTGTATTTGTGGTCGATCACGCCCATTACGCAACCAATATGTCTGATCAAGTGAGTATATTACGAGAAATGATTATATGAGAGAATATGAGGTTATTCAAGCTGTTAAGGTTATCCAGATTCTGATGTAATGATTCAGTTGTTTGTATGATTCAAGTTTATCAGCAATCTAATCTGTTCGATTGTCCAGTATCTGATGTAATGATTTAGGGTTTTGATCTTCTGCAATTCGTTAGGTCATAGTATACGGTTGGATTTTAAATTTCTTTATCATAAAACCAACCCGGGACGTCATGTTAGTTAGACCCAGTTTTATTCGCGTTCAAACCCTAAATGTTCAGCAGGGGCTATTGGCCAATTCAGTGGGTATATCTAATTACACGACAATGGATATAAGATGATAAAGTTTCCATTTAATCGATGTTAGACTGAAAAAAACAACGAAAAGATGACAATTGAGTCTATTTAATATAACACTGGCTAATATGGACCTCTCAATGAACGGGAGTTGATTATCAGGTTACCAACGAAAAAATAGACCCGTACATTGCGTCATCAATATGTTACATGGCCCTGTTTCTAGTACGCTGGTATACGAGGAATATATAACCGTAAAGTAAAGATACTAAATAGATTTATCAAATGGGGATTCATAATAAAATATTTCCCGATTGTTTGTAGCGCGGCCTCGACCTTGAAACTTGTTTAATCCAGTCTATACTGAGTCAGTTACTAAATATAGTGTTTGGGTTTCTACTAACGGGGATTCTGCAAAAAAATATTTCCTTGTATGTAGCGTGGCCTCGCCCTTTGCTAGAGCCAGAAGACGCTTCAATACTGGTGAAAGACGGTCGTGTATTTGTGTTATAAAGTAATTGATCACGCCCATTACGCAACCGATATGTCTGATCAAGTGAGTATATGTGAAATGATTATATGAGAGAATATGAGGTTATTCTAGTTGTTCAGGTTAACCAGTATTTGATGTAATGATCTGTTTGCATTGTTCAAGTTTACCACCAATCTGATCTGTTCGATTGTCCAGTATCTGATGGAATGATTTAGGGTTTTGATCTTCTGCAATTCGACGTTTAGATCATAGTATACGGTTGGATTTTAAATTTCTTTATCATAAAACCAACCCGGGACGTCATGTCAGTTAGACCCAGTTTTATTCGCGTTCAAACCCTAAATGTTCAGCAGGGGTTATTGGCCAATTCAGTGTGTATATCTAATTACACGACAATGGATATAAGATGATAAAGTTTCCATTTAATCGACGTTAGACTGAAAAAAACAACGAAAAGATGAGAATTGAGTCTATTTAATATAACACTGGATAATATATATACACACGTGACTTGATAACTTAGACTACAATATAACTGAATCAGCTTCTATAAATAGTCGGGTTTTTTTAAAAGGGGATTCTACAACAAATATTTCCGTAAATATGTTTAGACCAGCCTCGCCCCCTGTTTTAGAGTCATAACAGGCCCAAATCATCGGCGGAAGACTGTTATATTATAATTAAGAATATCAATATGTCTGATCAAGTGAGTTGTATACCTAAAAACTATTTAAACCTTCAACTATAACCTGTCACATCAAATTACGTCTAGATCAACTGACATCTACGAGCAGTTCATTCGTCTATTTCACCTGATTACAACCACTGACAACCATCAAAGTATTTTAACATCAAAATGATTAAGATTGAATAATAGTTGGTTAGAAAATGATGTGACCATGTTTCAATAAGATTGAGTTAAGGGAGACAACTCCATTAAACACAATTTGGACTAAGACTAGTAATTATTTCCCCTTATTTCATGATGTAGTGCCAGTTATAAATAGACAATTTTTCCTTTATTTTTTTTCTCCCCTCTTCCTGCATTTTTTGGTTGACTTTTTGGTCTAGAATTGGAGAAAAGGCATCAAATTTTCAATTTCATAGCAGTTTTGGGTAATACTGAGGATATTACAGCGGATGGATTGGGGGTGTAAAATGTCTTTCTGCGGAGCAATCATTGTGTCGGAAGTGAGATTTTTACCCCAGCGAACTTCAAATCCCCGTAGCAAAAAATCTAAATGGTCAACCCCCTACAAATTTATGATGAGGAGATTGCCAAATGTGGTCCCCATTGTGCCTAAAAAGATTGGAACCAACGGAATGTTGAGAAAAAAACTACAGCCTGTGATGTTACATGCTTTTAACATTGAAGTCAATGGGCAAATAATTACTAGTCTGAGTCCATTTCAAATGGATGCATACCACCGGGGTTCCCACCATTTCCTTTTATTTATAGATTTTCGATGTTTTATTATGGAGAGAAATAACATATGGTTCAATTTTATTTCTATGATTCGCTTGCGCGTAGGGTTCTTTAGTAGTTAAAGAAAACCGGAGGATCCATAGAAAACACACGAGGTTGAACAGACAATCGAAACCTCGCCAGTTGACCCAATGAAAGACGTCGTCTTATGTTATTTCAATTGCCCGTGAAACCATTACACCCCACCCCCATATAAGGAGTAGGGTCGCCTGTCCAACCTCGTGGGGTTTCTCTGAGTCCCCCGGTTTCCTCCCACTGCTAAAGACCCCTGCGCGCAAGCGAATTATTGAAATAGAATTAGAAAAAAAAAACATAGGAAGAATATATGAACCTTGGCTGGCATTTAGTAGTTGTCTTTTATGTCAATAATACATTGGTTATGAAAATGGTGAGATTTGACCTGTCAAAGTTCACCGACCAGACTTATAAAGACGGGTATTAACCATACAGTGTTCTATGAAAGAAACAATTCCATGACAACGGCACTATGACCCACTCTTAATGATATTTAGCAGTGTGAGGTTGGGGGGGGGGGGTAGTTATGATATCAAATGTATCTATTGAATGATATTTATCGGTGATTATTTAAATATATTTTATTTATTTCAGTCCGAATCAACTAAAACCAACCCTGTTATATACAGTTTTAACGGCACCAATCATTTACAGTTCGGCAATCACAATATCATCGATAACCGTCCATCTAATCAACTAAATGAAGACGTGGATGCCATGAAATGTGAGCTGGAAGATAAAATAGACAAACTCACCGATGACGTGGATACCATGAGATATGAACTGGATGTTAAAAACGATCAAATACACAAACTCACTGATCAAGTAGAGACACTTACATGTGGAATGAACCAACTGACAGAGAGAGTGAGGATTCTAGAAGATGAAAAGGTGGTCAAGAAAACAAACGTGAATAAAAATTCTGACAAGAAAACACAACCGAATAAAAATTCAGACAAGACAGACGAAATGATTACTCTGAAGATATTCATCAGCATTTTCATGTAAATAAACTATTTTATACTAGTAAATGACATAATTTGTTTTTAATACAAACGAAATATTAGGAATATTAAACTAATAGAACCATTAGTAGATGGATGACAGAAACAAAACACGTTTTAATATAATCATTATGATAAAAACTTAACTCATTCATTAATCACAATGTTTGGTGTAAAATTATATATCATAGTTGAAACACTGATATTACTATACAAGATGAGTGATGAAACCACACTAAACAAAAAGGTAAGCATTTTTTTCCGTCCACCGCAGCCTGGTCTTATGACGTCATATAAGGATTGTGGGTTAGGATAAGGGTTAGGATAAGGGCTGTGGCCTGCAGATTTCGTCACAGTCTCGAGATGTAGACATGGCTAGCCCTAACCCTAACCCTGGGCCAAGCCTAACCCTTATCCTAACCCACAATCCTTATATGACGTCATAAGACCAGGCTCCGGTGGACGGTAAAAAACGTTTACCAGTTGATGAAACGTTCTTGTCATCACCCCGATTGATGACGTCAAATAGAGATGACGTCACTAATATAAACGCGCGTATTTTTCTAATAAATAGAACAAATTAGCAGTTTTCACACACACGTGACAGTTATCCCTTCTGTTGACTGTTATTACAATATGGCCCAAGTAGATATTTATCAGAGTTGAACCTGTATTACCTGTATTACATGTACGCGCTATCGCCGATTATTTGGAAACAGTTCCAAAACACATGCATTAGACCCTCTTACATGAAAAACTCGTACATGAAAAACAGGTCCACTATTTCAACGTACATTTTATTTTCCTCTATCCCTTTTTTGGATATCACATGTTATATATTTACCTGTATATACTATTATAATATATATTTTTACCTGTATGATATAAGTATTATAATATATATTTACCTGTATTTACAGGGATATGACTATAAGTATAAGTAGAGATAAAACAGTAGATGAATTAGAGAAGATGGTAAAGGAGGAGTGGAGAAAGAAGTCTGGTAGAGATGGTGGTTATATTTATAGGATCCACAGTGATGATGATCAACAGGACAAGTACAACTACTACAAACAACACAACAAACATCTTCCATTGTCACACTATAATATAACACATGGAGATAAAGTCATGTGTTGGTTCTAGTCTGTTGACTAACTATAAAACAATATTGAACATTTAACATGAACATGTTATAATGTATCAAGTATGCATATAATTTGTATAAAGTAATGATATAGTTTGTATGATATTATTCATATAGTCTAGTAATAAAATAATTAATATTGTATATTTCCACAAACATAACAAATCCAACCAAATCTTTCCTTTGAATTGATAATTTCACATGGGCCTGAGGGATTTCTTTAATGTGACCATGACGTTATGAGAGTGGGTCGGGGTATTATTTATGGATTATAAGGGTGGGTGATACTGTTTGGCTGTGTGGGTGGATGTCTTATGTCGGTGGGTGGCTAAGGGAATGTATGAATACATTGGTGAGTGGGTTATCTGGGTTTGTCGGTGGGTGGGGGTCGATGGGTATATTTAAGCTGGGGTTATTTGGGTTTGTGGGTGGGGCATACTGGCGGTGAGGGTAGATGGATTGTTGAGGGTATGTTCTGGGTGGGGTTATTTGGAAAAGTAGTTGGATGAAGTTATTTAGGAACGTGGTTGGATGGGATATGTTTGGCAAGGGTAATGCATACGAATTGGTGGTGTTAGTATCGAAAACAAATAAATCTGCTTACTTCTTATGACGTCAACTTGGTGTTGTGACGTCATATCGGCAAGTGATGGTCCAGTGAACACAGGTATGTCAAATCATAGAACTAAATACACGTCAAGTCGATCTCACTTGAATTGTGGTTGTTGAACGTGAAGCTGACAACTCAACAAGTATACCAAATGTCATGTCGATCTCACTTGAATTGCTGACAACAACGACATGAATAATTAGGAGATATACAATTCCTGTTACGTATTTAGAGGGGGTTTATTGTCCATTTAACCATGCTTGAATCATTAGAAATACCGTATAAAACTATGACAGTGATGGCTAGCCTAAGATTTCAATGCTATGTATACTGTGCTGGAACTATTTTGTTGTGGTATTAAGTAAATCATAACATTAGAATTATCTCCCTTTGTTTAACCTCGGCAAGCATGGCCGCTACTTCAGCGAAAACTTATTTTGTTTATCCTGTGCAATTTACAGTCTTTTTACCCTTGAACATGTACGTTGGTTTGTTTGACAGTCATACTCGTCACTCAGCTAGCTTTCACAGAGAGTTTTCATCGGAATAAAGGTCATTCAAACGGATATTCGTCTATCTTACTTGGGTGAAGAGAACTCGGGGTTAGCTCACTGTAATTCCTCCCTCGTCCCGAGCGCAGTGGAAAGGCAGTTTAGTTAAAAAGACTAGTTTGCACATGTAAACACGGACATCATAGCTTCAATCACAAGCTATAGGAACAAAATATCAACGTGAGACAACCTCTCATTGTCTGATATAGGTGCTTGGTACACTTGTAAAACAAGTCACGCCAAAAATTTCTGGAAAACTACGGTGGCCCGGTTCAGCCATTTGTAAAAAACAACGATTGCAGTTTTTATTACAAAACATTCTAGGAACTTTTTTGTTTGTTCTATTGACAATAACGGCACGGTTTAACATATTATATAACATTAAATTTATTTGTATGGAACACTATTCCTGCCAAAATAAATAATAAAAGGCATAAATGACAATAAAAGGATTCTTGAATATTTACATTCTTTTAACATTTCTTACTACATATTCATTGAATAACGGTGAATATTATCACGGCAAGGTAAAACTATATTTGTATGGACAGCCCTTACCGCAAAATATTAATTTTCCACATACAAATATGGCATCGGATAATGGACGTGACAACATCTTACAAGGCCCCTCTAGGTCGATGATTACAGTGTCGCGAGCGGCTGGAACAAGCAGATCGGACTCCAGCTCTATGATATTAGAAAAACAGACCAAAGCAAAGACAGCTCGTGCTAAGGCCCAATTTGCGGAACAACGAAAAACTGTTCGTCTAAAACATGCTAATGCAGAATTGGATGCCGAATTAGAATTTATTCAACAGCAAACTGACGTCGCTATCGCTGAGGCTGAAGTTCGTGTTTTTCAATCACACAAAGGCTCAAGTTTTAGATCATGCGAATCTGAATTACGAAGTTTACCAAGGGAAAATTCAATGGAACGCACACAACAATTTGTCGATCAGAATCAAGATACACTATTTGAAAACAACCTAACCGATTATCAAAATCAACAATATGACCCTTACGATAATTATAATGAACAACATTATGATTATCAATCCCAGTGGTACCCGTCTAATCATCAGTATGATTATTACCACAGACCATATTATCCTGAAGTTGATAGCCCTCAAACACGGGTATTGGAACCTGCTGCTCAGCACACACAACTTCCCAGGCAGGCGCCTCCTCTATTACAGGAACGAAATAGGACTCAGGTACAACGTGGACCACCCACCAATGCACCATCTATAAAAACTGACGCAACTGCATTTTCACAACCTCAAGCATTCGGTGCTAGTTCACTTCCACACGCAACTTTAAATAGTAACACCACCATAACAGGTGAACTTTCAAGGTTTTTACTTAAGAAAGACTTACTCCTTTCAAGGTTTACAAAGTTTAATGATCAACCAGAATCCTACGCAGTATGGAAGTCAGGTTTCTTACATATTAAGTCGGAACTCCAAGTCACAACCTCAGAAGAAATGGATTTGCTGATCAAGTGGTTAGGATTGGAATCGTCTAGAAATGCTATTAGTCTTAAGGCAGCTAATGTCAGCAACCCAGCTCGCGGATTAGCACGGATATGGGAACGCCTTGATGAAAGGTATGGAAGCCCAGAACTGGTGGAAGCATCACTCAAGAACAAACTTGCTAACTTTCCGAAGTTATACACTGATAAAGACAATAAGAAACTCTTCGAGTTGTCCGATATTATTTCTGAAATCGAATCGGCCAAGGAAGATCCGATGTATGCTTCACTTTTGGCCTACTTTGACTCTTCATCTGGAGTTATCCCCATAGTAAACAAACTTCCCCGGGGAATTCAAGAGAAATGGACCGGTCAAGCTGTCAAATATAAGAAGACATATCAAGTACCATTTCCACCATTTTCCTTCTTTGCGGAATTTATACGAGATGTAAGCAAGACCAAGAATGATCCAAGTTTTGCCTACGACCGCACTTACAATCAACCAAATAATCAACGGGATAGGCTCCCTTCAAAGGTATCAGCTCCAGCTTTAAGGACGAATATTTCCACACGGAAAACAGAAGTTAAACAGCAATCTGAGGTCACGGATAATAGATCAAAATGTCCAATCCATCATACTAATCACTCGATTAACGAGTGTAATGCCTTTAGATATAAACCCATCAGTGAACGGAAGGCATATTTCAAGACTATTGGGTTTTGCTATAGGTGTTGCGCAACAAAAGAACATTTAATTGCAGCTTGTACAGAAAATATCAAATGCGATATTTGCAATAGCAACCAACATGCTTCTGCTATGTACGTGAATTCGGATTCGGTTACCAGTGGAACCTCTTCAGCTCCAGTCAACCACGGCGGGGAGCGTACGGAACCAAAACAACTTACATCAAAGTGTACACAAGTATGCAGCGATGAGTTTAGAGGCAAGTCTTGTGCGAAAATAATTCAACTAAAAGTCTACCAAACTGAAAATCCAGTTAAGACACTTCAAGTTTATGGCATCTTCGATGATCAAAGTAATAGGTCACTCGGAAACAAAGGCATCTTCGACTCACTCGAAGTTCAGGCAGAACCATTCTCTTACACACTATCATCGTGTGCAGGCACGTTTCCTACGTCTGGCAGAAAGGCAACAGGAATAACTATTGAATCTTTGGATGGAAGCGCGAAATTTGAACTTCCGCAGTTAATTGAGTGCGACCACATACCGGCAATTAGAGATGAAATACCTTCTCCGGAAGTAGCTCTTCATCACTCTCACCTACAGGACATAGCTGAATTCATACCACCAGTGGATGATTTGGTTAATATACAGCTGTTAATTGGCAGAGATTTGATTGAGGCTCATCACGTCTTAGATCAACGGATAGGACCGCGTAATTCACCTTACGCTCAACAACTCCCATTAGGATGGGTAATAGTTGGAGAGGCTTGCCTAGGCAACATACATAAACCGGAAGTAATCAATGTGAACAAAACTCACACTTTACCAAACGGTCGAAATACATTATTCGAGCCCCGTCCGAATAATTTGGAATTAAAGGATCTACATCCAACAAGGTACGATGTCTTCACATCACAGGATTCATTCAACGATGGAATTGGGGAAGCCGTATTTAGACTCTCCCGCAACGACGAAAAACTAGGACCATCGGTAGAAGATCGCGAATTTCTCGTTATCATGGATCGAGAATTCCAGCGTGATTCAAGTGGTAATTGGGTTGCTCCGTTACCCTTTAAGGAAAATAGACCCCGTCTACCAAATAATCGAACTCAGGCAGCCAACAGAGCCAAGTCGTTAGATTATAGTTTAAGAAAGGACTCAACTAAAAGAGCCCACTTCTTCACATTTATGAAAAGGGTATTCGATAACAATCATGCGGAATTGGCACCTCCTCTTAGAGACGATGATGAGTGTTGGTACTTACCCATTTTTGGAGTCTACCATCCTAAGAAGAAAGACCAAATCCGAGCAGTGTTCGATTCTTCAGCTCAGCATAAAAATATCTCCCTTAACAATGTAATGTTGACAGTTCCTGACCTCACCAACAGCTTACTTGGGGTACTTCTTCGCTTTCGCAAACATGAAGTCGGCATCACAGCGGACATCCAGCAGATGTTTCATTGCTTTTTGGTACAGGAAAACCACAGAAACTTCCTGAGATTTCTTTGGTACAAAGATAACATATTCGAAAATGAAATTATCGAATACAGGATGAGAGTACACGTCTTCGGAAACAGTCCTTCTCCAGCAGTGGCTACGTATGGACTGAGACGGTCTGCACTCATAGGACAGGAAACATTTGGCATCGACGTCAAAAACTTCGTAGATAGGAACTTCTACGTCGATGATGGTTTGGCCTCACTTCCCACATCAGAACAGGCCATTGATCTTATGAAAAGAACTCAAAAAGCCCTTCTCGTTGGAGGCAATCTTCATCTTCATAAGATAGCTTCGAACAGCCCAGAAGTCATGGAAGCATTCGCTACCGAAGACCTGGCAAAGGACTTGAAAGAACTCAATTTCTCTACGGACTCGCTACCTATTCAAAGGAGTTTAGGCTTAGCTTGGAACTTAACGTCGGACACATTCACCTTTCAAGTATCACAGGAAATCAAACCTTTTACACGGAGAGGTATATTGTCTACCATAAACAGTCTGTTTGACCCGTTTGGATTTGTCGCTCCAGTCGTCATCCAAGGCAAAATTCTATTGCGGAATCTTATGTCGTCAACTACAGACTGGGATGAACCTCTGCCTACCAAACAACTCACGGAATGGGATAAATGGAGATGTTCATTACAACATCTTGATAATCTACGTATACCTAGAATGTATTCTGATACTTCTTATGGCATTGCTCGTAAGGAACTGCATATCTATTCAGATGCTTCTGAAAAGGCCGTAGCAGCAGTAGCTTACATGAGAACTACATACACTGACGAAAATCATCATGTTGGCTTCATCCTTGGAAAGGCGAAGCTAGCACCAGCTTCTGGTCATACTATCCCCAGGCTCGAACTCTGTGCTGCTGTCTTAGCAGTCGAAATCCACGACATTATCCAAGAACATCTTGATATTACTCCGGATGTCATCACGTTTCACACCAACAGCAAGGTTGTGTTAGGATATATCTACAACAGAACACGTAGGTTCTATCTCTATGTCACTAATAGAATAGACCGCATTAGGAAGTCAACCATTCCTCTACAATGGCAGTTTATCCCTACGGATAAAAATCCTGCAGATCTCGGAACCAGGTCTGTTCCGGCATCTGATCTGGAACATTCGGTATGGCTTAAAGGTCCTACTCACCTTTACCAGAATGTACCACAGTTCAGGAAACTGTAAAGGATGGCATGTTTGTAATGAATCAAAAAATACTGAAGCCCAGCTTAATTCGGAACGGTTCATAATCAAACAAGTTCAACTCGAAACTTATGGAAAAGAACTGATCAAAATAAAAGCTGACAAACCGTTACCAAAGGACAGCACCATAATCACACTAGATCCAGTCATCGACGAATATGGCTTGCTGCGCGTTGGTGGAAGGCTGTCAAAGGCAGAAGTTACAGCTACAGTCAACGCTCGACCTATAGTTCCGGTTTCAACAGACACACAGTCACCGACCATTCTCTCACCACAAACTCTCCTCACTCAAAAGGTTGATCACATCACACAACCTTTAGGACAATTTAATATAAAGTGTAGTACTATAGGTATTGTAGGACTTCTTCTTGTTGTGTTCTTCTTGTGATCGACAATGATACTACAGCAATTAGTTGTAAATAACTTTATTACAAGCTGAATAGTTTCGCAGGTCCCTTGTTCTAAACAGATAATGGCTGGTAGAATATCTGGGTGAGTTTCTAACGAATTTCGCTCTACCCCCTATTTTATATCCCCCAGTTCCTGCAGGCTCAAGATTAACTTTGAACCTACATTCCATTCCAAATATGGAATAAAGCCTTACAATTCTCACCACTACAATCAGGTGATACTCCTTATATGGTCTTCCAACCATAGGTTAAATAACAGGTAGAACTTGACGATTATTTTGACAGTGGTTAGAATTTTACCAAAACATCACTTGTTTTTTATGTATAGCTTTTCATTCAGTGCACTAGGTGCATGTGAATTTGACTTTATAAAAATAGTTGTTTTTAACAATTTTCCCAAAGACACAATATGGTCTTAAAGACCATATTCTTACACAAGGACTTATATAAATCACAATGGAGAGCTGTTCAATCTATGGCTGATACATTCTGGAACAGATGGAGACGTGAATTCCTTCACACTCTACAACCTAGACGAAAATGGCAGAGTACACAACCAAACCTCAAACCAGGAGACGTTGTTCTACTTAAAGATAACCAACTTCATCGCAATGATTGGCCTATTGGTATGGTGGAACAGATTTTCCCTGGAGATGACAACAACGTCAGGAAAGTTACTCTACGGATCATAAAAGATGGTGAACCAACTGTTTATACCAGACCAGTTACTGAATTGGTATTACTTGATTCGGAAACGGACAATTAACATTTTGATAATTTAAAGAGACTCTTCCCAAAGATTGGACATTTTATTTTTAAGTGTTTTATTTCATCAAGTGTTTTAATTTTATTCATTTAAGTGATATCCAGTACAGGATATCAGACGGGGAGTGTGCTGGAACTATTTTGTTGTGGTATTAAGTAAATCATAACATTAGAATTATCTCCCTTTGTTTAACCTCGGCAAGCATGGCCGCTACTTCAGCGGAAACTTATTTTGTTTATCCTGTGCAATTTACAGTCTTTTTACCCTTGAACATGTACGTTGGTTTGTTTGACAGTCATACTCGTCACTCAGCTAGCTTTCACAGAGAGTTTTCATCGGAATAAAGGTCATTCAAACGGATATTCGTCTATCTTACTTGGGTGAAGAGAACTCGGGGTTAGCTCACTGTAATTCCTCCCGCGTCCCGAGCGCAGTGGAAAGGCAGTTTATATACTATTCTGACGTTGTCAACAAATGTCAATTTTGGCATGTTTAGATATTCAGCTGCTATTTTCGACTCCCTAATTGTATTTTCAAGAGGCTTCATGTGACTAATGACTTATTGTAACATGCTTAGGGGTTAATCTTGCGTTTTGATTGGTCGATTAGACAATAACACCCCTCTGTTTTAGCAAGGCGAATAACTGCGTATAAATATTACAGTGTACTTTTTTTTCATTTTGTCCTCAGCCATCTTCCTCAACTCAAATTTTTATTGGCAAATATCTTCATGAAATTCTGCTCAAATGACCATCACACTATTTTCAAACACATCTCTGAAATACATAAAACAGAAGAAAATCAGTCATGAATTAATGAAAACCGTTTTCAGGCTACCAGTGTGGACAATTTTGTTTTTGTTTTTTGCACTCCGCAGTGTTTACTTTAAAGTGGAAATTTTAAATCAAAGTTTGCTCAAATTCTGAATAACATGATCCGTCTGACAATCAGTCATTAGTCAAAGAAAGTGTTTGGAAATATAGTAACTAGGGAAGGTGAAATAAAAGCTGAGAATGGGCCTAGAATAACGGGGAAATTATGCCAAAATTGACAATGATTGACAACACGTCAGAACGATATACATAGCAACCACGTGAATCCTAGGCATTGCATAGTTTTATAGGGTATTTTGAGGGATGTATGTAAGAACTGCTCTACTCCGAACAAGAACCAGCAATAAAATTGTGTTGACAGTCTGCAAATAAAATAATAAAGGCTAAAAACTCACCCATGTCATGGCCATGTTATCACAAACTGAGAAAACGAAGCCATCATTGGACACAGATCACTAAATATTTCTACGCCGGTACAAATTGTAGGGCCATGTTATTTTTAGTCTTTCTCTCCCTTTCCCTTTTTCCCCCTTTTGCATGGTGATTTTTGTTTACTTTTTGGTGTAGAATCGAAGAAAAGGGTTTGAAAATACATCTTCCGCCAGGTTTTGGTGAATATTCATGATTTTGAGGCGGAAGGATACAAGAGTTGTGAGGTTGGTTACGTTGAAAAGGGGGGCCGACAATTGCCTGGTTTGCTGTCTCTACTTCCAGCTTGTGTATCTCAAGTTTTTCATGAAGAAACTCATGCTTTTGGGCAAGAGTTTGCCACATGTTGCTCCATCTGTGTCAGAAAGCGTTCTACCCAACGAATATTTGGGAAAAAGTTACAGCCGGTCTAAGAGACGAGAATTAACATTGAAGTCAATGGGGAAATAATTAGTGATCTGTGACCATCATTGTTACCAAGAAGAGTTACCTCAGTGAAGTCTCGGTCAACAGGCCGTAACTAATTCGTTCACGACTGGCACTGCCGGTCAAAAAGACCACACTAAGGCTAATTTACTTATCTTTTTAAGTCTTCAAACGTTAAAAATATTTTATTTGAAATATTCGAAAAACATTTTCTTCCATAATTTATTTACCAGAGACCAAAGACTCAAGCATTTTAAACTTGAATTTATCTTTGCTTGGATTCCACCACTAATTCGGCACACCTCGGTAAAACGGCAGTCCGTTATCAAGTTACGTCACAACCCTGTCTGACGTCAAAATTGATTTTTTTGATTTTTACGTCATTCAAACCGATTTTCTGTTTTGCGAATTTTAAAGTTTACACAATAAAATAAGTCCTCTTCAAATCCAGAAAAATAGCATGTTACAATGTCGATAAACACCTCCTGCTTCGCATTTAGAGGGGTGTTATTGTCCAATAGACATGTGTATCTCCTAATTATTAGGTAGATCATGTTAGCCAGACTTTGATCAAACCAGGATTTAAAAAAAAACATCCACCTGATTAAGTAAACATTGATTGGTGAGTGAAGCTACATCCTACCAAAAAAGAAAATAAATTAATTGTCCATACTGTGACTGCCTAGTTACGAATATATTTAGATACCTGAAAACAGTTTTAATTAATTTATGACTGAATTTCTACTGTTTTTTGTATTTCAGAAATGTGTTTTCATATAAGATGATGTTTGAAAATGGTGTGATAGTCATATGTGCAGAATTTCTTGAAGATATTTGCCAATAAAGATTTGAGTTGAGGAAGATCATCTAGCACAAAAATTTAAAAAAAGTACACCGTAATATTTATACGCAGTAATTCGCCTTGATAATTCAGAGGGGGTTTATTGTCCATTCGACCACACTTTTCGACCAATCAGAATCGAGGAAATTTCTAATTTGTGCTACAATATGTCAATATATGTCTGTATAGGGTAGGGTAAATACAACACTTTTTCACAAAACACGGAAACTACAAGTGTTTCTTAAGGCGAAATTCGACACTGAATCCAAATCTGAAGAGATTTTTGACCTACAACATGTGCCTAGGTCAGTACAATCGCATTTTTTCAAAATGGTGGTCAAAATATGGCTTTTTTGCTGTTATGCTCTAAAATGATGCGAAATATGGTGTGTAATATATGTTTTCTATGTTTTTCTGGGTCGCTGAGTATGATGCCGTGTTCAAAAATATGATTGTATGGATCAGTAATGATTTTAGTCCACCTTTACGCCCAAAATTGGTTTGTTTTGTGCTATTTCATCATATCTACAGTGATGGAAGTGTTCGATGAATGTTATTTTTGAGTATCGGAGATGATTTGTGAATGTTCTCTTCCAGGTTGTAATTTTTGATGTGCTCTAGCTTATCAGGGATTTAAGTTTTTTGTTATTTGTGTAAGCTTACTTCCAGAGATAATATGATATGATGGCATCATCTACCAAAGCGAAAACAACTCTTAGCGATGCTATAGTTCATGAACTTAAATGTGTTAGCTACAATGAAGAGGAAGAATTCCGTTCCACATGTAAGCTCCAAGTCATATAATTGGATGTATGTTATTATAATAATATAGTAATGTATTTATATAACACCTATTATCCAGTAGACTGCTCAATGGCGTTGAGTTGTCTGTCACAGGAAATGATTTTATATTGAATTCTGCAATAGTTCCTTCTTCTTTCACATGTTGAGGTAACTTGTTCTACAGGACTGGTGCTGCTCAAGAGAAGGCCCTATCACCACACGATACGAGATTTGTTCTTGGAATATCAAGTTGTTGTATATTTGACGACCTGGTTGTTCTGATTGGATTTTATTTGAATTAGGTCCTGGAGATAGTTTGGAGCTGTGGCATGAAGACACTTGTATGTCAACAGTAAAATCTTAAATTCTACACGATTCCTCACGGGTAGCCAATGAAGTTCCCTAATGATTGGTGAAATATGCTCATAAAGTTTGGTTTTAGTTTGGTTTGGCTGTGTTTTGAATCTTCTGTAGACGATTTAATGAAGTTGTTAGGAGACCGTAAAGTAGGGAGTTACAATAGTCCAGGCAAGAAGTTATAGAGGCATTGACAAGAGTTTTGGTCGAATCCACATCAAGATATTTTCGAATTTTACTTATTCGACCACAGGAATTACACATTCTCCAATAGACATCGCAAGGTGGGCCTCAGAGATACAACTGGGTACCATCAGCGAAGAGGTGAAAATTTGCATCACATTCCCTCCATCGTAGCATGTCCGTCATCATTTGTCTGGATGTAGTATCAATTCATTCATTTACTCCATGCAGAAAATTTTCTATGTCGAATTCCATCTGCCAATGGATCTTTTACGCACACGCCAATGTACGAACGAGACCACTGTTATCGTCCCACCAGATCTACTAGACAGCTGTCCGACCCTCCGTCCGCTTCACTAACAAGGAGGTAGGGGGGGGGGGGCACGCCAGAAAATCAGGATGAAATTTCTTGGCCAATGCATGGATGCTTATGAAGTGGGGCCCCAGGTCCCTTTTAATTTTATACATACAGAGAGAGCGAAATGGGGTTTAACGTCCACTCGACACAAACTACGTCATTTCGGGACTAACATATGGTATAATATTATTTCAATAATTCGCTTGCGCGTGGGAATCTTCAACAGTTGAAGGAAACTGGGGGACTCGCAGAAAACTCACGTGGTTGGACAGGCGACCCTAATCCTTGCCACGTAAAACCAGGGAATCGAAACCACGTCAGTTGACTCAATGACAGGCTTTATGATACAGCGCGCACGTGCTAAACATTGGGTCACCAACACCCCCTTTATACATAGTGTGTTACAAATAAAATATTGGGTTACATAAATGCATTGTTTAATTGGTAAAATATATGTATGCCATACTGGGCTTCATAAATCCATTGTTTAATTACAATACACATAGTAGCAATGGAAATCAAACATGTACACAGTACTATATCATACTTTATATTTGCAATGTATCTGATAAATGTTTCTCTTTGATTATGTCATATAAATCTACACAGCTTCAATGAGAATGCAACTATTGTATTTTTTCCGGGGCCAATTTTAGGGGTCACAAAGACTAAAAGGATAGATCACCATAGTAATTAATTTCTCTAGATTTTGTGGGTCTCTATTTATTATTAATGTATACTACTCAAAAGAAGTTAAGGGTCAAACTTTTTTTCTACCAGATAATTGTCTATGCACATATCAGATAAAATTATTGGCGAAAATCGTGTCAAAATTGGTTCACAATATCCTGACGAAAAAAACCTGTGTACAAGGCATATGTCATTTTCAAACAAAATGATGTTGGCAGTCTCCTTAGAAACCATAAACTGAAGCTCAAAACAAGGCCCCACAAAACTACTTGCATCGCCCAAACGCAGTAGGGTACGACTTTTTAGAGTTGATTATGTCCTGGCATGTGCAGTATGCATTTTCCAGGAACAGTTTTGGCATGGCCGTGCTGCTCTCAGTTGAAATTTCAACATGGTCAGACGTCAGCTGAGTGAACTTGACAGAGGAAGAGCCATTGTGTGGCCTCAACAGGGTTTTACAAAGAGGAATGTGGCACAGAGAAACGGTTGTAGCCAGAGTGTGATTTGGAGAGTATGGCAGCGTTTCCAGGCGACCAATTCAATTCAGATTCGCAACGTCAATACCGGCATGTTATTTAAATGGTCTTACTTCAGCGCGTTGTTACAGCGAGATATCTGAAAGATGAACTGTGAAATGCAAGTGGTGTTCAGATATCGGATCAGACCATAAGAAATCGTCGGCGAGCCCACAACATTCTATCTCGACTAGTGGTTCGACCACCTCTTCTTCAACGTCATAGGACAGCTTGTCGTGACTGGTGCACACGTCATAGAGACTGAAGACGGCGACAAAGGGGACGGGTACTCTTCACTGATGAGTCCCGATTTGCATTACAGTTCAATGACGGAGACTATATATGCGTCTATAGGCGGCAAGGAGAAAGATTTGCTGATGTTAACGTTAGACAACGCCATCGGTTTGGAGGTGGTACGGTAATGGTGCGGGCTGGAATTTCGGTATATCACAGGACTCCTCTTTTCGTCGTGAAAAGAACATTTGACGGGTATCAGGTACAGAGACGAAATTTTGCAGTCTTTTGACATCCCAAGTCTTCGTCAAATTGGAGCAGGTTCTGTTCTTCAAGGTGACAATGCTAGACCGCATAGAGCACGAGATGTTAATGATTTTCTCAACCATAATGGTATTGAATGAATGAATTGGCCTGAATACTCTCCTGACTTGGTGGTTTCACTCGTTATTAACAAAATTATCGAATTTGAGACAGTTTTGTTGGACCTCATTATGCTCAAAATAGCGAATTTTCATCAGATCGGCGGAATAGTTGTGTCTATCTTAATATAAGACTTTATCAGGATAAATGTTCAAGTATTTTTAACTTTTCATGAATTATAGTTTTTGAAATTTCAATGTCATTGAAAATATGATATAGCTCTTTGGCCTACTGTTATTTTTTTTTAAATGACAGATTCTCGCAATTTTAACATAGGATATAGACCTTCTTAATGTCTTTTCGAGACTAAAACATGGTTCAATTCTATTTCTAAAATTTGCGCATGCATGTAGGGGTCTTTAGCAGTGGGAGGAAACCGGAGGACCCTTGTCACGTAACTGCCGCATCGAAACCATGCCAGTTTACTCGGTAACAGACCTTATGATACAATACACACGCGCCAACCATTCAGCTATCCACCACCCACCCAGTAGGGGTCTTGATTTACATACCTTGATAAACAAACTAAAATATCTGTTATTGTTCATTTGTAAGATAGCTGTAATTGGTTTCGCGAACGCTTCATTGATTCACACTCCACGCCTTACGACAGCATCGTGTTTTCAGCCTTTGCTGGCGCCCATGTCACCGGAAGTAGTTTACTTAGCGGCCTTATAAAGATGAACATCGGAGCTACAAACTCTTATGTCGAATTGGTCACCGATCTGGGTGATTATGATCCGATTAATGCGACTGTCAATGGGTGTTTTACGTGGACGCCATTGTGTACACAGGGCCGCGGGTTTTAGTCCACCCGGGCGACTAGTTGTCATTATTTGATTCAACCCGCAAGCCAGCATAATTTTATATTTGCCAGCTTTCGTGGAATTAAATACAAAGTTACGTGCAAAGAAACAATGTCGATCATTGAATATTATATTTTCTTGCTTTTCAGCTGAACGTCTGCATGACGTTAATTACGAAGTTTTCGACATTGATCCAACCACAAACAACTCTTCAGAAGCTAATTGTTGTGCTTCAGTAGTTGATTACAGCATCATCAGGTGTAAAGATGGCGTCCATGGAAGATTTGTCAAGATTTCTATAGAAAAATCAAATTTCTTAACTTTGTGTGGATTGGAAATTTATGGCAATTCTAGTAAGTAAACTCTTTCCAGTGGTATTGTTAGAATCATAATATCTGAAAGATTTCATTCCTCGGAACCATAACCAATCTGTCGCGATGACTGTAAAAGATATATTCCAGTTTTATGAAGCCATGGGTGCTCACCGAGGAAGTGGCTACGACCCTTGGTCAGATGGGTGGAAGAACTGCCAAGGAACAGCATCCAATTGTCCAAGTGCAATATTGCAGGTTTCGCGTCTTCGTTGTCAGACGATTTCATTCATTCATTGAGGTCAATACTTCTTTGATGTCAGAAATAGAAACTGGTTAAATATAGGCAGACAATTTATACATGATATTGTAAACGAATCGAAGGCCGGTTTATGACCGATGTCTGTATTTACAACACCTCAGTGATGTGACGTTTCAGTATCCGTTTCTCTGGTGCCTGTTCTGATCCTGCTACATTTGGTGATTAGAGCCGTCAAAGGTAAAACATGCTGGGATACAGTCCAATCTATCACCTCCTCGTTTCATGTAGTTGTGCATCCGGACATTTTTATTTATTTGTACACCAGATTCTTGTCTGTATTACCTTCTCTGTGTGATTAATATTTTAGTATTCAACAACTGTTAACAATGCACAACCGCATCAAGAATGTGCTTTATTTTAGGAGTGAGAGAGAGAGAGAGAGAGAGAGGAGAAATGGGCTTAACGTCCACTCGACACAAGCTAGGTCATTTCGGGATTAACATATGGTTTAATTTTATTTCAATTATTCGCTTACGCATAGGGGTCTTTCGCAGTGTGAGAAAACAGGCGACCCTACTCGTTGTTACGTACAACCGGGGATTCAAAACTAAGGCAGTTGAATCAATGACAAACTTTATGATACAGCTCGCACGGGCTATCCATTCAGCCACCCAATCTCACCCCACCCCACTCACCCTTATTTATCAAGTGAACCATCACTGACAAGGGGAAACCGCGTCAGAAAATCCCGATGAACATTCTCGGCAATGCAGCGATCGTGTAGAAAGGCTTCTACAGCCTAATCCTTTACCCTTCTTAAATAAAGTTATTTATAAATTACCAGGTAGAGCAACCATAATCAATTTTATTTTTATACTTAAATGAAATGAAATGGGGTTTAACGTCCTACTCTTCTGTACCTAACCTGGGCTAATGCAAGACGGGCAGATACCATACAGTGTGCTATGAGGGAAATTTTGCTCGGGCAGCGGAGCTAAGGCCTACTCTTATGTCGAATTCCAACTGCCAAGGAATCTTTTACGTGCACGCCAATGTGTACACGGGACCTCTGTTTTTAGTCCCATCGGAACGACTAGGTGGCTGTCCTTGTCAGGCCCTCTGTTCTGCATCACTGACAAGGGGAAACCACGCCGGAAAATCGAGATGAACTTACTCGGATAATGCAGGGATCGAACACCCGACCTCCAGGTTAGCGAGCCAGCGACTCACCCATTTAGCCACGTGATCCCCATACTTTTATACACCCATACTTATTTAATCTTTGTTACAGTGAATAAGACGAGTGACACCTGTAATCAAAGATATGAATGTAAGAAATTACCAGGTAAGGGAGACATATTAAATACATGTAGTTCGATTTCACATATACGCTCACATTCGTATATCCCGCCACCTCTGCCGTCTATCTGTAATTCGTGTAAGCCATTTACTATGGAAGACTATTTCTACTTCCATACTCTACTGGTCTTAATTGTTCAGATTTAAACCTTGATGGGAGTATCCTGCTAATGAGTAATGATAAATTATCCTAAACAAATTCGAACCCACTTCCATCTCATTAATTAGCCTCACTGTCAATTATTAAAATCATTCTAATTCATAATTAATTAATTGTTTTTCGTAGCGCAATTTCAAGCAGCGTTCTTAAGTTACAAACCCTAGCACAAAACAAGTTCATATGTCCCGTTGGTTCTGTAGGTGATTGGTCGGTCTAAAAAGATAGACTCAATGTGATGAAGCTTATTTGTGGGGAATTTTACCAGGATAGCGTACCATCCGAACGACTAGACAGTTGCCCTTGTCCCGCATCACTGACAAGGGAAAAACATTCGGTCAATGCAGAGGTCGAAGACCCGATCTCCAGGCTAGTGAGCCAGCGTCTTATCCAATATCACACACACACACACACACACACACACACACACACACACCCTCCGAAACAATGTTCAAATGTGTTGACATGGCCATAGAAAAACAGTCCACGAACTAGACGGAGATAGCTATGTAAGTGAATTTATTTTAAAAATGAATTATGTAAGAGCTAAATTATTAATTCGTCATTTATGTAGATGACAAGTCCATCGTCAATTATCTAGGTCATCGGATGATCACAATTTTAAAAAATGAATAATCGGGTACTTGCTTATTATCGAAAAATGTTAGCATTAAAAATCGAGACAGCGCTATCGTCACTTCCCACAGAAGTATAATATTATTAAATAACATAAAACCAATTACGAACAATCCAATCCATTAGACAAAATTCGAAAGTTCTAAAAAAAAGTATAGGCAAATTAGTGTAATCAGCATATGGACTGTTCGTCGTGTAAAACGACAGCGACATACAGTGGTATATGGTGTCCGGAATAATAGGCTTACTCTGTCTGGTGCCACACCCGCCATAGCTGCGTCCAAACGTATGCAATTTGACTTAATTTCTACCAATAGATTCATTTCCATGATCTAGGTTTATACTGTCGCTCCTTTTCTAAATCTCAGATAATGTTTTTTAATTTGGTAACAGACACCTATTACATAACCTTGATGACATCGCGCCTGGTACGTTCGTGCATTTTTATGCGCGAACTCTTAGTTTTCCTATTACTGGCACGCGCACGGGCACTATTTCTTTTTCTTTTGCATGTACCAAAATCGAGGGTTTTGCGCGGAGGTACTTTTGAGGTATTAGCCTGAGAAGCATAACACTTGCCACTGTACCTGTATATCGCTAATTATAAATCGAGTGTGTGAAGACAGTTTATATAGATCACGCGAAAATCTTTCAGTACAGAGTTTATTCTCGCTGTATTTGCAGCTAAGAAAACCAATGGGACTATTTTCTCAACAGTGTATGAACTTTTTCATAAGCGATAATATCCTTACACCGAGAGAAATTATATAGTCTCGGTGAAAAACCATGATCATCTGGTAAAAAATTACTTTTCTATTTTTTGGAACGAAAAACAGTGTTTTTAAAAACAAACGAACCTGCCGCACATGAGGAAGTCATTATACTAATAATAACAGACGAGAACTCTTTTTGGGCACAGGCTTACTCACTGAGTAGTAAATCGTCCACAAAAAATCATGAATGAACTCTAATAAGAGTAGCGACGACTGTAGACAGTAAGTAGGTTATACACTATACTTTTGAGTCGAGATTACTCGCTTTGAGTCGAGATTACCAGCTTTCAGGTCACCGATAACCAATTATGTCAGAAATACCATACTGACATTCGGTTTTTTCAAGTTGTACGCGAACTAACAATCGGCGCCCTAACTGTCTTCGTCAGCTACTTTCAGTTTCACAATGGCGTACGACATTCGGTTTTTCAAGTTGTACGCGAACTAACAATCGACGCCCTAGCTGTTTCGTCAGCTATTTTCAGTTGCTGGCGTACGGCCAGTGCCGGTGGGAAAAGACAACATTAAAATCAGAAATAGTTTATTTATTATTGTCGGACTTACGGTATCAATCCTGTCTAACAAATCATAAAGCTGTGGTGTTAGTATTTCAACGTAACACCACAGCCACTGTAACAATTCATAATACATCTAACTATCACTCCCTACACATTTCCCCTCGACCTAATTTCCCAACCGTCAACAACACATCTCATACATCCAGTTCACTGATTAACCCTTGTACCACGTCTACTGGATTTAAGAAGTGTCTAAATTATAAGGAAATTTGTATGAAGGTTGCAATAATTGATCACCGTGCCACTCAAATCTAAAGTTTGAGTGGTCAAAGTTTAAAATGTCCTGTCATAACCAAGGCAAATCAATTAGGAACGCTCATTTTACATGAATTTTCAGGAGGTGACAACATTGCTGTGGACAAATCAACCAAACAGAGCTCGACCTTTGGTGTCTTTCGGTCTAGTAGGGCAGTTGACGGAGACAAAGATGGCGACCATAATGGACTTGGTGGCAGCTGTCAACATACTGATTCTGGTGACTTCAATCCGTGGTGGCAAGTTGATCTAGAATGGATGTATGACATCACAAGTATAACTATATCTAACAGATATGATGACAAGGATGGTAAGTAATGGGGGTGGGGGTGGGGGTGGTTGGAGGGAGGAGGGGCTGAATGGTTAAGATCATAAGGCTTGTCATTGAGTTAAGTGACGTGGTTTCGCTTCCTAGTTAGTACGTGACAGATTAGGGTCGTCAGGCCAACCTCGCGGGTTGTCTCCACGTCATCAGGCCTTCTCCCACAGCTACAGACCCATACGCGCAATCGAATGAAATAAAACGGAACCATATATAATCCTGCTGTCGTCGATGGGTCCTTTAATTTATTTGCCAGTAATCAGGTAGCCATTGTACGGTAGGCTACTCAATATACATGCGTGAGCCTACTAATAATTAAAGCACATGTGTTAATGATGTTTAAAATATTGAAGCAACATCCTGAATTAATTCTCAGCTAAAATTATAAAGTACTTGGTTGAAACCATTAGGTAGGGGTGGGGTGGGGCGTCCAGTGGTTAAACATGTGCGTGTTAGGTGATAAGATCAGTCATAGAATCAAGGGGTGTGGTTTCGAATCCCCGCTTGTATGTGACAAGGATCAGGGTCGAAAGGGTCTGGTGTGTTTCCAGTGGACGTTTACACAAATCTCTCTCGTAACATTCAACACGAACTACCACAATCTTATAGTTATTTTGTCTTTGTTTCAGTCCGCATTCATTATCCCAGTTGAAGCAGAGTACCTGGACGTTAAAACCACATTGTATTTCATTTTTTTATTCCAGCTGTTGGTGCACGGTTGTCTGATGTGGTTTATGAGCGGTTGTCTGATGTGAGTGTACTGGCGTATGATTCAGATCCTTCTGTCGGTAATCCATCATCAACACTGTGTAAATTTCTACCAGGAGTGTTCGGATGTACCGTGAGAACATTTGAATGTGACGAGAAAACAGTGGGCAGGTTTATCAGGATAACCAAACCAACAGAATTCCTCACTTTATGTGAAGTGGAGGTGACGGGTATAAAACAGTAACAAATTGAATTTTTCGGCCATATTGGCAAAACAAGTGGCTGGATTGATTTTTGATTGCAATATTTCGATTCAGAGAACCTTAAAACATACGAATAGACACATCCGAAGCCTATATTGCATAATTTTATATTTCCCCGCCACATCTGACCACCATTTTGTATTTGGCCCTATAGCGGCTTCCGCCAGCATTTTAGAGAGAGACACCCAAGCTTTATCGCTTCAGCATGTTTTTTTCAAATAGAAACCACCTTCAAATCAACTTCCCCGCAAATTGGTCACGGATTTTAGGTCTCGTACCCAACTATATGGATATCGGATGATAATAGATATATCTAGGCTAAAAGTAACTCGAGGCAAATCGTCTATTATACTATCAATTACTTTAACACAATCATAAGATCGATCTGATAAAAACACTTAAAGAACATAGATTAACAATAATCAATTTACTAGATAACTTAGAAATGAAATCAATACAGATCGATATATTTACCATGGTATATATAACATCAAACAATTTCAATATTCGACAAGGTTGGCCCAGTTCGCCTTTATTCTGATTCGCCTGGTCAAGGGCTTTTATCGATTCTGGACCAAATCGTTGCCATGTGGAATGGAGTAGGTGGCTTTTGGCGCATGCCAGCTGTAGAGTTTTGAAGAAAAAGATCTCATTAATTTCTGGCAACGAAATTCATAACAATCCTCCTCGGTGTCTGGGCGTCGGTGGCTAAGTGGGTTGCTAATTTGGAGGTGACGGTTTACCACTCAGTGTTGACCGGGAGAGTCTGTTAACTGGCGTGGTTTCCCCCTTTTTCAGTGGTGTACAACAGAGGGCATGTCTAGTCTTATGATTGGGGGGGGGGGGGGGGGGTAGAGAAAGAAAGAAACAAAAGAAAGAAAGAGAGAGAGAGATTGGATTTAACGTCCATTCTATAGGAACCATGACATTTCCGGACTAACATATTATTTCAGTAGTAATTGGCTTGGACGTAGGAGTCTTTATCAGTCGGAGGAAACCCACGAGGTTGAACATGCGACTCTACTCCATGTCTCGAACATCCAGGGAATCGAAAAGCCTTATAATACAGCACACACGTGCTAACCATTCTGGAATCCCCCACCCCTATCATTTAGCAAAAACCCGTACCATCAATTACAAATCTGGAAGACTTTCGATATACATGATATATTTTAAAATAAATGGATTTATCCGAAACGATCGTAATGCTCCAAAATCCATTAGTACCAAATGTTTTAGGTATACTTGAAACAGACTAAATCTTTTTATAAACAATTGAGATTTATAAACACATGTGAAGATTTCCGATGTTTATCTACGATTCGCATCCCGTTTATTACTTCCTTGTATTTGATCACAGATAGCGTTTTTGAATTTCCATTTCCTGTCAGGTTTTGTTGAATATGCGGACGATCGGGCTTCTTTATCACGAAACTCGAAGTCATGACATTTTAGCAGTTCAACATTTTCATAGAGAATGAACTATAATCCTATTTACAAATTGTCCTTCTTAACCAAAGGCTTCATACTTAAAATATTTGAGTGACAAATTGTGGATCTTAACCAATTAAAAAGTTTTATACTTAAAATATTTGACTTTGAAGTTTCGAGAATAAGTCCCCTGGAAGCAAACATAGGTCTTCTATGATGAATGGCTACTAAAATAAGGTCACTGTCTATAAACGCTATTGAACAGGCCTAGGAAGAATCGAGATGATAAATCCCCTTTAAATATTTTCATTAAAGGATAGAGATATTTTCGGCTTTTTTTTGCTTTAGAGATCCAGATCATCGTAATGTTCAAGCAACTGTTACTCTTGTTAGCCTGTGAACTTTGACCCTTGTTAGCCTGTGAACTTTGACCCGTTGCATGAACACTGAGTGTCATATTATACATAATATTATTCGTATGAAATCCCTTTATGTAAATGAAGACGGAATAATAATACTAATAATCATAATAGTTGATTGTTTAAAGCAGACTAAATACAAATTTATCCCAGCCCGCTGTACAGTATAAGAATAAAAATAATAATAATGATAACGACAAGGGAATGAAACAGATAATCTTTAAAAATGGCGCAAACTAGTAGTATAAAATGATTTAAAAATAGAATAAAATAATTCAGAAAAATAGTATAAAATAATTTAAAAAATGAAAGGAGACTATAACCGATTGGCCAGTATAAGCCGTTTTTTCTCTATGGCAGAGTTAACATATTTGCATATTGATAATACCGTAACTTACATCTGAAAGCCTCTAACCGGTTCTAACACTGACCATTAGTAGTTGTTAGACACCCTTTTCGCCATGAGGATATACGTATGTTAGCGGAAAGAGGATACGTAAAAATATCGTCAGCGATAGTACTTCGGCGGAAACGGACGATAATTAAGATATTTCGCAAAAGCATATAAAGTCAATGTTTAATTCAATGAAATTTTGACCATTTTCGACTCTAGAAAACTAAAATTACCCGGATGTTTCTCTGTATTTGAAAATGGAAATTATGTTAATTGAGAGAATTTCTGTTTCCGGAATTTTTTCCTTTTTTTTCACGGATATTTTTGTTACAGTGTAGGAATAAGTGGAGCGAAATAAATGTGTTTCCAATTTACATTTAAAAGATTTTAATAGCACGAATAGATTCATTCTGGTAGGCTGGGCATGCGCCATGCAGAGGGCTATGAGGGACACTGCCAATAGGCAGCGAGACGCCCTACTCTTACATCGAATTCCAACTTCCAAGGGATCTTTACGACTCGATGGTGTCCCTTGCCAGGCCATCTGCCCTGCAACATTGACGGGAGTGGGGTGGGATCGCTGGGAAATCTCCCTTGTTTTTCTCTGCCAATGCAGGAATCTGACACCGGACCGCCAGGTTAGCTATCTGTAATTGTAAGGACGGGCACTGTTGAATTTTTTGTGAAGGTCGGGGATATAGCAACGTACTTTTGGCATCAGTCATCTGTCCATGTTTTAATACCAAAGGGCCTTCTATCTGCCGAGGACCGAGCATGTCCCGATCTGATAATCGCGACCCCTCTTTATATCTATCTATCTATCAAGTGTATTAATAATATCTGTTACGTCTCGTATTCACTCCTGGTGTTTTGTTTTACAGAATGATTCCCCCTGCTAGAGTTGCAGTACAGAGAAACTGACAGTCTTAAGTTGTTAGCGTCGTATCGAAAAGGAACCCATGACAGACGGAATTTAACTAAAAGTAGACCGTAGCGTCACTGTCCGATCACAATTTCCCCCTCAGTGTCAAGTCGTTAGCATCGTATCAAAAATGAACCCATGACAGACCGACCGTAGCGTCGCTGGCCGATCACAATTCCCCTGTTATTGTGTTAGTATCCATAGATTAACCTTCAGGCCGTGAAGTATCGCTACTATATCTACTTATCTGTTGTCTACGTGGTTCTGTTATTGTCGGTTTTTTTTTTATTGATCCCCAACCCGTTTTTATTGTTTAATATACTCTTATATTAGAGGATGTTTAAATACATAATGATAAAAAAAAACTGTCGTGAAATCGATGCTGATACCGCCGGCAATCTGACTCCATCAAAAATATACAAATATAAAAAAGATGTTCTGGCCTGTGGGTGAAAATGTCTTCTGTTCTTTTGGATATAAATTACAGTTCTAAAACTATTTGTTATAATTGTTCAAATGTCGATGACCAGAACAAGATTTGAGAAGACAGTCTACTACAATGGACGCCACCGAGACACTGAAAATATTTTTCTTAATCTTGATGGGAACATCTTTGGCGACAGGTAAGAGTATGCATTTCAGGACCGGATTAAGGATCGGATGTTGCTGTTTAATTTTTTGTACCATATAAATACATAGTGGGCATATGTTCGTGGTATACCCAATTTGCATTGTTGCTGGAAGGACCAGTGTTGGAGCAACGGCGGCTGAATGATTAAGACGCTGGCTCGCTAGCCCAGGAGGTATTGGGTTTGCTCCCGGTGTTGGTCGAGAAAGTCCATTGGGATTTTTTCCCTGTCAGCGGTGCAGGTTGCAGGGAGTAACAAGGACGGATGCACGTAAAAGAGCCTTTGGCAGTTCTCCCGTCGAGAGGCAACACCTAGTAACTCAATTTTTTTTCTTATTTTGCGAAAACAAAGGAAAACACTATGACAGAATTTTAAACTCCAGCTTATCCGACGATTTGACTCTTTAGTTACTAGGTTTTTCTGGTATACTAGGCAAGTGAAGGAAGTTGCTAGGTAATGTCATGGGTGTAACTGCTTACAAAACCAAGAGATCTGAATAATTAGTACAACAGCAAACACATACCTTAGTAACTACAAATTTGATCCTAACTCAATTTGATAAAAAAAAGTGAGTTACTAGCTTTAGATTTTTGACGGGAGACTGTAGCCCCGCTGTCCGGGCAAAATCCCCCCCCATATTGTATAGCGTATGCTCATTTATATTAGCCCAATCGGTGTAGAACACTAGAACTTAAACCCCAATCATTTGAAAAATGGGAATACCCTTATATAAGTTGGATGATTTTGTAACAAGTTCGACAAGTAACATTTCATACAATTGGGTGTATCACCCACAGCGTTTCTTGTCAAGTCCGCCATCCTGCATCACTGACAAGGGGGAATCACGCCGGAAAATCTGGATGAACCTTCTCGGCCAATGCAAGGATCAAATACAGAACTATAGGTCATTTACAGTATAGACCTCTGAAGGGACGGAAATCGATTATCAGGTCACCCAACGAATACAATGAACCGAATTCTTTAGAAGGTTATGTGTCCGGATAAGCATTGTTGACGTTCACGCTCAATGGATTCAACACTTTGAGCTAAAATTTCGAGACAAGGAAAATACACCATTCCTCTACATTTTGGCACTTACATTTCAAACGTACTTGGACTTTGTTTTAGACTCGGTTACAATCGGAATAGTTACTTTAAATAAAATAAAACCAAGTACCAAACCATTAGTCAAAATTCGAAGTCCTAAAAAACGGTCGAGGCAAAATAGCGTAATCAGCAAATGGACTTTCATCGTGTACAAAATACACGACAAACAGTGGTATAACAGGTAGCCGGAAGAGTAAGCTTGTCCTGCCTAGCGTCACACCCGCCATAGCTAGTCCCGAAATGACCTAGTTTGTGTTGAGTGGGCGTTAAACCCCATTTCTCTCTCTCTCTCTCGCTCCCACACGCCATAGCTGCATCCAAACTATTAGACGAAATCTCAGTAAACTAGCATGATTGGCCAATGGACTATCGGTATACAAAATGCACATGATGAACAGTGTTAACGATGTAGTAGACAGACATAATTTGGGAGATAATTAAATATATCTTGAATAATGGCCGAGAGAGACATTTTATTTTTACCAATCAAGTCAATATGACAGCCATAAAAATTTTTACGGTTTCTAATGAGTTCAGTGCGCAAGTATTCTTGTAGTTGAAGCCTAGATGACAAATGTTTCGATCTACTTAAAAAAATCGCCAAACGAATTAGCTGAGACACAAACACTTCATTTATTTTGCGCGTAGTAAGTCTGATCTTTTTATAAATAATAGCATTGGCCTCCTTTTAATCCCCGTAACAGTTTTCTGTTGTGTAGGATTAGGTCTCGTGTACACATTGGCGTACACGTAAGAGTAGACCGTAGCGCCGCTGCCCGGGCAAAATTTCCCCCATAGCACACTGTATTGTGTATGCCCGTCTTCCATTAGCCCAGGTTAGGTACAGAAGAGTCGGACGTCAAACCCCATTTCATTTCATTTCATAGCACGTTGTATGGCTTATGTACGACGTCATTAACCATTTTTTATCCCCATATTTTAGAAATGGCCCCGTAATAGGTTAATTAACAAGTTCTCAGAGCATTTATATCAATTCTATTAGATACATAACAGGTTAAAAAAGGGTTTCTTCGTGATATTGATACAAAAGAAAATCGTTTAATGTAGAAAACGTCTCGAAGACGGATTAAGTATCCTTTTTTCCCCTCGTTGTTAGTTTCTGTTTGAGTTCGTTGCTAAAATGGATTTCTTTCTATATGAAGAGATCGTGTAAATATAACAAAAAACCTACATAATGATATGTTAATAGATTTCCTTCCTTTGTTTTATCAACTCGGCCACATCCGTCCATAGATCGATTAAAAATCAATATTAATGAAAGGAAAATCAGAAGAAACAGAAATCATTGTCATTAAAACCAAAATGGACGTGCTTAAAAGGTGGTTCGTGTTAATGCTTTATCCGGGCTCTAAACAATTCACATATTTAGGAAGTATGTGTGGTTGTATTAAAAAAATAACATCAAATAAAAAACATGCAATATACTAAAGTTTTACTAGTTAACGAGATTTACACAACAAGAAGATTAAGAAATAATATTTAGTGAACGCATCCAATCCGGTGTTGTCTGGGAGGTGGGAAAACATGGGTTTAGATCAAGTCAGGTGGTGCCTGGGGGTCGAGAGAGAGATAGAGGGAGAGAGGGAGAAAGAGAGAGAGAGAAAGAGCAAACATGGGGTTAACGTCAAATCGACACAAACTAGGTCATTGGACACACGGTTCAATTTTCTTTCAGTAATTCTCTTAGGGGTCTTTAGCTGTAGGCGGAAAACCTACGAATCGGAGAAATACCACGACGTTAGGACAGGCGACCTCTTGTCACGCGCGCAGTGCTTGACATTCGCCCCCCCCCCTCGCTTCGTTTGTATTAAATATCTTGGTTTCATTTTATTGTCACCAGTCTGTATACTCCATGTCATAAAAACATAATAATTTATATATTTGTTTCAACAGCTGATTGCGACGAACCAGGACCGGTGATCAATTCGTATCGAATCTCTGATGGTGTTGTATTAGCAGAAGGTTCAAGTATAGAGTACACGTGTTATAGTGGTTATATCCACATTTATGGGGATTTAACACGGAACTGTACTAATGGCACTTTTACAGGAAAACCACCTATCTGTAAATGTAAGATTAGTTGATTTAGTCATTTTATTATTTCATCAATTTATTATTCATTATTCCGTTATTCCGTCATTTCATTATTTATTTATTTCATTTTGTTGTCTTTCATTATCTTATTATTTCATTATCCTCATATTTCATTATTTTATTATTTTTTTCATTTTGTCATTAATTAATTAATTCATTCATTCATTCATTCATTCTGTCAATCATATGATATGTATACATGCTATGAATGGAACTGACCATACGTCCTTACAATGATCATCCTGAGGGTTTCTGCTAGAGGGGGTCTTAAAGTGGAGGGGTGTCTGGTGTCTGGTATCCTTAACCCTAACCCTAACCATTACTTGCACCCCTGAACCTGGGTAGGACAGGTGAACCCGGCTGGCAGTCAAACTTAAATTTACTTGCCTCCTCCAAGGTCTTATCATTGATGGCAACGTGGGCCATACTGCACACGCTCGCCATTCTGTGATTGACTTACACCCGGAGTTTCTCTTGTTGAGGGGTTTCAACTTCGGCCCTTCCCTGCAAAGACACTGTGCCTTATCCAAAAGCTGAACCAAACCTATTTGGCACGTTTCTTAGGTGAACACTTGTCACCACGCTATCACCTTTTGTGGTAGTGGACGCAAAGCCCCCGGAACAAACCATCAACCCTCGCTACAACCTGTTCTCTGTTTTCTAATTTTAGTAGTTTGTGGTACCCCCCGAGATTACTGGGGATCCAACAAAACGATTTATGGAACCTACCCTGGAGCGGAAACTTTATATAAATGTAAGTCAGACAACGCTATAGAGGCAACGGCAACGTGTAATGAATATGGACAGTGGGAGTACTTCGATACATTTCCTTGCTATGGTAAGACGCTTAATATGAAAAAAAAATACAACACAATTTATATGGAAAACAATCACTAGTTTATACAAATATGGTACGACGTTTCGACAAGTATTCTCTTATCATTTTTCCATATAAATTGTGTTGTGTTTATGTGATGTGTTTAATCACTAAATGCCACCCAAAGATTTTACTCTTTAAAATATTATTCCATTGATATGATAAGACATATATATTCCCTTGTAATGATAAGACACTTGATATGTTCCCTTGGTGTGATAAGACACTTACATCCAGAATTACATGTTTTTAAGTTATATTCTTAAAATATATTAAAATAAAGCCTTAAAATAGATGATATCTATAAACAGTCCTACCCTGTTAAAGAATAATCCTATTAATCCTATAATTCACTATTGCCAGTTGAGAAATTGGCAAAACTGTCATTTTCAACTTCATATTCAAACGGAGGAAATAGAAAAACAGGGAAGGTAATTGTGTTATTATTTCCGGTGTCAATGATTTTTCAGTGTGTGAAATAATGCCTATGATCGTGTGGTAGTGAGTTGACAACCTATTAAGAAAAAGCAAAAGACATAGAAATAATTATGTTTTTTGACTTTGTTAGAAAATATGAAATTCTCGCTTGTCAATGATTTTTCAGTGTGTGAAATAATGCCTATGATCGTATGGTAGTGAGTTGACAGCCTATTAAGCAAAAGACATAGAAATAATTATGTTTTTTGACTTTGTTAGAAAATATGAAATTTTCGCTTTAATGTATGCTCGTGTTTTGTTAAGTCACTTAATACTGTATATTTCCGTGTTATGGTGAGACACTTAATGTAGAATATTTTGAAAATGTATTAGCTAATACATTACATGGAAACTACTTTAATTGCCCTAGTTATTTGAAACATAAAAATATCCACATATACCATATCTTTATAGTATGGTATTTTAATTATACAAGACCCTGTTTAATGTTTTTTTTAATGATACAAGACCCTGTTTAATAATACACAATTTAGAATATAGGAAACTTTCTCGGCAATACCATTAATATCGACTGATCTTACTAACGTTCTTTTTCAAATGTAAACCGGCAATAACCACACATTAGCTACCTGACCATCTGTAATTAGAGGTGATATAAGGTGCTCTTGAAGCCTTAATTATAACAAGCCACGTGTATTCCTCGCTACATATAGATTGATGATTCATCCTAACGTTATATTTTGTGTTAGTTTAACGTAATGCATGTGTTGTGTTAACGTAATGTAACATACGTGTTGTGTTAGCTTAACGTAATGCATGTGTTGTGTTAAAGTAATGTAACATACGTGTTGTGTTAACGTAATGTAATGTTAATACGTGTTGTGTTAACGAAAGCCAATATATGTTCTATGCTAATGTAATGTAACGTATGTGTTGTGCTAACGAAAGGCAATATATGGTATGTGCTAACGTATTGTAATGTACGTGTTATGTTAACTTAAAGTAATGCACGTGTTGTGTTAACTTGACGTAATGTATGCGTTGTGTTAACGTAGCGTAATATGTGCATGGTGTGTTAACGTAATGTAATATACGTGTTGTGTTATTTTAACGTAATCATAATATGTTGTGCTAACGTAATGTTACATACGTGCAGTGTTAATGAAATGACATATATATGTACTGTGTGTTAACGTAATATAATATATGTGTTGTGCTAACGTAATGTAATATAATTTGTGATATGACGTTTATATTTATATTTATTTATATTAACACCATGCAATCATTACATTTGTGTTGTGTTACTTGTTGTGATATTAATGTGAGGAAATGAATATAAAATTTGTAGTCATTATCTTTTCAGATACGCTTAACTTGGCTCTAGGAAAACCATATGAACCCGCTTCTGATACAAGAATAGCAATATTACTAGACGGTGATATGAACACAACCACCGACCTAGGATACTCAAACTTAACAAGTTTTTCTATTGACATAGCCGAAGAAAATGAGTTTTACGATATCAAAAACGTCATCGTTTTCTTTGACCAATACTCTGGTAAATACATTTAGAAGATTTATAATATTAGTTTAAATATGTATTATGTAAGAATTCCAAGATAAATAACAGACTGTTCTCGTTATAATAATTAAAAATTAGTTTATGAAAGGGAAATATGTTGACTATTTAAGTAAAATTTCTTCATTTTGAGCGGTGTCAATGGTCAATTAAAGTTAAATTATGGGAGATAAGATAATGAGTTGGCAGTTCTCACTATAATAGTTTTTTTTAAAAAAAGCTTGTTAATGTAAATGCAATTTGCTGAAAATTTGAGTCAAATTGATTCACTATGAACCAAGAAATAAGCGAATGACAGTTACGCTTAGCTTCGGTCATCATTACTAAAGTCGGTAAGACAAAACTAGTAGTCTCGATTATCCATTTAATGGTTAATCACGAAGGAAAATTTTGCGGTAAATCGAACTATAATCCAAAAAATATCGCAGGCTAACCTACCTTGACACCGAGGGCTGATTATGGTCTGGATAAGTTAATTAATGTCTAATTAATAGTTTTTATAATATTCCAGTCCCACAGAAAGACCTACAATGGGGATGTTTAGCTCTTGCATAATGTATATAATAATAACGGTGAATTTGCTACTGTACGTTGTTACCATAATAGCAAAAGTCTCGATTATCCAGTGTTTGGTTAAATTATTAACCGGCAATCATGTTTAAATCCGTTGAAAAACACTAAATGCCGGAAAACACCCTAAATGGGTAACCCGGAGCCTGATCCTCTGTTTGTGGGGGCTATAGGGTTATGGCTAGGTTTAGTTTTTTGTGTGTTTTCCGGAGGACTAGACGCCGAGTTGCCTATTTAGATTGTTTTCCGATATTTACTGTGTTTTCCTGTATTTAGTGTTTTTCCAGTGTTTTCCGGTAGTCAATATAACATGATGTTTTCCAGTGTTTCCGGTTGTTTTCCGGTGTTTTTTTGGTATTATCCGGTATATAGTATACCCCCTGGCAACCGAAAGCACACCACTAGACTCAATGACAGACGTAGTGATCTAATGATGAAAACATTTGAGTATCACACATGCTTAAGCTTTATATTTGTACCTGGAGCCACGGTGACTCAGCTGGTCGGACGTTGGTTCTCTAACCAGGAGGCCGCGTATTCAGTCCCTGCGTTGTCCGACAAAGTTCATCTTCAGCGGTGCAGCACGGGGGACTGATAAGGAACAAAGTTGGGACGAAAAATCGAGGTCCGCTGTAAATATTGCTGTACATATAAAAAAAAACTATTGTGGCCCGCTAGAATTGAATATAGGAGTGGGCGGTAGCGCCGCTGTCCCAGGAAAACTGCCCTCTTAGCACACTACATGCCTTATCACCGTTTTCATTAGCCCAGCCGGAGCCCAACAATATGACGTTAAACTTCGTCTATTTCATTTCTGCTTCTTTTTCTAGAGATACATTTAACCAAACTAAAGGTCTGTTTAAACCGTAAGTTTAAACATGCTACCTTAAATCGGGTCTGTGTTGAAACAGATATACCTGGCGGGGTGGTGGCTGATTTTATTCATGATGTACCTTTCCATGGTCAGCTGGCTAACCAGATTGAAATAGTTGCTATCATGGAGCCAGGTAGCCTTGGCAGGTTTGGAGCCGATGAAGTGAGCGTGTACGGCCGGAAACGCATCCGTAAGTTGGCTATTGGTTATCATGGGTATATATGAATAATTAAACGCATCTACGTCGGCAATTAACAATAATAACGTTATTGGGATTCCAAGTTTAGTACTAGTGGGAAATAATCATAAAGAACTAGAGCTGTGAAAACATCGTGCGGGTGCCTAGCTTTAAGTAACAGAATCTAAATTTATCTCACCCAAATCATGAATTGCTTTCACATTTCACCTGGGAGAAAATTACTTATAACTCAGAATTCATTTACCATTCCCGTTAAATACCTCTATGGTTGACGCAAACTTTCCTACAAGATCGCAGATAAAGGGTCATTGGTTTGAGGCTAAATGACGAATGGCGATTATTTGGCTTACGGTTAACCGATCCACACCGTGAGTCCATACTTATGATTTGGTGACAAAATATTGCGAACTCTTTCAATGTTCAGGGGGAGAATTCGAATGTTCAGGGGGAGAATTCGAATCTCGAATTTCAAACATGTTTCTGTTTAACGATACAAACGTTTATAGTGTCTCTCGGGAAGCCATAACATACGTGTAACAATAATATGGCGTAAACATAGTGTAACAATAAACATAGTGTAACCGTAAACATAGTGTAACAATAAACATAGTGTAACAGACATAGTGTAACACTAAACATAGTGTAACACTAAACATAGTGTAACAGACATAGTATAAACACAAACATAGTGTAACAATAAACATATGGTAACAATAAACATATGGTAACAATAAACATAGTGCAATAATAAACATAGGGTAACTTTAAACACAGTGTAACATTAAACATAGTGTAACAATAAACATAGTGTAACAATAAACAATATCTTGGAGGAGCATAAAGATAGGGCAGGGTAACCATAGCCATGTGATAACACGGGTGACCATATATACAATATCTCTAGGGTAACCGTAACCATAGGTATTGTTGTTTAGGGTTTTTTTAGTATTTTGGTGTATTATATATTGTAGTTGATTGTGGAGAACCATTGTTTATTTACGGTGCGGAAGTAACACTAGATGTGAAAGATTATCTACCAGTTGGTCATTATAAATGTCGAGATGGGTTTTACCAGAATAAACAGTTTGATCTGTCTTTTTGTAATCCATTTTTCAAATGGGTTTCCAGACCTCAACCAATATCTTGTACAGGTATACCGCCCATTTATTCCTTTAAATTAAATTATGTTGTCCAATTACATAAAATGTTGCACGCAAACAAAAATGAACTAACACGTGGTTTAATGTCCTACTGTTTTTCAAACCGTGTGCTATAAGGAAATTTGTCCGGACAGCGGCGCTGAGGCCTACATTTATATCAAATTCCAACTGCCAAGGGATATTGTACGTACCAGCGTGTACACGGGACCTCAATAATCCGTCTATATGACTGACTAGACATCTATCTTTGTCATCCGTCCTGCACCACTGACAAGAGTAAACAAGGGTAAACAGCACCAGAAGCACGTAAATAAACCCTTGACAGATGAAATTCGAAATAAGGGGGAGCCATAGCGACGCTGTCCGGGCAAAATATCCCGAATGGCATACAGCATAATGTATGCACGTATCCAGTAGCCTAGTACATGTAGAGCAGTTAGAAATATTTCATTTTATTTTACCCTGTCTAAAGAAGGGGTAGGCATACTGTGTCTCCTACGATCGAATCTGACCAGGAGGTCTAAGAAAACTTTGGGAAAATAGTCAATGACCATAGATTGGTTACTTAATCATAGCACCTCGATTTGAATAACAAGTACTGGTTTTAAAAGACAAAATAAATACCATACCCTGTAAATCAATAATACTTTGTTTTGTTACTGGAACAGACGAACCAGTTCTACCTTTGGATGAGGTCTTAACACCTGAACAACTGTTAGACGGCGATGACTCAACTTGCATCCCAATAGATACGGGTACTGTGAAAGCTTCAGCTATCGCATTTAAAGCTCCGCAATATGTGGAAATAGATGAGGTGCATATAACAATCCACAGTAAGTTATCTTTATGATTATTTAAAGAGAGAGAGAGGGGGAGAGAGAGAGACAGAAAGAGAGACGGGGGTTCACATTAATTTCTGTACCTCTGGCAGGAAACCAATGGACCCGGTGAAAATCCATGGGGTGGGAAAGGCGACCCTACTACTAGTTAAACCATATGTTAGTCCCGAAATGACCAAGCTTGTGTCGAGTGGACGTTAAACCCCAATTCTGTCTCTCTATTTTAATATTTCTGAATAAGTACTATTCTCTTAATTTTTATCGATTTAATTTAACAGATGGAGAAAATTTTGACCGGGTTTCTATTTATAGAGAACTTGATGGAGGCTACACACCCTGCGATCGAGTCTCTACTTCCAACATCCACCAAACAATCAATATATTCAACTGTAAATATCAGAAAGCTGGGCGAATCGTATTTTCAAGGACAGATCCAGTTGGAACAATGTCAATCTGTGAATTCAGGGTGACCGGAAGAAAATTTAATACAGGTACAGTTCAGGAGAACGTTAGATTGGCGACCATCCTGCACATCTTAGCACATATGACGTCATATGTGGATTGTGGGTTAGGGTAAAAGTTAGGGCCTGCAGATTTCGTTAAAGTCTCATGGGGTAAACATGACTAGAACTAACCCACACCCTTGACCATGTCTTACCATGTCTTACCGTAACCTAACCCTAACGCACAATCCACAGGTGACGTCAAATGTGTAGGGCCGTTCCGAAGTGGCGTCCTACCCAGTTTGACTATGACTGTTACGGTATTCGATACAAAAGTTGTAGTGGTAACTGTAATTGTTTACCCATGACTATAATTAAACACACATTAGTCCACTTAAGTGGGTAAGACACTGGCTCGCTAGGCTGGAGGTCGGTTGTTCGATCCCTGCATTGGCCAAGAAAGTTCATCCAGATTTTTCGGTGTGGTTTAGCCTTGTCAGTGGTGCAGGGCGGAGGGCCTGACAAGGGTTGTCTAGTCGTTCGTGTACACATTGGCTTGCACTTAAATGATCCCTTTTGAAATAAGACGACTACGTAAAATGTAAGCAGAATGGTATCTGCTTCATGAAATTGCTAGCAAACTTGAATTTATTAACGTCCACGCAACCAAACTAGATTATTTCGAGACTAAAAGTGGTTCATTTATGGTAGTAAGAGGAAACCTGAGAACCTGGAGAATAGCCACCAGGTTGAGCATATGACCATGGGATCAATGTTGACCACTCATATCTGTAGTGAAATTATATTATTGAATGTTTCAGCTCTTGAATGCTTTAGAATGGATGATGCCAGTGACTATAAGGGTACTATTAATAGAGGTTCATCTGGTAAAATTTGTCTACCATGGGGAGGCCAGACTACATACGAAGCCCCTGAAAATTACTGCCGTTCCTTAACTTTTTCGAAACCCTGGTGTTTTGTAGACAATTATGGCACATGGGAACATTGTCCTGTTTTTAAATGCGGTAAATAGTGTTTAGTAATTGTAACAGTAACTATTCAAATTAATCAAAAATGCTACGTATTCTTCGGGAAGTACATATACCGTGTTGACATAACACAATTGGAGAGGTTTATTGGCCCCTATGTGTATGACATGTGAAACGGTGTAGAAAAATAGTCTATTAGATTTTCGTCTTTGATTGGTATTTAGAAATTGAACATATTAATACAGGGTACAATTTTATGGAGAAAGACGAGAGCATTCTCGTCGAAAAGTCGCGTCAGATTAAACTCAGTAATTGTGTATTCATAAAATTGCACCTTGTGTTAATGTACAAAATGTTGGATACAACCCCTACCGGGGTCAAATATCTATTTCCGGTGTAAGGATGTCTGTGTTTAGATTACCACTACCGTCGCATACGTGTCTTGGCATTTGGAATTCGATGAAATATAAATGATGCCCCGCCGATCTGCCAACATGTCCTCTATTTCGCATGCTCGTGTTCGTTTTCCTGGATGGTACAGTATTCTGATCTAATTAAGCATCCTATCCCTGGGAAATATTCCAATAAAATAGCTGTAGAAATAGGAGTGTGGAGACAAAAACGGCGGATGGAAAACGGCGGATGGGTGGGAACGAGAAAAAAAGGTCATAAAGAGTACTATGAGGGAAATTTTGCCCAGGCATCGGCACCACGGCCTACTCTTATATCGAATTTCAACTGCTCATGGATATTGTACGTGCACATAAACTTGTTCACGACTAGCCAGCTATTCTATAATCACAACCTATGTAGATAACAACTTATACCTAACTCTATGACTTTTTTCCTTCAGAGAATTATTGTAAGCTGCGATCCGATGGGTTTGATTACAAAGGTCAGCAATCGTTCACCGTATCAGGACGTAAATGTCGTAATTGGAATATATCCGAGTCAAACCACGGACAAGTGCCCGCGGAGTTATCTTTTCCTGATGGTGATAGAAATCATGGGTTTTGTCGTAATCCGGGAAAGAGCCATAGTGGGCCATGGTGTTATATAGAAGGAGCGACTGATGACTTTGAGTTGTGTCCAATTCCAAACTGTCGTAAGTTTTTATTTTAATCTGCTCTCGGCCCTGGTGATGTGTTAAAGTTTACTGTAAAGTTGACATCGTTCACTTAGCAACCGTTTATAAATGAATGTATATAGTACTAGCAGATCATATGCGTATAGTTAAAAAAAATTGCGAGTAAACAGGCAGAAGTCAGGAAGTACGTGTTACGTCACTATGGTGATACAACTGTCATTACTAAAAGGCCCAGGTTCATACGTCATTCATCTGAGCGGCTATAATTAGTAGTATTGTCCAACGTTGATTCTTTAACATCGAATAGAAAAATTGTCTTGTTTTTACTCTTCTCTAGTTACTTTTTAACTATGACAAGACCAAATCGAAAGAGGATTGTCTTACTTTATAATCATTGAATTGGCAAAGTAGAATCCCGAGTTATTTGGCGATTATTCGGTACTAAATTGAATACCGAAAACTTCCGTCACATTGCTCCACACTGAACCGAGATATTAGCTTGTGAAGTTTGAGCATAGTCTCGATCATCGTTACTGAAATCGGTACGATGAAAAAAACCACAGCATCTGTTATCCCTGTTTGGATTCAATCATCAATGAGCATTGAACAACAGATCGGATTCAAATCCAGTGAAACTCCGACGCATAAAATGGCATCAAGAGTTGATTAAGGTACATTAATAATTTGGAAAATATTTCAGGTCTAAAGAAAGACCTACAATAGGCAGATTTAGCTCTCGCATAATGCATGTTTAAGTTTATTCAATAATTAAAACTAGTGATATTATATATTTATTTGATTTGTAGCTGAGGGATTATTTGTTCTAAATATAATGAACTGTTCTGGTTTACAACCTATGGTATTACAGACAGCATATTATCATAATTCTACCGAGGATGATGTTCAGTTTGTTTATAATTTAACATTAGACTATGATTACACCCAACAATACTGTCAACAGTCTCTACAACATGTTATATATGGTTACAGTTCCTCGCATTATCCACAGTGGATTCAAATACATATATCTTGTGGTAGGTAAATACAGGATTGTTATTTCCGGTGCCCCCCCCCCTCTTGTCAGTGACAAGGATAACTGTCTAGTTGGTCGTATGGGACAAAAAAACAGGTCCTGTGTATTGACGGGCTCGTAACCCGTGACGTGCTCGTAACGAGCTTGCCAGTTGGAATTTGTCATAAGAGTAGACGTATTTAAAATTAGATCTTCACTTAGACCAGCACAATATTTAAGTTGCACCTTTATATATTCATGTTTCTTACTGTTCTAACTTTTTTTTTTGACATTTTTTGAGCTATTTCAGTCAAGATATTGGTAAATATAGGTCATGATTGTCGTCTACATGACTAACTAATAGAAACGAGGGGCATATGCATTGGGTGTGTAGTGAGAGTAAAATGTGTAACACTACAGATAACAGACCATCAGCATAGGTTGTAGATCTTTTATTGAGAACATGGAATAGACATAGATCGGAAGGAGCTCTATTCAAGTCTGACTTACTGTCAGTTAATTCTGGCTTTATAAAGCATACAGCCATTAAGAATAATGATACATGACAGATTAACTTATATGGAATTGAGAGTATAGTTTCTATAACTGCACTGCATCTTCCCTTTAATGTCGCGAAGTTCTGCCGAGTGTTAAACACATAGATCATGTGTAGGTTATAAATAACATATAAATAAATAAGATATTTAATGAGATCGTGCCTTTTGTCAAAACTAGCAGAGGTCATTCGTGTGTTGCCCGTTAATAACATATTGAACAGATTAGCAGAAGTTGTATATAGTTGAAAACGTCAAATATAATATAATGTCAAATCTAGCAAAGTTCTATGTAAAAATAACTTTGTCACATTCCTTCATCACCCATGAGTTATGTACCAAAAGGACATAACAAACACAATTGAAAACGTCCAATATAATATAATGTCAAATCTAGCAAAGTTCCATATCACTTTGTCACATTCCTTCATCACCCATGAGTTATGTACCAAAAGGACATAACAAACACCATTCTCACAGGTGGGACACTGTTTCCATCTGTATACATTGATGTTTCACACAATAAAATTACATTACACACGAATTAGGAAGAGCACACGCGATATAACACAGCAAACCTGATATAACAACAGTACGCATGAAATAATAAAAGTACATATGATAAACTTAGAACACACGCGATTATATATATATATATATATATATATATTACAAGTCCGGAACAACCTTGGTCCTAGAAGTTTTTGTAGGACGATACCATTCTAAGTGTACACTTCCTGTTACCATTACATTTGGTACTGACATCATAATATTTAATTTTCCACTGGCATCCTTCTTGATAAACTTATGACAAAGTTAATGTCACAGGATTATGTCGTAGTGCTGGTGTGGAATCATCTATTCCAGCGAACGTATTTCCGTCCTCGGTCTCCGCCGACACCATCTCCTTATGAGCAGCATACGTTGCCCTGACTCTGTCATTTTCGAATTTCTTGGCTAATTTTCCTTGACGAATTTGAAAGTATCGTACCAAAAGATAAGTAACGACACTAATAGTTAAAATGAGCCCAATAATACTTAATACAGAATTTGTGTGAGGCCATGGCTTGTCTACAACTTTAAGAGGTGTGAGTTCTTTGATAAATTTCTTAATAGGTATTTCTTTCACATCTTTTAGGGTAGGGGGAAGTTCAGGAATTTCAAGATTTGGAAATGCTATAGATAAAGGTTTCCACAAGGCAAGACTTGAAATATTAAAATGAGTATTAATGTTTTGAAAGGTATTTTGGATATGAAAAGTGCTTTCTCGATTATAAATTGGTAAAAGAGAAATATATTCATTTGATGCCGAACAAGACATATTTAACTTTAGGATATCAATAGGTGGCTTTGCAGTAATGGATAACGTTGAGGTTGAATATTTTTTTTGATTACAAACAAGTGAAAAACGTAATAAATTTTGAGTGGATACGGCCCAATAACCATCGGTTAGATATTCAGCTAAAGGCAAAATTATTGTAGGTTGAACATTTACGGTACACACGTCTTTACTCAATTTTGTGTTTTGCATAAACAAAGCGATTACACATAATTTACTTAAATTAATGGGATACAGTGGACTTTTGATAGAACAAGTTTTTACAAGCCGATTGCTATCAGCTTATATTCACCTGCTTTTGTTCTAAGTTCTGTATATAAAGATTGTATATCCTGAATATCTTGCAAACGATTAGCAAATAAACTAGCATAGTCCATATTGGTTTGTTGCTTAATATATTTAGAAATTATCTGATGGGCAGTAGCAATTCCCTTCTTTTTATCTCGACTTAACGAGGAAATAAATGTATTATAAGGCTTTAAATCAATAACAAAAGAGACAAGCCAACGAGATCTCGATGTACTAAATTCACTTATTTGTCGAAAGACAACATTTTCACGAATAAGGAAAGAATTAATACCGCCAAGAAAAATGAAAATGAGTGAGAGTTTCATCTTAATCCTTTTCAATGTGGAGATTACATGTAACTGGAGAATTCTGGCGTCTACAAGATGGCCTACGGCTACATATGAGGACTGGTTCACGTTGTTTCTGGTTCTGGTTCACTGGATCACGAGCACCATTTCTTATATCTGTAACACTACAGATAACAGACCATCAGCATAGGTTGTAGATCTTTTATTGAGAACATGGAATAGACATAGATCGGAAGGAGCTCTATTCAAGTCTGACTTACTGTCAGTTAATTCTGGCTTTATAAAGCATACAGCCATTAAGAATAATGATACATGACAGATTAACTTATATGGAATTGAGAGTATAGTTTCTATAACTGCACTGCATCTTCCCTTTAATGTCGCGAAGTTCTGCCGAGTGTTAAACACATAGATCATGTGTAGGTTATAAATAACATATAAATAAATAAGATATTTAATGAGATCGTGCCTTTTGTCAAAACTAGCAGAGGTCATTCGTGTGTTGCCCGTTAATAACATATTGAACAGATTAGCAGAAGTTGTATATAGTTGAAAACGTCAAATATAATATAATGTCAAATCTAGCAAAGTTCTATGTAAAAATAACTTTGTCACATTCCTTCATCACCCATGAGTTATGTACCAAAAGGACATAACAAACACAATTGAAAACGTCCAATATAATATAATGTCAAATCTAGCAAAGTTCCATATCACTTTGTCACAAATGTCCGGAGGATCTGCTCTTATTTCAAATGCTGGGGAGGGGGTCTTTTACGTGTACACCCATGTAAATAGTTCGTCTCATCCGAACACAATTAAGCGAATAATAGAATTGTTTCTTATTTTATAGTTGTTGAAGATTTAATTCCGTCACAAGTAAACACATCTTACTGTATGACCACATCGTCTATAAGTTCTGAAACAACGTCCACATTAATAGCAGAGTCAACAACACCATTGTCCGTTATTACGTCAACAACTTTAGAAAATACGCCATCTTTTGACTTGACATCAACACCTGATACATCGACAGAACTTCCGGATTTCTCGCCAACTCTAGATGTATCAACAACGTTTCTTTTTGAATATTTAACGATTGCATTGTGTTCAACGACATCTACCTCAGTCAGTCCTACTTTATCAACTCTATCGGACGTCACTTCAACTGTATCTGAAGCAAATCCAACGTCGCTTTACGTCACGACGGCCTTATCTGACGTCATTTCAACACCGCTTTACGTTACCTCATCTGTATCCGGCGTTACTACACCACTTCAAGTAACATCCGATGTATCTGACGTCACTTCAACACCACTTTACGTCACGGCATCTGTATCTGACGTTGCTACACCGCTCCAAGTCACATCAACTGTGTCTGACGTGACTTCAACATCGCTTCACGTCACATCACCCGTATCTGACGTCACTTCCGTACAGATTCACACCACATCACCTACAACGCAATCTAACGCTACTAGTAACAATTGTACTTGTAGATGTTACATGAAAAGCGATTGGAACATTAGTCAAGAAGTACTGGAAGAACGTATAGAAAGTTTAACAAGGCCCCTTATTGTCGAAACTGATACGTTATCGGCTAATGTTCGTAAATATATAAGTGTTGAAGATCCGCGACCATCTGCTACCTATGTTGGATCCGCCGCCATATTTATATTTACTATGACGTTTGTTTTCATTGTTTTACCAGATATCATTAATGTTGTATATTTTTTAAAGAAATCAACAGTGACGACTAAAAGGAACATAACACTGCTTGAATAATACTGATATTTCTTTTCAGCCTTATTACTTGGAACGTCTGGATAGCTGAGGCTAGCACATTTACAGAAAACATCTTCAAAGAGACGAATTTACGGATTATAGACATACATGTAATATAATCATGGATATTTTAAATTTTGTCGGACAACACCTTTAGTCAAGTCCTTAATTATTATATTCGAGTAACCGTTACCATTCGAGTAACCGTTGCCATTCGAGTAACCGTTACCATGACGCAATACGTTTGCTATGAGTTATCATGATGCTATGCGTTTGGTTCCCATAGCCGTTATAAGGACGCTATAAACTTGGTTTTAGTAACCGTGATCATGATGCTATGAATTTTGTTCTAGTAACCATGATCATGATGTTATAAATTTGGTTCTAGTAACCGTGATCATGATGCTATAAATTTGGTTTTAGTAGCTGTAAACATGATGCTATAAATTTGGTTATAGTAACCGTGATCATGATGCTATAAATTTGGTTCTAGTATCCGTGATCATGATGCTATAAATTTGGTTCGAGAAACTGTAATCACGAGGTTAATATAACAATAATCGGGGGGTGGGGTGGGCGTTAAACGCCATTTCTCTCTCCCTCTCTCTCTCTCTAACAATAATCTTTGCACTATAGAGTAACTTAGAGAAGCGTTTGGTTCACTGTGTACATTTTGGGCAATCTCGTTTCCAGAGGCAGCCGCGGGACGGAGGTCTCTGGTTCCTTCGACTGGCCATTTTTACCACTTTTTTCCAAACCTAAGCCCCGCCCATTCTGACGTCTAATTGGTCAATCTTTTTGGGTCGATTTCTCGAAAACTAGAGGTCGGGTCGTCGTTTCGTTTGTTGTAAAATGATCCTTGAGTCAAAGTCAACTCGCTGACATAAAAAAGTGGATCCTAAACGTACAAATTCAAGTTTTTGTACAGATCTATTTTTCTACCCGTGGGTATATTTTTAAGTGATTCGGTCACCCAGGCACGTAAAATAAATACATGTCACGTGATAGTCATGTGATTCGTAACTTTCCGGAAAATGGCTACCCCGATTCATACGAGAAATTTCTTCAAAAATTTTTCTTGTTTCGAGATTGCATTTTGGGATGATTTCTGTGCTTCAAACGATATATGATCAAAAATCCTAAACTTGTAAAATCGATTACGCACTTATGTATGTTTTACTTCAAAAGATGTCTGTCATACGACGGGGATACTTCAATTGTTTTCTAATATTCATTTTGATAAAAATAACCGATTGTATAAATGTATAAACAAATATTAACCTCCACACTTGTATAATTTTATGAAATAATAAAATATTTATTCCCAAGAATAATTATACAAATTTTATAGAACGAAACAAAAACCATATTTACCCCGAGAACGGAGATGGTTAAATTCGTGTTTATTCATGTTTAGTTTAAACAAACAAATAAATAATAATAATAACAATTTATTTTCTACAGTCAGACACGTGTACATATCAACGAACTTTACAGAATTAACACAAATTATAGAACAAAAAAGAAACACTAAAGGACTATAAAAATATTTCAAGGATAAAAGTTTGAGAATATATTTTTCCTTAAAAAGTAAACTTTTAGGGATCTTTTAAAAGATGTAGAAGAGGGAACCGCACGAAACAGGATTTTGTCAATACGTATTTGGGGTGGTAGGTATTTAACGCGTGTGCGTTGTAGCATAAGGTCTGCCATTGACCTAAATGACGTGGTTTTCATTGATCACTTGAACGTGACAAGGAGTAGCCTCGCCTGTCCAGACTCTTGGATTTTGTCCGGGTTCTCCGGTGCCCTACCACTGCTAAAGACCCCTAACCACTATCAATTATCAATACATATCGAGTAAACCCATCCTTTTGATTGGTGAACCATCCCCGACAGTATTCTGTAGGTAAATCAACATACTTCTAAATTCATCAATATTGATATAGGTTCCCTGTAATATAAACAATATACAATAATATAACGTTTATATGATATAGGTTCCCTGTAATATACAATAATATAACCCATATTTAATATAGGTTTCCTGTAAAAATAAACAATAACACCGTAATATAATATAGGCTCCCTGTAATATACAACAGTATAACCCAATCTAATGTAGGTTTCCTGTAATACAAACAATATATAACAACATAAAAAATGTATACCCCAGCCCCCATCCATCCGCTCCACCATCTGTGAAATGTATAATTCTTAAGATACATTATGGAGGAATAGGTTCTCTGTGATATAAACAATACAGTCTCCTTATAATATAGGTTCTCTGTAACATAATTAAGCAATATACTACAATATAACCTATTTCCATTATAAACAATATAACCTATATCTAATATAGGTTTCATGTAATATATATATACAATGTAACGTTTCCTGTAATATATTTTGACAGTGGTCATAAGAATTATCAAATATTTGCTAATGTTGGGAAATGGCGAGCCCGAGGCATCATTGGGTTATTTAAAATAGTGCGTTACACCCCTGAGATAATACTATTCTATTTTCAGTTGAATAAATGCCACATATTGTTGAGGAAAGATAGGTCTTTGTTCTGACATTGTACCGCAAAATAATTACTATATGTATTAGAGAGAGGAATGGGGTTTAACGTCCACTCGACACAAACTAGGTCATTTCGTTTGATTTTATTTCAATAATTCGCTCGCGCCTGGGGTTCATTAGTAGCGGGAAGAAACCGGATGACCCGGAGAAAGCCCCCAGGTTGGACAGGTGACCCTGCTCCTTGTCACGTACAACCGAGGATTCAAAATCACACCAGCTGACCCAGTAAAAGGCTCTATGACACAGCGCGCAAGTTGTAAATGGTGCAACTGAATTGACCCATGATATGTACGAGGACGTCCATCCCTGCTTTTGGTGTTTGGAGAGAGAGGGGGGGGGGGGGAGAGAGAGAGAGAGAGAGAGAGAGAGAGAGAGAGAGAGAGAGAGAGAGAGAGAGAGAGAGAGGCTCGAAAGTTCACTGACACAAACTAGGGTATTTCAATACAAATGGTTCAATATTACTTCAATAATTCGCTTGCGCCTATAGGCTTTTAGCAGTTGGATGAAGCCGCCGGATTCGAGGAAAACCCACGGGATTGGACAGACGACTCTAGACGCCTTGTTATGTACAAGCGAAGAATCGCAACCGCGCCACTTGACTCAATGACAGACCTTGTGATCCCCGCCCCACCCACCCTTTAACCACACCCACCCACCCGTTAACCCCCACCCCACCCTCGTCTTAGATTGAGTAAGGTACATTAATTACATGGAGATGACGTTTTCCACCATTAGAAACGTATGCAGCTCTACCATGCAGAACTCGTCTGTTCTGGAAGGTCATCATGTCACCAGGCTGAAGTCGAACTCCATACTATAATAATAATAACAATAACAATAATAACAAAAACAATAATAATAATAACAATAATATTAATAACAATAATAATAATAATAATAACATAAACATCAATAATAATAATAACAATAATAATAATAATTAAATCCAAAACATAATAGAAAAATGAAACTATGAAGCTTAGCCTACATATTTATCGTCACTTCCAGTCATTTGTTATGGTATCAAGACTTTTGATAGGATGAAAGAGAATTGTTAAAATTGGCCAAAATGTCGCAATGAAATGATTCAGCCGGGCATGGGTATTAGATCACTAAACATATTTACCTTATAAGGCCATGTGTGTACAGCTTGAACCAACATCTGAAAGGCTTTATAAAATGGTTCAACGTCTCCCTGGAAGTCAAATAAAAAATGATAACAATTAGTGTTGTGTGTTAGAACCTGAATCATGTTGGCACATTGCAAGAGTTATCGTCAATAGTTGGCGATGTTGTCAGAGGAAAAGTTATGATGGGAGCTTGACTTTTATTTTTAATGGAAGGAGATTTGTTTGTGACAAGAGTGTTAAATATTGAGTTAGGAATTTGGCTCCGTTAAATAGAGAGTTGTTAACGAAAGTGTTATGGTTTCTTATTACTAAACAGCCATGTAAATAATAAAAGTTGCATACAGACTTTGGGTTAGTTGAACAAATTGTACCCACATCTTCTTTACACAGCAGAAATATAAATGAAATGAAATAGAATTTAACATCCTACTGTTCTGATTCTAAACTGGGCTAATAAAGACGGGCATACGTCATACAGTTTGCTATGAGAGACAATTTGCACAGGCAACGGCACTATGGCCTACTCTTATTTCGATTTCCAAATGTCAAGGGATATTTTACATGCACGCCAATGTGTACACGGGAGTTCGGGTTTTCGTCCCATCCCAACGACTAGTCAGCTGTCCTTGTAAGGTCCTCCGCTTTGCATCACTGACAAGGGGAAACCACGCCAGAAAATCTGGATGAACTTTCTCGGCCAGATCGTGTTATAAGTTTTACTCTGTACAATCCATATACTAATGTCATATACTTAAGTACTCGGCTGGAAAGAGCAGCTTTCTTGTCGTTCGGATGGGACGAAAAGCCGAGTTTCCGTGTATACGTTGACGTGCACGTAAATGATCCCTTGGCATTTGGAATTCGAAAGAAAAGTTGGACATAGTGCTGTTGTTGTTCTTTGTGTTTAACGTTTGCTTCCACCGAAGGTGATATCGCAGACAGGTCTTATTTTTCATTTTTCATCATCTTAGCGCACGCGCAGGAGTCTTTGCTGTGGGAGGAAACCGGAGTTGAGAAGGAGCCCCTATCTCCATGCCACATACGCTCACACCATGGCTCGAAACAACAGCCGCAAGCTAGAGGAGACCGGCAAGCTAGAGGTCGAAGCGCGGCACTCTAGACCACTAGGCCATCCCATGGCACAATTTCTCTCATAGCATTTTGTATGGCGTATGCCCGTCTTCGTTAGCCTAATTGAAGCAGAACAATGGGATGTTAAATCCGATTTCATCTCATTTCAGTTAGTAAACTAACTTATTCATATTACTAAACAACGGTGGTCTGGAACCATCTTCAGTTATTTCTGCTAAAATAAGTTACTCCCCTTTATTAATAGAAGGCTTCCGTCCTAGAAGGAATTCTGGGATAGAGTGAAATGCAGGAGAACTGTTGGATCCTTCGCTCTTCTGCTTGTTATGAACAATCATGACCAGCGTGTGGACTATGAACCCCACACATTTAGTACATGCTACATAAACCATGAGATGTAATAAAATTAATGGCTATAATTAGTTTATATTCAAAAATAAGCATAGCCTACCTCGTCAACTTGTAGAGGTCCATTGACGCTTTCGTGGTAGGCAATGGCAACGACCTAACAAACAGACAATTATGAAATCATTTGAACTTTGGTCAATTTGACAATTCTGATAAACCTCACGGGTTTACACCGGGATTGAGCCCGAGGCCGTCTTGTTAGCTAGTCCGCCTCTTATATACTCACATACCGCGGTATCCGTTCACAGTGATTCCCAGAACGAAATTTAGAAGATTGTTATAGTTCTATTCGAAAATACGTCCCGACCAATTAGAAAGCCATAAATTTCCATTTAGGGCTTAAATAGAACTAAAATGACCCATAATGACGTCACTAAAATTTAATTGGGTAATAAATGTATAATTCTCATTAAACTGTAGATCTTGTCAGTCCCCATGTATTTATTTAAATGCCTATATAATAAAACTCACGTGTCCATAATTATTGAGATGTATAACATGTCGTCTGATCTGCAAATGGACAGGAAGTTCCCTACAATAAAATCAACAACATTGGGTGAACTGTGGACATCTGTTGATGATTCGCATTCGGTTAACTAATATTAATAAAACAGAAACATAAAAATCCGCCGATCTTGTACAATCAATGTGTGTATTAAAATCTCCCGTTATATGGCAAAACCTAGCAAGTCAAATTTTGGTGAAAATTGAGTTAGATCTGAAAAGGCTTCTAATTAACTTCCTCTAAAAAGACGAAATAAAATTGGTTTTATATTCAGTAGATTAATTCTGAAACAAAACAGTTTCCCTTCGTTTTCTCAAATCTACGTTCAACAGTGTTACTAGGTTTTCCAGATTACGGGAGAAACGTGTAATAGATTGGTGCCATATATATAAGGGAGATATATAACATCAATATGATAACAATGTAACCTAGGTTATGTTTGTATTTGTTCCAGGTTATAAATTGTTTACGCATTAATTTATTTGCCACCCCTTAATATGTGATCAACCAAATATTAATTAAATTGCTTTTCAGCTCATTACATGGATTTATGAGATATTTTATGAAGATATCTTGGAAGTTAGATTCAGTCTGTGAAGCAAAGTATATGCCATTATAATAAAGGTCAATGCTATCCATCATTTTTGGATGTGATGTTACAGGTTTGTTTCGGTTGTCGTGGAGGCCTTTTTTTTACAAATGAATAACTAAATTAATGATATTCTCCTTTACACACATAACAAGCACAGTCATGATTGATGAAACTAGTAAGTTTACACTGTGATTACAGCATATATATAGTGCACCCTTTCATATAACATGTGCTGGGGCACTTTACAAAGTGACACTGTAATCATAAATTAACCCTTTCATGTAACATGTGCTGGGGCACTTTACAAAGTGACACTGTAATCATAAATTAACAACAAGATAATAGACATGTCAACGATTGCATAAAGTGTCAGTTAAAAGCCTGATTAAATAAAATGATTTATTTACCAAGCATAAACTTGTTTAAGTGTTGGAAATCATTATGATACATTATGTGTTAATAAAGGTTAATCCCATGTTTTGAGCCAGCAAAAAAGACCTGAAGTAAGTTAATCTAGATCTTACATATTAAAGTTACATTATGGGAGATAAGATAAAGAGATGGCAGTTCTCACTACAATAGTTAAAAACTACATAGTGTAAAGATAATTTGCTGAAAATTTCAGTCAAATTGATTCACTATTAGCCGAGAAAAAAGCTTTTGAAATATTCATAGCCTCGGTCATCATTACTCAAATCATTAATATAAACAGCATAGTCTCGATTATCCACTTGATTGATTTAATTATCAACCGCCATTAAGCGGCATCTACGATTTTAATCTGCCAACATCGAAGGCTAGCCTTGACATAAAGAGTTTATTATGGTCTGGATATGTTAATTAATGTCTAATTGATTATTTAGATAACATCTCAGGCTTAAAGAAAGACCTGTAAAAAGCAGATTTTGCTCTTGCATAATGCTATTTTAATATGCATATTTGAGTAAAAAAAAATAATATTGAATTAGTAAGTTAATAACTGAAATATTGAACTAACCTGCCAGCAGCATCTTCATAGCCGAGAGTTTCGTACGTGACAGGTACCCGACATAAGGTTTTAAATTCGTCTGGATGTTCCTGTCTAAATACGTCTACAATATGATGAATGTCAGCGAATACACTGTCTCCACCAACAATCTTATCATCAAATCTAAAATACATGTCCATATAACTAACATACAGGATAGATAACCGCGGTGAATCAATGAGTAAATTCTTGTCATCGAATCTATGTATGGATATAACCGCGGTGTCTCAATGAGTAAACGATACACCAGCAATCTTATCCTCAAATCTATAATATGTGTATCCATATAACACACAAGATGGCGATTCAATGAGTACACGGATACACAGTCTCCACCGACAATCAAATAGGATTAACGTCACTCGACACAAACTACGTCATTTCGGTTTTATTTCGATAAGTCGTTTTTGGGTAAGGGTCGTTGGGAGGAAACCGGAGGACGTAGAAAAAACTCAAGAGATTGAAAGGCGACCCCTATCTTGATCACGCACATTCGTTGAATCGAAACCATGTCGCTTGACCCCAATGCCACACCTCGTGATCTAATGTGCGCGCGTTCACCGTTCTGACACCCCAAAATATACCCATATAACCGTAAAGTTTACAATTAGGACTCCGTTATTCTTTTTGAAAGCCCTGGTCCCAAAACACAAAAGTACATAAAATAAAGTGGATTTAAAGGGTCAGTGTCAGGTGTTAGAAAAAATCTGGTAAATTTACATGAAAATTACTGGCAGCAAAAGTTGCCAGTAAATTTACTGTAAATAAACATTCAGTTGTAATATTACAGTGTTTCTGTAATTTCACCTTTTGTGTAATTTTACCTGAAAACAGTAAATGGAAAATATCTATGAGTTTGTTTTTTAACTTTGGACTGTAAATTCACCACAACACTGTAAATAAACGGTTACAGTAAGTTTGTTTTTAACTTCCAAATGTAAAATAGTGATTGAAAAATTACAGACAAATGTTAAATAACAACACAATGGCCGTAACTTCCGCGCCCCACAGGTTGAAACCGCCACTCGTCGATGATAGTAGGCGTTTCCAGGCATTCAGATGTAAGCCTGCGGTACTGTCTATTGCAGGCATTGAAACTGCTTTAGAGACAGTCCAGCTAACACTGGCCAATCGGTTTAATTAAGCGTCTTCAAGTGACCTTGACTACGACACAATTTTAACCTATGGCCGGAAAGTAAAAATATTTTCAATACGTTTATGAACAAACTTACAATCTGATTATTTTACGATGAAACGTAATACACGTTATAGGTCGTATAAATAAAGGAAATTAGATATACATAACATGCAGTATACAAAATTTCACAAAATGTGATTGTCCATATTATGGTTAATAAATTAGAATGAATACTATTAGAAGATAGTTATTAGGAAGGTTTCGTTGCTATGGAATACTAAAATAAGATAAGTGAGAGTAAATTTACCTTACCGATAAGTAAATTTACCAAAAAATGTGAAAAAACGTAAACCTGCAAAATTACCTTCTGGTTTTGCTATTTTCAGTGGTATATTGAAATACTTAATATGTATTTTTACCGGGTTTTAATGTGCCTTTGATTTCATCAAAGTTCGTTGTAAACGGAGACTGAAACTTGGTAAATATACATCATTTTTGTAAATATTCCAAATATTTTATGACAAAAAAAAAAATATATTTTAATTGCTGTAATTTTACTTGTGTTTCTAATCTGAAAGTTTAAAAAATGTAGACGTACAATCTGTAAAATTGCATGCTGAGAGACAATAAATTTACCGAATACGACAACAACCAATATTTTAAAATACATTATGCTAAATTTGCATATGGCAGGTCTTTCTTTAGACCTGATATCTTATATAAACTATGACTTAGGCATTTATTAACATGAAAAGACCATACTCAACTCTTGATGCCATCTTAGGTGTCAGATTTTCATTGGTGATTAAATTCACAAAAGGATAATCGTGACGATGTTTTTATCGTACCGACTGTTGTAATACTGATCGAGGCTAGGCCTAACATTCAACCGCTAATATCTCGGTTCAGAGTGGAGCAATTTGACAGATTTTCAGCATATGCCTTTTACATTATCTAGTTTTTAACGTTTGGGTTATATTTCTAACCTAAAAGTAAATTTACAAAATAATGTGAATAAACTTAAGATCTGTAAAATTACATGCTTGCTTATTCATTTTCTGTTCTGTTTGTAAATATTACATATGATAGAATGTATTTTTACTGTGTCTATTGTAAAAAAGACACGAAACTCGGTAAACATACATGAAAATCTGTAAACATACACGAAAATCCGTAAAAATACGTCAGACATATCAAAACTACCATATTGTGGCGAATATACCGACAATTAAGGTACAAAAACTACTTGTAGTACTGTAATTTTACAAAAATTTCTAACAGTGTAGTGGAAAATAAAATTGACATACGTGTGTGTTTTCTTATTTATGTTTATTATTTGAAACCTTTAAATTTCAAATCGTAATAATAAATTTCTTCGTATTTCTTGTTGATACCAGAGTCCAGCATTACGTGATTTACAATCAATGAATTGAACATAACTTATACAATGAACCGTCGCTACTTTATACAATGAACCGTCCCTAGCTTATACAATGAATTATCTCTAACTTATAAAATGACTTGTCCTTACCTTGACAACGACCTTGAATTGTCCCTACCTTCTCTATAAACAATGAAGCAGTTCCTACCTTAAACAGTGAAGCAACTGTATTCCCGGGGGTGATTCATATGTTGGTTGATCCATGTGTAATTTTAAGGCTATTGATCTGTAAGCGGCATTACTAGCATGTGGCATATCAATTACATTAAACGTCTACAAATAACAAACAAAACAATAGACGGAATGACAGTCTAATTATTAAGAGCTAAACCGGCCTATTGTAGGTCTTTCTTTAGGCCTGAAATGTTGTCTAAATTATCAATGAGACATTAATGAACTTATCCAGACCATAAGTCTGCGATATTTACTGGATTGAAATCCGATCTGCTACTGAACCTTCATCGATGATTTAATGAAACGATGGATAATTGAGAGTATTTTTGTTATTGTACCGACTTTAGTATTAATGATCGAGGTTATGCCTTAAAATCAATCGCTAAAATTTCAGTTCAGAGTGGAACAATTTAACTGAAATTTTCAGCAAATTCCCTTTACATTATCTAGTTGTTAACTATTATAGTGACAACTGAAAGCTCTTTATCTAATCTCCCACAATGTATCTTTAAAGAATATCTAGCATTTTAAACCGAAAAGGCTAGATGTTACGTTTACAGAAAAAATATAATAGACTTACATTTCCATATATGGTATGTTGTGGTAAGCCAACTAGTCTTGCTACCTGAAGTGTAAATGTAATATCAAATCATATTTCACATGCTGCATCATTCAACAAACACACCCTCTCACGTGTCCTTACCACATCCATGGGCACCTGTACCCTCTCAGGCGCACCTTCACTACGTCAAACAATATCTTCACACTCAGGCACATAAATCTACTGACTCTCTAGTACCCTTACCACATTCACTGACGTCACTCACACTCTCCTACAATAGTTCCCCCTCCACAGGCATCTACTCATTCTCTCGTACCCTTGTCACATCCACAGACGACATCTACTCACTCTCGCACAACCTTACTTCATCCACAGACGTCACTCACTCTCTCGCACACTTACCTCATCCACACTCCATCGTAAGATAGGAGATGGTGTGGGGGGAGGATAACCTTTAGAAACAACATAAGCTAGGAGAATGTTGGATAGGGATTAGGTACAACATACGCTGGGGGGGGGATTAAGGGAGCGTAAGGAACAGCATAAGCTAAGCTAGAGGATGATAAGGCAGGGAATAGCGATAACATTTGGAATAACATAAGCTGGGGGGGGGAATGAAAACATTTGGAATAACATAAGCTAGGGAGTGGGGAGGGGGGTAATGAAAACATTTGGAATAACATAAGCTAGGGGGTGGGGTATAATGAAAACATTTGAAATAACATAAGCTGGGGGGTGGGGGATAATGAAAACATTTGGAATAACATAAGCTGGGGGGGGGGGGTAATGAAAACATTAGGAATAACATAAGCTAGGAGAGGGTTCAGGGTGGGGGGTATAGATAAATATTAGGGACAATATGAGCGAGAGGAGGGTGAAGGAAGGAAATAGGGATACCGTTAGGATGGGGAGAGGGAATAGGGATAAACATTAGGAACAATAAATAAGCAAATTAAGATACGATGGTTGGATCAGAAGTGACATTGGGAACAATATAAGCGAACCATAATGAGATAACTACCTTCAGTAAATAGTCTTGTTCTGTTGGAACATTTCTAATCATACATAATCCCCGATCACCTAGAATACGTAACCATCTGAAAATAGCAAATTTCACATGGATGTTATTAAGGGGTTTCGTTTCTTAAATCACTTATTGAAATTAAACCTGTGATCAACTAGTCTGATTAAAATACGGATCTATATAGGGTGTTGGGATGGCCTAGTGGTCTAGAATGTCGCGCTTCGACCTCTAGCTGGCCGGTCACCTCTGGCTTGCGGCTGTGGTTTCGAGCCCTGGTGTAAGCGTATGTGGCATGGAGATAGGGGCGCCTTCTCAACCTCGTGGTTTTCAAGGTTGAGAATGCGCCCCTATCTCCAGGGGGCGTATGTGGCATGGAAATAGGGGCGCCCTCTCAACCTCGTGGGTTTCAAGGTTGAGAATGCGCCCCTCCAGGCCACATACGCTCACACAAGTGATTGAAACCACAGCCGCAAGCCAGAGGTGACCGGCCAGCTAGAGGTCTAAGCGCGGCACTCTAGACCACTAGCGCCCCCACCCCTATTAGCATGTAAGCAGATGTGTCAATATTGTATCAGTGTATAGTCTAGAAGTCTAAGTGTAAAACCTATCAAAATATAGCTGGGATGTCAAGCCTATCGGCATCCCGATGATACATCTAAACTCTACTAACATCTCGAATAGGAGACTAAATCGTATCAGCATATAGAGAGGGGGTTGGATCTAAAATGTATACGCCTATATAGAGGTGAAGTCTAAAGCGAATCAGCCTATAGAGGAGATGTCTGAAATGTATCGGCATAAAGAAGAGGGGTCTAATCTGAATCAACATATATAGGAGGGGTCAAAAACCCATCAGCATATATAGACCGAAACAGTAAAGAGAGGAGTCTAAAACCTATCAGCATATACATACAGAAGGGGAGTCTAAACTGAATCAGTGTATAGAGAAAAAGTCTAAACTAAAACAGAATATAGAGAAAGGGTCTAAACTGAATCAGTAAATAGGGAGAGGAAGGGCCTATACTAAAACAGTATATAGAGGAGGAGTCTAAACTGAATCCGAATCTTGAATTACTTTAGATTGTAATATTTTGTAATAATTCTTGAAAAACTTACTGATACAGCCCTTTCTGTGTCCCCATCACTTCTTTATATTCAATTTCAGGAATCTTAGTCTAAAATAAACAAACAACCGACAAATACAGAAGTCGTCTACAACCAACCCAGCAGAAAATCAAAATATAGATTTTATGCATAGACATTGGGAAATAAAAACAAATATAGAGGAAAAATGTGTATTGAAATAGAAACAGAAATGGCCAACGAATGTATGTCGTATTAATTTGGTATGGTATTTTAAGTTTGATTTCTATGGTTACAGAAAATAGTTCTATTTGATGATAAAATGTTAAACCAACAAAAGCATTAACCTCTCGAAGCTGACCTTCACTCTAAATCTTTACAATGTCAAAGGTCAAAGCTAGAAAAACGACAAACTGAAAGTCAGAAAATGAAATCAAAGCTGCTGAAATAAAAACAAAGTAAAGAAAACATACACAAATCAACAGTAAACAATTCTTAAATACACGCAGATCATTTCAATTTGATGCTCAGAATTAATATGTGATTAGTGCGATTATATGGAAAGTTTTTGACAATTTGTGCCAAGCTATTTTTTGGGGATACTGCAAAAAATAAATAAATAAATAAATAAATAAATAATAAGCGGAATATAATGCAGGGATAGGCTGCTTTTATGCTATTAAAATAAGTTCACCGATGTTTCAATTTAACTAGTTTTATCTTTGAAATATTCGAATATTATAATATTACTTCAACTTACATCAGTAGTAAAATTCATTCGAGCGGCGTTACTTTTTCGTTCCATTTCTCCATCGGAATAACAATATGTCTTTAGATAGGACGAAGGGAGATAACCCTGGTGTGTTTTATCCCCGTCCTTCCAAACCACCTTTAACACATTTTCTTCTGAAAGAAAGTAAACATACAATAAAATGTTAATTCTCGTCTCTTAGACTAAAAATAATTCTCGCCCTACATTTTTTAAGCAGTATTTTTATTCAGTTTGTATCTGAATAGGGATTGGGAACAGGCATAGCCTATATTAAACCCATATCCCTACATTCGTGGGTGGCGGACCAGGAATATTTGGCGAATGTAAGGCGAAAGTTATTTTTAGGCTTTATTTCCCATTCCCTTTTCCCCCTTAATATCATTATTATTATTATTTCATGGCGGAAGGATACAAGAGTTGTGAGGTTTGTTATGTTGAAAGGGGGGGGGGGCGGAGGGGGGGGGGGGGTCAAAAATTGTTTGTTTACTTGTCTCTACTTCCAGCTTGTGTATCTCAAGTTTTTCATGGTGAACCTCATACATGCTTTTGGACAAGAGTTTGCCACAGGTTGCTCCATATGTGTCAGAAAGCATTCTACCCAACGAATATTTGTGAAAAAGTTACAGCTGGTCTAAGAGACGAGAATTAAAAATTCAAGTTAATGATGAAATAATTAGTAATCTGTGGCCATTTGAATCATATAAAGGGGTATAACTAACCTGTATGATCTATATCTGTTATATGTAACTCATCTAATGGTATTTCAGTCAAGTCTACAGTTGGTTGACCAGATACGTCTATTTTACAACATGGACAATGACAATTATTACGTAACCAAATACTGTGAAATCTATCAAAATGGAAAATCAGATTATATATTTTGAGTGAGTGTGTCTATTACCCCCTTTCATTCAAATTTATCCCAAGTATAGCAACATGGCAGCCTTTCGTGTAATCTAGGGTCTTCCTTAAAACTTTGGACAGTGATGAAAGGATTAAAAACGGCGTAAGTCTCGTTCGTCTTCATACAGTATTGTTTACATTTTATGAGAGTTGATAGCCTCGATTGTCACGCAATTAGCCTTTCTGCAATATTCTGCTATGCACTGGTTAATTGAGCATAATAAAAGTGTGAGTCATGTAAACATATTAATGTGGAGCTATATGTTTAAAACGTAATCTTCGCTAGCCTGGAGGTCAGATGTTCGATCCCTGCATTGACCGAGAAAGTTCATCTCGATTTTCCGGCGTGATTTCCCCTTGTTAGTGATACAGAAGGAGGGCGTTCGGATGGGTCGAAAAAACCGATGTCCTGTGTACACATTAGAGAGCACGTAAAAGATCCATTGACAGTTTAAATTCAATATAAGAGTAGACCGGGCAAAATTTCCCTCATAGCACACTGTATGGCGTATGCCTGTCTTCCATTTGTCCAGGTTAGGTGCAAAAGATTAGGACGTTAAACCCCATTTCATTTCATTTAAAACGTAATCATATTGTTACGTAGTTAGTGTTTGGTTGTTAATCGGACTATTGACCAGCCACTATTTGGAACAGATATTTTCGTCCATAATAGTAGTGTTTAGCGGGATTAGCTCTAATCAAATGAGAGAGAGAGAGAGAGAGAGAGAGAGAGAAATGGGGTTTAACGTCCACTCGACACAAACTAGGTCATTTTGGGACGAAAATATAGTTTAATTTTATTTCAATAATTCGCTTGCGCGTAGGGATCTTTAGCAGTGGGAGGAAATCGGAGTGCCCGGAGGAAACCCACCCGGTTGAGAAGGCGCCAAATGAAAGAATGTGAGGAGTATTTCACGTAGAATCTGGAAATCAAACCAGTTGACTCAATACAGGCCTTATAAAACACATCGTCACATGGTTTCATTTTATTTCAATAATTCACTTGCGCGTTGGATTATTTGGCAGTGGGAGGAAACTGGGGGCGGGGGCCCAGAGAAAACCCACGTGGTCGGTCAGGCGACCTTACTTCTTGCCTCGCGCTAACCCCCCCCCCCCCCCACCAGCAGGTTGTACTTACTTTGATCGTTTACCGTCCTTCCAAATAATTTCCACCATTTTACCCTCATTTATTTTATTAACTTGTTGTATTCTGTCGTCACCGGCTCCCTTAAACTATAATGATAAAAAATAGTTCATGCCACATGTTTGTCAATCAGTTGAATAAGGGATAATCCATTTACAGATTTTATATGTCGTCATTTTAGATAAACACCGAAGCCTTAGTAAATCCTTGGATTATCCCCCCTACCAACTTCCTTTTCTGCCTTTTGATGACAGAATCTACTACCAGTTCACACTTCGCAATTTTCTCACACAATTGTTAGCCATAGATGTTGTCCGGGGAAATGCGTATTATTCAGTATTGGTCTAGTAGCTTCGATGCTTCTGCTTTCCATTTGTACCAAATATGTTATCGTTTTATTGGAAATAACAACCTTATAAACAAAATACCTTCGTGTGAATGTTTTTACAGTTGACAATCTGATTAAAACACAGAAACTAAATGTACTCCGTTTCGGGGTTTTTTTTTTGTTTTTTTTTGTAGTTCAACATGTCGCTTTACTTGTCTTTACTAATGTTGTGGGTTTCTTGGCACATGATGCGCGGAACTGTGCATACCACACTAGCAACATCAACGCTGATAGGTAATTGTATGTCTGACGTTATAAGGGGGGTTGGGATGGCCTAGTGGTCTAGAGTGCCGCGCTTCGACCTTTAGTTGGCATGTCCCCTCTGGCTTGCGGCTGTGGTTTCAAGCCCTGGTGTGAACGTATGTGGCATGGAGATAGGGGCGCCTTCTCAACCTCGTGGGTTTCCTCCGGGCACTCCGGTTTCCTCCCACTGCTAAAGACCCCTACGCGTAAGAGAATTATTGAAATAAATGAAACCATATGTTAGTCCCGAAGTGACCTAGTTTGTGTTGAGTGGACGTTAAACCTCATTTCTCTCTCTCTCTCGCCATCAAAAGTTTATATAAAAGAATAAAAAGAAAACGAAATATAGATCTGCATCTTAATCAGATGATGGTAAACAATAATATTAAATTTCTTTCATCATTTGACCCACCTGAGCAGGATACAGGACTTGTCTATCCACCATTTGTTGGTGAATCGACGTCGTGTTTTCATGTTTAGAAGCCGCCATTTGAGACATACTTGAAGATCCTGCTATCTTGGTACCCTTCTCGCCTGCTAACGAACAAAGCGATCATCAACATACAAAAATACCAGACGGGGGGATGGTCAAATAGTTAAACGGGTGTGTGTTGTATCATAAGGTCTGTAATTAAGTCAACTGGTGTCGTTTTGAATTCCCAGTTGTACGAGGATTTTCCCCGGGTCCTCCCGAGTTTCTCCGGGTTTCCTTGCACTGCCACGCGCAAGCGAATGATTGAGATAAAATTAAACTATATGTTAGTCCCGAAACGGCCTAGTTTTTGTCTAGTGGATGTTAATCCACGTTTCTCCCTCTCTGACAAAGATACCGAAAATATTTCAGGACCTGCGTATCTCCTGTCTTGTATAATACTATAAAACATCCAAGATTGTAATAAAATATTTCATGAATATATACGTTCATGAATATCGAAATGCCAAATTCGCCAATGTTTTTGAATCAGACGATCCCCAATTCATACTGTAAACTCACAATAATAATTTATATACTTTGAATCTGTTTTTCGGGACTACATCGATTTTGTAAAACATAAAACTATTATTGACAGTTTACTGACAGTTAGGCAGGCGACTAAAGGCGACTGGAGACGCACAGACCGGCGTATGAACTCATACGAGATCAGTCGATGCCTTGGTGGATTTGATAGAGTTATACAATAGGCGTCACTGTCGTAGTCTAGTTCTTGTTGTAGTCTAGATCACGATGAGGTTTAGTTCGTGTGTATTAGTATAAGTTCCTGTATTATTATGTATGTAGCTGTATTATATACGTGATGTAAATACCATATGTCTACTAAACTCATCTCCGTTATCACTATTATAGTGTTACATAACAATAAAATAAATTATTATTATTGTTAGTACAGCATATTTATAGTGCGCCCTTTCATATACCATGTTCACTGGCACTTTACAAAGTAACAATGAAATCATAAATAATAAACAACAAGCTTATGGACATGTACAGAGTCAGTTAAAAGCCAGATTAGATAAATGTGTTTTAAGTTGACAAGAGTTTTAACGCGCTCTGCTTTTCTACAACAAGGTTAATGAAGCCGGAAATACATCATGTTGTGTGTTAAAGGGAACATCCATTCTTCAAAAATAGATCCAACCGCTTCATACTTAGAGAAAAGATGATCGCTATTGCGATAGTGTGACTCTATAATAATAACATCTTTTATTTTCGCCAATTTATTATAGTTACATATCCGGCCCTAAACAGCGCAGTAAACGCTGTGCCAATGAAGTAATGGAGTTAGCATTTCTTCAAAGTAATTAAAAGGGTGGTGTTTTTGCATTACTTGCAAATTTGTTTGGTGCTCTAACATCCTAAAGTTTCCCCCTACGCGCAAGCGAATTACTGAATTAAGATTTAGCCATTAGTACCGAAATGCCCTAGTTTGTGTCGAGTGGGCATTAAACACGATTTGTCGGTCTCTCTAACATCAGTAGTTGTTTTACATAGAGTTGGGACCTGTTGATATTAACATAATCCCACTTCTAGTTTAAGCTGGCCTTGGCATATATCTATTCCTCGTGTTAACTATAAAAGTTGAAACATTTCGCTCTATTTTTTCTCTAGGTATTTCAGATCGCTTTGACCTGTATTTGTTGTTATGCGTTACCGCGGGAAACAGCTTGACAGCTTGTATCATACGGCTTTTCCGAGACCCAGAATCTTTTAATATGATTTAATACACGCTGTGTTATATAGTGCGGTTCACCGGGGCGTGTAGTTTTGACCTGTTGAATGGTAATGTGAAAATATAGACCATAAGGGGAAAATATAGACCATTCATTGTCAAGAAAAAGCCGCTGACCGATATCATGAAAATCTCGTGAATAATTAAAGATAGGTTTTGAAATCTATTGATCCAATGTAAGGTATGTAGTGTTAACTAACCGGATCACGTGTCTTATACATTTAGATTATTTAACCGTGTGCAAACGTGTATTAGTTAAATTGTATCTAAAAATATACTTGTACTTTTAACACGGCTCAACGGGTAAAAGATGATACAGCGCGCACGTGCTAACCATTCGGCCACCCAGCCCCACTGGAAGAGTATAATATATTTTCGAGCTTAGATATAGCGTTTCATTATAAAGTTTGTGCCTTATTTGCTGAGATATTCTATGTATTACATGAACGACAAATTGCACTTTATAGCATACTACACTATTAAATATATAAATTTAAATTAATCACCTGTTCTTGTTCGATATGGTGAATTTTTCTGATGTCTGCTGGTCATAAAAATACATCTTTGATTGGATTGGTGGAATTTTAGAATTAAACGACGAATTATTCTTGTAGACATTCTTTGTGATGCGGATTCTAACTATTCACAGGTCCAATATTGGTTGTTTCGCTTTGGAAATGATAACAACTTGTAACGAGGTAAAATGATTAATACGTGACGTATCGTAGAGAAAAATCTATACTGGGCACAGATATATAGTGGTATTCGACTAGCGTTTGCTTGACTTGAAGGGGTTGTGTATAGCTGTGGCGTGTCGGTATATATATTCAACTAATACGTCACACTTTATTCATTGTATACAGTATAAAGTACCACTCTCTGTCAATGGGTGGGGATGGACGGCCGAATGGTTAGCACATGCGCGCAATATCCAAACCCGCTGGTGCCTTCAGTGCGTTCGAGTTAAAAGTTCGGTAATAAGTTCTTCAATCGTATTTACTCGGTATTCGTAATTTATAAACACAGGGTTGTATACTCGTCCAAAGTGAGTACCTTACATTTAACTATTCACGATTAATAAACAGACGAATATGGACGATAGATGTGTAGATATAAATAGCACGTATTACACGTAATAAGCGTACAGGGTTGGAAGACACTGATCTAGAGAGTCGCGCTTTATTCGAGCCCTGATTGACCGGTCACCGCTGGCTTGTGGTTGTGGTGTCGATACCTGGGGTGCATCTCAACCTCGTGTGTGTCACCGGATACTCTGGATTCGTTCCACAGGAAAACTCTCGCGTGTGCTCTAAGCATTAAAAACAGCCTGTCTACGAAGTACTCAAGATAAAGGTAGTTTAAACTACGTACACCTATGCTACTTATGTACTGCTCTGACATACCTTGTCGGTGACGCAGGTCCAATGGTCTGGAAAAAGAAAACCCCGGTCCAGTACAAGTATATGTTAACGTTTGCAACGGGAATTCGTATTTAGTGTAACCGTTAGTGCCTTGTCCGGATACATTTTTCCGCACATGAAAATAATATTGTGGAGAGGCTTTGTTGCTTCTTCCAAAGGCTACTGTGCGGCCACTCATTGGGAATCCCTGTAGGTCACTGTGCTGCCACTCATTGGGAATCCCTGTAGGTCACCGAGCTGGGTTCGATGGTGAATCTCTGTGAGTTACTGTGCTGTTGAACATTATACTACCAGCAGAAATCTCCATTCTCAGAAAAAAAAACATATAAAATCTCCGGCCATTTAATAACTTCTAGGGAATATATTACCACAGTCAATAAAACAATTACTATCTATCTATGGGCCATTTTAAATCTCAACTTAAAACATTCTTATTTCAAAACCCTGAACTGTAAATAACCAGTGGATATGAAAAAAAACAACAGCGCCTTAGAAACTGATTTCTTCAGTATTAAAGCGCTTTATAAATGACGATATTATTATTATTATTGGGTCAACTGACGTGGTTTAGATTTCCCTGCTGTATGTAATGACAAGGAGAAGGTGGTCCGTTGCCCTCGTACAGCTAAGATAGCTACTCGCAAACCAATCATTTCCATGATTTATATGTCAGTCCTAATTTGTGTCGTGTCGACGTTAACTCGTATTTTGTTTCTTTCTCCAGTAATTGGGGGGGGGGGGGTGGCGAATGGTTAGCATGCGCGCTGTTTCACAAGCCTGTCATTGAGTCGACTTTCATGCTTTCGAATCCGAGCTTGTACGTGACAAGAATTAGGGTCGCCTGTCCAACCTCGTGGGTTTTCTCTCAGATTCCTCCGATTTCCTCCCACTGCTAAAGACTCCTTCGCGCAAACGAATTATTGAAATAAATTAAACCATATGTTAGTCCCGAAATGACCTAGTTTGTGTCGAGTGTACGCTAAACCCCACCCACCCACTCTCTAAGTACATATTGCTAAGCTGTCCAACCTCTTGGGTTTTTTTCCGGGTTCTCCGGTTTCCTCCCACTGCTAAAGACCCCTACGCGCAAGCGATCCCGAAATGACCTAGTTTGTGTCGAGTGGACGTTAAACACCATCTCTCTCTCTCTCTCTCTCTCCTTCTCTCGTATTTATGTAAATCTTTCTGTAAATATGAAATATGTTGGTTCTGTTAACGTATTATTGAGTTACTGGTCGTCATGGTTCACCAGATAACGGTCTTAAAGACGCGACTTATCCTCGAGTACACTGTACATAATGATAGTTCGAAAACAGAGTGTTTTATTAGGTCAAGACGATCTGAATGACCTAAATATAAACCATATCGTTAACCCATTTACCGATTCTGCATGAATAACATTAGTACGTAATTGATTTGACGGCGATGTGCGCATGTAGAAAATTAATGGTGTGTTGTGGTGTCGGGTATCGGCAAGACGCGTTAGAGATAAAAACGACTCATGCATTGTAGCCTGTCTGCTGATTTAAATATGCTATTCAAAAAAAGTAGGGAATATTTGATTTTGGGGGCATAATACTAAAATATGCAAATGACTACGAAAAAAGTCACTATAGAACCTAACAGAAGAAACATTTCCAGTTACATGTGACGCCCAAACGCACCAATAGCTACCGCATGTAATGCAGGTGATGCTTGGGGTCATCATGAGTGTCCACCCCAAGATTTGCACGACTCTGACTTTGAATGTTACCGTCATTGTGGCATTGAATTCCAGGGTGGAAACATCAGTTTAATTGTTTTAGTGACCAGAAAACAAATTTTGATATGCTTCGGCTTACCCAAAATGAAAGGTTACGTGCCCTTGGCATGCTACAGATCGGCACAACACAGGCGGTTGTGGCGCGGACGATGAATGTTTCTAAGTCTGTCATAAGCAGGCTATGGTTCAGATACCGTGATACACAATCTGTACAGGACAGACCACGCTCAGGTCGACCAAGGGCGACAACTCAAGCCCAGGATCGATTTATCCGTACCTTGGCCTTGAGAAATCGTGTCATCACAGCAAATCAGATCAGCGCTCGTCTTCCAACAGACACTGGTGTGAGAGTGAGTGGCCAGACGATTCGGAATCGACTGCATAGAGGTCACCTTCGCGCCCGACGTCCTCGCGTGATCCCTTGTTTGGGAGATCATCACATTCAGGCAAGACGTCGTTTGTGTAGGGATCGTCAACACTGGGATAATCGACGCTGGAGCAATGTGATGTTTGCAGATGAGTCAAGGTTCACTGTTGATTTTTTGGACAGACGTAGGAGGGTGTGGCGTCGTCGAAACGAGCGCTTCCAAGACGTTAACGTCATCAGACATGATCGATTTGGGGGTGGTTCTGTTATGGTGTGGGGAGGCATCACTGTTGCTGGAAGAACGGCTTTACATGTTGTTGCAGGGCGTGTTACAGACCAGTACTACCGGGACAACATCTTGGCAGTCCATGTTGTGCCGTTCGCACGACGTCATGGCCGCCGTTTCATATTCCAGGATGACAACGCAAGATGTCACAGGGCCAGGATCGTAACAGGTTACCTCCAACAACAGAACATCACCACATTACCTTGGCCAGCACTGAGTCCCGACCTCTCCCCCATCGAGCATATCTGGGATATGCTTGGACAGAGGTTACGTCAACGTCAACAACGTCCTGCCAATGTCCAAGAACTTGCTGCTGCGTTGCAACAGGAATGGGACAATCTGGACCAAAATGACCTTAGACGTCTCATTAGGAGTATGCCACGTCGGATCAATGCTTGTTTGGCAAACAGAGGAGGATTTACCCGTTACTGACTTTGTTGTGATGCTGTGGTAACTTTGCTGTTTGACCCCGGGTATCATTTTACCCTTATAATGGTCAGTCTGTGCCTTACTTAGTCTAACGATCATTTGGAATAAATCGATGAATGTGAACTTCATTTCATTTTGTCATTTGTTTCTTCGCCAGTTTCATTAGGTGACTTTAATAACACTTAAAAATCAAATACCCCCTACTTTTTTTGAATAGTATATAGACACATTCATTTACTGATTGTCCATAAATGAAATGAAATGAAATGGGGTTTAAAGGAATAATCCCAGTTGCATTTTAGGGGTTAAAACTGCTTTATTTTGTATGAAAGGCCCTGAATAACTTCTAAATTAGCCCCTAGCAACTTCCGCAAGCATTGTGATACGTTTTCAAAAAATTCCAATCTACGTATTTCTCTGTGTTTGAAGACCGGCGTCTTGGTTGCATCCTCAAAAAGTGACTGGATAATACGCGACTATATGCTGAGTATGCGCAGTGGCATTTCCGCGTTACTTTCAATTTGTTTTTTTCTAATCAGGTGTCGAATGAGTTTTAGACGTTCATGGCTGGTTTGATTACGTTTCATAGTTTTTGTTACTGTATTCGCCATTTCTGTGTTAAATATGGGTATAATAGACATAACCACAACTAAACATCATATGAATATGGCGTGGAATTATAAGAGATCATGTTTCATGTCTCCTGAAATATTTCACTTTTATTTTCTAAGTTTCGGCGTCACGTTATGACAAACGTCAATCAATTTGCTACAACAACCATGATGACGGATTCCTTGTGGGTGATTCTTTGATCAAGCTATACGATGGGCTGCGGTTTTTATATTTTCGTTTAATCAAATAGATGCTAAATGACTTTTTTTTTGTAATTTGGAAGAGATAATTGGAGGGGATGGCTTCTAGTGATTAGCTGGTAGCCCCAATAAAAGGAATGGCTGCTAATTTTTGTCAGTTGAAAAATTGTCATTTAAAATGGTTGAGAAGTGTGTAAAGTGTAGTAAGGCAGTGAAGAATTGTCATTTAAAATGGTTGAGAAGTGTGTAAAGTGTAGCAAGGCAGGGAAGAAGAACCAACAGGCAATTTCATTCAACAAGTGTGATCAGTGGACACACAGGACTTCTAGTACAAGTAGGTATCTTTCTATGTGTAATTTTTAGAACAATCCAAAAACTATCAATGAATAAAGATCTAGAGGAGCTGTATATTAGATTTAAATTCAAAGAAAAAATTTATAAACCAAATGACAATATCCTTCAGTTATTTTTATTGATGTTTTCATGAGTTTTGAATCTTCGTTTTCTTCAGAATTGTCTAGAAAAAGCTATGCAGCGGCGGCTAAAGGAGAAAAAGCTATTGACTTTTTCTGCATCATATGTCGAGTAAGCGAGACATCAAGAAATTAACCCACACCACTATCAAGTTCTGATGATATTGAAAGCTTGCCGGATTTGCCAACACCAGAACAAGCTACAACTGATCCATCAACAGACCCGTCTCCCCCACCAATGCGTAGGAAAGCTGGGCACAAACGTGCTGTGAGGCGTCCAAGAGATGCTACAGGTGTTACAGAGACCGCAGAAGAAAGGGTGACAAGGTTGAGATCTGAGAGAATTGATGGACTGGAGGTATAAATAACTGTTATTTACTACCCCTATGCTGTATTATGCTTACTGTAGATAACCGTTGTTTATTTACTACCCTTATGCTGTAGTATGCTTACTGTATGACAGGGTTGTGTAGCTCGGGTTACAAACCAGGAATGATTTCTTTCGAGTGTCAAATGATCATGATGACAAGTCATATAATTTACATGGAAGGCAAATATCATATAAAAACAAAATCAAGCAATTTTTTGACTGTCATGTGAGCTTATTTATTGCAAAACTACAAAAAATTATGACATTACATCATGATTATTTTTAATATTTACAGATGTTAATATCACAATTGGATGATAAAAGGAGAATGTAATTGCTGGTTGGCTTGATGTTTGCGACAGATTGGCTATTCCAGCTAGACACACCATTCACACCACCACCGACAACAAATCCTGACTGGTGTACCTGTAATAATTACCAGGAAATGCCAACAGACAGGGAGAAACTATGTTGTACACCTTTGGCTCAAAATAGCCTATCTCTAAGACCTGTAAGTGATTTATAAAATCTTACATTGCATGCATGTAAAGTTGAAATATCAGTGAATGAAGTATTTCCTTATGTTGTGAGTTTATGACAACCAAATAATTATGACATCAACAACTGGTTAGTTAATGAGGTACTCTTAAATATTTACATTCAGGACAAACTGTTTACAAAATACAAAAAATAACATTTGACAATAAACAACTAATAGTTCTAATAACACAATAATATATTTTTACATTTTACATGTACTTTCAGGAAATTGATCAGTATTGTTTAGACGAGGGAGTACTGCAGATCGCATTACAAACAAGAAATGACATTTTTTTTTAGGATGCCAATGAACAGAAAAGTTTTCATCATGCTGCCTATTGTCAGTTAATTTACTGGAGGCATGGTCGACTTGGAAGAAATAACCGACAAGTAATACCCAGCTGCATAGTCTGTAAAGTAAGGAGGAGGTATCCTGACATAAACGGCCAAATACAGGGTACAAGGCAGACAAATGGACATAATCATATTAGTCAATAAACACTGGTGTAATTAAACACATTCCTGTTTTGATATTGTTGTCCCCCGCCTTTCGAAGAAAGTTGGGGGACTATTAAAATGGGTTCGTCCGTCTGTCTGTCTGTCTGTCTGTCCGTCTGTCTGTCCGTCCGTCACACTTTTTGGGACACAATAACTCTCTTCCTAATTGAGCTAGAATGTTCAAACTTGGTGTATGTGTTTATTAGGTCAATGCCTTGATGGAGTTCGAAGATGAGCATTTTCCGCTTAGGGTAAGCAGAGATAAGCAATTTGATTGGTTGATGCTTTGGGACACGATAACTTTAGTTCTAATTAAGTGAGATTGATGAAACTTGGTGTATAGTTTCATTATAGTAATACCTTGACTAAGTTCGATAATGAGCATTTTCTGCTCAGGGTAAGCAGAGCTATACGCAATTTGATTGGTCGAGAATTTGGAACACAATAACTCTCCTTCTAATTGAGTTAAAATGTTCAAACTTGGTGTATATGCTTATTAGGTCAATGCCTTGATGGAGTTCGAAGATGAGCATTTTCCGCTTAGGGTAAGCAGAGATAAGCAATTTGATTGGTTGATGCTTTGGGACACGATAACTTTAGTTCTAATTAAGTGAGAGTGATGAAACTTGGTGTATAGTTTCATTATAGTAATACCTTGACTAAGTTCGATAATGAGCATTTTCTGCTCAGGGTAAGCAGAGCGATACGCAATTTGATTGGTCGAGAATTTGGAACACAATAACTCTCCTTCTAATTTAGTTAAAATGTTCAAACTTGGTGTATATGCTTATTAGGTCAATGCCTTGATGGAGTTCGAAGATGAGCATTTCCGCTTAGGGTAAGCAGAGATAAGCAATTTGATTGGTTGATGCTTTGGGACACGATAACTTTAGTTCTAATTAAGTGAGAGTGATGAAACTTGGTGTACAGTAATACCTTGACTAAGTTCGATAATTAGCATTTTCTGCTCAGGGTAAGCAGAGCAATACGCAATTTGATTGATCGAGACTTTGGAACAGAATAACTCTCCTTCTAATTGAGTTAAAATGTTCAAACTTAGTGTATATACTTATTAGGTCAATGCCTTGATTTAGTTTGAAGATGAGCATTTTCCGCTTAGGGTAGGCAGAGATAAGCAATTTGATTGGTTGATGCTTTGAGACACGATAACTTTAGTTCTAATTAAGTCAGAGTGATGAAACTTGGTGTATAGTTTCATTACAGTAATACCTTGACTATGATCGATAATGAGCATTTTCTGCTCAGGGTAAGCAGAGCGATAAGCAATTTGAGACTTTGGAACACAATAACTCTCCTTCGAATTGAGTTAAAATGTTCAAAATTGGTGTGTATGCTTATTAGGTCAATGCCTTGATGGAGTTCGAAGATGAGCATTTTCTTCTTACGGTAGGCAGAGATAAGCAATTTTTGGATGACACTTCGTGTTCAGTTCGATTGGTCGATACGTTTGAAAAAAATAAATGTGCGATTAATTAATATGTGTCATCTATTTATTTTGGGATTTCGGCGGGGGACATCAGCCTCACTGTTGGCTTGTTTCCTTAATTTTGGCCTGATATTCACGCGCAAGGGTTCTACGAATTATCCTGGGATCAGAGGGGCTATATCCACTCAGGCAGGAATTTCTGTTCCAGATTGAGTGTGGCTTAAGACTATCTGTTTAATTAATGTGGTAATATACTCGTATGTCTTCGCATGGTGGCATTATAGGCGCTGAAATATAAATTAAAAAGGTTACAGTAGAAGGGGCCTTCACTTTTGGCGTATGGAAATTTCATACAGTGTTATATGGGAAATTTTGATTATCTGTAATCCCCCCCCATCCTGTATGGCTGATATGAGAACTAGGACGTTTTTCTTATACTTTATAAACACATTTGATCAATGGTACTAACAGACCAATTAATTTCTTACATGTCCGTGGGGTGGGTCATTTATTAGATATTATTGAATGCTATTACATAATTAAGGGGAAAACTAACCTTATGTTTCCGTCGGCTCCTTTTTGGGATTCTCGATTTACATGGGAATTAAAATCTACAGCTGCCAACAAACATCTTGCACGGTATAAAGGTGGACTGCAAAATAATGTCAAATAAATTATTATTGCTATCGAACATCATTCATTAATTTTAAAACAGTACATTTTGTAGTAGGAATGTGAAAAAGGTGGGAATGGAATTGGGGTTTAATGTCTACTCAACACAAACAAGATCATTTCGGGACTAACATATGGTTAAATGTTAATTCAATGATTTGCTTGTGTGTAGGGGTCTTGTAGGAAACTGGAGTACCCGGAAAAAATTCACAAGGTTGGACAGACAACCCTACTCAGTGTCACCTACAACCGCAGAATCTAAAGAATGCCATCTGACTCAATGGTAGACCACAAACCCCGAACTTGAAAAGAAAGTGAAAATCATAAATAACTACTGGTTTGAAATACAAAGGAGTTATGCGGGTCTGTACTGGTTGTAATTACCTGTAATTTTTACCGATCAATCGTGTGGAAGAGGTGCTGGTGCTAGCTTTGGGCTGCAATGGGACTGACACCAAACTCACCACGTCTGTGAAAGCATCTGGAATAATTAAAAAAAAATGGAATCATTGAAACAACCACACATCAGAATAATAAATCGAAAATAATCTTGGCCCTTTTTAGTCCCAACAAAGATAAAACTAATTGATGATTACTAGCCCACACGCAATATTGCTAATAAAATAAAATAAATAAATCGTTCAAAACAAAAGCTGTGAGGTATTACTACATACGTCTCTGACAAAAATAGAAGATCCGAAGATAGAGAATTTTTGTTTTTGTTATTTATGATCAGTAGGCCTACTATTATTTACTAATAATTCCCCCAATTAACATTGCATACACTTCAGATATGTTATATAGGCGACCTTGACTGTCAGCAGGCCTGTTCCTCTCTGATTGGATTTTTTGTTAATAGGCCTACTCTTGAAAATAAATTGATCCAGATAAATAAAAAATGTTTGCTTACCGGTCAAAAAATGAAGTAACATTTTGGCAACTTCTTCGTCATCATTGATCATTCATTCATTGCAGTCAATCTAGTTATCTCGCCGCATATTTACACACATTCGTCTTTTTTCTGTTCTCTTTAACCTTGCATATGCTTTCTCTTTCTTCTTTTCTGTGCAGAATCTGTCACCGTTCGCTCTCTTTTACGCTTTGGATGGTTATCCATGATGGATTGAACAAAATGAAACTCGCAACTTTCATTTCTACCCGATTGATTCACATTTTTGCCGGATATACCAGTAAACTATAACGATTGGCTGTGTAAAAATAAACAGCCAATCAGATTTCTTCCCTCGTATTATCGCTTACCGCTAACATTCAGACTAAATCCAAGCTCTCTATTTATGAAGTGTACAATAGGTTTCGAATGTAGTCGCGTTTATCAAGTGGAACGACCCGAACTATTTAAAAATGCTAATATCCGGATAGCGATTTTGGTGCGATTTTTGACGTTCACGTCCAAACGACTCAATATTTTGAACTGAACTTTTCAGACAAGGTAAATACACAATTCTTCTGTATTTTGGCGTTTAAATTTCACACGTACACGAACCTGTAATTTTCTGATTCTATGAAATTCGGGATTGGCACTTTAACGTCCTACTCTGTTGCACCTAACCTGGGCTAATGGAAGGCGGGCATACGCCATACAGTGTGCTACGAGGGAAATTTTGCCCGGGCAGCGGCGCTACGGCCTACTCTTATATCGAATTTCAACTGCCAAGGGATATTTTATGTGCACTCCAATGTGTACACGGGACCTCGGTTTTTCGTTCTATCCGAACGACTAAGCAGCTGTCCTTGTCAGGCCTTCCTTCTGCATCACTGACAAGGGTATATCACGCCGGAAAATCGAGATGAACTTTTTCGGCCAATGCAGGGATCGAACACCCGACCTCGAGACTAGCGAACCAGCGCCTTATCCACTTAGCCACCGCGACCCCCATAGACACTATAATATCAGTTATTACTTAAAGATACATTATGGGAGATTAGATAAAGAGTTGGCAGTTCTCACTATAATAGGCAATTTGCTCAAAATTTCAGTCAAATTGATCCACTAATAGCTTAGAACTGAGCGATTAATATTTCTGCTTAGTCTCGGTCATCATTACTAAAGTCGGTAAGTCTCGGTTATCCATTTTTAGTGGTAAATCACGACGGAAAATGTTTCGAACTACAATCCACCAAAAATCTCATGCTAGCCTCAACATCGAGAGTTGGTTATGGTTTGAACAAGTTAATTAATGTCTAATTAATAGTTTTTATAACATTTCAGGCCTCAAGAAAGACCTACAATAGACAGATTTTGCTCTAGCATAATGCATGTTTAACTAACTGATGCTGCAAAACAGGTTTATACTTAATAATTTGTATATAAAGGACAGATATCAAATTAACAAATTGAACGGATTACATGCGGAGAGAATAGATCTTATTACATTTTATGGATTTATGAATTCATTTAAAGAAATGTCAGACTGGTCCGTCAAGCTTCTATAAACACAGCGCAATTCGTAGTTGAAGGATGCAAGGAGATGCGGGCGGGGGGATGGGGTTTATCTTACATTTGACACAAACTAGTTCATTTTGGGACTAACATATGGTTTAATTTTATTTCTACAATTCGCTTGGGCGTGGGGGTCTTTAGCAGTGGGAGGAAACCGGAGGACCCGGAGAAAACCCACGAGGTTGGACAGGCGACTCTACTCCTTGTCACGTACAACCGATGATTCGAAACAACGCCAGTTGACTCAATGACAGGTTTTATGATAGAGCACGCATGTGCTAACCCTTCCCCCACTTTCCACGATGCAACAAAGGCTGTTTTTGCAAGATATTCATGGTTAGCTGCGCAATAGTAAATAGAACTGCGTGCAGTCATGACGGATTTCACAATTGCATTTTATCTGCCACCTCTTGTAACAATGGAACCGTTTGACAGAATTTTAAAAAAAAGTTTTAAAAATTTGACATTTGATCAAGACCTTAAAAAGCGACTAATGTGAAAATGACCATACTGTGGTAATGAATGAGATTAGAAACTCTCCTTTGTCTATCTAGTTGCTTAACGCATGCGTGCTAAATCAAAAGGGTCGGTGATTGAGTCGAGTGGTATCGACAAGGCGTATGATCGGCTTCCAACCTCGGGGAATTTCTTCATGTTCTTCTGTTTCACCCAACTCCTAAAAAAAACTATGTTTTTGTGCGTATATGAAAATCAAAAGTCTTTATTGCATTCATATTATCATTCAAATTGTACAAAATACAATTGTCATATAATAAACATGTTCAGCAAATATAATAATCAATCCTTTCTATCGACATCACAATTAAAATAGGAAAAAAAACAAAAATAAAAAATAAAAGTGAATCGCGACTGATCTTAACAAGTGGTTTAAAACAATTATGATTGACAAATTCAAAGCATTATAACAATATGCATGTGACGTGATGTTTTATGACGTGGCGTGTGACGTGATGTTTTATGACGTGGCGTGTGACGTGGTGTTTTATATGAAGTGGCATGTGACAAGATTTATTTATACTTGTTGTTCAGATATTGGTCTTCACAGAAGACGATATAGAAATAAATATGATATATTATAAATATAATCTGATAATTAAACAATAATATCTACACCGTTTAATATAAACCGTGAGTAAATTAAGGGTGTATTATGTAAATCTGATAATTTCGGGTCTTGTTTTTGGCTTCAATGATTATATAAAGTAGTATTCAAACAGTTATTAAAGAGAAAATTTCATATTTTAAAGTTGTATCTTTAAAATATATTAAAATAAAGCCTTAAAATAAATAGTATCTATAAATAGTCCTACCTTGTTAAAGAATAATCTTATTAATCCTATAAATCACTATTGCCAGTTGAGAAATTGGCAAAAATATCATTTTCAACTTCAAATTCAAAATGTTTGAAGATAGCTATTCCATGGGAGGAATAGAACAACAAGGGAAGTAATTGTGTTATTATTTCCGGTGTGAATGATTTTATAATTGTGAGAATTATACCTATGATCATATAATGAGTTGACAACCTATTCAGCAAATGACATAGAGATAATTATGTCAATTATCCAGTTGTCAAGTATAGATCAACTATTCAATTATGTCAATAGAACAATTGTCCAGTTTTGCTATAGAGAAATTATCCAGGGAATCTCTGTAGATCAATTATCAATACATATCGAGTAAACCCATTCTTTTGATTGGTGAACCATCCCCGACTGTATTCTGTAGGTAAATCAACATACTTCTGAATTCATCAATATTAATATAGGTTCCCTGTAATATAAACAATATACAATAATATAACCTCTATTCAATATAAGTTCCCTGTAATATATACAATATACACGAAATATAACCTCTTTCCATTATGAACAATATAGTCTCGATTATCCATTTTAAGATTAAATCATGAATGAAAGTTGAGCCGGAAATCGGATCCTACTACAGTAAACAGCGCAGGCTAGCGATGACACCAAGAGTTGATTATGGCCTGGTTATGTTAATTAATAGTCTAATTAATAATTAAGATATCGTGCAAGACCTAGAGTTGATCATGGCCTGGATAAGTTAATTAATAGTCTAATTAATAATTAAGACATCATGCAAGACCTGTAATAGGCAGATTTAGCTCTTGCATAATGTATGTTTATGTAACGGCATACAGAGACAAACATTGTCAGGGTATACGCTTAGAATTTCTAATGTGATTAGCATATTAACAACTGAAACCTGATTGATAACCGGACAGATGACTAGTCGTGTGGATGGGACGAAAAACCGAGGACCCGTGTACACATTGGCGTGCACGTAAAATATGCTTTGGCAATTGGCATTCGATATAAGAGTATGCCGTAGTGCCGCTGCCCGGGTAAAATTATTCACATAGCACATTGTATGGCGTATGCCCGTCTTTATTAGCCCAGTTTAGGAGCAGAAAAGTAGGAGGTTAAACTCCATTTCGTTTAATTTTAATTTATAGGAAAATAAATATCTGTATAACATCGTGGTATGAATACTACTATAATAAAATAGATTGACTGAGGAGTGTGTGAATATATTGTACATATGGAGATATGGGTGGGCGGAGTTTACCTGGAGGTGACGTAATCCACCATTAGAAACGTAAGCAGCTCTACCGTGCAGCGCTCGTCTATTCTGGAAGGTTATCATGTCACCAGGTTGAAGTCGAGTTCTATACTATAAATAATAAACAGAGTAAAATATAATACAATGGAATGGAGTGAAATGGCATATAATTAGAATAGAGTGGAACTCATTACTACCAGAGATGTTGACACTGGGTGTCACTCCTCCACTAAACGAATGCACTGTTTTTATCCGTTTTTTAACCCCTTCTTACTCATGAGCACACTAACACATGACAGAATAATCACCCAGTTGATTGTGGCTATTACCAGGCAGAACCAGAACCAAGAACAATACAATGAAATGGAATATAAAAAAATAAACCCAATTCTTTTAAAAACTAGTAAAATAAACAAAACAAAACATAATAAAAATAAAATAAAAACAGTCTCCATCTACCAATTAAAAAATATTATAGAAAATAAAACATAATTAAGTTTATATGATAAATAGTAAAATACTTCCATTTACCTTATAAGGCCATGCGTGTACCGCTTGAATCAACTTCTGATATGCTTTATAAAATGGCTCCACGTCATTCTTGAAGTGAAATAAATGAAAAAAAGTAAAATTCACACAACAAAGAATAGTAGCACAGGCATTGTTATTCATCTGATGAAGTTTAAGGGGACGGGGTTCTGTTACTCTTATTTTATTTTGATGTAGCCTCTATTGTTGTAGACGTTTTGTATACAAATACACGGTTTCGTAATTCCAGGAATCCAATGTGATGGCAATATCTGAGTTCGAGAACACAGAATGTTATGTCAGATAGTAAGGGGAAGGGTGATAGCAATAATAGTAGTATTCAGTTTGTTAGTAAGATAATCACAATTAGATATACCATATCACAAAATAACCGTAGTATTCAGTTTGTTAGTAACAGTTTTTAAAATACAGATGTGACGTCAACCTTTGATGTTGGAGTATCATTGTTTCAAATAATCGTACGGGCAACTTGCCAATCGTACATTATTAATACTTGTGAAATATTGGATTCGTGTGACGTATTTCACGGTAAAAGCTCGTGTGGAGTGTCAGTATTTTAAGTTGTTTAATGTTCTCGAGCTTAAGACATTGCGTAATATATTGTAAAAAACATTACTTAATGTCTCGCTCTCGACCATTCAACAATACATAATTAGAAATACTCTATCAGCTAAAATGATGTAAGAAAAAAACATACCTCATCAACTTGTAGGGGGCCCGTGATTTGTTCATGATAAGCAATGGCAACAACCTAGGAAATAGACGAATTAAGTATTTTTCAATACAACCATGCAGTGGCCATAAACAATGTTGCATAATTGAGAAACACTCGAATCTAGTCAAAAGCACAAAAATAGATTGTCCAAGCGAATATTGATTATCAATGTCAAAGGGTAAATAAGTATGGTGGCCTCCTTGTTATTAGAAAATGACATGAAATGGAATGAGATATGATGTTCTAAGCTTTACCGACTGGGTGTTGCAGTATTATTTCTTCGAATCAGTTTTTTGATGACAACACTGGTTTAACTTCATTCTATTCATTCTACTTTTATTGTTCCTCGTACTTATCGACTCCATAATTAGCTTGTGATCATTGAGCCATAGTCTTGGCTTAACTTGGCACACTTGGGCGCCAAATTCCAACTAACTTACATGGCTGCTCTCCGATCAATTCAGATATCTGCTTATGGTCAACAAAATTGTGCAGCTACCTATATTACATTATACCAGATACGGCGTTCAGTACATATTGCTATACCTCCTGTCCAACCTCGTGGTTTTTTTTCCCGGGTTCTTCGGTTTCCTCCCACTGCTAAAGACCCCTACACATATGTTAGTTCCGAAATGACCTAGTTTGTGTCGAGTGGACGTTAAACACCATTCTTTCTCCCTCTCTCTCTCTCTCTTTCTCTCCATATTGCTATACAAAATGGCATTACATAAGGTGGCCAGCTATAAGTTTATATAATTATGGTAATGACTAAGGAGTACCCATTGGTGTCAATGACCGACATAGCATATTTTATTCAATTCCGCTTTCATGTGTCACGATGACGTATCCATAGACCATAATATCTGCCATTGTGTAGCGTGGCCTAACGATAATTCATACAACACACGGGGTGCTATGAGGGATATTTGGACTCATCTTATTTCCAAATGACAATTATTGTCAATGGTTAGGGTTGCCGAGGTTCATTTGCGACCTCGGTCGTTCGTCCAAGTTGTCCATTGCCAGTATCCCCACACACCCACCTCTGTCCCAGAACCTTCGCGGTCGACACGAGGATCATACAGGCCATCTCCAAGGTAGCGGGCCAACGTTTTACTCTACCCCACCCGGACTGCTATGTGTCAGTAATTATTAGAACTAACCAACGACGTACCGGTTGGTAATTAGAAATTAAGTCAATCTTCATTAAGCCGTGGATATTTACTCTCAAAACGTTTTGGGGGTTTAAATTTAGATATAATAAAACTCACATCTCCATAATTATTGAGACTTATACTGGGTCGTCTGATCTGCAAATGAACCGGAAGTTCCCTAAAAAAAAACAAGAGGAAAATAGAAACGACAGTGAAAATACGTTAACCACCAGTCTACTTTACTTTCTTTTCGACAATTTACACGTTTTAAAGGAGCATATAAGATAGACTATTAATCAAATATTGGTAAAACATATTTATGATTGAAAAATAATAGCCATTTGCCTGACATATAAAAGTGAATAAACCATACAAGAATAGATTTGTATTGATCGGAGTTCGAACAATTTGTATCTTTTTTAATATTATTGACGCAATCGTCAAGTCTTCTCTACGGTTCTTTATGTTGTCGTGCAACAAAATCTTTTGCCACGACAAGCAAAACAAAAAGTAAAATGTTGGACTATATAGCCAACTGATAATAGTTTATATTTTCAAATTGATTAACATAAACTTGCTGGGGTGTATGACCAATTCCAGACGATTAAGTTAATAACTGAATTATTGAACTAACCTGCCAGCAGCATCTTCATAGCCGAGAGTTTCGAACGTGACAGGAACCCGACATAAGGTTTTAAATTCGTCTGGATGTTCCTGTCTAAATACGTCTACAATATGATGAATGTCAGCGAATACACTGTCTCCACCAACAATCCTATCATCAAATCTATGGATATAAAAATAAAATAAAACCAAGTACGAACAATCCAAACCATTAGACAAAATTCAAAGTTCTAAAAAAACGTTATAGGCAAAATAGTGTCATCAGCAAATGGACTGCTTCCAGCAACAATGTTATCACCAAATCTATAATGTTTATATACACTCTACATTTACAATAAATCGTTTTACAGTAAACAATAATTTGTAATGTGAATCTTTTCAACGTTAATCGCTGACATAACATCTCTACCGACACAAACTAGGTCATTTCGGGACGAGCATATGGTTTTAATTTTATTTCAATAATTCGCTTGGGCATAGGGGTCTTTAAAGCCACAATTAAACAAAAAATTAAAAATGTGATGGATCCTGGGGCTCCACTTCGCTGTACAGTCCCGGTCTGTAGTGACACAGATTTCATTCAAATTTAAAAAAAAAACCCAATGAATCGTCTTTACCCTACATGTTATATAACGTTTACGTCTGGTACTCCGTAACGTTTTATTTTTTTATATTTCTTACACCGTATTTTTTCCGCTAATTTGTCTTATCGATTACCTTTGCAGCATCTACGTTACATCGCGGAGAATGTTTACGGCTAGCCCTGCAACTTTATTTGATATTTCTCACATATTGGTTAGCACGTGCGTGACGTATCATAAGGTCTGTCATTGAGTCAAATGACTTGGTTTCGAAACCCCGGTTGTACATGACAAGGAGTAGGGTCGCCTGTCCAACCGCGTGGGTTTTCTCCGGGTCCTCCGGTTTTCCTCCCATTGCTAAAGACCTCTACGCGCAATGAAATTATTGAAATAAAATTAAACCATATGTAAGTCCCGAAATGACCTAGTTTGTGCCGAGTGGACGTTAAACCCCATCTCTCTCTCTCTCTCTCTCTCTCTCTCTTGTCCGTCAGTTTGTCTTATCGGTATCGTTTGCGCGTGTAGTACTTACTATTAGACAATGAAGTAGTTCCTACCTTAAACAATGAAGCATCTACATTGGATTTATTTGTGTGTATATTATAGTACTTACTAGTAAACAATAACAATGAATTATAGCCTACCTTAAACAGTGAAGCATCTGTATACCTGGTGGTGATTCATACGTTGGTTGATCCATGTGAAGGTTTAAAGCAATGTTTCTATAAGCAGCATTACTAGCCTTTGGTTGATCCTTGACAGCAAACGTCTATAATGAGTTGAAAAAAAAAACATCAACTATTACATAAATACGTGCATATTTTTGAGGACGGTAGGGCAAAGGCGTTTTATAGGTGAGGCGCTGGAGGAGGCAGCCTCCTCTCGAAAAAAATCAAAGAAATTGGAAAAATAAAACGGGAGAAAAATGCTAAAACCGATGAGAAAAATGAAAATGTACCCTAGTTAGGGGGCCCTAAAAGCAGACAAAGGGCCTCACTTCTGACAAAAGGGCCCCTCTGGCCAAGGGAAAGGGCCCCGAGTCGAATCCATTGCTTAATGAGAATGCAGTCATTATTGCACTGGAATAAAAATCATCAATAAAGCCCCCCATCCCCCCCCCCCCGCGAAAGAGGTCCCTCAAAATTGTATAGCCTCCGTCATGATAAACCTAAAAACGCCCCTGCGGTAGGGGTCTATTTTTAAAGGTAAGATTCCGAAATAAGATCATTGAAGTATGAGTCGACAAGGTGCGGGACATGTTACTAAAGTAACGACTGCGAGTTTTACAACATCTGGACGTTACTAGATTACTACACAATTTCCGAACTTATAGCTACGTTATCGCGACGTGGAATCTGGGCTTGTGCCCAATTGAGATTAGTGTCGAAATATGCAGGGCATTACGTGAAGGCCTTGCTAAGATAAAGCGAGATCTAGATTGGGGGGGGGGGGGATTTTTAACTAGTATGTTATGGAGATTATTTTCAATTTTGTTATGAGCAGTGTAATAACAATCCAACTATTTTTAGCTTAAAATATACCCTAAAAGTGATTTACGAAATTCTAATAATCTATAATAAGTAATCTTACATCTCCATATATGGTATGATGTGGTAAAGCCACTCGTCTTGATACCTGAAATATCAATGTTATATTAAAATATTAAAATATATTTCACATATTGCAGCATTGAGCAAACAGACATCTCTGCCATCCAAACACACAGAAGCACCACACACACACACACCCATACAGAGACAAACTAAACCTAATAGTCAGACACCCCATTGCCACACGCACAGAAACACAGCCACATACGCATCCACAGAAACACGCCCACCCACCCACACCCACCCACACTTCCACACCCACACATCCACAGAAGCGTTCGCATACACCTCACGCACACGTTCATATTGTAATAATTGTGTTCTAAATACAAAGTAGACTAACATTTAGTACGCAAAGAATAAAAACACGGAACGATGGGGTAGAAAGAAAAGGGAAAGGGCAAACTAGGCTTTAACAGTTTACGTGCAGGAATACTGGCCTATCTTAAACACTTTATGCAATCTCCATAGAAGGACTTGAAAGGGGTGAACGAGCAAGATGCAGAAGAATACAAAGACATAAAAGTTTGTGAAAACACAAGAGAGAGAGAGAGAAATGGGGTTTAACGTCCACTCAACACAAACTAGGTCATTTCGGGACTAACATATGGTTTAATTTTATTTCAATAATTCGCTTGCGCGTAAGGGTCTTTAGCAGTGGGGGGAAACCGGAGGGCCCGGAGGAAACCCACGGGGTTGAGAAGACGCCCCTATCTCCATGCCACATACGCTCACACCTGGGCTCCAAACCATAGCCGCAAGCCAGATGTGACCGGCCAGCTAGAGTTCAAAGCGCGGCACTCTAGGCCACTAGGCCATCCCCCCCCCCCCGTGAAAACAAGAATGTAATAACTAGCTCTACACGATAACTGGTCTACCTTCAGTAAATGGTCTTCTTCCGTTGGAACATTTTTAACCATACATAATCCCCGATCACCCAGAATACGCAACCATCTGAAAATAACGAATGACACATAGATGTTATTAAAGAGAGGGGGGGGGGGATGGGGTTTAACATCAACTCGACACAAACTAGATATTTCGGGACTAAAATGCCTCAATTTTATTTCAATAATTCGCATGCGCGTAGGGGTCTTTAGCAGTGGGAGAAAACCAGGGGACCTGGAGAAAACCCACGAGGTTGGACAGGCGTTCACCCGGGGATTCGAAACCACACCAGTTGGCTTTTTGACAGGCTTTGTATGATACCTAATACATATGATACATTTTGTGTTCTACAAGAGATGGTGGTTCCCTCTGATAGACACCATTACAGCAAATAATTTATTTTTTTTCTTAGCATTTATATACAGAGAGAGGGAGCAAAAACATCGGTTTACACCAGATCATAATATAATGGTTCCATTTAATTTCAATCATTCGCTTGAGCGTAGCATTTTTTTTAGCAGGAGGGTGAAACCGGCAAAACCAACGAGGTTGGACAGACGACATTTTTTCTTATCAGACACGAGCGGGGAATCGAACCCACGCCACATGACTCGATGATATAACGCACACGCATTAAACCTTCTTTCAGAATATAGCGAGGGAGCAAACAAATCCGTTTACACCCGATCATTTCGGAGATACATGTAATATAATTGTTCAATTTATTTTCAATCATTCGCTTGAACGTAGCATTTTTTTTAGCGGGAGGGTGAAACCGGCAAAACCAACGAGGTTGGACAGACGACGATTTTCCTTATCACATACGAGATGGGAATCGAAACCACGCCACTTGACTCGGTGACAGACCTCATGATATAACGCACACGCATTAACGATTGGGTTTCCCAAACGCATTAAACCTTCTTTCAGAATATAGCGTAGGTGTCTAACTTTATACATAGCTATACATTTAACGGAGAACAAATTTAAAAATACATGTCTTATCCAAACCATCCGAAGGTCTATTGGGTTGAATAAAAAAGCTTGTTATGTAAATAAAGATCTAATTTATAAATTTTATAACATTTGAAGTCAATAAAAAGACTTGTGATGGGCATATTTAGCTCTTAACTAATGAATCTTAAAGTGCAATGTTTCAGATCCAATGGTTTTCCAATGACTGCCATGTACAATACAGTGACGAAAGTAAATTGAACAAACTTAATGGAGAGAGGATATGTAAATTCGTGTCAGTATTTGATTTGATTTATTGATAAACTTACTGATATAATCCTGTCTCGGTTGCCATCACTTCTTTATAGTCAATTTCAGGAATCTTAGTCTAAAATAAACAAACAACCGACAAACACAGGATTAGTGTTTTATTAATACATATAGTCTTCAACCAACCCAGCCCCTCCCACTTGTCAAAAGGGAAACAGAACATAGATTTTATACATCAATCAACAAATAAAAAGCATTACATGGTTAAAGAAAAACTGCATTTTAAAACTGAAACGGGCAGAGATTTTCAAATATTAAGTTTGGTTTCTATGGTTACAGAAAATATTAATTTGGTAAGCTATTTTAAGTTTGGTTTCTATGGTTACAGAAAAAAGTTCTAGTTGATAATAAAATGTTAAACCAACAAAAGCATTAACCTCTCGAAGCTGACCTTCACTCCTAAATCTTGACAAGGTCAAAGGTCAAAGTTCGAAATACGACAAACTGAAAGTCAGAAAATGAAATCGAAGCTGCTGAAAAAAACATAGTAATGAAAACAAAAACAAAAATGAATTAAAAAAAAATTATCTTTGACAGATGATGAAATACAGGCAAAAACATTAGGACGACATTTTGATTTTCATTATTCATTCATCTAGTTTATATACGATTAAAGATACACTAGTCAAGATTTTAAAATAGAGTGAACCACTCTTGATGTATCAGTCAGACCCCGAGCTCACAAAGCATTCACAGACGTAAGTCAAGAATTTACTCTGTCATCTTCAGGCAGTCTCCGAGAATTGCCGATCGTTTGATTGACGGGCGATAACTCTGCCCACCTATTCTCGATTATCAAGTAACATTTCAATGCCTATGGTACCCTCGATTGTCAGTCTTTTCGTCGGCAGTGTGCGGGACTGGCGTCAGTTATTAACGGTAAATGTTAGCTTCATCAAGCATTTAATAGTTAAAATATTAAATGGAAGACTGTCTAAAAATCCAAGCCTTATCCAAGCCACCCAGTGGTCTAAGGGGTTGAGTTTTGGCTTGTTATGTAAATAAAGGGCTGATTAATAATGTCTGTAACATTTGAAGTCAATAACAAGACTTGCGATGGCCATATTTAGTTGGTAACTAATGAATCTTTAAGTGGAATGTTTCAGATCAAATGGTTTCCCAATGAGTGTCATCTGTCTTCGAGGTTGTTTTCATACATAAAACGATAACATATCTTTGACTGGATTAAGTGGGTTGTAAATAAGAATGACCTAATTCACCAGGGTGAAAATGATAACGCGTCTCTTACTGGACTGAACGGTAATGTAAATACTGTGGTTTGCCGGGGGTGGGGGTAAAATGATAACGCCTCTCTGGACTGAACTGTAATGTACATCTTGTGTTTTGGCGGGGAAGTTTAAAACATGTTCATACCCCTAATCTAATTTCACTCAACCCGGCTACCCTACCCACGCATCACACTACTCCACCCAACCACCAACGCTACCCTAAGAAAGAACATCTACTCCGTTAACAAAGAAAGACGTCCAAACCATACTCTGAAAGCGGGATATAACTGCTGTGAGAACAAAACGCTAGCTTTTTTCAAAGTTTTTCCTGTAATCTTTTTTTTTTCGTTAAAAAAATTCAAATTGTGATGTATTTTCAACTTACATCAGTAGTAAAATTCATTCGGGCGGCGTTACTTTTTCGTTCTATTTCTCCATCCGAATAACAATAAGTCTTTAGATAGGACGAAGGGAGATAACCCTGGTGTGTTTTATCCCCTTCCTTCCAGACCACTTTTAAAACATTTTCCTCTGAAAGAAAGTAAAAATACAATAAAATAAAACAAAAAAACAAAAGAGTAATGTTTAAAGTCCTTGTTAAATCAATAGTACTGACGAATTGTGATGATATGCAATTTCGTTAAAGCACAGATCCTATTTCGTTTCGTTTTGTTTTTATATTTCATTTTACTTGTCTTTACTACACTAGAATCTGGAAGAGTTGTTATGTTGCCCGCGTTGCAGTTGAAGTGAGGGAGTAGCCAATGAAACGGTCTGTTACGACAACTTCTTGGTCTTCTATGAAAAGAAGTGTGGGTAAACCATTAGAAAGGTCAACGCTGATTGATTAATCAATGTCTGACGTCATAGTGTCAAAAGCGCGCTCGCGCGACCCCTGGAATGACCTTCTAGTAAAACTTGTCATATCTTCGGAGAACGCTAGATCGGAGACGGTCCAACGCATTTTAGCACATATGACGTCATATATAGATTCTGGGTTAGGGCTAGGGTAAGGGTTAGGACCAGTAGATTTGGTCAAAGTCCCGAGATATAAACAGGACTAGCCCTAACCCTAACCCATGATCAAGCCTAACCCTTACCCTAACCCACAATTCACATGTGACGTCACAATTTGCGTAGGACCGTCTCCGATCTAGCGTTCTCCCATATCTTCTTGTAGTGTAGACCATCGACAGTATAAAGAAACGAAACGAAATATAGATCTGTATTTTAATCATATCGTGTAATATGTACAGTAAAGTGGTGGGTGAAATTTTACGCCGACCCAAAAAATGGAGAACCCGACTTAACACATAACTTGTTGACTTTCTGGGATTCTATTTATTGAAAATATAAAATATAGCAAACATTTGTAAATTGCTCAAAATAGTTCGTCCATAATGAACACAATCCATTTTCTTTATTGCGTGGTAAATCAAAATGATTTGGCATCCACTTAAAGATTTTTGTGGATAGCAAAACCATTATTAAGCACTATCTCGTAAATGGTTTGAAAATCAAAATGGGGTGGGGGGGGTACTGTATTTAAACTGCGTATAGTTCCATTCATGGAAATCTTAAAATAACCGTAAAAGCACACATTAAAGGAGTTAAATTACTATTCTTTGGCACCTAAAAATGGACATATGTGTGTCGCAAAGCATATAAAGATATATTCAATCTTCTCTGTTTTAACAGTACCCAATCTTACATGTTGTGTTTTTTAAATATATTTTTTTTATTTTTTTAATCGGTCATTTGTGTTACTTGCGATTGTCTTGTACGGGATATTTTGTTCTTTGCTGGGAGCCAAAAAGAATACGTACTGAATTTACCATATTAGATTGTATATTTGACTGTAAGATAACAACATGGATTATAAATTGTGTTTTTAATTTCGAATATAATGGAGGATATTGGTTTTCAATCGTGTTAAATTAGATAAAGGGAGATAACTGGATTGTTGGATGCAGACCACTATTAATTTCACCATTGACTTCAATGTTAATTCTCGACTCTTTGCCCACCTCCAACTTTTCCCAAAATTTTCGTTGGGCCGAATGCTTTTTCACTTTGCACATATATTTGTATGAGGTTGGTCATCAAAATTTTGAGACACAGAAAATTGGTGGTAATATTTGAATTATATAAAGGGAGATAACTGACCTGTTAGATCTATATCTGTTATATGTAACTCATCTAATGGTATTTCAGTCAAGTCTACAGTTGGTTGACAAGATACGTCTATTTTACAACATGGACAATGACAATTATGACGTAACCAAATACTGTGAAATCTAAAGAGAAGGGAAGACATAATTCTACAGCAACATATAAAAGAGAGAGAGAGAAATGGGGTTTAACGTCCACTCAACACAAACTAGGTCATTTCGGGACTAACATATGGTTCAATTTTATTTCAATAATTCGCTTGCGAGTAGGGGTCTTTAGCAGTGGGAGGAAACCGGAGTTCCCGGGGGAAACCCACGAGGTTGAGAAGGCGCACCTATCTCCATGCCACATACGCTCACACCAGGGCTCGAAACCACAGCCGCAAGTATATTCAAACGTTACGTAAATATAAAATAAAACCAAGTACGAACAATTCAAACAATTAAACAAAATTCAAAGTCCTGAAAAACGGTATGGACAAAATACTTCATTCAGCAAAGAGACGCCAGATGATAAAGTTCATTCTGTACATTTACTATAAATGCATGGAATAGGGCTTCTGCTACGACTAGGCAAAATAATTCCCCTCATAGCGCTATACCTGGTGTATGTCCGTCTTCAGTAACCCAGTTGAAGCGGGACAGTAGGACGCTAAACCCCATTTCCTGTATACATGAAATGAAATGAAATCAAACGGGATTCAATATCCTACTGTTCTGCTCCTAAACTGGGCTAATGAAGACAGACATTCAGTGGGCTATGGGGGGAAAACTCTGCCCGGACAGCGGCGCTACGGCCTACTCTTATATCGAATTCAAACTGCCATGGGTTATTTTATGTGCAAGCCAATGTGCACACGGGATCTCGATGGTTCGTCTAAAGTGAAGGAATAGAGAGCTATGTGGGGCTCCAAGTTCTACATCAATGACATGGGGAAAATCACGCTAGAAAACTCCCTATTAATACATCCATCGGACCTTACGTTGTGTTGTATATAAGCCTTGCTCTCGACAGGTATTGTCCATCGTATTGGGGATTCGAACCAGCAACTGTCATCATTGTTTCAAGTTAATAATGTATTGTAGATTGTCATGGACTGACACATATTGAGTTTAATTTACCCTTGTGAAGAATGGTGATGGAAGCAGGAACCACAAAACTTACTTTGATCGTTTACCGTCCTTCCAGATAATTTCCACCATTTTACCCTCATTTATTTTATTAACTTGTTGTATTCTGACATCACCGGCTCCTTTAAACTACAATAATAAAATATGTTAAGAAAAACAGACAAAAAATAGAGAGAGAGGGAGAGAGAGAGGGGAGAGAGAGATAGAGAGAGAGTTTAACGTCCACTCGACACAAACTAGGTCATGTTGGGACTAACATATGGTTTCATTTTATTTCAATAATTCGCTTGCGCGTTGGGGTCTTTAGCAGTGGGAGGAAACCGGAGTACCCGGAGGAAACCCACGAGGTTGAGAAGGCGCCCCTATCTCCATGCCACATACGCTCACACCAGGGCTCGAAACCACAGCCGCAAGCCAGAGGTGACTGGCCAGCTAGAGGTCGAAGCGCGGCACTCTTGACCACTAGGCCATCCCAACCCCCCAAGAGAGAGAGAGAGGGGGAGGGGGGGGTAACGTCCACTCGACGGTTTTTAGCTGAATAAATCCCGTTAGTGTAGCATAGTCAATGGACTTGATATATTTCAATTTAGTGTAGCCGAAACGAACATACACGTAACTTGACTCACCTGAGCAGGATACAGGACTTGTCTTTCTACCATTTCTTGGTGAATTGACGTCGGGTTTTCATGTTTAGAAGCCGCCATTTGAGACATACTTGCAGATCCTGCTAACTTGGTACCCTTGTCACCTGCTAATGAACAAATCGATCAACAAAATACGATGATGTTAATCACTGATAACTGCTCTTCTTGATGATTCACTGCCTACTTCAGGATGGAATTTGGATGTTACTGGCCAATTTTATTTATCAACCGTATTTAACTGAATCAGTTTAATCAGCTAACTTATGACTTATTGCTGGTTAAAACCGGAGTTCACATCGAGAGTTGCTTATTGACCTACTGAACTTAAGTAAAGAGCGTCAACCGTCGCACTTAGTCAAGACATTCACCTAGTCTTGACGTGTATACATTGGAGTGCACGTAAAAGATCCCTTGGCAGTTGGAATTCAATATAACAGCAGGCCGTAGCGCCGCTGCCCGGGTAAAATTTCCCTCACAACACACTGTATGGGTATGCCCGTCTTCATTAGCCCAGGTTAGGTGCAGAAAAGTAGGACGTTAAACCCCATTTCATTTCATTTACATTAAGTATGATGAGTCATAACAAACAATGGCACAAAGTAGAGATAGAGAAATATTGGGGTTTAGCTTCCATTCAACACAAACTAGATCATTTTGGGACTAACATCACATGCTTCAGTTTTATTACAATAATTCGCTTGCTCGTAGGGTCGTTAGCAATGGGGGGGGGGAAGTTTGGGCAGGCGTTCCTGCACTTTGTCACATACAAGCGGGGAACCGAAACTCCACCACGTGCGTGACTTAATCCCCCCCCCTCCTCCAGATTATGTGTATATTTTGTGTGATCAAAACGGAGGTTTGCCTAACGTGGTTTGTTTACGCGCAGTGCAATATGATTGAAACACTTATCCTATTTCGTTTCGTTTTTTTTATATTTCAAAATGTCGTTTCCTTGTCTTTACTAGGGGGGTGGGATGGCCTAGTGGTCTAAAATGCCGCGCTTCGACCTCTAGATGGCCGGTCACCTCTGGCTTGCGGCTCTGGTTTCGAGCCCTGGTGTGGGCGTATGTGGCATGGAGATAGGGGCGCCTTCTCAACCTCGTGGGTTTCCTCCGGGCACTCCGGTTCCCTCTCACTGCTAAAGACCCCTACGCGCAAGCGAATTATTGAAATAATATTAAACCATATGTTAGTCCTGAAATGACCTAGTTTGTGTTGAGTGGACCTTAAACCACATTTCTCTCGCTCTCTTGTGTTTTTACTACACGATACAAGGATCTGGCAGAGTTGTAATATAACCCGCCTTCTGGTTGATGTGGCGGATTAGCTAATGTTACTGTGAGTTTTTAGTGTATTGTTCAGGGAACTGTGGGTATCCCACTAACATTAAGATTAATTGGTTAATCAAATGTCTAATGTCATATGTTCAGAAGCCGCTCGCATGACCCTGACGCGACCTTCCACTATAACCGACAAGATCCTACGTGCCATAGAGGTCGCGGAAGTATAAAAAAATGAAAGGATATAGATCTGTTTTATAATCAGACTGTACTCTCTTGTTAGTACATTGTTAGATAATATATATCAGTAGTTATTGTTCGACATAGTTTATCAATCAATATTATAGGCTACAATGTCGTCATAAAAGTTGACCAACTGATAATTTTCTGATAATTAAAAAAAAAATCATCACGTATGTGGCATACGCTCAGTATAATCACAAGGTTGGCTTTTTGTCATATGTCGTGGTTTCGATTGTCCGCTTGAACATGACAAGGGGGTGGGATCGCTTAGGTTTTCTCCGGGTCATCCGCTTTCCTCCTTCTGCTATCGGAATGACCTAGATTTTAACAATAAAAGTTATGCCAAGAACAGCTGATTATAACAATGATTTCATAACATTTTACCGCGTTAAAGTATGGGCCGTATAGCTCCACTAGACTGGTCTAGAGAGCCGCGCTTCGACCTCTAGCTGACCGGTCACCTCTGGCTTGCGGCTGTGGTTTCGAGCCCTGGTGTGAGCGTATGTGGCATGGAGAGAGGGGCGCCTTCTCAACCTCGTGGGTTTCCTCTGGGCACTCCGGTTCCCCCCCCCCCCCCACTGCTAAAGACCCCACGCGCAAGCGAATTATCGAAATAAAATTAAAACCATATGTTAGCCCCGAAATGACCTGTTTGTGTCGAGTGGACGTTCAACCCTCCTCTCTCTCTCTCTCTCTCTGTCTCCGCTCTCTCTCTCTTCCTCTCTCTCTCTGTCTTACAGGATATGCATAATTTCTTTGGTCGTTGCAAATTAGATCCCATTTTTTCACGGCACGATAACAACATAAATATCCATTGAAAAGACCCAATATGAAATTCTAGTTCGTGTTTTTAATTTCGACTTACTTTTTATGGAAAATAATGAGTTACAAGTTTCGCTCCTCTCAGTTATGGCATATGTACGTGTTCCACCCATTCTTATTAGCAGTGAATGTTCGCTGGGCCGCCATAGTCACTGACACGGATGACATTGAGGCGACTTAACGAGTCACAAATATTAACTCTTTTTTGTCCGCATAAATTAAATTCTAAAACATGGGTTTTTTTTTATGTATTTGTAGGTAAAAATTATTTTCCATTTAGTTTGAATAGGTACTAGAAGGAGTAAAAGGCTTCATTCTGCATGAACCAGTAACGTTTTATTCAAACAATGCACACGCCAATGACCCAATGATTGACATTGCGTGATGTGAGATATCAGAAGACTTTCGTGCTTCTCTCTAAAACAGATTGGAGTTCCCTGCCAAGTAGCACTATACAACAATATTAAATATATAAATTTAAATTAATCACCTGTTCTTGTTCGATATGGTGAATGTTTCTGTTGTCTGCTGGTCATAAAAATACATCTTTGATTGGATTGGTGAACATTCAGAATTAAACGACGAATTATTCTTGTGGACATTTTGTTTCTAGAAAAACACAGATCTTTGAAAACAAATTTCCAAATACTGGTTTTGGGTTAGTGCTGATTAACGAAAAGGACGACGTGCGTCCACTTGTAACACTTTCAGATGATTAATACGAGACTTCCCGTCGAGGCAAAACGCACTGTGCACTGGAATGGTGGTATCTATTAAGGTTGTCTCGACTTGAAGTAGCTGCATGGCTGTTGCGTGTCGATATAGTATTCAACTAGTACGTCACTTTATCCAACATATTATCAGGTCAATGACTGATAATTTATACGGAGTGACGTTTCGGAACTAAATGAAATAAAATGAAATTTAACGTCCTACTGTTCTGTTCCGAACTGGACTAATGAAGACGGGCATACACCATACAATGTGATATGAGGGAAGTATTGCCCGGACACAGAGGCGTTTTAAAGCCGAGGCGCTGTAGGCGCCAGTCTCCTCGAAAAAAACTCAAAGAAGTTGAAATAATAAAACGGGAGAAAAATGCTAAAACCGATGAGAAAAATGAAAATGTACCCTAGTTAGGGCGGGCCCTAAAGGCATACAAAAGGGCCCCACGACTGACAAAAGGGCCCCGGCTAAAGGAAAGGGCTCTGAGTCCGAGTCAATCCACTACTGAATGAAATGAGAGTCCAGTCATTGCAATTGCATGAAAATCATCAATCAAAAAATCACATTTTCTGAAAACCAACTAATAAGCTATCCAGTGGTTAGGCCGCCCAGTGTCACCTGGCTTGGCGGAGCGATCATTTCTGTGCTGAATAGTTTTCCGGGATTACGCGTGCTGCTTGCACAATACGCCCACTCCATGGTATCCACCATATTCCATTAATTATTATTTGATTGAGCCCCCAGTACGTACAAGTGATTTGTTTCGCATTAAGGCTTCAGACAAGTATCGCATTAGGCCTAAGCCCTCAGATTAAACCGGCCTCGAAGTGCCTGGAGGATATGTGAGAATGCACCAAAAGGATTTCTATTTTGCAAAATTTCTCGACATCCGGACCCCCACCCCCAAGAGGGCCCTCAAAATTGTATAGTCTCCACCATGATAAACCGTAAAACGCCCCTGCCCGGACAATGGGATCAATTTGTTTAAGATCGTAAATCAGGTTATAAGTATTCCTCCGGGGATGCTCGATTCACAGTTCCGGAATTAAATTCCAAAACTGGTGTCACTCGAGTGAAAAGGGTAGTTTCGGAGTACAACGCATGCGTCGACTGTATAAAAAATATCTCAACCAATCATGACAGCTGAAACATATTTTTTACCTAGGACTACGTCACGATTCTACTCACTCCACCTCAGCTGTCGGGACTGGCAGAACTGTGACAGGACTGAATTTCGCGTCACTCGATTGTAATTCTATCGATTCGGGACGTTCTGGACTGTGAATCGACCATCCCCTCCATGTACTAACGAATTAGAAGGAGCATTGCGCAATCACCACAGGCCCGGGACTGTATAGCCCAGTGGACGCTTACGGCTAGCCCCCGGATCCATTCACTCTTTTTGATTTGTTTTTGTTTGTGGTCTCTTAGCATGATGTCTTATCTGTATTTTTGTTTTTATGTAGAATTGTGTGCATGGTGCGGTCCCCCTGCACTTACTACTAGAGATAGTTTTTTTAAACAATATTTTATTTCTTAATGAGTCACAGATATATTTGACATACTGTATATGGATAGTTCGAGAACTATATATGTTTTACTAGGTCAAGGCGATTTAAATGATCTAAATACGGGCAGTCTCGTAAATCCATCCACCGAATGTGCATAATTAATAATGAGTTGCAGTAAGAAATGAAGAAGCTATGAATAGGAGGTTCCAAATCTAGGTCGCCATCCATACAGAGAGAGAGAGAGAGAGAGATGGGGTTTAACGCAAACTAGTTCATTTCGGGACTAACATATGATTTTAATTTTATTTCAACAATTCGCTTGTATGTAGTGGTCTTTAGCAGTAGGAGGAAACTGGAGAACCCGGAGAAAACACACGTATGTACAACGGGGTATCAGTACCACGACGGTTGACTCAATGACAGACCTTATGATACAGCAGGTCGCCATCCACAATATCACCCACAATGAATGTCGACAAACACTGTCTGGGCGCCCAGGTAGAACATAGATCAGATTGATGATCGTTATCTCGTCGAAAAGCAGATTTGTAATTAGCAAAATGAGTTTGAATGCATAAAGCCTAATATTTAGCTACAATCAAAATATTTAGAGAGAGAAATATATTACAGCTATCGGACAAACTACAAAGGCATTTTTTATATAAAAATTCAGCACCCTTAAAAACCAATAGAAAGATATACTTATTGACAAAAAAGTAAATAAATGACATAGTTGCTATGCGAATTGGTGTTGGAACACACTGATATCTTTAATTTACTTTTCTCAAAACTTACTTCCCGGACTTGGTCAGCTTTAAATGGATACAGCTCCTTTAAATGTTGGTCGATTCAAGCCAACCACACATCTTCGTGGAGATGTTAAGATGCGGAATATCAGAAGCCCATCTTTTCCTGGTAAGATCACAACATTTTTTAGGAAATTCCGTCTGTTTTGAGAGACTTGATAGCACAGTTTGTCGCCCTATGACCCACTCACTAGTGCTACTACTAACTGGGTGATTCACTGCGAATATGAGAGTGAGAGAGAGAGAGAAATGGGGTTTAAAGTCCACTCAACACAACTAGGTCATTTCGGGACTAACATATGGTTTACTTTTATTTCAATAATTCGCTTACGCGTAGGGGTCTTTAGCAGTGGGAGGAAACCGGAGTGTCCGGAGGAAACCCACGAGGTTGAGAAGGCGCCCCTATCGCCATGCCACATACGCTCACACCAGGGCTCGAAACCACAGCCGCAAGCCAGAGGTGACCGGTCAGCTAGAGGTCGAAGCGTGGCGCTCTAGACCACTAGGCCATCCCACCCCCCCTGAATATGAGAGTGGCGAGAGAGTGGAAGATTGGCGACATGACGGAATCGAGCACCACAGGCATAAAAATACAATAAGATCTAATTTGGGACTGGGGATAGGACTCAGGGAACTTTGCATAGGGGCAATAGAAAAACAAGGGAGATAATTGTATTATCATTTCCTGTGTTAATGAGTTATAAGAGTGGGAAATAATGTCTATGATCTATAGTATTGAGTTGACAACCTATTGAAAATATGAAATTATCGCTTTAACCATTTGCATATGTTGGGTAACTGGGTTAACATAAAAAATGATATTAAATTAACGCATTGAAAGAATTCAATTAGCATGAATAATTTGAATAACATTTACGGATTTATGAATTCATTTTAAAAAAAATGTCAGACTGGTCCGTCACGCGTCTATAAAGACAAGAGTACTTTAAAGTTAAACTATGCAGCGAAGGCTGTTGTTAGCTACACAATACTAAATAGAACAGCGTGCAGTAATGGCGGATTTCATCTGTACATTTTACCTCTCGTAACATTGGAATGGTTTAACAGGATTTCCAAAAAGTAAATTTTAAAAGCATGGACACCAAAACCTCCAAACGTGACATGCTAAATTGGCTTTCTCCCGGTGGTAATAGAACCTAATGGAGAATAAATCTGCTTAATTTTGTTTTAAAATCCCTTAAACGCCTCTACCTTAGGGCCAAGCAACTTAAACCCGCCTGCCTTCATCTGGAAATGGAGATCGGTGTCTCAACATGTATTATGGGGTCAAAGGCGTTTTATAGCTGAGGCGCTGGAGGCGCCAGCCTCCTCTGGAAAAAAAATCAAAGACATTGGAAAAATGCTAAAACCGATGAGAAAAATGAAAATGTGCACTAATTAGGGGGGCCCTAAAGACAGACAAAATTCAGAAATTACAATCCGAACTAGGTCATGAATCTAATTCTAAGAAACAACGTGGCAATTTGAAACCTTGTATCAATGGCTATACTATGGACAATGCCTGAAAACATGGACAATCACCAACAAACATCAGAAAATACCGGAAAACAACGGGAGAACAACGGTACACTTCCGGAAAACACCATGTTATACTGAATACTGGAAAACACCAGAATATACCATGTTATACTGAATACTGGAAAAAAACAGAATACACCATGTTATACTGAATACCGGAAAATACACTAAATACCGGAAAACATCATAAAAAGGCAATCCTGGGCCTGGTTCTCTAGAAAAAACGGAAAAAAACCTAACCCTAACCCTAACCTCCCGTACACAGTGGACCTGATCCTTTGGAAATACCGGAAAAACCCAACACTAACCCTAGTCCTTCGTCCACAGAGGACCAGACTCTGGGTTACCTATTTAGGGTGTTTTCCGATATTTAAGGTGTTTTCCGATTCTTTTACAGCTGTTTTTCGGTATATAGTATTGCCGGTACCAATCTTTATTATAGCTGACGTCATTGTTCAGCCTGAATTGGACTTCGATCAGATAGTTATCTTCGAAGGTAGATCAATCAGATAAGATAAATCTATTAATAATAATCAATCACTCATCAGTACCGATACACTGACAATTTTAAGCAAAAGAAAATATTCTTGGACTGTCAAATTTTGGCGCTGTGAAAAAGAAAGCAATTTAACGTTTCAGAAATCAAAATTTTGAAACTGTGAATCATGTCGCCCAGATTGTAAATTTGCTAGAACTCGGGTTTTAAGAGTTAGACGCATATCAAAAGGTTTACGTGGATCTTGCATGTATATTGTTCGATCCCACGATTTCCGGTATGGCTCATCCATGTCAGTGATGCAGAGCGGAGGGCCTGACAAGGACAGCTGTTTATCTTCGAAGGGGAACAAAAACCGACATCCTGTGTACAAATTGGCGTGCACATAAAAGGTCACTTGATAGTTGGAATTTGATGTAAGCCGTGGTGCTGCCGTCCGGGCAAAATTTCCCTCATAGCACACTATATGGCATCTTAATTAGCCCAGTTTGGAGTAGAACATGCTTTCAATAAAATTTTAAATCTCTCAGTTAATCTCACAAAGTCGAAGATTCCAAACCGATCACACGAATATTCACCAAGACACGGGCAAATTGGGGGACAAATATCAAACAAAAAGAAGTAGGCCTAATCCCAGCAAAAGCAAAACGATTACACTGTTCGTAGTTTGAAACCCTAATAAGTCCAGACTAAAAGAATACTTTTTCACAACCAACGATTTTAAATATGAACCGAAGTTGACATTTGGCACGTGGGCGCTCTGTCATTAAGTCAACTGGTGTGGTTTCGATTCCCCGGTTGTACGTGACAACGAGTAGGGTCACCTGTCCAACCTCGTGGGTTTTCTGAGGGGTTCAAATGGGACAAAAAAAGTGAGACTCTGGGTGCCCATTAGCGTGTACGTAAAATACCTCTTGGCAGTCGGAATTATATATACGTGTATGCCGTAACTCGGCTATCCAGACAAAATTTCTCTTAAACACAATTGCTGGTTTTCATAAGCCTGGTCGGTGCAGTAATAGGCCGTTAAACACCATTTCATTTTATTTCTATTTGCAACACAAGGCTATTTCTAGGCAGCAACATAATTCATATTCCACAAGGCTATTTGTATCTGATATAAACCAGTATGAAGTAAATACTGGTTGTAACTGGTATCAAGCGGATTATGATATCCTCGTGACTTGTTAGTCAATACGACAGTTTATGTTATTAGATAAAACCCTTTTTTTGCCTACTTGACTGAGATACAGAAAAGCCTAATTTTGTATCTAGAGTAGGTTAAATAAATAGACAGATAAAACATAACTAGCGCTCAGGGGCGGATCCAGGGATTTTTGCAGGAGGGGGTTTGCCAGGTTTCAGTTAAGGAAATCTGCCATCATCGTATCTAAATAACATACAAATTGGGCTTTTTAAAAAAAGAGAAATCATTTTTATACTGATGTAGGATCACTTTGTGATGTAAGTTCATTGATGCAAGGCATTATGTTTTATATATAGCTGAGCAGGGTGGTGTTTGGACCCCCCGCCCCTCTGGATCCGCCCCTCGCGCTCTCTCTCTCGTCGGTTTCAATATCGACAACCTCACTAACAATGTATTAGTGCTGGATGATAAGGCCAACTCGATTTAATCGTCATAGGTCAGGAATTTGGACAGGTGACCCGACTCATTGTACGTCACGTATAACCGGGGAATCGAAACCGCTCTAGCGCCAATCCCAATCCTAACCCTAGCCTCGATGCTTACGCTAACCCTAGCCTACATTCTCGCCAACAACCACGTGCCCTAATATTATTTATATCTCAGCGACCATTTCCTTCTAAAAATCTAACTCAAATTGCTGAAGAAAGTGGGTGTCATAAAGTGGTCCGACACAGTTATGATATCTTGGTGGATCGAATGGACTACATTTTCAGTAGATAAATTGCGACCTTGACAAAAATGGAGCTGTTCTTAACAAACAGACTTAGTGTCATTTAATTGTCCTGAGTAAATTGAAATCCATTTTTTTAATATTGTAAACAAGCCTTGAAATAAGGCACCTATCACTGACAATGTCAGGCATAGATTCAGGTTTTGTCCGCCACAAAACTTCTGGTGCCTGTCATTTTGTCCAGCACTGATTTGTCTTTTTTATTGATATTATTAATACATGTCCGACACTAAGTTGAAAATGTCAGGTACTATTTCATTAGTGCCTGTTATTTTGTCAGGTACACCTAAATCCGTTATGTCCAGGCCTGATTGTAAATAGCTTTCTTTCCCGAATTTCACAGTGAATATAATTCGTTTAGTTAAAGATGTATTATTCGCTTCGCAGTTCTTCAAACTAGGCAGCTGAAATAAAATTCATTTTAAATAAGGTTGGTTTTCCCTATATATGGGATAATCAAAATGCTTTCGGTATATCCATTTTATCACAAATAGTAATTCGTATAAAAGATCAATTTTACCAGAAATGGTTCACCACAATAGAACAATCAAGTAAACTACAGTTTTATAAATTGTATGAAAATATTCATGAACCAGAATATTACGTCCAATTAAATATTCAAGTAAAATATATAACTGTTATATGTCATTTTCGTTGTGGTCTTCTAAAACTAAACATTGAAACTGGGCGATATGTTATAATAAGAAAGCTGTTGAAGATGAATATCACTTTCTGCTGTGCGAAGAAAATATTTTTCGCGATATTTTTGGTCCTTTCCGTCAATTAAAAAACTAAAAAAAACACCACATGAACCCCGGTGATAATAATATAAAATTGCTTAATCTTGGAAAATATATATAGCACTCAAGAAAAACTGTTAGATAACCTAATGGGAAATATGAAATTTAAATTCTATTTATCATTATTCATTTTTTGTTTAAATTCTATTGGTATATTTTTTTTTAAATTCTCTTTTTAAATACTTTTTTAAAAAGTGGCGTGTGTGTGTGTGCGTGTGTGTGTGTGTGTGGGGGTGGGTCGGTTGGGTTGTGGTGGGGTTATTAATTATGTATTTATATATGTATACATGCATTTATTGTTAGTACTATGACTGTACAGTAGTGTGTGTGGGGGATTATATATTTTATACTGTTATCTATGTATATATAATTACAGTGCATACTACTTATATCTGTATACATGTATATGTTTTTGGCTATAGCAATCTTTTTGCTTCGCTGGGAATAAAAATGTTCAATGTTAAAAAATGTCCAATTCAAGAGCTAAATCTGCCTGTTGCAAGTTTCCATTTAGGCCTTAAATGTTGTATAAATTATCAGTAAGACTTTTATTAACTTGTCAACAGGGGCGTACATAACGATTTCGTTTAGGGGGGTGTTTAGCCAAAATGCAACCGACTGATGCACATACCCCCGCCCACACACCAGTACTACAAATTGGGCAGTTCACTATAATCGTGAATATGATAGTGCTGAGACAGTATAAGACAACTGACGAGTAGAAGAATGATTTTAAAATGAAATCGAGCGCCGCAGGCGCGAAAAAATTTCAGATATGTAACAGAGCTTTTAAATTTTGGGAATGGGGTTGATAAGAAATGGGACAGAATCTTGAGGCTTATCTGTCACTTTCGCCTGTTTTATGATTGTATGTTTATCTCATTAATTCATTTAGTCGGAAACCGACTGCAGTGAGTACTATTTTTGAGACCGACTATTTTTTGCCATGGTAGAAAACATTTAATAGAACAACATACTCACAACAGAATAAGAGTGACAAGTAGACATGGTTATTTTATACTATTGGTTTGTGTGACGTATGTAATTTAGGCACACGGATTCACGCAAATACATAGTATTTGGGATCTATTCTAGTATTTATTTTGAGACCGACTGCAGTGACCGACTATTTTTCTCCCTTGGTGAAATTTTGTTGTTAGACCAACATACTCACAACAGAATAAGAGTGACGTATGCAATTATTATATTCACGCAAATATAATAATATAGTATTTGGGATCTACTCCGGCATTGTGTTTGAGACCGACTGCAATGACTGCACTTATTTTGAGACCGACTATTTTTTTCCCTGGGTGAAATTTTGTTGTAAGACTAACATTATACTCACAACAGAATGCGAGTGAAGCACACCATCTTTTCAAACATGAGAAGTTGACAAGGTTATTTTATACTAAGACTGCTCCTATTTTGCGACCGACTGCACTAATTTTGCGACCGACTATTTTTATACTAAAGTTTTGCGTGAGTAGCGTGACGTATACAGTGAGTACTTATTTTGATACCGACTACCTCTACTTTGCGACCGACTGCACTGATTTTACGTCCCTGCTTGTCAATGCCATAAAAAAAACACTGTTGGCTTTAAACGCAAATGTGGATTAATGATTTGATTACACATGGATAATCAAGACTTTGTTTACTATCGTAGCCAGGGTAGCAAAAACGATCGGGACTCCCCTGTTCTCTCTCAAAACAGCCATGACCTCACTCAGAATGAAATAATTTTACTGAAATTTACAAGGTATTCTGATTTCATTATCTATTTGTGAAGTACGATTTCGAGAACTGTGAGCTCTTTATTTAAATCCTACAGCATGCATCTATCTTTAAGCACTATTAAATATCACAAAACAGCAATCCACTAAACCTCTTCATGGATTTCCAATTTGTGATTTGAAATCCAATTCGAAACATTATTAAATATCACAAAACAGCAATCCAGGAAACGTCTCCATGGATTTCCAATTTGTAATTTGAAATCCAATTCGAAACGTTCGCGTATCTTCCGGGTAACCAGGAAGTAAAGACCGATATTATTTCGGTTTTCGGGGCATTTGTTAAAATGGAAAATACTACCAGATTATGCCAACCGTGCCGTATTGGACAGCTCCTCTGGTATATCGCGGTTCACCCAGTGATGGATTGTTATATCACGTTCTGCAGTTTGTATTTTACAATATAAATCGGCAAGACCAAATATGATTAAATAACTGTTTGGTTTAGCTTTAATTTACTGTGTACGTTAATGGGGCATTATAGAAAATTGGATAAAGAGCTGACAGTTCTCGCTACAGTAGTTAAAAAGGATAACGTAACGGGAATCTGCTGAAAACTTCAGTCTAAATACTTAACTCTAAGCTGAGAAGCCATTTTGGTAACATTAGTAGCCTCGAATTTTCATTTTTACCGTTGTTACGATAATAAACAAAGTCTCGATTGTCCATTTTTACGGTTAATTATTACGGCGGTTGAACGGCAGATTGGATTCAAATTTAATAAAAATCGGACCCAATTCTTGTAGAAGTCGGAAATTCCTTCAGTATTTCAGCCAAGGCATTTCTACTATATTATTATGGTTGGTTGAAAATTAGTGGTCTGTATCCAATGACCTTCAATGCAGTTGTCTCCTCGCTTGACTTTCCTTGGAGTTGTCTTTTCCTGACAACATGGACGATTGCTGGACTTGATTATTTGTTGATGATTTGTTTATTAATGAGTGATAGTAGATATTTTTTAAAGTCAGCAGTATCAGCTGTAAGTCATAATATCGGTGTGTTGTAAATTAGCATTAAAAATACAAAATAATATCAGTGCATCATGCGTCCATTAGGCCACCTAAAAAAAAATAGTTGGTGGTCGTCCTTTTTTTTCAAAAAATGTGGGAGGGAGGGCGGTTTTTATTTTATTTTATTTTTTTTTTAATGAATATAGAGAATAAGCAATATACTTCAGGAATATTAACCTTTTATTTCATGTCAAAACAGAACTCATCTGCATATAAAATAAAGCCACTGATCGTCATTTGAATCGTTAGATTAATTATTCAAACTTTAGATATTCCGGCTTGGATTCAATCAGATAATTCAAAGAGATTTATAACTGAACACTTAGGGCTATAGATGGTGCTGACTGGTTTAATGTTGCAGGATATCAAATGTTGCAAAATTTTGAATTCATAAAGCATAGGCCTACCATGCCTTTGGACTGATATTCTTTTTAGACATTTAACTTTCATAATATTGTAGTTTGCGGATAGTAAGAGTAAGACCAGAAGAACCTGTAAAAAAAAAAGAAAAAATGTTTTGCATAACGACTAACGATCACTATATAAGTATAATCGGTCGATTTAGTCATTCATGCCCCCTCCCCCCTGGCTCGAGACCATTCAGAAAATCGGTTGATTTAGTCATTTATTCGAGAGACTGTTCCATGTAATTCAGAATCGGTGAGACGTATTCCCATCTTAACATATAGTTCCATGTTGTATTGTATTCAAAATATTGTATTTGTCGCATACGCGTGCAAACGAAAATGTCGGCCATTGCTGCGGTTAACAGGTCGCAATTTGTTTATAAATGTCATTCAGTCCTACGCATTTTAGGAGTATTTGAACACGTGTCAATAATTATATCCGCTTAGGAAGGAATTTCGTAGCCTGGCTACATTTAATCCCCATTCCATTTTTCCTTTTTCATGTGTTTTCAGATTAGCACGTTACAGTTTCCAGTACGGTACCAATGATCATGGCAGTGATGCTGAAATCTGGTCAATTGTTAAAAGATGCAGCAAGAATCTTTACATCTTTGATGCCATCCATAACAGCAAAATCGGGTCAACATGGCGGCGTGTATAATAACATTTGTCAACGAACCTTTAGTGTAGCTTCAAATCCTGCCATTTACAGAAACAATGTGCCTCAAAATCAAACAAAATCGTTGTCCAACTCCTTATTACAAAATAATACAAATATTTTGAACCCATTTGTGCTTCATAGCCAAATTCGACATTACAAATCTAAAAACATTCTACGTCTTCGGTGCTCAGGTTGTTATTTTGTGAAAAGAAATGAAAGACTTTTTGTGGAATGTAAATTGAAACCTCGGCACAAGCAGATGAAGAAGATGCCAAACTGGGCGTTATATAAAGAAGATTATTCGGAAGGAAATATAGAAAGGGCGCTGCATTGGAATTATTTTCACGAGAGAGATTATCAAATGGGAAATAACAAATTTGCGAAATATAATTGGCTAGAAGGAAAATTAGGACATACGATATAAAGATGTGTAGAGATGAGACTAGTAGGATAAATAAACATTCAGATCCTTTTTCTTGTGGACGTTAGTCAAGTGCCATGGTTTCAATTCCTCACTTGTATGTGACATACATTTAAGATTCATTATGTAAACAATACAACTACATACAAGTCTATTTACTTGTGGGGAAAGGGAATGGTTAACGCTGACTGATTAATTTTCATAAGTATTTAATTTCCTGACCACTGTTCAAAAATTAATCATTATACACCAATAATCAATTGATTTGTTTATTTTTGAACAAGGATCGTGAAATTAAACGCTTCACCTTTTGTTCTTTTCTGTTAAGATGCGTTTGTCGAGGGGAGGGGGAATGATGTGGTTTCGATTCCTCTCTTGTATGTGAGAAGTAGGGTCAAGCCTGTCCAACCTCATGGATTTTCTCTGAATCGTCTGATTTCCCCACACTGCTACTGACCCCTACACACAAGCGAATTATTGAAATAAAATTGAACCTTGTAAGTCCCGAAAATGAACAAGTTTTGTGTGTAGTGTTAAATGTAGGTTAACTATAAATATATGTTCTTTATATCTTTATTAGCTATCAGACGTACGTCTGCCTTTCATGGTTACATACATTAAAGTGATGATCTACAGACACGCAAGGATGGAGGCGTCCTGTCACTGCACATGCGCTTTACAAATCTAATTAATATTCATGAGTGTATGTAGTGGACATTTAACCCGATTTCTCTCTCTCCCTTTTCTGGTTTCAAATGTTAATGTAATATTCACATGAGAAGCACAAAATCAACTCTACAATATTGGAGGGATTAGACTACATGTATGTGTACCATTTAATAAACGTTTAAGTAGAATATTAAAACTTTGTTTACTATTGTAGCAATGATAATCAGGACTATGCTATCTGAATGACATTTTCAATTTGTTTATTTGTCATTATCTCTTTTGAACTATTATAATTTATAGCTCGATCTAAATCAGATTACCAATTTGTGCTGTTAGTTTGAGGTGAAGATTGGGGGGTTGGGATGGCCAGAGCGTATGTGGCATGGAGATAAGGGCGCCTTCTCAACCTCATGGGTTTCCTCCGGGCACTCCGGTTTCCTCCCACTGCTAAAGATCCCTACGCGCAAGCGAATTATTGAAATAAAATTAAACCATATGTTAGTCCCGAAATGACCTAGTTTGTGTTGAGTGGACGTTAAACCGGGTTTAAATGTAATAAACATCGAAGTTGATGTATATGTGAGAAGAATGTGAATGAAATCCTATCATCTGTATTGATGTACCGTGCATCATATTGAACATTCTGATCACGCCCCAAATTCACAAAACTTTCTCAGACTTAAGTTAGGATTTCGCTCAAAATTACTCGCTTTATTTTAAATATTATATATATATATATATATATATAGCCCTTTATGAAACTTTTGTTGTTTAAGTGTATTAAATACATCAATAAGGAACTATATGCAAAAGTTTGTGTTTCTGGATCAAAGATATTTCTTATAAATAGTGATTGAAAGTTGAGTAAATTCTTTACTTAAGTCTGAGATTGCTTTGTTTTCTCCAGGCCAGATTTATTTTCTGGTTGCTCTGTAATTATTGATAGTTGTCGTCTTCATCCATCCACAATTTCTGGTGAACACCCAACAGGTTTCATTTCAAAATTGTGTCTGATGCTAGTTCAATTTCTTTTGAATTTCACGTTATAATACGTTAGGGAGTAATGTACACTTCTAATGCAAATACGGAGTAATTGGAATTAGTCAAATGATGCAACTTTTAGTTTTGGGAGGTGTCTAAAGAAAAATCAATTTTTAACATGCAAGGAATCTCGAAGCAACTCGTCAATAACCGATTGGAGTTCCCACTCGAGACCTACGTAGGTAGTTGAACCAATTTGTTTTCTCATGAGTGTAACATGCAGTTAACGGTATCCAGCACCATCAACAATGGGAATCTTGTCTCGACCTATCTATCACAGATTATTGCTGGGATTGTTCAGTTATCTCCCTTTCTACATTTATATTTATGCAATCTTATGAACATCAATCTAAACCTCTACTAGGAATTGGTTTCAATTCATTATTGGGGTGTTTACGCTGTGGGAGAAATGTGATTGAGTAGTAATAACATTGATATCGACCTAAAAAAACCCGACTACGAACGGCCTCAATCTAGTATCACTCACGATTATCAAATTCATCTTGTTTCACCTACAATTATTGAGCTCCATCTTGTATGCCACACAAATATCGAGTTACATTTTGTGGCACACACAAATATCGAGTTCAGTCTTGTGGCACACACAAATATCGAGTCCAATCTTGTGGCACACACAACTACCAAGATCAATTTATCATCCCCAACGACTGTCAAGCCCAATTTAGTATCACCCTCATCTAGCGTGCTCAATCTTAAGTACATGTACATGTATCTCCTGCAAACACCAAACAAAGTCTAGGATACTGCACCATCTCAATCAAACTAGGATCACATCCAAGTCAAACTAGGATCCCAAACCATCCCAGTCAAAATAAGACCCTATACCATCCCAGTCACATGATCAAATGATAGGTGAAATGGGGTTTAACGTCCTACAGTTCTGCTCCTGACCTAGGCTAATGAAGACGCGCATAACGTCATACAGTGTGCTATGAGGGAAATTTTGCCTTAGCAAAGGCACTACAGTCAGCCTACTCCTATATCGAATTCCAACTGCTGAGGGATCCTTTATGTGCACACAGTTTTCAGTCCCGCCCAAACAACTAGACAGCCATCCTTATCTGACCCTCTGTGCTGCACTACAGACAAGGGGGAAACCACACCAGAAAATCTTGATAAACTTTCTCTCTGCCAACTTAGGGATAGAACCTGCACCCTCAAAGCTAGCAACCTCTTACTTGTTTACACATGTACATTATTCCTTAATGTAGATTACAGTCAGTTTATTCTTTCACATCAAAATTTCTAGAGGGGGTTGCATGGCCGAATGGTTAGCACTCCACGCTGTAAAAGATCTGTCATTGAGTCAACTGGTGTGGTTTTGATTCTCCGGTTGTACGTGACAAGAAGAAGGGTTGCCTGGCAACCGTGTGGGTTTTCTCTGAGTCCCCCGGTTCCCTCCCACTGCAAAAGACCCCTATGCACAAGGTACTTTATTGAACCATATGCGAGTCCCATTATGTCCTGGTTCGTGTCAAATGGTTTCTCTCTCAAAATAAAACAAGCCAATTATTGATATTTTACAAGCTTTAGCTTTATTTTAACACAATAAAAGGCATGTTGTCATAGTAACATGTCGTCATAGTAAAATAAAGAGTATACTATAATATTGGAAGAATGGAAAAATAAATCAGAACAAAAAAAAAAAAACCTTGGCATAAATTCTCTAAAGTAAAATAAAATATAACCAACTAAACTAGACAAAAAATTCAAACATTGTGTAAAAATGAATTTTTTGGTAGGAAAAAGATCGGATATTTACAACCTCCTTGTAATTGACTACAGCCTTTCCCATGGTCGGCTACGTATCAAAAGTAGATGCACCATTTGGATTTTGCGTTAAAATATCAGATTTGTAACATGTTCATCCACAATATTGTACTTCGATTGATTATTTATTGATTGACTATTGATTAGGAAAACATAACCGATGCTACATAACCTCCAGACTGTGATTCAAATAACCATGCATATCATTAATTTTGGCAGTCGGCTTATTATATACGGAACAGCAGAGATAGATCGATTAAATTTTAATTCCATACATCTTTGTAAACTGGACCGATGAGATTCAACATCTTTCACAATATTGTAATTTGCGAGTCATTCCCATTACGGTAAAATGATGCATCAAGGTTTAAACGGATTTGACCGAAGGGAACGTTATGAGTGAAATCGGGTGTATCAATATTGAACACAATCAACAAATTTTATTGATTTTCTTTCATTTGGCTAATAAAAACCACCTTTTTTTTTTCGATTTGAGTCAACTTAATGCCCATAGCTGGATCAAGTACAAAAGTACACATCAATAATATTCTGATTAAATCGATGTTAATTACTAATAATTATGATATTATTCCACAGTCAGAAATCTCTAAGATCAATTATAACTCAGTTTTAAAAGAAAACTGCTTCATGTTCAGGTAGTTTTACTAGTTCATCATAGATTTCAGTTATTGGGCGAGATATCGTATTTGTTATATGAAGGTTGACCAAACTAATTGGTTATTCTGGACCTGGGAATAATATCACCATAGTAACAGATATAAGTATTAATCAGTATGTTTATAATATTATGCTGATTAATCAGAGTGAAATCAGGTGTATTAATATTGAACACAATCAACAAATTTCATTGATTTTCTTTCATTTGGCTAATAAAAACCACCTTTTTTTTCGATTTGAGTAAACTTAATGCCCAGATGGATCAAGTACAACAGTACATCAAATTTTGCTAGTTATGAGAAGTGATATCAGATGTTCTTGAACAGCTAGCATACCCTGCATCATTACTAATTACAGATAAACTATTGCAATGGTTGGAACCAAGATTTCACAACCTGGGGAATACGTCAACGTTGAGAAATAAACGATTTTGTTGTCAATATTTTTTTTGCCAAACTCATTCTAAAATAAATTGCCTCTAACTCTTCAAGATTTGTCCAAGGTCTTTCTCAAGAGATTTACCAATTCAATACTTGTATCTACATCAGAAAGATTGTGTTCCACTGGACCTGTTTTCTTAAGAAAAAAAACCAAAATGGAAATCAAGGTGAAAATAATACCTTTTTACATGTACCGCATCTCATGATGTTAAATAGATCTAATTTAGAGGCCCAAATAACCCCACTCATCATAACATTTTTATCATTACATACGTACATGAAGGCCTTAAAGCGAGAATTTCATATTTTCTAAGAAAGTCAAAACATAATTATTTCAACGTCTTTTGCTGAATAGGTTGTCAACTCACTATTATACGATCATAGGCATTATTTCCCCACCAGAAATAATAACACAATTACTTCCCTTGTTTTTCTATTCCCCCATGCAATAGCTATCTTCGAACATTTGAATTTTAAGTTGAAAATGATATTTTCCCAAATTTCTCAACTGGAAATAGAGAATTATAGGATTAATAGGATTATTCTTTAACAAGGTAGGACTGTTTATAGATACATGTACCATCTATTTTAAGGTTTTATTTCAATATAATTTCTAAATAAAACTTAAAAATATGAAATGGTAGCTTTAAAGTACGGTAATATTCTCTCAGTTAGAATCCGATCTCAAACCCAAATGAAAACATATCCACCTTGTTTTTGACTTCTGTATGGAATAAAATCTTTTTTTTTTTAATTTGTTCAAATCCGGTGTCATTATTCATTCATAAATTTAATGTCAATTTGAAACAAAAGATGAAAATGATAATTAACACATTAGCCAGGTAAAATGAAAAACTTTAAAGATTTTAAAATATGATGATTTTTGGTAAAACTGAACAGAATAAAAACAGACCTTGCCAATATAAGGGAATACTTGAATAGTAAAGTGAGAAAGTCCTAATATTTTATTTGAATAGCAGAAGATCAGAGTCTACTAATTGTTAATTTGCCTCACCTTCAAGGCAGATGGTCGGGTTAACAGTCACTCTCCTAAATTTCAAATCAAAGTAAGAATGTGGCGTCACTCTCCTTACAAGGCAAGGTGTGAGAAAGTCCTCAAGAGTACAATAATAGGTTTAATTTAATCTATTGGAATTGGAGAGATCTGTTCGATATAATCATCTACAAAAAAAATAAACCAACAAAAGTATTTTTGCTGTTCAATCCAAAGCTTAGCTTATTGTACAAATATATTTACAGTCATTCTCTTCAGCACATCCTCTCTCAAAAAACATGTCCATTCTTGATGATAAAATGATTTTATTGTATTGTTCGCGTAGCTACTACCATGTCCGCAGACTTTATTGTAAAATCCAAACCTTTTTAAAGTAAGTCGCTAAGTTCTGACCGATTACAACAGTTGTCATGTTTGACTACAGCAGTGTTTAGCTGGTGTTAATTTTCCGATGTTGAAACCATGACGACACATGTCGAAACCATGACAGAGCGCTGAAATCATGACGACGTGTCAAAATCATGACGACGCGTCAAAACCATGACGACACGTCAAAACCATGACAACACGTTGAAACCATGATGACATGTTTAATGAGAAACGATGAGTTTGGAGAATAATTTACAACATTACTCACAGAAAATACTTGGAACTATAAACTTATTAATAAATCACTCAAAAGTTCTACCGTACAGGAAATATCAAATTTCAGCTTTATACAAAAAAATCTTGCCGTAGTATCGACTTATTTTTCAGGTTAAAAAGAGAATTGGTGGTTGGTTGATATAAGATGCCGTCTGCTATGAACCCCCCACAGCCCAAGTCTCGAGTAAACAAAACTTATACTACATGTACATGCATACACCCATGAGCCCTAGCCCATTAATTGACTTGTGAAGTCTTTTCGATTCCACATTGGGAATTTGATGAAGAGGTTATGAAGACTTTTTTGGAGAAATTTACACTTAAAGCACAGTACAATAAATGGCATATAGTCTGCTTCATTAGACTGATTGGTCCACATATTATACCCACCCACACAAACATGTTCTATAAGCTTATAGCTAATTAAAACTTGCGAGTAAGTACACATCCCGTCCCAGGCCCTCGGTCAGTAACAGACTTGAAGCTTCACAAGAGGAATGGAGTGTATCTTGAACGAGCCACGGCACATCACAAGGGGTATAAATATATCCTGAATAAACCAAAGAGTATCACCACGAAGGGTATACAGATATCTTGAATGAGCCAAAAAGTATTGATAATAATAAAAAGGGCATCTTATATTAACCGTCTACTTCTGTTCGTAAGAAAAACCACTGGAAGAAAGTTAATCATTTTAAAATATAAATATTATATTTACAATGTCAACAATCGTCCTTATTTAAAAAAATCATCCACAAAAATCCTCGGAAAATAAAGCAATATAATAAACATTGGGTCTGGATGTCCATGAAAAATAAGGCTCTAAAAAATAGGTGCGATTTTACTGCAAATGTAAGTTTTTAGTCTTAATTTCTTGTCTGTTTGGTTCAAACTTGGTTTAGTATATGATCGCTTGACACCTCAGGTCTATATTGAATAACTTATGTCCAAATTAAATCTCGGATCACATGATTTTAGAACATAGGGAGTTAACATGGTCCCAGCTGATGCATGGAACTTTAATTCAGAAAAGTTTGATTTTAAAGTAAAATGCATATAAACGCTGTATTGCACTACGATGATGCATCATTTAATAAACACAACATGATGCATAGATAGTTACTATAAATAGTAACACTTTACCCTTCCCATAAAAAAAACCCTGGCAGATAGTTTAAAGGTACTGTCTGAGATATATCATAAAGAAACTGTTCAATATATATTTTAATAACAAAAAAAAACATGGAGAAAGATGCAAGGGAGACGTAGAACAATTTTACACTATTTTTGCTACTATAATATAACCCTTTACTATTTAACGTTTTTTTTTTATAATTTCATCCCAATACATCAAACAAATGGCTTCATTTTACTGTTTCATCTTTGAGTATCTAAATGAAAAAACCATATTACTAAATACAAAATTTATTTATGCTTAACCCTAATAAAATGTACCGGTAAGTGAAAAGGTCAAATTAGCGTCAATTAATATTAAACTACCGTGCATCAGTGGCTGATTTAAACTTCGGTATGAGGACTTGAACTTGGCCCTTCCAGATCTGTCTCATTTTATGTAAATGAATAGGTCAAATTATCGTCAATTAATGTTCGACGGTAGAATATCAGGGACTGATTTAAATTTCAGTACTGTTACGAGGACTGTACTATGCCCTTCATGATCTGTCTCATTTTACTGTTTGTAATAATCCACCCCCTTACCCTTTTCCCCTTCCCTTACCCCAAGAACCGTCCTGTCTAGCTATCCTGGTAAACTTTTTGCTATTGCATTTTTTCATTCAAAAAAACATGAATCATAATTTAAATGCAGGATTAGATAGAGTTTAGAAGATTGCATTCCCTTCTAGGTTTCAGATCTATGCTAACAACAATTTAAATGGTCGTGTAATAATACCGGAATATCTACATGTATTGCTGGAATTGACCTCCCCACAAACTTTTAAAAATTATTTTAGACAAATTTGATTAAATGTTTAAAGAAACAACAACTAGACCCAATGTAGACTGGATCAACAAGACCCAATGTAGACTGGATCAACAAGACCCAATGTATACTGGATCAACTGAGACTATGTATGTTACCATCAGATATTAAACTAAACTATTAGAGTTATCCAGCCGACCTTAAAATAAACTTGTTAATATTCATTAAGGGGTCAGACCCATTATTTAGACATTTATACCACTGAGTGTAAAACAAGAAATTATTGCTAGCCTATTAATATTGCTCCATTTCTACGTTCCACGATGGATTTTAACTTCACAGGGATGTTGATATTCAAGATAAAAGTAGGTTTCTAGAAAAAATGTGAATATTTTCAGATGTAGTTCTATAGATATGAGAAAGATTAGAGTTTCTTTTCCGTATTTTATAAAACATTTTCCCTCTACTCCAAATATTTCAAAATTACTTTAAAGATATTTTTGGCAGAGTTTGTGCATTTTTCCTCAATGAGAATGTTTTCAATATTATATTTTACGTTTATGGTATTTCGGGTATTAGTTTGTGGAGAATGAGCATTAATGGTTTGCAGCATTAGATTCATGTTTTAATTCTCAGTAGGTTATAAAACTGTCCATCACTAATATTAATTAAATACTGGACTACTATTTACTAGTTAAACTACTTGTAGGAATAACGTGGCACGAAGCCCATAGCACCAGGATAAGATGGGTTCAGTCCCCTTGTTGATGCCAGTCCAGCCGCAGAATAGCCCAGATTAGGATACGAAGGATGAGCTTGTTGCATCTGTACCCCAGGATAACCAGCGTACGGAGAAGATGTTTGATACATTGGACTGGAAAACTGTGGATTGTAGACTGGTTGTTCTAGACTTGTCATTATCGGGGTTGCTATGTATGTTGGCTGGGAATAAGTCGATGCTTGCTGTAATTATATAAAATCACAAAATATTATATTATCATTTCTTTATAAATGCATAGATTCTGACAAACTGAGAAGAGAAACACCAATTAACCTGTTAAGGGATTAACCTGTTAACTGCGTAGGTCATCATTATATTATGTTCTGGAAAACTGCCAAGCATTGTGTGAAGGGCGTAAAATAACGCCTTGGAGGTATTTTTTCCAACCTATTCGCCAATCAGGAATAAAAAGGTCCAAAAATAATGTTTTTCGTAAAATTAATTAAACAGTAAGGCACGGGGTAGTTAACGTTTTAAAAATAACTACATACAATGTATGGCTCGATTTTATTTCAATAATTCACTTGCACATTGGGGTCTTCAAAGGTGTGAGCATACATGTAAATGAAGGGCCAAGGGACAACAATTTGCTTGCACATTGGCATTGGGGTCTTCAACGGAGACCACTCTCAAAGCTGGACAGGCGACCATTTTTGTCATCACATGCAAGCCGGGATATCGAAACCACATCACTTGACTCAATGACAGACCTCAGTGCTCACTCTGGGTTCCATTTTTTTTCCGCCAATTTTTCATTTTAATTTATCAGCCAGATATTTTTTCCGCCAAAATAAAATAACTATTAAAAAATTTTTTCGGGAATTTTATTTACATAAATACATACACTATATATCTTAAAATTTAAAAAAATTCTTCTCTGCTTTGCAGACTCCCATTTTTTGAAGACTGATTCACATTGTTTTGTTAGCTGCATCATACCTTAACCAAGAATTTGAAAGTGAAAGATCTACCTTTTCCAAATGCACTTATTATTTTACGTTTTTCGAAATATTTCTCTGCGGTGGTCTTTTAGGGTATCATCATGTCAGTATCATCTGTAGTCTTCGTCCATTTTGGTGGTGGAATATTAAAGAAAATCTGACATTCTTCTGTCAGACGTTGAAGAAGGCTGTTCAATTTTTCGCTTACGACCCATGGCATATGATTTGACAGTCCCAAGTTTATATACGCATTTATAAACTGTGACAACATACCTGGCTTCATTTATTAACGATATCGTCAATTTCGGTTTGAAATAATCCCGAACAAATCGAGTGAGTATTGTTTACAGTGTCCGCCATTTTGAATATATCGAAACCATCAACAAAGCAACCGATTCGTATTTGAAAACACACAATTAAATCTTTTGTCTCTTAATTAGTTTATTACTACTCTGACTGTAAATACTTATCAACACTAATCCCAGATTGATCAAGAGACAAAAGATAGGGCTATTATTGATACCTAATTGATTGTTGATTGACTCAACGAAGCGCGATCAACGGTACACTGTTTAGTATGTACGCGCGGAAATCAAAGCTTTGTGAGTTTGTGCCGATAATTTTTTTATTTCCAGGTAAAAAAAGAATCGCCATACAGGAAAAAAATATCGCCAAAAATTTCGCCAAATTGAATATTCTTTAGCCAAAATTATATTTAAATCGCAATTGGCGAATTTGGCGATCGACAGCGTGAGCGCTGACAGACCTTGTGATATAAATAGCACATGACTCTCTTGCTTTTTACCCAACTGATAATTATATACAGAAATGGAAAAGAAAAACATTTGGAAGGCATAAGAAATAATCTTAAATATCTTTTCATAAAATATTTGAAAACTAAACAAAAAAATTATTGTCAGTTCAAGAAGATCTTGAATTTATTTGGAATTCAAATTCTGCTTCTTTTTTTTTTATAAAAATCAATTTATTGACTTCAGTTATTGATATAATGATTATTTAGAACTCACCTGGTACGGTAAAGAGTTAGCAACTGAAATATGGGCAGCCATTGTTGATGGAACACCAGCTGGATGACCACCTGGATGACCTCCTGGATGACCAGCTGGATGCCCAGCAGGATGACCACCAAGTCCTTGAAAGGCAGCTTGTGGTGTCCCTAAAGAGGGTGGCATTGATGAACCATAGGCTGCCGAAGACAGGGCTGAATATACAGGACTTCCAGAGTAAGCCATGGCATATGCTTGAGATGGTTGCCCGTAGGAACTAGCTTGATGCTGACCAATAGATGGCATACCGGCACCTGGCTGCCCCACAGTACCAGGCGTTAGCCCTCCTGGTGGAAAGGCCTGGGCTGGATAACCAGGACTAGCAGCATAATAGCCCTGTTTATCCTGACCTACAATGGTCTGTTGAACTCCTGGACTTGGGTAGTAGTTCATGATCTGAAAATGTGAAAAAGATTACAAATTAATACTTTATAAGCTTACACTGTTATATTGAAATACTGTATTCTCACCCAAATCTTAACATAAAACAGATTATGTATAAAAGAGCTATTAAATCTGCCTATTACACAAGTTATATTTATAGAATGGCTTCGGTCGAGGTGTTAAACCTCGTAACGAATGAAGCGCGCTATAAATGACCTGTAACACTGACACCTGCTCAACATGATCGTTGTTATTGAATGGAAAACACACCCCACTTTTCTATATGATTTCTACTAAAACTAGCGTAAACCTGCGAAAGTGTGCAATAACACTGAAATTGTCACAGTTACACCCCAATGAGTTTAGTGGAGGGAAAGCAATCTGCTTTTTTAACGAAAAGAACAAAGGAAGACCTCCTGTCCGTGTTACAAATTAGTATTACTGTATATTTATTCACATGTGGTTTAATCTACAAATGGAGCAGAGAAAGAGAGAGGTTTAACGTCCACTCAAAACAAACTAGGACATTTTTGGACTAACATATTGTTTGATTTTATTTCAATAATTCACTTGTGTGTATGGGTCTTTAGCAGTGAGAGGAGACCAGAAGGCCCTGAGAAAACCTATGGGACTTGACAGGTAACCCTACTCCTTGTCACATAAAACCAGGGGAATCTAAACCACGTCCGTTGACTCAATGACAGCCTTACGATAATTTATAATATGTATAGCAAGTGATTAGTACATGCGTATTAGCAGTAAGAGTGTATTGCTGCTACAGGTGCCCAAACCATTATTGAATGTCGAAACATACATTTCAGGCTACCATTGTTACGATATTAAACAAAGTCTTGGTTATCCATTTTTATGGTTAATTCATCCACCACAAAATGTATTCAAATTCACTAAATATCATAGGCATAGGCATCCCATAGAATCTAGAGTTGATTATGGTCTGGATACATTAATTAATGTCTAATTGATAATTTAGATAACATCAAAGGCCTAATGAAAGACTTGCAATAGGCAGGTTTAGCTCTTGCATTAAGCATGTTTAAAGGAGGCAAGTCTTTAACTCCACATTAATATCATTCACAGTCTTCGACATTTTGAAGGTCAGTTTAAGACAAGATGAAAATGTTAAAACTGTCACATTGAAACATTATAAAATCTCAGATTGCAATCGAACCCTAGCGGGGAAGCAACACCATGCTATCTGAATCAACGCAGGGTTCAATTTAAGCGGTATCGCAACGAATGTCAGGCAAAAATTTTATGCTGATGGCATATTCTCTGGTTGATATTGATATAAGGCGGAGAGAGGGATGTTTTTAAATAAAGAAATAAACATGCAAAGCTACATCTACAAATATTTCGATTGGAATAGTGTAATTTAGAGTACATTCAGTTTTGTTTTAGACGATTACTGCATCCGGCATCGTGGAGAGACAGTAGGTACATGTAACTGATTTTTTTTGTGAGATGTCAATTTTTTTTACCTTCGTCCGTCCGTACATAAGTCGAAGCGAATGAAGGTTGGACTCTGAAAATCAGAATTGCAAATTTTTGTGATGTAGGCTACGCTTTACTGATCCTCAAATCTGAGCAAATGCTATTCAAATTTTGAATTGATTAGCCAAAATGTGAATCTGTCACAAAAATTTGCTACTCATTGATTTTAAGACTAAATTGAACCCCGAATCAATGATAGACCATAAGATTTAAGGCACACGCATAAAACCACCACTTTATCGAATAAACCTTGTTGCTTGAATTACCAAAGGAAAGAACTGTTTTCATCTTGAGCGTAAATATTAATGAAATATATTTCAAGATAAACAAAAAAAATGAAATCTTACGTAAAAAGATATTTAAAGAAATTCTCTTCCTGCTTACATGGGTCTCGAATTAACTGACAACTAAACCTGAAGGTAAAAATAAAAAAAATAAATAATTGATACACAGAATAATCTGTCAAATTGTGTCATGAAATAATCATGGTTGTGCAGGAATACTCCCCCACAGGTTTAGCTAAGTCATACTAATAGTACATGTACGAAAACAAAGGCCCCATGTATACATACATGTATTGGTGTGCACATATAAGAACATTTTTAAGTTGAAATTCGATATAAGAGAAAGGCTGCAGCCAAGCCTGGAAATAAGGCACCTGTCACTGACAATGTCAGTCACAGATTCAGACTTTGTCAGGCACAAAACCTCTGGGGCCTGTCATTCTGTCTGGCACGTATTTGTCTTTTTTTATTGATATTATTAATACATGTCCAACACTAAGTTGAAAATGTCAGGTACTATTTCATTAGTGCTTGACATTTTGTCAGGTACATCTAAAACCATTATTTCCAGGCCTGGCTGTAGCAGAGCTGCAAGGGCAATATTTCAATCATGTAAACATACATGTACTGCATGCTGTACGACCCATTTTCATTAGCCCAATCAGTGCAGCAAAGAATAACATTAAACCCTAGATTATTTCTGTCTTCGGACTTTAACAATTTATATGAGAGGCATCAGCCCAGGTTTCTACTCCCATCATGACTCGGCAGAATATTCCAAAACCTGACAATCAAAATTAAAAAACCCAGCTAAACATCATGTGCGATTTACAATAAAATATCCATGAAGAAAATAAGATCCTTGTAAACATCTTGGTTATCATGTCATGGGTGAAATTAATCAGATTTACTGTAGGCCTACTTTACGCCGACGGGTGTATCAATAATCTCTGCACAAAGTTCTCTTGACTTTTTAAAAGCAGGCCACTTATGTAAGATTTAGATAAAGAGCTAGTCCTTCTTGCTATGATTAAGAAAAATCAATATGCCTATTTTGTAACTTTCATTCAAATTAGCTTTAATAATTTTATTTTAAGTGAAAATGTACCGTATAGATTTTTACTGTAGCAACAACACTAAACAATCAAAACTCAGACTCAATTATCCATTTCGTTGTTAAATATTTTAAACTTTTGGAGGCGTTCTAATCCATTTAAATCTTTGTCTAAGAAATGGCTAAGTACCGATACCGGCATAATAATCTAGATAACATTTGAAGCAAACAAAAAGGCCTGCAATAGGCATGTTTCGCTTTTACATGTACATGTAATGGATTTCTAATTCAAGATATTGTATATACAGAAATCTAAGCTTACAAATTAGAAGAGAAAAAACAAAACAATGTTTGCTGGCACAATTCTTTAATGCCCTGAGACTGAAGGACATCTGATTGGTTAGGCCTAATTCGTCGCTTGTCTGGCGAACTGGCGAATCTGAAATATTTAAGTATTGAGAATTATGCGTTTGAAATTTGCGCTCTGTCGTTATCTCTATGTCCATTCAATAATAACGTTATATGTAAATGGCGTCATGTTTCCTGATGTATATGTATGAAATATTAAATCATAAATAAATGTTAATATTTGATGGCTACAGAGATAACAACAGAGCGCAAATTTCAAACGCAAAATTCTCAATACTTAAATATTTCAGATTCGCCAGTTCGCCAGACAAGCGACGAATTTGTCTATGAGACTGTGTGACATGATAACTTGAGTATATTCATAAATAAAGAAATATTTATGACAAATACAGACGTTACAAAGAAATAGTTTTTATCGTCTATGGAAAATTTAATATGAATAAGCTCAGACCGTTAAATGATTTGGAAATTGAAGTGAAGCAATTGAAGCCAATACCAAGTTGAATGATGCATGTACCTGTAGCTTTTTAGAATTCTTTATTGTTGAGTTTTGAAATCTTTGATTTACAAAAAATGAGTCACAGACATTAAAATAAGTTATCTTATTTCTTATTGAATTCAGGCCTTCAGTTCAACATCATTCAAAATGGCCAATCCATTGACAGTCAATTTGGCTTGAGAAATTGTCACATTTTACCTTGAACTGCTTTCTCTCATATTGGCCGAGACTGAACATGGAATGGGTAAAAGAAAAATAAAGCAATATTGCTAAATAACTCATTTGCTATATTTTGCATCAGCATTTATTCATGAAATTCTAGATGCAATTCTGCAAAAATCACAGAGTTCGGTTTCTTCCATACAGAATTTACCAATACTAAAATGCTCCTCATAAGCATCATAGAAATTTTACCCTTTCATTATTTGGTTGGGCTGCTAAACTTATTGCGTTACAAGATGAAAGCACGAACAAATCGCCATTTATAATTACTTACCACTAATTAATTAGTAAGAAAAATAAAGTCAATGAATTTAAAGTCAACACAATAAAAGGTGACTTCCGGAATGACCCAGTACCGGGCTGAAGACCCTTCTAAGAGTTGATTGGTTTAAATTAATTTTGTCTTGATCAACATGGTCTCTTTGTTATCGATGACTGGCTAGATATTACTGCACCCAAGTTAAAACACGGAAAAAAGAAGACGAAATAAAATAGGTTTAGATTCCTACTCTCTGCTAGTCTCCATCATCCAAACAAATATTCTAAGTTGAAGTCTAGAAAATACTAGGTCACTTATTAGACTAACTTTCTGCACCAACCGGTGCTAAATCTATTTATTAAGGCCAGCTCAATTTTCGTCAAGGACGGTGAGATGTGAATAAGGTTAGGGCACGTGATTGTTGGCTAAACAGTACAGATGTAGGTTAGGGTTAGGGTAAATATTGGGGCTAGGTCCCAGTTTTTTTTTTTTTGGGGGGGGGGGGGGCGAAGGGGTGGTCAAACTTTTGGTGAGTTTGTGGTCAGATCTATTTGATAAGCAACTTTAAGGTCACGGGATACGCCAAATCCTTATCCTAACTCGTGAACTAACCCTAACCTACAATCTCATCAACAGGCAGGTATCCTAACCTTGTTTACATCTCAGCCACCTTGACGAAAATTGGGCTGATGAAGACGGGGTATGGTGCGCTATCGAGATCATTTTACACGACAATTTACATGCGAGGGCCCATATTTAGAATTAAAACTGTCATAGTTACATCTGCACGCCAAATTGTACACAGGACCTTGGTTGCCGTAGCACCCGAACAACTAGGCATTATTCTATGTCAGACCCTCCGTTATTTATGGAAGCCTATTGCGGCCATTTCAGAATCTCGTGTTCTCGTATTGTATCTGCAATCGATTTTAAGTCTTCAGTCGAATCTTTCTTTGCTCTCTAACTTAATCAGCCGTCATCTGGTGTTTTCACTTGATGACGTGGTTTTGTCAGTGATGTGGGATGGAAAGCCTGACAAAGGACAATGTATAGTCGTTCGAATGGTATTTTTTTAAAAAAAAGAAACAGGTCCCGTGCCCGGAATCGACATGAAGTTGATTTTACGGTGGCTCAGTGGGTAGGACGTTTGCTCTCAAACTTCTTCAAAGTTGGTCGTGATTTTTCTGGCGATGTTTCCTCTTGTCAGTGGTGTAGGTCGGAGAGCCTGGCAAGAGACACCACATAATCGTTCGGATGAAATAAAAATAACCGAGGTGACGTGTCCGAAACTTAAATGAAATAAAATGGGGTTTAACGTCCTACTGTCTGTTCCTAAGTTGGGCCAATGAAGACGTGCATACGATATACAGTGTGTTATAAAGGAAATTTTGCCCGGGCAGCGGCGCTACGGCCTACTCTTGTATCAAATTTAAACTGCCAACGGATCTTTTATGTGCAAGCCAATGTCAGGCCCTACGTCCTGCATCACTGACAAGGAGAAGCCGCGCCAAGAAATTTGGATGAACTTTCTCAGTCACCGCAAGGATCGAAAACCCAGTGGTGTCAGTGGTGTAGGACGGAGGGCCTGAGAAGGGACGATGAATATTTGTTCGGATAGAATACAATAAACCGAGATCCCGTTGCCGGAATATAACTGGAGCTACGATGGCTCAGTCAGTAGGATCGACGTTTGCTCTTATACTTTATTAAAGTTTTCCGTGATTTTTCGGTCGGTGGCTACAGTGGCTCAGTGTGTAGGACGTTTGCTCTCTACCTTCATCGAAGTGCGTCGGGCTATTTCTGGAGATGTCCTCCCCTGTCAGTTGTGTAAGATGGGGGACGGACGGCCTGGCAACGGATAACGTGTAGTCGTTCGGATGGGACAAAAAAAACGGGGGTCCGTGTAGCCTACACATTAGCGTGGACGTTGGGGAGGTGGGGTCTGTCATTTGTCAAGTTTAGCCATAATGGGGTGAAAAAAATCAAATTCTAAGCCAATCAGAAACCATAAAATCAATCAACGTCATGGGTCACGGGTCAATAGCCATAAATAGACCATGGGATGACTTTACGAGAGGGAACACGTTGGTTTGTTTACATTTGTCAGAGAGAATTTTTCTGCAGATATGCCGGGATTACTGTATAATACCACATATTAAATGTTGTATTGATACGATGAAAACGACTAATCCCTGATCTGTGGAATAAATATGGCCAGTAGTAGAGAAATAGCACCAATGATTGAAAAAATATGTTATTTACTGGAAACTAGTTATTTTTCAAAACTATTTCAGTGAAACAATATCCAAGAGAAGTATATACTAAATACACATGAAAACGATTTTGGCATGATTGAAATACTGGTTTGGTACTATAATTATATATAATGTTAAGAAAAAACAAAAATAATAATACCGTGTGACCTTAACCATACAATTAACAATAAGTCACCTTCATCAATTATACCATTTTTTTTAAAGAAAAGAAAACAATAGACTAATTATAAGAGAGAATAGAGAGAGAGAATTTGGGATTTAACCTCCACTCGATATATCCTAGATGATTTCGGGACTAACATATGGTTCAATTTTATTCCAATAATCTTTTTGTACGTAGTCGTCTTTAGCAGTGGGAGGACATCTTAGGACCCCCAAAAAACCGACGAGGTTGGGAGAGAAATGGCATTTAACGTCCACTCAACACAAACTAGATCAATTCGGGACTTGCATAGGGTTTAGCGGAAAACGGAGGACCCAAAGTAAACCCATGACAGACGACCCTACTTCTCGTCACGTACCACTGGGGATTCGAATCCACATCAGTTGAATTAAGTTAATCGATTTATGAAATATATTATTTGACAGAGATAATAATCAGATATGCCACCAAATCGCATATTTGAGATTCATATTTCAAAAATTTCCTGGGGAGAGCCCAGACGGGTGGAGGCGGGGTCAGTGAAAGGGGCCACTCCGACACGGGAGCCCGGGCCGGTTCCCGACCCTAATCCCGCCCTACTCCTTGTCACATATAAACGGGGATTGAAACCGAGCCCCCCCACACACACACACACCATCACCCCCACCCCGCCAATGTGTATACGAGAACTCCGTTTTCCATGTCATCCCAACGACCGGCTGTCCCTAGGCCTCCCATCCTACTCTGATAAGACGGTACCTCGCCAGAAAAGTCTAGACTACCCACTGAGCCACCGCAGCTCAAACTTCATGTCGAATCCGGACACAGTAACTCGCTCTTTTTTTTACCCCATCCTTCCTTTGTAACACTACAGATAACAGACCATCAGCATAGGTTGTAGATCTTTTATTGAGAACATGGAATAGACATAGATCGGAAGGAGCTCTATTCAAGTCTGACTTACTGTCAGTTAATTCTGGCTTTATAAAGCATACAGCCATTAAGAATAATGATACATGACAGATTAACTTATTTGGAATTGAGAGTATAGTTTCTATAACTGCACTGCATCTTCCCTTTAATGTCGCGAAGTTCTGCCGACTGTTAAACACATAGATCATGTGTAGGTTATAAATAACATATAAATAAATAAGATATTTAATGAGATCGTGCCTTTTGTCGAAACGAGCAGAGGTCATTCGTGTGTTGCCCGTAAATAACATATTGAACAGATTAGCAGAAGTTGTATATAGCTGAAAACGTCAAATATAATATAATGTCAAATCTAGCAAAGTTCTATGTAAAAATAACTTTGTCACATTCCTTCATCACCCATGAGTTATGTACCAAAAGGACATAACAAACACAATTGAAAACGTCCAATATAATATAATGTCAAATCTAGCAAAGTTCTATGTAAAAATAACTTTGTCACACCTTCTCCACTGGCATGGTAAACCCCGCCAGAAAATTTCCGATGAACTTGGATTAAATTAAATAAAATAGGGTTTAACGTCCCACTGTTCTGTTCCGACTGTGCTATAAAAGAAATTGTGCCAGGGAAGCGGCACCTAGGTATCCTCATAATTTCGAATTCAAACTGCCATGGGATCTTTTACGTGCATGCAATTTATAATCCGTTTTTTTGCGTCCCATTCGAACAAATAAACTGTCTTTGCCAAACTCTCCGTCCTGCACCAATGATATAACCACGTCGGAAAACCCGATAAAATTTCTAGTCCAATGCAGAGATCGAACACATGACCTTCAGTTCAGTGAGCCAACATCTTACCCACTTAGCCGCCGTGGCTCCAAACAGTAACGTCCTACTCATTGAGCCACCCTAGCTCCCATTTCATTTCGATTCCGAACACGGGACATCCGAACATACGTGGTCCCCTGTCAGGTCTTCCTCCTACACCACTGAAGTAAGAGAGCAAACGTCCTAATCACTGACCTACCGTAGCTCCTATTTCAATTAGATTCCGGACACGGGGCCTCGGTTATTTTTATTCCATCCGCACGATTATACTTTGTCTCTTGCTAAGCTGTCCGTCCTACACCACTGACAAGAGGAAACATCGCCAGAAAAATCACGACCATCTTTGAAGAAGTTAGAGAACAAACGTCCTACCCACTGAGCCACCGTAGAACCATCTTCATGTTGATTCCGTGCAAGGGACCTGTTTTTTTAAAAAATACCATTCGAAGGACTATACATTATACTATATTTTTATAATGCACTACTATTTACTATGGGCCAGAGGCCTTAAATACTGAATAAACATTTGATTGATTGATTGACACTGTTCTGACAAAACCACGCATCAAGTGAAAACACCCGATGGCGGCTGACCAAGTTAGAGAGCAAAGAAAGATTCGACTGAAGACTTAAAATCGATTACAGAATACAATACTATCTGTACAAGAAGAGATTAAAATTGTTTAGGACTATTAAATATTCTAGAACATTTCCGTTTATTATAATCTATTTCTAAATACAAATGCCGATACGGTAGTCAATATGGACTTGCGTATAAACTGTACTTCCGAGGCGAGAACACGAGAAGACGAGAAGTCGAGGGCGAGAACACGAGAAGACGAGAGGACGAGATTGACTCAAAGGCGAGGGAGCAAGGGAGCGAGAAGTCGAGGTTTTTCAAAGGCGAGAACACGAGAGAGCGAGAAGTCGAGGGCGAGAACACGAGAAGACGAGAAGTCGAGGGCGAGAGTGCGAGAACACGAGGTTTTTCAAAGGCGAGAACACGAGAAGACGAGAAGTCGAGGCACGAGAATACGAGAAGTCGAGTTGAAAGTAATCTCGTGTTCTCGGGGCGAGATTCCCGTATTCTCGCCCTGTTTCCTCGCGTTCTCACTCCCTCGCACTCTCGCCCTCGACTTCTCGTGTTCTCGTCCTCTCGTCTTCTCGTGTTCTCGCCCTCGACTTCTCGTCTTCTCGTGTTCTCGCCCTCGACTTCTCGCGGCGAGAACACGAGATTCTGAAATGGCCGCAATAGGCTTCCATAGTTATTTCTATCGGGCTGACATGGGGAAACCACATCGACGAGGACCCGAGGAATGAAATAACCGGCACTGTAAATATATTAGTGCCTGTTATAAAATTAATGGTAAAAAGTATAATATATATAAAAAGGAATACCACGAATCAGGTCACTACTGGTTGTTGAAACATAAATGTGGATGAATCAAAGCGACAATGCGAGAGCCTCCTTTTTCGCGATCTTTACGAGGCTTGTAATGACAAACAGGGGCGGATTGGGGCCGGGAACCGGCCCGGGCTCCCGTGTTGGAGCGGCCCCTTTTAATGACCGCGAAGCCCGGACGGGGGAGGGGGAGGTTCTCCCCCCTGGAAGGTTTTGAAAAATGAACCCCAAATTTTGACCATTTGATTAACCAGTTAGGAATATTGATCAAGTAGGAATATAGGAATATTTTCACTGAAAAATGTCCCCATTTTTGTTGCCGGGAGCGCTGGTCGATTCCTCTTGTCGTGAAAGGCCAAGAGACACATCGGTACAGAGTAACGAAAGTGAAATTCATAAAAGCTGCTTTTAGAATTTTGGATTCTGGCGTTTCCCCACAAACAGGGTGCAGGTGACTTTATAATTAGTAAATTTGCGAACGACAGTGTCGGGGGAATCCGATGAAATTTTCGGATGAAATTTGGAATCCCCATTGCAGGATTCCGAATTTTGGCCCACACCAAGCACACTCGGCCTAGAAAGTCTATTATACGAGGCCATTTTAGACCCCAGTGATGGCGTGGCGGCCTGTTAAAGCCTCCGGCCACATACAACATGATCATCATAGCCCGATGGCCGGTCCAATACCCCCCTTCCCCATATAATGTTCAGCAGAAAAAGTCTTTCCTTAGACCAATTCGACAAAATTATTTTTTTCATTTTTTGTTAGACCGGCCCGACGCCCTATCTGCCCCTGACGACAAAATGACCAATGCCAAAATATATAGCTTTTTTGTAGTGTGGCATTCAAATAATATGTAATGGTATTATTATATTTTTGTAGCTTTGATAACTGAAAACACAAACACTTTACGAACTATAATAAATCGGAAACGATTGTCCTTTACGAACATGAGGGATCACCTGGCTGTAAGGCGCTGGCTCGCTAGCCTGGAGGTCGGGTGTTCGATCCTTACATTGGCCGAGAAAGTTCATCTCGATTATCCGACGTGGTTTCTCCTTGTCAGTGATGCAGAACGGAGGGCCTGACAAGGACAGCTGTCTAGTGTGACCGTATTAGTTCTTTAATCAGGTTCTTTGATGACAACACTTGAATATAACTTCTAATAATACTTTTATTCTGCTTTTTACATATTAGGTACAAACATCGTAATGTAAACGACCGTAGAACTAACTTATATGGAGGTAGTCGAATGTCTTAGCTTGGCTTAGCACGAATTGGACAAAACTCCAGAAGCTCTTGTCTCGTCTCGTGCCAAGGCGCCCATGCATGACCTTTGCTCAGTTCTGGCCGGACCTAACTCCTAGCCCTGACTGGACCTAACTGAAGATTCGTTTCTGTTCTGAGTTTATAAACGTATTCAAGACAAAGGAGCTCATTAGATACCTGTCTAATGTATCAAGAATCATATCAGGTTTAACATTCAATATAGTTTATCAGACAAAGAAAGTTAGATAAGACATGCCAACAACAAGTTACACAATGACATAAGGAATGCTACCAAGATCTCCAGCCGAGTGTTGATAGCAACAGGTTTATGTTACAATCACTAACACGTATTTTAATATGGCAGGACGCCTCTATGACATATGTCATTGTGTTATACTAGTCATTCGGATGGGACGAAAATCCGAGGTCCCGTGTACACATTGGTGTGCACGTTGGGTGCAGAAGAGTAGGACGTTAAACCCCATTTCATTTCATTTCTTTACAAACATAAAATACCTTCATTAATATTAAATTCCTCAACTTGAGTGAGTATATGGATGCATACATGTGAACTCAAGAATTAATATAGGTCTTGTTCATTGCTATATATTACAACAAATAGTAATTTAAACGTACCTCTAGATAAACCAATTTATGCTTTGAAAATCTAAAATCCGAGAGGATTGTATGGGGAAACTGAGCTATCAGCATAATCATCGACCAATTGTAAATTTCTGTTTCAAAAGTTTTGTATTGTTGACGCATTCCCACGACTGCCTACAGCTCGAAAATTTCATGCGAGAACATAATGTCATTTGCAATTGACAGTGAAAGTTTGTTTGCCTTTAGGTTGACTTTGGATATTTCTTTGGGCCACTGATGATACTGACACACGGTTATAAATATTAATATAAATATGTTTATTCTATTATATTTTGGTTCTATAAAAGTGTAAGCGTGATGTTATCGGAAGTCAAATTCTGGAAAGTTTCACAGACAACACTGGAAACCTTAAAATAGCCCCCGACAACGAGGCGAGATGATGTGCCCCATTAAAATATATTATAGCCTTATGGACACAGATCACTAAATATTGTAGGGTCAAGTTATTTTTAGTCTTTCTCTCCCTTTCCCCTTTTCTCCCTTTTGCATGGCGATTTTTGTTGACTTTTTGGTGTAGAATAGAAGAAAAGGGTTTGAAAATACATTTTCTGCCAGGTTTTGGTGAATATTCATGATTTTGAGGCGGAAGGATACAAGAGTTGTGAGGTTGGTTACGTTGAAAGGGGTGGGGGGGGGGGGGGCGAAAATTGCTTGTTTAGTTGTCTCTACTTCCAGCTTGTGTATCTCAAGTTTTCCATATTGAACCTCATACATGCTTTTGGGCAAGAGTTTGCCACGTATTGCTCCATTTGTGGCAGAAAGCGTTCTACCCAACGAATAATTGGGAAAAAGTTACAGCCGGTCTAAGAGACAAGAATTAACATTAGAGTCATTGGGGAAATAATTAGTGATCTGTGGCCTTATCGGTCTGGGGCCGTTTGCTCAAAACTAAGTTATTTTAACGATCCGTTAAACTCTAACGGATCGTCATCTTTGTAACGTGTCGTTTGTTAACGTTCCGTTAAATTTCTGTTGCTGAAAAGTCAATTTCATTATCCGTTAGCTAACCGATTCATTAAAGTTAATCCAAGAGAAGACTATTTGTTCATTGGCTGAATTTAAAATATTTAAATTCAATGTACATGTATAACAACTTCATAGAAGTTATTATTAACAAGAAACTGAAGACAGTGAGACAACTGTGCAGTCTGTTCACAAAATTTGATTAAAGACTGTAGAATTTACAACAGAAAACACTATAGAATACTTTATTTTTTCCTTTAGAAATTTTAGCGTAAATCTGTTGGAAAAATGAGGGGATTAGCACTACGGAATTATGGGGCCATTATTTCCTGTAGGCCACCAAAAGTCTGTAGAATAGTATAGAATTTCCTCCTATAGAAACTGGAATAGGCCCGCATCGCCCAACCCTCTAGAATGTTCTATAGAAAACTACATTGGTAATCTATGACTTTTTGCTACAGCCAACTAATGCCATCATTTAGGAGATAAACACCTCGTGTTTCGCATTTAGAGGGGTGTTATTGTCCAATAGCCATGTCCTGAGATCATTAAGACCCAAGACGCGTTAGCGTCGCGGGTTCTAATAAGCAGATAACAGAGCCCCAAACCTCAATTAAATATAACGCCAAGTTAACGACACATTAAAGTTAACGGGACTTCCAGCAACAGTCTTTCTCTCTGTTAAAGTTAACGATCCGTTAACATGGAGTTAACGGATTGTTAAAATATAACGGAGCTTTGCGCAGCGGTCCCCTGGACTATTACCTTTAGTACGGAGTCAACCAACTTCTATTTATAGTCACAGGACATGTATGTTTAGAAATACAACTTGAGCCCCTGGTTGACATGAAATGAAATGGGGTTTAACGTCATAATGGCATAATGAAGACAGGCATACACGTCATACAGTGCAGTGTGCTATGATGAATTCTTTGGTTACAATGACTGGACTATAACCAAACATAGAAGTGGTATCAGGTTTTCTAGAAATAAGAAGCATACACTGCCTCCTGATCGTCAATTTTTATAGGTAATGGTTATAAAATCCTCATCTTTGTCTGTCGAAAGCAGCAGGAAAAGAGAAAAAGAGTGGTCTCCCCTGTTCCAATAGTGCACAGGGTAAACTACTTTTGGTGCCCACTAATTTTACACGTGATAGAACTGGTTTAGCAGATATTAAAGAGACAAGCCCGATTGGAACGGTCTCAAAAATATAGGTCTGAGTACGTAAGAAATTTAAACATCAAAATACAGAAGAATGGTGAATTTACCTTGTCTCAAAATTTCAGCTCAAAATATCCAGACACGTAACCCTTTTAAGATTTCGGGTCAATTGTTTCGTTGGATGTCCTGATAACCTATTGCGGTTCATACAGTGCATAGCCCATGTGGTGTATTTGATAACGAAAGGTTAATTTCACATACACGTTATTTTTTTTATAAAGTAAACAGTATAATACAGCTTGGGAAACGGGTCTCCATTCAAAGATGATGGCTGAAAGGTTTACGTTTTTTGAAAACGTATCACGTATAATGAGTTAGTTGCTCGACTCTAAGATAAAGCATTTTAAGTGCGTTTAACACATAACTAAACAGTTTTATTCTCGAAAATATAATCGAGATTGGCCCAGACAGAAAGGGGGGGGGGGGTGAGAGAGAGGGCTAGAAAGGGAAAGAGATATATATTAAATGAAATAGGGGTTTATCGTCCTACTGTTTTTGTGACAGTTGTCCTTTAAACGTTGTCGCATACCGACGGAATTTCCCTTTAAATCTACACATTGAGCTGTCAGGTGTCACGTGACTAACAGTTCGCCATTTTCGAGTCTGCAAACACGCATGGTAGCCGAATATTACTTGTGTAGGCGCGTGGAGGTATGTTTCTTCAGTTTATGAAATCGAATTGCATTCGATACATCACTAACGTTCGATTATCCATTTTGTATATGTATTGGATATTAAGTAGCTTTTTCGTTCGTATATTTTCAGTTTTCACGTCTGTGATGTGAGAGAAAGTACGGTCCACGATGGCTATTGCATAATCTACGTCTGCAATGAATGACATGTTCGATTCTTATGCATTACCATTGACTTTCTAATGTATTGTTGTTGTTGACCTCGTCCGTTACTTTTGTCAATAATAATAAACTTCAACCTGTCACAGTTAGTCGAGACTTCCATGTTTTGTTCGTTCGTTAAAAAACCCCTAATGACAGTCTCTGTCCTGCCTGCTACCATGAATTAATACGATTCCGATTCGTTGACAGCGGCTGCCGTTACAATTTTGTTGTTACTGGGCTAACGAAGAAGAGGTTTAACGTCTACTCGACACAAACTTCGGAACAGACATATGGATCAAGTGTGATTTAACATTTCACCCACGCGTAGGATCTTTTTTTTTCAGGGATACCAGAGGCTGTACAGGTTTGTGCCAACCCAATCTGGTTATCGACATATAAATGGTAAGGGTTATTTTACAAGTGCACCAATGTGTACGTACCATCCTAACGACATACGTTACCCCGTGTTGCCAGATGCACTTTTTCACCCACCAATCAAAACCAATAATAGTAATATTCAGTATGTAATCACGCGTTTTAATTTTATTTATTTCAGGCTACAGATGGGTAAACAAAGTACCTTTTCGGAAAAGGACCGAAAATATCTAAATAAAATTAAAGAAGACCCTGTGAGGTATCCCGAATACCTCAAACGTGAGAGGATGCGCTATCAAAGAAAGAAAGAAAAGAAACAAGTGAAACTGATAAAAGATCTAACAACAAGAGAAAAGAGACAAAAAAGAAAACAGTGGCGGATAGCACAAAGACGCCATAGGAATAAAGTTGGTGAAGATAGACCTACTAACTGTTTCTAGTAAAGTCAAAAAAACTTTAATTTTTCATTACTGTTTATCATCCGAATTACAGAAAAGGAGGGAAAGCAAAAGTATTGTCCAAATTTTCAAATCAAAAATTATGGGTAGTTATAAAATGAAATCTTTGGTCAAAGAAACATTTGGAATTAAGAAAAGCAACAGAAATAACAAACGTATCATGAAAAGACACTGCTTACATCGGCTGCAAAATTCAATAAAAGAATTTTTAGAAAGGGATGATTCTAGTGCTGAAAAAAAATCTACTATAACCAAAAATAAGATAAAGAAGCAAAGGAGATAATTAGTTGATACTCTTAAAAATCTCCACCTTAAATTTCTATCTGAAAGTAACTTTGTATGCTCATATTCCCTGTTTTGTAGATTTAGACCATTTTGGATGTTAAAACCGGACTTGAGTCAACGTGACATATGTATTTGTCAAATTCACGACAATTTAGCGTTTAAGACTACTTCCCTGAAACATGCCAGAGCAATTCATACCTCTGATATTGATGAGTTAATTTCCAAGATCTGCTGTGATGTTGAAAACAAAGCGTGTATGTATCGAGAATGCAATCGCTGTAAATTATTCGCTATTAAAACCGACATAGACGAAGAAGGTCAGCAGAAATTTATTACCTGGTCCAAATTATGGTCGAAAATCTCAGAAAAAAGCAAACGAATCTAATATGTGGGAGTTATTGAAGGACTTTAATAAAGACCTTCAGAGGGCGTGTAAGCATGCGTTTAATCAATCTGTTTCACAGAGAATTACTTACGAATTAACTCTGTGACAGATGAGTGTCCACAGCACGTGCGTTGACTGCTCACCGCGCGAGCCATTGGCTCAACTTCTCGTGCAATGTTTACTTAACACCTAACTGCTTCGGGCAAAATGATGCATTTTACTCATTTTAATAGCCATTTACACTTAATAGGAAATATTTTTTAACTTCAATTACTTCAAACGTCTTTATTTATTTTTCTTTTACCTAAAAAAAATGTTTGAGAATTTAATTTGTCGGAGTAAAATAGTTAATATGCCGTACTTATTAAGCCTCGTCGATGTCATGCTTATCAGTGATTGTAGCGGCCAAGCGAATATTCACTGCGGGATCAGTTTGGCGTTTAATATCAAGCATCAATATAGTCAAATCAGAAACCTTAAATCTAACCCTGGGGAAGGGAACTGCCTCATACACATGGACTTCAGCGAGAATTATGGATGCAAATATCATGCGCAAGTTTAAAGTGGTCATTCGTCTCTTCACACAGCCTCCTCGACTTTCAATCTGTACCATATCGGGTTCACCTCGCAAAGATCCAGCAGCAATATGGTCTCATCTAAGTCCCGTTATCGATATAATTAAATCAGATTTTCCTAAAGTAAAGATTGTTAATTTTTTAAAGGGGAAGACCAACGATTTTCAACAAGGTTTCCATAAATCTGAAATATATATTCAGAAAGAATCCCCTCTGTAAAAAAGTAAAAAAGTTTTTGTAAACGAGAAATTAATTTTTATTAAAACCGGAAGTGACATAGTTGGTTCAACACGCTCACTGGGCTCTATAGAAAGCATACAGATTTGGCATAGGTTTAACTACTGATGTATTGTATTCACGTCCCGTCCTTGGGCTAAAAATCTTATGAAATGGACTGTTTGTTAGGATATTATAAACACGAATTTATGGTTTTTTAACGTTTAGTACACAAAGCCGTCGCGTAAATTCACTCACAATGAACAGTACGCTGTGGCCCAATTCACACAGCTAACTTCTGCTCACTTCAGAAGATTTCTCGACGGAGCAATCACACAGATAAGCGGGTCAGTTTTTATAAGGACAAATACTGTGTCTCTGAACCACTCTACATATATATCGTCTGCTTCGGTGTTTTTGTGTTTGTTGAACAGCGTTTATCAACATAAACAGACCAAACTTATGGGCATGTGAGACATATAATATAGTGCATTTTGGCACACAATGTCGACATGAGCTGCTTTTCCTTTTTTCTTCTATTTCCTCTTGAGAATGAGTGGGCTCGAATGTTTATACGGCATTACTGTAGACCCATAGAAGAGATATTTTATAATCCAATACTTTGGTGCCAGACGTTGACAAACTTTTGGAAATTAATATATTTATTTGAATATGCATGTGTCACAAGTCCGTTAAAATAAATACAAACACTGTCAGCAGACTCAGCACGCATAAAAACATCGAAGCAGACGACATACATCTCACGTGTAAGCTGTCAATCAAACCACGTGATGTAAATAATTAGCCATGCGATGTGAATTGGGCCACAGCGTACTGTTTTGTATGAGTGATTTTACGCGACGGCTTTGTGTACTAAACGTTGAAACACCACAAATTCTTGTTTATAATATCCTAACAAACAGCCCATTCGGTAAGATTTTTGACCCAAGGATGAGGCGTGAACACAATACAGCAGTAAACTTATACCAAATCTGTATGCTGTCTATAGAGCCCAGTGAGCGTGTTGAACCAACTATGTCACTTCCGGTTTTAATAAAAATTAATTTCTCTTTTACAGAAACTTTTTTACTTGTGTTACAGAGGGGATTATTTCTGAATATATATTTCAGATTTATGGAAACCTTGTTGAAAATCGTTGGTCTTCCCCTTTAAGTTACGGTCCAAGCGGCAGTACAAAAATAAAACCAGCATGGCAATGTTTTCGAAGAAAATATATGACTATGGGTTTATTGGTGTAGTTTTTGGAAACAAGCCATGGAAAAGAAGCCCCACGTGGAATTGGTGCGGTAGTTAAACATACGGGAAACAGACTAATAGCTGAGAAGCACGATATACCGGATTCCAGGATAATATCCAGTTTTAAAGGATAAAACTACTGTAAAGTTATTTTTATCGACCCTGAGAGTATTCCAGATGAATCTAGCACGTTTTCACATGTTTCCCCTATAAAGGGAACCATGACACTCCATCAAATAATATCTCAGTCACCGGGTATAATTTCGATTAGAGATGTTAGCGGTTTTTGCCAGGGATTAATGTGTAGCTGTTTTCAACCACGAATTATTACCATACTATAAGCAATGGTCTTAAGAGTAGGAGACTGAGGTCACCGCAATGAGCAGTGCTGGAAGAAACAGATACTTTTGGCCAAGGATGGAAGATAGGATGGTATAGTCTAGCCAAATTTTTAGCCCTTATTCCAGAACCTCAACCAATTACTGGTCGTCATTTCCAAGTAGATCACGAAATCGTTGAAAAGATCGCCCTAAATTTGAAAAGTTCACAAAATAAAATAATCGTTATTGTTTTACCATTAACATTTATTTGTTATAGAAATTACAGTTGTTTCTTTTAATGGACCCGTCCCAAATTAACCAGATATAGGAGCTGTAGTGGGACGTTAAACACAATTTAAACATACAAATCAATCTTAGTCATTTCCGCGAGTCATTGCATGTGTTATTTTTCTTATTGAACAATCATTGTAAATTGAAATGGTATACTTAATTAAAAGTATTAAAACACATAATAATATTACTTCCATGTGAAATTTGTTTATTTTATCCTTTTGGGGTTATCGTAACGAGTATAGGTCAACACCGCTCCTGACAGTCATTTACCGGGATTGGGATTTAAATTAAAAAATAAATAAACATACAATATACATGGTCCAACCTTACATGTCTTTACTTTCTCAACATACATATCCACCATTTAGAAAAATATATGTGACAACCACTGCCGATAGAACCACGTGACCAAGTATTAATCAGCAAAGTTACGAATTTCATAAAGTGACACGTTAACATTCAATAAAACGATATAGTATTGCAGTATTTTATTTTTGAAAACAAATTACAATCTAAATCATCAAGCATTTAATTGGTTCGACACAAAATTAGACCACAATTATAAATTGATATACTATTTTTCCGCTGTTTTGATGCTGTCGCGGAAATGACGGAGAGTGGCTGAGACCTCCCCGTAATTTACGTACAATTACAAAAGTAAACATTAGGTAAACTGCTCATATACAAAATAACATTAAAAAATGGTTCAACTCTTGAAATGTAATTCATTTATGTGAAATCAGGTAACAGCATTTGTGAAAATTTTTAATCTCAAAATGGAACCCTATCCGTAGTTGGACAACGCACTGTGAGGGAAAATTCTCACGTGTGAGGGAAGAGAAGACCCTAGCGTGTGAGAGAAGACCCTCGCGTGTGAGGGAAGCCCCTTGTGGTTGTAATCGACAGTGTACTATAAGGGCAGACCCAGGCGGCTGTAATCGACAGTGCACTGTGTTAGGGAATATACGCAATGGCGTTCGGAAATAAACAATGATGAACTGATAGACATTTTGGTGAGCGACATACTAAAAAGCTGTCTCGGATTTGAGTTTGAATTGCCATAATTTCACTATTCAGATATTTCCAAAGAATATAGCATACACAATGAATATAATTATACATATAATATAATGAATATAATTTTACATATAATATAATATAATATAATCATATAATCAAAAAAAAAACCACCCTGTACTTCATTCTGACATAGGTAAGCTTACTCTTCCGGACACCTGTTACCACTGTTTGTGGTGTATTTTGTACACGGTGAACAGTCCATGCTGATTAAATTATTTTGCCTTTAACGTTTTTTTAGGACTTGGAATTTTGTGTAATGGATTATACTTGGTTTTATTCTATTAAATCATAAGCTAGCTGTCTTTCGTCTTCAGGTATTAATAATGTATACAAAATAGTCATTAGTACAATACAGGAATAATGAGATGAAATGAATGTCAATAATCTGGTTATTCAATATGAAAAGTCCTCCAACATTTACACAAACAGACCAATTCTTTAGAAATAAGCCAAGGAATTATGGAAGCAGGATAAGGAGAAGCAATGACATTTAATTTGTTTCGGGTTACACGGAGGCAGACCACCTTTAATTTCCCTGTTAAATCTGGACTTGTTGCCCGCCATGTCTTAGCACTAAAATTTGTATGAGGTTGACCACCAAAATTTTGAGATTCCCAAACTTGAAGAAGCATACAAAAAACATGTAACTCCGTTATTCGTCCGCCTCAAAATCATAAATATCTACCAAAACCCGCAGAAAATATTAATTCAAACCCTTTTCGTCCATTCTAGACCAAAAAATCAACACACATGGGCACGCAAAAGGGAAAAAAGAGACAGAGAGATTTGCTATTAATAGACAACATTGAATGGCCACAGATCACTAAATATTTCCCCATTGACTTTAATGTAAATTCTCGTGTCTTAGACCGGCTCTAACTTTCTCCCAAATTTTCTTTGCGTAGAACGCTTTCTGCCACCGATGGAGCAACATGTGGCAAACTCTTGCCCAAAAGCATGTATGAGGTTCACCATGAAAAACTTGAGATACACAAGCTGTAAGTAGAGACAAGTAATCAAGCAATTCCCGGCCCTACATTTCAACGTAACCTACCGCACAACTCTTGTATCCCTCCGCCTCAAAATCATGAATATTGTTGTAGGGGGTCAAAACGACCACACAAGGGTTCAGTTTAGCAAGTGTTTATTGAATATCCAGTATAAGAAAAACCCTGAAAGTATACAATTATAATATAAATAATACAATTAAACATTTGAAATCAATGCTTTCATATTCATTAAAGTAATATATTACATATTAATAATAAAACACCTCTAAATGCTATTTACCTATGCTTAATCTATAATATTAAAAACACGCTCATCCTCTTCACTTTCTGTCTCTTCCGGTTCTCTAACCTCTGTCACCAATGGTGGTAGCTGGACTGTCCGTGGTTTAGGTGTTGGTCTATTAGTATTACTGATGGATTGTATCTCAGGAAGACTGCTAATCAGTAATAAATGATTACGATGTAAATTACGACACTGGAATTCCTTCGTTGGGTTGTCTGACGATCTTATATGGTTTATCCTCCCATTTATCTGCTAACTTGTGTCTTCCTTCCTTGAAAGCTAATCTCCGCACCAAAACTGCATCGCCAGGCTCTAGGGTGTTAGTTCTAGCTCTCAGATTGTATTTATTTCTTTCGTTCTGGTGCGTATTATCCACAAGGGCTAGACTTCCAATCAGACTTCTGCTCAGGATGTAGAGTACCTAACATGTTGAGCAGTGTCCGATTGAAACGCTCACATTGGCCATTCCCTTGTGGATGATACGGTGTTGTTCGAGATTTCTCCAATTCTTTGATCACTGTGTATTCGTTGAGGAATCCCAAAGGCGGTGGTGTTTCTAACTGGAACTGCCTGGGTATACTTCGTAAAATGGTCGGTGATGACAAGGATACTGTCGTAGCCCCCATTCGACTCTTCTACGCACATATAATCCATGCAGACTAGTTCAAGCGGCTGACTGGAGGTAATTTTTATCAAGGGGCATGTAGATGGTAAACTCTTTCTTCTGATGCAGCGTGGACAGTCTGAACGTAGCTCTCTGTCATGTTGGGCCAATAAAACCTTTCTCTTGCCAAACTGATGGTACGATCCTTGCCTTAATGTCCTAGTTCGTCTTGTACCCCTTCCATTGCTAACCTCCTATAAGTGCTGGGTAAAACCAGCTGAAATATTTCCTCTCCTGCTATAGTGTATAAAATACCAGACTTGAGAAAAGAAGTGTTCAAAAATGCGGCTTCTTCTGGAGATGTAGGAGTATGATTAGCTGGTCTTTCATGCTCTATGTGTTGACACAACTGCAACAGTAAGAGATCTTGGCGTTGGTTGTTCTGCCACTCTGTGACACCTGCTAAGAGTGTGGTGATGTTCGAAAGATCTGGTACCACCTGATGAGACATGCTCACAGTCTGAATGTACCCATCCTCTAGGTCGACGTTCTTTATGGCTTCTACCACATCCTGGTTGACTTTCATATTCCGACTCAAAGCGTCAGCATCCATGTTCTTCTTTCCCACTTGGTATCGTAGGGAGAAGTTATAGTTGGTGAGGGCAGCTAACCACCGATGTCCTGTGGCATCCAACTTCGATGTTGTTAGGATGTATATGAGAGGGTTGTTGTCGGTGTAGACTGTAAAGTAGTTGTTCAATAGATATTGATGGAATTTCTCTGTTACAGACCACTTCAATGCCAAAAATTCCAGTTTGTGTGTTGGGTAGTTGCGTTCAGACCGGTTCAGACTTCTGCTGGCACAGGCAATCGCCTTCTCTAAGCCATTATGTTCCTGGTAAAGTACAGCACCCAGTCCTAAGCCACTGGCATCTGTATGTATGTAGATCATTAAGTGGCTTGGCAATCTTCGAAAAATCCTCGATAAATCGCCTGTAATATCCTACAAAGCCGAGGAAACGTCTCAGTTCATCTGTATTGGTAGGAGTTGACCAACAGGAAGTCTTCTGTACTCGTAAAATCCCAATGGTCCCACAGTGAAAGCTGCCTTTGGTATATCTTCTTCCTCAATACTGACTTAGTGGTAACTGGACTTCATGTCAACTACAGAGAAGTACTGCGATCTAACTAGGTTATGCAACATCTCCTCTATGCGTGGTAATGCATAGGTATCACTAACGGTAGTCTACACACATACGAAGCGATGAGTCTTTCTTCCGGGCTAGAACTATTGGTGACGCACAAGGACTACAACTACGTTGGATAATACCAGCTTCCATCAAGTCCTGGAAAAGATTATTAACCTCTTCATACAATGCAGGTGGTATTCGTCGATGAGGTTGCTTAAAAGGAACATCGTCAGTAAGATTGATCGTGTGTTTTACCAGGCTTATGCTTCCTATATCATTATCACTCTGTGAAAAGATAGATGACCATTCAAGTAGGTAGTTCTTGAAGGAATTGAGTTGGTCAGAAGTCAACGCTGAAGAAGCAAAGTCCATCTGATCAAGGAAAGTACCGGTAGTTGGGGTGTCTGTGGTACATGATGGCAAAACACTATTCACCGACGTCTTCCGAACTAGGTCTACTACTTGAAGTTCACAAAAGATACTGTGTGGGTAAATTCTCACTGGCGACAAGGATAGATTTGACAACGAACGATAACTTCTTTCTACTCTTCCCCTGGATATACCTCCAAAACGGTAGGCGTCACTTCAATCGAAGTCGATATCAGGGAATCGGGTGCATTCTGGAAAATCAAACGCTGTCGATGGGTTAAATTCGAATCCTTGATCTTCCCTACAAGACACACTGATCTATTACAGCCAAACCTTATTGGTAATTCTTCGGAGTACCTTACAATTCCAACTTTTCTATCCAGTTGTTTCTCCTGCACTTGCATGCATCTAAAAGTAAAACTCCAAATTTCCGGCAACACTGGTTGGTTTAGGTAGTTGTGGCCATGAACTCAAAGAAGTTGGTTCAACATGGGCTTCAGTACATTGGTTCCTACAAGAGCTGGTGTTGTAGCATGGAAGGAAGTATCTGGAACCACTAGAAACAAATAGTCAATGGCTTTTGACTTCAAACTGTGAATCTTGACTGTAACAGAAATGCATCCCAGGTAAGGTAAACTATGACCACCAGCACGTTCAATTAGAAGCAACTAGTCCAATGGAGTCATTACGCAATCTTCTGACTTCAGGTACTTCTCGTAAAATGACAGACACACTGTTGAGATGGCAGACCCTGTATCCAATAATAAAGAACACACTCTATCATTTATTTCCATAACTGTCGTGTTGCTGTGTCCTATAACTTTCTTGGGACTGGTATTACAAATGTCATCTGGCTGTCCCTTGACAGAGACATTTCCTAGTTTAAATCACCAGGCAAAATCATTCGGCAGCCCAAAGCAATATGACCCCGTTGTCCACATCTATAACATCGGAAATTGTCAGGTACAGGTTGGCGCTGGGTAGACACAGGTGCAGGATGTTGACGTAATGGTGTTGAAGTTTGAGACGGTAAAATGATGATGTTGATGGTCTTCCCTTCTCCCTTTTCATCTCCTTCATCTCTTTCTGTAATGATTGCACCGACGCAGTTAAACTAGCCACTAGTGTTCTCAAATCGTTGCCCTCTGCTGGTTGCTGCACCATCTTCATGTGCGATCTGGAAGGAGGTCTAGCAGGAGCAGGCGAAGAGGTTACGGCAGTATCCCTTTCTATTCTACGCACTTCTTTCAGTAGATCTTCGAAATTTGTTATTCTATCGAGCTTGTGTGCTGATCTATCTTTTAAATCTTGGTGTAGACCACTCCAGAACTTTGACTTGAGCTTGGTATCGAATGTCTCGATGTCGACCTCACCTTCTTATTTCGCTCTATCTAATAAATCTTCGATTCTGCAGGCCCACTTCGAAACTGACTCTCCAGGAGCTTGGCTAGCAGAATAAAACTGTGAAAGAAGACACAGGTCTTGCTCAACTTCACCAAATCTGCTATGTAGCTTGTCTAACAGGGTTCTTGTAGAAACGCTGTGTCCAAGTCGTATTGACACTCTAACAGCTTCCTCTTTCAAAGATTTCATGACAGCTAACTTGATGGATTTTGATGAATGTTGTCTGTCCTTCATTAAACTCATCACTTCAGACCTCCAAAGATCAAATGATGTATCACCCTTCGTCGTTGGATCTCCTGAGAAAGTTGATACTCTTGGCAACTGGGGAACAAACTTAAACCTGTCTGCAGTTGATGGTGACGAACTGGATCCTCAATGGTTCTGTTGATGTTCAACTCTTTCTTCAGGTATTTCTTCCTTAATAATCCTACCCTGTGATTTCAGATATCCCAACATCCAGTCGATCAAGTGTTCTGCCGAATCTGTTTTAGGCTTAACACCCATACCTGAAAATGCTTCTACTAAGTTCTGTTTTTCCTGTTCTGACAAGGAGATATCAGGATTCTCGCGACCCCCACCTGTTGCCATCTTTACACGAAACACAAAATTATCAAAATCTAAAACTGAAAATATGAAAATACACGCAATCCAACAAAAGATGTCAGTATGAAGTACACTAACGCTACAATCAGGAAAATAACAAACACTAATGCTGGATCTGTTCACCACTAGTTTACACTGTAAAATGCATCAGTTGATAATCAAACGACCAACTAAGAACAACAAAAATCACAATCAAATCAACACAGTATAAACTGAAAATAATTTCGAAGCAAAATTCGAAATACCGAACTGATAAATATCGGGCTCCAAATGTGGTAAGGGGTTAAATTATTGGACAAAACGACCACAACAGGATTCAGTTTAGCAACTGAATATCCAGTATAAGAAAAACCCTGAAAGTATACAGTTATAATATAAATGATACAATTAAACATTTAAAATCAATGTTTTCATATTCATTAAAATAATATATTATATATTAATAATAAAACACTTCTAATTACTATTTACCTATACTTAATCTATAATATTAATGCTTTAAAGGCAAAACTACCTGTTGTTAACCAGTATGGAATATACAGGTATAATCTGAATAACTCTACTACTACTAATAATAATAGGGATTCTTAATTATTATAAAGAGAGAGAGAGAGAGAGAGAGAGAGAGAGAGAAAGAAATGGGGTTTAACGTCCACTCGACACAAACTAACATATCGGGACTAACATATGGTCCAATTTTATTTCAATAATTCGCTTGCGCGTAGGGGTCTTTAGCAGTGGGAGGAAACCGGAGTGCCCGGAGGAAACCCACGAGGTTGAGAAGGCGCCCCTATCTCCATGCCACATACGCTCATACCAGGGATCGAAGCCACAGCCGCAAGCCAGAGGTGACCGGCCAGCTAGAGGTCGAAGCGCGGCACTCTAGACCACTAGGCCACCACCCCCCCCCCTAATTATTATAAAACTAATTAGTAAAATACCATAACGTCTTACCCTGAAAAGGGGTTTTCCTGGCCAACCAGACTTGAACGAAGGTGAAGTACCTTATAAAGTCTGTATTAGTCTGTAATAAAATATATAAGTTGTGAAAAAGTAATAAATGTATATTTAAAGCGAAATGCTGTAAATAATGTTACTGTTATTCACTATATGTGTATATGAGATGTATTTGCAGAATGCAATTAATAAAAACCAGAATAACTTAAACCTCAAGTGAAACTTTTACCTAAAACCAACGTGGCCGCCAATATAACCAAGCCCATTTTACACAATGAAATATATATGAAACTTTTAAAACAAATAGCAACACAAACCTTTAAATTCTATCACTGCAACTTTATTAAAACAACTGCTCTCAATTATCTTTATAACACACAATATTAAATTGAAGAAGATTCAACAACAAAACTCTATTAAATTAAATAAAGACTAAACCATGAATGACAGAGAATGAAAATATCATCTGACCTTCATGAAATCATTACTAAAAAGTGACCATAGTGATGATGTTACAAAACTAAGAAAACCTCAGGTCAAAGTTGAAATAAATTGCCAGTGAGCTGAGTGAACTGGAACTCACTGGAAACCTTTAAGAGGAGTGTACAGAACAGGACAGTTTAGAGATGCATTGATGCGTGACATATTACTTAAAATTTCATTAGTATTGTGATCTTATTAAAATACCCATAAAATAAATAAAATTACTCGACCACAATATTCACCAAAATCTGACAGAAAATGTATTTTCAAACTCTTTTCTTCGATTCTACACCAATAAGTCAACAAAAATCGCCATACAAAAAGGGGAAAGGGAGAGAAAGACTAAAATAGCTTTGGCCCTACATTCGTAGAATTATTTAGTGAACCGTGTCCGAATAAACATAAAGCTGTTATTAATTATCTCCCTTTTGGGCTGAACACTTTATTTGAGGTCAAAGTTTGAAAAATAATCACACTACGTCATAACTATTAATTACACTTCATTTGATATCATCCATCGTCGAATGTAAGGGTTGATACCCTCTTCAACTAACTATACAGCCTGCAGGTGGTGGTTTCTTTTGTCGTTCGTCATAGTAACGCTGTGATTTGATTACTTTAGCTGTATAAATACCGCTGCCAGACTGCGTTTTGTTCAGGCTCTGCACACTTAGACTTGTTCCACTGCCAGACTGTGATCTGCCCGGTAATTTTAATCTGTTCAGGTCTTGTTGTAATTTTTTATTCCGCTGTTTCTCTTGATTCAGTAGTTCTTGTAACCTCCAAGCAACCCCGTCCTTCGCTGATTCCAGCTCTTGGAGTTTTTCTTTATATTTGTTAGCTTCGTGTTCTTTGAATGTTTGAATTTCCGTAGAATGAACCGACTCAGATTTCAATGCATCATTTTCTACCTTCAGGTCAACAATTTCCAATTTCAAGGTTTTTATTTCATTCTCAAGATCCTTTATACGTTTTTCCGTCATCGATTGCCTTGCAGCACTGATTTCCTCATCTTCAAATACAAATAAATAATAATGTATAGTTTTAAAGGTCAATTTTATGAACTTTTGTGTGGAAATTTTCACCACAAGATATTGGATTTTTTTTCAAAAATGACAGAAGTTTAACTAAATAAATCTCTGAGAAGATATTGTTTTATGAAAAATTTGAGGTTTTTTTTCCAAGCCCAATTGTCCAATACATTGTGTAACTATCGTGGTAAAGATCACCACAGAATTAAACTTGTCCCCAACGCCCCAAAATCTTGCCGTCTGTCAGGGCGTAAGCACCATTTAAAATGTCTGTCAACTAGTGTAACTGATTCAAAGTACACTAAGGTAATATAGAAATCAATTTGGTGTGCTACTTCAAAAATTGAGTTTGGCAATAACATAAATATTCCTCACTAGAGGGCGTCTGTCAGGGGGCAAGCACTGTTTAAAATGTCTGTCGTGAATAGTAGATGATTTACCATTAAGCCCCCTAAAACAGCATGAAATAAAACATTGCAATTAACCGAAATAAACTTGATAGTATTTGATCATTGTGTTAGATGTGGATGTGGATTCAGACCAGTCAACGAGAATATATTTTCAATTGATTAAAGCTGAACTCCGGTTACAAAAATACCGAAATGATTAAATAAAAAAAAAGTTAACGCCTTCAAGCCGCCATACTTGATTCCAATTTGTGAAATAAATATGGCGGACATTGAGGCTTATGACCTGGAAAGGTTAGCCGATCTCACTTCCAGTTTGTTTATTGTCAGCTAGCTATACACACCCGGCGTTATTCTCTCGCACGCTTCACTGATTGTTCTATTTTTCCCAACACAGTATACCAAATTATTGAAGATTGCAAAATGTCTGATCAGGTAAGACTGTAAATAATTATATGAACAGCGTCTACTACAATATAGCCTAAGCTTTACTCTAAAACAAAAGATGCAAAAAGATGGCTTACCCCAACCTAAAATTTTCAAACAAAACAAATCACCTGTACAAACTATAGTCTACTCCATCTTGAATATTGTTCACGAAAACGAGCAAGAGACATAAGTACAGTTTTGGGGGCGGTTCTCACCGGGGAGTGTTTGACAGTTATGTTTTGTTTCTATTTTACCAAGGCTGAAGAAATTGATATTGTAGTAGACGCAGATCATATAATTATTTACAGTCTTACCTGATCAGACATTTTGCAATCTTCAATAATTTGGTATACTGTGTTTGGAAAAATAGAACAATCAGTGAAGCGTGCGAGAGAATAACGCCGGATGTGTATAGCTGGCTGACAAGAGACAAACTGGAAGTGAGATCGGCTAACCTTTTCAGGTCATAAGCCCCAATGTCCGCCATACTTATTTCAGAAATTGGAAACAAATATGGCGGCTTGAGGGCGTTAACTTTTTTTTACTTCATCATTTCGGTATTTTTGTAACCGGAGTTCAGCTTTAAAGATACATTATGGGAGATAAAATAAAGAGTTGACAGTTCTCACTATAATAGTTAAAAACTAGATAGTGTAAAGGTAATTTGTTGAAAATTTTAATGAAATTGATCCCCTTTAAGCCGAGATCGCAGCGGGTGAAATCTCCGCATACCCTCGGCCATCATTACTAAAATCATTAATATAAACAGCATAGTCTCGATTATCCATTGTTGTGATTTAATTATCAATGGCCGTTAAGCCCATATATGAATCAAATCCAGCCTACATTGAAGGCTAGCCTAGACATCGAGAGTTTATTATGGTCTGGATAAGTTAATTAATGTCTAATTTAGATAACATTTCAGGCCCAAAGAAAGACTTGTAATAGGCAGATGTAGCTCTTGCGTAATGCATGTTTAATATATTCAAACATTACCTGTAATACGATCAAATGTAAAGGAGTCAGAATCAACTGGATTAGAATCAATGAAACCACTTCGTACGACATCTCGAAGACAGCTTCGCAATCCCTCGTCATCATTTGAACCGAGAGATACGAGATGAAACGTTACTTCAACACACCCTTTCCTGTAAATAAGTTACAATAAACATATTATATGAGGATGATCTGTGCAATTGTCATTTATGCACGTGCTATTTGTGATAATTATGTATGATTGGTAGAAATGCATTCAATAAACGTGTATATCCGTTAAAATAACGAATATATTTCCACGCAATGCAGTGAAATTTGTTTAACGAACACATTACGCGTGCGCAAGGATTGGTGTCAACGAACAATGAGCAAGAAGAGAAAGGACGAAATGGTGGATGTAAAATAAAATGAAATGGAATTTAGCGACCCACTGCTTTCCACAAACTGGGCGAATAAAGACGGACTCAATGTTTATTCAAGCACAAGGTATAGTGCAACCTTAACGTTATTGAGTTCATGTACGAAGTATTTGCAGTACCGGATGTAAGGGGGGCAAAGTGAGACAAATGTCCCCCCCCCCCAATCAGGGTCACCTAAAATAATTTCACTAAGATAAAGTAAATGAAAGCATATTAAGCGAAAGAGTCTGTTTAAAATACCCAAATTGTCAACGAATTCTAAACGTCTATGAAATCGCTGCCTAAATTGTCTCAGATGCACTGAAATTAATCCTAATTTAAAAAACAAATTCCTGGAGGAAAACACCCTAGGCACTCAAGGGGGCGGAGTACATACCAGTGCGATCCGCGGTCAGTACGAACAATTTGAACAAACAACAATGGATTCCCGCACAGTTGGTTTGTCCCGGGCCCCAACAAGGTTAATCCGGCACTGAGTATTTGGACTGAAACTTACTCTAATTTCTTTACAACCACAAATTGTTGTCCTGGTTTGTCCTTGTAAACCCGTTCAATATTATTTTCACATCTTTTTACAAATTCTTTATATTTAGGACTGGTGTTGTCTATTAATTCATAAAACTTCTGTCCACTATATTTGATCTTCCCTTTATATATAACTGAAATATTGAGTACGACTTTAATAAACATTCAGACGAAGGGTTAAAGATCCTTTGCTCTATATGCGTCCACAAGACTTAAACGAGAGAGGGGATTTGACAACGAAAAATAGCCACCGAGGACATTATTGAGATTCATCGGTGGAAAAGAGATATATAAATTCGCATTATAACTTTTGAGGTAGAAAAAGCCCACGAAGCCAAAATTTGCGAAAACTCTGTATTTCGTTAATTCAAATTTATAACAATTGTTGTTGGCAATATTGAGTGCAGACTGCATGATAAACAAGATTCTACAAATAAGCAAGAGCAATAAATCTAGAGGAAATTAAACAAATTTCTTGAAACTAGATGTGGATTTGTAAATCACTAAGCGGTTGGCATTAGAGGGCAAGTAAAATAAATCCAATAACGAGCAATCCAAACCATAACTCAGAATTCGAAGTCCTAAAAAGGAAACGGTCGAGGCAAAATAGTGTAATCAGCAAATGGACTGTTCACCGTGTACACAATACACAACAAACAGTGGTAACAGGTGTCCGGAAGAGTAAGCTTATACTGCCTGGCGCAACACCCGCCATAGCTGCATTCAAACTATACGACGAAATCTCAATAAAATAGCGTGATTGGCCAATGGACTATCGGTATGCAAAATGCACGTGATGAACAGTGTTAACGATGTAGTAGACAGAATAATTAGGGAGATAATATACGCGTCAATTAAATATATCTTGAATCATAGCCGAGAGAGACATGTTATATATACCAATCAAGTGAATATGACGGCCATAAAACTTTTTAAAGGTTTTAATAAGTTTAGTACGCAAGTATCCCTGTAGCTGAAGCTTAAATGACAAAAGCCTCGATGTACTTAAAAAAATCACAATAAGAGGAACAAGCTCTCAAGTAATGTGTAAGCTTAGAAACAAAAACTCCATAAGCTGGTGATATTGGAATGTTACTACTAATAAATGGAAAGGGAAAGTAACGATCGGAAAGTCAAAGTCATCACGTTTAACGTACAATTTATCACTAAGTTTATGGCAATTGTCAAAATCGAGACGCAAATCCAAGTAAGGAAGCGCAATTGTCACTGTCAGTAGTGTTTCTTTAATTTCGAGCTCATCAGGATATTCATAATATGAATTCTACGTAATCACTAAATTTGGGATTGTTTAGTGATAGAAAATCATTGATGTCACGGACCTGGCATAGACCGCAACAGAAAGTGTTTATTTAAATCCCGTCCTCCACTTGCAGACGAACCGAGACTTTATGGTCACTGAATTATACTGCTTCCCAGCGTTTACATTAACAGGGGCCCTCAAATGCTATATTCAACAATATTACTTACAAATATAAGAAAAGTTTATTATACTATTCAAAAAAAGTAGGGGATATTTGATTTTTAAGTGTTATTAAAGTCACCTAATGAAACTGACGAAGAAACAAATGACAAAATGAAATGAAGTTCACATTCATCGATTTATTCCAAATGATCGTTAGACTAAGTAAGGCACAGACTGACCATTATAAGGGTAAAATGATACCCGGGGTCAAACAGCAAAGTTACCACAGCATCACAACAAAGTCAGTAACGGGTAAATCCTCCTCTGTTTGCCAAACAAGCATTGATCTGACGTGGCATACTCCTAATGAGACGTCTAAGGTCATTTTGGTCCAGATTGTCCCATTCCTGTTGCAACGCAGCAGCAAGTTCTTGGACATTGGCAGGACGTTGTTGACGTTGACGTAACCGCTGTCCAAGCATGTCCCAGACATGCTCGATGGTGGAGAGGTTGGGACTCAGTGCTGGCCAAGATAATGTGGTGATGTTCTGTTGTTGGAGGTAACCTGTAACGATCCTGGCCCTGTGACATCTTGCGTTGTCATCCGGGAAGATGAAACGGCGGCCATGAAGTCGTGCGAACGGCACAACATGGACTGCCAAGATTTTGTCCCGGTAGTACTGACCTGTAACACGCCCTGCAACAACATGTAAAGCCGTTCTTCCAGCAACAGTGATGCCTCCCCACACCATAACAGAGAGAGCGAGAGAAATGGGGTTTAACGTCCACTCGACACAAACTAGGTCATTTTGAGACTAACATATGGTTTCATTTTTATTTCAATAATTCGCTTGCGCGTAGGGGTCTTTAGCAGTGGGAGGAAACCGGAGTGCCCGGAGGAAACCCACGAGGTTGAGAAGGCGCCCCTTCTCCATGCCACATACGCTCACACCAGGGCTCGAAACCACAGCCGCAAGCCAGAGGTGACCGGCCAGCTAGAGGTCGAAGCGCGGCACTCTAGACCACTAGGCCATCCCAATCCCCTCCCCACACCATAACAGAACCACCCCCAAATCGACCATGTCTGATGACGTTAACGTTTTGGAAGCGCTCGTTTCGACGACGCCACACCCTCCTACATCTGTCCAAAAAATCAACAGTGAACCTTGACTCATCTGAAAACATCACATTGCTCCAGCGTCGATTATCCCAGTGTTGACGATCCCTACACCAACGACGTCTTGCCTGAATGTGATGATCTCTCAAACAAGGGATCACGCGAGGACGTCGGGCGCGAAGGTGACCCCTATGCAGTCGATTCCGAATCGTCTGGCCACTCACTCTCACACCAGTGTCTGTTTGAAGACGAGGGCTGATCTGATTTGCTGTGATGACACGATTTCTCAAGGCCAAGGTACGGATAAATCGATCCTGGGCTTGAGTTGTCGCCCTTGGTCGACCTGAGCGTGGTCTGTCCTGTACAGATTGTGTATCACGGTATCTGGACCATAGCCTGCTTATGACAGACTGAGAAACATTCATCGTCCGCGCCGCAACCGCCTGTGTTGTGCCGATCTGTAGCATGCCAAGGGCACGTAACCTTTCATTTTGGGTAAGCCGACGCATATCAAAATTTGTTTTCTGGTCACTAAAACAATTAAACTGATGTTTCCACCCTGGAATTCAATGCCACAATGACTGTAACATTCAAAGTCAGAGTCGTGCAAATCTTGGGTTGGACCCCCATGATGATCCCAAGCATCACCTGCATTCCATGCGGTAGCTATTGGTGCGTTTGGGCGTCACATGTAACTGGAAATGTTTCTTCTGTTAGGTTCTATAGTGTCTTTTTTCGTAGTCATTTGCATATTTTAGTATTATGCCCCCAGAATCAAATATCCTCTACTTTTTTTGAATAGTATATAACAGGTCAACGATAAGAGCTACAATTTTACGACTTTACATAAAGTTAGTTTACTAGTCTGAGTCTGCGACTATGTACAGTGGCATCTCAAAACGTGGTTTGCTTATGTTAATAAATAACCATTCAACACTTGGGTTTAAATACATGTACAAAAGTTACCGTAACACTATATTATTACATTAACACAATGTCATCTCGCCTATTCTAACTACTGTGTTACAATTATCGATAAAACATAAAGGGTAGACTGCCAAGCACACACGCCATGTTTCCTGCCCGGAACGCACTCTTCTCCTCGTTCGCTCCAATAACATCACGTGACTCATTATTATTCATCATACCGTTATGATTGTATCATCAAGCAATTTGCAGCTAAAATTAGGCCAGTTACTGGGCACGAGTCTCACAATCGATATATCGATAAGTGAAATTAAAATGTCTGACTAATCATTTATTAGTTTTACGAGTGCCTGTATGTGATCGGCTACGTACGAATAGAAAAATAAATCAGCAAGCTAAGGTGCACAGTTGGTGCCCATGGGGATACCTACCACTTGATGATATATTTCCCCTCCAAATTCAACAAAGATATTATCAATTAAAAAATCCAACACCTGAATTATCTTGTTGGCGGTGAATTTATTTTTGGAATTACTATGGTTATTAACAAAATATGTGGAATTGTAATTAACAACTAAATATTGGTATCTTGCAGTTCCTGATTTGGATGAAAAGACACTGTGAATAATGTCTTTTAACGGAGTTTTTAATTTACTATTGGGAATTTTAGTGTACAAAGTAGAAAAGTCAAACGTTTGTATAGACGAAACTGAAGCAAGTGATCTAGATTGCAAACTATCAAGTAATTCTTTGGAAGTTTTTAATATCCACATCTGATTAATACCACTACGAGAGTATATTTTGTCACAGTATTTTTGAATACCTTCTTTAACTGCCGTTAGTATAGATGTCAATACTTTTGAAAATGGTTTTGTGGAACAACGGGATGAACCTGCTATAAAACGTAGTTTGGGTATCCAATATAACAAGGGCAGATCTGTATAGATATTTCCACATGGTGTACCAAATAAATTGAGTACAGATCTGTGATTGGATATAACGTCATACGATTGATTTCCCAATACTAAGTTCTTTAACCAGACAGTCATAATAATATCGTTTACTATAAACGCTATGTTATTGGACGATTTGTCAATCGGAACAATGACATACTTTTCGTGTAAAGCGTGTAAAATTTTCAACAATGCTAACACCATTAAAAATAGATTTAGGCCTATATGTTTACATGTAAGTTCTTCGTTTTAGTAAACGACTGACAACCTTAGTCCAGTTTGAGTAGGTATCGATGATAACATCTTCCCTCCTGACCCATTATCTAGTGTAGTCGTCTGCGGCATCCATAATAAGTTTGAAATTCTGATCGCATGAAAATGGTTGCGGGTCCCAGTTTTTGGGTCCTTTAGACAAAATCTCGCGTAACTTATATAATGTTAAATCACCAGTGACCACGTGTCCAGCTAGCTGGTAAAGGAAGGACGACACAGAGAAAGAACAGGGCGGGGGTTATCATATAAGTCTTTTGCATTGATGTCAGATATTGCGTTTCTGTAATTAAATATATTGGATGCAGTGGGTTTAGTATAAGTAAAGGAAATCCTAGGAACAGTAACAGTTTTGAAGTAAGGATGAATGTGTGTTGTGACATGCGTATGGTGTAATATTTGGCTTAACCCGATAGCATCAAGGCAAAGGTCTGTCGACCTAGGACCATTGCATATGCATTCTAAATCAGGTCCCATTCTAGCGGCGGAGAGATGCTATACAGTGCAACACTATGACAAGAAATGGCTTTTCAAAAAGTCAATCGTTATAGACGGCAACGCTACACCAAAACGTTCACGTGCCGTTGCAGATAATCTGCCTTAATATTCTGTTGCTATGCTATTATGACCAGCCATCAGCGTAGAATCTGGAACCAGCACTACACCAGGGTTGACGCAGGCTCAGATACAAAGTCTCATCCAGTTAATGAGGATCATAGTACAACAGGTGATCCAGGCTGGCGGATGCTACACCAAAGTCAGTTCAGGACGGTTGAATACATCAAGAACTAAGTTAAATGGTTAACATATCTTAGACCGGGCGCCAGCTCCAGTTAATCATACTAAGAGAGGGAAATTTTCTGATAGGGCATAATTGTTTGTCAATGCCTACTAGTCAAACATCTGGATTGCTGCCGGGAATTAACCTGCCCATTTAGGTGGCGTGGGGGCCTAAAGGGAGCCCATTTTCACTTTTAATCATACTTTGGTAGGGATGGACAATTTTGATAATATTTAATATATAAGTAATACGGAGTCGAAAAACACCTTTGACAGCAACTTTTTGTTGACAGTGACCTTGGACAGCAAAGGTCAAGTGCTGTCCAAAATTCATTTATTCATACTAAGTGAGGGATGGCTAAAACTTTTTGAATATGATTCATTAGACGGTTCCAAACATTCCTACATCATTGCCAGCAATTTCACACTGACCGGAAATGGCGACAGTGACAGTTAAATACCACAACATGGCATCAGGTATGAGGCATCAGATATAACCATACATTGAGGGGGATGGCTGATTTTTTTACACAATGTTAAAATATGTATATACACTACAAAAATACAAATGACAGCAATTTTACACTGACCGGAAGTATCGCCAGTGATGATTACGTAATAGGCCCCATCCTCAGATATAATCATACATTGAGAGGGATGGCTGATTTTTTTACACAATGTATAAGTATGTATATACACTACAAAAATACAAATGACAGCAATTTTACAATGACCGGAAGTGTCGCCAGTGATGATTATGTAATAGGCCCCACCCTCATATATAATCATACATTAAGAGGGATGGCTGATTTTTTTACACAATGTTAAAATATGTATATACACTACAAAAATACAAATGACAGAAATTTTACACTGACCGGAAGTGTCACCAGTGATGATTAGGTAATAGGCTTCATCCTCATGAAATTGGGTGCCTGATAAGGCTAGAAATCCACAAAATTTTAAAGTATCTCCTACTGCAAAATTACGATGGCAGGGCATAAATGGCAGGGTAGCTATATTATCTAAACCAAAGTGTTACTCTTCTATATATACCATGGTCTTCTATATATTCCATGTACGACCAATCTTTTCCTGGTAACATGGACATCAACGGTAATTTAAACGTCGTTTAAATATTATCTTCATCATCATCTTCGCTCTCACTATCATCAGACCAAGCATCGTCGGATTGTTCACCATCCTCAAAAAGCATATCATCGACATTGAGATCTTCTTCAATATCGGTGTCTGCATCATACTCTCCTTCAAAAAAATTAACTGCATCATGATCTCCGTAATTTTCAGCATCACCTTCTCTAATTTCTGTACCCTCGTCTACTGTTTCAGCTATCTTCTCATCATCGGTATTCACCTTCTGTGGTAGACTTTCACCATCAAACCAATGTGGAATAAAGTAACCGTTACCGTTGTTCTTCCAACCATAATTAGTAGGACACCGCCCCATTGTCGGATCTAGTTCAAGTGCATTTATCCAGAGCATATAGACGTACTGCGACCCCAGTAAATGCTGTAGTAAAACCTTTTCACATAGTGGGAGAGAAGAACAGTTTATTTTCTTCAACTTTTTGCCTACTGTTTTACCCTTGCACCCACGGATTTTTAGGAAGGACTTGTAGCGTGCTTCCTTTATGTCAGAAATGGCCTTGAATCTGTATAGTCGACTCACGAATGAAGTTAAGCCTCTTATATCCATTTCATTTGTACATAATGATGACAAACATTGGACATATTGCTGTGAGTTTTCTAGAAGTTCAAGGGGTTTAGCTTTGCCTTTTCTATAAAAACAGGATGTGAAGTCGCATCCTGTGTAGCAATATAGTCGTGGTGACATTGTTTTTAAATATTATAGACAAGGAATGAGGAGAAAAGATATAGTTTTATGTTTCTAAAATATTCACATATATGCAGGTGTCTACTGAAATCAACTAACATTTGATTGACATATTGTTATATAAAAAAGGGTTATAGAAACAAAACATAGCTGGTTCTATATGTCAACAACATGATAACAGATATCTCATGCGCAATTTCTAGAGTAAATTTCCATAACCATATAAGGGTGTGTTTTGACGTCATTGGGCTCAATTAACCAATCTCTCTAATTATTTACATCATGTTAGACCAATTAGATAATGGAATGTTCAAAACCAGTTGATACAAAATAAGGATACTCGTGAGAATTCAGCAGACTTCGATTAGGTTCCAGAGGCTTACCATCTAAGAGTCCTAGACACCGCGACGTGTCTAGGGTGAGAAGAGTTTAGTTAGTATTGACTATAATTGTAATATGTACTATGCTTGTATGTATACCTAAGCTTCATAAAAGGTAAAAACGAACTGTTGCATTGTTATAACTGAAGAAGACAAACGTCTTAAGAAACCAGTAAGAAGTAAACACAACGTGAAGGAGCAGAAAAGACAGCTAGAGACAAATTCTAGACGATCACAAGTCTAACAGTAATATGTAGCAAAAACAATATGCATGAGTCGTATGTAAGATGTGACGACCGGTCACCAACAGACGTTCTCCACGTCAGACAGAAGACTCATGGTGCTACATCTGTTAGAGCATGGAATCCGACTATAGCTTTTGATAGTCCATCCTGTTTCGTTTCTATATGCCTACCAATTTCCGATACATTGATTAGACGACGATTGTTACCAGATCCGAAGTCCATTACTATTTCTCTATCCTCAGGTAGTCTCTTGGATATCCCTAGTAAAATTTGTCATCATTATGTACAAATGAAATGGATATAAGAGGCTTAACTTCATTCGTAAGTCGACTATACAGATTCAAGGCCATTTCCGACATAAAGGAAGCACGCTACAAGTCCTTCCTAAAAATGAGTGGGTAAAACAGTAGGCAAAAAGGTGAAGAAAATAAACTGTTCTTCTCTACTACTATGTGAAAAGGTTCTACTACAGCATTTACTGAGGTCGCAGTACGTCTCTATGCTCTGGATAAATGCACTTGAACTAGATCCGACAATGGGGCGGTGTCCTACTAATTATGGTTGGAAGAACAACGGTAACGGTTACTTTATTCCACATTGGTTTGATGGTGAAAGTCTACCACAGAAGGTGAATACCGATGATGAGAAGACAGCTGAAACAGTAGACGAGGGTACAGAAATTAGAGAAGATGATGCTGAAAATTACGGAGATCATGATGCAGTTAATTTTATCGAAGGAGAGTATGATGCAGACACCGATATTGAAGAAGATCTCAATGTCGATGATCTGCTTTTTGAGGATGGTGAACAATCCGACGATGCTTGGTCTGATGATAGTGAGAGCGAAGATGATGGTGAAGATGATGATGAAGATGATATTTAAACGACGTTTAAATTACGTATGACTGTGATCGTAACTATTGATGTTCATGTTACCGGGAAAAGATTGGCCGTACATGGAATATATAGAAGACCATGGTATATATAGAAGAGCAACACTTTGGTTTAGATAATATAGCTACCCTGCCATCGTAATTTTGCAGTAGGAGATACTTTAACATTTTGTGAATTTATAGCCTTATCAGGCACCTAATTTCATGAGGATGGAGCCTATTACGTAATTATCACTGGCGACACTTCCGGTCAGTATAAAATTGCTGTCATTTGTATTTTTGTAGTGTATACACATATATTAACATTGTGTAAAAAAACAATCAGCCATCCCTCTCAATGTATGATTATATATGAGGCTGGGGCCTATTACATAATCATCACTGGCGATACTTCCGGTCATTGTAAAATTGCTGTCATTTGTATTTTTGTAGTGTATATACATACTTATACATTGTGTAAAAAAATCAGCCATCCCTCTCAATGTATGATTATATCTGAGGATGGGGCCTATTACGTAATCATCACTGGCGATACTTCCGGTCAGTGTAAAATTGCTGTCATTTGTATTTTTGTAGTGTATATACATACTTATACATTGTGTAAAAAAATCAGCCATCCCCCTCAATGTATGGTTATATCTGATGCCTCATACCTGATGCCATGTTGTGGTATTTAACTGTCACTGTCGCCACTTCCGGTCAGTGTGAAATTGCTGGCAATGATGTAGGAATGTTTGGAACCGTCTAATGAATCATATTCAAAAAGTTTTAGCCATCCCTCACTTAGTATGAATAAATGAATTTTGGACAGCACTTGACCTTTGCTGTCCAAGGTCACTGTCAACAAAAAGTTGGTGTCAAAGGTGTTTTTCGACTCAGTATTACTTATATATTAAATATTATCAAAATTGTCCATCCCTACCAAAGTATGATTAAAAGTGAAAATGGGCTCCCTTTAGGCCCCCACACCACCTAAATGGGCAGGTTAATTCCCGGCAGCAATCCAGATGTTTGACTAGTAGGCATTGACAAACAATTATGCCCTATCAGACAATTTCCCTCTCTTAGTATGATTAACTGAAGCTGGCGCCCGGTCTATCTAATCAAACATTACAGCTATATTTAAATAGGTGTGTTACGATACTCTGTTCTTTGTCTACATTATAATAACATACATACCACAATCAGGTTCTAAAGTCTCTATAATCCAGGTATAGCCACATCGTTCTAGGGCCACCAGAAATTGAATATAGGAATTGGGCCCTTTTCTACGTAACATCCTCAACATATTCATAATGCACACGTAACGTTTTTCCCGTTTCAGCATATCTAATAGGTCATCATAATCATCGTCGTCGAAAACAAACTGGGAGTACAGTTTATTTATAAGGTCAATGGCATCAAGTTCATGTAACAGATAATCCGTATGTCTTTGTATTTTCCATTTATCTTCTTCGGGCATCATCCCTCTTTGATGTTCAAGGGGTATAAACTCTTCAATAATTTCGTCTTCAACTTCATAGTTTGAATATACTGTAATTGGAAAGACAAATATAGTTTCTTTTAATAGTAAGTACATGGGGTCGAGACAGGGAGAGGGAGAGAGGGGGGGGGGTAACGTCCAAAGTCTAGGTCATTTCCGGAATATCATATAGCTCAATTATATTTCAGTATTGGAGGAGAGGGAACCAGAGGACTCTCAGAAAATCAACGAAGTTGGACAGGCGATTACAATCGAAACCACGCCATTCCACTCAATGGCAGTCATTACGATATAACGAGGTCAAGACAAACAATATAAATAGATGTTGCAAACAATGAAATCAAGAGAATAGATCCGAGAGGCTAACTGTAAGAGTCCTATTATTCTGCATTGTTCCAGGCCAGTAGTCATAGGGCTTTATGCAGGTTGGAAACCAACCAACAATATGTGAAACAATTTACGAAACACGCACGGATGATGATACCTTACCTGGTTTTAATATGGAATCATGTGAGAATTGGTTAGATCCCGCTGCGCCTTCAAATGATTTTGTTTCCATAACTGTGTTGCCATCCTCTTGCTGACTTTTATTGCTATCGGTCTCTGTTGGTATTGCGCATGACTGCGAGTCCTTGTCACCGGATATAGGTTCAGAAATCGATATTAATTCTCTATTTAATGTGATGTTATTGTTGACCTCGTCCCTATTGACCTTATCGTCCATACTGCAGTCATTTTGACTATTGTGGTCATTGGCTTCACCCTGGCATCTCGTATTGACGGAGTCCGAATCAACATGCTGAAGAACACTTAGTTTTTCCGTTATCTGTTTTAACTTTTTCTCAAGTGTTTCCTTCTCAGACATTAATTCTCGTTTTGTTATATTCTGCCCTTCTTCATCGTCTTCTTCAAAACCAGCATCCTGATCTTTCACCGTTCCCTTTTCTTCCATTTCGGTATATGTCAAGTCGCCCTTGATTTGTTTTACCTTCCTGCTGGATATCATTTGGTTTACCAAAATATGTTGATCCATTTTGTTGCATTTGCTGTAAATATATAGCAAACACACATGAAAATTATAGCCGCACAGAGCACGAAATATGCCTACACAGCAACTTATCCGAATTGGGTGATAGACAAATTTGAGGATACTTTAAGAAATTTAATCTCTCGGATCTGTTTCCTTTTAACCTTTCTAACCAAAATCAAAAATCTGTTAAAACCTATAGCCTCTATCGCTAAGGAGGGATAACTAACGAACGACAGGCTGTGGGTTATGCATATCCATGATCCTAATACGTCAAGTGAAGTGAATATGAAAACGAGCCATTAAAAACTAGAGCCGTTTTCGAGTTAACAAGGTTTTGTGTGTTAACCTCGTAAGAGAGAGTCGCCGAACACGCCGAAGCTTCACACCAAATTTGACAAAACTTTGTTAAGATGCGAAATATCGATAGACTCCTTAAATTAGTCGTGTTCACATAGTTATAGGCAAAGAGTGGGGGATAACTCAGGAATGGAAAGTCGTAGAATATCGATAGCGTTCGTCCACTTATGACCACAATGCTTCGCACCAAATTTGAAAAATATCTTAAACTACAGTCTCTATAGCGTTCGCAATGTTTTCGGCAAAAGGTATTGGGTGGGAGGTAATTCGTAATGGAAAGTTCGTTCCGTCATAACCACAATGCTTCGCATCAAATTTGAAAAACATCCGTCGAAAGTGCGGCCTCTTTAGCGTTCACAAAGTTCACAACGCAAAGTTGGAATAATTTTGGAAAGCAGAAAGCTGAAAATAGGTAGGGTTAATTCTCTCATGATTACAATGCTTAACATCAAATTTTGAAATAAATCTTATCTCGTTCACAAGGTTTTCGGGGAAAAAAATTGAAAATTATCCGGTCAAAAACTTTCGCCTCACAAGTTCACAAGTCAGTTGTTGACGGAACGACAGAGACCGACAGACTGGGTGACGACATATTGCAGAGTATTACTCCCACAGTGAAATGTGGCGAACACAAATTAATACGTTCATTTAGTGAATAATATATTCTGCACTATTGCATCGAACTATACATGTGACTCGTGAGGCTCATGTTGCAATAAACACAGAAATTTAAAGTTTACAGATATAGAACATATGGCAATGTGAAGTTTGGACGTTATTAGGGATTCGCGAATAACGAATAACCAGCCAGTGTGTCATTCGGGATTCGCCATAAACGAATAACGAACCATCTGACAAACGGCGTAACAAAGTTGTCTATACCTTTCATAAACTGAACATTCATTTTGGTACAAAGAACTGTATGACCTCTGTTAGTTTTGATATATATTACAGTGGACGTTTCTTTTACTCTCTAAACTTATTTAAGGCACGATCTTATTAACTACAGTATATAATTTATTCAATATGTTATCTACAAGCTACATATGATCTATACAGGTCACAATTCTATGGAATACAATTACTGCTTATTACTGAGCGACGTTTCGACTAGATAACGACTAGAGAAGCCTAGTCGAAACGTCGCTCAGTAATAAGCAGTAATTGTATTCCATAGAATTGTGACCTGTATACTCCAGTTCAATTACCAAATGCCATTGAAACAGTTTACATATGATCTGTGCAATACGCGGCAGAACTTCCTTATTTGATGATCTCTCCTGTTCCTGTCCATCTTCCCTAAGTTTTGGGGGCTTTATATACAGTAGTTTACTCACAGTTAGCAGACAAGACAGACAACCAGAGAGAGGGAGATAGATTATTTGTTAATGATCTAATCTAAAAAAGGACAGTCGAGCAATGACAATCAAGACTATGACATTCTCCAAACAATTCGAACGCCCCCCAAATTGCAGTCAATTTCTAAGATAATCTCTTTTCATTAAGGCTTTTATCTATTATAGCACTAACGGTCAGATCTGTATCTAATTCTTACATATCAGGGGCCGGTTGCTCAAAATTAAGTTATTTTAACGATCCGTTAAACTAACGGATCGTTATCTTTCATGTGTCGTTTGGTAACGGTCCGTTAAATTTCTGTTGCTTGACAGTCAATTTCATTATCCGTTAAAGCCCCAATAACACTCTTGTTGTAACTGAATAATATGTCCCAATCTTTATTCCGGTCAACAAATTGTATTATTTTAGAATATTCCAATTAAATGATGATATATAAATTTCATCTTAACACACCTATTTTTAAATTTTGAAAAATTCAACCAATTGATTTTAAAAGTCTAACGTAAACCTTTTCAAATGTGACTTGGATTTTAAAATATTTTCGAACCCTCTGGACAAGTAAAATAGGTTGTAATGGATAATTTACACAACAGGTAGGACACTTACACATCTAGTACTTAGAATAAGGGTATTATTTATTTTCTGGAGCTACCAAGCCAGCAAGAATGTTATTGTCCCTTTAAAGTTAACAGGGCTTCCAGCAACAACTTTTCTCTCCGTTAAAGTTAACGATCCGTTTACTCCATGTTAACGGATCGTTAAAAGTTAACAGAGCTTTGAGCAACCGGCCCCAGATCTGTATCTAATTCTTACGTAATGCATCTTTAGCAAGCGTTGGAAAGGGTGACGTCGGATAACAATAGATTATAACTCCTCCCACTAGTGTATTCTTACGCAATTCTAAATATAACACTGACGTCATCAATCGTGAAGCTATTTCTAAGAAACACAAAACTGGGTCAATTCTGGGACCTACACTGTATTCTATAATGCATGTACAATACAATATATGTCAGATGTATCCAAATAATCTGGTGTCGGGTACGAAGTAGTGTATGTTTTTGTTCTGATATATACAAGACTTAGCGAAGGGACACAATCAGATGCGTGTTCAGAGCGGGGCCCCGGATCCGGTATCCGACGGGTCCAGATCCCCGTTGCTGACGCAGAGCATTTTCGTTTCTTCTACCATCTTCGAAATGGCGTCGAATAAACAGACGTGCGAAGTATTGCCGCTTAAATGAACTAACGTATTCTCTCAGAGCTTCTGAGTTTATGAACGTCTTTCATAATTCCGCTAAACTTTACGTTGTTTCCACCCCTGACCACCCCGGACACCCAGTCACTGGCAACGAACAGCTTTCCGTCATAGTTTATAGAGTCAACACATACCGTACCCTGACATAGATATGCTACACATGCCTTCAAGCTCAACCCAGCTAGGGGGGACGCACGATATCAATATTGAGTTTTTGCCCCCCCCCCCCGGAATTTTCCTCTAATGTGTACTAACATTGATATTAAACATGTTGTTTCCGCTGTGGAATGCCAGTGTCAGGTATGAATCCAACAGGACTTGGTGATCTTAATTCGTGTTTTTGTTACCCAAATCAGATATTAAATACATATATTGATAACAAACCATGACACATTAAATACTATCTAAACCTAACTGGTCATACATAAACTTACCGTTAAATAGATGTATATATAGCTTAGTTCGTGTTTAACAGTCAGTCAATCACTAATAAAATCCCATTCACGCAAGCCTACAGCATGTCGTCATTGCAGGGGCTCAAATGGGTTTTCCATTACGTGCTTGGTGTGTTACTATAAAAAGATATATAGGTGGACTGCCCTATTTTCGTTTTACACAAACACGTATTGTAGGTGAAAAAGAACAAAAGTATAAAATATTGTTGAACGGGTCAAAGATATGCATACAATTAAAAATAAATTACTACATGTAATTCGATAGAGATTAAACTGTGAATGACAAATCAATAAACTTTTGGCGTTGATAAAATATGTTGACGTCTAGGCTGTGAGTTTTGGAGCATTACGGTCAAGGTTTTATAGGTTCATAAAACTATGTACACTAGATTCATTTTATATCGATTGGCAGGCAACGAAACATACGCCCATAGCAGCTAAATCGTCCGGGCAGTCAACAAGTGTTGTGGCATATTTTTACTTTTTTTGGTAATGAAACATTTGTAATACACTAAAATCTGATTAAGAGTAACAACTCATTATGTAATTATCTGAAAATCATTAGAATTTGTTTGCTTTTTATAAAAGTTTTGCCCCACGCTAACAATTAGTATAGGAAACATTTAATATCACGGATTTAGCAGTTCAGTTATAAAAATTCATTGAAAATCAAAATACTTGTTCGTTTCAACACCTTAAATTCTGTGTATCAATCTGAAGTCAATCGGATAATAAGTTTGGCCTCTATAAGCATCATAAGGTTTTTTGAAGTGATCAAGGGAGACAAATCTGGAAGTAATTATTTGAAATCGCTCAAAATCAATAGGCTTCTTCGTCTCAAGACCTTAAACAGTGTGTGTGTTTAAAGTCAATCGGAATTTAACTTTGGCCTCTAGAGCATCCACGAGATTTTTTGAAGAAATCAAGGGCCACAACTCTGGCACTAATTATCGGAAATCACTGAAAATCAATAGGCTTCTTCGTCTTATGAACTTAAACACTGTGTATAAATGTAAAGCCAATCGGATATTAACTTTGGCCTCTAGAGCGTCCACAAGATATTTTGAAGTGATCAAGGGCCATAACTCTGGAAGTCATTATCGGAAATCGCTGAATAACAATAGGCTTCTTCGTCTCATGACCTTAAACACTGTGTATAAATTTTAAGTCAATCGGATATTAACTTTAGCCTCTAGAGCGTCCACAAGGAATTGTGGACGCCGGACCGGACGGACGGGGGAGACGAAAATATACGACCATGTTAATATCCGATTGACTTTAAATTTACACACAATGTTTAAGATCATGAGACGAAGAAGCCTAATCATTTTCAGAGATAAGCAATTTGATTGGTTGATGCTTTGGGACACGATAACTTTAGTTCTAATTAAGCGAGAGTGATGAAACTTGGTGTATAGTTTCATTACAGTAACACCTTGACTAAGATCGATAATGAGCATTTTCTGCTCAGGGTAAGCAGAGCAATAAGCAATTTGATTTGCCGAGACTTTGGAACACAATAATTGAGTTAAAATGTTCAAAATTGGTGTGTATGCTTATTAGGTCAATGCCTTGATGGAGTTCGAAGATGAGCATTTTCTTCTTAGGGAAGGCAGAGATAAGCAATTTGATTGGTTGATACTTTGGGACAAGATAACTTAGGTTCATCTTGATTGATTATTTTTATGCCAATACAATGACTGCATTCTCACTCAGTAATGGATTCGACAGTAACAGTGTATAGAAACGATTGACTCGGACACGAGGGCCCTTTCCCTTGGCCAAAGGGGCCTTTTTGTCAAGCGTGGGGCCTTTTTGTCTGCCTTTAGGGTCCCCCTAACTAGGGTACATTTTCATTTTTCTCGTCGGTTTTAGCATTTTTCTTTATAAAACACTTTTGGATGACACTTCGTGTACAGTTTGATTGCTCGATACGTTTGAAAAAAATAAATGTGTGATTAATTAATATGTGTCATCTATTTATTTTGGGATTTCGGTGGGGGACATCAGCCTCACTGTTGGCTTGTTTGAATAATTCATTTTTGACTAGAGGTCTTTAGCAGTGGGAGGACCCGGAGAAAACCCACGAGAGTAGTGTTGCCTGTCAAACCACTGCTAAACTCTCTCCCCGCCTCTCTCTCTCTCTCTCCCTCTCTCTCCAGTTTGAAATGGAACGTATAAATAGATTCATTTTAAATTGAGTGCAAATTGATGGTTTCATCTACTGCAACCAAATGTCAATAATTAAAAACTGACGCCAGTCGACTGGTGTGATTTCGAATCACCGGTTCTACGTGACATGGTATACGGTCTCCTGTCCAACCTCGTGGGGTTTCTCCGGGTCCTCCGCTTTCCCCCCACTGCTAAAGCGATTTATTGAAATAAAATTACACCACATGTTAGTCCCGAAATGACCTAGTTTATGTCGAGTGGACGTTAAACCCCATTTCTTCCCCTCTGTATCTTCCTCCCTCTGAATACGTCAATAATGATTCTGACAATCATCAGGATGAAAAACATCATGGTGATGTTGAAAATGGCAACAAAAGGATTATTTGTTATTGCATAATGGTCACTTCAACGTTCTACTTTTTGCAATATCAACCACTTTAGCAATAATTTAATTTTCTTTGACGCCTGTGCGTTTCATCAGTAGGTCTGTAATTAAGGCGAACTTGGTGGTTTCAAATCCCCATTTGTAGTTGACAAGAGTCGCCTTTCCAACCTCGTGAGTTTCTTCCGGACTGATTTATCCAATTGCAAGACAAGGTTGAGCCATCAGTTATTATTTAATAATAATAATAATAATGATAATAATTTATTTTCAATGCATATTAGGCCAAAGGTCCATAGTACATTCAATAATGTTAGCTCGTGATAATAATAATAATTCAGATTTTTAACAAAATTATTAGGACAACCGCAAAGTTACACTTCTTTGTTTCGCGGTAAATGATAAAAAGATAAAAGGTATGCCGACACAAACTGATTTCAACACTAGTTTAATAACATTTTAACATTTTAAAGTACTTTTCGCCCGTCTTGGGACTATTCATAAATAATGTCATTGTATAAAGATGGACATTATAGTATATTTATACATATTTACATAGTAACACTGTGGTTTTAATTAGCTATAGTTACCATTTTCCATGGTTTACATATCGTTAACTAATACAAAACATGTACACACGTGTGTTAATCTGTAGTATATGGGTTCAACTTGGGAACAATTAATGGAAGATTATCATGAGATAGATTAAAGAAAATTAATCAATAAATGAGGCTAATTGCCAATTGTTACTTATTGACTATTAAGTCGAGGAATGTTTTTTTTTAATAAAATAATTTTTCATTAATTTCCTTTTCGTGGTGTTATAAAAAGGGAAAATTTGAAATTTTATTTGTAGATGTTGCACACATTTAAAGATATGTCTATTTACAAATAAGGGCCCATATTGCAATCCCGTCGAAGGTTACGTACTCTATCCCGTAGATGAGTAGATGTCTCGCCTATATAGAAAAAATCACAACCCAGACACGTCAAGACATATATGAGATTTGTTGTGTCACAATTCATATTGTCGTTGACACTAAACGTAATGTTACGAAATTTATATTGGTTATTTGGTATTATATGTTCACAACATTTGCAGGCATTGAGATACATAAAAACCGGTCCTTGTGATAGACGAATTGAATTTTGCTCTGGTTAGGAGGCGTTTCAGATTAGGTGGCTGTCTTTGTGATTTAATGAATTGAACATTATCAAATTTCGCTTTGAGGTTGTCGTTTGATGCCAGGAGTGACCTGCTCTCGTACATTGTTTTAAAGAGGTTGGGATGTTGAGGATTATGAGTAGCGACAAAGGTAATGATATTATCCGAATTGTCTTTTGCTTTAGTAGCCCTCAGTGTTTGGATATCAATTGCCAAAGCCTTTTTTTATCCCAACTTCTATTACCTCGAGGGGGTAATACTGTTTCAATAAATTTCATTTTAGCTCACCTAATCTGACATATTTTTCTAGCCAAAGAGAAAGGTATATTATTTTTGGTATGGCGTGGGTGACATGATTTATACGAAAGATAATTTTTGGTATCTGTTTCTTTAGAATACATATCCGTTATAAGGAGTTCTCCCCTTCGGTTCACTAGAACGTCCAAGAATGCGATTTGCAGATCGTTCGTTTCAATTGTGAATTTTATATTTAGGTCTAAATCATTCATTATGTGTTGCAAATCTGCAATGTTGCCAAATCGTTCATTCCAAATACAGAATACATCGTCTAGGAATCGTTTCAACTGATTTTCTAAATATATTCTGTAATCCACGCCGTGTTCAATTTCCACAATTGAGTATAATTTTTCTACAAGAAATCCCATTGTTAAATTACTTAACTGTGGTGCCGCCTTGGTACCCATCGCTATACCAAGAATTTGTTGGTAATTTGTTTCGCCAAATGTGAAAGTGTTGTTAGTCAGGATGATACGTATGGCTTTGAGGGTAAAGTTTTTTGAAATTCTCTCATGACTGCATTCAGGATGTTTATCCAGCCAATATTCTACGGCCTAGAGGCATAAATCATGGAAAATATTGCAATACATGTTACAAACATATATATATATAATTTTCAATATACAGCCTATTTGATACATTTGTACAATTTCATTTTCAGATGATCGGATACACTTTCAATGTCTTTGTCATAAAGTAATTACATTTATTCCCTTTGTGATTTAACGATCCTATTTTGTACTCTGTGTTTGTCCTTTATGTTTAGACTATTGGTTTATGTTATTGTCTCTTTTCAAGAATGCATGATATACAAATTTGTATACATTATTTTTAATATGAACACATTTACTTTGTAAACAGTGTAAGGTTGATTATCTATAATCAAAATAGGTTTTCACTTTATACAAAACTCTTAAATCGCTGTAATTATCACAAATTCTCAGAAAGTGTAATTCGTCCTCTACTAGTCCTACAGATTTGCATTTGGTTATACAGCAAAATTGACAATATCTCTCAAAGCTATTTACACTGTTCGCTCGACTTTTCTCTATCTCTAAATTATGACTAATCTGAGTCGACAATAAGCAACTCTATACAATTTATTTTCAACACATGACAGGTATTTTTCTGGCTCTAACAAAGAAATATAATTTTAGTTTACTACATTTTTCTATGTTTTCATGCCATTTCCGGGTATTGCAATCTCCCACCCTTTGTTTGAATGTACACATAAAGGTGCTTGAATTTCCTACTTGCTGACAGAACCAAAGTTATACTACCAGCACAATGTAATTTTAGTAGCATACCGTTTTGGGTATCTTTATTCGCTCATTTCTAATATTTTTTAGCTAAAACTTTATGCACTTAGAGTTATATATAGATGACATATAGTGGTGATCGCCCCAAGTGCGGCACAGTTAGTGGTGCTTAGACCAAGAGTTACCTCAAGGCGACAAGACCGCCATGTTGTGTGACAGCACGTGCAGAATCACTTCACACAGGCATCATAGTGTAACAATATGAGGGTACCTTAGTACTAAGAGGGGTGTCCTGCTTAATATAAAATTCCTTACCTACATGATGTATGACCAAAACTAGGGTAATGAAGTAGCTTGCATTATTCTACTACTATCTTAGACTAACTCACAGACAGATATCTCAGTATCCATTTCTGGTAAGTAGGGTACTATCCTCCAGTCCTCACGTGCACAGATAAGTACAATTAACTAGAATAGTGTTGATGTAAAACGGCGCCTTTACGAAACCTTACCCATAAATGGTAATTGCCCTGCCCTCATAGCTGGCACAGTGTACATTCTATATAGGAGAGAGCTTGTTTGATTTACGCCCAGGCAACATTTGAGAGATCCACGGGGAAGTACAAACCGGGAACTGGCCTGGCTTACTGGCCGGACGCAGCCGTCATGATGAAACCGTAGACACGACATTATAGAAGTTCCGAGGTCGACGGCTGAGCGAAATAGCCAGAGTAGACATCATAGGTTTTAATTGTGGTTAATGTTTTAAATACCAAAAGTATAATAGTTGTGTCGATGTTGTAGAATATATTATTGTAACATATAAAGAATACCTCAAGAGTACAGAAAAGAGTTGAATTCTTATTGATCACAACGTCAAGTCCTACCTAGACAAACGACAGTGTGACACAGAAGATTTGGCCGTACGGACATAGAGTACGTGTCTCTACAGTGTCACAGTCGTCGATTTGGTACCGCGACACAGGATAGTGTCACAGTCCCACAACGTGAAGTCCGAAGAAAACCCTAGAAGAAAAGACCTAGACGTCATTGTCCCATATGAGATCTCCGTAGTGTCACAATAGCACGTCAGACAGTGGCAACATGGAAGACTCATCAGTACCGATAAAGTGCGCCGACGTCTCACCAGAGAGAACATCTATTGCGGTAGACTTTACCATGGACCGATTCTCCCCCCTCCCCATCGACGTTAAACCCCACTCTTGTATAACGGAATTTATACAACAATATGCTTGCATTCGTAATTCTTGCAACATATGACATATCACGACTCATACTAAGATTATATAATTATTTCCTTGGGTTTTATTCTCAAATTGTTTTCAAATATGAGTGAGGTCCGTGTCACCACAGGCCCGGGACTGTACAGCGCAGTGGACGCTTTCGGCTAGCCCCCGGATCCATTCACTTTTTTGAATTGTTTATGTTTGTGGTCTCTGAGTATGATGTCTTGTCTGTATTTCTGTTTTTGTGTAGCATTGTGTGTCGTGCAGTCCCCCTGGACTTACTATTAGTCCAGGCAGTAAAACAGCAGTGCTCTACATCGATCAAACTCTCTAACCCCATGTCATTTCGCACGTATTTGAAACAATGCCAGTTACTTGGGACCTACTACAGTATGAAATTCAGAGGAGACTAAATAACGTCGTACCGAGACCAAACACAATCGATGGCTTTTCTGGGAGTGTGGTTCCAGGTGCGAATGGCATTCTTTAATCGCCTGCTCCATTCGATGTACGGACGCTGCGCTGCTGTTATTGACATTCGTGGTGGACACTGTTGTATAGAGTGTTGCTGTGATTGATGTAGTAAGTGGTTTTCTAAAATGATTTGATTGAAGTGTACCTCACTGATGATGAGTCCCGATTTGCATTACAGTTCAATGATGGCAGACTTCGAGTCTATAGGCTGCAAGGAGAAAGATTTGCTGATGTTAACGCCAGACAACGCCAGGGGGTAATGGTGTATAGGCTGGAATTTCGGTACATCACAGGGCTCCTCTTTTCGTCGTCCAAGGAAATTTGACGGGTATCAGGTACAGAGACGAACTTTTGCAGCCTTTTGTCATCCCAAGTCTTCGTCAAATTGGAGCAGGTTCTGTTCTTCAAGATGACAATGCTAGACCGCATAGAGGATGAGTTGTTAATGATTTTCTCACTCAAAATGGTATTGAACGAATGGATTGGCCTGCATACTCTCCTGACTTGGAACCAATTGAGCATGCATGGGATGAGTTGGGCAGAAGTGTGAATGACAGTCATAGGCAACCTGATAATCTTCAAGAATTGGTGCAATTCCTTCAGGCAGAGTGACATGTCTGGTCGACAGCATGCCCCGTCGACAGCATGCCTCGTCGTTGTGTCGACTGCTTACGAGCACGTGGTGGTTTCACTCGTTATTAACAAAGTTATCGAATTTGAGACAGTTTTGTTGGACCTCATTATGCTCAAAATGGCGAATTTTCATCATTAGAAATAAGCCAATTATCGAAGCAGGATAAGGTGAAGCCATGATTGAATTGATATTGAGTAACACTAGTGTTGTCTCGAGACTCTGCATTGTTTGATACACAGTTGAAAACACATAAAAACTAAAAATATCTCCCTATGATGTCAAAAGTTTATTTGAGATCAAAAGTTTGGGAAATATTTACACTATTGTTACATTAGGTCATAACTAAATTACTCCAACACTACGTAATTAACTATTTACCTTGGTATTACATTTGATCTCAGCCATAGTCTAATTGTATCACTGTACGATTTGATACTGTTGATGCCAAAAAACTATATTTGTTATAATAATATACAGACACATTATTAGTGGTATGCACATTCGTTGCAGGCGTTTCCGACCTTTAAACGCTTAAGCCGAGTACGATTTCAGTATCATTTTTGTCGGGAACAAAGTGCTATATTAGTCAAGAAACTTTATCGGTCTAGAACATCCAGCCGTGAACAGATGTACATTTTCTAATTGTGAGAAGAGACTTGATGTTCGAGAAACAGGCGTGTTTGAGACTCAGATCTAAGTAACCGAACATTTAGAATTTAAGGACTGTTTGTTCCCCTGGAAAGCCTATTAATACGGTATTTGAACTACAAAACATTGTTAAGAACATTATTATCTATGTGCATTGTTGTCATGCCTTTTTTGGAGACTTTTGCATAGTATATTTAATAGCAATAAACTTGTCAGTGTTTTTCCCCACTGCAGACTGGCCACGCACTGACGTCGTCGCCATTCTTCACCTATGACCATTTGTAAGACTAAATGGTCAGCGCACTTAATAGGCATTTGAGTGTAAGACAGTGTACACAATATTTAGTGTTGTGTATTTTATAACTTATTAACGTGTGTTTGACTTGTGAATTGCTTATGTTGCTCGATAATCTATTTTGCATAATGCATAAGAGACCAGTGCAGGCTGTTTGTTAGCCTATTGTTTTAGATTAGACTATTTTCCTTTGCAATCTGTTTAGGTCGAATTTAGATTTTATTTTAACACAATTTAAGACTTGTTAAGACTTGATAGTATATTTACTGGAATTTAATGTTAAATATTTCAGTTAATCGCTACGCTACGCTACACTACGCTATCTATGTTATGATAGTTTAGTTTTGATACATACATGGTTATGGTTGAAGTTGAATAAAGAATTATTGGAATAGAAAATTCGTAGTTATTCAAGTCAAGTGAGCGCATTGACGAGGGCCTTTTCATGGGAACAGAGGGCGGTAGAATTGAAACTACACCACAGATACCCTATTCCACTAACTACACAGGATCGTCCATGTTTACGTTTGTCATGGTGAAGCTGTGATTTGGCTACTTTTCTGGTATACGTGTCATTGTTAGGCTGTATTTTGTCCAGGCCCTGTACACGTAGAATTGCTTCACGATCAGTAAATATGCCCAGACTCTCTTGTAAACGTGTTGCACAGTCACTGCCCAGGACTTTTTGTAATTTGACTGTACCCGGTAAACGAGTTGCACAGTCCGAATGTGATCTGATCAGGCCTTTTTATACGCCCACATTGAAACGTGGTCGTATATTGTCGTCGCCCCCGTCCGTCCGCCCGTCGGTCCGTCGATCCGGCGTCCACAATTGCTTGTGGACGCTCTAGAGGCTAAAGTTAATATCCGATTGACTTGAAATTTAAACACAGTGTTTGAGGTCATGAGACGAAGAAGCCTATTGTTTTTCAGCGATTTCCGATAATAACTACCAGAGTTATGGCCCTTGATCACTTCAAAAAATCTTGTGGACGCTCTAGAGGCCAAAGTTAATATTCGATTGGCTTTAAATTTATACACAGTGTTTACGGTCATAAGATGAAGAAGCCTATCGATTTTCAGCGATTTCCGATAATTAGTGCCAGAGTTATGGCCCTTGATCACTTCAAAAAATCTCGTGGACGCTCTAAAAGCCAAAGTTAATATCCGATTGACCTTAAATTTATACACAGTGTTTAAGGTCACAAGAAGAAGAAGCCTATTGATTTTCAGCGATTTCTGATAATTAGTGCCAGAGTTATGGCCCTTGATCACTTCAAAAAATCTTGTGGACGCTATAAAAGCCAAAGTTAATATCCGATTGACTTTAAATTTATACACAGTGTTTAAGGTCATAAGACGAAGAAGCCTATTGATTTTCAGCGATTTCCGATAATTAGTGCCAGAGTTATGGCCCTTGATCACTTCAAAAAATCTTGTGGACGCTCTAAAAGCCAAAGTTAATATCCGATTGACTTTAAATTTATACACAGTGTTTAAGGTCATAAGACGAAGAAGCGTATTGATTTTCAGCGATTTCCGATAATTAGTGCCAGAGTTATGGCCCTTGATCACTTCAAAAAATCTTGTGAACGATCTAGAGGCCAAAGTTAATATCCGATTGACTTAAAATTCATACACAGTGTTTAAGGTCATAAGACGAAGAGGCCTATTGATTTTCAGCGATTTCCGATAATTAGTGCCAGAGTTATGGCCCTTGATCACATCAAAAAATCCTGTGGACGCTCTAGAGGCCAAAGTTAATATCTGATTGACAGCTAAATCCATGATGTTAAATGTTTCCTATACTAATTGATAGCGTGGGGCAAAACTTTATAAAAAGCAAACAAATTCTAATGATTTTCAGATAATTACATCTGGTAAATATGTTATACAGTCAGAATGTGGTCTGTCCCGACACCGCGGTGATTTGACTTTAGCTTTTAATCTGGTAAGGTCGTCTTGTAATTTATCTTTATCTTGTTTCGCGTGGTCCAGTAGTTCCTCTAAGTTCCAAACATCCAGGTTCTTCTCTGATTCCAGTTCTTGAAGTTTTTCTTTATATTTGTTAGTTTCGTGTTCTTTGAATGTTTGAATTTCCGTAGAATGAAACGACTCAGATTTCAATGCATCATTTTCTACCTTCAGGTCAATAATTTCTGACTTCAAAGTTTTTATTTCATTCTCAAGATCTTTTACCCGTTTTTCGTTCATCGATTGTCTTGCAGTGCTGATTTCCTCATCTTAAAATATAAATTCATAATAATGTATCGTTTTAAAGGTCAATTTTCGGGAAATTGTGTGGAATTTTTCTTAACAAGATATTGGACTTTTTTTAAAAAAAATGATAGAAGTTTGACTAAATAAATCTCTGATCGTAGAATGTAATTTTGGTCGGTATTTTTTGGTCTGTTGATTGGAGCCTACGACATGTCGATTGAGGCCTACAATATGTTGATTGGGGCCTACAACATGGCCTATATAATCTGTTGATTGACGTAATGCACAATACTGATACGGGGTAAAAGAGTGTGAAAAAACAGGAACAAAAATGTTCAGAAAATTCAGGAAAACATTGTTCCGATCAATTTTATTGTTTCGTTCAATTTCTTTGTCATCTGCTGGTACAAAAAGCACGAACAAAAATGTTTAAACAAAATGTTCATTAATTCAAATGTTTATTGTTAGATGTTGTTGTCTGTGTTGAAGCCGAACATTGCGGAATTTACACCAATCAGGGGTTACATATATATCATGTGACGGTATTAGAGAGAGAGAAAGGGGAGTTTAACGTCCAACCGACACAAACTAGGTCATTTCGGGACTAACTTATGGTTCAGAGGAAACAGAAGGACTCATAGTAAGCTCATGAGATTGAACATGCGACCCTATTCCTTGTCATATACAACCGGGGAATCGAAACCACGGCAGTTGGCTCAATCAAGTTCACTGAAACAGCATGAAATATAACATCTTTTCAAAATCAAGTCGTATTGAAATTAACCGAAATAAACTTGATCGAATTTGATTATTTTGTTGGATGTGGGTGTGGATTGAGACCAGTCAAAGACAGAGTATATATCCAATTGATTAACATTCAAACATTACCTGTAATACGATGAAATGTAAACGAGTCAGATTTAACTGGATCAGAATCAATGAAACCACTTTGAACGACATCTTGAAGACAGCTTTGCAATCCCTCGTCATCATTTGAACCGAGAGATATGAGATGAAACGTTACTTCAACACACCCTTTCCTGTAAATAGGTTACAATAGACATTACATTACTGTCAAATTCAATACAATAAACATATATGATAATATAAAGATACAAACATCATTAAACACACATTCCACAAGAGCTAAATCTTCTTTAAAAATGTAGATCTTTTGCTTTTCATGGTCACAAATGTTATAAAAATTATTAAATATGTATTTACATGTCAGGGAAATAATCAACTCTGTAGACCTGCAGGTGGTTTTAATTATCTAAAGATGTAAATACTATTGGCAGCTAATGACTTAACTTAATAATGGATAATCTAAACTTCAATGTCAATCGCGGCTACACTACTCTGCAAACGACGATATAACTCCGTTCAAAATGAAGTATTTTCATTATATTCCATTTTCATTATCTATTTTTCAATTATTATAGAGCAACCTATCAGTTCTTTATAAAATCTTCGATAATGCACTTTTTATTGTTTTCTAACTACATCAGTGGTGGTATCAGCCATTCCAGGAACAGCAACACTATCCTATCTCACCCCCAAATTTCAGTTGTAAGTTTAAGTTTCGTTAATAACTTGTCACATTCAGACAAACCATATAACACACGTTTAATACTAACAAACTTCACACAGCGGACTCAATCTGCAAAAGCTTCTACCCAGGGGTGAGAGGAGGTAAGACCTGGCTAAGTGATGCGGACGGGAAAAATTGACTCAAAACCAACAAGATTTATTCTGAAGTAAAATATCTTATAATTCTAAACCACACCCACAACATAAACCACTTGACCACAAGTTTTTAACTTACTCTACTTTCTTTACAACCACAAATTGTTGTCCTGGTTTGTCCCGATAAACCTGTTCAATATTATTTTCACATCTTTTTACAAATTTTTTATATTTAGGACTGGTGTTGTCTATTAATTCATAAAACGTCTGTCCACTGTATTTCATCTTTCCTTTATAGATCCCTGAAATAAAGAGTGTGACTTTAATGAAATATGGGAAATGACAACGCGTTCAGACAACGCGTTAAAATGCCTTGTTCTGCAGGTGTCCATAAGATTGAGGGGGGGGGGTTGGCCTAGTGGTCTAGAGTGCCGCGCTTCGACCTCTAGCTGGCCGGTCACCTCTGGCTTGCGGCTGTGGTTTCGAGCCCTGGTGTGAGCGTATGTGGCATGGAGATAGGGGCGCCTTCTCAACCTCGTGGGTTTCCTCCGGGCACTCCGGTTTCCTGCCACTGCTAAAGACCCCTACGCCCAAGCGAATTATTGAAATAAAATGAAAACCATATGTTAGTCCCGAAATGACCTAGTTTGCGTTGAGTGGACGTTAAACCTCATCTCTCTCTCTCTCTCTCTCTCTCTCTCTCCATAAGATTGTAATGCCGTCTCATGAGCAGGTATTTGACCACGATGACAGTTACACGTAATCTGAGTGGCCAACGCCCCTTCTGTTCTACTCCACTATACCACCGTTTCCCCTATGGGGTATTCACGTATTCAGATTGTATTCTGATTTTCGAACCAATTAACGAACAGTTTACAAACAAGTATTGGTCCCACGATGTTTGTTGTTTGTTTTTATGTATTTAATTATTATTGTTTCAATGACCGATGACAATTGTAAAATCACCATGGGCAGACAATTTGAATACGTGTCGTTCCCCATGGATGAACCCAGGGGTTAGTGGAGTAGAATTGAATGAGAGAACTGGAATGTGCCAGGGTTGTAGTGGTGGATTGTACAACCGTGATTGTCCCCGATTGTCAGGGTATCTGAGGGGCCAAAACACCACATATACGGCTGTCAACACAAGATAATATACAACGTAACGCGTTGTCGTCGATTGATTTTGTGTAAAGAGATATCTTGTGTTGACGGCCGTATATGTGGTGTTTTGGCCCGTCAGATGCCCTGACTTGAATCCGGGGACAATCGCGGTCGTACAATCCACCAAACGTAATCATCAGTGCAGAATCCGAACGATTTGGAAGAGACACCACACGAGGAATGAATCAGACTGAAGCATGCCCAACGTCTTACGCAATTGATGTATAGGAGCGCAATAGGTGATCCAGACTGGCAGCGAATGCAGCAGATATTATTTCCACGAGTCAATTCAAAAACACTGAACATCCCCATAATATAATTAGCTACCATACCAAGTCAAACATTACAGCTAAAGTTTATGATACGTTGTATTAAAGTTACATTATGGGAGATAAGATAAAGAGATGACAGTTCTCACTATAATAGTTAAAAACTAGATAAAGATAATTTGCTAAAAAATTTCAGTCAAATTGATTCACTAATAGCCGAGAAAAAAGCTTTTGAAATATTCATAGCCTCGGTCATCATTATTCAAATCATTAATATAAACAGCATAGTCTCGATTATCCACTTGATTGATTTAATTATCAACCGCCATTAAGCGGCATATACGATTTTAATCTGCCAACATCGAAGGCTAGCCTTGACATAAAGAGTTTATTATGGTCTGGATATATTAATTAATGTCTAATTGATTATTTAGATAACATCTCAGGCTTAAAGAAAGACTTATAAAAAGCAGATTTTGCTCTTGCATAATGCTATTTTAATATACATACCACATCGAGGCTCTAACGTCTTTATAATCCAGGTATAGCCACATCGTTCTAGGGCCACCAGAAATTGAATATAAGAATTGGGCCCTTTTCTACGTAACATCCTCAACATATTCATAATGCACTTGTAACGGCCTTCCTGTTCCAACATATCTAATAGTATATCATAATCATCGTCGTCGAAAACAAACTGTGAATACAGTTTATTTATAAGATCTATAGCATCTAGTTCGTTTACAAGATAATCCGTGTGTCTTTGTATTTTCCATCTACCAGCTTCCGACATCAATCCTCTCTGATGGTCAACGGGTATAATCTCTTTTATAGTTTCTTCTTCCATTTCATCGTTGGAAAATACTGTAAGTGATATCAAGGGAGATACTTCTAGTCTGTTTAATAGTAAAATGAGAGAGAGAGAGAGAGATAGATAGATAGAGAGAGAGGGAGAGAGAGAGAGAGCGATGAGTATATTGCGTCCACTGGACACAAACCAGGTAATATCGGAACTAGTATATGGTTCTGTTCTTTTTCGATAATTCGCTTGCGCGTAGGGGCTTCAGACGATCCTACACATTGTCGCGGGGAATCACAACCACACCACGTGACTCAATGACAGACATTCCGATCTTCCGTACCCCAAAACAATGAACTTAAGTGAAAAGATCAGAGAGGCTTACTGTAAGCGTCCATTGCACTGTACAATTACAGTTCAGTGGCAATACAGGCTTCAGTGAATAAGTGCAATAATCCACCAAAGACAAAAGGAGGAAGGGTTTGAAGATGATAACGTACCTGTTTTTAAACTGTTATCATGGGAACATTGGTTAGACGCCACCCCCTTTTCAGTAGCTGTTTGGCGATCATCTTCTTTAATTATATGGCTATCCTCCTCTGTTGGTACTGGGCGTGTATTCGTGTCCTTCTCACTCGAGATAAATTCTCTATTTAATGTGATGTTATTGTTGACGTGGTCTGTGTTTACTAGGAAAGATTGCTCAGATTTATCGTCTATGCCGGAGTCATTTTGACCGTTGTGATTATTAGCTTTAAATGAGTCAGAATCAACATGCTGAAGAACACTTAGTTTTAACTTCTCCTCCAGTATTTCCTTTTTAGACTGTAATTCCTGTTCTGTTGTATTCTTTCCTTCTTCATCGTCTACTTCAAAACCAGCATCTTGATCTTTTATCCTTCTGCAGTCCTCCATCTTGGTATCTGTTACGATTTCCTTCATTGTTTTACCATCATTGATGGACAGTATCTGATTTACCAATACCTGTTGATCCATGTTGTTGCATGTGCTGTAAATATATAGATAACACAAGTGATAATGATAATCACGTAAAGCGTTGAATGTGCCCACGGAACAGGTTTATCTCAATTGCAGCTTATCCGAAAGGACAACTTGGGTGATAAGCACGTTTCGTTTGAAGATCAATGAATAAATCTCATCTCGAGGTATCATTCTCATAAAATCTTATTACTTCTTACCGAATTCAAAATTCATTCATAACCTATAGCCTTTGTCGCTATAGAGGGGGGGGGGGATAACCCCGGAACAGCAGGCTGCTAGTGTTAGGTTTATCAGAACGTATCAGATTCCCGATGCTCCGTGACAACCTGCTCCGTCTTGAAGTAGGTCCTGATGATCTTTGGGCCAGATTTGAATCCACCTGTTTTCACCTGTTTCCAAAAGTGAACAATGAACTGGCCAGCCGTCATTGTCCCAGTAATGATGGCGTCATGTCGTCTGACCAGCATCTGGGTCTTGCAACATAATTCCAAGAAGTGTGCATTGACGTTGCACAGGTACTTCGCCGATAGAGTAAGAAGTTTTCAACCAGCTCGTGTAAGCTATAATGTTTAACCCTTGTGGGTGCACGTGGTGAGAATCACATAGCAGGTAACATGGGGTCCGTATGGACCCCAGTTGTAATTCAAAGTTTTTACGTATAGATGTATTTGAATTTAAAAGCAGCGGTTAAGTTTTTATTTGCATTTATATTTGTCAACTGAAAAACAACTAAATTATTATACAAAAACATTTTAGTGACATTTTGAACAGATTTAATAATACTCACAAAATTGCTACTTTGTGTACTATGTTATAACGAGGTTAATTGGCGATTCACGATTGATACATAAACCATAGAATTTTTGGAATTCATCATTTAATTTTTGGTATTTGTAACATGAAGATGTTGAATGAGAGAATAGTCTGGCATGCGCAATATGGTATCAGGCAGCAAACACATTAGCAAAATTCCTACTGCGAGTTGTAAGTTTGGGGTCCGATTGGACCCTTGTGCCCTACAAGCGTTGGGCCTGTTTGGCATGTAACATAACTCTTCATGTGGGAAGCAGATGAATACCGATCTATTCGCTATGTTTAAAAATATATTGGAGACAAAGTCACTAAATTTCAGAAAGCAGTGCCCAGTAGTTATTACAAAACACTATAGAACAAGTGCATGGGGTCCACGGAGACCCCACGTGCACCGACAGGGGTTAACTGATGGATCTGTGAACGAGGTAGGGGCCAGAGTTTGGACGGATTCTTTTCAACATCGTGGTCATAAGAAGGGTTCTTTTTGTTGCGTTTCGTTCCGGTGAATAATCCCTATTTTGCAGATTACCATGTGAACGGGATAGAGACTTCCGTTTTCGAAATTTTTGTGAAGCAGTTTGTCCATGTAGTCCGACAGCCGGTCGACAAACCTGGACATATTGTCCATCTTTTTTTGATGGATTATATGTCTTCAGTATATGCAGATTCAGAATCCGGATAATACCACCCTGGCACCCGTGGGAAAATTAGAATATTCAAGATGGCCGCCATGAGCCAATTTCTTGTTATGTAGTAAGGTTATCGGAAAGGAGAGTCGTACAGCGCTAAATATCGATTGGGTTCTTTCACTTATCAACACAAAGCTTCACGTCGGCAAGTCTTTACAGTAAATTTGAAACAAATCTGCTCCCAGCTATAGCGTCTATTGCGTTCACAAGGTGTTCGGAACGAAAAGTCGTGGAATGCTGTCACTCGAAAGCAGGTGCGGATCCAGGATTTTTTGCAGGGGGGGGGGTCTAAAAATCGCATAAAAAAATTTTCAAGTCTGAGCAGGGGGGGGTGGGGTCCGGACCCCCTGTACCCCCCCCCCCCTCTGGATCCGACAGAGACAGTTGTTATAAGATGGGTGTTATTTAACCGCTATACCTTTTAAATTTGACGGAGACAATAGACACATCTTGTATTCCCTATATAGCAGTGACGTATGTAGAACTTACAAATGACGACGAGAGAGTGGGGGTAACACAAAGCAATGTTTTTGTACCAGGGGCTAAGTGGAGGGGACGCAACTAGTGGTTTAGAGTTCTACAGAATACATATTTCTGCACCGTGTAAACACATACCGTACCCTGGCTCAGATATACAACACATGGCCTCTAGCTTGCTCCCCGAACCTTGCATTTCTCGGTCCCGGAGAGACATGATACAAATGCTGAGTTTTTGTGCCCCCCTCCCCCGCGGAACTATTGTTTCTCATTCCAAAATCAGCGGTCGCTAGCCTTACCCAGTCAAAATAAGCGGTCACTAGCCTTACCAAGTCAAAATAAGCAGTCACCAAGCCTCTGATATTACAACATGTTATTTCGACTGTTGTATTTCGGTGTCTAGTATGGATCCAATAGGGCGTGGCGATGTTGTTGTGACAACGCCTTCGCCTTCAGGTCTATAGAAATACTACCTATTTTACACAAATCAGATACGAAAGGCATTAACTTACCGTTATATAGATATAAATGTAGCTTAGTTCGTGGGACTCAAACGATAATAAAGTTCCTTGATGCAGGTCTAATATTGCACTATTTACATGTACGAATGAGCCTACAGTATATCGTGATTCGTTTCAAGCCGGATTTCCATTACTTAATATAAATTTCCGCTTGTCATTAACAACAATAGATTCACTCAACATTGTTTTATAATTAATTAAAATATCTATCCGGAATATCTGAATTGGGTTGGGTATTTGTAAAACCCCTAAAAACTGGGTGATTTGATGATGTATTTAGGATAAAAACATATTCAAACTAATTAATTTATCATAATTTTGCTTCAAATCCTTCTCAAAACATTACAATTGTCAGAAAATACACTTGCTATGTCGCAGCTATATGCGGCGCCTAAGAAAATTGAGATTCCCTGCTTTAAGTGTTTCGGATAGGGTGAGGAGAATTGATAACTCAAGATGGCTTTGAAAGTTTATATAAATATAAAATTTATCACAATAAAAATTATGACATCACATGAACGACATAATAATCATCATCAGGTGCAAAACAACATGCCCTGAAATAACAAAAATATATTCCATACTAAACTGTAATGACACAATTTCGATCATGTCATTGTAAACTCAAGTGACTTCCATTTTAGATGACGTCTATAAATCATTTCATACATTTCTTACGTTTATTATTAACTGGTTAAAGATGCATTATGTGACGTCACAATTCTCGCTATAATAGTTTAAAAATAGATAATGGAAAAAGGATATAATATTATATTGAAATTGTCAATAAAATTACTTCATTCTGAGCGAAGTGAAATGAAATGGGGGTTTTAACGTCCTACTCTTCTGCTACTAGACTGGGGTAATGAAGACGGGCATACGTCATACAGTGTGCTATGAGGGAAATTTTGCCCGGGCAGCGGCACTACGACCTACTCTTATATCGAATTTCAGCTGTCAATGGATCTTTAACGTACACCCCTATGTGTTGACCTCGGTTGTTCGTCCCATCCGCACGACTAGACATCGAACACCCGACCTCTAGATTAGCGAGCCAGCGCCTATGACTATCTAAAACATAGATTGCCAGGAAACGAAACATACGCCCACGGTAGCTAAATCATCCGGGCAACAAGAGTTGTCGCATATTAAGTAATTATCAGAAAATCATTACAATTTGTACGGTTTTTATACGAAAGTTCTGCCCCATGCTAACGTTTAATATACGAAACATTTAATATTATGGATTTAGCTGTTGAATTATCGATTTTAAAGAAATTCAAACTCAACCATCATCAATTTGTAACGGGGATATGGTTAAACGGTTTTTTAATTCGGAATAAAATTGTGACCTCCATAGGGTCCATAAAGTAAAAAACCATGATTTTTTGTAAAATTAGGGGCCATAATTCAGGAAGTTATGGTCCAATGTGCCCGAATATCGAAAGGAACCGCGATCTTTGGGTTATACACTTACGTTTCAAATTTCATCAAAATCGGATTAAAATTGTGACCTTTACAGGGTCCACAACCTTGATATACCATATTTTATAAGATTCGCGTAAAAGTTGCGGCCATTTTGTTCCGCAATTTTGGTCCGATGTTTATGAAATTCAAACCGAACATTCATTACAGTGTAACGGTGATATTATCAAACGTTTTTTGTAATCAGGTAATAATTGTGACCTTCAGACGGGTCACAAGATAATAAAGGTGATTTTTCGTACAATCAGAGGCCATAATTCAGGAAGTTACAACCCGATGTGTGCAAAAATTGCAAGGAAACAAGTTATAAACATGTATTTCAAGTTTCATCAGAATCGAATTAAAATTTTGACCTCTATATAGGGTCCACAACCTTGATATACCATATTTTTACACTATTCGCGTACAAACGACGACCATTTTGTCTGCCAATTTTGGTCCGATTTTCACGAAATTCGAACTCAACCTTCATTGCCATGTACCGGTGATATAATCAAACGATTTGTTAAATCGGATAAGAATTTTGACGTCCAGAGGGTCCACAAGCTAAAAAGGGGCGACTTTACGGACAATAAGGGGCCATAATTCAGGACGTTACGATCCGATGGCCGCAAATATCAAAAGGAACCAAGATCTTTGGGTTATAAATAGAGAATCTCCTACGAGTGTTTTTTGATATCAAAAAATATCAACACAAGTTGATAATGTAAAAAAAACGAGGCTCTGCCGAGTTTTTTTTTACTTTATCAACGAGTGTTGATATTTTTTGATATCAAAAAACACGAGTTGGAGATTTTATTTATCACCCAATCCTTTCTTACATGCAGAAATAAATAAATATAATTCTTTGGTATAAATTTCACCTTTACTGGACCTAATTTCATTACTGCGTAGTGATACATCAGTTTTTTTACTGCAGTTTAGCTATTGCAAAGTCCTATATATCGACCCAGTATTTCCTTCAAAGTCAATTAAATAAAAACAGTTTCTTTTTTACAAGAAAAAAGTCACTTTTTATTTAAAATAAGTGGTTTCTTTAAAATAAAAGAAAGTAGTTCCTTTTTGATTGACCAATCAAATTCATGTAAAGCGATATCTCCTAAGGAGATATCGCAGTAGATTATGTAATTTATCATACAAGCGATATCTACTGTCAAATAAGATATTGGGTGATAAACATGCATGTCAAGTTTCATCAAAATCGGTTCAACATTTTGGCCTCCATAGGGTCCACAAGGTAAAAATATGTTTTTTCGTCAATCAAGGGCCATAATCCATGAAGTTTCAATCCGATACATGCCAATATCGAAAGTAGCCGAGATCTTATGGGGATAAACCTATATTTCAAGTTTCGGCAAAATCAGATAAGAATTGTGACCTGTAGAGAGTCCACAAACAAATTGTGGACGGACGGGCGGACGGACGTCCGGGCGGACAGGGGCGACGACAACAGTCGCCTTAATTCATCTATTTATCAACCAATAAAATCCAACGTTATGTCTATCAAATGAAAGTAGAATATATTATTTTTTTATCCATTCCTTTAGCTCTGAATAGAAGTGTAATTTCTTCATTATCTTACAGCTGGATCGGTCGAATAGGTCGCTAACCAAATAGGTCGCCAATTTGTGATCGGTATGGGCGCAGCCATGTTTCATCCGGGACATTGAAAGTAGTTCCAATATGGCGGAATTCGTCATTCAGCCGAGGTTAGATGTAGGTTCCGTAGGTTACGGAATCTGCGGAGATTTGCCGAGTGAGTAAATTATAACTCTACATGTACATACAACATTAATTATGAAATAGTATTATGTATTTAGAGTTTTATATATATTTTATTATTACCACAAATGTTCATTTCGCATGTTTATATTTTATTATTATTACACCTTTCTTGTAAACGGTAAGCAAACCTTAATCTTGATAGATTAGTTGTAAATTAATCTTATTGTTTTAATTATCAAAACGTCTAGATGGGATGTTCTCACTTTGCCAGCAGCTATTGTTTTCCATGTAAAATCATTGGACCAGTAGTAATAAGGGTAACAATGGTGTTAAACCTATAGTCTTTTCATATCAATATCAACCACGTGTGACTTTACATTAAGTTTTTTAAAAAACACATAATTTAGCATGTACATATATATTGTTCATATCAATATTAACTACTTTACATACAAGTTATTTTATTAACAAATACATTTAGTATTGCAGATGTATATTTAAAAGCCGACTAAATGTGATATCGAATTTCCGTATTCATATAAAGTCGTCAAACCACTTAATAATCTTTGTTTTTCATCTTGTATTCTTCTGTTTAATTCTATGTATTTTCTTTTCTTTGGACGTGAAACGCCTCCATTTCCATAGTGTAACATTTGTATCTCTGTGTAACCCTGTTCTGACTGTAGTAGTTCTATGAATCTAAAAATATTCGGGTGGTTTGACGATACTTTCTTTAACTTTGAATGCCAACATTCAACATTGCTGGTTGTTCTTGCACCTTCAGTATAGAATGGTTCCATAAACTTATATCTACACCTTCGACCCACTGTTCTGTAATATAGTCTTCAAATTCACGAACCTAAGGGATATCCATATCCGAGTCTTCTAATAAGTAAAACCAAAAGTGTTCAATATGACCAGGTTTTATAAGAGCGATGGTTCCGTCGCAGAATAGAGTATCGGCTGCTGCTAGTCGGTAGAGATTTTCGTGGCTGCAGAATACTAACATCTTATTCTAACGGACAATCAAACACAATTATTCAGTAAAACATTACCCAAAATCAAACAGGACATTACTCAAAATCAAACAGGGCATTACTCAAAAACAAACAGGACATTACTCAAAAACAAACAGGACATTGCTCAAAAACAAACAGGACATTACTCAAAAAATATGTATGTATATTTACAGTTATAATTATAGTAAAAAATATACAGTGTCGGATTTTTAATATCACATGGCTTTTAGTCCATTCTAGAGAGATAGGTTATTCAAAATCTGAATGCACAGAACTTACTAATAAAGACGGGCATGTGCCATACATTGAGTTGGGTGTAGAATTTTGCTTGGATTGTATCACCTACTCTTTCCATTATAAGGAGAAGAACAGTAGCACATTAAACCTCATTTCACTTATTTTCTTAACATTATCGAATGTTGTTTTACATGCTCGGCTGAAAGTTTCGCAAAAATTTTTGTGTTCGCCAGGACTAATTAGCCAAGCGGAGTCAAGCACATTCCTAATAATGTTGCCTTGGCAAATTACATAATATGTAATTCTACAACATTTGTGAGATATAATTACATAAACTCGGTCAAAATACAAAATATTTTTGTTTTGTTTTAAATGTTATTTTACAAATTTATGTAAATTAACATCATGGTAATTTCACACGTACTCCATTTACCGGTATGTGATTTTACCTTGGATGTACAATAGCTGGATAATATGCAATGTTAAAAGACAGTTATAACGATGGCAATATGTCTGCCAGTTATAAACGAGGTAAATATACATAAAAATTTTAACAGCGATGTGTGCACGCCAATGTGTACACGGGACCTCGGTTTTTCGTCCAATCCAAACGATTTACCCAATAAGCTACTAGCAATATCCTACCTTAGTATTGTGAAAAAAATTGACATACTCAGGCGCGGATCCAGAGGGGGGGGGGGGTCCAGGGCTCCCTCCCCCCCCTGCAAAAAATCCTGGATCCGCGCCTGATACTGCTTCAAGTATATATTGAAATTTTAGTTAATTCACAGAAAACCTACTAAAAATATCCGGCAAATGGGATGACCAATCTATACATTTTTCCAGTTATCTCCCTTGATGACTCAATACTTACCGAATATTAGCCCGCAGATATACCACAATTCGAACATAGAACAAAGTTTGATCCATTATGACGCTGGTTGATATAGAGGCTGGGCAGCATCCCATGTAAGATATTGACAAACAATAGAAATTGCATAACTGAGGGGCTTAATTTGCATATTCAGCACGTTAGATTATCAATACTGCTTGTGATAATAATAATAATACGGATTGTGAGTTACTCGTGTATGTCGGATCCTGGTCAAGTTTTCATATTAACCAGGCCGTTGAATGGATTCAAGGTGGCGTCGAATTTCATGTCGGCGGATTTGATATTTTAACTCTTTGCATTCTTGACTGTTCATTAATCATCTAAAAGTAAAAGTTGCACAGAATAATTAATTGCCAAGCTTTGAAGAATGGACGGTGTAAGTCGAAAATGATTTTTAGTCAAGTTTTTAACCTGACACACTGTGCATTATTTACATTATTCAATTTGTTGGGGTATTGCCTTATTTATTATTATACATAATACTGTCTTCGACGAAGTTAAAAGGGGCGTGTCTTTTCACCCAACCCTAACCCTTGACGGCATTGTTTTTTGTGTTCTGATCGATTCCCATGCGACTTGTATCTGTTGAGATTTCTCGTCTTTGTCTTTTAGCCCTTGTTAAAAAAGGAGCTTAATCGCTAATATTTGGGATCATGAAATTGACACAAATGGGTTGCAACACATGTATTGATATGGATGTTTATAGACTGATTTACTTTCAGTCATTTCCGTTTTTACTCTTAATTTCCAATCAGTTATGTTCTAAATCAAAAGAGAGAGGGGGAGAGAAATGGGGTTTAACGTCCACTCAACACAAACTAGGTCATTTCGGGACTAACATATGGTTTTAATTTTATTTCAATAATTTGCATGCACGTAGGGGTCTTTAGCAGTGGGAGGAAACCGGAGTGCCCGGAGGAAACCCACGAGGTTGAGAAGGCGCCCCTTTCTCCATGCCACATATGCTCACACCCGGGATCGAAACCACAGCCGCAAGCCAGAGGTGACCGGCCAGCTAGATGTCGAAGCGCGGCACTCTAGACCACTAGGCCATCCCAACCCCCCCTAAAACAAAAGACAATCTGTAGCGTCTGGTTATTCCAGTCTACACCGATAGTATTGATTATGCATGCTCTGCAGATAAGTTAAACTTGTTGAATATGGCCTAGCCTCGTTCTTCGAGTACCTTTTTACAAATGACGAAGAAACACATTATGGCAATCATAAAATATTTATTAATTTTGTCTTAAATATTGAATATCAAATATCCATCTTTCTCGGTAACATATCACTGACGCGCTTCTCGGGTCTATTTTTTTTAGTCCGAATATGCACCCAGGTGATACATATGTACATATGTAATATTTCATACATATGGATGAGCTAGTATTGGGGGTGTATAGCTCATTCCTGGAGAAGTATTCTGGTGAAGGCGGTCACTGTTCATTAAAGGTCCAAGTCCAAATCCATTTCAATATTACTTTATATACAGTTTAAAAATACATTATTTACAAATTATATACAAAGCCTTCGATCTCCTTGTCTGTGTGTGTCTGTATTTCTCATCTGTTTGTGTATGGGTCTTTTAAAGACACTAATTTGCATACACACAAAGGAACAATTTTGACAAATCAGATGAAAGATAAAATTATTGTAACACATCAAATTAAAAGAAGTTAAATAAATATATAAATTTCATTGGTTGAGAGTTTCGTAGTGAAATATAATTTATAGGATCTAATAAGCTTTAAGCCATAACAATTAAAAAGCATTGACACTTGATTGGCATTGATCAGACTGTATTGTTAACTGTATAAATCTTTGCTCAAGGTTTCTCTTAATAAGCCTACTGGTATTCAAAGAATATAAAACAGTCAACACCAATCATGCTTTTAGGCAATTACTTTAAATCAAAATATTGACATTAAAAGTAACGAAAGACCAACTGATAACCTTAATATTAGCTATATTGTCTATATACTTTAAGAAATAAATTCTGTATATTCTTAAAATAAAATTTGAAAAAGAAGTAAAATTTAGTATCACTATTTGGTGATAAATGCCCCCGTCCTGAAAAATTCATGCGTCCTCGCATGATATATATATACAATATACTTGATGAAACCATTAATAAATAGTTAAAAGAAAAATATATGCTTCTAATTAAAGATTTGTTTAAAGTTTTGTATCACAATATCTTAAGTGAATTATGTTGTTATATGATTATACAGGCTAAAGTCACTTATGTAATCCTTTGTTGTTGCCTTATGTATAATACATTCTTGTCACATACATAAATATCACTTGCAATAATTATGAGAAAAAAAAGATTTTAAGGAATGCAAAATTCCAATTAAAACGATCTTCAGTCATTAATCAAACTGAATAAAAAATATATGAAATTTAAAAAGTCAATGGTAAGAGTCATATAATAAAGTATTAGCACTATTCTGACGAAGTTTCAATATCTTCACTTTTAAAGTCTGCGTCATCGGAATATTTATAAATTGTGGAGGTAATTATTTCTAGCAGTAGTTGTTAATTGATTGTTTCCAATGCAGTCCACATACACATATTAGCTATTTACACGGTTATATAAAAAATAATTTCTGCTGCAACACACAACTTTAATGAATTCACTGCACTTTATACACAAAATTTTATCAGGAACACACTTTAAATCTTCAGCAATATCTGGAACATTACAATTTACCGAGTCAGGGATTATGACTAAGGTCCACCACATTCATCTTTTTGATCAAGCACATTTTGTTATCTGGTTACCTTGCAGTCTCATGCGCTGGTAGTTCTTCTTCTTGACATGGAGAAATCTCACGTGGTTTGACAAAGTCAACCTTGCCCAGAGTTGAAGATTTCAGCTTCAAACTTCTTTGGTCCAGTCTGTTATCAGAGATGTTGTTCAGCAAGATCAAACCTGAAATATCTCTTGACCATCTCATATAATAACATTCAATGTGTGACAATAAATCAATTATATTAAATAATTTTGAATCAAAAGAATGTGGTCATTCCTTGTACTCAACCTGACTAAATGTAATACCATTCTCACTTTCCGTTCCAAATATAATCATGTATTTCCTCAACACTGTTAAATTGTCAAGACTGTGCAAAGGCTCAGAAGATACTCTATTCTTTTATTCTTTCTCTCATATAGTATTATTCAATATTTTAGTTATTACCATGATCATTTCTTATTCTTATGATCATTTCTTATTCTTATTATGATCATTTCTTATTATGATCTAAATCATTTTCTTATTTATTCTTATATATTATTTATGATCTAATATATTGTCATATGTCATTTATTCTTTATTCATTTTCATGTTATAATTATTAAACAAACAAAAAATTGGGGGGGGGGGTATTTTTCACAAAATGTGAAAAAGAAAACAATTTATATTTATATATACATATCATTCAATATATTAATAATCATATTGAGAACTTTTATTTTATTTCATGAAAAACATAGTATGTTGTTATTATCTTATGTTTAAAATTAAAAGAACTAGATCTATGTGGTCTAATCAAACTTTGTAAAAGTTTGTAAAATGATTACTCAGTGCTTTACACATTGATCGTCACCAATATGGCACAGCGCTGGCGTGTCAGTCAAAAATGGATGGCCAGTCCACCTTGCCTGACAAACCTGATTGTAGCTATATAACAATAATTTGAAAAATGATTTAGACACACAGACCTTTTTCTTTCTTTTTTTTTTTGAAAGTAATATAATGTAATTAATATGTGGAAATTTTAAGGGTGTTAAATTTTAGTCGCTTTTTACGACACGCAATTTAACCAAACGTTGGGCCTACTCTTGTCCCCGGTCCCACAGGGGAAACAAAGTCACTATATCTGTGTCGTAATTACATGAGTTTTCTATATATATATGCTAACATTCACATTCTTTTTTTTTTGTTCTCTTTTTAAAGTTTCTGTCCATGAACCTATATACAACTGTCTTGTTTTTGATAAACATAAAATATAGTGCAAAGAATATCTCTTTGAATTTCCTAATTTGAAACATGGAGAAAAATAGCAGTGTTGAAATATTTACATATTTTTGATTAGTGGTTAATAATTGACTTACAGAAGCCTTTAAATCATTATTTATATACATATTATTATTTATAGTTATAACATTAAAACAAATTGGCATACAAAATGAGTTTAAGAACTCCCTATACCTTGCATCATTAATTATTAGGTTTTTATTTACAATGAAATTTTTAGGATTTCTGACTTTTGAGGAATCTTTGGAAACTACTGGTACTGAGTGTTGTCCAATACATTTTAATTGATTGACTTTCTTAAATGACAAATCATTACCAATTATTATGTCATAATTACTTGAAGTAGACTTTATGAGATAAAATTTATGTAATATGATTGTGTCTGAAACTTCTAAATCAAGTAAAACAGATCCTAAAATTTTGACAGCTTGACCTTCACAATTAATACTAACATCAGGGGTTATGTCAGATGGCAAGATTTCTGTGGTTGGTCTGATTTGATCTAACAGTGTCTCAGAGATAAAAGATATGCTTGTTCCTTTGTCAAAAAGGCTTTTAACAATATTATTGCCTATAGAAACAGTCACAAAATCTTTGTTCAGGAAGACAATAGCATTATCAGTTTTCAAAGACTTGGTATTACAATTTAGGTCTTTTGAGTGAGAATAACCCATCTTAAAGATTTTAACTTAGGTTGAAATCAACTAGTAAATAAGTCTATTATCAAAAAGAATGATAATTATTGTCACACACTAAATGTAAATTTTCGAGAATGGTACAAGAAATAGTTGATTTAACTTACCAAACTAATTCTCTGATCTCATATGAACCAAATCTAGGAATCCACTTGTATCTCCAATCTGTTCTTGAATGTCTTTGTTCAAACCATTAAATCTTCAGTTATCCTCGCTTGGCATGTTAGAGGTTCCGAGTCTTGAATTCATCTTCCACCATTATATCACTGACGCTCTCTCGGGTCTATTTTTTTTAGTCCGAATATGCACCCAGGTGATACATATGTACATATGTAATATTTCATACATATGGCTTTTAGAATAAAACTAGTGATTGTAACCCATAAAAACTGTGTTCTGTTATTCTGGTGAAGGCGGTCACTGTTCATTAAAGGTCCAAGTCCAAATCCATTTCAATATTACTTTATATACAGTTTAAAAATACATTATTTACAAATTATATACAAAGCCTTCGATCTCCTTGTCTGTGTGTGTCTGTATTTCTCATCTGTTTGTGTATGGGTCTTTTAAAGACACTAATTTGCATACACACAAAGGAACAATTTTGACAAATCAGATGAAAGATAAAATTATTGTAACACATCAAATTAAAAGAAGTTAAATAAATATATAAATTTCATTGGTTGAGAGTTTCGTAGTGAAATATAATTTATAGGATCTAATAAGCTTTAAGCCATAACAATTAAAAAGCATTGACACTTGATTGGCATTGATCAGACTGTATTGTTAACTGTATAAATCTTTGCTCAAGGTTTCTCTTAATAAGCCTACTGGTATTCAAAGAATATAAAACAGTCAACACCAATCATGCTTTTAGGCAATTACTTTAAATCAAAATATTGACATTAAAAGTAACGAAAGACCAACTGATAACCTTAATATTAGCTATATTGTCTATATACTTTAAGAAATAAATTCTGTATATTCTTAAAATAAAATTTGAAAAAGAAGTAAAATTTAGTATCACTATTTGGTGATAAACATCATAACATCAATGTTGATTTAAACTGACAAATAATTCATGTTTTTAATGTGGAAGACTTTTGATGATATTATTAAGTATTGAACGTAAGGTCTCCTCACTCTTGACTTGATTGCATGATTTACTCAATCCACCATTATATCCACCCATATACACATGTACTAATGATTTATATCTTTTTAAAAAATTATACTGTTCTTCTTTATGCCGAATTGTTTCATAAATATTCCTTAAAACGCAATTTCCAAGCAAGCGATTTCGGTTAATTTGAGGGGGAATTTCACACACAAAAAATAGTGCTGTTTGATATTAAGGACAGTTGTCTTGTCTTTCGGATGGGATCAAAAACTCCGGTCCCATGTACTCAACAGTTGTAATTTGATATAATAGTTGGTCATAGTGAAACTGTGCGGTCAAAATGTCCCTCATAGCACACAGTATGGTGTATGCTCCGGTCCGAGCGGAACAGTAGGATGTTAAATTCCATTTCATTTCCTTTTGTTTTCAGTCTGAGCTTGGTTTTGAGCTTGGGCATTGACACAGGTAAATATGCTGGTTGTCTATTGGCTCATCTGACTTCCCAGTAAGAGTGGTGGCTCAATTCCTTTCCAAATCTACATAGTAAGCTTAAGTGTTTTTGCTTTACATGTATGTAAGTTTTAGCAAAAGAGCAGGTGATTGTCTTGCTATTATAGATCAAAAACAGATTATATTGAAAATTTCATTTAGATTAGGTGAGTTGGGTGGTCAAATGGTTAATTTGTGCGTGTTGGAGCAGAAGGTCTGTCATAGAGTCAAATGGCGTGGATTAGATTCCCTGTTCCCTGCTTGTACGTGACTAGGAATAGGGTTGCTTCTCCAACCTAATGGATTTTCTCCAGGTCCTCTCATTTCCTCCCACTGCTGAAGACCCCTGCACACAAGCGAATTATTGAAATAAAATTGAATCATATGCTAGTCCCAAAATGACCAAGTTTGTCTTGTTTGGATGTTCACCCATCTCCCTCTCTCTTTCTCCCTCTCTCTTTCCCTCTCTCTCTCTTTCTCCATCCCACCCCCTATCTCACCCTCTCTCTTCCTCAATCACTTTCTCCTCTCCCCCTCTATCTATCTCTCTCTGTCTCTCTCTATATATTGGGTTTAAATCCATTTAAATCCTGGCCATCTGATGTTCCAGATAGTTGATTATAGTCTTATCATATGAATATATGTCTATAAGATAAGTTTATGTAACATTTGAAGCCCAAATATAGACTTGCAATATGCACATTTAGATCTAAAATAATTTATCTTTTTAATAAATTTCAGATCACTACCAGTAATGAATATAAAGATTTCCATGAGTGTGCCATATGCTGTCAGATCTTCCATCATCCGAGCGAGCTACAAGACCACCAAATAATTCACATTGAAAATAAGGATATGAGGGGAATAGATTTTAATGTTGATGTCAGCAAAGACAAATATCCAGGCTTTCGTTTACATGAACAAGGCGAGCAGTCTGATGTTCGTTTACACACGAAGAACGTGGAAGATGGCGGTAACGGATGGAAATCGGATGTCAGTTTTAAAATGGAGAAAAGAGAAGATGGCGAGACATCGGATAATGAAGGGAGGTCCGATGATAGTTTACACATGGAGAACAATTACGATAAACAAGATAGCGAAAGACGGTCGGATGTTACATGTAGTTTACAAACGGATAAGGATAAAGGAACTAAGTTGAATATTCGTTTACATGTGGACAAGGGCAATGGAGATATCAAAAAGAAATTGGATAATAGTTTAAACATGGAGAACATGGACACATCTAATAATGTAAGGAAATCCGATGATCCTTTACGCATGGAATACAAGGTTGATAATCGAGATCAGGAAGGGAATTTGGAAATTAATTTACACACGGAGACCAAGGTTGATAACGGAGGTGCTTCTGATGTATGTTTAAAAGAAAGAGAAACTGGTGACATTGATAAATATCGTGAGTTGATTTCCATACCAGACCTTCCGATCACGAGTAACAAAAGTTGGAACCTTAAATGTGATTTCTGCAATAAAATATTCAATGATCAGGCCAATTTACAAGAACATGCCCGAGTTCATCAAGGAAACAGACCATTTAATTGCGATTACTGTTGGAAAACATTTCCGAGACAAACGGATCGACTCAGACATTTGGTGACCCATACAGGAGAAAAACCCCATCATTGTGATGTTTGTAATAAATCATTTAATTTACACAGTAATTTAATGAAACACAAAAAGATTCACACAGGAGAAAAACCATTTGAATGTGGGATGTGCGACAAATCATTTTCACAGTGTAGTAACCTTCTTACGCACATGAAAACTCATACCGGAGAAAAACCCTTTAGTTGCGATATATGCGGAAAGTCGTTCTGTAGACAGAGTGACGTGAACCGACATTATAAGACCCATACTGGAGATAAACCATTTAAATGTGACCTCTGTGGTAAATCATTTAGTGATGGTAGTAATCTTCAGAAACATGCGACAACTCATACCGGTGAAAAACCTTTTTCCTGTGAAGTATGTGGACGATCGTTTTCTAGGCGTAGCACGGTTAAACGTCATCTGTCGACCCACACACATGATTCCACCTTAAGGGGAAATCACAGCTTAAGGGGGAATCACAGCCCTAGTCAACTGTCGACCCAAACAGAAGATTCAACCTTAAGGGAGAATCACAGCCCTAGTCAATCAGATTATAATAATGTTGGAGATAATCAACTGAACATTTCAGAATCAAATTCTCTCAATTCCAAGATTAGTGACAATTGAGTAAATAAGAGGGATTTCTGGCTACAAGGCATGTGTACAATTATCTCAACCAGCCATGTCAAGTGAAACATATTCATTGTGTTTAATTACATCACGATTCTATGAATCTGCTTCCATTGATAGAACTTTGACAGGACTGATTCATTGTGTTTAATTATATTCTATGAATCTGTTTCCATTGATAGAACTTTGACAGGACTGAATTCACTGTCAGTTTCAATTCTGTGAATTTTAAATACATGTATTCAAGCATCGAGCATCCCCGATATTTAAACAGAGATCAATGAAATAATATCCTAGTGCATGTACTGTTTTATTATTGATTCAATTTTTTCTCACCATTATTTTATTCTTACTATACAATAAATGTTGTTCATGATACAATAAAAAAAAGTATGGTTTAACATTCTACTGTTCATCGCAAATGCAGACGGGCACAATTTTGCTATGGCTTACTCTTGCATGTTGAGGGATCTTTTATATGCACGCCAATGTATACACAGGACCTCTGTTTTCATACCATACAAACGACTAGGCAGCAGTCCTTGTCAGGCACCGATAAGGGAAAATAATGCCGGATAATCCCCACTAACTTATTTGGCCTACATCGGGAGTGAGCCTGCAACCTCCAGAGTGGTGAGCCAGTGCCCTACCTACTTAGCTACATGTACCGTGGTTCACACAAACTTATACCTTATAATTACACTATATAATTTACTTCCCAGTAATTCGTAAGAATTTGTCCTTGCTCTTTGTTGGCTACGAAAGAATTAAATGTGGGGTAAATCCTTACTTATTGATCCAACCGGGCAAATGAAAACAAGTTTCGCTTTACAACTCGTAAAAAAACAATCTGAAGTAATATTAAAAATTTTCTCAGGTGAAACATTTTACTACTTGTATTCAGTTATTAAATCATTTAACAGACTTTTAAACAGAAATGAAATAGGGTTTAGGGTGTTGGCTAGTTGAGATGGGCATACATCAAATGGGCATACATCATGTAATGAAATTAAATGGGGTTTAACGTCCTACTCTTCTGCACCCAACCTGGGCTAATGAGAGAGAGAGAGAGAGAGGAATGGGGTTTAACATCCACTCAACACAATCTAGGTCATTTCGGGACTAACATATGGTTTAATTTTATTCAATAATTCGCTTGTGGGTAGGGGTTTTTAGCAGTGGGAGGAAACCGGAGTGCCCGGAGAAAACCCACGAGGTTGAGAAGGCGCCCCTATCTCCATGTCACATACGCTCCCACCAGGGCTCGAAACCACAGCCGCAAGCCAGAGGTGACCGGCCAGCTAGAGTTCGAAGCGCGGCACTCTAGACCACTAGGCCATCCCCCCACCCCACCCCACCCCCGGGCTAATGGAAGATGGGCATACGCCATGCAGTGTGCTGTGAGGGAAATTTTGCCCAGGCAGCGGCTCTTCGGCTTACTCTTATATTGAATTCCCAACTGCCAAGGGATCTTTTACGTGCACGCCAAATTGTACACAGGACCTCAGGTTTTTTTGTCCCATCCGAACAACTAGACAGCTGTCCTCGTCAGGCCCATCGTCCTGCATCACTGACAAGGGGATATCACGCCGGAAAATTAGGATAAACTTTCTCGGCCATGCAGGGATCAAACACCCGACCTCCAGGCTAGAGAGCCACTACTTACCCACTTAGCCACGTGATCATGTACTTCGAGGGAAATTTTGCCTATACAGTGTGATGTTACAACCTACTCCTATGTCAAATTCGAACTGCTAAGGGTTGTTTTACGTGCGCGCATATATGTGCAAGAGATTTTGGTTATTAAAACGATCGAAATGACTAGGCATTGTCCTTTGCTGGTCCCTCTGTCCTTCAATACTGACAAGGATAAACCACGCTTGAAAATCCTAATGAAATTTCTTGGTAGACAACAGAATCAAAAGAAAGAGAGAGAGCAATGTGATTCAACGTTATCGAAACAAACAAACAAGGTCATATGGGGACTAACATATGGTTTCAATTTTATTTCGATAATTCGCTTGCGTAGGGGTCTTTAGCAGTGGAAGGAAACTGGAGGATCAGGAAAAAACACACAATGTTGGGCAGGCGACCGTACTCCTTGTTACGTACAACCGTACAACCTGGGATTTAAAACTATGCCAATTGACTCAATGACAGGCTTTATGATACAGAGCCCACTAGCTAACCATTCACGCCCCCCCCCCCCCAACACACACACACCAGGATCAAATGCAGGACCTCCAGATTAAGAAGCCAATGTCAAACTTACAGAGTCACCAGGGATCCCTTTAAAGAGAGAGCATGTTCATGGGCGTATGAGCTCCATCACAGTTAGGGGGGCAAAACCCAAAATGCCTGAAAAATTCGGGTTTACAGAGAGCGGTGCAAAGCGTACCTTATATGACCCCCCACCCACCCACACACACACACACACACACACACCCCCCAAATAAAATTTTGGAATATTTGACGTCTGCAAACACGTTTTCCTGCTATTTCAGCCAGTGAACAAAGCAACTTCAAAGTGGTCTGATTTAGCCTAATTAAGGTGGGTGACTCGAATTCCAATCAATCGTTTACAGTCCACAAAGACGGGACCGTTGGGAGAAAATTTAACTGCCGCAACCCGTTTTCCTTCTATTCCAGCGTGTGAATACAGCAACTTCAATGTGGTTCAACACAGCCAACATGACTGACCAGAATTCCAAACAACCAATCAATAGTCGCTGAATTTGGGGGTTTTACGTTCCCCGTGAAAATTTTGAAAAATTAATCACCGCAAATGCTCTTCCAGCTATTCTAGAACTAGATAATCAATAATACCCTTTGGATTTTGTGAGTTAATAGGGTTGTGAGAGCCTTGTCAAAACCCTAGAAACAGCTAATTATTATTATGGGATGGTAGCTGTATGCTAAATATAGGACACAGATCACTGAATATTCATTGGCCGTCTACTAAATATAGTACACAGATCACTGAATATAGGGCGAAAGTTATTTTTAGTCTTTCTCTACCTTTCCCTTTTTCACCCTTTTGCATGGCGATTTTTGTTGACTTTTTGGTGTAGAATCGAAGAAAAGGGTTTAAAAATACATTTTCTGCCAGGTTTTGGTGAATATTCATGATTTTGAGGCGGAAGGATACAGGGGTTGTGAGGCTGGTTGCGTTGAAAGGGAGGGACGAAAATTGCTTGTTTTGTCTGCGATATCACCTAGGTGTCATACGGTAAACGTTTTTTACCGTCCACCGGAGCCTGGTCTTATGACGTCATATAAGGATTGTGGGTTAGGATAAGGGTTAGGCTTGGCCCAGGGTTAGGGTTAGGGTTAGCCATGTCTACATCTCGAGACTGTGACGAAATCTGCAGGCCACAGCCCTTATCCTAACCCTTATCCTAACCCACAATCCTTATATGACGTCATAAGACCAGGCTGCGGTGGACGGAAAAAAATGCTTACCGTGTCATACTGTGTACGTGTTATAAGGGTAATTTTGCCCGGGCAGCGGCGATATTGACATGTAGAGAGACATAGAAATGAGGTTTAAATTCCACTCGACACAACCTAAGTCATTTAAGGACTAACATATTTTTCAATTTTATTTCAATAATTCGCTTGCTCGTAGGGGTCTTTAATAATATTAATATTAATAATGCCATTTATATAGCACTAGTCCACACAGAGTACTGTATGCTCATAGCTCAGATCTGTACAGTAACAGTTTAATACCAAGGCACCACTAAACATAACATTTAAATAAAAATGTCTTCAATAAAGTATTGAATGTCGAAATGGATGGTCATTTTTTGTGGTGGATAGGAAAACCGTTCCAGTATTCTGCAGCAGTGTATTTAAAAGATCGGGCACCAAAAGATTTTAAATTGTAATTAGGAATCGTCAGAAGAAGTTTATCATTTGATCGAAGGTAGAGTATGAGCAGAGCAGCCACTCCTATTCAGCGACATCTCCTTGTAAGCAGTCACAATAAATCCCCCCCCCCCCCGTAAAAATTCCATTGTTTCATCTCTTTATTCAACGGTCACTCCTCTAACGCGACCAGCGGTCACTATTTTTCTAATACATTGTATATTGAAACACTACTACTTAATCGAAATCAGCGCATTGTCCGATTTTCCCGTCAAACATGGTTGCCATCTTGGAAATATCATCATGAAATGATGGAAAACAATCTAATATGTAGTCATGAAACCCGCCACTAATAATACATTGCCAAATAACAGTTGATATGTCGATAAGATTATGAATAAGGTTAAAATATAAAGAAATGGAATATTATCGCAAAATGGCTACCCTCAAATAATGACATGGCCCCCCATACTATGAAGACCTACACAAAAGAAATGTCCACATTGTTTTTTTGTCATCAAACACCCAAGCCTACAAAATAAAGCTTATTCCACGATTTCTACCAGAAAAGCCAACGGATTTACATCTTAAAGTCTTCTACCTCAGGGGCGAGAAGCTATGGAGGGGGATCCTCGCCAAAACTCTCAATTTGTGAAAATACATTTGTCGATTTGTGAAAGTACATTTGTTAATTTGTCAAAATACAAAATACATTTGTCGATTTGTGAAAGTACATTTGTTAATTTGTCAAAATGCAAAATACATTTGTCGATTTGTGAAAATGCATTTGTTGATTTGTCATACAACAAAAATACATTTTTTCATGTGTGAAAATACACCTGTCGAACCTACAAAGCACAAATTTTCAAATAACACAGCGTAACTTTATAGTTTCAACATATGTAATTTCAACATTTGTATTTTCAAGATATGTAGTTTCAACAGTTGTATTAACGACACTTGCATTATATATATCGAGCCTTGCATTAGCAAGCGATGCATTAGCGAACTATGACCATATTTGGGTTGATGACGTTGATCATTATGGAGGGGGATCCTTGCCAACGATCCTGCAAGGCCTGGATGCCGGCCAGGAAGAATTTTTTTAATTTTTTATCCCCTCCCCCTAAAAAATTTCACATAGCTGAAATATTCATACATTCGAGTTATTAGTAGACACTAATGTTAATTGAAAGAGTATATGCCGCTGATTACGGAATTGTCCATAACAGACGATTGGGCCCATGGAATGGCCCAAATTGACGCCCTAATACGATGGGGCTATAAATTCACGGTATCGGTCAAAACCAACTCTAAATGAACGAGTACATCTCACTAGGTACGAAGTTGACCATAGCAGACGCTTATGGCCCTTGGACGGCCCAAATTGACACCCTAAATATGGACCGCAGACCCGAAGGGTCAAAAATAGGTTATACTCATATATTCGAAGCATCAGTCAAACCAATTTTAAATGGAAGAGTACATCTCACTGAGTTCGAAATTGTCCATAACAGTTGGTTTCGGCCCTGGGGGCCAAACTGACACCATAATATCGACCCCGAGGCTAGAGAAAAATTTATATTCACACATTCGAGGTATCAGTTCAATTTAATTTTAAATGAAAGTGTGCATCTCGCTGATAACGAAATGACCCATAAAAGATGATGGTTCAAACTGACAAAATGCATAAATTAGTATTGGGAGGCCAGATTGAAGCAGACTTTTGTCACCAAGAGAGTACAATCATGGACAGGTGCAGAAGAGTAGGACGTTAAACCCCATTTCATTTCATTTCATTTCATTTCATAAGAACTGCACCTGTAGTGTTAATATTGTTTTCATACCAGACCATCTTGTGTGTTATTAACCCATCAGGAATCACAAGAAATGGACAAAACTGGCTATAGGGCAGCTATCAAATACCTGCCACTGAAAGGACTAACCCTAACACAAAAGTAACTTGTCAGCCCTCATTTTCTTAGTTAAGATGACGCCATTTCAGCTATGTGAAATCTTTTAGGGGGAGGGGATAAAGAATAAAAAAAATTCTTCCTGGCCGGCATCCAGGCCTTGCAGCATCGTTGGCAAGGATCCCCCTCCATAATGACCAACGTCATCAACCCAAATATGGTCATAGTTCGCTAATGCACGGCTTGCTAATGCAAGGCTCGATAATGCAAGTGTCGTTAATACAACTGTTGAAGCTACAAATGTTGAAACTACAAATGTTGAAATTACATATCTTGAAAATACAAATGTTGAAATTACATATGTTGAAACTATAAAGTTAAGCTGTGTTATTTGAAAATTTGTGCTTTGTAGGTTCGACAGGTGTATTTTCACACATGAAAAAATGTATTTTTGTTGTATGACAAATCAACAAATGCATTTTCACAAATCGACAAATGTATTTTGTATTTTGACAAATTAACAAATGTACTTTCACAAATCGACAAATGTATTTTCACAAATTGAGAGTTTTGGCGAGGATCCCCCTCCATAAGAAGCTAACTCATACATGTGATACGTTTGCATATAACTTAAACCCGTCAGTCTTCGCCCGGAAATGTTCATCGGTGTCCCAAGCTATATTAGACTGTGTCGGGATAAAACTAGACTTTTATTTTATAAAAAATGAGGTGTAGGTGAAATTTACATTTCGTTATCAAGTACAATCCATGGAACCTGCATTGTATTGACCTCTACAGGAACGGTAATCGATTATCAGGTCACCCAATGAAACAACTGACCCGCAATCTTAAAAGGGTCACGGATAAGCAGTTTTGACGTTCATGTTCAAACATTCAATATTTTGAGTTGAAATTTTAATACAAGGTAAATACCCCATTCCTCTATATTTTGATGCTTAAATTTCATATGTACATGGACATTTACTTTTGGGACACTGTTCAAATTGGGACAGTCCCTTTAAACGTACAGGTAAACTTCCTCAAAGAGATGAGATTACGGGAACACTAGAGTGGCACTTATTAAAAGCCAAGATAATTTCATATAATTGGGTAAGGTCTAAACAATAAGTCTTAACATTAATACTAACGTTTTGCTCTAACCCATGTGTGTGTAAGAGAGAGAAAGAGAGAGAGAGAGAAAGACGAGGGCAGGGGGAGAGATTAACGTCCACTCAACACAAACTTGGGCATTTCAGGGCTAACATATGTCCACATATGTGGATATTCTGTCTGTCCGTCACATAAAGGGCCACAAGAAACCCATCGCCGGTATCTGTTCTACCCCAGTAACACCTGTTGCTGCTGTATCATTGTGAACGTAAACAATGGCAGTATGTAAACTGTTTCTTGATTGGGTCGTAGAATCAAAGTTTGCGACTAATGGATTCACCAAGAGCAGACAATTTGAGTTCGGTTAGTTGAGTAGAATGATATGAAATAGGGCTTAGCGTCCAACTAAACATCTGGAATGGTCGCTACTTTGACGTGTCTCTGAATAGTAAAGTTGTGGAAATCATTACATATGAATTTTATCGCCCAACAAACATCAAACGTGAATGGATCCCGGGGTAGCCGTAATCGTCTATTGCGCTGTACAGTTCCCGGGCCCATCTCAAACTCCTTGTTTTTATCTAGGCTTACAACCCATCTTTTTGATAAATGTTATCGGGATCAATCATATTAATTTAATTGTATGCGCTGTCAGCATGCCTCTGTGCATAGCACTACGTAATTGTATGCGCCCTCCCAATCTGTTTCACAGAGAATTACTTACGAATTATCTATGTCACAGATGACTGTCTACAACGTAAATATATTGCCTTCACATGGCGTCAGTCATTGGCTCAACGGCTCGTGCATTGTTTACATAACACCTAACTGCTTCGGGCAAGGTGGGATGGCCTAGCTGGCCGGTCACCTCTGGCTTGCGCCCGGAGTGAGCGTATGTGGCATGGAGATAGGGGCGCCTTCTCAACCTCGGGCATTCCGGTTCCCTCCCGCTGCTAAAGACCCCTACGCGCAAGCGAATTATTGAAATAAAATTAAACCATATGTTAGTCCCGAAATGACCTAGTTTGTGTCGAGTGGACGTTAAACCCAATTTCTACCTCTCACGCAAACGGAAAAGCAAACTAACAACAAGGGCTGAGGGGGGGGGGGGGACTAATGAAAAGGGGGGAGGGGGAATAAGGGTTAATATTCGGTGACAGTTAAATCTACTTTACTCTGCCTTTTACTGTTTTATATCTGTCACCCTCGCTTCTCACGGAGTCGAAAACATTTCCTTTGCTTTTACCCCCGTTGTTAGAACTAAGACAGTACTGAAATCTTATAAATTATGTAACCAGAACCAGACATCTACAACATGATTAATATTGATTGCACATTGTTACTGTTTTATACCCGTCACCTCCACTTCACACAAAGTGAGGGATTTTGTTGGTTTGGTTATCCTGATAAACCTGCCGACTGTTTTCTCGTCACATTCAAATGTTCTCACGGTACATCCAAAAACTCCAGGTAGAAATTTACACAGTGTTGATGATGGATTGCCGACAGATGGATCTGAATCATACACCAGTACACTCACATCAGACAACCGTTCACCAACGACTGAAATAACAAATAATATGAAATACAATGGGGTTTAACGTCCGGGTACTCTGCTTCAACTGGGATAATGAATGCGGACTGAAACAAAGACAAAATAACTATAAGATTGTGGTAGTTCGTGTTGAATGTTACGAGAAAGATTTGTGTAAACGTCCACTGGAAACACACCAGACCCTTTCGACCCTATACCTTGTCACATACAAGCGGGGATTCGAAACCACACCTCCTTGTTTCTATGGCTGATCTTACCACCTAACACGCACATGTTTAACCACAGGACGCCCCACCCCTACCTAATGGTTTCGACCAAGTACTTTATAATTTTAGCTGAGAATTAATTCAGGATGTTGCTTCAATATTTTAAACATCATTTACACATGTGCTTTAATTATTAGTAGGCTCACGCATTATATTGAGTAGCCTACCGTACAATGGCTACCTGATTACTGGCAAAAATATCATGGCTAAAAAAAATTAAAGGACCCATCGACGACAGCAAGATTATATATGGTTCCGTTTTATTTCATTCGATTGCGCATATGGGTCTGTAACTGTGGGAGAAGGCCTGATGACGTGGAGACAACCCGTGAGGTTGGCCTGGCGACCCTACTCGGTCACGTACCAACTAGGAAGCGAAACCACGTCACTTGACTCAATGACAAGTCTTATGAACTAAACCATTCAGCCCCTCCCCCTCCAACCACCCCCTACCCCCCACCCCCATTACTTACCATCCTTGTCATCATATCTGTTAGATATAGTTATACTTGTGATGTCATACATCCATTCTAGATCAACTTGCCACCACGGATTGTATTCAAATAATTTTGTGTGTTGACAATTGGCCCTCGGACTGAGCTCGCCATCTCTGTTTCCGTCAACTGCCAAACTAGACACAAAATCTAAAAATGTCGTGCTGTGTGTGGTTTCTTTGTTTAAAGCAATGTTCTCACCTCCTGAAATATGTAAAATGAACTCTTTATTAATTGCTTTGGTTATGACAGAATACTCTCGATATTCTCATAATCCTTACTCGTGAACCTCTGACAGACTTAAACTAGCACGTATTGTCTGTCGAGGATGGTGGCATTTTGATATTCATTTAAACTACATAACCTACTATTATACTGACATGAAATTTGGGAAGGAGGCTGCAGACCATACTCATATATAACAAGGTCCATAATATTCATTGGTTATGGCGGTTTGAATAGTTATCCCCTCGCCTATCATTTACGTTAAGAACTCTTGGACATTTTAAACTTGGACAACTCTAACTTTAGTTTAGAGTGGCATTGCGTATTCAAAATAAAACGCTTAAGACGTCTTCCATAAAATATCGGGTTTGATTAGAGAAGCGATACCAAAATTAATGTTTTATCTTCCTATAGGTCATTTGGAGACTAACATCTGGTTTCATTTTATTTCAATAATTCGCTTGCGCGTAGGGGTTTTTAGTAGTGGGAATAAACCGGAGTGCCCAGAGGAAACCCACTAGGTTGAGAAGGCGCCCCTATCTCACACCATACGCTCACACCATGGATCGAAACCATAGTCGCAAGTCAAGAGGTGACCGGCCAGCTAGAGGTCGAAGCGCGGCACTCTTTTTTTTTTTTTTTTTTTTTTTTTAAAAATATATTTATTCCGACAAAATACAATATATAAGATTCATAATTCTCATTTCATTCTACAAAATTAATTTCAAAGGATATTTACAGTTAAAAAAAAAAAAAAAAAATTACCCCCCCCCACACACACACACACCCAAACACTTACATGCTCGTTAACATACTTCTTAATTAAAAGCATATTTTTTTTTCAGTTGATATATTAGTACAAATATATCAATTTGTAGTTTCATTAAAAGTGACCTGTGATAAGTCAATATAATCAATATGTGTTGAGCGTGAATAAAAAAAAAAAAAAAAAAAAAATCAAAAAAATTCTATATTGTAAAAGGTTTCGCTCTGAACCCGAAGTAAGAAATCCATTTAAATAATTTCGAGCCACGTGGGCCTCAAGAGAGCGAAACTTAACGAAAATTCTCGAGGCAAGTTAAGATGTCGAAAGAAATTTTATGGACAATTTTTTCATCTACACTTAATTTTTACAATACAAAACTTAATAAGTTGGTATGGACCATTCGATTCCTTTTATTTTTAGGGATGAAGGCGTAATTTAACTTCATCTTTCTCAATACGTAATACATTAGATGTCTCGAACAGTTCTCTAGAGTGGTTTTCATTGCAATGAAGCAAAAGGTATTGAAAATGAGATTCGATACATTTAATGAATAATTTGATAACATCTATTACTTTCCCAGTTTTAACAAACATATTTCTACGTTTTATTATAGCTAGGCGGGCAAATGAAAGTAAAAGAATAAGCATTTTTATTATTCTTTTTATTTCCCTTATATCTTTAGTACCAAACATAATAAGAGAATGAAACTCAGACAGACTGAATCCTCCAGGACAAAAATCTATGAGACAAGATCTTAAATATTCACGAAATGTTAAAGTACTAGAACATGTTAAGAATAAGTGATTCATGTCTTCAATTTGTTTGCTTTGACATAGTGTACAAAAGGGTTCATCAATAAGTCTGTATTTATGTAATTTCTCATTAATTAGTGTATACAATATTATGTGCGATTCTGTAGTCATTTTCAATACATTCATTGCTTTTAAAATAACAAAACACAGATATCCAAACATCTTTCCATACAATATTAGAATGTAACAGGTCCCAAAATAACTCACTGGTTGGTTTCTGATAGAACTTGTCTCTTAATATAGTATAAAATATTTTGGATGTACAATTTTCAACCGGCAAAGTTCTATCTCCATAAGGGATGCATAAGTACATTTCTTTATGAATCACATGGCTTTCATTATCAATAATATTTAACCAAGTTGGGGGTATAGACGAACAAATAATATCAAAACATTTTTCAATTTTTGCGTAATTAAAGTCTTCATCATCAGAATCAAACAGATCTAGTATATGTGTTAAAGGGAGAAAACCCGGTATTACACAATAACATAAGTCAGCAATTTTTACAATTTTATGCAATATATAAAAATCAAAATGTATTGTTTTACCATTATATAAAATATGTGGATTATTAATATTATTCCAGGTAATTAACAAAGCTCTATAAAATATTGGTATATGTCCAAGACCTCCTTTGAAACATTTCGTAGAGAATACTTCTATATCTAAATACATTTTATAAAATGATTTTAAAAAGTAATTGAGTAAGTGTTTCCATAGGGCATTATAAGAATTATCAATATATCGTTTCAGCCAATCAAGTCTAAAAGCATCCTGTCTTAAGATTATTTTGGGAATATTTAAACCTCCTTGGGCATGAGTGCCGAGAATAGTAGAACTTTTTATTAAGTTTTTTTTACCAAACCACAAGAAATTCTTAATAGCTGATTCTATCTCACTGACAATGTAATCCGGTATGTTTAAGATTCTTAATGGATACCATAAAATTGACATACATTACATATTAATAACAATAGATTTTCCCATTAAAGTAAAGTGTCTTTTGGACCACATATTTAAAATATTTTTAATTTTAGACAATTTGGGATCCCAGTTTCTATGTGTACAGGCGGTAACATTTGGCCCCAAATATATTCCTAAGATCTCGATACAGTCATGTATGACTTTAACATCTACAGCTAGAGTTACATTATTATATTTAACAGAGCTTGCAAGTAAAAGTTCGGATTTTTCGACATTAATTTTTGCACCGGAAATTTTGCAATAAAGCTCAAGCTGAGAGAAGGTATTAATAACCGAATCAGTATAAGCTAGGGTGAGGGTACAGTCGTCAGCGTGCTGATATAAAAGAGATGGGGTGGGGGAGCCAGGTATTGAAATACCAGTAATGTTCGCATTGGATTTGATGAGGGCGTTTAGCGGTTCCGCCGTAAGGACATACAATAACACAAACAATGGACAACCCTGTCTGACGGACCTAGTAACGGGAAAGGAACGTGACAAATGACCATTGATCTTGACACAACTACGTACATCAGTGTATAAAGTTTTAACATGGTTAATAAAGTTAGTTCCAAAGTTGAAGTGTTTGTAAAACAGCAATAATATGGGAATGAGACACTCTATCGAATGCCTTAAGGGCATCTAGACCACTAGGCCATCCCAACCCCCCAATAACGGAGGGTGTGGATATTTAATGAGTGAGGAAGTAAGCTCGAATTTGTTTAGGATGTTTTCGTATCAAGACTAGAAGATTACTCCCATCAAGGTTTAAATCGAAACAATTAAGACCAGTAGATGGCTTACACGAAATATAGACAGCACAACAGACCGCGACGACGGGACCAACAACCACAATATACGAGCAGATAGAATGTGAGCGTATAAGTGAAATTAAAATAAGTATGTAATACTGACTGCCTCACCTGGTAATTTCTTACATTCATATCTTTGATTACAGGTGTCACACGTCTCATTCACTAAAATAAAGTACATTTTTGATGCGTTTATACATTGTTATCAGTTGTGCAATACTAATATATTAATCACGCAGGCAAGAATATGGTGGACAAATAAGTAAATAATGCCAGGATTTACAGCTACATGAAACGACAAGGATATTGATTGGACTGTAACCCAGCATTCCGTACCTTTGATAAGTGGGATCCGAATGACGCAGGAAATTGATAATAGACCAATCACTTGTCACAGAACCACCCCGACAACCATGCGTAGCAGCATCAGTATAAGCACCAGTGAAGCCGACACCGAAACGTCACTACAATGATGTTTCGTAAATGCATACATAAATAAACTTTCGACTCGTTTGCAATGTCATGTATAAATTGCCTGCCTATGTCTAACCAGTTTGTCTCTGCGACATCAAAGAAGCGAATGAATGAAATCTTCTCACAATAAAGATGGTAAACATGCCACATTGTGCTCGGACAAGTAGATGCTGTTTCTTGGCAATCCTTCCGCTCATCTGATCAGGGAGTCGTCGGAGACATTCTAAGTGAACAACCATGGCTTCATAAAACTGAAATATTGTTTTAACAGTCATGGTTATGGTCCCGGGGAATTAAATCTTTCACATAATTTGACAACCTACAAAACTCTCTTTAGCACCGTAAACTTTATGAATTCTACAATACTACCTACAAAAGTTTACTTACTCGGGGTGCCGTATATTTCCAGTCCACATAGAGTCAAGAAGTTTGACTTTTCTATTGAAATCCTCACAAATCGTCCATGGACGCCATCGTTACACCTGATGATGTTTTTACCTGTATTGTAATCAGCCACTGAAGCACAACAATTACCTTCTGAAGAGTTGTTTATCGTTGGATCAGAATCGTAGACTTCATAATTAACATCGTGGAGGCGTTCAGCTGGAAGAGAGAGAAATTAAGTTTAAAGTCCATTCGACACAAACTAGGTCATTTTGGGACTAACATAACGAGGCCTATTTTAAAATAGAGAGTGAATTAGAAATCAAGACTATGGAAGCCTATAACTACCATGCTAATTTCTTACACTTTTCGCCCCTTCAAAACACGAAAGTCGAAAAGTAGAAGTTACGACAAAATGTAACACAGCAGCACGGTATACAAGCCAACATGAACTCGAAAATAGGAAATTAAGAAATGATACACTGCGATAATAGCGCCCCTCCTTATTTCCTAATTTCTTATTTTCGACTTGCATTTTGGCTTGTGTACGACGTATTCAAGTGTGATGTGGAAAGTAGAGACTATTAAAACTTCGGAGGCGAAAGTCGAAAATAAGAAATTAAGAAATAACGAGATCGCTAATAGCGCGTGTGTTTATTTCCTAATTTCTACTTTTTTTCAAGTTGCATTATGGCTTGGTTTGCGTGTTGTCGCCTTCTTACTGATATCAATAAATACAAAAATATGACTAAGTCGAAAGTCGCCAAAACGCTACGTAAACCAAAATGCAAATCGAAAATAAGAAATTAGGAATTGTCGCAGTGTATTATTTCTTAATTTCATATTTTCGAGTTCATTTTGGCTTGTATACCGTGCTGTCGCCGCACGTTTTGTCGTAACTTTTACTTTTCGACGTTCGTGTTTTGAAGGGGCGAAAAGTAGAAATTGTGAATGATAGTTATAGGCTTCTAAAGACTAAGTTTGGGTTGGCAGCAAATTCATTTCTCGCAGACTTTCAACAACATTTGTTGGTCTGCGAATCAAAGCGAAATAATTAATTTTGCTTTTTTTTTTATAGATATAATAAATTTGCAATACGAAAGGTTTTGCATTTCACCGCTTAATTGTCCCTTTTTACATTTATAGTATCATAGAGACCCACAATATCCTGTGACATTAACATGTTGATCTATCATTGTAGTTCAAAATGTGTGAAGCTAACGTTTATATGACCTCGAAAATTTTGCCCAAGGAAATATACCAAATCATTTGTAGTGATTTATATGGCAAGGCAGGATCAATGAGAAACATTTACCAGATACATCCCAAAAATAAAGTATGATATGTTTTCATTGACTGTGTGCATGTTTAGTTTTCATTGCCAATAAGTGTAATGTATTTAAACAATGGAATTATGTCACCCAGTATGCCATATTTAACAATTAAACAATGTATCTATGTAACCCAATATGTCACTTGTAACAGTATGGTAATACTATCACACATTTGCTAGTGTATGTTTAAAATTAAAAAGTCATAAAGCTACGTACACATAAATTCAATAGAGTTTTATTGTAAATTGTTCCATTTACATGTACGAAATTAAGTCTTACCCAGATTTAAATTCTAAAAGAAATGTACTTTAAATTAAAGGAAAATTTCTAGATTTCACAGGATCACAAAGTAGGGTGCAAATCAAAATTTTTACAGTTTACTGAATACTTACATACGATTAGTTCTGGTAAACCAAATAAATTGTCAAGTTGATGACTAAATTAGAAAACACTACAAAGTGGATAAATTAGGTTAAATGTATTTTGGACGAAGCAGGTTTCTCCCAAAAAGGTTTAACGAAAGGATTAAGTTAAAATCATGGACCAGATATAGATGGAGAGGCAACGTTCACCTTGGATAGATTCTCAGCCACGACGGGATGTCAAAACCAAGCGAAGTGATTCATGACATTGCGATATTTTTTAAAGATTATTTTCGTGAAATCCTTCTTAGATTTTACGGTATTCTTATAGTTACACGGTAATTAAATTTAACCTAATAAGTAACGACGAACTTCGCCAGTTTAGAATTTTGAAATTTCCAAATGCACCAGTTGAAAATTGTGGAATGATCCATTTCAATATTATCGTAATTTTTGTAAGCAATTTGGTCTTGCTTAATAATCCGAATTCCCGTATGTATGACGGATTTTAAAATTATTAAAATGAAATTCAGGTATAATACGGAATGATGATTAGTTGTCTATCTATGTATGGGTTGACAAAACAGAGTAGCAAGATTAATAAAAATATTATGAATTGATTTCTGTTTCTTTGCTTTTAAACTTAATACTGGCAATTTCGCGAAGGGAGGTCATTTTATATTAGTCACGATTGCCAGACTGCTTTTTGCCGTGGCACAGAATTCTAAAGGCTTCGTGGGGGTTGCATGTCCATCTATACACGCTCCATGTTAAAACCAATGAACCGAAATGTACAAGATTGGAGGTGTAAAGTAAACAACAGTGCACTGTTAAAAATAATTCTGTAAAAAAAAATACAGAAAAATTTTGGCAGCAGATTTACCAAACTTTTCTGTAATTTTTAATGATTTTTAACAGATGATTTCTGTTAAGCCACAGAAGCATGTTTCTGTAACATTACAGGAAAATATCTGGTAAATCTGCTGCTTGGTTAAATATAAAACAAAATCTTCCGTAAAAAATAATTTATTTTCTGTAAATGTAATTTTTCAGTCATGAATGTACAAAAATTAATAAAACCGAACAGAAATTAAGATCAAGAAATCGTGAATGACTTAAAATTTAGAAATTTCTGAAGGACAGATTTACTACTTTTTGCCCTTTCTCTGCCTTCTTGCAAATTTTGTTACCTTCGATACAAACCTGAAATAAAATGATAAACAGCAGTATTTTAGTTATTACAGAAATCAGCTTCGCAATGTATCTATTTGATATTCTGTTCCCGATGTAAATAAACCTTATATTTAAAGATAAGGTTTATTTACATCGGGAACAGAATATCAAATAGATACATAAAGGGGTCTACATCTACACTACATAAACTATAAGTACTATTACTATACTACAACAATTACTACGACAGGAACACATCTAACTATATTGTATCTACCATTCTGCGCTGCTGCCAATGCAGCGGCTAGACTCGGGCGATACCATGCGCCGGTCTGCTCTCTCTCTCTCTATCTCTCTAGTTGTCTTGTCTTGTCTGCAGGGGCGTTTTAAGGATTATCGTGGCGGAGGCTATACTATTTTGAGGGCCTTCTTTCGCGGGGTCCAGGGTGGGGGGCTGGGTGCGTGTCTTGATTGGTGATTTTCATACCAGTGTAATGACTGCATACTCATTCAGTAGTGGATTCGACAGTAACAGTGTAACGAAAACGATTGACTCGGACTCGGGGTCCTTTCCCATAGTCAGAGGTTCCCTTCTGTAAGACGAGGGGGCCTTTTGTCTGCCTTTAGGGCCCACCTATCTAGGTTACATTTTCATTTTTCTCATCGGTTTTAGCATTATTCTCCCGTTTTATTTGTTTAACTTCTTTGATTTTTTTTTCGCAAGGAGGCGCTGGCGCCTCCAGTGCCTCAGCTATAAAACGCCTTTGCTTGTCTGTGAGTAAACTACTGTATATAAAGCCCCCAACACTTAAGGAAGATGGACAGGAGGGATCATCAAATAAGGCAGTTTTGCCGCGAATTGCACATATAATATGTAGCTTGTAGATAACATATTGAATAAATTACATAGTTAATAAGATCGTGCCTTAAATAAGTTTAGAGAGTAAAAGAACGTCCAGTACAATATATATCAAAACTAACAGAGGTCATACAGTTCTTTGCACCTAAATGAATGTTCAGTTTATGAAAGGTATAGACAACTTTGTTACACTTTTCTGCATATGTCATGGTGTATTCTCTCGGTGACATGTGGTCAAGGCAGCCCATTTTTGGGCTGAAAGTTCTTAAACAGGTATGGCCAATAGCACACAGGGCTCCAGTTGTTAGTCTGAACTGAACAAATCAGAACCTGCGCCATTGACAAGGGGGGGGGGGAGAGAAAGTTGCAAAATATGCACGGGTAGCTTTCTTGGCTAATGTTTATAATCCAGCATCATTCTCTGAATCATCGCGTTTCTTCCACTTTAACGTGTATTGATCATAGACTCTAAACATAAAAAACCCAGCAAACTAAACAGACAGTACAGAGGTTGCGTCTTTAAATCCAATAACATAGCCAGTATCTACTTATGCTATAGGGGGGGGGGGGGTGATGGCCTAGTGGTCTAGAGTGCCGCGCTTCGACCTCTGTGGTTTCGATACCCGGTGTGAGCATATGGGGCATGGAGATAGGGGCGCCTTCCCAACCTCGTGGGTTTCCTCCGGGCACTCCGGTTTCCTCCCACTGCTAAAGACCCCTACGCACAAGCGAATTATTGCAATAAAATTTTTAAAAAAACATATTTTAGTCCCGAAATAACCTAGTTTGTGTTGAGTGGACGTTAAACCCCATCTCTCTCTCTCTCTCTCTCTTATGCTATAGATATGCCTTCACAGATAAATATTATTAGGAAGACTTTACCTTCACATTTTAGTGTTGATTTCCATCTGTTCCTTATTCTGCATCGTCAGCGTTCATTCAAACATTCGCCGCCATAAGTTAAGTCTGCGAGGCGCATGCGTTCACCGAATGCAACAGTATAACGATGTGAATTAACAGAACGGTGCCTTAATTATACAAGTTATTCTGGAATATTACAGGTCTTTTGGTTATTAATATTAATGTGTGGCGGTTTTCATTGCCAAGTATGGGATCACGGTGAGTATGACGCTGACTCGCTAGCCTAGAGGTCCTGTGTTCGATCCTTGGCCCCTGCATTGGCTGAGATAGTTCATCCCGAATTTCTGGCATGGCCCCTCTTGTCTTTTCAGTGATGCGTGACGAATGTAGTATTTCGGGTGATGCGAAAATCCGAGGTCACGTGCATAATAATAATAATTTTGATAATAATTTACTACATGTATAAAGCGCACACGTTTCAACAAGCATAGTTGCTCAGTGGCGCTGGTTTTACAAGGTAAATTCTTCAAAAATACATTTTAAATTTAAAATATATTAAATTTATAATTATACGATTTATACAAAGACTTAAAATTACTCAGAAATTAAAATATATATAAATCTTGAAAGTTAATTAGCAAATCAAATAACACACTTTTATGGAATAACAATTACTATGGTTTATTTCACTGCGACGTTTCAACAAGATTTCACAAGTCGTTATCAAGCACTATACACAAATACATAAAGAATGAGAAAAATATGAATATATATATACAAACATCAGTGTGGACCATCCAATTAAATGCAAGGAAAGTGAGCATGAGTAGCTATTACAAGCTACTAATAAAACAAAGGTGCACAGTTGTATATATTGGGATTATACAATTAAAAGATGAGACAGAGGATTAACAAGATCATCAAAAATTGAAACCATACTCATTATACCATGGTTGAAACAAGTATATACTATGAATAACTAAATAAACATTCATAAAGATCAAACAGAGGGTTATAGAATATATTAAGGCCATAATCTTTGTATTGAGTGCTAATGAAATCATTACACGAATAAAATAATTTAAACATGATTTACACATTATTTAAAAGTATGACTAAAAAGTTCAGTTTTAAGGGTTTTCTTAAATAATGCATTATAGTTTGAGCTGGATTTAGTTTGTTGGGGGAAAATGAGAAGGATCTTTGTCCATATTTTGATCAAATGATCTTAAAGATACTGATGGCCTGTACGGTTGATTTAGGTCTTCAAGATATGTTGGAGCATTGTCACAGTTTAAACAAAGGTATGTCAATGATAATATTTTAAACTCGACATGTTAGTCCGTGACATTATTCGGGCAGCTTTATTTTGAATTGGCTCTAACGGTAGGATATATGAAGAAGGAAGGCCAGAAAGCAACGAATTACAGTAATCTAATTTTGAGGTGATAAAGGCATTTACAAGTAGTTTTGGTTGTGTCATAATCAATGAAGGACCTAACTTTGCCAATATTATATAGAAGATAATTGCGGCATTTGTACATTGCAGTTATTCGTGCTTTCATTGACATCTTCGAGTCGAATATAACACCCAAGTTTTTTTTTACCGCATCAACACATGTAATTGAACTATTACCAACATGTACTGCATTAGTTTTTAAATTGTGTTTCAAAACGGTTTGAAAATCTTATTACTTCGGTCTTGTCGTCATTCATTTTTAAAAGATTGGTTTTCATTCAGACGTTAATATCTAAAATACATTGTTCAGAACAGTTTCAGAATGTTGTTTTACAGCAACATAGACATCAACAAGGGGAGCTGTGTAGACTTTGAAAAGCAATAAGCCCAATACGGAGCCTTGCGGTACTCCGTATTTTAATTTTTGTGATTGAGACGAAACGCCGTGTATTGATACTTTTTTGACATCTTATTTTTAAATATGATTCGAACCAGGCATGAGCACAAATAACAAATCAAACTTAAAAAGCTATCATTTATCGGTATTCAACTTGGCGATCCCGGAAGTAACCAGAAATAAGGTCAAAAGAAGTCTTTATCACCCAGTCCCTATCATTACTCGATATGTGCATAGGAACTGGGTGATAAAGTCTCGCTCAACAGCGGCCTCGCTTCGTAAGTTCTATCACGTGATTTGTTTGATTTGTTATTAATAACGCTGTAAAAGGACCAATTTAATTACATCTGAATGTGAATAATGATCAAATAAAGTCTCGTTGGCAATAAAAATGACATGAAGTTTTAGAACTAGCGAGTAATGTGAGATGATATCAGACGATACATGGTAAATCAGTCATAACAAAGATGGCGTCTGAAATACCTTGTATTCTTGTATTATAGTCAAGCAGTAGTAAGAAGTTTTATTTTAATTTATTTTAATCGCTTCAATTGCCTGTGAATTCCTAATATGTAATAGCATTATTTGGATTACAAAATATACCAATCACCCGTCCAAACATGGCTCATGCCATATGAATTCATTATGGCTGAATATGGTGGAACCTGTTTGCAACTTTCCTGAAAAGCTCAATTTAAACATTCGCTTTTATAAAACATCTATGGCAACATAACATGAATAAATGCGGAAGTAATCTTGAGTCATGGACATGTTCGCTTCCAATAACACTACAAAGGTTGTTTCCTTTTTTACGAAAAGGCTGATTGAACAGCTTTAGACATATTAAAAAAAATGATGACACGAACGTGATTGATCGCCATGGCGGACTGCATTTTTTATGATATTTTAAAAACGAACCATATATATCTAAACGGAAATAAATCAGCGGTAGTTTGACTGGGACATGTTAAATTTATTGACATTTATTAGAGCCCGGAAACTGAAACTGACTCAGAAATACTAAACATGGAAACATGCATGTTTTTTAATCGATGTTTTTGTGTGGGCATAAAAATAGTTCCAACACGATGATTTTTATTTTAATTTATTTGACAGGACAATTAGAAGTCTGCCCATTAACCCCTAAATTTTATAAGTTCGTTTTAATTAAAATTAGCTATAGATATGAACGAGGTGCATTACCTTATAACAAGAAAACATTATTACAATACTCTGTCCAGATCAGGTCAATCATAGACAGCTAGATTACGATTAAAATAAATTTAAACCTCCTTTAAATAAAAAAAAAATCGCGTTTTACCCAGTATCGTGTTATGGCCAGTATCGTGTCATACCCGGTATCGTGTAATGCCCGGTAACCTGTTATACCCAGTACAGTATCATGTTATACCCACCATCGTGGTATATCCAGTATTACGTTATACCCAATGTCCTGTTATATCCAATATCGCGTTATATCAAGTATCGTGTTATATCCAGTATCGTGGTATATCCAATATCAAGTTATACCCAGTATTGTGTTATAGTCAGTGTCCTGTTATATCCAGTATTATGTTATACTCACAATCGTGTTATACCAAGTATCATGTTATACCCAGTTTTGTGTTATACCCAGTATCGTGTTATACCTAGTATCATGTTATACCCAGTATTGTGTTATACCCAGTATCCTGTTATATCCAATATTGTGGTATACCCAGTATCGTGTTATACCCAGTATCGGGTTCTACTTAGTGTCGTGTAATACCCAGTATCGTGTTATACCCTGTGTCGTGTTATATCCAGTATCGTGTTATACCAAGTATCGTGTTATACTAAGTATCGTATAATACCCAGCGTCGTGTTATACCCAGTGTCGTGTTATAAATTATACACAGTATCGTGTTATTTCGTTATAAACTATTAATAATTTGTGTGCGTAAGACCTAAAATAAAATATTTATACTTACGATACTCAGCCTCGTTGTACACCAATATATAATGAATTAGAAACGTGTCCATTAAATCCACAAGAAACCAGGGTTGATAATCATCTTTCTTTGTTTGAAAACAGGTACTTGTGTCGTCATCTAGAGCTGCTGTGGTGGGCTGTAATACACCAATAGAACTTGCTGCTGCTGGTTTCTGTGTAGCCATGTTATTTCCATCTATAAGTATAACATACTAAACTTATGCTGTCTGTTTACAATTAGTCCTACTTAAATTGGATAAAGTCCTGATAGTTCTCACTATACGCTGAACTTACGTTAACAGCAGACCAGATTCAAATCCACTGCAAATCGAACAGATGAGATGACATCGAGAGTTGATTATGGCTTGGATAAGTTAATAAATGTCAAATTAGTACATAGTTTAAATAATATTTCAGACCCCAAAAAGACCCGCAATAGGCAGATTTACCTCTCGCACAATGATGTCTGTCTGCAATTAGCTCTACTTTAGAACCGAGAGTGAGAGAGAGAGAGCGAGAGAGAGAGAGAGATAAATGGGGTTTAACGTCCACTCAACACAAACTATGTCATTTCGGGACTAACATATGGTTTAATTTTATTTCAATAATTCGCTTGCGCATAGGGGTCTTTAGCAGTGGATGGAAACCGGAGTGCCCGGAGGAAACCCACGAGGTTGAGAAGGCACCCCTATCTCCATGCCACATACGCTCACACCAGGGCTCGAAACCACAGCCGCAAGCCAGAGGTGACCGGCCAGCAAGAGGTCGAAGCGCTGCACTCTAGACCACTAGGCCATCCCAAACCCCCGACTTTAGAAAAAATACTAAACGTGTTTTCCGATGAGGGGTTGAATGGCCGAATGGTTAGCACGTGTGCGCTGTATCATAAAGGATTTAATTGAGTCAACTGGTTTCCAATCCTCGGTTGTCCAACCTCGTGGGTTTTCTCCGGGTCCTCTCGTTTCGTACCACTGCTAAAGCCCCCACCTCCCACGAGCAAGCGAATTATTGAAATGAAATTAACCCATATGTTAGTCCCAAAATGACATAGTTTGTGTCGAGTGGACGTTAAACCACATTTCTCTCTCTCTTGTTTTTCCACGAAACTTCGAGAATTTTGAGAGTACGATATTAAGTGTTTATGATAAATGTGAAACGGAGTAACGTATTGCAAAATACATGAAGTATACTAATTTTGGGATATGGCGACCACACAGGACAGAGAGCTATTCACGGAGTAGACAAACCTCCGTGTGCAGAATGTAAATATAATTGTACATTGTCGTTGCCTGTAAAATCGAAGACTGTCAGCAGAAAAAATAGGACGTTATATTAAATCTAATTTTATCTCTTTCAGTTAAACCCGGGGGGTCGGATTCGCGTTGGATCAGACGGGTCACCAGCCTCTCTCTCTCTCTCTCTCCCCTCTCTCTCTCTTTCTCTTTCCCTCAGCAGAAAATCATCATGTCATAGAAAGTCCACGAGGGTGGTGGTGGTGGGGGTGTGCAACAAGGACAAGGAACAACGCCCTGTCGTACATACAAGACGAAACAACGAGGTACCCTGTAAACGTTGCTATGTAACAACACACTTGGCACTAAAATTCGACGACGATTGGACGGAAACGCCCTTGTCAGAACTAAATGGTCCCCCACAACATAAAACAAAGTCCTTTCTCATTAGCCATGAGTTCGTTTTTACGAGACAATTACTTGATTATATTTCTAGTAAGAAAATAAATACTAACCCATAAGTAGCAAGTAAACCGCCATGCCAGGATCTGTATCTGTATTCAGTTCTTTCACATTCTTTGTATAAAGATGACATTCTCTTCTTTGTTGATGAAAGGCAAATGCCAAACAAAGGGCTTCATCTTTACAGGCAATCGCACATGCAATTTTCGAATGTTTTGACACCATTGTTATGGGTGAATTTGGTATCACGTTTTTATAAACATTTGTAAATCCCACCCAATGATTGGGTGTACTACAGTTTAATTTGGTCACCTGGTATACGATTAGAACCATTACCAGAAGAGCCAGAAATTCTGTATTCATGATGTAAACAGGGCGTAATCAATTATTAAGCCCAGAATACAATGATTATCTTATTTTCTAATCTTTGCTTATAAACGGCGAGCGAACATCGAGTGATTTTAAACAAATGTAGCCAGAAACACGGTAACTCATCATCCGTTGTAAGGACTCAGTAGGTCAGTAGTTCCTTTAAAAGTAAAAATAAATGAAGTAAATACATTGAAACAACATGGGCACATCTTCTTTGATTGGTAGTTAGGAATTGAACATGTTAACACAAGGTTCAGTATTATGGGTACACAAATACTGAGTTTGATAAAGACGAGAGCATCCTCGTCGAAACGTCGCTTCGTATCAAACTCAGTAATCATGTATCCATAAAATTGTACCTTGTGTTAACATGGGGACAGGTTTAGATTTGTAGGTCTATATATTCAGGCCCGGATCCAGGATTTTGTCGAGGAAGGGGGGATTCATAAGAGCAAAGGGTAATAATCAGGTTTGGTGTAGTCCACAGCGGAGATAATGCGAAACTCGTGTTTATATCATCTATTAAAGAGCAGATATGTGAACTACAACAGTAACAAAGCAAATGAAAACGAAAATCAACTACGTCACACTGGAGCTGGGCAAATGAAAACGAAAATCAACTGTGTCACACTGGAGCACGGCCTCCTGACCCCCCCCCCCCCCGGATCCACGCCTGGTATTCATGATGATCAACACTGCACCAAACTTATTAAATTGTTGGAGATGTAGCAAAGATATTCTTCTACTCGGTAATCATTCCCTTATAACCTTGTTTACATTCCAGATTTTCAATTCTTACACTATTTCAGTTTTAAAACGATAAGTTTTTAATTTATTGCTTAAAATATGATAAAATAAAGGCTTAAAATACTTGACATCCCGAATAATAATCCTCTTGTGTCAGTTGAGACATACATATCATAAAAAAACTTTTGATTTTGGAACTGAAACTGTTATTTAACCATCAAAATCAAAAACGTCGTTGATTAAAACAATTAAAGAGCCCAGGGGAAGGACGATCTAAGTCACTTTTTCAACGAACTCCAGTTAATGGCGCCACCTGGTAGCAAATTCTATAAGCTTTCTGTGGAACAATAAAATCAGGTAAAAACGATCGGAGTCAGATCGGACCAGGGCCCTTCTGAAATGGCCTCTCGGACAAACGCAAGCCCATCGGACCCTTTATTTTCTTGAAAAGTTGAAGTCAGTTGTACTGGTATATTATGGTTCGTGTTAAATATCATTTTGAAGTTGTAATTAGACCCACTCGTTGTTCTGTTCGCGTCAAGCATTCTCGTCCAAAAGTCTGTTTTGTGTTTTATGCGAAAAGACAAAAATATGACTTAGATCGTTCTTCCCAAAGACTCGTCAATTGTGAACAGTTGCATTATCAGGACCATGAGCAAGTAGAAAGTTTTAAGTAAATGCGTTTTAAAAGACAATGTTGATGTCAGTCATTATTAAATATGGGATAGAACTGGTTGGACAATTTCCAAATAATATAATTGCTACACCTGATGCGTAACGAAGAATGGAAGAAACAAGAAGTGATGCGAACTAATGGAAATCACGAGTTTTCGTTATATATAACTAACTGAAGTAGAAGGCGATAATACATACAGTCGATTTTCAGCTCACTGAAGACGAAAAGCTATTAAATGAGACTGTCATAGGATATCTGTTCGAATCTGACAATTCCAAATTCGTTTTCAGTATATCGAATGCTTCCTATGATTGTGTACAAGCGCTTGGCAACCTGTAAAGCAACCGACAACTCATATCATTATTGCAGGCTCTGTATATACATGGCGGGGGAGGGGGGTCGGCGAGTGGTTAGCACGTGCGTGCTGTATCATAAAGCCTGCCATTGAGTCAACTGGGGTGGTTTCGATTCCCTGGTTTTACGTGGCAAGGATTAGGGTCGCCTTACAAACCTCGTGGGTTTTCTCCGGGTCCACTTGTTTCCTCCAACTGCTCAAGACCCCTACGCGCAAGCGAATTATTGAAATAAAAGTAAACCATATGTTAGTCCCAAAATGACCTAGTTTGTGTCGAGTAGATGTTAAACCCCATTTCTCTCTCTCTCTTTGTATAGACACAGAGATTTATTATCAACTGTGGTTTCCTGAACTTCAAAAAAAAAAACAGAACAATACGGCGTTAATCCATATTACATTTGTATCGAATTGAACTAATATCCTAATACTGTCCTTGCACAAATTACTTACAGATTGTCTTTTAACTACTGGCTCTGTTTTATCTACAGTCTTCCTATCAACCATGCGTTCACCTTCCTAGCGTCTTGCTATCTCTAACAACAAAGCATTCACCTTCCTATCGTATGCCAATAGTATGCTACTAATATTGATTTTGTTTTGAAAAAGAAAAAAAAAATAATGAGCATGACAAATGATTCCGGGAAAAATGAAGTCAGATTATTTTAACCAATCAATATAAAGACATGTCTTTTCTGCGCTAACCCGGAAATAAAAAAAATAGTTTAACATCCTACCGGAATAATGAGGACGGGCATAACCCTTTCATTGTACTATGGGTGTGTGTGGGGGGGGGGAGCAACGGTGGCTAGGTGAGTAAGACGCTGGCTTGCTAGACCAGAGGCCGCGTGGTCGATCATTGCGTATGCCGAAAAAGTTCATTGGGATTTTCCGCCGGTGCTTCCCTTATCAACAGTGCAGGAATGATGGCCTGGCAAGGCAGTCGTCTTGTCGTCCAGACGGGACTAAAAACGGAGGTCACGTGTACACATATTGATATGCACGTAAAATATGTGTTGGCAGTTGGAATTCGATATTAGAGAAGGCCTTGTCCTAGCAAAATTTCTCTCATAGCACACTGTATGACGTACGTCAGGAAAAAAATTCCGAAGTCCCGGGTTCATATTGGCGTGCATGTAAACGATCCCTTGTGTCAAATTCACCTAGTTTCAAATTCACCTATCCACGAATCGTTTTATTCATTTGTCCAACTCAATCAGATCCTATTTCGTTTCGCTTTAGTTGTCTTTAAACTATGATCTGGTAGAGTTGATAACGGTGGCATATCTATGTTGCTACTATTAGATCTCTCCGTTGTATTTGACACAATTGATCACAAACTGCTCTTAAATCGCCTCGCTCGCGACTTTAGTGTCGAAAGTGTGGTTGTCTTGTGGTTCGTCACTTATTCAACCGACCGATATCAATCCGTTGTTATCCGTACATCTCACTCCTCTCCCCACAAGATCAAGACTTGGATGAACTCAAATATGCCCAAGCTAAATGATAACCAGACTGAAGCCATAAGATTTGGAAAAAACAACAAAATTGTCAACTTTCAATACCATTCCCATTAAAAATGCTGACTCCAGCATCTGTATTTCATGCTCAGCAAAAAGTCTGGGAGTGATTCTTGATCCAGCTTTGTCTATAAATAAACAGGTTGACGACATTCGTTCAAAATGTGTATTCCATCTCCGCAATGTTTGCATACCGATAGTCCATTGGCCAATCACGCTATTTTACCGACATTTTGCCAAGTAGTTTGGATGCAACTATGGCGCGCCAGGCAGGGTAAGCTTACTCTTCCGGACACCTGTTACCACTGTTTGTTGTGTATTTCGTACGCGATGAACAGTCCATTTGCTGATTACACTACTTTGCCTAACTATTTTGCCTGTAACGTTTTTTAGGACTTAGAGTTTTGCCTAATGGTTTGGATTGGTCGTACTTGGTTTTATTTTATTCCATCCGAAATCTAATTGCTCCTTCTGCAATAGCCACTTGTATTTTTACGTTTGGACTACTGCAATAGTTTACTTGCCGGAATTAATAAAACACAAATATATAAACTGCAGCGTATACAAAACAAAGAAGCGCGGATCGTAACAGGAACTCCTTTGAGAGACCATATCACCCGTGTTCTTAGGTCACTTCACTGGCTTCCAGTGCAATCGAGAATCTATGTATATACTGTGAAATGTCATCTTATCTAAAAGAACTGGTGGTACCTGACATGCCATCGAAAAATCTAAGATCAAGTACAAAGAACAACCTTGTTGTCCCAAAATATAAATTAAGTTCTTTGGAGCTCGCTCCTTTAGTTTTGTTGCTGCCAATTTGTGAAACTCGCTACCTGAAAATCGTCGATCCAGTCCATCATTAGACTCCTTTAAATCCAGATTGAAAACATAATTATTTGAGAAATATTTGAAATGAGCGCGATATAAATGGACTTATTATTATGACCCGTGTGTCAATAATATGCGGGATTAGCTAATGTTGCACAGGTCATCGAAAGTATAAAAAAAAAACGAAACGAAATATAGATATAGTAATATAATATGAATGTATATAAACTGATTTACATTCCATCATTTCTGTTTTTACAATAATTTCTAATCAATTATTATGTTCGGCGAAATACGCCAAAAGTCCCACTCCAATGGCGATCCCTTTTTGTCAGTCTACAACGATAGTACTTATTGCGCGTGTTTCCAGATAAGAATTTGACGTCACCGTTTAACATGACTTGAGGAATATGTCTAGCCTCGTTCTGCTAGTCTCTTGTTACAACTGGCACCGCAACGCATTATAGTACATGATTCGTGTACCAATGGATAACAGTTTATTTTGTCTTAAATATTGAATATCAGAAGCTCATCTTTTTTTCCGGTAAGATCACAGCATCAATGTTGATTTAAATTGACAAATAATTCGTGTTTTCAATGTCGAAGACATTGGATGATACTGAGTCGGAGACAGCTACTTTAAATGAAAACAAGACAAACGATACACGGACTTTAGCCTGACGGCAATCTCTTCTCGTATTGATATAAAATGATCTATCGAATAATGCTAAGCTCTAATATGAATAAAAGAACGAATTGTTTTATTTCTAGCAGTACTAGTCGTCAGCAACGCATTATAGTACATGATTCGTGTACCAATGGATAACAGTTTATTTTGTCTTAAATATTGAATATCAGAAGCTCATCTTTTTTTCCGGTAAGATCACAGCATCAATGTTGATTTAAATTGACAAATAATTCGTGTTTTCAATGTCGAAGACATTGGATGATACTGAGTCGGAGACAGCTACTTTAAATGAAAACAAGACAAACGATACACGGACTTTAGCCTGACGGCAATCTCTTCTCGTATTGATATAAAATGATCTATCGAATAATGCTAAGCTCTAATATGAATAAAAGAACGAATTGTTTTATTTCTAGCAGTACTAGTCGTCAAGCTACACGAAACGGTTAATGTTTATAAGATTATTTTTTTTTATCCATTGTGTGAATTTCATTAGACGTTTATAACGGCTAATCTCTTAATAATTATCATTCAAAATATTAATACCTTTATATTGTATTCTTTATCCCGAGTTGTTCTTATTGAATACTCTTGGGATGAATATATTTGACAAATTAGCCTTCGAGGTTCTAACACACATCCCGTCTTTATTAGCCCAGCGGTAGGACGTTTAATCCATTTCATTTCTAAAACACATAGTATATGCACTTATTGAACACGTGACTTAAAGAATATAAGATTTACTAATCAGAATATTGATGGTTATCTTTATGGGAGTATGAGTTTTATATTGTTGGAGAATGTCATATTCACGCTATCACACAGGATGTCGGTCGAAAGGTTTGCACATGCGCGCTGTATTATAAGGTCTGTCATTGAGTCAACTGGCGTGGTTTCAATTCCACGTATATACGTGATAAGGAGTAGGGCCGCCTGTCCAACCTCGTGGGTTTTCTCCGAGCCCCCCTACTGCTAAAAACCCCTACGTGCATGCGAATTATTGAAATAAAATTAAACCAAATGTCAGTCCGTAAATGGCCCGCTTTGTGTTGGGTGAACCTCCCGTTATACACATTGTTTGGGACCGTCACATATTATGAGGGCAGCAAATAAACATAGGACCCTTTAGCTGGTCTGTGTGATTCTTGAAAAATTATTCTTCGCAGTTCAAAAGTGGGAGAGTTAGCAAAGTTCGGAATGTTCTTCTCGAGATCTAGAGTACTCTATGAGCCAAGAGTAGGCTACGATTTATGGCAGTTCAGTAAAAGCTTGTGTGTTATATTTTGAGTTCATAAAAATTCTTCTACACTGAGATGGTGGCATGGCCGGTGGATGTTCTTAGTTGGCAGGTCTTGTCTTTTATTCAAAGGTAGTTTATTGAGTGACTGTTCCATATGACGTGTCGTATCTTGAGTCGTACCAAGTGTGATCTAATCTTGTTTTAAAGCTGTTTATGGTAGGGGTGTGAACATACCGACTTATGGGTGATAGACTTCTCTAACTTTGGGTCGTGTCCTCTAGTCAAGGGCCTTTTTGTTTTGATGTCAGTGCAGAGTCTTAGGCATGGAGCAGTAACATTCAAATTTTACATATACACTGATTTAATAAATAGTATGGCATGCACTGATCCAGAGTGTCCGCCCCACCTCCACCCCCGCTCAGACTTGAAAATTTTTTTATGCGATTTTATTGGCGATTTAGACCTGTTATTTTGGAATTTACCTTTTGGAATGAACCAAATTGAATCTAATTTACCAAATTATCGGTTGAGCGCAATTATCAAACCTAGACCCCCCCCCCCTGCAAAAAATCCTGGATCCGCTCCTGCATAGTCTGCTAAAACCAAGAGAAGCAACAGTTCTGCCATCGGTTCAAAATGATGCTAGCCTGTCAGATCAATTTTTTGATTTTTTCAGACAAAGTCTCCACCATTCGACAAGGACTCAGTGTAAATAACCCAACAAACATGTCCATTGAGAAAAAGTTTGAAGGTCGCACACTTGAGAACTTTTGTCTAGCAACAGAAGATGCGATAAGAGAAACAATTCAGAAATCAGCCTCAAAATCATGTTCCTTCGATACACTGCCAACATGGATACTAAAGAAGTCTGAAGTGGAGTTAATTCCAGTGATCACCCAAATCGTGAACACCTTTTTAGTAGGCGCAGAAGTGTGTGAAACGCTTAAAACAGCTCATGTGACACCCCTCGTTAAAAAATCAACACTTGATCGTAATGTGCTAAAAAAATTACCGACCTGTGTCTAATTTATCTTTTATATCGAAAATTATAGAAAAAAATTGTCCTTAATCGTTTTAAATATCATTTGTGTGAAAACAATCTCCTAGAAAAATTTCAGCCAGCATACAAAAACAGCACAGTACAGAATCCGCCTTACTTCGTGTTCACAATGATATTGTATGTAGCTTGGATAGGAAGAAACCGGTGTCGCTAGTGTTGGTGGTTTTGAGTGTGGCATTTGATACGACAGATCAATCAATCTTACTGGAGAGACTTGAAACTCGATATGGTATATCCGGAGACGCGCTGAAGTGGTTTGAGTCCTATCTGAATGGAAGACAGCAGAGAATTGTTATCAACGCATCGCAATCAATCTCTAAAGTTCTTGATTTTGGTGTTCCCCAGGGATCCGTATTGGGACCGGTTTTGTCCACAGCATACACTGCACCAATTGGAGATATCATCCGTGAGATGGGTCTGGATTACCACCTCTATGCGGATGATACCCAGTTATATGTTGAACTCGATCATGCATTGGACGAATTCGAATCTGGATGCACAACAATTTTTTTGAAATTGAACGATGACAAAACAGAAAATATAATAATCGGCAATAAGAAGAGCATTGACATCAACCATGTGACTATTGGAAGCACAGCAATAACCCCAACCAACTATGTCAGGAATCTTGGTATGTTCTTTGACTCTTCCTTCGATATGAAAACCCATGTATCCATGGTTTGCAAAAAGGCGAACTTTCACTTGTATAACATTGGCAAAATTCGATCCTATATTGACCTTGATACCACTAAAATGTTAGTAAATGCTTTTGTTATGTCATCCTTAAATTATTGTAATTCATTATTGTATTCTCTTCCTAAAACTCTTGTATGTCAGGTACAGAAAATCCAGAATAAAGCAGCTCGAACTGTGTCTCTCACCAAATCATCTGACCATATTACACCTGTTCCGAAACAGTTACACTGGCTACGGGTTAATCAACGCATTATGTTCAAAATTAACACAATCACTTTCAAATGTTAAACGATCCTTTGGCACCATCCTTTTTATCCGATTTGATTAAGCAATATGTACCTTCTCGTTCCTTACGTTCATCTCATAAAAACCAGCTTGTATGTTCAGTACAAAGGTCAACATTTGGTGAGAGAGCTTTTGTGTACGAAGCACCAAACGAATGGAACAAATTGCCCCTGAAAGTCCAAACTTGGCTTTATTCAAACGACGTCTAAAAACCCTGTTTTTTAACCAAACTTTTAAATAATAATTTAAATTCTTCACTTTTTATCTGTATATTGTATCTTAACTATTCCTTTGTATCATTTTGTGTATTTGTATATACATGAATGTTTTGTTTTGTTTTTCTTATTATTTAACATATCTACATTGTAAAGCGCCACAGAGAAGTCAGACTGACTGGATGTTCAGCGCTATAGAAACGATTATTAATATTATAGAGTGTTAAAAGTATTAAAAAAAATATATATATATTTCAAAATGTCTTTAATCCTTACAAGTCAACTGGGTGCAGACACTGAACAAGGCAGTTAGAGTAGGTTACAGTATGCTAGGCCTATATATAAACCCCAGACTGGTTACCAGCGGTTACTAATAAACAAGTAACAATCCGCCGTACATATCACAGTGAACAGACTCGTAACTATATATCCTTCCGCCACCACAGTCCATTCAAAAATTACTCAAACTAGTCTTACTAAACCAGAGGTATTCAAACACTTGAAACAGTCCGTTCAAAATCAAAAACTACTCTTAGATACCAGACCAGTGGTTCTCAAGCACTTGAAATAGTCCGTTCAAACTAGTCTTACTAAACCAGTTGTACCCAAATACTTTTACACAAATTTCTGATAAATATATTATATCAATAAAATAAAACCAAGTACGAACAATCCGAGCCATTAGTCAAAATTCGAGGTCTTAAAAAACGGTCGAGGCAAAATAGTATAATCAGCAAATGGACTGTTCACCGTGTACAAAATACACGTCAAACAGTAGTAACAGGTGTCTAGAAGAGTAAGCTTACCAAGAGATATGCGACTAAAACTTATAAAACATGCCTTATGGAAGACCAAACAGTTCTTTATTCTGTGTTCTTAGTTGTTTATTCATAGTCCTTAATTCTTATTTCTTCATCTATTGTCGTATTACGACATTTGTACATGTCAGATTTGTAAAATGTATTTTAATAAAAAGATAAAATTTATTTGAGTAAATCAAAAAAAAAAAAAAAAAATCCACATTTACATTATCATAGACATACAACAAAAAACAAATCTCGAACAAATTTCAAAATACAAATCTCCAAATACAAATCTTGCAAACTATTTCTTCAAAAACATTTCTTCAAGCACATTTCTTAAAATTCATTATGACGGCACGACCGGGAATCAACCTGGCATACAATAAGTCACCATACAATACAGAAGAATCAAGCAAGAAAAATCGCTCGATTACCGCGACTTTAGTGAAATCACGTGCATGTTATTTTCCTATAAATATATTGGTTAATATGATCTAGCATTAAATAAAATAAATTGTACATGTTGGTAAAAGTTTTTTATTCGAAAGTTTCATTGATTATGTCACGAGTGGCTCCTGAAAATTAACATAACAAAAACGAGTTGAGTCATTATGTAAAGGCTCCAAATTTATTGGAATAAATTTTTGTACAATTCTGATTATTTTTATTCTCTCTATCGACCGTTCAACATGTATTCTATGCTTTGCAATGTCTTTCGTCAAGGCTTCCGCTTGAGGTGTGAGTTTTTCACGGCCAGTGAGCAATGTCAGGATGATCAAATCTACCTTTCGAGCCTTCAGAACATCTGTAATGATGAACCCCCTATCTGTCATAATTAAATCACCTGGCGCTAGATAATTCAAGAACCCAGATTTTAATACATTGTCTTTGTCTTTGAGCCTTCAAAATTGTTGCTTACAAACATAATTGAATGGCAATTAACACTTTATACGTTGTGTGGGTTTTATAGCTAGAATACAGCTTACCCGGTCTATCAAAATTTCCTGGTCTTTGTGAAAACAACCTCTGTACAATCGATTAAACAACGTATGTTTTTATATTTTTGGAATGACAAGGGGATGTGTTCTTTGGTTTGTTGTCTTGTTGCAAACATGTGCTTCTTGAGTGGGGTGAATTGTTTGCAAAGAACCTGTATCCATGTTAAAACGATACCTGATACTGTTGGCGGGCTCGTCGAAAATCTGTAGGCTAAATCCTCAGCAAGGAATCCTTGTCGGAGACGCATCAGTGTCATTAATAGGGCATTCTTAGGTTATTTAGATATGTATAGCCAGACTCGATGTCTGTTAGGTCTTGATGAAATGGACCAAGGTCAGACTCGTGTTCTGTTAGTACCGACTCACCAGATAAGGGTTCGACCATTTCTTGATGATGCATTTTATGGCCAGACTGTAAAGTGTCCAATTCTTGTTGAAATATTTTTTTGTTAGTTTGTAATGTAATACTATCGTGGACAGTTTCTTCGTTATTGTGTCGAAGTTGTTCATAGTCCGATTGGAATTTGTCGTTATCGATCTTCATTTGGTCCAGTTCTTCCTGTTAGCCCCAGATGACCAGCTCATGCTTTGATTCCATCTCTTGGATTTTGTCTGCATACTTTATGGATTCATGTTCTTTTTATTTCTCGATTTCACTAGAATGCAATGACGCTGACTTCAAGGCGGCGTTTTCGACTTCGAGATCATTTATTTTAGACTTCAAGGTGTGGATTTCATTTTCAAGCTCATCGATTCTTTTGGACGTTCTCAATTCTCTTTCCTTTTCGATTTGTCCATCTAAAGACACAATATATTGACAATATAAATACAAACTACCTATAGAACTACGGAGCCGTAGAGTATAACAAGAACAATTCTTCATCGGGTAACAAGTCATCAAATTATGTAATGTCAGGTCAAGTCATGTCCAGAGGCATATGGGTTGTTTGGTGTTGTAGGACAGGGGCAGATAACATATTATAATATCTACAATAGAGTTACATACATCAACAATAAAGACTAAAATAAAGTTCTATATGAAACTCGATAGATTTAAATCCGATGAATCACCGAACGGCTGCTAATCAATGTCACCTTACCCATCAAATCTATGACAGCAAGGACCCGATTAAAGAGTTTTAAACTTACTCTAATTTCTTTACAACCACAAATTGTTGCCCTGGTTTGTCCTGGTAAACCTGTTCAATATTCTTTTCACATCTTTTTACAAATTATTTATATTTAGGACTGGTGTTGTCATAAAACTTCTGTCCACTGTATTTGGTCTTTCCTTTATAGAAAACTATAATCAACAAAGACGTTAATGTGAAATATACACCTCTGGTTCAACTATATTATATTAATATATGCCCACAGCAGCCATATAAGTTGTCACTGGGGCGTAACTGTTCAATAACTAGATATTTGCAATGTTATTGCACACTTTTGCTGGCTAATTTTAGTTGATTTCATATAGAGAAGTGGGGTGGGTTTTCTGTGCAATAACAACAAGCATGTTGAGCAGTCCTCAGTGTTACAGGTCATTCATAGCACACTTCATTCGTTAACAGGTTTAACATCTCGGCTTACGCTTCGGTGTTTAAACCTGTTAACTCAAGAAAACCGTGCTATAAATATAACTTATATACTGTAGAGGTTATTTAAGTTCTGGTGCTCTGGTTAATGAATTGAAGTCGTTAGACAGTACCATGGGCACAGCCATGCGTTAGAAACGTGGTTACCCGCACTCCTGCGTGCCCATATAAGCACACTTTTGAAATGTAGAGTAGCTTCTGGGCACCTGGTCCATTGCCCGGGGATCAGTCCATGACCCATGCACGTATCCTCTTTATAAGAAAGATAGCGATTAAGTTACTTTAGACACCCAGACATACTTTAAGAGAGGAAGATGTAGCCAGCTCTATCAGTGGACTCCCCCTTCCCAGTTGGTTGTTGTCGAGAAATAGAGAGAATGGCGTTAATTGTAATTTATACTTGTAACCTTTGTAGCCAGCATTTGGCACACAAATGTAGAAACGTATTGTTATTTCTGAGGTAAGATGCAAATTCCCACAACGCCTAAAGTGGAGTCCAAGAAAAACGAAGTACAAACAAAACCAGAGACAATACTAGACGATCACAAAAGCTAGAATATGTGGCAGAGGAGATAGATGAGAGTATGCGTCACATGTTGGATGGCAATGGCAAAAACTGGCGTTTAAGTAGATTATTTAGTATGCCTATGTAGAGTTCCTCCTCTCTCTCCTTTATAGATATGTAACAGTTCCCCTGGTTTAATCTCCTACGCCCACTAACTATCGTCATCGCTTCTAGTGGGGTGTATATTACCGAACGTTAATCTGCTGCGGGTGAATATCAATAGATAGATAACACGTGACAGCGCGATAAGACGTATGTGACTCTGTTATCAGGCTTTTGTCATATGTCAAAGTATTAGCAGTGTGAAGTTGGATAGTTTTTCGTGAACCACCTCGCTAGTCAACTTTTTATTGGGTATTCAAATATGCTGCTAGGCATGTCAATTATCCCCTAGTATTATAAAACACAGAAAAATAACCTCTAGACCAAACATAGTCCACGTGTTACACTATCATTGTCGGATAATCCAAATATGGTAATCCCATGAGTTAGAAACGTGGTTATCTGCTCTCATATGTGCCCATATAAGTATATTGTCTTGAAATCCAGTATAACGTCTGTGCACCTGACCAATCCGTTCAAGGAAGCACCTGGTCAATTTCCCGGGGCTCAAGTATATATATATATTATAGTTTCCTGTATGTAACCTTTGTAGTTTGCTGTTTTCCATATATGAACATAGTAATAACATAAACATATGTGGCTGTAAGATGGCGCCCAGGTGAGGCTGCTTGTGTTTCTGCTCTGTGATGTTTCTTGTTATTTATGCGTGTATGGGACCAGTGGACGTACAGCTTGTTGCAAACGCTTTGGTGCAACTATTTGGATTCTGAATTCGGAAATATATGTGTGTTTAATTATTTGGATTATGCAGTTACGACAGGTTTTCTATAATATTCTATGGTTATCATCAGCTAGGAATTTATTTGAATGCAATCTCATCTCTATTACTCAGCTGTGAAATGTTTCCAGTTCATAATGTTATCCCTTTGTTTAAAGCCAATCAACCGGTGAGACATCTGGTTGAAACAAAGAGAGCTGTCAGGGCTGGGAAAAATAAGCAGAGATCAATTAGGACTATAACCACAGCGAGACAAGATTGACTCATAAAACATAACAGAGGAGTGACAAGATTGACTCATAAAACATAACAGAGGAGTGAACACTAATAACTTAACACCAATAAACATTGGCCCTAAGATAAATAAACCTAACAAAAATACTCGTTTATGCGTTCTAAACTGTAGATCAGTGAGAAATAAAGTCATAGAACCAAATGAATTTATCATTGAAAAAAAACTGGATATATTTGCTCTAACTGAAACTTGGTTAACTGATTCTAATGATCAGACTGCATTGGCTGAACTTGTACCTACAGGATATTCAATACATAGTGTGCCGAGAAATACAAGAGGAGGGGGCGTTGCACTTATCTTCCCATCAACGATTACATCGACTGAACCTAGATTGGAAAAAAAAAGCTTTGAGTGTTTCGATTCCCTTGTTAGTATCAAACAGAAAAAAACTGCGCCTTATAATTATTTATCGCCCGGGGGTTTGGGATGGCCTAGTGGTCTAGAGTGCCGCGCTTCGACCTCTAGCTGGCCGGTCACCTCTGGCTTGCGGCTGTGGTTTCGAGCCCTGGTGTGAGCGTATGTGACATGGAGATAGGGGCGCCTTCTCAACCTCGTGGGTTTCCTCCGGGCACTCCGGTTTCCTCCCACTGTTAAAGATCCCTACGCACATGCGAATTATTGAAATAAAATTAAAACCATGTTAGTCCCGAAATGACCTAGTTTGTGTTGAGTGGACGTTAAACCCCATTTCTCTATATATATTTATCCCCCACCGAATTTCAAACATTCCTAGCAGATGTATCTCATAGTAGTTACGAACTGGAGATTTGAATTTCCATTACGATAAAGATAACGATAAATCGTCTTCAAAAAATATTGTGGACACCCATTCACGGGTGGGACGATTTACCCAATTCTACCCAATACCAACCCAGTACCACCTCAATATCACCACATACTACCCAACACCCGTGAATGGGTGTCCAAAATATTTTTTTTATCTTGAAGACGATTTATTATGGATTATGTACAATTTAATAGCAGCATAACAGCATTATTGATTTAAAATTATAATTTCATGATTACTTTTTCTCTATTTTTTTTGTATGTCATATTATATCAAATTTTCTACCAATTGAGTCAGTGAAATGGGGTTTAACTTCCTACTTTTTTTTCATTGAAAATAGTTTTGAAGAATCAGTTTGTTTACAAAATTATGATGCCAATGTGTACAAATGAGCTTGTTTTTTTGTCCCATCTACACAACTAGACACTGTTCTTTGGCATGCTGTCCCTCCTACATTACCGACTGGGAGAAACCATGCTGCAAAATGCTGCTGAACTTTATTGACTAACACCAGCATACATAATCCTTATATATTCAGATTGGTATTTTTTTTCTTTGGAAAAAATTATAATGAATCAATTTGAATTAAAAAGATCAAGTATGAAGACAGTGATTCTAATATCAAGATTTTTATTTTTGTATGAATATATTTTAAGTGCATCTTTTCTTTTCTGTGAAAATAGATTTGAAGAGTCAGTTTGGTTACAAAAATTATCATGATATTTACAGTGGTCTAGAGTGCCGCGCTTCGACCTCTGGCTTGCGGCTGTGGTTTCGCGCCCTGGTGTGAGCGTATGTGGCATGGAGATAGGGGCGCCTTCTCAACCTCGTGGGTTTCCTCCGGGCACTCAGGTTTCCTCCAATGGCTAAAGACCCCTACGCGCAAGCGAATTATTGAAATAAAAATTTAAAAAACATGTTAGTCCCGAAATGACCTAGTTTGTGTTGAGTGGACGTTAAACCCCATTTCTCTCTCTCTCTCAAATAATGGACCCCAAACAAAAAATTAGTTTTATTTTTGCATCGATAAAATATAAAAAATTATTTATATACGAAAATATTTTGAGTGCATTTTTTTTTCCCTGTGAAAATAGATTTAAAGAATCAGTTGTTACAAAAATACACATGATATTTACATCTGTAAATAATGAACCCAAAACAAAACAGTATTTTCATTTTTACAAAAAATTCAAGAAAATCTGTAGATCGATAAAATATAAAAAAAAAATGAAGTTAAAAAAATACAGTCTTCATGTTATTATTAACTTAATAAATAAAATTGTCTCAAAATTTCCAGTCGGTATTTCAAAATTATTATAAAATAATAACGCCAAATATCAGTTCACCAGCATAGGCTTTGCAATGTACTGCTATAGCCCTGTCCCATAAGGTATGACTATTATCTCCCTTTACGTTACTCTTTACTAATAAAAGATTAAAAACCTCCACGTCTAAGAATTTTATTACTTCCGGAGTTGTTTACCGTGATGCAATGACGTCTCTACTAATGCACGCCAAATCACCGAAAAATCGTCATTATTGTACTGTTTGTTCAAATTATCGAGGGAAAAAGCAAAATGGTCGCTCAGTTACGTTGCATAGGTTTCCAATGAACGATAAAATCAGAACAGCTTGGATACGAAGAATTAAATTGATAAAGAAAGGCTACAAATATAATGACACTCAACGGCTTTGTTCGGAGCACTTTGTTAATGGAATGCACGAACGAAATGTTGTTCCATCGGTGTTCGGCGAAAAAGTCTTCCAAACTAACAGGGTATGAACCGGGTATAGCTAATCTACGCATTGATGTCGAACGTGCAATGGAAAGGGTAAAAAATTTCAGAATTTTACGTGGGGATATACCAATAACCTTGGCCCATTGTGTGTCGAAACTGTGGAAAATATGTGTGCATTTGTCAAATCTCCAACCTCCACTTGTACAGGATGATATGCAAGAGGACTCAATTTACATAACATTTACATAACCAGACCCAAGGTAGAAATACACAATTTTATTGATTATTATTAATAAATCGAATGTATTAAGAAATCTTAGTTACTTTTTCATTTCTTGTTGGTATGCAATATTAATAGAAGAGAGGTTTTCCTCGCTTCACTCTTCGCGAGAAGAGTTCTGGCAAAATGAAATCTATATAAAATAAATTAACATGGTCAAGGCAGCCTTCCCAAAATTTAGCATCAAACTCGATCCTTTCTTTGTGATAATCTTTTAAGGTCCACAAAATGAAATCACACCATTTTGTTTTTGTAATTGCCATTTGTGCCTGCACCTGATAATAATATGAATGAGTTTTTTTAAGTTTCAACTGTCCAGTTTCATATTCACAATAAAACTGTGAGTCCTTTGCGGCTTCCTCTAATGTGGAAAATCTCCATTTATAAGGGCATTTAATTTCTATGACCCCTTCAACTTGACTGTCAATTATTACAAGGCCATCCGGACTTGCTCCCAGGTGCGGATATTCCTCGCAGACACATAATCCACACAACTGCACAATTAAATTGGGATACGTTTCCTTCATACTTTTGAAATATTTAACTCTGGCTGCAGACTCATGGTCACGTCCCCATTTTACAATTTTATTGTCAAAAGGGCAATAATCAAGTATGTTTTTAATAAGAGATATAGCCTCATTTGTTTGTCGACGTTTGCAGACAGTCCCGAAATTTGAAGCTGTTGATCTGCCATGTCTTGCAACACGCCATGTTTTATTGTTTTGTTGGCCACGTGTCATTTTTTCTATTTTGTTGCAAGCATCTTGATTTAACGATAATCTTTCATAGTAGCTCTGAAAGAAGTTGACACATTTGTCACTTTTTAAGTCACAAGTGTCTGCAAAATTAAAATCAATTTTATGTAGTGGTGGCAGTAACACTTTCGGATTTATTCTTGGCACCGAATCTTCCTGTGTGAGTAGCCAAGCAGCATGAGGCGCACATAACCGCAATTTATCTGCAAAAGACCCCAGGTTAATTGCAGTAACTGGTGGCTTTTTAGCAACATTTTCCAATTTGTATTTCTCATCAACTTTTTCAACTGTTTTATTGTCTGTCCACTTGTGTTTTTTAAATGTTATGTTCTGTGACCTTTGGGGACTGAGTTTACGCTTTCGAGGCTGGTTCCATTTGCATTCCTTCGATGTTGATGCATCGGCCTTTTTGTCCGAAATGTCCACCAGGCCGTGCAAAAATGCTGCAATGTGGTTGCAAGATTCTCCTTCTCTAAAATTAATAAAAATATTGATTACTTATTTTTTGAAACAAAAAAAAATAAGGTTGACAACAATATACAAATGAATGAATTTTTTTTTATGGCATGTTAAAACCGTAATCTGGTCATTACTGGTACTTCAAAATAAGTATGACTTCACAATAGCGTGTACATGTATACGACATATTATTATTGTGTATGATAACGAATGATGAAAAGATCATTTTATAAACACAACAATCAAAATATTAATTTATTTACAATAAGATATTATCGAACATTTTATTTATAGTCGGTAAATGATTTTACTAATTACTGATAGTAATGAATAAATTTAATTTCACATACCCAGCACTACAGTCACAGCCAGCAGCATGGACGTGTCCAGTTACTTTTGCCATACAAATCCAAACAGAATAATCTGGTTTCTGTGTCACTGTCTGTGTTGGCAGAGATGGAATCACCTTTGCTTTCACATAGCAGTGTGAATTGTCATGTGAAATGTCATTGTAACACACAGAATGCACATGTCCATCTTCATAAAATACCTTCGCCTTCAATTGGCGTTTGGCATTATTCGGCCCCAAGTCGAGCGTTCTCCGTTTGCTTAAAACCATATAATTGTACAGGTCACTGTTGTTAATCATAGGAATATGTCTAGTATCAGTACTCCAACCATCTTTTAAACTTATGGGATCTGGAAGAACCTCTCCGAGAGGAGAAATAAACCTTTCCAGTCGCCTTTGATGTCCTCTGTTTTCGTCTTCTAAACGCAACTCTTCTAACGGTCTTTTCTTCAAAGAATTTGCACCTATCGCTCGCTTCACTAACTCGGCTTTTTTCCCCATGACGTATTCTCCGCGGTTGCGCAGGTAACTTTTCAATTCAGTCACAGTTAAAAGGTCAAATTCAATTTTATTTGGTTCCGGTTTATCATTTTCATTGTTCGCCGCCATGACACGTAGTTGACAATACACTAGTACTCTACGGAAGTGGCGTAATTTGCTGCTACTCAAGGGAGACAATTTTGCCCAGGGGAGATAAGACCTGACAGGGCTATACGGCCCATAGTATGGGATCTATATTTTAGTACTTTTTAAAAATATAAATACTGAAGTAAAAAATACGGTCTACGTGTTATTATTAGCTTCATAAATACAGGAACGTTGTCTCAATTACAATTATTTCAAAATAATAACATTAAAATCAGCTCACACGACCCGGCTTCATTATAAACAATAGCAAAACCTTCGACCGGAAGTAACTTGAAGGATATTGACTTCGCGCATAATTCATCGTCCAATGACAGAAACTGCAGGGTCAGTTATCCATATTATATACGATCTATGCTTTAACCCACTCTCCTGACGAATTGATACGTTTATTTCTTTTTCAGATTTATGTTTTTAGGGGTAAAGGAATCAGGTAGTCAAGTATTACCGAGATTTAGTTCGGAAAATTAGTGTGAATCTTAAATTATAATGGTACTTTCGAGAGGTCAGGGGCCTATTTCACGACATTTTAACTAAGATAAGATCCAATTTTGGTAATTTGATTGGATAATATTAGATTGATTTTAGTGTTTAGCCAATCAAAATTGAAGTATATACTAAAATTTGGATCTTAAGTTAAAATTTCGTGAAACAGGGTCCTGAAATTTAAACATAAAAAACACATGTTCAGCTTTTATCTTCTTGATAGCTGATCAACAGCTGGCATGTATTCTTTGGATATATGCTTCAGATACCCATTCATCCATTGTAAATCTTCATTCCAGCCTTGTATGACAGGGTCATCTTGTTTGATTATTGATCAAGAATGTCCACACTTGGCGTAGGTGTTTATTAGGCTAATGCCTTGATGGATTTCGAGAAGAGTATTTTCTCCTTTGGTAAAGGGAGATAAGCAATTTGATTGGTAGAGGGTTTTGGACACGATAACTTTTGTTACAGTGATGAATCTTCGAGTATAGCTTCATTAGATATCGTTATCAGAACTAAATTCGGCGATGAGAATTTTTTTGCCTAGGCTAAGGAGTGATAAGCAGTTTGATTGGCAGAATGTTTAAACGTGATGTAGATGCTCATTAGGTGAATGTCTTGACTGAATTCAATGATTTACATTTCATGCTAAAGTTAAGCAGAGGTAAGCAATTTTATTGGTCAATGTTTTTGGTCAAGATAACTTTGATTCTATCTGATAGAGAGTGGAAATCAGTATGATTGTTTGATACTTTCTTAAAAAAAAATAATATGTTATCTATTTATTTTGGGATGTCAGCCTCGCCGTTGGCTTGTTAACCATATTTCTGGGGGGTTTTATTCTTTAGCTGACGGTCGCCTGTCATATCTCGTGGGTTTTCTAACCCTAGGTGCAGGAAGTATTGCATCCGTCTTGTGATCAATGACCGTGATGACATATTGGTCTTCTTCAACCACGGCATCCACTACGTCCTGCACGCACGTGTTTAGAAGGGCGAAGGTCCTCTGTCCACTGTAGAGCAGAACGGACAGGCCAAGATATGCAACTATGTCCCCAAGAAGGCCCTCGACCTTGCAGTTACCGGGGAGTTGGCTAAAATGCCTGGCATTTCCGGCGTTAATAAATCTTTTGACAACTGAAGCTGTAGCCGGTTCCTGCGTTTTCTTTGCAAGTAATTTAATTTGACCCGCCACTTGGCTACAGCCGTTGTCCAAAGAAACATCACCTCGACTTTTACTTCATCAAGATATCTCAAAAACATCATTACTGAACCGATGTACGACAACACGGTCCCGGGTTGAAATTAGGAAGCCAGCATTGTTGGTCTGTACCAACTGTCTTGGAAAGCCGAGGTGCTGTCCAGTCCCGTATAGTGTTATTATATGATAAAGTTGACCAGCATGTTTTTATTTGTGTATTATGCTGGTCAACGATTTTGTTTGAACGAGGCACTCCGTGGTTAAACTGTATTTCACTCCTAAACTGACTCATGATTTCCTCAGACTCCATGGTTAAAGCTCCGCGGACCGGCTGAGCATCATTGTCGGTCTCCGCGTTGGTGGTAGCATTGGGGTCCTCCACCTCAATCGGATGTAGCACTTGCTCATATTCAATACTACCACGCTTTAAACGATGGAATTTCTCCAGATGCTGCCCTATCTTTGTGATGGTCGCTGAGCAACCAGGAAATGGGCAGTGTTGTTATTCGCGTGTACTCTCCTTGTTGGTCGCCAAGAAGCTGGATATATAGGATTATGAGTTTGTCATTTTGCAATTTTTGGCAAGTTAAGTGAAAATTTGAATGCTAAAGTAATTGAATTTCCAATAATGTAAACTTACATCTGACTGGTCAGAAAGTCTTGCTGTCCCCAGATGTATCGAGGTACTAAGATTTTTAATTATTACAAATTCATTTTTAATGATTTTTTTGCTATTTTTTATCCCCACAAATGTATAATTTGATGACTTCTGATGATGTTGCTATATGTGTGAAAGCAATGTCCTTCATAGGCACAACATCGCATAAAACTTTGCCTTTCAAAGTTCCTGTCTATATAAAAAAAGAATTTAACACATGATTATTTTATTATTGATTCAATATACAAATTTTGCTCAAAAGGATAGCCTAACTTCATAGTCTAGCTCTGAAAGTAGGTCTCATTACACTCGCCAGTAATTGCACGGATCCGCCGACCATGTTATTGAATCTTTGGGGAAAGCTGGCTTTCCAGTCAATTTTATAATCAATGTGTGGAATGGCATCCAAATCAGTGCTTATCAGTCATATCCGAGTGACGTCATAATGGGTATTTTCCCTTCAAAATCGCTAGTACCAATTTTTAAACTGAATTCCACATGTTATTGTCAGCTAAGATTTATCAAAATCGTAATAATTTGAATGATATGTCAAATATTTATAATCTGGATGATACCATAAAAATGTAGGCTATATTTAGTCGAAATTTAGAAAATTTCAGTCATCAAGACGGATAAATCTTTTCTTCGGTTCTAATTGTTGGATTACATGGTATTAAACGACGTAATAACAAGCCAACAGTGAGGCTGATGTCCCCGCCAAAATCCCCAAATAAATAGATGACACATATTAATAATCGCACATTTTTTTTTCAAACGTATTGAGCAATCAAACTACACGAAGTGTCATCCAAAAGTATTTTATAAAGAAAAATGCTAAAACCGTCGAGAAAAATGAAAATGTACCCTAGTAGGCGAAAGGCCGAAGAAATTTATCGTTCAAGTTCGTTGCAACAACCCGTGTGGGAGATTTTAATTTTTTAAATTATACGTCTCTTTGTACTAATTTAAAAAACATGATCTCCACACATCCAGCATGTGCCAGTATTTTTTAAAAATGTAATTCTGTTTAACCTAATCACCTAAAAAATAAACTTACACGCTGTAGGAATACGCACTATAATTAATAACGTTACGGCTAGTTCGGTCGATGTGCACTCGGAAACTGTCTAAGTTTGTTGCTGAGTGCCATGTTGACCAGTCAAAATAAAGAAAACTTTTAGCCCCGCTAAAGACATGAGTATCTTTGTTTTTATAACCTTTAATCTATCACACATGTGTTATACAATCAATTATGTATAGACTTTTGGTAGTCAGTCTAGATGCAGTACATGGTCTTTTATTTGTTTGTCTGGGTTTTATGGTCTGTATTTTGTCCTTTATGCTTATAGCACACAGGTTTATTCTATTTTAACCTATCACGTATGTGACGTACAATTATTTAGTAGACGGTTCTTTATTGGATGTAAATGATGATGATAATGATGGTGAGTATTGTGTCGATTGTTTTATGTAAAGAGTAACATTTGTATTTTGAATTAGCGGTATCATGACATAAGTAATAGAGGTATTTTGTATTGCAAAAGCAGTATTAGACATAAGTATACACATAACATCTAATTCTAAATACGATTGACCTCCAAACACGATGCATGCAAAAATTAATTCCACGGTGTTGTGAGAGGACAAGCCCGTCAAGTATTACCTACAGCGGCTTTACGGGGGTAAAGCGTGTCTGGCATCGGGGAAGGGAAAACTGACCGTCTGATGTGGTGGCGGGTCCGAAAACACGGTACATAATCGCCAAATTGTAAGCAGCTGTCAGTTGGATACTCTACCCAATGACTGAAGAGTCATCGCTGTTCGAAATCTTTCACATTTATGCACTTATCACATGTTAGCCGACACCGGTAAATTACAGTATTAATAGCGCGCATTTCCTTTTCATTAGAAATATGATTTACAACGAGTTTGGCTAAAAAAATCGTCCTAATTATATTAAAGCAAAACAACGACAGTGATCTATTAAATTCTCCTTAAGGTCACGTGTATTTACTGTTATTCGCTATTTACTAGATTTTCATTGGCTGAGAGCTCACCGTCTCACTACCTTATTATTGCGAGGACAAAAAATGCTGTCGTTTAGATTATTTGTTTAAAACATTTCTGGCACATTAATTGGAGTGTGGCAGTTCTGTTTACAACCCATTGGGGTTATTTCTCGAGAAATAAATATTAAAACTTCCAACAGCGGTGAGTTGCAACGACTTTTGAAAACTAAGCTAGTTAGAACTCCCCAGTTCTCCGCCTATAGCTATATCAGAATTAAGGTGCGGAAATCCAATAGAGTGGGTCGTAGCAATGAAAAATTATAGGTCGCGTGACGTCAGACCGGTATTTTCCCGTTGGCGTCTTATGTAAACAAACAGTAATTTCTCTTACATTTCGATAATTTTTTAGTCTGAATCTTTGCAGATATCGAGATTGACTTTAAACTAATGCAATACAATTGCTAGTAATATATTTAAATAAAGCAGTAATTCACAATTGAAGATTGAACTTACGGGCTGTCCGATTTCAGGCTAAAATCACGTGACCTGAAACATCTGACTTTATATTTACCGTAAGTTATTTATGTGCCGTTATATAATCGTACAGAAAGACATAAAAATTGTAAAAAAATATACACTTGGCCAATAGGGTTTAGAATTTTAAATCCTAGCCGTGCCCGTGTCATAAAAGATTACTTACTGTAGCGACCGGCGCCTCCGCTAGAGGGCTCAGACAGTGCTGTACACAGCTATGGCCGATTTTCAACCCCACTGTATCTGTTTTTGGGTCATATATTCGCGGAGCTGGTACGGATTTTTGCAACGGAATCTGAGTCGAAAAACGTGTAATTATTTCAGACAAGGGCCAAGCGCGCCTGGAAATATGGTTTATGGTGGATGACATGCGGTAAGTTGCTTTTTATTTTATTGTTGAAGTTTTCTATTATCTTTAAATTGTCCAATACGCGCATATTCGCATGTTGCTTACAATCGCGAATATAAACATTAAATTAGTGATAAAAAATATTGCTGGGGCGGAAACCCCCGTGGAAATTGACAATTCCTGGAAATCTGCACCGTGTCGGCTTCCAAAGGGACGCAACTCCATCACATATATGGGTACAGACCACTGTAAATAGCTTGACTGATTTTGACAAAAAGAAATGGCATCGAGTGACTAGTGTGTATAATTAGACTTATACGTATAATTTGAAATACAGATGTTATTGTTGAAAGTTTAATTAATACAGTCCATTATAATTGGCATCACTACAGTTCCATAAAGGAGCACAAATTGACAAAGAGTCCTGAGATTAAAATATTTACATTTTTATGCCCAGGAGAGTGTATCTTGGGAAGAAAATATATTTGTGCCTGTTGCAAAAGTTATTATTAATAATTTATCAAATTCATATATAATACATAATTTTATTCTTTAAATGTTATCAGATAAATAAGTATATGTTTTTCTTTCTGGGTGTGTTATAGTTTATTACTCTACCCAGTTAATAATTTTTAATGTATCAGCATTATGCATACACGAACAATACCATTTTGGCATGGATAATAATATTGCTATGCTGACTATATAAGCCTTTACATTATATAATTGTTTAAAATCTTACATATTTTCAGTTATTAGTAAGGTAGACCTGTATTTTGGTACCCAGGAGAGTGCCGGTTTGGAGAGAAAATATCTGTTTATATTTACATTAAATTGATCTATTTACTACAGTTACCTATATAAATCATCGATAAATAATTTTCATTCAATTCTTACTTATTTATTATTTTTTTCTATTTTGGGTTGTTTTTTTTGTTATTTTATTTATTTTATTATTTTTTTTATTTTATTTTTTTTTTTGTTTTTTTTTTGGGGGGGGGGGGGCATTATTAATATTATTATATTACGTTATTTTTAATATTCTGACATTGTCAGTTAGCTACATAAATGTTTGATAAATAGTTTTATTTTACTAGTTTAGGTTTATTTAAATTATTTTTACTTTATGGGGTGGTAGTGGTGTCAGGGCAGGGAGGAGAGTATTATAAATTTTATGATATAGAAATATGGGTATGTGGATAAATAATTTTACATTATGTATTTATTTATATGTCTTTCTTTTTTTAATATTTTGTTAACATGTACTTTTGTATTATTATTAATGTTTGAATAATCAGAAACAAAGACTTGTTTAAATATGTTGATTCCATTGTATAATATTGTAAATGATTGTGCCTAATTTATACCCTAAAGTTAAAGTTTACGTACTTTTTCAATCTTCTGTACCGTTATTACAAACATTATAAAATAAACTTCTAGGGCTATATGTGAAGTGTTTGTATGGTTGTGTGGGTGAGTAAATCGGCTTAATTTTGGTGAAATAATTATATCTGTAGGACTTTTGTTTTCTGAGATACGGAGTGGGGTTGAAAATTGAAGCAAAATGGCCAATTTTGCAAACAAGGGGTCTGCCAGTTCGTGTTACTAAACGGATTGTAACTCAGCCAATTCTGCACCGATTTTGATAAATTTGGTGTTGTTACAATACTTAGATGTACAGCTTTCAGAAAATATCACGCTCCTAGAGAAAAAAATAATATTTAAAAATAGCTGCTGATCGCTACTTACTGTTGTAGATGTGGAACTGGCCATGGCTAGTCTTGTGTTTCCTCTCCAAGATATCTGAAAAAGCCCGAAATATATTGACCAATCAGGGCTATTGGAACTTGCCGCAAAGAGCGAAAATGTATGACAAGAATAGAAATATTTCGCTCAAATTTACGCTCAATATACTCTTTGCTCAAAATAAGCCAAATTTGAATTCCGAGAATGGTTTTCAATTTCAAAAGGGTAACGACTTCTAAAGTTGCGAAAAGATAAAGCGTTGATTTCAACTGAATAATAAAAGTTGCAGAAAGGTTGTGCACACTGCGATGAAAAAAAAAACGGCATGTGTTTTAATATTGACTTGCAAAAATAATGCGGGGAGGCTTATTTTATTTATTTATTTATTTATTCTTCAAGTAAAGGTTACAACATGACAACAATAAATTAAAGTACATGAGCTGCATTGTATGATCTGGAAAGAGGCAACAATATAATATATTAAGTTGTGCATATAAAATAAAGGACGTTCTGGAGCATTGTATGATTAGGAATGAGAAATGAGAAGTATGATATTAAGTTGTGCATATAAAATAAAGGACGTTCTGGAGCATTGTATGATTAGGAATGAGAAATGAGAAGTATGATAGGTATGATGTCATGAAGAGACCTTTACTTAGGATAGCCCAAAAAGCTAGACGTAAATAACATCAATTGCTTATTTCCATTGGGGTCCAGGGTTGTCAAGGTCGCGTCAGGTCATCATTAGGAGCCAAAATTTAATAACTAAGCCATCACAGCAATGTATCATAAATAATTAAAAATAGTTAAGTCTACATGTTATACATCAACCAATTTTAGTAGATAATCAAGCATGTAGGCCTATCACAGATTAATTTTGGGTTAACAATAAATACTTCTTGGTTGCAGCTTTAAAGCTGTGTAGTGATTCTAAAGACTTAATATCATTCGGTAAATCGTTCCAGATGCTTATGGCTGTGTAATAAAATGATGTGAACTGATCTCTACCCGCGCATTTTGGAACAGAAAAATTGAATAAACTAGATCTTGTACCGTATTGATGAGTATCTCTAACACATTTGAATTTTGATTTAAGGTATGATGGACAATTATTATGAAAAATCTTATGTACATGGTTTAGTTTTAACTGTTTAACTCGGTTTTCGACATTTAGTACTTTAAAATCTGAATATGAAACATGATCTCTACGTCCAAGCTCATGTATAAATCTAAGAACCTTATTTTGAACAACTTGTAGTTTATTTTTAAGTGATTGATTCACGCCAGAATACCAGGCTGAACAGGCATAATCAAAGTGGCACTGAATAAGTGCAGAACAAAGTAAATTTTTGTTTTTTTTTGCTTAGGCATTTATTGTAGCGAAACAGAAATTTTAATCTTGAGTTTGCTTTTTTAACAATATTGTTAACAATGTCCTCACCAGACAAGTATTTGTCAAAATATACACCCAAATATTTTAGGCTATCCGTTGCCCTTACGGTATGGTTATTGCAGTTTATTGTGAACTGTTTAATATGTCTTAATTTACGTTTAGGCCCAAAGAGAATACATTCGGTTTTACCGAGGTGGAGTGACAGTTTATTATCGATAAGCCATTCTGAACAGGAATCAAGACCACAACTAAGTGTTTGTGAGACGACTTCAGAATTTTGGTCGGAAAATAAAATTGTACTGTCATCAGCGTATAAGATAAGTTTACATTCAGTGGGGATGCTAATAACCATATCGTTTACATAACAAAGAAAAAGCAACGGTCCAAGGATACTACCCTGGGGCACACCACAGGTTATGGGGGCAGGTTCTGATAACGTATCACCAATGTTGACTACTTGTTTCCTGCATGACAGATATGAGTAGAACCAATCAATTGACTGAACGCCCATCAGTTTTAGTTTTTCACATAGTACAGCAGGATCGACAGTGTCAAATGCTTTCTGGAGGTCAAGCATTATCATTCCTGTAAATAGACCTTTTGCATTTTGGTCCTTCAAGTGGTCTAAATAGGCTATCAACTGATAAAAACATCATTAATACTAACATATAAATGGGTAGACTAATTACCGGAATTTATCGGAATCCATTAATAATAACCGGAATTTACTGGAATTTACTTTGAAGATATGAGAATTTACCTGTAAAACTTACAATTTACCATGGGTAGCAGGATTTACCAAACAATACTGAAATCCACCACTATTTCAACTCGCACCACAATAATTTATATTGATATTTAATACTATACCGTTCTTTATGTGGAATTGTCATTTATAATATAAAATCGCAGCTTTTCAGAGTCAAAATGCCCCTCAAAATCAGGGGCGTTTAAAGGTTTATCATGGCGGAGGCTATACTATTTTGAGGGCCATCATTCGCCGGGTCCCGGGGGTCTTGATAGATGATTCCCATACCAGTGCAATGACTGCATCCTCATTCAGTATAGTGGATTCGACAGTATCGGTGTAAAGAAAACGATTGGCGCGGACTCAGGGGCCCTTTCCCTTGGCCAGAGAGGCCCTTTTGTCAGACGAGGGGCTCTTTTGTCTGCCTTTAGGACCTCCTTAACTAGGGTACATTTCATTTTTCTCATCGGTTTTAGCATTTTTCTCTCGTTTTATGTAATCAAATTGTTTGATTTTTTTTTCTCGAGGAGGCTGGCGCCTCCAGCACTTCAGCTATAAAACGTCTTTGCTCAAATTGCGATTTCCAAGCAAGTTTGGGATTCGTAACCAAGGGCATAGCTCGTGTAATACACAAATCTACCCAAAACCACATTATTTCCACATAATATCACATTTGTCACATAATATCACACTTTTGTTTATGGTTTTCACCAAGTCAGTATGGGAGAGAAAGATTGATATTACAGCATATCAACGAATACATAGATCAGTAATTAATTTGAATTGTTAATTTATCTGGATTTTTACTTAATTGTGTAAATACACTTAAAACGCTCACCGCATATTTATATTACTAATTTATATGAATTAATTACGTGTTTATTTAATAATATAACCGTTACACCGTATAGAAGGTCGTGTTCGAATTTCGTGAAAATCGGACCAAAATTGACGGACAAAATGGCCTCCGTTTGTACGCGAAAAGTGTAAAAATATGGTATGTCAAGGTTGTGAACACTGTAGAGGTCACAATATTGAACCGATTTTGATGAAACTTGAAATGCATGTTTATAACTCAAAGATCTTGGTTCATTTTGATATTTGCGCATATCGGATCGTAACATCCTGAATTATGTCCCCTGATTGTACGAAAAATCACGCTTTTAGCTTGTGGATATTATAGAGGTCACAACTTTGAACCGATTTTGATGAAACTTGACATGTATGTTTATAACACAAAGATCTTAGTTCTTTTGATATTTGCACCCATCGGATCTTAACTTCCTGAATTATTGCCCCTGTTTGTCCGAAAAATCACCCTTTTTAGATTGTGGTCCTTCTGAAGGTCAAAATTATTATCCGATTTAAAAAAAACGTTTGATGATATCACCGTTGCTTGGTAATGAAGGTTGAGTTCGAATTTCATGAAAATCAGACTAAAATTGACAGACAAAATGGCCGTCGTTTGTAAAGATATGTTTATCAAGGTTAGGGACCCTACAGAAGTCACAATTCTAATTCGATTTTGATAAAACTTAAAATACATGTTTATAACCTAAAGGTCTTGGTTACATATTTGCGCATATCGGATTGTAACTTCCTGAATTATGGCCCCTGATTGTCCGAAAAATCGCCTTTTATTGCTTGTGGTCCCCCTGGAGGTCGCAATTATTATCCAATTTAAAAAAAAACCATTTGATTATATCACTGTTACACTGCTGCTTGTACGCGAATAGTGTAACAATATTGTATATCAAGTAGATGTCACAATTTTAATTTTATTTTGATGAAACTTGAAACAGAGTTTGAGGTCTTAAGACCAACAAATATATTGATTTTCAATGAATTTTTGATAATTGTACAGCTAAATCCATAATATTAAATTTTTCGTATACTAGACATTAGCATGGGCCAGAACTTTATAAAAAACCAAACAAATTCTAATGATTTTTGATAATTACTTAATATTACTTGTTGACTGCCCGGACGATTTAGCTGCTGGTGGGCGTATGTTTCGTTGCCTGGCAACCTATTTTCTTTAATTCTGATGTCCTGGGCTTTTCGATTCTCCAATGTAAGAGTCCCCACAGCTGCAAGTGACTTGGTAAACAGACCCTTTTGGGGAGATGGATTTGTTGGGGTTATCTTTCCATTTGCTTTTATTAATTCTTTGGTTGTCTTGCCTTTGAGATATGTGGTTTCTATATGTGCTTCTTGTTTTAATAATCTTCTAATTCCAAATCTTCTGATTAACCAGTTTGTGGCCTTCAAATATTCCAAAATTTTCTTGGGGGTCAATACAGGTTCAGTTCCGCGTCCTCGCCTCTCGAAGAAAACCGGCACTGTTGTCTGTTAACCCGGACTTTTTTCGGGCATTTCTAGTTTTGCTCACCTAAATGTCACCGAGCCCTAATAAAACCTTAATTTCCCTTTCTTTTAATTGAATGCCACGAATTTGTACTGAGTTGACTTGGAGCCACTCTACTTTGTGCGACATTTTCGGTCATCGATTATTATTATTTCTGAATGCAGCTGCAACAGTGATTGGATGGTTAAAATTCAGAGTGGGATTTCGGTTACAAAACCAATGGATACTTTTTGAGTTGCTAGCATGGGCTAAATTTACAAAATTTTCTCGGGGAGGGTAAAAACCCCAAACCCACCTACGATTGATTGGTTGCTTGGAATTCGGGTCAGGCAGGTAGGCTATATTGGACCAAATTGAAGTTGCTGTATTCACGGTCTGGAATAGCAGAAAAGGGCGTTTTCGACAGTTAAACTTTCTCCCAACGGTCTCGTCTTCGTGGACTATAAACGATTGATTGGAATTTGAGTCAGCCACCTCAATAAGGCTATAGATGATCACTTTTTAGTTGCTTTGTTCACGGCCTGAAATAGCAGGAAATCATGTTTACAGCCGTCAAACATTCCAAAAATTTCTTGAGGTGTGTGTGTGTGGGGGGGGGGGATACAAGGTAAGCTCCGCTAATTTGCTTCTCCAGGAAGACTGGCGCCATTCTCTGTAAACCCGATTTTTTTCGGGCATTCTGGGTTTTGCCCCCCCCCCCCATAGCTGTCATCGAGCCCGTACGCCTATGTCTTATCTTAAGGACAAGCTATTATATATCATACCAGAGTAGTGTGAAATTAAATCGTGTTTCATTATTCGTCATGTCTCAGCATTAAAAAAAACCCAACAAACTATTTTCAACTATTAATCATTAAAAAACAATCCTTTTACGTTTTAGCATGAATATCGAAGAACAAGACAGAACATGCTTTGTTTTTTGGGGGATGGGAATAAAATTATTATTTTATGCTGATGCATCTTTTATGTATGGCAATTAAATAAAACCAATCACGACCAAGGAGGAAAACACTAACAACGAAATGTAAAATATTATTTGCGTGAATAAAATGAAAGTAACATGTCGACAACAAGTTGATTGCTAAAACCTTTAGATCTAAAATTAACGACCAAATAAAACTTACTGATTTTATTTTCAAACACAGCTGATGCATATAATTTGTTGGGAGAACTCACAAAAAACACAATGTTCAAACGAACACCTGTGAATAGGTATTTGTGTATAAAACAAATGATAAACTCTGTGTTCAACAGTCTAATTGTTTCACGTATTCTTACGCTATATATTATAGTATTATCATCATGCGTGTTATTTTGTGGATTGCAATTGCCTTGACCACTGTTGTGACTGTCTCTGGCGAAAGGAGCGGATGGTTTTGGCCAGGATATGGAAAGATGCGAAATCCAAGATGCATCAGTTGTTCAGAGGTAAAAGAGGCTCATCTGTGTGATGTAACACTACAGATAACAGACCATCAGCATAGGTTGTAGATCTTTTATTGAGAACATGGAATAGACATAGATCGGAAGGAGCTCTATTCAAGTCTGACTTACTGTCAGTTAATTCTGGCTTTATAAAGCATACAGCCATTAAGAATAATGATACATGACAGATTAACTTATTTGGAATTGAGAGTATAGTTTCTATAACTGCACTGCATCTTCCCTTTAATGTCGCGAAGTTCTGCCGAGTGTTAAACACATAGATCATGTGTAGGCTATAAATAACATATAAATAAATAAGATATTTAATGAGATCGTGCCTTTTGTCAAAACGAGCAGAGGTCATTCGTGTGTTGCCCGTAAATAACATATTGAACAGATTAGCAGAAGTTGTATATAGTTGAAAACGTCAAATATAATATAATGTTAAATCTAGCAAAGTTCTATGTAAAAATAACTTTGTCACATTCCTTCATCACCCATGAGTTATGTACCAAAAGGACATAACAAACACAATTGAAAACGTCCAATATAATATAATGTCAAATCTAGCAAAGTTCCATATCACTTTGTCACATTCCTTCATCACCCATGAGTTATGTACCAAAAGGACATAACAAACACCATTCTTACAGGTGGGACACTGTTTCCATCTGTATACATTGATGTTTCACACAATAAAATTACATTACACACGAATTAGGAAGAGCACACGCGATATAACACAGCAAACCTGATATAACAACAGTACGCATGAAATAATAAAAGTACATATGATAAACTTAGAACACACGCGATTATATATATATATATATATATATTTATATTACAAGTCCGGAACAACCTTGGTCCTAGAAGTTTTTGTAGGACGATACCATTCTAAGTGTACACTTTTTGTTACCATTACATTTGGTACTGACATCATAATATTTAATTTTCCACTGGCATCCTTCTTGATAAACTTATGACAAAGTTAATGTCACAGGATTATGTCGTAGTGCTGGTGTGGAATCATCTGTTCCAGCGAACGTATTTCCGTCCTCGGTCTCCGCCGACACCATCTCCTTATGAGCAGCATACGTTGCCCTGACTCTGTCATTTTCGAATTTCTTGGCTAATTGTCCTTGACGAATTTGAAAGTATCGTACCAAAAGATAAGTAACGACACTAATAGTTAAAATGAGCCCAATAATACTTAATACAGAATTTGTGTGAGGCCATGGCTTGTCTACAACTTTAAGAGGCGTGAGTTCTTTGATAAATTTCTTAATAGGTATTTCTATGTGTAGGCTATAAATAACATATAAATAAATAAGATATTTAATGAGATCGTGCCTTTTGTAAAAACGAGCAGAGGTCATTCGTGTGTTGCCCGTAAATAACATATTGAACAGATTAGCAGAAGTTGTATATAGTTGAAAACGTCAAATATAATATAATGTTAAATCTAGCAAAGTTCTATGTAAAAATAACTTTGTCACAGTGAATCCTGCTGCAAAAGTGAGCTTTTTTATTTTTAAATATTTATTTTCTATTTTTATTATTTGTTTTTTTCGACTACACTTTACAGGCAGACTGGAGCACAGTCACTTGAAGAGATTAAAATTTCTTACATTATCCACAACATATAAAAAATATATCACACGCCGCATTGTTTCGAGTCAGTGAAGACCTTTCTTCTCGGATTATTTCACAATTCTCACTTCTTGTAACACGCTCCATCCGTTTTATTGGAGACTAGACTTTAAATAATTCTTATACAACCCCAAATGTCACTAAATTGATCATGTCGTAGCGGTATTATTTACAAATCCAATTTCTGAATAATGAAATAAAATGAAATGGGGGTTTAACGTCCTACGCTTTTGCACCTAACCTGGGCTAATGGAAGACGGGCATTGCCATACAATGTGCTTTGAGGGAAATTTTGCCAGGGCAGCGGCGCTACGGCCTACTCTTATATCGAATTCCAACTGCCAAGGGATCTTTCACGTGCACTTTTTCACGTGCACTTCAATGTGTACACATGACCTCGGTTTTTCGTCCCATCCGAAGGACTAGACAGCTGTTCTTGTCAGGCCCTCCTCCTGCATAACTGACAAGAGGAAATCACGCCGGAAAATCGAGATGAACTTTTCTCTGCCAATGCAGGGATCGAACACCCGACCTCCAGGCTAGCGAACCAGTGCCTTATCCACTTAGCCACCGTGATCCCCTTCTGAATAATGACTTCGTTGGACCGAAAAACGCACAGCATGCCACAGTTCGTTTCTAATCCTTAAGAGGCATTTAGTAACTGGGTAGGACAAAATACTTTATCACCCAATAACACATTTGATAGCTAAACTGCTGTAAAAAAACTGATGTATCATCACTACGCTGTAATGTAATAGATTCAGTAAAAATGAAATCTATACCAAAGAATTATATTTATTTATTTGTGCATGTAAGAAAGGATTGGGTAATAAAAAAATCTCCAACTCGTGTTTTTTTATATTAAAAAATATCAGAGCCTCGTTTTTTTCACTTTATCAACTTGTGTTGATATTTTTTTGATATCAAAAAACACTCGTAGCAGATTCTCTATATAACACATGCTTATGGAAGAACAATTCCTAATGTGCACATGCCTTCATAGTTTACTAATGTGTACATTCCATGATTTTGCTACATGCCTATGGAAGAACAATTACTAATGTGTATATGCCTTGATTAGGTTTATTTTATTCGTGAATCACGTGTATTAATTTGTGAGAATATTGTAATCTATTTGCAGAACGAATTTCAATAAATATGCCATGCGTATATAAACTAGTTTTCTGTTACTAATACGGTTTTTCCCCACTAAACTTGTGCAGCGTGTGTGTCTATTGGGAAGAAATCAATTAGGAGCAAGTAGTTAAGACTGTTGTGTATGGTTGTACAAGAATTAAATAACGTCTAGTGTGCAATAAAACGAATGCTACGTGTATTGTGAGGGAATCGAGGAAGAAATGTCTTTATAGAGAGCCAAAACAATGTGGTGCGTGATATACTTTGTACATTTTGTGGTATCACCGTTATTGAAATACACCACAAAATCCCCTGTTATGATAATGTGAGAAATCTTAACCCCTTCAAGTGAGGTGGGCTGTCGACTTATATAATATAACGTCTACCATGCTTTATCAAATTTAAAACAACATATCCTAAGAATTGTCCATTGTTTGTCGGGGCGGACTGGGACATGACGAGAAAAACGAAACATGTTTGATTCACCATTCCCACACCCAGGCAATTATATTCTCCAGTGGGTGCAATATTCAAAAAAACACTTTTCTATTCAAAAACCGATTTAAAAATGAGCTCCATCGTGGTAAACAAATATTTTTACTACGGTGCAAATTGAAAAGTTTGTGCCAATCCTTTATAACATTTACCATGTGATTAATGTATAACTGTGTAATAATGTAAGAGAAAAACTATCAAAGTTGTTTTATTACACGTAGTTAATATTATTAATTCTAGTAAATGTGTGTCTACCTAACCCATGTAAGAATAATGGTACTTGCTCAATAGTTCATGACGGTTACAGATGCAGTTATACTTTGGCGACGTGAAGTTAGCTTGGTGTTCGTTGTTCAGTATTCGCGAATAACGAACAACGAGCCAGTTTGTTGTTCGGTATTCGCGAACAACGAGCTGGTTGGTTGTTCGGTATTCGAGAATAACGAACGAACAACGAGTTGGTTTGTTGTTCGGTATTCACCAGATATAGAATTAGTAATATAATAAAGGAACCTTTGTAGGGAATACGTCGCAGGTGGCTTTTTATGAGCCTAACTTGATTATAAAACTTCAACCTCTTGGGAAATAGTTTCTAACAACTTCTCTTTCTATCCGAAGAAAGGTCTGTTTCATATTGGCAAATAACGAAAAACGAGCCAGTTTGTTGAGCTTAAAATCCCACTCCCGGCGTATTCCCTACAGATGTTTCTTTATTATATTACTAATTCCATATCTGGTGAATACCGAACAACCAACCAGTTCGTTGTTCGTTATTCGCGAAGTTAAATTCTTTTTCCCAAGACTTTCAAGTTTTAAAACCCAATTGAGCTTAAAAATCCACTCCCGGCGTATTCCCTACAAACGTTTTTTTTATATTACTAATTCAATATCTGGTGAATAACAAACAACAAACCAGCTCGTTGTTCGTTATTCGCGAATACCGAACAAGAAACAACGAACAACAAGCTGGCTTCACGCCGCTTGTATTCCTGGGTATTTAGGAGAACATTGTGATGGTAACATACATATCATATCGTATCATTAATTTCCTGAGAGAGTGGGAGAGAGGGGGGGGGGGTAAGGGTTTAAACTGATTTACCGATATACACTGAAAGATATCGACAAAGAATCCTGATTTGAACGCTGCGCATGTTATCGTTTTAATTTACTTTCGAATATGCACGAGTGGCTAAACCACGTGATTTTGTTAAAATTATGGTTGCTAGGACCGAATCTTCATAATTTGGCATTTATAACCAAAATCAAAATCGTATTACTCCAAATATCAAATATAGGGAAAAGGCATATTTAATTGTAGTGAATGCATGTCTACCTAACCCATGTAAGAATAATGGCACCTGTTCACCATTTGATAACGGTTACAGTTGTAATTGTGCTACTGGATATTTAGGAGAAAACTGTGACGGTAAGTTACGTACATCCTTTATTATCATAATTATTTAGTCCATCTTCATTGACTAGCCAGCAACAAGCTCATTTATGTACAAACCAAACCTGAAATGACTCAAGATGCAGCCTTGTTTGACACCAACAAAAGACTTCACCCATTACACCTAAATTAAATCTTTACACCAATGTAAATTCTTTGTTCCGGTTGCTCAAACCTAAGTTATTTTCACGATCTTAACGGATCGTTATCTTGCTAACGTGTCGTTTGTTAACAGTCCGTTAAATTTATGTTTGTTCATTGACTGAATTTTAAATTTTTAAGCTCAGTGTACAAGTACATATGTAAGGATTTTATAGAAGTTAGTATTAACAAGAAACTGAATACGGGGGACAACTGTGTATTCTGTTCACAAAACTGGATTAAAGACATAAAGATAACTGTAGAATTTACTATAGAAAGCACTATAGAATACTATAGAATTATGGGATTTGCCCTACAGAATATTTGGGACCATTATTTCCTACATGTCTCACAATTCTGCAGAATATTATTGAATTTCATCTGATAGAAAATGGAATAGCCCCCTCCCCCTCCCTAATGCTCAACCTCCTAGCATGTTCTACAGGAAATTACACTGTTCATCTATGACTTTTTGCTTCTGCCCACAAATGCAATCATTAAACAGATAACGGAGCCCAACACCTCCGTTTATTATAACGCCAAGTTTACGTCAGGTTAAAGTTATCAGGGCTTCCAGCAACAATCTTTCTCTCCGTTACAGTTAATGACCCAATACCTCCATGTTAACGGATCGTTAAAAGTTAACAGGGCTTTGAGCAACAGGCCCCAGGTAATTATGCTCTAACAATGTATCGATTGATTCCGACAGAGGCTCACCTGAATTAAGAAAAACCTCGCATATAATCCGATATGTGTATATAACACTTCCATGCATTCAATCGACCTCCATTACATATCGAAGCATTTTACAAACATGTTATACGAAATTGGTGCGAATAGTTAGCTTAATTCCCTGGTAATTGTTAACTCGCTCATTTTCACCCCTCACTGTCTCACATACATGATCGCTATCATATGCGAGGTCTTCATTTTAGTTAATCCATGTGATGTATACGACCCCTGTGTAAATAATGGCAAATGTTATCCATCAGAATTTGGTGTGAATTGTAGCTGTCCTCTTGGATTTATAGGCGAATACTGCCAAGGTAAGCTTGTACTAACTTGTTCCCTTATTAACTTACATATATTCTTACACTGTACAAATACAGTTTTATAGTGACATAGAAAGGCTAGGATGAATGTTCTGTTTGCTGTACTGTCGCCTTAAAATGAATTCAGGTCACTAGTACAATTCGAACGTCCGGCTGCATGTCTGTCCGTCACATATTCTGGACATAATGACCCTGCTTTTAATTGAGATCTAATTCGATTTGCTTGATATTCATACAATGTTTATGCTCATAAGACGAACAATAATGTTGATTTTCACCAAATTAGATTTATTACTATCAGAGTTATCTCATATCTTCACGTTTTCCTTTCGAATCATGCTGATTCAGTCTGTTGGTTTCTGTGATTTGTCGAGACATGGCCAAACACCCCACCCCACCCCTTCCTTTCGAATCAACATGATTCAGTCTGTTGGTTTCTGTGATTTGTCGAGACATGACTATCCACCCTCCACCCCACGCCACCCCACCCCTTCCTTTCGAATCATCATGATTCAGCCTGTTGGTTTCTGTGATCATGTGGGCCTAATCGCCGCCTTTTACTGATTTAGAAAATTGCAGCACAACCACAATTAAAGATGGTGAGGAAACATCATTTTGTCATTTTAATTAAAATGCCACGTTGACATGGATTTTTGTTCCTATTTCAGATTCTGAAGACACAACACCAGTTAAAGAAGGTGAGAAAAATCATATAGTATATACATGTTTTACTATGATTTACCTAATGGTAGTCATGTTGTAGACGTGTAAATCTCACGTTGCTATTCGAAATACAAAATTTCAATTGATACAATAACCGATTTTTTTGATATCTGGAACATGCCAGACATGGACAATGTGTTGTTAGTTGTGTCTCTCTATTGACTATTCATTTTTCCAGATGGTGAATCATATGACCTGTTACTGCGATTAACATCCAGTGCACAGTGTTTTATAGGTGTTTATTTGTAATAACAACTTTATAATATTATTTTACAGTGAGAGAATGTAACGTGACAAAGTGTAGGGTCAGTGGAGGAGCGTGTACCACACAAAGATGTTATACCGATGGTAAGATACCTATAGTCTTCTAAAACAATCCAGTTATGTATTACCCAAATAACAGTGAAATAACTATAATGTTGTATATACCACATGATACAATTAATAAATGAAATGAACTGGGGTTTAACGTCCTACTCTTTTGCACCTAGCATGGGCTAATGTAAGACGGGCATATGCCATACAGTGTGCTCTGGGGGAAATTTTGCCCGGGTAGCGGCGCTACGGTCTACTCATATATCGAATTCCAACTGCCAAGGGATCTTTTACGTGCACTCCAAACCTCGGTTTTTGTCCCATCCGCACGACTAGGCAGCTGTCCTTGTCAGGTCCTCCTTCTGCATCACTGACAAGGGGAAATCACGCCGGAAAATCGAGATAAACTTTCTCGGCCAGTGCAGGGATCGAACACCCGACCTCCATGCTAGCGAAACAGCGCCTAATCCAAGATGCAATTAATAATAATAATGTATATTTGTAATGCGCTTAGTAATCCATCAATATACGCATACTCAAAGCGCAGTATTTAAAGAGTCTCTCGTCAATAAAAACACATATAAACAATCTGTTTCTAAACCGGATAATAGAGTTTAAACAAATGAGTTTTAAGTTGTGAATTAAAGATTGTGAATGTCTGAGATTCTTTAATGTTTACTGGTAACTGATTCCAAAGGCGAGGTGCAGCAGCACTGAAACTCTTATCACCAAATTGTTTTAGTTTTGTTTTGGGAACAGCAAGCGTATTTTTGTCATACGACCTTTGGGTTTACAGTTTGTCAAAAGTTCAGGCAAATATAAGGGAGCAAGATTATTTTGACATTGATACACTAATGACAGAACTTTATACTGAATCCGGGGTTCGACAGGCAACCAGTGAAGAGACTTTTAACATTGAAGTTATGGATGAATATTTTGAAGTTCTTGTAAAAATTTTGGCAGCAATGTTCTGGATTCTCTGTAATTTATTTGCAAGTGTGTGGGTGAGCCCGAAGAGCAGACTGTTTGCATAATCAATACGGGACAGGATTAGCGTATGAACTAGTGTTTTAGCAGTATCAGTCGTGATCAGGTGGCGAATGCTTCTGATGCAATGTATATGATAGAAACATATACGGCACAATTCATCAACGTGAGTTTCCACAGAAAGTGTTGTTTTCTAGGAAAACACCAAGGGTTTTCAGACTGACAGAGAAGTCGATCATTGAATCCCCAATTGTTGTTTTATTTTCTGTTATTTTCCGTAGTTTTTTAAAGGTTTCAACTAACATAGTTTTAGTTTTTCCATCATTTAATTTTAGACTGTTGTTTGTCGTCCAGGACTTAATGGACTGCGAACATGCAGTGTGTGATTGAAAACGTCGACTAGCTGTGTATCATCGGCGTAGGAGTAATGTTGGATACAATGTTGGTCAGTAATAATACCAAGGGGCGTAATGTATAGTACAAATAATACAGGACCAAGCACTGATCCCCGTGGCACCCCACAGGACAAAGTAATATCATCTGATTTTTCTTTGTTGACCAGAACAGACTAGGTTCTATTTCTCAGATATGATGAAAACCATGCTGGAGATGTACCGGATATATTAAAATTTCTATGCAGATGATTCAAAAGAATTTTATGATCAACAGTATCAAAAGCTGCTGATAGATCAATGAAGATTAAAGAAGCTGTTTTACCATCATCAACAGCACATCGCAGATCATTTACTACTCTAAAAAGTGTAATTCTGTGCTGTGGTTGGGTCGATATGCAGACGGAATCTTATATTAAGCGCTTTCTCCACAATTTTCGATAGAAAGAGCATGTGGTTTTCTTTGCTGATTTGATGATATTCTTGATATCATTTTCACTGAATGGTTCAAAGTGTGAGAATCGTTCACAATCAGGTTTTACAATATTTATAAAAGTATCTGTCTGAGAATTCCTGTCAAGTTGAACAATTCTATCAATGAAAAAATCTGAGAATTTATTAGCAATTTGAGAGTTGTTATCAGAGTCCGGCAATTTTGATACGGATTTCTTGCCTAAAAGTGATTTCATAAACCGACGGTATTGGGCAGGATTGTTTTGACAAATAGCTAGTTTTGCTCTGCCATAACGGATTTTTACAGCTCGAATGGCCTGATTGGCATGGTTTCGAGCAGACTTATAAATCTGAATATGAACCTCCAGATGGCTAGATTTCCGCCACTGTCTTTCAGCTTGCCTGCGTTCCCTCTTCGCCAAATGTATCTCCTCATTGTACCATAATGAACCTGGTCGAGTGACGACTTTTCTTGTGACAAGTGGTGCATGTTCATCTAGAATACCAGATAGAGTCACATTGTATAAATCAGTTAGATCATTGGGGTCACCGGGGGGGGGGGTGGTGGCTACAAATCAGGTCAGAGGATCTGAGATCATTCAACAACTGTTCTCTACTGATGTCATTTAAGTTCCGACACAATTGAAGAACAGCGTCTTGTTTGGGTTTAGTCATATTCCATAACATGGTAATGAAATAATGGTCCGATATTTGTATTTCACGTACTTCGACATGTTCAATCACATTACAGCTATCTGGGGTAATAACCCAGTCCAAAATATGACCTGATTTATGAGTTGAAGTTATTATATGTTGATTTAAACTATGAGTCTTTAATAGTTTGATAGCCTTTTTAGAAGGTAAATTTTGGGGATCATCAAAGTGGATGTTGAAGTCTCACAGAAACAATGTATTTGTTTTATGATTAGTTAATAGGGCCTCGAATTTTATTCTTTTTGATGGTGGTGGCCGGTAATTACACACTACATGAACACTGACTTTCATATTAAGTGACTCAAAAGTTTTATAGGTATCAAACTGTTTCAAGAATTCAACATTAAGAGAACTGTGAAAGATTATAGCTATATGGAATTTATAAAATGGTATTTAAATTCCATCATATAATTTGTGGATTAACGAGACATATTCCCTGGATTTCTTCGTCAAATGTCATTTGTTTAATCATTTGTATACACTCATATTTTCATGTGGACGTGTGAGTAGGTAAATCAGTACATGTATAAATAGATATATAAGTATATCTTACATGTAACCTGTAATTTGATGGTATTTTTCAGTTAGCAATTGTAGTGGTAAAGCCTGTAATCCCGGCCAAGACTGTATTGATGATACTTGTATGTTCAGTAGTAAGTATAACATGTTACCTTTCTGTTGATTAAGTTAGACAATTTTATTACCGTAGCTCGAAATTGAATTGCTAACGAACTTACAAACAGCTAAATGGCATTAGACCGTTACCCTTAAAGGGACAATCTCGATAAGAACAGAGTCTCAAAAATTAAAGTCCGAGTATTTATGAAATTTATGGACCAAAATATAGCGGCATGGTGTATTTACCTTGTCTCAAAACTTCAGCTCAAAATATTGAGTCGTTTGGATGTGAACGTCAACACTGCTTATCCGGACACGTAACCCTTTTAAGATTTCGGGTCAATTTTTTCATTGGGTGACCTGATAATTGATTAATGTTTCTTGAGAGGTCTATACAGTGAATGACCCATGCCCTGTAATTGATAACAAAAGGTAAATTTCACCTACATATTATGTTTAAAGATAAAAAGTCTGGTTTTATCCAGATACTGTATAATAAAACGTTCTCCATTTCCAGATGAAGACTGTCAGGTTTAAGTTATTTACAAGCGTATCACAAATATCGGGTTAGTAGGTGGGCCTTAGGTTATGGATTTTAAAAGATTTTAACACATAATTAAGCAGTTTTATTCCCCAAAAAGTTATCGGGATTGACACTTTAACTTTACAAACAGATGAATTGGAACTCGAGTTTAAATACAATAAAATTAGTGAAAAGTATCACCAAAACTCTCCAACATTGTCAAGACTTTATAAAATCTTGAAATCGGGGTAAAAACTACAAACTGTTGATATTGTAACTATGATTGAATAAATTCAATAACGGATTCATGATATACATGTTTCAACACAATCCGTGAATTAGAGTGGGAGTGGATGGTTGAGGGTTAGCACGTGGGGGCTGTAACATAAAGTCTGTTATTTGGTCAACTGTCGTGGTTTCGAATCCCCAGTGTACGTGACAAGGAGTAGGGTCGCCTGTCCAATCTCATGGGTTTTCTCCGGGTCATCCGGTTTCCTCCGACTGCTAAGGAACCCTACGCGCAAGCAAATTATAGAAATAAAATTAAAACCATATATTAGTCCCAAAATGACCTAGTTTGTGTCAAGTGGACGTTAAACTCCATTTCTCCCCCCCTTTCACCTACAAAATGTTTACCGTTAATTTAGTCTTATATACATGTTTTATATTTCAGATGACAATTGTAACATTGAAATAGATCGCATATATTACTCATGTGAATCTAAAGGTATGTTGTTTATTTTATTCACTGCGAGTTTGATAATATTTAGTTGATCTACAGTCATGGAACCAGTACATGTTGGCATGTTAGGAATTATATGATGAAAGGAATGACGAAATACACTATTAAAACTGGAATGTTATCATCAATGTAACAACATGGAGAAAAACTGTTGATAGCTATATCTATGTTTAAACCTAGATGAGAGAAATTGTATATAAAGTTCAATTGTTTCAGGTGATCAATGTGGGGATGGTCAATACTGTATTGATAGTGAAACTAAATGTGTAAACGACACGTGTCGATGTAAGTATAATATAGATATATGTATTGATCCTTCAACATTTAGTAACACTATCCTATGTCAGATGATTTTTCAAATGTTGTACTTTGTCTACCAGATCATGTTAGCCTTCCGTATTATGAAAGCACAGTGATGTAGTGTAAATTATCTTTATTATAGCTACATACGGATGTTCCAACCCAACAGATGGAAAATGCGGTGGCTTTGATTCTGGCACTTGTTCGGATGGTGCTTGTTTCGGTAAATATTATTTATATTATAGACATAGACTCAATTTTACAACCAGTTATATTTATATATTCTATAGACAGTAGGTCATTTATTCAAACCTGATGTATTTATATATTTTAAGTATGGTATTTCTAGAAATCTGTAAATGTAACACATTTCTATTGCTGTGCGATGAATATAACTGGTGAGGATAAGACATCATGCAATAAGGTCTATAATAAACATTAGTTTTTGATTATATGGCCTGCTATCCATACATGTAGGTATTGCTTTACGCAGCTATAACACCCGCCTCAGTCCGGTAGCCGATCGACAAACCTGGAAATATAGTCCACCTAATGTTTTTTGATGGTCGCCATGAGGTATTTTCTGGTTATTTAGTTGAGTAAAATTTGTGGCGGATTCTCTCGGATCTCGCCTTGAAGGTGGTTTCTTTAAGAAGTTGATCCACTGAATCCAGTGAGCTTGGTTATTCTTCCTAAAATTAACGGCTAATTCCGCTAGGGGTTCAAATTCAAAATGGATTCTCATTTTGGCGGGGACTAATAACGTTCCCTAAAAAGGTGTGTAATATATTAAAAAATAGATTATAGCTGGATTATATATACATATATTAGATATGTGTAGATTCTGAATCCGGACAATGCCACCCTGACACCCTTGAAGAAATTGTGATATTCAGGATGGCCGCCATGAGGTATTTTCTGGTTATTTATTGGGGTAAACTTTGTGACATTTTCTCTTTGACCTTGCTTTGAAGGTGGGATCTATAAGAATTGACGCACTGAATCCAACGACCTTGGATATTCCCCCTAATGGTGACGGTTACTCTGCTAAGGGGGAGAGGGGCAAAATAAAAATGGGGGCTCATTTTGGCGGGAAACTGGTAAAGTTCCATAAGAAAGGTGTGTAATATATTGAAATATAGGTTTTAGGATTATATATCTTCGATATGTGTAGATTCAGAATTTTGTGTATTTTCAGTAGTATGATAGACCTGTATTTTTATGCCCAGGGGATTGTATCTTGGGAAGAAAATATTTATATTTGGCAAGACATAACAATATTAGCAACGTGATCATGTAATACCACAAACTACAGGTTTCGGTGTTCGCCTAGTTTATGACCGCCGCAATGGGCAATGGCCAAACGAAACGCCAATATGGTGCCCAAATTTGACGAAATAGCTAAGTTTAGGAAGAAAATGGTAAGAGTACTACAGAATGAGCGTTAAACTACCGCGAAGACACTTTACTCCCTGTCTTCTTATAAGAACACAAAAGCTTCACAGCCAAACACAATCCACCATTGGACCATAGTCGAAAGCAAATGTTGCTAAAAGTTAACTGGTGCCTACTTCTGATATAATAGTGCAGCTACACGTTCACTCTGGGCCGGATGAGTGTTTCTTTTTGGTTATAAGACTCAATAGTGAAGTCAACATGTATGAATAATACCATTTGTCCAAGGACATGGGAATACGGTGATGCAATATACATGTGTACAATGACCAGAAGACTGATAATGTCGGGTTTGAGAACCATATATTGTCGTTTATTTCGATCATAGGACATCAGCTGTCCAGATATGAATTCAGTGATCCCGAAAACCTATAGTTTGACGTATGACACTGTCTCATTACTAACATCGAAATGTCACGCCAAATATGGTTACCATTTTGAATATGAGCTCGGCCCCGAATAACTTTGGTCGGCACATGTTTTTATATTTAAATCTGAAATAACTGACACCAAAAACTTATATTTAAATATATTGCGCACTTTTGAGAGAACTTTGTGAGTTTCCCGCCAAAATGAGCCTCCATTTAGAATTTGGACCCCAAGCGGAATTAACCGTTACCTTTGGAGGAATGCCCAAGCTCACATGATTCATAGGGTCGAGTTCTTATAGAAACCACCTTCAAACCGAGGGCTGAGAGTATCTGTCACAAATTTTACCCCACTGAATAAACAGAAAATGCCTCCTGGCGGCCATCTTGAGTATTTAAATTTCCTCAAGGGTGTCATTCAGATTGTGAATCTACACTGGAGATACATAATCCACCAAAAACCTATATTTCAGTATATTACACACCTTGTTGAGGAACTCCTGGAACCTTTGAGTTTTCCGCCAAAAAGAGCCTCCATTTTGAATTTTGCCCTCTAGCTTGATTAGCCATCACTTTTTGGAGTAATACCCAAGCTCATTGGATTCAACAGGTCGAATTCATACAAAAAATAACCTTTAAATCATGGTCCCAGAGAATTTTACCCCATTGAATAACAAGAAAATGTGTTATGGCGGCCATCTTGAATATTTAAATTTCCACAAGGGTGCCAGGGTGGTATCATCCGGATTCTGAATCTGCACACATTGAAGATATATAATCCAACAAAAAACATAAGATGGACTATATTTCCATGTTAAGCCTTAAAATGGGATTTGGCTGCCGGACTACCTGGTCGAAATAAAACTTGGAGAATTAGTCCTGAAGGCACCTAACCTAATCATTAGTGTTAGGTGTTGAGGGTGTGTTACTACCCCATCTCCCCACCCCATCTGCTGGGCTGCACATATGTTTTGAAAGATAGTTTGATATTGTTGTGTGTAATGTTATGTTCCTTATATTCATAGCATCGTGTGTCAAAGAGGAAGATTGTAATGGTTTGCCATGTGAAGGTGGATACTGTGCAGGTAAAATATTCACTATTCTATTTATAATTACCTATCAATATCACCTGATTTTTTTTTATATCTACAGCTAACAAAAACATAATTTGAACTCTGCATCGGTATTGGTTTCCCTTTGTCAGTCATGCAGGACGAAGGGCCTGACTAGGACAGCTGTCTAGTCATTCGGATGGGACGGAAAACCGAGGACCCGTGTACACATTGGCGCACATAAAAAAATCCCTTTGTAATTGGAATTCGATATAAAAGTAGCAGTAGCGCCGCTACACGGGCAAAATGTCCCTCATGGCACACTGTATGATTTACCCCCACTATGCCAGTTCCTTTGTTAAGGGATTAATTGACAATTAACGGTACAACAATGGGGATAAGTTAGGATTAATTAAGGGTCTATCAAAGGATTAAAACAGTTCACTGAAAGACAGTTCTATTCAATACTTTATCCCATTTCACATCCACTTCATAGAGGCGCTGCTTTCCAGTTACCAGTCCATCATCCAACTCCCGGAATTTCCCTTTTCTGGCCTTCATAGAGGCACCAGCAGCAAGCTGTTTCATGGTCACGCCAAAGAAAGCTTGTTTTTGCTTTATGAGGTGGATGAAGGATAGATGTGAGGGTGGTTGGTTACAAGTTTGTTTATTTTTGAATGTCACTCCTGAACGTGACGTAATCTGTGAATTTTTTAAAATTATAAATGTAATTCGATAATCATTAACTGTTCAGGGATTAAAAACTGCCATAGTGGGGTGACCCAGACTTTATCGTATGCCCGCCTTCAATAGTCCAGGTCAGGAGCAGAACAGTAGGACGTTAAACTCCATTTCACCAAATCGATGTCTGTCCGACAATGGCTGTCAGTTATTAAGTAAACATAAATGACTGATTTCTGCAAACGATTGTGTTAGAAATTATCATGTTTGGACAAAATGGTGTGATAAAATGTCATGTTACTTTTGAGTCAACTCGTGGATAAAGTCTTTGGTTAATACAGGGATAATTCGGCCACTGAAACTGAACCAATGTGGCATCGTCAAACACCTGTTTCAATCCATTAAAATTTTCTTGATTTACAATATTTGTATAATATATTGGTTTTACAACGAATCTTGTTTTCTTATATACACAGTAAGTCAATGTTATGACCAGGAACGAGTTTCATGGCAACTTGTTTATTGATAATATATAAACCATGTTTTGGATTTTACAGGTATTAGATGCGGAGAATCGTATTGTGACCTGACCGCAATGTAGTTTGTGTTGTACACAGACAAACTTTTATTAGATTCAATAAAATAAATTGTTTTATTTTATGATCAGTAGTGGAATACCGCGTTTTATCAGGGAAATAAAAGTGTTATTCCACTGGCTAGCAGTAGTCCATGTTGTTTTACCTAAAATGATTGTAAAATCGTAAATTAAATAGAACATTCATCGTTTTGTCGTGAATAACATATTTTATTTCATCTCTAAGCAAGAAAACGTTTATATAAGTTTTCTTGCTTCTCGATGAAATAAAATATGTTATTCACTCTAAAACGACAAATATCCTCTATATATTTAGACCACTGATATATTATAATATTTAGACACTTCTTTAATTAAAAGCTATTTAGTTCTTTCTTTATTAATATAATTCAAAGCCAACAATATATTTATCTTAACCGAGAACAAGAATATATTAATATGTACTTCTTACTTCTTGAAAACAACTAGATACCAACAAATAAAAAGTATTAAAGTATAACCTACATTGCAAAATAAACAGATTTTATGTTTAAAATATCTTTGTTTGTTGTTTATTTTGTTTTCTTCATGTTGCTGTGTTTGTCAGTCATCCATATCGTCTTTACTTTGATAACATTAAATCGGCGTAGTGTAGACGGAAAAACCACTGCCTGGGCAAAATTACCCTATAGTTCGTTCCCTTTTTAAGCTCAACTTCATATCTTTTTTAAGATTTAAACTTTAAAACATCTCGCAAAGGCATATTTTTATCACTTTAAAAAGTGATACGATTTGTCCAAAACCAACCAATATGAGCCTTCGAGACACTTTTAAACCTATAATTAACCGTCAATCTCCTTGATCTTTGGGATATATTCTATGGCCAGAATAATTGCGGTCTGAAAGTCGAGGCAGCTTTGAATATATACAGGGGAATTGGGGGTTATTCTTCTGAAAGTTTTTCTTTAAGCCCGTAACGGGCCATTCTTCTTGGAAGGTTATTTTGTCCAAGATATAATGTTTTTCATCCTGGAATTCTGAGGTATTCTCATTTTACGTACATGTAAACAAAGACGGGCCGTTAACAAACATGTAAACAAAGTCCTCAACTTCGGGTATGCGGGGGAAGAGAGACTTCAGAAAAAAAAAACTCGACCTGTGAGCTTCGGTTTTTCTTTCTCCCCCCCACCTCATTATAACCTCAGTCTCGTGCTTTATCCTACACATAATCATGGCGATGTAATCATTGACACAACTCAATATGTTAATTTGAGTTGAATCAGATTTTGTTGCTTGCCCGATAAATGTTGGGAAGGAAAGACCATAGGCCATGCATGATTTTGTAGGGATCAGACCACTTGAGAGAATGACCTTAAGAGGCCCCGAGGCAGCACACAGTTACAAAAATACATAATAAACGCACCGAGGACTGTGAGATACACGCTACCATGTACACTACTAACTCAAAGGCTTAAAGTAAAGAGGCCTAAATCTAACATGATACCTAATACAATCCGATTGATATTTATGGCATACGAAAACATCCAGTGACGACAACATATAGTGGAATAAAATGTAATAATAATACTGTGGTACACTGTAATTAACAAATAAAATACACTGACAATAAAAAACAAGAAGATAAACAATATGAAATGACAAGAATATAATAAAGCACATCAAAAATCCATACAATTCATACATTTATCGTCGATTATGGAAATAGTTTGACTCTCAAAGGCAGTATATAAGAGAAATAAACCCACGATGAGCCGAGCCTTCTTGTTGACAAAAACAACGTGGCGTCAACAACAAACAACAAGACGAGAAGGAGGCGTACTCTACGACTGATCATATCACTTTGCCTGCTTCTAATAACTACAGGAGGAATTGAAGCAAAAATATCGACAGGCGGAGAACTCATCGTCGCAGACCAGTACTCTGAACAAATGTCAACAATGAAAGTGATGTTTGAAAAACTTTCTGCTCTAATCACAAACAGCACTGATGACCTGAAAACAGAAATAGCAAGTCTGAGAATTGAGGTAACCGAAAACCATAGCGTCCTGAATGACAGAATTGAAGCGCCTTAGAAAGGGAAAATAAAAGCTTGGTGAATAAACTAAGGAACATAGACAATAATAACGGAAAAAAGAATTTGATATTCTGGGGATTTGATGAAAAAAATGAAAATCAGCTGGAGAATTCAGAAGAAAGAATCCGGAGATTTTGGTTAACACTTTAGAGATAGAATCTGGTTTAACTGATGAAAGTCTACCCATTGATAGATGCATGGGATTGGGAAGAAAGAAGACAAAGGCCAATATTAGTACAGAAGACTCAAGTCAGATAAGTGAAGAAAAAGCAAAAAATCCCAAACCCCGAGGTATCCTCGTACAGTTTAAGCGCTTAAAACATAAAGAACTTATTCTTTCTGCAGCAAAAATACATTTGAAAAATAAACCTAATGTAAATGTTAGGGTCAGTGAAGATTATAGCCAAGATGTTAGAGATATGAGAAAAGGGCTTGTTAAGCACATAAATGAACCTAAAACAAAAAACCCAAACATAAAAGTGAAACTCAAATTTTATAGATTATTCATAGGGCATGAAGTTTTCAAATATAACATTGAGAATAAGTCTGTGTATAAAGTCGGTGGTGCAAAATGATGGTTAGGCCAGGGTCCAAGCACTCAATGTAATGATGTAAATAGTTATTATGATATCAATTTCATAACATGGAATATATGTGGATTACAGAGACTCAAGAGTAGACCAGACGTAATACAGCGGCTGTATGAGTATGACTGCATTTGTTTACTAGAGACATGGGCTGCAGAACAAAATGAATGTGATGGGATATTTAAAGACTATACAGTATTCTCAAATATTGGTCTTAAACATTCTAAATTTGGTATCACACCTCACGGCATGTGTATCTGTGAGAAATAAACTGAAGAAGTTTATTAAGAAAGTAATTATAAATCATTGTAGTATTATTATTATCTTTAATCAAATTTAGTTTCAGACGGGAAATGATGTTCTATGATGTTTCTCATATGTACCCCCGAAAAAACTATTATCAACAGATGCACGATGGGAACTGTAATGGTATAGATATTATAGAAAATGATATTAACGAAATTACTGAAAATCATGCTGAAGATTTAGATATATTTCTATGTGGGGATCTAAATTCGAGGACAGGAACATTAAGTGACTATGTTGACAAACATGAGGATAAATTCCTCCCACTAGCATATGCATCCAATAACAGTTATGATACTGAATCTAGAAACTCCCGAGACCAAACGATGAACACCTTTGGCAGGTATCTCATAGAACTGAGTAAAAAGCTAAACATTCACATTGTAAATGACAGGGTAAAGGGAGATAACTTAGGGGAATTTACATATATGTCCCATCTCGGTAAAAGTCTAATAGATTATTACATTGTTTCATCATCACTGTTGAATAATATAAATCATATGTATGTTTCAGACATTGATATCTCAGATCACTTCCCAATCATATGTAGTATAAACTCATCCTGTATTAAGTCTGGAAATCCAAATGTGCTAAATCAAAGATTAAAATACAAGTGGGATGTACAACATCTGTCACAATTTACACTATAAACCTCAGAATGCCACGTTTGGCATTTTTGTCCAAACGTCGCTAAAACGTATCAATAATTTTGCCACGAATTTGCCACGGTGTAACGTAGTAAAAAAAATGCCACGTTTTTCTGGAGTGCTGAAACGTAGCTTTTTAGATTGCCATGATTTTGAAACGAGGTATTTTGTCCAGAACGAGGCTGGGTAAACAATGCCACGTTTTCAAAACGTGGTTTTCTTCACGATAATTATTACCGGTACTTGCTATCAACATTTAGAGTCACAAAAATTAATGTTCCGATTAACGTGAATAATTGCAGATCTACAAATTAGATTATTTATTGGGATATCACGTGGTTAATAATGATGGTTTAATTCACTGGAATTCTATTGTGTATAATAAACATGACATTTTGTGGTTCTTCATATGTTAGATTAAATAAACACTAATGTCTTCTCTGCGATATCAGTTTGGTGGAAGCAGAGTCAAATAAAGCTATTTCACACTTATCGTCGTTAATTAGTTTATGGGTTCAATCAGGTATCACCGCAGTCGCTACTTAAAACTTATATATAGGTCAATGTTTTCAAGGAGTCTCATCAATCAACCATGACAATATGGTCACCTATTTTGACTGTATATACGAAATTGGACACAACATTCGGTAAATAAGAGGGATTTAAATTGCTAAATAAAAGATGAAATATTTAGAATATATATCATGTTGTCTATACAAGATGTCAAATCTAACTTTGAATAAGAAAAATAATTTTGTATTTAATCAATAGATTATTCACGGGATAACGAAACGAGCCAAATATCAAAGGGTTCATTGGCTTCAGGTCTATCGTTATTACATAATTTACTAACAGAGTGAACGCTTTTCACATAGAGCTGGGTGTCTAAGTGGGTAAGACACTGGCTCGCTAGGGTGGAGTTTGCGTGTTCGATCCCTGCATTGGCCGAAAACGTTCATTAAGACTTATCGAGTTGGTTTCCCAATGTCATTGGTGCAGGGCGGAGGCCTGACAAGGACGGCTGCCTTGTTGTTCAGATGGGACAAAATAAATTAGCATGCTTGTAAAATATTCCTTGGCAGTTGGAATTCGATATAAGAGTAGGCTATAGTGCTGCTGCCTGGCAAAAATTCCCTCATAGCACACTTTGGCGTAAGCCTATCTTCATTAGTCCCTTTCGTTTCATTTCATTATTGATATCCATGTGTCTTCAAATAATAATAATAATAACTTTATTTCATAAGGGTTGAAAATTAGGCCAATGGCCTTTCTTACATTTTGCCCTTTAAACAATTAGAACATATTTACATTAATAGATGGAAAAGAGATGCATTCATACATGAAAAATATATATTATAAATATAATATATAAATAAACACACAAAAAAGCAACAAGAAGAAAAGAAAAAAAAAAGAAAATAAATAAATAAAATAAATAAAAAAAAGAAAAAAAATTGAACATGTGTTTACAGATGTACATTTTTGGCACATAAAAGGTGAAACATGGCATTAAAGAGGATTGACTGTGACAATTTTATAATTAATATATGCAGCAATGAATATAAAGATTGTATTATAAGGTTAATTAAATTGGGTGGAAGGCGGTAATCAATTTTCATTTAGATATTTAATGAGTTTGGTGCGGAAGGTGTTGCCGGATTTCAGATGTTTGAGAAAACATGGTAATCTATTCCATAGGCGTGATCCACAGAATTTAATACTATTTTTGACTACACTAAGATTTGGTCTTAATACAATCAGTCGTTTATTAATGTTAGAGTAAGGGGTGGAATTAAATAAAAGTGTTTCAGAGAGGTAGTTTGGGCATTGCTGGTTTATAATTTTGTGCAAGAGCATGTATTTATTTAAAAGTTGCCTGTTTTCCACATTCAAGACATTAATATTGTCATTATTGGCTGCATCATAAATTTCGGCAGTGTGTCGAACATCAAGAATAAGTTTAAGAGCTGAATTTTGTTGGTGTTGTAGTAAGTCTGAAAAATGTTTATTCATAATTAAACGTTTCAATTAAATTTTAATGTAGGAATGTGCGCTTTAGTCACGCTATTTTTCTTCAACAAATATAAAAAATAAACTGGCGTAATGGAAATATGCAATTTTAGGCCTTTTTCAATGATAATAATAGATTTTGTTGCCGTGTTTGATGGTTCGTCGTTTGCATATTAGCTAGCTAGACACTAATTTCTTGTCTGCATATCAGTTAGGTGGAAGCGTGCGTAATATTCAATTGAAAGAAACCAAACGATTAATAAGCAAAGAACCAATCGGGTCATTCTTTGAATTTAAATAACCTTTTAGTGCGCATCAAAGGGCAATCGATTGGCGCCAAAGTAAAAATCAACAATCATCACAGGTACCTGTCTTGTTGATTCAGTTAAGATTATGAGTTCCATTGTATAGTCACTGATTTAAACTTGACGATATATTTATTACCTGGGATGTGATTTGAACATTTAAATAGTTCATAGAATAGACCTTTGATATTACTCATCATTATTAAATAGGATATTGGTAGACTAGTACCAAGAATATACAGTCAAAATGGGTAACAAATAATGTCATTTTTGTCATGGTTGATTGATTAGAATCCTTGGTAACGTTGACCTATATAGGTGTTAAGTAAAAACTGCTGGTGCTGTGATAACTGATTAGGCCATAAATTAATTATGGGCGCTTTGTGTATGTCATAGTTTTACTTGATGTCTGCTTGAACCTAACTGGTATCGCAGAGAAGGAATTACTGTTTAGTCGATGTAACGTATTCTAGTTAGGAGAACCGTAAAACGTAACAAATAATCCATTATTATTGAAAAAGGCATAACATTTCACATTTCCAATACGGCTATCTAATTTTTTATATTTACTGTAGAAAAATAACTCAAGTCTTTAACTTAGCATTGACTATATTGACTATATCTTTTGAAACCCTATAACAGTGCACAAAATGTCATTATTGTAGCAAAGCTATATATACGTACTTATGAATGTTTCAGCTCATACCAATTGTCAATTAAGTGGAAAATAAAGCACACAATTCCTACATTACAATTTAATTTAAACGTTTAATTATGAAGACACATGGATATCAATAATGTGATAATAATTTATGGTATTGCATGTGGTCTTGTTTGAACACTTCTCTGATTATAATACTATATACAGAGGGAGAAATGGGGTTTAACGTCCACTCGACACTAACTAGGTAATTTCGGGACGAACATATGGTTTAATTTTATTTCAATAATTCGCTTGCACGTAGATGTCTTTAGAAGTCGGGGAAGAACCCGGAGTAAACCCACGAGGTTGGACAGGCGACCCTACTCCTTGTCACGTACAAACGGTGATTCGAAACCACGACAGTTGACAGACTTTATGATACAGCGCGAATGTGTTATTTTCGTTTCAGATGTTTCCGATGGGAAATAAAATTTTATAAATAGCAAGATTTATTTAAATTAGACCTGTGTCATTGCTGTAAGACCGCTATTAGATAGTTCATAATATTCACACAAAATTCAAAACCATCGTATTTTGTTGTACTTGATCATACTGGAATAAACCGTCATGGGTAAAAATGGTCCAAATCCAGCCAACTAAATTTCAGTCTTTCTGACACCTATGCACAAGCGAATTATTGAAATAAAATTAAAACATATGTTTGTTCCGAAATGACCTAGTTACTGTAGAGTTTTTTTTCTACAGTACATGTAAAAAATTAGATCACCGTATTGGACATGTGAAATGTTATGCCGTTTTCAATAATAATGGATTATTTGTTGCGTTTTATGGTTTTCCTCCTTGAATATGTTATAACAAATAAACACTAATTCCTTCTCTGCGATAACAGTCAGGTTCAAGCAGACATCAAGTAAAACTATGTCATACACAAAGCGCCCATAATTAATTTATGGCCTAATCAGTTATCACAGCACCAGCAGTTTTTACTTAACACCTATATAGGTCAACGTTACCAAGGATTCTAATCAATCAACCATGACAAAAATGACATTATTTGTTACCCACTTTGACTGTATATTCTTGGTACTAGTCTACCAATATCCTATTTAATAATGATGAGTAATATCAAAGGTCTATTCTATGAACTATTTAAATGTTCAAATCACATCCCAGGTAATATATCGTCAAGTTTAAATCAGTGATTATACAATGGAACTTATAACCTTAGCTGAATCAACAAGACAGGTACAATTCTGTGATGATTGTTGATTTTCATTTCGGCGCCATTCGATTGCCCTTTGATGCACACCAAAAGGTTATTTAAATTCAAAGAATGACCTGATTGGTTCTTTGCTTATTAATCGTTTGGTTTCTTTCAATTAAATATTACGCACGCTTCCACCTAACTGATATGCAGACAAGAAATTAGTGTCTATCTAGCTAATATGCAAACGACGAACCACCAAACACGGCAACAAAATCTATTATTATCATTGAAAAAGGCATAACATTGCATATTTCCATTACGCCAGTTTATTTTTTATATTTGTTGAAGAAAAATAGCGTGACTAAAGCGCACATTCCTACATTACAATTTAATTGAAACGTTTAATTATGAAGACACATGTATATCAATAATGAAATGAAACGAAAGGGACTAATGAAGATAGGCTTACGCCAAACTGAGCTATGAGGGAATTTTTGCCCAGACAGCAGCACTATAGCCTACTCTTATATCGAATTCCAACTGCCAAGGAATATTTTACGCGCATGCTAATTTATTTTCGTCCCATCTGAACAACAAGGCAGCCGTCCTTGTCAGGCCTCCGCCCTGCACCAATGACATGGGGAAACCAACTCGGTAAGTCTTAATGAAGGTTTTCGGCCAATGCAGGGATGGAACACGCGCACTCCATCCTAGCGAGCCAGTGTCTTACCCACTTAAACACCCAGTTCTATGTGAAAAGCGTTCACTCTGTTAGTAAATTATGTAATAACGATAGACCATAGACCTGAAGCCAATGAACCCTTTGATATTTGGCTCGTTTCGTTATCCCGTGAATAATCTATTGATTAAATACAAAATTATTTTTCTTATTCAAAGTTAGATTTGACATCTTGTATAGACAACATGATCCATATTCTAAATATTTCATCTTTTATTTAGCAATTTAAATCCCTCATATTTACCGAATGTTGTGTCGAATTACGTATATACAGTCAAAATAGGTGAACATATTGTCATGGTTGATTGAAAACATTGACCTATATATAATAGGTTTTAAGTAGCGACTGAGGTGATACCTGATTGAACCCATAAACTAATTAACGACGATAAGTGTGAAATAGCTTTATTTGACTCTGCTTCCACCAAACTGATATCGCAGAGAAGAAATTAGTGTTTATTTAATCTAACATATGCGAGAAGAACCCCAAAATGTCATGTTTATTATACACAATAGAATTCCAGTGAATTAAACCATCATAATTAACCACCGTGATATCCCAATAAATAATCTAATTTGTAGATCTGCAATTATTCTAAACTCTTGTGACTCTAAATGTTGATAGAAAGTACCGGTAATAATTATCGTGAAGAAAACCACGTTTTGAAAACGTGGCATTTTTTGCCCAGCCTCGTTCTGGACAAAATACCTCGTTTCAAAAACATGGCAATCTAAAAAGCTATGTTTCAGCACTCCAGAAAAACGTGGCATTTTTTTTACTACGTTACACCGAGGCAAATTCGTGGCAAAATTATTGATACGTTTTAGCGAATTTTGGACAAAAATGCCAAACGTGGCATTCTGAGGTTTATAGTGTTAGGGGTGCATTAATTGATAGTAAGTTAAATGGAGAGTTGTCCAATTTTATGAATGCTTTAGAGCAAGATACACCCCACACCTATGGTGAACAATCGGCAGGGTGAAAAAAAAGTGCACGGATAATGAATTTTATTTTCTGAAACTATAACCCATGGGCTTCAAAAAACGGGATAATATGAAATCCGCTATAGAGCCCTTTCCAGGAAAAAGCATAAAAAAGTAAACAAAAAGCACTTTATCCGACTTTCTTGCGCAAGTACATGTTTCATCATCAATTAACACTTGAATATTCATATGAAAGCTGAAAACATTCAAATTACAATGTCCATTGGGTAAACATTATACAAATCTATGACTTATTCTCGAGAAAATCTTAAAAACTTGACTTTTTAGGTATATATATATATATATATGCCACCACCATCTATGCTGACCTTCACCATATATTCCCCTTCACGTCCGCCGCGAGCCTCGAGCACGTTATCGATTAAGCACGTTATCCTCGTCACGTAGCTTTGCCATCACCCCCGTCTCTACCGAGTCACGCCCCTTCCATGTGCGTATAAACGTTAGGGCCTTCTCAGTTTGTTTGAGAGAGAGAACTAGGGTGCTCTGAAAACGTCCAACTTCGGCGGTGGGAACTTGGGCATCAGAAAATAAGGCCTTTGAGCTACTGGGTCGCGGGCCAGGCTTACGCATGGACAAATCAGAACCTCTAGTTCCTATTTTTATGGTCGAACCGGTGCTCACAACAGATTTCTCTTTTATCAAATCTGACGCGATGATGTCACTAGCATGAGGAACGCCTTTAATTGTCGCCGCAAGATTTTCGCGGGCGGCCACAACAGTACACGGATGTTTGATTCCCTTCCCCACAGGTTGCCAGCATCTCTTACAAACGAAGATGGGCCGCGGTGATGGAAGACACTCAGCACTAGTGGATGTTACTGGGTCGCTCGGACGACTGAGTGGAAACGATTTACCTATACCAAGATTCACTGGATTCCCCCTGGCCACTTGGCACATTGCACAACTACACGTATATTCTGGTTGGGGGTTCAGTCGTGTAGGTGGTGGAGATAGAACGATTTTAGAGAAGTCAAATGGTTCACGAAACTCTTGGGGATCCCTTACTCCCTTTTCTATTTTCAACAGAAGATTCCTACAGCGAGTACAAACAGCTCGAGGTAGTCGCGCGTCCTCTGGATCATAATTCAATATATAAAAAGTTCTGATTCGGGAGAGAATTTTCTCGCCGTCTGTACTATCCATACTGGAACATTTTTGGAAACACGAAATGCATACCGTGGTACGGTTGTCAGCGTGGCTTAGTGGACCTTTCGGCATTTTTGTTCGTTTCAGTTGAAATTCTGCACGAGTTGAATAGAGAAATGAATCACAGTAAGCGTGACCACGGCGTGTCCCACACGAGTCAAATTTTCCAAGAAGGCCTTGACCAGTCTGAACCGGCTCATTTCCACTTTCTGGGAAATTGAAATTCTCCCACCGGTTTTTGAAATTCCAGCTATGCAAACAATCTCAAATGAAAATAGAAATTTGTTCAGTCTGCATTTTTGTCAAAATGAACGATCATGGGCAGGATATTTTGACAAACCGGAAAATTATTCCAGCGAACTCACCTGATATAACGATTTTTCACTTTTTGAGCTTTTTCCTGGAAAGGGCTCTATAGCGGATTTCATATTATCCCGTTTTTTGAAGCCCATGGGTTGTAGTTTCAGAAAATATAATTCATTACCCGTGCACTTTTTTTTCACCCTACCGATTGTTCACCATAGGTGTGACCCCATTCATAATAGAACTTTGATAAGTCATCTTGTGGTAGGCTACGTTCTCAACTGAAACAATATACGATGTGTGTAGAGTGCAAGTCAAACAGAATGCCGAACAGGGAGAGAACGAAATGGTGATTGACGTCCAATCGAAACAAAATGTGTCGTTTCGGGACCAACAATAATTCAGTATTATTCCAATAATTCGCTTGCACGTGTAGGAGTATTTAGCATTAGAAGGAAATCTGGTGGGAGCGGGGTCCCGTGGGATAGTCACGGCAAGGTTTGTAGGCGTTTGGAATTTTCTGGGGTTTTTTTGCTGAAACCAACAGCCATTTAGTTCAAAACCTTCTTCTCAGACCTCCCCACAAGGTTTCGCTTAGAATAATTGTGATAGTGTTTTGGGTCTGTGATGGGTTTTTGTCCAATTTCTTGTGGAATTATTGTGGAAGAGAAACACCGCAGGACAAAACACTGTGTCAAAATTATTCTAATTCGAAATTTCGGTGTGTCCTCACTGTGCCCACTTCTGATTAATCCAATTAAGGTCTAATTAGGATTAGTGTATTAAGCGGATTAGGATTAGGTGTTATAGGTAATTAGATGGGAAAAAAACCCAAATATTTTATGTAATTTTATTTTATTTTTCGATGTTTTATATATATTTAATAAAAATATAACATACATGGATATATCATACATCACATTAGCACTTTATAATTTAATGAAAATATAACAATTTTCGATGTTTTATATATAAAATATTTAATGAAAATATAACATACATGGGTATATCATACATCACATTAGCACTTTATAATTTGGCGAGATGGTAAAGATTTTCTTGTGTCGGCTGCTGCGTGGAGAAGGAAGTCGTCTCCGGATGTGGTCTTGTTGTAAGAATCTGGAAGCTGGATATCGTTGCTGGTCTGAGGAAGTGCTGGGAGGATCTTTGCTCGGGCTATTTACAGGGAAGCACAGCAACTATAGAATGTTGGAATCTCTCCGATCATCTCACCTGAGTCACGGTCAGATCGAAGGGCTGTAAACAAACAAAAAGAAAATATTTATTATACATATTATTATATCATTAATACTCGACCAGACACTCGATTGGTTTGTTACGGAAGAACATGTTCAGTATGCTTTAACGTTGAATCATTTAAATCAACGGCACACAACATTAGAGATAAATACATACCTGATACTTCTTCTTGATAGATGACACAGACTGGTTTGGTTTCCTCTTGCACCTTGGTTTTCATGGCAACAAGAAATTTATCGATTGCCACCTTGTGTGGGTTAGCAACATGGTTATGGTTTCTGGAATATTTGGTAATAAAGCCTTGGTGGGTGTTCAGGGTTGCTGGACAACCTTTTATACAACATCTCCAGTATACTCGTTCTGCCTTCCTATTCTTCACTCGGAATTTGTATTCTTCATGGACTAAGTTTTCTCCACCTTGAGCATTGGGGATGTACTGGATGTTTACTTGAACGTTTGCCATGATGAAATATGACAGGCTGACTTCTGTGTGTCCTTATAAAGACCGTGTAATGTGTAGGCTTACGTAACATAATTCATATTATATTCAAGTGTCATTTTTTGAATAAAATTCATCACTTTAACGATTACAGTGAGTTCATCTCACCAATTATTAGACTGAATATTTAGTCACTTTCAATATTTGTTTTTTTCCATCTAATACCTATAACACCTAATCCTAATCCGCTCAATACACTAATCCTAATTAGACCCTCATTGGATTAATCAAAAGTGGGCACAGTGAGATGTAACCGAAATTTCTAAGCCCAATATATTGTCGAACTCTTGTGGTAAAAGACACCAGACCCAAAACACAGTATAAAATATTTAAGTCGAAAGTCTTCTGAAATGTGGTGCCACATATGCATATAGGAAGGTCTAGGATTTTTTTTTTTTTTTTTTTTTTTTTTTTTTTTTTTTGAAAAGTCCAAAATCTTGTGGCATGTATTTATTTTCACAAGTCCAATAATGGAACCATAGAGGTGTATATATTGAATAGAGCGTATTGTGGTCACGTGATCCCCATTGACGTAACGTTAACGCCGTGGGCCGACACTGGAGACCGACCGCCATGTTTCAACCGGGAAAGAATGACGGAAGTGCCCGGATGAATGCTATGTAAACAAAGGGAAATAGAATGTCGAAGGGTTGATAAGTCCATTAAAAAGCAGTTCTAATTCAACAATATCAACCCCCCAAAAAAAAGATGATTGAAAGGTCTTACCTTACATTCCTAAAAACAAAATCGCTTTGGTCAACTGGCATATTTTGGGGGCTTTATTATCAAGAGTAACTCTTTTATCATAATGTGGCAATGTGTAAATTGTGCGCAGAACTACGAAATCATGTTTATTTTATTAATTGAGCTAAGTGAACGTCCTCGAATGTACAGAATTCTATAGAGTGTTCAGCAAAATTCTGAACATGGCTCCTCGCAGTTCACATAAAACTTTATTTTGGATAGATCTAAATAATTTGTTGGACGATTGAAATGAATGTTCTGCTTGATTGACAGAGATAACTGACTATACACTATACATAGTATACTATAAATAACGTCATCCAGGTGATAAATAAAGAAATAAAATAGATTTTAAAAATAATCTAGGACTTCTATCATTTACCCGTAAGTAGAATAATATCTAATGCCGATGGGATTTTGTTTTTTTTAAAAGAAAAAAGAAAATATAAACAGGGCTATCAAGGCCTTAGTAGGCCTATGTGGTTTCAATTTCCATGAACTGGTGTCTGATTTTTCTTTGCTTGAAAAATATGGCGGTATATTAAATTATATAAAAAAATAAGAAGACAAACCTCTTGATGAGATTTTCGTAGTAGCAGCAGCGATTAAAAAAAAATATTAGGCCTAATTACAATTTATTTTTTACAAAATTTGTTTGAGGAATGAAGTTTTCAAGACTTTCACTTATTTGTCCTTAATATAATTAACCTTCATTTATTTTTAAAATTAGTTTGGGGATTGTAAGCGGGTTTTCTGAAGAAAATAAAGAAGCATAAACTGATATTGCAAGAAACTTTATATTTATTCTGACTCTGTACATCTGTGAACACAATGTCGTCCTAATTAATTAAATCCGAGGGAGTGAAACTAAAAGATAACAAAGCAACTACTGGTCAGTGAGTGCATGTCCACTCCAATAAGCAGACTTACTCCCCGCGATATTTTTCAGCCGCATGTGTGTATAATATATAATTTGCGCAATTTTCTAATAATTAAATAAATCATTAATTTGGGGTTCGCTAAACAGACGGACCTTGTAATCATTACATAACAAAAGTATCAGTACTAATAAATTAGATGAATGGACACGCCGGGTTTTCGGCCTTATTTAAGCTTCGAGTGTTTGACGTGTTTATTAAATTATTTTACACAATTATCATGATTTTATTATATCTATTAATTCACTATTTCACTTATAACTTATCATACCAAATTATGAAATGATAATCAACTTCCTTTTCGCCTGACATTGAATTTACCAAAATAATAACAACTTGCCGACATATTGGTATATGCCAACGCAGGCTAAATCTTCCCGGTTGTAAAATGGCTGCCAACCTCCATAGTCGGCACGCGATCACGTGACCACCATACACTCTAGTCAATATATACACCGCCATGAATGGAACCCATGCAATCTTTGGAACAATAAAACACTACGTACTACACCGATTTATCTTTTGTCGGCGATTTATTTTTCTCGCACACGGGATACTGTATGGTTATTGTGATGCCAGTTTAATCGTTGTCGCCGAGTTCCATCCAAATATTAGCTGAGCAAATTCATCAGTATTAGTCGGTTTGGTTTTCCTTTATCAGTTGTGAAAGAGAGAGAGGGAGATAGAGAGAGAACTGGTTTAATTATACTTGCGCGTAGCGGGGAGGAAGGAAACCGGAGAACTATAAGAAAACCTACGAGATTAGACAGGCGACCCTACCCCTTGTCACGTACAGCCGGGGAATCGAAACCACGTCAGTTGACTCCATGACACTGGAATATTAGACGGTAGAGCGGCTGTCAACACAAGATTTTTAACACATTGAATGGCGTATGGCTCCCTTCAGTACCCTGGATGGTTCAGAAAAGCAGGACATGTCTATGGACGCTTACGGCTAGCCCCCCCCCCCCCCGGATCCATTCAGTCTTTTTTTAAATTGTGTTGTTTGTTTTTCTCTTGTCCATATATTTGTTTTTGTGTAGAATTGTGTGTGGTGCAGTCCCCCTTCACTTACTATTAGAGATGAATTGACTAATATTGCACGAATAAGTGGGACAGGTCCACAAGATCGATTGACTCAACATCCACTCGACACAAATAATTTTAAAGACAAATTAGAACAACACATAAAGAATAAAAACTTGGCTCCAAATTTTGAAAACGAAAAGATTATTTGAAAACTGCACTTTCGCGCACCCACTTGATAAGCCAAATATCCTAAACTCTTATTTTGCGCCGATTTCAAAATTAAATGGTGTGCCTGTCTTTCCATACTTTGATTCTCGCAGTGACAACGAACTACAGAATTGATTGTATTCTAAGTGAGCAAGAAGTGAAAGACCTGTTACTAATTCTTAATTGTTCAAAAACTTCTTCTAGTCTCGATAAAATTAGTCAAGCTATATTGTAAAATGATAAGTCCATCAATCACAAGCTCTCTAACTAAACTTTTTAATGTCTCATTAGAACTCAATTATTACCTGATATTTGAAAGACTAATGGAAAGGGTGGTCCGCAGTTCCCTGACGACTATAGACCAATTTCAGTAACATGCTCATCCTGTAAAATACGACAGAAAATCTTATTCAAAAATCTTCATAATTTTATAAAAGAAAATAACCTGTTAAAAAAGTACCTGTCTGGTTTTCAACCTAAAGATTCTACAGTACATTAACTTTTAGAAATTTATGATGTTATAATAAGTAATCTTGATAAAGGAAAGCAAATTTGATTTATATTTTGTGATGTATCAAACACTTTTGAAAATGTTTGGCATATAGGTTTATTATGGAATTTATAAAATATTATGTAATTGGATTGAACACTATTTAAGTAACAGAAAACAATGTTTACTTTGAGATGGTTTAACACCAAACTATTTTAAATACTGATTCTGGAGTCCCTCAAGGAAGTGTACTTGGTTCATTTCCTATTTTTAATTTATTTAAATGATATATCCGATAATATTACTAACAATATAATATTACTAACAACATACGACTATTCGCCGATGAGACTTCACTTTTTACCATTATTCATAATGATCATCTAAGTAGCGCGAACTCTATAACATAATGGTGTGTTTTACTAGGTAAACTACCATCCATCCAGCAGAGGTTATTTTTGGAAATACAAAAAGTTGAAAACGTAACTACTCATTTAAAACTTAAAATTACACTCCAAAAATTGTATATGTAACTCACAATTCAGCTTATAGAATAAACGGCTCAAGCTGAATTAAAATAAGCAGCGATTCTAGTTGTCCATGGTGGCTTTTATGGAAACAAATAAAACGATTTTTAGGACTTCGAATTTTGACTAATGGTTAGGATTGTTCGTACTTGGTTTTATTTTATTAAATGTTTAGCCTATACGACAAATTTCATTAATGGTTCACTAGCTACGATATATTCGTTGTCAAGATATTAATTTCAAAAAGGTACAATACAATATATACGACCTTTGTTACAAATACAAAACAAAGGTTCACAATAATACAGGTGCCACTTGTGACATGTTAAAGAAAAGAGTCTTATGCATTGGGCCAGTAAGAAAGCAGTCCGGATTTTCTATTTTTCGATTGATTATCTCCCCCTAGACCAGAAATGTGATTACTTACTCCTAGTTCTTAATGCAGAACATGTTTGCCAGAGATAGAGTAGACTATGGAAATTAATTGAATACTCACCAAGGCTACAGACGGGGATATTCTGTTGGACCTGAAAGAAATTAAAGTTTTACCGGTTATAAACATATAAATAATGCTGTTTTTGTGTTTCTGCAAATAAGGACAAGATAATTAATAAATGCTTTGTGCAGTGATATAACTATCTCACTTCTTCAAAGATTTTAATTTTGTTTAATTGTCCTTACTTATAAATTAGATGCAATAACTTCGCGTCGACAACTAGATATAGCCTATTATAACACCCTCTAAAAATACCACATAATGTATTACCTACATAGTGTCTTAGATACAGGTGAATTATTACTGCAGTTTATAATGTTTGTTATAAAGTTTATCGTGGTTACGAATAGACAGCAGCATCCCAGCTAGCAGTCTAGTGATAGATTTTCTCCAACAGAAATGTGTTAGCGGGGTGCGGGGCTTCCAAGACCACGCAGACGCTAATATTATCACTTGCATTTGATCCATTTTCTTTTAAGTTTATATCCTTAACATGTATTTAAGATATATCATGGATTGACGTATCAGACCAGTCTAATGTCCTCAAGTTTCCACTGAAGGTATGACAATTGCATTTCAATTCATGTTCCATATGTATGGCCATGGTTGACATATTAAATACCATCAACAAATTACACAAGACTGATGCTAGGTTGGATTATTAGCAACTCCATGGTTTTATTTCTGAAAGGATCTTAAGATAAACTGGTTACCTGTGACACAGTTTTCAAGTGTCTTAAGACCTCACTTCCATTGAAGGTGTGTATGGGTTCTCTGAAATATAGTTAGATTATAACTAAATAATTATTGTATGATACACGGGCTTAACCATATCCATACTAACGTGAAAGAATCAAATTTTAATTCAATGTCAATATAGGAGGTAAATATTACCTACGGATAATCAAGCTGTATTGGATTATTTCAATGCAGTGATCGACGTGCTTTTAGAGGAGTTGCAGCTGCTGTTGATGCTATAGCTGGAGCTGTGTTCAACCCAACCACACTGCCCATAGATATTCTTACCCTAACAACAGATGCAAGACAGCTTAGAGAACTATACAACCAAGACATAGCAAGGAAACAGAACAACTGGAAGATGCTCTTTTGACAACGACAAGAAGGTCAAACACCTTGAAGCTGAAATTTTAGAAACTGAAATTTTAGAAACTGAAATCCGTATAAAAAAACAACTTATTTTATTTAATATGACAATGACTAAAGGCGATTTTTTAAAATCTGGAAATAGACGAAAATTAACTGAGTTAATGAAAACCAACATATGCCATATAATGAGATAGAGAAATTTTGCCCAGATAGCGGCGCTACTATTATATCGATTTCCATCTTCCTAGGGTTCTTTTACGTCCACATCCACATGTAAACAGGACCCTGGTTTAGGACGAAAAACCGAGGTCCTGTGTACACATTGGTGTGCACGTGAATGATCCGTGGCTGTTGGAATTCGATATAAGAGTAGGCTGTAGCGCCGCTGCCCAGGCAAAATTTCCCTCATAGCCGTTGTATGGCGTATGCCCGTCTTCCATTAGCTCAGGTTAGGTGCGGAAGAGTTGGGCGTTAAACCCGATTTCATTTCATTTTTTGAACCATCCGAACAACTAGATGCTGATCAAAAACAGGACTTAATCCAAGATCTAGTTAGCAAGCCAGTGCCTTAGTCATTGAGCCACTCTCAAAAACAATGTCAGGCACAAATTCGTGCTGTGTCAGACAATTCCACTGGTGCTTGTCATGTCTGATACAGATTTAACTATTTTTCCGTTTATCATATTTTTAATACATATCTGCCACAAAGTTTTGGAGTTCCTAACAATTTCTAAAAAGAGAATGTGAGATGTCAAATTAAACAACTCCCTTAAATCGAGAGAATTACCTTCAATATCCATATCTTTAAGATTTTTGCCTTTAGATTTTGAAGTTCGATTGAAATCTTAAGTAACAGTTGGCGGATTTGTGTTCTCTCAACCACACCATCCGTCTGTCCATTGTGCTCCTTATGGGCCGATTTCGTATGCCCCAGGTGGTTACGTTTCCATTCTATCTGGTATTTATCAAGACCCAACATCATCTGTAAAAGCACAGATTTAAACTGAAAAAATACATGCGATATTTGTAAATTACAATGTGGTATTAAACAATTTAAACAGCTTAATTCGTCCATTTCGGTTCTGGTTTCTCAAACTCTCTAGATTATCGGATGGCAGAGATATTGACTGGATAATCAAGAATTCATTTACTGACGTAGCAATGGCACTTGACGATCGAGACTATTCCTCACAACTCCAAACTTCTCTCAGAATAAAATAATTTAACATTTTCAATATTATATTCATTTTTCAATATCTATATTTGAACTACATGTATTATATGTTCAACTCTTAAATATTATATCTTTAAGCGTTATTTGATAATTTCGGATTTTCCAATATGTTAAATTAAAGGAGTGAGATGAGGTTGAATGTCATACTTCTCTTCTCCTATCAGACTAATGACGACTGTCGTACAATCTGATTCACATTGGATTCTAAATTTGTCATCACCTACAGGACCAATGCAAGAACAGGAAGCATGTCTTTTTACTGTTTAAACCAAATAAATAACATTTTCTTATGAGATAAACATGGAATTCACAAATTCATTTTACACACGAAGTGTAAAATATTTTGTATTCTGCTGAACATCATTTAAAACATACCTAGGTAAAACTGGCATTACACCGACTTTTAAAACTTGTGGGGGTGTACATATTGATTTGCTGAAATACGAAAAGATAGGTTTCCAGGAAATGAAACATACGTCTACAGCAACTAAATCGCCCGTACGGTCAACAAGGGTTGTCGCATATGTAATCTGTTGTATGTAGTTGGGGAATTTACTTGACAATTTCATACAGATCACATTACAATTTTCTTTCTCTTTGATTCACTAACTCAAATGATGCATACCTGGTCTAACAAGATTGAACAAAATGAAACAGGGGCCATAACTTCAGACGCAATTGACGAAAATATTAGAACACGTACCAGTACCTAGTAGCAACTTGGTTAAACAATGCCATTTTATTCCTTGTAACCCTTATCCACAAACGGTTACGGATCACAGAATGTATTGCTTATTATTGTCTATTCTAGAGGCATTATTCAAGGGCTGACGTTGACTAGTGCATATTCGTTTGAGTATTTGCCCGGAATAATAAGCCTTCACTGACTATACCTTTCGATATGGGCGAATATCGAAAGAAACAGAGATCGTTTGAATATAAACATATTTAATTTTTTTTTAAGTTTAATTAAAATCGGATCAAAGTTGTGACCTGTAGACGGTCAACAAACTTGATATGTTACCCAATTTAACATCCGAAATTCGGACTCAGTCATCGTTATGGCGTAAGGGTGATATATTTGAACGTTCTTTGTTTCAATCAGATGAAACTTGTGACCTCTAGCTAGAAATGTAATTGTTCGTACAATAAGGGGATATATTCCAGGAAGTCACTGTCTGATATCGAATTGTGACTGTCCACAACCACATTATGTACGGAAGGGGCGATAACAGTATTGTGGGAGAAAGAGTAGATTAAATAATATAGGAAAACAATCCTACTTATTTTCATACGCACACCTGCAGATGTCGAAATAGGTCACCCTAACCCATGATCTAGTCCCAAGCCTTACCCTAACCCTCAATTCTCAGAATCTATCACGTGCTCTAACCCTTGTGGAAATTGACAGGCGTGCATGTGAACTAGATTTAACCATATTAAAGGGTCTTATAGAATAGAATAGTTTGTTCTGTAATATAGGTCCAAGATCAAAAGTTATAAATATAACAAAGGGTAACCTAGCAACAGCAATTTCATTCGTTGGCTTACAAACATGGGTATCATTCCTCCCAACGAGTGATGATAGATACATTGGCGATTTTCTACTCACTAATAATTCTTTCGAAGGCAAAATGTTGTTGTCACTGTTGTCAGCAGTGAATATTCGCTTGGCCGCTACAATCACTGATGGGGATGACATCGATGCAACTTTATGAGTCCCCAGTATTAACCTTTTTCCTCCGGCAAAATAAATTCTAAAACAGTATAAGAAAAATAAATAAAGACGTTTGAAGTATTTGTAGTTAAAAAGTATTTCCTATTTAGTGTAAATGGGTATTCAAATGAGTAAAAGGCCACATTTTGCTCGAAGCAGTTACGTGTTATGTTAACAACGCACGCGCCAATGAGTGACGCCGCGTGATGTCATTGCACGTGTTGAAGACAGCCATCTACGACAGAGATATTATAAGTAATTCTCTGTGAAACAGATTGTGTTGTTGTGTGAGACTGTGAGAGGATATCTGACAATTCTTAAAAAGCATTGACTATCACTAGATAAGAGAACACGAAAAAAAAGAACCCAGAAAAAGTCCACGCATTATCATGCTTTTATAAGGTATAGGAGGAATAAAAACAAGGGAATGTACGGACTATTTCTATTTTTTTTTTCGTGTTTAACCAGTTCTATCACATATGCGATATTGACTGACAACAATTTTGTCTTTTAATTAGGAGATAAACACTTCCTGTTTCGCATTTAGAGGGCGTCTCGGGTTCTAATGATCTCAGGACATGTCTATTGGACAATAACACCCCTCTAAATGCGAAACAGGAAGTGTTTATCGACATTGTAACATGCTTTTTTTAGGATTTTAAAAGACATTACTAAAACAGAGGGGTGTTATTGTCCAATAGACAGTGTCTAATTGACCAATCAAAACGCAGGGTTTACACTGAAGCATGTTACAATTAGGAGATAAACACTTCCTGTTTCGCATTTAGAGGGGTGTTATTGTCCAATAGACATGTCCTGAGATCATTAGGACCCGAGACGCGTAGCGTCGAGGGTTCTAATGTAAAATCTCAGGACATGTCTATTGGACAATAACACCCCTCTAAATGCGAAACAGGAAGTGTTTATCGACAGTGTAACATGCTTTCATAGAATTTAAAAGACATTACTAAAACAGAGGGGTGTTATTGTCCAATAGACAGTGTCTAATTGACCAATCAAAACGCAGGGTTTACACTGAAGCATGTTACAATGGTAGGCAAGGTTTATTAATAAGTTGATAATTGAATGTATAATTTATATAGGAGAAAATAGCACTGGTCTAGGACGTCCATATAAATTAATTAATTACTAGTATATTTGGTACATCTCATAATAATAGGATACTCATTTGTTATAGATTTAGATAGTTGTCATATATTAAGCCGACTGGATCAACAACTATTTTTACGACATACATTAGACCTACTGGATACTGTGTCACAAGTGTGGTGGGGTTTACCTACTAATATATAGATGTATTAAATACGATACCAGTATATCAAGACATCTCCTCTCCTTGTATTTGTTAGGTCCTCCTGCTAACTTTACATATTATATACCATATGTGGTCCCTGCTATAGACATACATAATAGGCCTACGGAACATTGAGAGATATCTACTTGTTACACAGTAAATTAAAGAGATTGAAATGTTTGAATCATTAGTCATACAGAATATACACTACTTCTCTTGTCCTTCTTAACAATTTATACAAGTCTTTAACTGTATCCGTTTATATCTCCTATCACAACATGACTCGAATTCAAACACCAATTAAACGTTTTAATATAATTATAATTTTTAGTAACTTCTCTGTATTATTTATAATCGCAGATATTAGAAAGGGCGCCCCTCAATTATTGATTTGCCATTAGTCAATTATTATTTAATTACATTATATTTCATTTTCGTATTTCAATTATGATATTTAAACAGAGCTTTACAGATAATACATATAGTGATGCATATTCTTGTATTACAAGTTAGAGGAGTTTTATCAATAGACGCTGAGTATTCTATTTCAAGTGGGAGGGGTTTCGACATTTTAACGCTCTTTATACTCACTACAATGGCGAGTCGAGTTGAAATCTGGAACTCCTCACGTGTCAAGGCTAGAATGCTGCTGTTAGCTGTCAGTGCACGCAAACTCGTGAAATTTTCACCAATTGCCATGTTCTGACTACACTTCCACACCCACAAACTGATCCCGCAGTGAATATTCGCTTGGCCGCTACAATCACTGATAAGCATGACATCGACGATACTTAATGAGTTCGGCATATTAACTTTTTTACTCCCGACAAATTAAATTGTGAAACATCTTTTTTGAAGTATAAGTAAAATAAATAAAGACGTTTGAAGTGTTAGTAGTTAAAAAAATATTCCTATTTATAGGGTGCCCCACCATAAATAGCTCAACAATTACACCCCAATATTTATATATGTCCAACCCTTAAATCTGTTTTACACATTTATAGTCACTAAATAAACGACCATGTAAGTATTTCTCTGTCTAACAGATTGCTACAACGCACGATCGCCGCTGGGCAATACGATGTCCTCGTTTTAAATGTTTTGCCGATTGAGGGATTGTGCTGAAATTGTGAATGTTCATACCCGCTCTTTGAGGTCGTGAACTATCCCACTCTCCCTTATCCTATCATGGTCCCACAACAACTCACAATCTTGCTATTTGTTTAGGTTGTTACATGATCGTTGTCTGAAATCATAGTAGTTAAAGCCACACAAATAGTTTTTTTAATATGTAACCTTCAAAACTGAGAAACGGGGTTGAACGTTCACTCGACACATATTAGTTGACAGACTTTATGACCTAAATCACGTTAGAAGACTCCACCCACCCACAGTTGAATGAATGACAGGAAATGAATAATATTTCTGTAATTTTGAGACTAATTATGGCTTTTTTTTACAATGACCACACATTCAGTCTCAAAATTGCTTTTGGATATCTGGAGTCCGGTAAATGCAACACAATTAGCCAATATTTGATACAATTACACATATATACTGTACATAAAGAGGAAAACACACAGTTTCACCGTATACTGCTGCATTACAGACGCATGAATTAACACCCAGGATTTATTTTAGTAATTTAAAATGTAGTTTCTCAATGAAGTCGATCTTTTGATAACCCCAAATAGGTAGCATCATGTGGTCAACTAACAACAAGGAATGTTTTACACTGTAAAGGTAACATAAAAGCATATTCATTGCTTTTCCAGCCTGTTGCACGAGAGTGTTAGTGGCCCGAGTCAAACACAATTTCGGGGTTAAGAATATATCCAGGTATTTATAATGATTAACAGATTCGATTTGTTTACCTTCGAGGTACCAACGTTTGTACGATTTTATTACTCCACCACGTCTGAACACAATTATTCTAGTTTTATCAGGATTAATTTTCATTCCGAATTCTATACAGATATAATGTATGTAGTCAATGTGATACTGAAGTCTTGCCGCAGCATCTGCAATATCATCTGCATATAATCGCGAAATTATATTGCCAGTCAGTTTATAAAAATACCCTAATACATGTAACTTGTCCACTTAAAAAAGTAGTGAATAATAAAGAACTAACCATGCCCCCTTGTCTAATTCTAATACGGCACTTAAAAAAATCCGTGACTCCAGTTTTATCAATTGGTATATATGATTTTTGTTGATGGTACATAGATTTGGTAACACAGAACAATTTCCCATTAATGGTGTTGTCGTCAACCTGTATAGCATATAGACGACCTCGAGTTTTCGTGATATACTTTTGTACCTTGACCTTGTAGAATGAAGATTGGGTCAACCGTGCGAAACCCTTTTCTGTATCCACCTTGTCCCTCGACTAATTTATTGTTAATTAGACACAAGTTCGTTAAACTTGTGTTAAATATTTTCGTGAATATTTTACCTATCACAAATAGAAGAAATATGTCAGGATTATTTACAGGATCATGAGTACTTCCCGATTTATGAATAGGCTGAATAACTGCCTCGCTCCAATTTCAGTTCAGTCGTTGCTTTTCCTACCTCAGAAGCGCTAATTTCGTATCTCAGAAGCTCGTCAAGTATGTGTTCTCCAATTGTGTTTTTACCAAGCTCATCGAGAGATTCATCAGTTTTAAATTTATTGGAGTTCAGTAATCGTTGAAAGTGAGAGAAACAACCTGCAGATGATATGTTATATTTGACGTTACTAGACTTCACGTAATTTCTAATACTTGTCTATAATTCATTAGCGTCAGTAGGACTTCTAGGAGACGAGTGGTGTACTTCGTGTTCATTCTTTCTAGTTGAACAATAGAACTTGAACTAACTTTAAGATTTTTTGATCTTGTTTAGATTACCTGTGGAATTGGGTAACTGTAAAAATGTCCAAAAGCTTGTATTTCTCTGACTTTAGAATATCACATTCGTGATCAAATTGGTTGAGTTTAAACTTTTTGACATTTCGTATGTTTGACCTGCAACGAATCTGTTGTATGCTGAAAGAGTACATTAAGTTTAGTTACGGCCTAATCAATGTGACTATTGCCAAGTCTTGGCTGTATTTGTGATAGTCTGGCGTCGTTTTTAATCTTCGACAAAGTCTGGCATCGTTTTTATTCTTCGACAAAGCTTGGAGGAATGTTGATTTTTTGGAATCGTTCCATCGGAATTTCTTCTGTACGATAGCAAGTCCTTCGGACATGGCATAATCGATATTGTAGGTTAAGTCACAGAGGGTTGGGAAATGATCAGATTTCAAATTCTGTTCTAAGGTCATAGATTGTATTGGAAACTATCACAAAGTCAATAACGCTTTCCCCATTATGACAGATAAATGTGCAATTACCCACTTTATCCATACCAGCTCTGTCATGTAGAATGTGAATATCAAAAGGACGACACATATTTAAAAGCGATATGCCATATTTGTTTACGACTGTGTCTTTAGACTTTAATTACTTACAGAAACGCAGTATCTGACATCAATGCAAAAGTCTTATATGATAACCGTCTACCCTGTTCTTGCTCTTCTTTGTAATTCCTTTACCAACCAGCTGGACGGACATGTGGTCACTGGTGAATTGAACATAGTCCAGAATAATAAGCTACTCGAGATTTTGTCTAAATGAACCTAATACCGGGAACCGCAACCGTTTTCATGGGATCACACTTTCGAACTTAATATGGATGCTGTAGAGGACTACGCTAGATCATGGGCCAAGAGGGGAGATGTTATGTCTGATTCCCTCTATGATTGGACTAAGTCTATCAGTCGTTTACTAAAACGAAGAACTTAATGCAACGTTTGTCGGTTGACACAAAACCTAAATCTATTTCAATGGTGTTAGCATTGTTGAAAATCTCAACGCCTTACAGGACAAGTATGTCATTGTTCCGACTGACAAAGCGTCCAATAACATAGTGTTTATATATAAACGATATTATTATGTCTGTTCAAAGAACTTAGTTGCGGGAAATCAATCGAAGCGCTCTACTCTTAGTAAGAATGAAATTATATCCAATCACAGGTCTGTACTTACTTTATTTGGTACTCCACGTGGAGATACCTATACAGATTTGCCCTTGTTATATTGGATACCTAAACTACATAAAAATCCCTACAAGCAACGTTTTATAGCAGGTTCATCCCGATGTTCCACAACCACTTTCATACGTATTGGCATCTATACTATAGGTATTCAAACATACTGTGACACAATATACTCTCGTTGTGGTATTAATCAAATGTGGACATTAAAAAAATTCAAAGAATTACTGGATGGTTTGCAATCCAGATCACTTGCTTCAGATTCATCTATAACGTTTGACTTTTTCATAGTAAAGTAAAATCTCGATTAAAAGACATTATTCACAGTGTCTTTTAATCTAAATCGGAAACTGTTAGATATAAATTTTTGGTTGTTAATTACAATTCCACATATTTTATTAAGAACTATAGTGATTCCCCCCAAAAAAATTCAGATGTTGGATTTTTCAATTGATAACATCTTTGTTGAATTTGGAGGGGAAATATATCTACAAGTGGCACCAACTGTAGACCCTTGTTTGCTGATTTGTTTCTCTATTCGTACGAAGCCAATATATAGACAATCGTAAAACAAACAATTGGCCAGACATTTTAATTTCACTTATTATCGATATATCGATGAAGTTCTATCACTGAATAATCCTGAATTTAGTGATAAAGTAGAATTCATACATCCCGATGAACTGACACACCCAGCGGCTGCCAGGCAACATACGCCCTCATTTTCGAGACATGGATAGAGAACAAGCTACAAAAGGAAGTGATTTTTCCTACAATCAAGGGCCATAATTCATGAAGTTACATTTCCATATCGCAAATATCGAAAGGAACCAAGATCTTTGGGTTATAAACATGCATTTAAAATTGCGACCTCTACAGGGGTCCACAACCTTGATATACCATATTTTTGCACTATTCGCGTACAAGCGGCGACCATTTTGTTCGACAGTTTTTATTTGATTCTCAGGAAATTCGAATTCAACCTTCATTACGATTTAACGGTGATATAATCAAACGTTACTTTTTTTTTAAATCAGATAATAATTGTGATCTCCAGAGGGACAACAAGCTATAAAGGCAATTTTTCGAACAATCAGGGGCCACACACATGTATATCAGGAAGTCATGATTCGATATGCGCAAATATCGAACGGAACCAAGATCTTTGGGTTTTAAACATGCAAGTCAAGTTTCATCAAAATTGTGACCTATACAGGATCCACAACCTTGAAATACCATAAGTTAAAATCTGATAAGCGAATAAAAACACTACTAGCAGTGACAATTACGCTTTCTACCTGGATCTGCGTCTCGCGTTGGACAATAGTCAGAAACTTAGTAGTATTAAATTATACGATAAACGTGATAACTTTGACTATCCGATTGTTAACTTCACATTTATTAGTAGTAACATTCCAATATCACCAGGTTATGGAATGTTTGTGTCTCAGCTTATTCGGTAGGCGAAAGCTTGTCCCTTTTATTCTTAGTGTTTAAGTAGATCAAGGCATTTGTCATCTAAGCTTCAACTACAAGGATATAATAATGAACGATACACGAATAAATGCAGTTTAAAGATTCATCAATATACAATTCTCCAGTTTTTGCGGTAGGTGGTTCTGTGGTTAAGGAGCGAATGGTTCTATTCTGTAGAACCTTAAAATAGACGCAAATAGATATAAATACGATTAAATGTAATTAATCATTTTTATTCATTTTTTTGTCTGAGGTTTTGACGACAATCTAGACACATTCAGGTTATTGGTCAAACTGCCCTATCGACAATAACGTGTCCCTTGGGATTTATGGTGAAAGTTGCTAAAATGTAATAAAAGGTAGTAATGTAATGGATTGCTTAATATATATACCCTCACACTAACATCGCCTCATTGCATCAGGAACCGAGACTCGTCACTAAACAAACTGTTTTCCAACGTTGTTCCATGCCCCATGTCTGAGCCGATTATGGTCGAATTTGAAGGTGTCGGCGTGTCAAAATAAAAGCTACTGTCTCAGATCCAACGCCGTCTAGGCATTGCGCCTGCAGTGAAGGTCGCTGTTGTGAACCATTCCTGCAAATGATGTGACTTGATGCATCGCTCCTGGGCAGGTGTGGTCTTTCTTGGTCACGTCAGTAGTGTACTCTGATAACCATTTTAAAGCCTGGCTACATCTGTCTGAGATTCACCTGCTTGTAACCGACCGATAGCGTTTGTTGCGGTGGTCTTCGTTCATACGCGACATTACTTCACGTGAGAAACCCGGGATTTAAAAACGCCTTAAGCGGTCCATACACTTTCAATTTTGTCGCCGATTAAATGATTGACGAAAATGTAACGTATATGGGGCCATGACGGCGAATTTGATGTTTATTGACGGCTCGTCAATTAAATTGAGCATGTGCAAGAACTATTGCTTGTGTCAGAGATTCTTTCATCTCGACGTTTTCGATCAGAACGAATATCGACGCTAAAACATTGATCGTGTGTTTTCGGGGTTGATAACCTCGTGTGTGTTTTGGTGCCATCAAGCGATAATAAATTCGGCCAAAAGTATGACTAGTCAAAGTTAGTTTGCCTACATTTACAACCAATATTGATTGTTTTTATCCTTACATAATGACATTCAAAACAAGTAAGATTTACACAAAATACGACCAATGATGAAAGTTGGTCTTTGCGTTTCTAATTTTGAAGAGTATATAATTTATATTGGTTTTTTTTTTAATGTGGCCAATCGCCTAAATACCACTCAATGATAGTATATTCAGATTGTTTGTCTCAATCGGGATTTACACTCATTCATTGGATATCTTTTACATCTAACTCAAGACAAATTACCATACTATTATATAAACAAATATTTCCTGTTGTACGACTCTTGGGTGTGAGAGTTTGTTGTTGCACATTGGGTATGTTGTATTGATATGTGGGCGTCAGATGAATCTAAAAGGATTCTACTTCAGACGTTTCGGATATATCATAGCCTTTTCATCCTGTTAGTAAACTATACCTGTCACTGCTTGACAATATCGTGCACACTCAAGTAGGTATTTTCCGTGATAAGTTATTCATGGTTTAATTCTGGAGTAATCGTGGTGATCATATCAGGGCTGATCATATATTGAGATCAGTCGTAACAATCGTGTTGAAACGTGTCGGAACAGAACTGCACGTAGCAGTAGATCATGAACTCAATAGAGACAGTCATATCGTAATGCATCGCACGACTGTAGGAACCTAACATCAGATATATGACGTGTTGATGAACAAATGTAACCGACCGAACACATATGAATAAGACGGAAACATACATCTATATCAAACGCTAAGACATGGTACAATATGATAAACTTTCAAACGGCTAGACAGCTGTCCTTAACGGGAGCCTGACAAGGACAGCTGACTAGTTGTTCGAATGAGACGAAAAATTCACTAACAATTACAAAATTTACTGTATGTTACATATTGGTAAGTGTAATTATAATTTTGTCAAGGACCTGGCATAGACCGTAACAGAAAGTGTTTATTTGAATCTCGTCCTCAACTTGCAGATGAACCGAGACTTTATGGTCACTGGATTATACTGCTTCCCAGCGTTTATAAGAACTATTCGACAATAGTACTTATAAATATAAGAAAAGTTTATTATAACAGTTCAACGATAAGAGCTAAAATTTTACTACTTCACATAAAGTTATTTACTAGTCTGCGACTACGTACAGTGACATCTCAAAACGTGGTTTGCTTATGTTAATAAATAACCATTCAACACTGGGGTTTAAATACAAAAGTTACCGTAATACTATTACATACTTGGTTTTATTTTATTTCTACCACTGGGTGGGTTACTCTGCAGGTGGATATTTTTGTCCCCGAGGTAACCTGAAACCCAGTAGCTTTATAGTTACATGTTAAGTACTAGTTCGTACTTGGTTTTATTTTATTTCTACCACTGGGTGGGTTACTCTGCAGGTGGATATTTTTGTCCCCGAGGTAACCTGAAACCCAGTAGCTTTATAGTTGCATGTTAAGTACAAGTTCGTACTTGGTTTTATTTTATTATTATTAACACTATGTCATCTCTCGTATTCTAACACGATGGATAACCGCCGGAAACTATTTTTACAATTATCGATAAATCATAAAGGCTAGACTGCTAGGCACACACGCCATGTTTCCTACCCGGAAAGTGCTCTTCTCCATTCTAGGTACCCACTCACAAGATACGTGCTTCGTTTGAAATTTTGGTTTTAATTCTTGAGTAATCGTGGTGAACCTACCAGGTCTCATCATATATTGAGATCAGTCGTAACAATCGTGTTAAAACGTATCCAAACAGATCTACATGTAGGTGGGCGTGGATAATTTAATCGTAATGCATCGAACAACAGTGGGAACCCAGCATCATATATATGACGTGTTTATGAATAACTGCATGTAACCGGGACACGTATTAAGGCGGAAATATATATATGAAATAGAATAATTAAAAGATTCTACTCTCGGGTAAAAGTATATAGAAAAATGAAGTTTCTAGAAAGAAAAAAAAACTAATTTCACCGTAGCTAGCGCTTTCTCACCAACTACGGGGATCGCAAGGCTTTTAATAATGAGATAGTATACAATTACATGACGTCATGGGGTTATAAATACATTATGTACATGACAATAATAATATAAAATATGAATATTTTACAATATCAAAATACCATATAAAATTATTAAGCATTTAATTTAGGGCGATACTTGTTATAAAATGCCGTTCTTTATTTTCTAGCAAATTATTATCCGACCAGTTGAGTTTATATAAGGGGAATACCCTAAATTTTCCCTTTCCACGTGTATCTAAGTGCTCACTTAAAAGAATCATCCTATTTTGGGATTAGCAATGTGGGATCTGTGTAGGTTCATCCTTATGTTTAGTTGTGATTCAGTTTTGCCGATATATTCTTCATTACAACCTGGACATATTATCAAATATATAACATTATTACTTTTACAGTTCATAGATTGTTTTACATTATTACTTTTACAGTTCATAGATTGTTTTACTTTAAAATGTACTGATATATATATATATAGCAGTACAGTATCATAAACATGTGCATCACGAAATTTGATCTATGTCATAACTTGCCCTGGTTGTACGGAACAGTATATCGGTCAAACTGAATATTTGAGATCGCGAGTTGCTGTACACAAATCACATATAAAAAATCCAGAATATCGCATGTACTATTCATAAAAAGTAGGGGATATTTGATTTTGGGGGCATGATACTAAAATATCCAAATGACTAAGAAAAAAGTCACTATAGAACCTAACAGAAGAAACATTTCCAGTTACATGTGACGCCGAAACGCACCAATAGCTACCAATATGCAGGTATGCTTGGGATCATCATGGCGGCCCAACCCAAGATTTGCACGACTCTGACTTTGAATGTTACAGTCATTATGGCATTGAATTCCAGGGTGGAATCATCAGTTTAATTGTTTTAGTGACCGGAAAAATTTTTTTGATATGAGTCGGCTTACCCAAAATGAAAGGTTACGTGCCCTTGGCATGCTACAGATCGGCACAACACAGGCGGTTGTGGCGCGGGCGATGAATGTTTCTCAGTCTGACATAAGTAGGCTATGGTCCAGATACCGTGATACACAATCTGTACAGGACAGACCACGCTCAGGTCGACCAAGGGCGACAACTCAAGCCCAGGATCGATTTATCCGTACCTTGGCCTTGAGAAATCGTGTCATCACAGCAAAGCAGATCAGCGCTCGTCTTCAAACAGACACTGGTGTGAGAGTGAGTGGTCAGACGATTCGGAATCGTCTGCATAGGGGTCACCTTCGCGCCTGACGTCCTCGCGTGATCCCCTGTTTGAGAGATCATCATATCAGGCAAGACGTCGTTGGTGTAGGGATCGTCAACACGGGGATAATCGAAGCTGGAGCAATGTAATGTTTTCAGATGAGTCAAGGTTCACTGTTGATTTTTTGGACAGACGTAGGAGGGTGTGGCGTCGTCGAAACGAGCGCTTCCAAGACGTTAACGTCATCAGACATGATCGATTTGGGGTGGTTCTGTTATGGTGTGGGGAGGCATCACTGTTGCTGGAAGAACGGCTTTACTTGTTGTTGCAGGGCGTGTTACAGGTCAGTACTACCGGGACAACATCTTGGCAGTCCAGGTTCGCACGAAGTCATGGCCGCCGTTTCATCTTCCAGGATGACAACGCAAGATGTCACAGGGCCGGGATCGTTACAGGTTACCTCCAACAACAATACATCACCACATTACCTTGGCCCGACCTCTCCCCCGTCGAGCATGTCTGGGACATGCTTGGACAGAGGTTACGTCAACGTCCTGCCAATGTCCAAGAACTTGCTGCTGCGTTGCAACGGGAATGGGACAATCTGGACCAAAATGACCTTAGACGTCTCATTAGGAGTATGCCACGTCGGATGAATGCTTGTTTGGCAAACAGAGGAGGATTTACCCGTTACTGACTTTGTTGTGATGCTGTGGTAACTTTGCTGTTTGACCCCGGGCATCATTTTACCCTTATAATGGTCAGTCTGTGCCTTACTTAGTCTAACGATCATTTGGAATAAATCGATGAATGTGAACTTCATTTCATTTTGTCATTTGTTTCTTCGTCAGTTTCATTAGGTGACTTTAATAACACTTAAAAATCAAATATCCCCTACATTTTTTGAATAGTATATCTCTGAGCGAGCATCTGGACATATGTGCACACCACTTTAATACAAAATTCAAAATTTTCCCGTTCCACTACCAGCCCCTAAATGATTGCGCAAAACAGACAACAGTTAAAAAGGAATATTTCATTAAAAAAATTTAGATCCCTGCTAAACAAATGAATTAGCCTAATTGATCTCCTTTTGATAAGTAGCTAACTAAATAGTATGCACGTACATATTATATTTGTTTATTCATACATCATTATTCATCCATATTTTCATTCATTCATTCAATGTAATGTACCTCCATTGTGACGTCACAGGGGTAACATTGCAACGTTATTGTTATCAATGGCTTCCCGATGAAATTATATTGAAACATGTAGAAGCAAATCGGTGTTATTTTTATATTTCATACTATAATATATATACTAAGATTTGGATGGAAAAATCTATATTTTAATTATGTTTACATATTTGCGAAGATCTTTCGGCCTTACGGCGTCTTCAGGACTATGTAAAAAAGACAATAACGTCGCTTAATCAATAAGGGAACATAACTCCAATATGCCCTAATCAAATGGGTAATTTTATAATCAAAATAATGTTCATTTCAATCGCAGGTTCAGTTTAGTAGAAAATAACTCTATCAGTCTGTTCTCTTTGGCTTCCAATATTTGTTCATTTATAAAATTTAACTTGTATATTGATGCGGCTTTGAACTCTCCTTTACCACATATGTCTAGATGGCTACTTAGCGGTATTGTCCTGTTTTCTGGATGGAGTATCTGCGACCTGTGGTCGGGTGTTCGATCCCTGCATTGGCCGAGAAAGTTCATCTCGATTTTCCGGCGTGGTTTCCCCTTGTGCTGACAACGACAGCTGTCTAGTAGTTCGGATGGGACGACAATCCGAGGTCCCGTGTAAACATTGGCGTGCACACAAAAGATCCCTTGGCAGTTGGAATTCGATATAAGAGTAGGCCGTAGTGCCGCTGCCCGGGTAAAATTTCCCTCATAGCACACTGTATGGCGTATTCCCGTCTTCCATTAGCCACGGTTAGGTGCAGAAGGGTAGAACGTTAAACTCAATGTCATTTCATTGTTATGCACATCTTGACGAGCTAGTTCCGTAGGGATCTTCATGTCTGTTTCTCAACATCGTGGCTTTCCTCCGGGCACTCCGGTTTCCTCCCACTGCTAAAGACCCCTACGCGCAAGCGAATTATTGAAATGAAATTAAACCATATGTTAGTCCCGAAATGACCTAGTTTGTGTTGAGTGGACGTTAAATCCCATTTCTCCCTCTCTCTCTCTCTCATGCCTGTTTTCCCGTTATTAGCAGTTTGGAACGGACGGTCGGTTTGTCAACCCCACCCTAAAAAAAATCTTCTGACAAACTCCTCAATAAAGAGCAATTTGCTATATTTTACATATTTTTAAGTGTAATCATAATTTCTCCAAATATTTCCGACAAAGGAATGTAAGAAGAGAAAGATGTTTACCACATGATAAAGAATGAGGATTATACAAGCTTGAGGTGTTTAATGTTTTAGTAACTTGTTGTGATGAGCTATTATAAAGACAATTCAACTTGTTATTTACTTCTGATCGGATCAAGTAAAATATCAAGTAACCAAAATTTGGAATCAAACTAATAAACTGAAAAAAATACGAAACGTTAATTGCCTAATAAAGTGTTACTTTAATAGTTGTGATGATTGATACATTACGAACTTGAATTGCCGGATATACATACATATGTAAGAAGTGGGTATATGTGGATATAATATGATTGACAATTAACATGCGATTCATGATTATAGATTTGTCCAATGGAATCATTATGAATAATTATCAAAGTGAAAATACGAGATTCATCCAATGGAATTTCTGTTCCACTGACCCGCCCAACATATCGCAAAGGTTATATTTTGGAAATATAGATTTGCATTTTGACAGTTGAAACAATTTTACAGTTCCGTTGGAGGAGTTCCTTGCAATTGCGATCATTAACCTACTGGTATTGGCAGTGAAGATCGGTAAGAAAATATATATTATAATATATTAATTAATTATACTAATATCTATAGAAAACTTGATCATCAGGTACTATCTGTTATAGATTTGACGAACCTTATTATTTTAAATAATATATTTAATGTATATTCGTGAATAATTCATTTATTTTTATTCGTTACCGGAGGCCTTTATTGGATTAAAATTGATCGACCCTTCGTGAGAAATGCACCTTTTAAGAGGGGGGTGGGGGTATTTTTCCCCGGAATACGGTAGATTGAGTAATCGGACATGACGACGTTTGTGAAGTGGTTGTGGTATGTGTACACTGGAGACCATAGCTAACTTGTTTTCACAGTGTTATATTGGATACCTAAACTACATAAAAATCCCTTCAAGCAACGTTTTATCGCAGGTTCATCCCGTTGTTCCACAAAACCAATTTCAAAAGTATTGACATCTGTACTAACAGCAGTTAAAGAAGGTATCCAAAAATACTGTGACAAAATATACTCTCGTAGTGGTATTAATCAGATGTGGATATTACAAAATTCCAAAGAATTACTTGATGATTTACAATCTAGATCACTTGCTTCAGTTTCATGTATACAAACATTTGACTTTTCTACTTTGTACACGAAAATTCCCCATAATTAAAAGCTCGGTTAAAAGACATTATTCATAGTGTCTTTTCATCAAAATCAGGAAATACTAGATATCAATATCTAGTTGTTAATTACAATTCCACATATTTTGTTAATAACCATAGTGACCGTCAACAAGATAATTCAGATGTTGGATTTTTTAATTGATAATATCTTTGTAGAATTTGGAGGGGAAATATATCAGCAAGTGGTAGGTATAACCTTGCTGATTTATTTTTGTATTCATACGAAGCCGATTACATACAGGCACTCGTAAATACTAATAAACGATTAGTCAGACATTTTAACTTCACTTATCGATATATCGATGATGTTCGATCACTAAATAATCCAAACTTTGGTGATATCATAGAATTCATATATCTTGATGAGCTCGAACTTAAAAACACTACTGACAGTGACAATCACGCTTCCTACTTGGATCTGTGTCTCGATTTCGACAATTGCCATAAACTTAGTGATAAATTTCACGATAAACGTGATGACTTTGACTTTCCGATCGTAACTTTCCATTTATTAGTAGTAATCTTTAAAAAAAAAATGTGTTCTGATATTAGTGGTAACATTCCAATATCACCAGCTTATGGAGTGTTTGTGTCCCAGCTAATTCGTTACGCAAGAGTTTGTTTCTTTTATTCTGACTTTTTAAGTAGATCGAGGATTTTGTCATCTAGGCTTCAACTACAAGGATACTTGCGCACTAAACTCATTATGGCCGTCATATTGACTTTATTGGTAAATATAACATGTCTCTCTCGGCCATTATTAAAGATATATTTAATTGATTCGTATATTAATCTCCCTAATTCTACTACATCGTTAACACTCTCCATCATGTTCATTTTACATACCTATAGTCCATGACCAATCATGCTATTTTATTGAGATTTCGTCTAATAGTTTGGATGCAGCTGTGGCGACAGGCAGGGTAAGCTTACTCTTCCGGACACCTGTTGCCACTGTTTGTCGTGTATTTTGTACACAGTGAACAGTCCATTTGCTGATTACACTATTTTGCCTCAACCGTTTTTTAGGACTACGAAGTTTGAAACTTGGATTGTTCGTACTTGGTTTTATTTTATTTTATTCCATGGTATGTATAGTGCCTAATTTCTGGGCCCAACAGTGTGTAAAAATGCTCAGATGTGTCTATTTAAAACTCCAACAATTCAGCGGGTTTATCTAGTAACATAAAGCCAATAAATAACTCGTTATTGTACAAATGGATTTAAACTTTTGTTTTAAGACTATAATCTTCAAATTATACGAAAGACCATTATAGAGTCAATCAAATGAAAAATTAAAAAATTAAATTCTGAATATCTTGTAATTACAAGTAAGTATTCTTGTAACTTTGTAATTACAAAATAAGGAGAATCGCGTTGCGGTCAACCCCATGAAAAAAGGTGCTCCAACTGGTATATTTCAAGGTCGCCCTACACTGATTTATCGGATGTCAAGGCCAACTAAGTACTTTTTTATTTGTTAAGGGATCGGTACATTCAGGTCATACTCCCATTAATATCATTAGTTATTTCGCTCTCTCATTAAAAACTATTCATTAAGTTCATACTCTTATTAACCTCATACTTCGAACTCATACTCGTGTTTTCCTTTGGCGTTCGTCACTTCCGATTCATGAAACCTTTATTACTCCTCTATCGTAGCAATGATCTCTGTGTTAAAATTATATCTGAAAAGTGTTTAATCAGTTCTATCACATATGTAATAATGACTGACACCAATATTGTCCTTTAAGCATGGTCGCGACTGTAGTATAACCATTTCAAGTTCGAGTGTGCATGGCCGAGACCAAGTTGAACTATGGTCGAACATTTGGACGAGCCACGGTAGTTCGGTTGCTGTTAGCTATAGCCCTACCCACAGTAGTTTGGTTGCCGTTGGCCGAGGTAAATGTTATATTGTGTTTAAGGTATGTCCTAGATTAGCCCGATTGATGCAGGACAGTTAGATTCTGCACATTTTCTCCGCTGGTGCCCACTGTATTCAAATACACGAAATATATACAATAAATTTTTTACCATTACACTAGCAATCAATTAAACCACTTCTTTTGGGGAATAGATGATCAGACTACATCTAATAACATCTTTAAAAAAGTACATGGCTACTGATTTTATTCATAGAATAATTTTAATTCATGTTATAAAACCTCTTCAATTAGTTATAAATAGTCTGTATATAACTTATTTAATTTATATGTTGTTCACCATTATTTTTATTATATTTATGTACATAGGAGATCTGTTTATTGTATGTTTTATATTAGTTGTATGAGGAGAGGGATGATATAGGCTATGTCATATCCCTCAAAAAGTTTCGTTTAATTATACTTGAATATACTTGCCCCCCCCCCCCAAAAAAAAATATATAAAAATTGTGAAATCTATGTCTTACAAGGTTTATGTTAAACAAAGTACGAATTAAAACACAAACACTTATGTTTGCTTTAAAGTTCCAATTTCATATTTTTTAAGTTATATTTTTAAAATGTATTACAATAAAGTCCTAAAATAAATTGTATCTATAACCAGTCCATGTTAAAGAATAATCCTATTAATCACTATTGCCAGTTGAGAAATTGGCAAAAATATCATTTTTAACTTCAAATTCAAACGTTTGAAGATCGCAACTCCATTGAGGGGAATGGGAAAACAAGGGAGGTAATTCTGTTATAATTTTCGGTGTGAAAGATTTTTAAGTGTGGGAAAAAATACCTATGATGTATATAGTGAGTTGACAACCTATTGAGAAAAAGAAATAGAAATAATTATGTTTTGACCTTCGAAAATGTGAAATTCGCGATTTCAGGCCCAGTCCTCACAACTCATGTCATTTCTGGAACTGACACATGGTTCAATTTTATTTCAATAATTCGTTTGGAAGAAAACCACTCCTTGTCCATACAAGCGAGAAATCGGAGCCGCGCTTGAATCAGTGAAATATCTTATGATTTAAAGTGCATGTGTTAAGCCATAAAGCCAGCTCACCCCACTAATTACGTCCATGATGAAAAATATATTGTGAACTCCTCACATATGAAGTGATATGGGGTTTGCTAGAATTATAAAGTTATATAAGATGTTCTAGAATTATTACGGAAACCATGAAACATCATCCACAACACTCCCTAGTATTTTCAGCTGATAATGTCCGCTCTTGGATATCTTGGATCTTCGCTTCCTGTGTCAGTGATTTTAATGCCCGTGAAATATTGCCCATGATCGTATAATAGTGAGTTGACAACCCTTTGAGCAAAAGACATAGAAATAATTAGTTTATACTTTCTTAGAAAATATGAAATTCCCGCTTTAAGTTATGTGATCAAAGTCGTGTTGTCATAACTCAAGCGTAACATTCAATATGTTAAAGTCATGAAAAAGTATGAATACGGCACCCCCTGACTTTAACTGGATAAACACTGTATTGGTGTGATGTTTTAGTTTAACCCCCTATAATATGCCAAAACACATCAACAGTGTTTACAGAAGACTGAAACTTCAAACTTTTTTTTATGTGGGAGCCCCCCCCCCCCCGAACCCCCACGAGGAAGGGTGACCCTCCCACGCCCCCGTACCCCCGGCGTCACAGATTGTCAGCATTTTATATCATTCCATTTGCGCCCACCCCAAATATATATTCACGGTTACGCCCCTGCACGTTGTTGTATACTCGGGATAGATGTGATTGAACGGGTAGAATACACAAACTCCCTCAGAAGCCAATTCAGCAATAGCCAGAGAGGGTTTTCTCGGATCATTGCTTCAGGAATATGGGGCTGTGCTTGTTCAAGGCTGTAGGGGTGCCCGCATCATGTTGTTTTAATCATTTCACCTTTTCTTTATAGAATCCCAACAGATACGACTAGTTGGAGGATCTGGACCACATGAAGGAAGAGTTGAAGTGTTTCGTTATAATAAATGGGGTACTGTCTGTGATGATGGTTGGGACAAGGATGATGCATCGGTGGTATGCCGACAACTTGGATTTAGCCCGTAAGATTTGTCTACCTTTCCAAACACAATTATCACATGAGTGGAAGTGAACGTTAACTAAAGCTGTTTCACACTCTCAAAGCAAATTATCGTTTCTACAAATTCTGAAATGTTTTTGGTGTTACACCAAAGCTTAATTTATCATTACGGCTTAATGACAATCATGGGACAGCGTATCCTTACCTCTGTTCGTAAAACATGATAATTGGGATTCCTTATTAAGCTGATCTGTGGACATGATGTCTTATCACGTTTTACATTAAGACCTACATGTACATGCAGTACTGGATTTACTTGAAGAGAGTATCTAGGCATTTACTGCTTAACAGGCGGAGGACATTCATATCACCCCCAATGCTAGATAGGGGGAGGGGAGCGAAGGGTGTTGCCGGATGTTTAGTAGTATAGTATGTGATTGATAAGTTTTAAACAGTGTCAAAACATCTTCTCAAACCAATAGGTAAATCAGCAACATGTATATGAATGTAGTGTTGTTCCTTTTTAAAAGCGATAATTAGTGTGCAAATGTATCGTTGTTAATTCAACACCATCTACATATGTACGGGTACAGTATGTTTGCCTGTCTGGTATCTTTAAAGGCTTGAAGTTGTTTGTATTAATTACTTTTGAAAATATGTAATATGTGACTATTTTAGAACCAGGGCGATTGCGTTGAAGAGAGCCTTTTTTGGACAAGGTGTTGGTCCAATTTTGTTGGATTGGGTTTATTGTCAATCATCTGAGATGACACTTGTTGAATGTGGTCGTGATCGATCGGAATCCAATTCTTGTACTCATAGCAAAGACGCTTCGGTGGTCTGTAGAGGTAGGTTCAATTTAACATTTTGAATCAGTATGATATATGTTTATAAATAAAGAGATACTAACATGACAAGAATAACCCAAGTGCTACTAGCAGAACAATACAGAACAATTCATACAGCATCATGGTGTATTAATATAGCTCAACTTTTACATAATAATACACATCGGTACAAAAACAAGAAAAATAAAAACTGTCCACTGGATCTATTCACGTGATTCGATATTTGTTGTTTATTGCTTACTATGTCCGTGTAGTTGTTGCCTTTTCTTTTCGGTTTTGGTTGTGTACACCATACGTATTACAGATACATTTGACTGTAGACATGACTCATGGTTTATCTATACATTGCTTGATAGGTTGTCGTATCACTACTATCTGATCATAGGAACCATTCTAGCACTACAAAAAAGCTCAGTTAGTGATACGCTGTCTCGTTAACCATGATGGTGGGTTGGCTACTGGTATTGGCCGCGTAACTCCCTTGTAATTGTCCTCCTTGTCAGTGACACAAGACAAGGGATCTGCTGACATGGATTGGGCGTGCATGTGACAGAACTATCCGTGACAGAGCAAGATTGAAATAACTGTAGACAGCAGTACAATAGTTCGCACACAGTTTGACTCATAGCACACAATTGAACGCTAAAACCCATTTCATTTTTAAGCACGAGAAATCCTTGGTCAAACGACACACGTTATTTACCATTAAATACTATTTTGTAAGTAGATATTGAATTAGCTGGTGGTTCCAGTGAAAGGGAAGGACGAGTAATGGTATGGCACAACGGTTCATTTATAAGAGTTTGTAGTGATGGTTTTGGACAGGATGAAGCTCAAGTAGTTTGTCGTCATCTAGGATTTAACAGGTATGAATCTGTAATATATTCCAATTCTATAGTGTCTAATTAATCTAATTTGTTATTCACAATTAAAGTGCCCGTATTTATTTTTCAGATATTTAACTATATTTATGTGGATCTTCAATATACATGTGTAGAAATAACTTACGGTGTGAGTCCTAGAAAATAACAATTATATAACATTAATTTACTTCGTTTAGTTTTATAGAGTTCCTGTTTTTCACACAGAGGTCGCATCACGTATGTCTGTCATGAATTCGTCTATTTATATTGCTATGTCCAATTTTTCAACAACTAATTTTAGCCCCTGCCTTCCAGCTTTGTGTGAACATACAAGTTATTATAACAGGACGAATCTCATGATTTCAGTCTGTTTATTAATCCTGTATTTGTAAAAGTTATAACATCAAATATCACCAAGATATTGATGAAGAAAGCTTTTCGTTTAAGCATTGCCATAGACTTTGATTCACTATAATTTAAGAATTTTACTGGACTTGGTTTAGATTTGTCACTATATTTTGAAGGAAATCTGTTTGTATCGGTTTATTTATTTATCCTATAAACCTTCACATTCAGTATTCGGGAGTATTATTCGTTGTAATTTGCCATACTAATAGCTTCATTATTTTTCAGTTTGAGTACAATTTGATATTGTTTTATTTCAGCTATTTTTCGTTATAATCTTTTAATTTCAGCAATAAAATCATCATTTATAGTTTTTGAGTTTGAATATAGTTTTTGAGGTCTGGTATCATTTTAAATGTCAGTTTTTACTTGATTAAGGATAGTAGTCCTGGTCAATTACATCTTTTATGTCGTCTTTTGTTAACATGTGTTTGAAGTTTTGATCCATTTCATCACTAAGTGATGCTATATGTTCAATCTTTTTATTGAAATGTCCAGATTTAGGTCACTAATATCAAATTGGGTTGAGGTTTATTTAACCTTTTATTTGGTGGTTGATGTTTTCCCCTTCTCCAAATGTGTATTGTAAGGTCTGATTTCTGACTCATTATAAATCTTCCATCAAAAGGCAACACATAGTAACTCACTCAGGCTATTATTCCACTCTTTGATTTTGTAAGCCATTACACACATGACACAACCTAGCAACTGCGTTTATTTGTCTAGTATGCCACAGAAAAACCTAGTAACTCAATAGTAAAATCATTGCGTTTTCCTTTGTTTTCCCAAATAAGAAAAAAAGTGAGTTACTAAGTGAAGTGTTGCCTTTGGCCTTTGGACGGGAGAAATGTCTAGTTAATTGACCTATAAACTAAACTCACAAACTCGGGTTTGTTTTTATGTGTACGTGGGGGGGGGGCTGAGTTGAAGGGGCGAATGGTTAGAAAGTGCGCTGTGTATTATAAGGTCTGACATTGAGTCAACTGGTGTGGTTTTGATTCCCTGGTTTTACGTGACAATGATTAGGGTCACCTATCGACTATCCAACCTCGTTGGGTTTTACTCGGTCATCCGGTTACCTGTAACTACTAAAGAGCCCTATGTGCAAACGAAGTATAAAATTGACCCATGTGTTAGTCTCGAATTGAAATAAAATTGAACAACATTTTAGTTCCAAAATGTCCTAGTTTTTTGTTGAAGTGGAAGTTAAACCCCACCTCTCTCTCTCCCCTCTCTCGCTCTTGAATAGGCATTGGGGGACGTATTTAAATCTGAATAAATATATTACTTATAACAAAAATGTGTCAATCTAATAAAAAAAAATTATGAAACTTCTTAATTAAATTTGACAACATCGATATGTTAAAATATGTTAAAAAATGTGATTCAGGTTGGAATCACGATTAAATAATCTTCACCGTGTGTATTATCTGTCTATTTAATAGTGATGGCGGTGATCCTGATGTTAATGTGGATTTTGGTAAAGGTTCAGGTCCTGTTTTGGTATCAAATATTAATTGTAATGGAACAGAGTCATCACTAACTGACTGCATGGATCCAGAATTTAAACCGGGAGAATGTAGTGGTACATCTGATGCTTCGGTCGTTTGTAAATGTAAGTCTATAACAACATATCATTGAATTAAATTTAGGTTTTACAATGTAACTAGTAATTGTCAAAGGACATCTAAGTTATTTAGTATTTTAACAATCTGTCTGTATATCCAACCTTTGCTTTAAACTAATAATATTCAAAAATTTGTAGGAACATTATTCTTACCAAATGTACATGATATTGATAACTTTGTTCATACAAAATAAACGGGCGAAAAAAATTGATAGTTGTCAGTAATGGAAAACGGAGTGAAATCACGAAAAAAAAATGTATGCCGAAGATACAAAGTTACTTGATAGTTGTTCCGCAACAAATGAATCCAATAATCTTCTTAATAACATTGAAACCTGTATCTCAAGTAAAAAATCATGGATGTCTTTTAACAAGTTAAAACTAAATGAGATAAAACGGAAGTTATTCTAATTGGACCACCATCAAGAATATCAAAATTTGAAATAGATGACACTCAAGTAGGAAATTCTTTGATCAAAATCTCCAGTAAAGTAAACAATGTTGGAATTTATTTAGATAGTAACAACAGCATGATTAGTCATGTGAACCATCTTACTAAAACATGCTACTGTCATATCCAGTAGACGTGGTACAAGGGTTAATCAGTGAACTGGATGTATGAGATGTGTTGTTGACGTTTGGGAAAGTAGGTCGAGGGGAAATGTGTAGGGAGTGATAGTTAGATGTATTATGAATTGTTACAGTGGCTGTGGTGTTACGTTGAAATACTATGCCGCTACCGTAACACCACAGCTTTATGATTTGTTACACAGGATTGATACCGTAAGTCCGACAATAATAAATAAACTATTTCTGATTTTAATGTTGTCTTTTCCCACCGGCACTGGCCGTACGCCAGCAACTGAAAATAGCTGACGAAACAGCTAGGGCGTCGATTGTTAGTTCGCGTACAACTTGAAAAACCGAATGTCGTACGCCATTGTGAAACTGAAAGTAGCTGACGAAGACAGTTAGGGCGCCGATTGTTAGTTCGCGTACAACTTGAAAAAACCGAATGTCAGTATGGTATTTCTGACATAATTGGTTATCGGTGACCTGAAAGCTGGTAATCTCGACTCAAAGCGAGTAATCTCGACTCAAAAGTATAGTGTATAACCTACTTACTGTCTACAGTCGTCGCTACTCTTATTTATTGTTCATTCATGATTTTTTGTGGACGATTTACTACTCAGTAAGAAAGCCTGTGCCCAAAAAGAGTTCTCGTCTGTTATTATTAGTATAATGACTTCCTCATGTGCGGCAGGTTCGTTTGTTTTTAAAAACACTGTTTTTCGTTCCAAAAAATAGAAAAGTAATTTTTTACCAGATGATCATGGTTTTTCACCGAGACTAGATAATTTCTCTCGGTGTAAGGATATTATCGCTTATGAAAAAGTTCATACACTGTTGAGAAAATAGTCCCATTGGTTTTCTTAGCTGCAAATACAGCGAGAATAAACTCTGTACTGAAAAATTTTCGCGTGATCTATATAAACTGTCTTCACACACTCGATTTATAATTAGCAATATACAGGTACAGTGGCAAGTGTTATGCTTCTCAGGCTAATACCTCAAAAGTACCTCCGCGCAAAACCCCCGATTTTGGTACATGCAAAAGAAAAAGAAATAGTGCCCGTGCGCGTGCCAGTAATAGGAAAACTAAGAGTTCGCGCATAAAAATGCACGAACGTACCAGGCGCGATGTCATCAAGAACATTAGTAGTATTCGTCATCTCCCACAACTGACGACACAGCTACACTCGCTCGCTAATTTTGTCACGACTAGACAATTGTAACAGTCTCGCTCTCGGCGTCTTAAAAGAATTATTACAAAGGCTGCACAAAAATCAAAATTCAGCGGCTCGACTAGTCACAAAAATTCATGTTAGATCCAGTATAATGCCTGCATTAAAATCACTTCATTGGCTCCGTATCGCTGAACGAACTGACTTTAAAACTCTATCTATTGTGTATTGTTGTTTAAATGGAACTGGTCCCGCATACTTGAATGATATTTTCAGACTTTACCAACCATCAAGACATCTCAGATCTCAGTCTCAACTTAACTTAGTTGTTCCTACATGGAAAATGAAATCATTTTGATTCAAGTCCTTGGAAATTGCAGCTGCAATTAAGTGGAATTCACTAACCATATCTCTCAAATCTGCCCTGTCACTAACAACATTTAAATCACGTTTACAGATATACCTGTTTGACAGTTCATACAGATAAACTTAGTTTTGTTAGCTCTTTTAGCAGACACTTTGTTGTGGAGTTTAGCGCAATATTAGAATCCTTATTATTATTATAAGCTACATGTACAGTCTCCTTTGCTAAAAGATATTGACTTTCTGACTTATTTTCAAATTATGAACGTCACACTGTTACAATGTATTATAACAGTATGTAAAAACGTTTTAAAATAATTCATGTACAAGTACGAATTGTTATTAAAATCTATCATTTCCATTAAGTATTAATGTTGCGTTTTCAGCCCAGTGTTAGATTGAGGCGATATATGTCTGATGGTCGATCTATTTGTTATTTCAGCTGTTCCACTGCGACTAGTTGGAGGATCTGGACCACATGAAGGAAGAGTTGAAGTGTTTTATGTTAATGAATGGGGTACAGTCTGTGATACTAATTGGGACGAGAGAGATGCATCAGTAGTATGCCGACAACTTGGATTTAGCCCGTAAGATTTGTCTACCTTTCCAAACATAATTATCACTTGAGTGAAAGTGGACGTTAAATAAAACTGTTTCACACTCTCAAAGCAAATTTTGATTCTACAAATCCTTAAATGTTTTGGTATCACACTAATGCTTAAGGGTAAGCATGGAACAACGCATCCCTACCTCTGCTCATAAATAAGCTGGTCTGTGGGCATGATGTCTTATCATATTTTTCATGAAGTCATGCATGTACATGCAGTTCTTGATTTACTTTAAGGCTTTTATCGTTTAACAGGCCAAGGCCAATCCCCCATCCTCAATAATAGATAGGGTGGGGGTGTCAGATGTTTAGTAGTATAGCGTGTGTAAGATAATCTTAACACAGTGATAAAACTATCACACACCTTGTCAAACCAATAGGTAAATCAACAACATGTATATGAATGTAGTCATGTTGTTGCTTTTTAAAAGCGATAATTTGTGTGCAAATGTATCGTTGTTAATTCAGCACCATCTACACATGTACGGATATAGTAGGATGGCCTGTGTGGTATCTTAAAAAAGGCTTGGAGTTTTTTGTATTAATTACATTTGAAAATATGCAATATGTGACTCTTTTAGAACCGGGGCGATTACGTTCTCAAACGCCTATTTTGGACAAGGTGTTGGTCGAATTTTGTTGGATTTGGTTGATTGTCAATCATCTGAGATGACACTTGCTGAATGTTCACATGATAGTTGGACAACCAAGTATTGTGATCATAGCGAAGACGCTTCGGTGGTCTGTAGAGGTAGGTTCAATTTAACATTTTGAATCAGTATTATATATGTTTATAAATAAAAAAATACTAACATGACAAGAATAACCTAAGGGCTACTAGCAGAACAATACAGAACAATTCATACAGCATCATGGTGTATTGATATAGCTAAACCTTCACATAATAATACACATCGGTACAAAAACAAGAAATGTAGAAATTGTCCACTGGATCTATTCACGTGATTCGATATTTGTTGTTTATTGCTCACTATGTCCGTGTTTTTGTTGTGTAGACCATACGTATTACAGATACATTTGACTGTAGACATGACTCATGGTTTATCCATTCATTGCTTTATAGGTTGTCGTATTACTACTATCTGATCCTAGGAACCATGATGGTGGGTTGACTATAGACATGACTCATGGTTTATCTATACATTGCTTGATAGGTTGTCGTATCACTACTATCTGATCCTAGGAACCATGATGGTGGGTTGACTGTAGACATGACTCATGGTTTATCCATTCATTGCTTGATAGGATGTCGTATCACTACTATCTGATCCTAGGAACCATGATGGTGGGTTGACTGTAGACATGACTCATGGTTTATCTATACATTGCTTGATAGGTTGTCGTATCACTACTATCTGATCCTAGGAACCATTCTAGAACTACAAAATAGCTCAGTTATCGATACGCTGTCTCGTTAACCATGATGGTGGGTTAGCTACTGGTATTGGCCGCGATAGCCCCTTGTGATTGTCCTCCTTGTCAGTGACACAAGACAAGGGATCTGCTGATATGGACAGTTTCTAGTTGTGCGGATTGGGCGTGCATGTGACAGAACCATCCGTGACAGCAGAACATTTAAATAACTGTAGGCAGTAGTACAATACTAATAGTTCGGACACAGTTATTTACCATTAAATACTATTTTGTAAGTAGAGATTGAATTAGCTGGTGGTTCCAGTGAAAAGGAAGGACGAGTGATGGTATGGCACAACGGTTCATTTATAAGAATGTGTAGTGATGGTTTTGGACAGGATGAAGCTCAAGTAGTTTGTCGTCATCTAGGATTTAACAGGTATGAATCTGTAATATATTCCGATTCTATATAAACGATCGATAACAATATTAATATCATTTTTAATTAAATACAACTGATTTACTTCCTTAATTACAACCATTAGCAATAACACCGCAGTGTCTAATTAATCTAATTTGTTATTCACAATTAAAGTGCCCGTATTTATTTTTCAGATATTTAACTATATTTATGTGGATCTTCAATATACAGTTGTAGAAATAACTTACGGTATGGGTCCTAGAAAATAACAATTACATAACATTAATTTACTTCGTTTAGTTTTATAGAGTTCCTGTTTTTCACACAGAGGTCGCATCACATATGTCTGACATGAATTCGTCTATTTATATTGCTATGTCCAATTTTTCAACAACTTTTTTAGCCCCTGCCTCCCAGCTTTGTGTGAACATACAAGTTATTATAACAGGACGAATCTCATGATTTCAGTCTGTTTATTAATCCTCTATTTGTCAAAGTTTTAACATCAAATATCACCAAGTTATTGATGAAGAAAGCTTTTCGTTTAAGCATTGCCATCGACTTTGATTCACTATAATTTCAGAATTTTACTGGATTTGGTTTAGATTTTTCACTATATTTTGAAGACAATCTGTTTGTATCGATTTATTTTTTTATCCTGGAGTATTATTCGTTGTAATGTGCCATACTTACAGCTTCGTTATTTTTCAGTTTGAGTACAATTTGATCTTGTTTTATTTCAACTATTTTTCGTTATAATCTTTTAATTTCAGCAATAAAATCATCATTTATAGTTTTTGACTTTGAATATAGTTTTTTAGGTCATGTATCATTTTAAATGTCAGTTTTTACTTGATTAAGGATAGTAGTCCTGGTCAATTACATCTTTTATGTCGTCTTTTGTTAACATGTGTTTGAAGTTTTGATCCATTTCATCACTAAGGGATGCTCAGGGTATTATTCCACTCTTTGATTTTGTAAGCCATTACACACATGACACAACCTAGCAACTTCGTTCATTTACCGAGTATGCCACGGAAAAACCTAGTAACTCAATAGTAAAATCAATGGATAAGCTTGGGCATAATATTCATTCATTGCATTTTCCTTTGTTTTCCTAAATAAGAAAAAAAGTGAGTTACTAAGTGTTGCCTTTGGCCTTTGGATGGGAGAAATCAATCTCGAAACCAGAAAATTTTTGACGAAATTTCTCTGGTGAATCGGGGTAGCCATTTTCACGGAAAATGACATTTAATTCCAACGCGCGAAATTTCTCGTTTATTTGCGTCGTACGCAAATTTTACGTGCCTGGTTGACCGAATCACTTAAAATTATACCCACGCGTAGAAAAATAGATCTTTACAAAAACTTGAATTTGTTCGTTTAGGATCCAATTTTTTTATAGCAGCGAGTTAACTTTGACTCAAGGATCATTTTACAACAAACGTAACGACGATCCGACCTTTAGTTTTCGAGAAATCGAACCAACAAGATTGACCAATCAGAGGTCAGAATGGGCGGGGCTTAGGTTTGAAAAAAATTGGAAAAAATGGACGGTCTAATGTGCCAGAGGCCTTCGGCCCCGCGGCTGCCTCTGGGAACGAGATTGGGGAGAAATGTCTAGTTAAGTAACATATAAACTAAACTCACAAGCTCGGGTTTGTTTTTATGTGTACGGGGGGGGGGGGCTGAGTTGGAGGGGGGAATGGTTAGCAAGTGCGCTGTGTACCATAAGGTCTGACATTGAGTCAACTGGTGTGGTTTCGATTCCCTGGTTTTACGAGACAATGATTAGGGTCACCTACCGACTATCCAACCTCGTGGGTTTTCACTCGGTCATCCGGTTACCTCTAAGTACTAAAGAGCCCTATGTGCAAACGAAGTATAAAATTGACCCATGTGTTAGTCTCGAATTGAAATAAAATTGAACAACATTTTAGTTCCGTAATGTCCTAGATTTTTGTTTTAGTGGAAGTTTAACCCCGCCTCTCTCTCCTTTAATTAAATTTGACAACATCGATATGTTAAAATATGTTAAAATACCATATCAGATTCAGGTTGGAATCACGATTAAATAATTTCCACGGTGTGTATTATCTTTCTATTTAATAGTGATGGCGGTGATCCTGATGTTAATGTGGATTTTGGTAAAGGTTCAGGTCCTGTTATGGTATCAAATATTAATTGTAATGGAACCGAGTCATCACTAACTGACTGCATGGATCCAGAACTTAAACCCGGAGAATGTAGTGGTACATCTGATGCTTCGGTCGTTTGTAAATGTAAGTCTATAACAACGTATCATTGAATTAAATTTAGGTTTTAAAATGTAAGTTATGTGGTATTTTAACAATCTGTCTGTATATCCAACCTTTACTTTAAACTAATAATATTCAAAAATTTGTAGGAACATTATTCTTACCAAATGTACATGATATTGATAAGTTTGTTCATACAAAATAAACGGGCGAAAATCCATTAAGAATCGCGGCCTGTAGAGTGTTTACAGACTAAATATTAATATAGGTACCATCATGTTATTGAAATGATTGATCATGCCGAATTTGAACAAAATCTGTTAATAATTGCAACCCGTAGAATGTTTACAGACAAAATAATAACAAAAAAGCGGAATTGGCACCACCCCGCGGGGTAGGGCATGCACCCGGAGAAAACCCACGAGGTTAGACAGACGACCCTACTCTTTGTCATGGACAAGCTTGGGCTGGAAACCACACCACTTGACTCAATGACAGACACACAGATAAGGGCGGCGGCATAATATGTTGATATTATGAACTGAAATGGGGTTTAACGTCCTACTGTTCTGATCCGACTGAGCTAATGAAGACGGTTCACATTATGAATGTGGACGTATACAAATGGATACGAATGCAACTCAAACTGCAATGTGAGTGTGAATCTACCTCCACTTGATCAACCATTTTCTTTATTGCCAGTTTTTTGTTCCATAACCCGACAACCCGACATCACGACATCCCGACAACCCGACAACCCGACATCACGACAACCCGACAACCCGACAATACGACATTTCTACCCGACATCACGACATTTTTAGTGTCGTAATGTCGGGTAAAAATGTCGTGATGTCGGGTAGAAATGTCGTGATGTCGGGTTGTCGTGTTGTCGGGTAGAAATGTCGTGATGTCGGGTTGTCGGGTTGTCGCGTTATGAAAGGCGGCATCACGACAATACGACATGATACCAATCAGCCACCATAGCGAACCGACTAGTCACAAAAATTCATGTTATATCCAGTATAACGCCTGCATTAAAATCACTTCATTGGCTCCGTATCGCTGAACGAACTGACTTTAAAACTCTATCTATTGTGTATTGTTGTTTAAATGGAACTGGCCCCGCATACTTGAATGATATTTTCAGACTTTACCAACCATCAATAAATCTTAGATCTCAGTCTCAACTTAACTTAGTTGTGCCTACATGGAAATTGAAATCATTTTGTTTCAAGTCCTTGGAAATTGCAGCTGCAATTAAGTGGAATTCACTACCCGTATCTCTCAAATCTGCCCCGTCACTAACAACATTTAAATCACGTTTAAAGACTTACCTGTTTGACAGTTCATACAGATAAACTTAGTTTTGTTGGCTCTTTGAACAGACAATTTGTTGTGGAGTTTAGCTCATTATTAGAATCCTTATTATTATTATAAGCTACATGTACAGTCTTCTTTGTCAGTGCTAAAAGATATTGACTTCATGACTTATTTTCAAATTTTGAACGTCACACTGTTACAATGTATTATAACAGTATGTAAAAACGTTTTAAAATAATTCATGTACAAGTACGAATTGTTATTAAAATCTATCATTTCCATTAAGTATTAATGTTGCGTTTTCAGCCCATTCTGTAAGTTAGATTGGGGCGATATATGTCTGATGGTCGATCTATCTGTTATTTCAGCTGTTCCACTGCGACTAGTTGGAGGATCTGGACCACATGAAGGAAGAGTTGAAGTGTTTTATAAGAGTAAATGGGGTACAGTCTGTGAAGATGGTTGGGACGAGAAAGAGGCATCAGTAGTATGCAGACAACTTGGATTCAGCCCGTAAGATTTGTCTACCTTTCCAAACATAATTGTCACTTGAGTGAAAGTGGACGTTAAATGAAACTGTTTCACACTCTAAAAGCAAATTTTGATTCTACAAATCCTTAAATGTTTTGGTATCACACTAATGCTTAAGGGTAAGGATGGAACAACGCATCCTTACCTCTGCTCATAAATAAGCTGGTCTGTGGGCATGATGTCTTATCATATTTTTCATTAAGTCATGCATGTACATGCAGTTCTTGATTTACTTTAAGGCTTTTACCGTTTAACAGGCCAAGGCCAATCCCCCATCCTCAATAATAGATAGGGGGGAGGATGTTGTCAGATGTTTAGTAGTATAGCGTGTGTAAGATAAGCTTAAAACAGTGATAAAACTATCACACACCTTGTCAAACCAATAGGTAAATCAGCAACATGTGTATGAATGTAGTGTTGTTGCTTTTTAAAAGCGATAATTTGTATGCAAATGTATCGTTGTTAATTCAGCACCATCTTCACGTGGCCCGTATGATATCTTGATAGATGCTTGTTTTTTGTATTCATTACGTTTGAAAATATGTAATCTGTGACTATTTTAGAACCGGGGCGATTGTGTTGTCAAACGCCTTTTTTGGACAAGGTGTTGGTCCAGTTTGGTGGGATTGGGTTAATTGTCAATCATCTGAGATGACACTTGCTGAATGTTCACATGATGGTTGGACAACTAGGTATTGTGATCATACAGAAGACGCCTCGGTGGTCTGTAGAGGTAGGTTCAATTTAACTTTTTGAATCAGTATGATATATGTTTATAAATAAAGAAATACTAACGACAAGAATAACCCAAGTGCTACTAGCAGAACAATACAGAACAATTTATACAGCATCATGGTGTATTAATATAGCTAAACTTTCACATAATAATACACATCGGTACAAAAACAAGAAAAATAAAAACTGTCCACTGGGTCCAATCACATGATTCGATATTTGTTGTTTATTGCTTACTATGTCCGTGTAGTTGTTGCCTTTTCTTTTCGGTTTTGGTTGCGTACACCATACGTATTTCAGATACATTTGACTGTAGACATGACTCATGGTTTATCCATTCATTGCTTGATAGGTTTTCATATCACTACTATCTGATCATAGGAACCACAAACTACAAAATAGCTCAGTTAGTGATACGCTGTCTCGTTAACAATGATGGTGGGTTGGCTACTGGTATTGGCCGCGATAGCCCCTTGTGATTGTCCTCCTTGTCAGTGGCACAAGACAAGGGATCTGCTGACATGGACAGTTTCTAGTTGTTCGGATTGGGCGTGCATGTAACAGAACCATCCGTGACAGATGAACATTGAAATAACTGTAGGCAGCAGTACAATAGTTCGCACACAGTTTGACTTATAGCAAACAATTGAACGATAAAACCCATTTCATTTATAATCACGAGAAATCCTTGGTAAAACGGCACACGTTATTTACCATTAAATACTATTTTGTAAGTAGATATTGAATTAGCTGGTGGTTCCAGTGAAGGGGAAAGACGAGTGATGGTATGGCACAACGGTTCATTTATATGAGTTTGTAGTGATGGTTTTGGACAGGATGAAGCTCAATAATATTCAAAAATTTGTAGGAACATTATTCTTACCAAATGTACATGATATTGATAAGTTTGTTCATACAAAATAAACGGGCGAAAAAAATTGATAATTGTCAGTAATGGAAAACGGATTGAAATCACGAAAAAAAATGTATGCCGAAGATACCCAGTTACTTGATAGTTGTTCCGCAACAAATGAATGCAATAATCTGGCAAGCTGGAATTTTTCGCATCCGTATCACGTATCCGTATCGCCACGTGATACGTTGCGTCAATGTAGTTTTAGAGTTTTTGGCAGATTTTCGCGCCGTGCGCATATGGGTAGCTGAGCTGAGTTTAGTTCTATTACAGCATGGTGACAGTTATCTACTAATATGACAATCAGTACTAGTCAAGTGCCTAGCCTGCAGTGGCTGAGATATTTAAATTTTAAAAAGAAACTTAGTATCGAATCTTTTTTTGATTTCACTAATGAATCATTTGCAAGGTCTCACTTTCCTAAATTTAGCACGTAGATCAGTCAGCATGCAGACAGACAGACAGGAAAATTCATGGTTAAAATCACATCAAATATACACCTTCGTGTTCTATGATACAGATAGATTCATAAAAATACTATGACACAAAATTCCAGCGTCTAAAAGTATCAAAAAGTACGGTAAAAAGACAACGATATTATACGGACCTTTTCCGTATGTAAGATGTTCGATACGTGCTGATGTATCCGTGTGCTGTATCACGTATGAGAAATACACAAGCATTGTTGACGTCACACATAAAATAGATACGCAATACGGACCAGAAATTTACGCTTGCCAAAATCTCTTATGTTATCGATCGTTTTCAGTCCCTATAAAGTTATAGGAAATACATATTAAAATAATCAGCATGACCAGCTTGTGTAAATGCAATACAAGAATGAACGTCCTCCCGACTTTGAATTTTTTCTTAATTATGTATCTCCTAGGTTGTATTCACTTATTCAAACCCAACTTCAAAATGTCAATGCACATCTCAAATCTTTACATAACTTGATAAGTTATTGCATATTCTTCATTTAGATTGATTAAAAGCGTCTGTTATCATTTATTTAATACTCTAAATACCCCATGAAACTTTTCGTCAATAAACATACTTTCCCAACTTTATTTCTTAAATAGAACATCAAATATTAATTTGCAAAGGCATTCACATATAAATACCTATATAAATAGACCCGTGTGTCTAATATATCTACAAAAAAACTTATTTAAAATTAAATTGGACTGCACACATTAAAATTAAACACACGGGAATGGCCGATCCAAAACTGAGCTGCGAAGCGTGGAGCAGATTTCGGTAAGTAGAAAATTACGATTTAAACGAATAGTCTCGAATGGTAGGGTAGTGGTGGTTCATTCTTATCGGAAAATAAATCGATAATTTGAAATAACCAAGAGAACATAACTCCGTCAACATTGAAAACCCAAAACAAAAAATATGTCCGCCGATGGTACACAAAAGCAGTGTATTTTAACGTACAGTCGAATGGCTATATCTTGTGAAAATAGCACGCATGTACTGTTTCCTGACAGTTTATAATAAAGGATCATCTAGGGTTGTTGTTTGTATAGATATAGTCCCGTAACTGTAAATAACCCGGGTCACCTTAACTTTGGAATCGATGTCACCAAATTTCAGTCCGGGTCACCCTAAATTTGGAATCGATGTCAACAATTTAACTTTCATATGAGCGACTATTCAGGTCGTTTTGGGGAATAACGGTTTTACTATTCATGGGTATACCCTTGAGTGACAACCCCCATCACTTTAATACCAAACTAACGTTGCAATATACAGAATCATTGAATAGACCAGGTTAGGAGCAGAAGAGTAGAACGTTAAACTCCCATTTCATTTCATTTCATGTCGCCTCGTAGACCCATAAACATCGTTTCTACTGATAGCTAGGGATAGAACATCGTTTCTACTGATAGCTAGGGATAGAACGGTAACACTTCGACGTTAAACTCTATTCTATTTCATTTCGCTTCATATAACCCTAAACATTGTTTCTACTGGTAGCTAGGTTTAAAACTGGTTAAAATTCGCAAAAATGTCCCCCCCCCCGCCAGGGACAGTGCCACACCCAAGAATTTGTTAATATTTGGTGTCCCTAATTGTCAACCGATCGTTTTGAAACTTGGCACAATTATTGCCTATATCCTGAGGATTCCACCTCACAGGTATGTTTGCCACATTCACTTTTTAGTCCCGGTACTGCTTCAGGTGTTGGGCGAAAAAGTTTCACGGTATTTACAAACGCGGTTTTCTCTTGTCATTGCTGCAGGATGGAGGGCCTATCAAGGGCAGTTTCTGGTAGTACAGATAGTCGATTGTCCCTGACCAGATGCTTTATTAACCATATGACAAAACACTTAATTCGTCAAATTGTGTTAGAGTCCAAAAAGGAAAATTAAGATTATCGAGAGAATAATTTAAAATAAAAATTTAAAATAAGCTCTATTAAGAAATCCACCAATCGATTTTGTTAATGAGATAAATTTATAACTAGACAATTTCATGTTTTTACTACTTTTAATTTACTACATGCAATGTTTCATCAACTTGTGTTATTATGAATGGTATACATCTACTCGTGTTGATTATTGTTAATAAGTATACTCTGTTTATTATTAGGTAATTGTCCAGAGAAGACTATAATCAGTAATTATACTGGTGTCAACGTAGAATACAGAATACCAGAAACAATTCATGGACAGAAATGGGAAACAGAGGATATTTGTGATGTTGGTAAGTAATATATGATAACTTGAGACCCATTCTGTGTTGTACAATCTTGGTGGGGGGGGGGACAAGCGTGAATATTCTGGTCGGATATTTGACCAAATTTGTTTTATCTATACTTTGTGCTGGTGGTTCATTCACAGACTAACTGGTGGGGGGGGGCCAGGGGGGAATATTCTGGTCGGATATTTGACCAAATTTGTTTTATCTATACTTTGTGCTAGTGGTTCATTCACAGACTAACTGGAGTACAGATAAAGCCTCTTAATTTAAATATGGATCGATGTAGGCATCTTGTTTGCTTAACACTAATTAATAATTCAGTATATGTTATATCTGGTGGAGGCCTCAAATTACGGACGTGAATCACATCTAATCAGATACAGAAATAACCCCACGATAGTTAAATATTTACCAGGACCGCCTCTATAACAAGATAAGTTATTGGGCCGTAAATTAATTATTTTTAAAGTAATTAAAAAAAAAACAAGTGTAGCGTATGTCGTGTGACAAAATAAGATCGATTATATATAGGTAATCGATATATATATCGATTATATATTCATAACACTAGCTTGGAATTTAAAGCAATATATGTTTATGTTTTCAGATGACGCTCCTATTGGTAAAATAGAATGTCTTAACGCCACCTGGAGTAGGATGATCTTTAATGAAAATTGTAATTTGCAAGAATCCTTGTTGTCAGGGGATACGAGAAACCTGTCAGTAATAGCCCAGGTAAAGTATCATAATATTTGTTTATATTTAGACTGAGTAACTATAGATAATCACCTACTCATCTTTTGTATATCAAAACCTATCAGGAGTCGATAATGAAGAAAAAGATCAAGGCTTTATTTATCAACCAAACCTTTCTTAGTACTGGTTGAGTCTACTTAAAACAATTTAAGTTGGTTCATTTTCAATTTTAAAAAAACGACCATTGTCTGGAATACCTTTAATATTATATCAATTGGAGTTGTGCAATAATGTTTCTTAATGTCATGTCCACCCACAATAAGATTGTATTTCTGAACGTTTGTAGCAATATAGTCGTGGTGACATATTATGGACAAGGAATGAGGAGATAAGATATAGTTTGATGTTTCTAAACATATTCACATATATGCAGGTGTACTGAGATCAACTAACATTTGGTTGACGTATTGCTATATAAAAAGGGCTACAGAGGCAGAGCATACTGGTTCTATATTTCAACAACATGATAACAGATATCTTTTGCACAATTTCTGGAGTAAATTTTCATAACCATGTAAGGGTGGGTTTTGACCTCACGCTTTTGGAATGGAGGATGACGTCAAGGCTGAGTCTTGGACGTGCAGGGAGGGGGGTATAAATTCGAGTGTAGACCAGGCCCCATCAGAACTCACCCAGACATTCAAGCAGCCATTATACCTGTTGAGAACAAGGGACCTGGGAAACCATTCAGCCAGCAATAAAGTTCTTATACTTTAAATACTGTGGTATTATTTTACGATCACAAGAACACAACAAGAAGAAGTCCTATAAAAGAAGCAGTAGTACTACTACACGTTGAGCACACCCTAATAAAGGTTGTCTTTCTTAAGGTCGAGTCCATCCTTAATGATACTATTTCATTCTTCTGTGAGCGGCGTTTAGCAGGTGACACTTAACAATTTCATCTCATATCACTGATTATTCATCACCACGTGTTTTTTCTATACTATCTGATACCACTTCCCATCTGTATAGACTACACGATGCCTCCTCTCACTAATGTAGAGTACAATGATAGTATGATGTTATACAAATTTCAGAGTAACTTAACACAAAATGTCGAAACAAAGCTTGTAGAAGTCCAACATTTAACCTCTGTGCCGGATGAATTGACACCACAGGATGTGATTGACACTGCGACTATATTAGATGGAATTTCTAAAACAGATGATATTACACAACAGGTAAGGTCACATCATTCTATTATATTAATTACTTGCAATGTCTCTATTGGGTCTTTATCTTGTGAAAAACCCCAACGACACCGATTTGACAATTTGAAATATATTCCATTAATTCAACTGACCATTGTTATATTAGACAAGTTGTTGATGCGAATCTTCTGATGGAAACACATATGTCAATAACCCTTTTCTTAGGCTTCAAAACTTATTAATTTCATCTGTGGGTGCAAGAAATAATTGTATATTCTCTGCAAGACAAGTAATAACTTTAGCTATTTGCATTGTTTCACAAACGAGTGGACCAAATATCATTATTGGATGTAATGTTAAAACAAATTTTACTGTATATTTTGTTTCAGGGCGCCACTAATTTCATCAACATTATCAACAATATACAAAATTCTAAAGAACAGGTTGTCACAGAAGCAAATGGGAAATTCAATATTTCAAACAGGTAAATGAGTATATATTAATGAGGTATTATGTAAAAGCTAAAACTGCTTATTGCAGGTCGTTATTTTAGCTTTAAATGTTGTATAAACTATTTTGTAAGCATTCATTAACATGACAAGCCAACAATCGGTCCTCTATGCCATCGAATGGTTGCGATAGAAAGTAGATAGAAAGCTCCAAACAGTGGATATATTCGATCAGTGATATATTCGTCGATCAGTGGATATATTCGATCAGTGATATATTCGATCAGTGATATATTCGATCAGTGATATATTCGAACAGAAAAATGTAATTGGAATGAAATTTTCAATATATTCATTTTTTGAATATATCTGATTTTGAAATTTTATAGCAAGAACGAACAGGTCTATAACTAAACGTTACATAATACATCTTTAACTAGATAACACAATAATAACACTGATATTTATAAATGTCACGGTGGCTTAGTTGCTCAGTGTCGATGTTCGTCTGACACGAATTAGAATTCAGGTGTACGTATAAGCGTCCACGAAAAGAAAGAACCTTGACAGTTGAAATTAGAAATAATAGTAGACCGTAGCGTTACGCCACGAACGAAATCCTCCGCCGTAGCACACTGCTTGGTGTATGGCCTGTTGTTTCTGTATATACACAGCTTGCTTAATATTATAGATGATGGGAAACTTGTCGTAAATGTGACAGACTAACTCAGCGCAAGTGGGCAAACTTTTGGATGCGAGGCGCTATAGAAACCCTTATTATTAATAGAATCGTACAAATCGCGCTCGAGAACACGGAGAACACGCGGTCATGTACTGATTTTAAAATTGTTCAACGTTCCTTGAATATTGATACCAGTATCGAAGATTGTGGATAATATTGAATTACATCTTTCCGCCCTTTAAATAGAGTATGTATAAAAATACAATTATTTCGATCTGTTGCTCTGTATTTCAGACTGATTGCTAGCTTAGATGAACTCGAACAGAGAATTCCCATAGATGAGGATGATGGCCATTTAAGATTAGTAACCAATAAAACAGTTGTAGAAGTTTGGAATCTGGCCAAACTAAAGCGAAACCCTGTAATAGGTCTGTCGGTAAATGGCGAAGATTCTGATCCAGTGGAGATATTTGAAAACAGTACCCAATCGTCACTGTACGAAGAAATTCAACTCATTTACAACACAACGGCTGTTGGGATTCTGTTGAATAAACAGTTTGTTAGAAGTACAATAGAAGGTAGAGTTTATAGATGAGTTTTATCAAACTGGATATTTGGTATCAAGTCTCGATCATTTAGTACTATATTTGTCTATTGTTATTATACTTGTACTTGTTTTATTTATTCCAGAGAAGAATACGAGTGATATACGCCTCTCTATGCGTGTATTAAATTCCAATAATCTATTTATCAATGATGATAATGGTAGAGTTAATAGTAAAGTTATATCAGCTACATTAACTGTAGATAAAGAACCTGTTGTAAATTTAAATGGTTCATTCGTCACCACAGTTTTTTTTCCACAAAAAGTAAGTTTTAATTTATAAGATATTAGTTTATTTCTGGCTGCTGTCCACCAGTATCTGAAACCCAGTTTTTAGAACACATATAAACACTTCCTACACTCCAAGTTAAAACTACTTCCTAATTTAGCAATAAGTAATTTAACGGGTATTATTTAGAAATCAATATACAATCTTACTCGTTGTAGAATACCCAATCACTATTACCACATTGTAGTAGAACAACTTAGAGTTACCCCCCCCCCCTCCCTTTTTTTCGCCGAACATAACTTGTTTGAAATTAGAGTAAAAACGTAAACCATTGAATGTAAATCAGTTTATATACATTCATATTACAGTATTATATGCGTTGCCAGCAGCTTGTGTCAATTTCTAGATCCCAAATGTTAGCGATTTAGCTCCATTAAATGTCCTACTGTAAGTAGAGCTGTGTTTGTAAACTCGATCAAATATTATATGTGAAAAGTATCTTGTAATATTGTAGCCTATACACGATCATGTTTCTTGTTGATATTCCAGGTTTTACAAGATAAATATAGAGAGAAATACAGTCGATGTGTATTTTGGGATTTTAGTTTGTATAATTCTCGTGGTGGTTGGTCGAATGACGGTTGTCGTTATGTGAATACAACAGAAGGACGAGACGTCTGTGTTTGTGATCATTTAACAAACTTTGCTGTTCTTTTGGTAAGAAAATTTTAAACAGTGTGTTTTATTATATCCCTGTTGAGACATGCGATGGATATTTATTACTTGGAAAACGCACATTGAAATAAAAAAGAAAGGGGGTTAATATAAGGTGCTACTGTTCTGCAGGGACTGGGATAATGAAGACGGACATACGTCACACAGTATGCTATGAGGGACAATTTCCCCTGGCAGCGGTGCTATGGCTTACCCTTATATCAAATTCCAACTACAAAGGGATCGTTGACGTGTACACCAGTGTGTACACGAGACCTCGATTTGTTCGTACCACCCAAACGACTAGACATCTGTCTCTTCTAGGCCCTATGTTCTGCACCACTGACGATGGCAAAACACGTTGGAAAATCACGATGTCCTTTATCCTATTAAACATCTTTTAGGTGTAGGTGTATCACGCAATCCCCTAACGCTAACCCAACCCATAACAATTCTAACTAGGTCATTGTTGTTTGAATCAGTTGGATACAACACTGAAAAAAAACTTGTGTTGAAACAACACAAACTTGTGTTGTTTTCAACACAAGTTGGGTGTTACTATTTAACAACACAAACTTGTGTTGAAACAACACAAACTTGTGTTAAATGCTGAAACAACACAAGACTTGTGTTAAAATTTGTCAAACAACACAAACTTGTGTTGAAACTTGTGTGAAAATCTACACAATACTTGTGTTGAAAGTTCTGAAACTTGTGTTAAAATTTCTGAAACTTGTGTTGAAATTTTTGAAACTTGTGTTGAAACTTGTGTTGAAATTTCTGAAACTTGTGTAGAAATATCTGAAACTTGTGTTGAAATTTCTGAAACTTGTGTGGTTTCATATACAAACTTGTGTATAACCATCAACAAAAACTTGTGTTGTATTTCCCTCACTTTATATCCAATATAGCAACTTTTCCCATGCAGCATCCCCCCTTTTGCTCTGTTTAACCTGCAAAGTTTGATAAATGAGGTAACAATAATTTTTTTTTGTTAAATTATTATTTATTCATAAAATGATATTTGGAATGTTAACAGAAAAATAATATTAATAAAATTGTGTTAAATAACGACCCCCCCCCCACCCTCAAATCACAAACTATAAAATAGCTATTTAAATTTTTCTTTACTCATCAACAAGTACTAAGCATATAAAGACAGTATCCCTACCCCATACCCCCAAAATATATAATTCAAATATATTTAAATTAATAAGATATATACCAAGCACTAATAAGATAAATTATCCACTTATTTGAATTACTTTCAAACAGTGAAAAGTGTTATAAGTCGAATTACATGTGATTATTGAGTAATCTAGAAATAACTAGCATACACAGAAAATTAACAAAAGAAAAATGACCTATTTTACAGTAGTAATAAAATGGTGTAGAACTCTTTCCTCATTAGGAAAAAAACCCCGAACAAAATGAATATTTTGTACATATAAGGAGCAAAGCATCAAGACTGCAGGATTAAAATATAAAAATATGAGAGGCAATGGCAAATATTGAATAATATGTACAAAATATTTATATACAATTACAAATCATAAGCAATGAGAAGCCACGATGAGTATAAGGCGTTGGCCGAGAAATTTCAACTGGAGTTCCAAGCATACTTCCTCCATGTCAGTAGTGCAGGACGTGGGAAGGGACAATATATAGTTGTTTGGATAGGACAAAAAACCTCGATCTAATGTACGCATTGCCACTTTGACTGTGTTCACTTTAAAGTACCCTTGACAATTGACATATTTGACTCATTGCCAGACCTCCTGATCCAATGTGTGCCTGTTAACCATTCGACCCCCTGAGTTCCCTTTAATGAACCCTTGACAGTTGAAATATTAGATATAAGAGTAGACTGTAAGACAGAATCACCCTAATAACACAAAAAAGTGGGATATTAAACCTTATTTCGTTTCATAAGCAAGGAAAAGTCACCATAATGTAGGTCAAGGTTTTTTGTAATTCTGGGTATATCTGATCTACATTTGGTTTCTAGATAATGTCTATTAAATACTTTTATGATTTCCGACCAAATTTTACGTGATTTATATGTCACTTTACTTTCTATATTATACAGAAATTAATAAGAGGATTAAAATCTAATTGTGTTTTCGAAGAATACTTAACATTAAAAACAAAAAATAAATATTTAAAATTGGGTCAAATGCATTCTTTTCCAGAATTATAAAATAAATTGATGCTTGGTTTCTCTTCTTTTTATCATTCATTAAATTCTCCTCCGAGGGTGCTTCAGCCTAAAAAATAAAAAGTGGAAAATAAGAATACTTTCTATATGGTTCATAATGTTTAAATAAACAATTTATTTTGCCACATTGAGACTTTGTTTCAACTTTGTGTAACACTCCTTTTGTCTTGTCAAGTTACAGGCCCAGACAGAATATAATGCTCAAATGAAATGGGTTAGAGTCAGAGAAAGATAGAAATTTGGTTTAACATCCACTTGACACAAACTAGGTCATTTTGGGACCAACATACAGTTTAATTTTATTTCAATAATTCGCTTGCGCTGAGGGGTCATTAGGAGTGAGAGCAACCAGAGGACCTGCAGCTTTATGATACAGCGTGCATGTCCTAACCATCCAGCCATCCAACCGGCAATTCACCCCCACCCCCTTAGAAGTCACAAAAAGGCCTTGAGATTTTGGACTGAAATTTTGCACGGTACCGCAACCCTAAGGCATACTCTTGTATCAAATTACAATTGCCAGAGGATCTTTTACATGCATGCCAATGTGAACACAGGACCATGTTTTGTTGTTCAATCTGAACAACTAGACGAATGTCCTTGTCAGGCCCTCCATCCTGAATTTTCTATGTCAACATTGGGAGCAAACCTGCAGCGTCTTACCCACCTCGACTCTCCACAAATGAGACAGTCATATGTGCACATACATGTGTGTGTATACTTTTACTATACTAAATTGAATTTTATATTTCAAAATAATAAACTGAAATGGAGGCTAATGTCACCTCCGCTCCAACCGGGCTACATTGTGCCATACACATTTAATGGTGAGATTTCAAATTACCATATCAACAATCTTTTCTATTAGAATTGAACACTCACCCTCCAAAAACCTCATTCTTTCAGCTCTTTCTTCTCCCATATTTGTTTTTTTTTCTTATTTCATTATATGATGTTTTATTTGCTATGGCATCTAATATGGAAACTGAAAAATATGAATATGTGACATGTAATTAACTGTTTAAGATATCTTACGATATACAAACTGTGTGATATGAAATTGAAACTAAAATATCTACGGTATCCAAAACCATTTGAATCCTGAAGATTTTACATAAGCCGTGAAAATCTATTTTAATAACCCTTGTTTGTCATTTGACTGGACTGTCACAGTAATTAGACAAAAGCCATGTGGCTGAGGGAGTAAGGTGCGGGTTGCTATTCTGGAGGTGGCGGGTTTGCTCTCAGTTTTCCCTGAGAAAGTGCATTTGTATTGTTCCATGGAACCAAAAACCTGCAGTCCCATTGGCGTGCATGTAACCCGATAGCAAGGTATGGCCTTATATTTTTGTTCTGGGTATGCCCCATTGTTGGTTTTTAGAAAATACAGACTTTTCTAGTAAAGCTGTGGACACACCAGAATGATGTGCTCAAATTTTTTGCCCAATTCAATTGGCACAAAATTGCAGCCGAATGAGTGGATACTCCAGGCCTAGTTGTCTAGAGTGCCGCGTTTCGACCTCTAGCTGGCCGCTCACCTCTGGCTTGCGGCTGTGGTTTTGAGCCCTGGTGTGAGCGCACGTGGCATGGAGATAGGGGCGCCTTCTCAACCTTTTGGGTTTCCTCCGGGCACTCTGGTTTCCTCCCACTGCTAAAGGCCCCTACGTGCAAGCGAATTATTGAAATAAAATTTATATATGTTAGTCCCAAAAAGACCTAGTTTGCGTTGAGTGGACGTTAAACCCCATTTCTCTCTCTCTCCCTCCTCAGATTCACCACTCAGTTGACAGTTACATTACCTTTTAGGTCACATGATTGAACATTTGTCTTCAAAAAACTCATGTGACTTCTTGATTTGATATGAATGTGTGCTTATTGGCTAATGAATTCTAAAACCAGACGAATGCTTCAACAAAGCGAGCACACCAATCAAATATAGTTCAGCCAAATATATCAAACCTGTTTGATTTGGGCGAATGTCAGTGTACACACTACTGTCTACATGAATTTAACGCTGATTGATTCAGCAGAATCCTTCTGCTAGTGTGTCCAGCACTGCCGATTTACGTTTATACTTATGCAAATATCATATTTGAAATAGACCTTTCTGTTATGCAACAAACACTAACAACAACTCCAAAGTTTATGTCGAATTAATTTAAACACAACATACACAATGGTCAGTGCTCAGTAAAATGGCGGAAATGGAAGTCCAGTCCTACTTCATTCTAGGATATATATCATGCATGGGCCTACTTGATTCCACCAATTTAATACAAGGACATGTTTATCGCACAGTTCTGATAAGTGAAATTAAAACCTGATTTCCCCTCTCTCTTGACTGGATATTACTACTGATAGTGATATTATTAAAAAAAATATATTAAAAGAAAATGAAATTCTTACCAGCTTTTCTTAGTGGAGTAGGCCTATATGCTAACATCAATGACTAAAAAAAAAAGAAGAAATTATAGAGAAACTTCAGACGGCAGGTGTTAGTTTCTGAATCAGTACGTTGCATTGATTAATATAAAAATAAAAGGCTGATTTGTTTGTTTGTTTTTTCTTTTACACAGATAAGATTACATTTTGGAGATGGCGTTCTATTACTTCTAAGTTGTAAAACTTGTGCCTTATCCACTTGTTACTTAGAACAATAAAATATGTTTAAATTAAGATTAAATTCCAATTAAACTAGTACAAAAGTTAGTATCTAGCTATAGTCCATGCCTGATATACACGTATTTCTCATTTTGCCCGAAACAAAGATGGCTGCCTGGCGAGTTATAAAATGAAGAGAAATTCTTACCTGCTGCCGTGCTGGTCCCATTTGGTGTTGTTTTTTGCAAGTACAAGTATTTGAACAACGATGTAGCGCCGAATAATATTAATAAAGCACGTTTTCAGAAAAGTTAAGACAAATTCGTTAAACTGCTGAATTACCGGGTCCGGGACGCTTTAGAAACAATCAAAAAAAAATTCTTGTCCGCCATTTTTAAATACACACTTCCGGTTTAATTGTTCTGAGTTAGTCTCTAACATCCAGAAAAATATTCTACGAATAACGGACGTTGAAGATTACGAGGTTCTAGAACAAGTCTTGGTCTGACTTGTTTGTTTTTAATTATTAGTAACATACATATAAACAATAAATCGATGCTAAATTAAATACACGGTTTTATTTTTTTTTTAAATTTACAAACCTGCGGTCTTGTATACTGTGTGACAATTATATTTTTAAAAATATCACTCTCGGTTGACACTACTACGAAACATGGCGTCCTACAGTTAAATGTCTAACTGAATGTCGCTGATAAAATATCAAAGAGAGTATAGATAACTTGGAGAACCATTGTATCAATAAATCAATTATGAGACAAATCTGGAAGATTAATTAAATTTGATTGGTTACTGTTTAGTTAACCAATATACTGTCCAATTTCGATTACATCAACCAATTACATTACTAAGAGTTTTACTCATTGTTTTCCAATGCATATTGAATCAATTTTGACAAGCACAAGGGTGCTGAAAATCACATGTACACTATATATTCCTTTGATATATCAGTTTATTGGATCAATAAAAAAAGACAACCAGACATTTCATCTTTATAGACAACTTAACACCAATTAACATTCAAGTTTGCCTGGCAATTGTCTGATTAATTAGTGCGCACACTCTTCCAGTGAAGAACCCCATGTAATTTTCGGGATTTGAATTAAACCTTTTATTTTATTACTTTTCTTAAACTTGTGAACTCCCGAATTCTGACTTTGTAAACAAAAAAAAAAACAAAAAAACAAAAAAAAAAAAGAAAAAATCTTTGGTTGACGGTAGGCCTACACAATACTTGTGTTACTGATATGAAAACACACAAGGTTTTTACAAATCTACACAAGTTTGTGTAAATGCAATGCAAAACAACACAAACTTGTGTAGATTAGTTTTAACACAAGTACTTGTGTTGCGATCCAACACAAGTTTTTTTTCAGTGAATAATTGACGGTATAGCACATGCGTACCCGACCTGTGATTACATTTAATACAAGGATACTTGGATATAATATTGCTTATTAGGATTTTATTAGTTTCTTTATGTTTGTTTTTTCAACTATACAATATACCGATAATACACTGAAAAAAAACTTGTGTTGAAACAACACAAACTTGTGTTGTTTTCAACACAAGTTGGGTGTTACTATTTAACAACACAAACTTGTGTTGAAACAACACAAACTTGTGTTAAATGCTGAAACAACACAAGACTTGTGTTAAAATTTGTCAAACAACACAAACTTGTGTTGAAACTTGTGTGAAAATCTACACAATACTTGTGTTGAAATTTCTGAAACTTGTGTTGAAATTTCTGAAACTTGTGTTGAAACTTGTGTTGAAACTTGTGTTGAAATTTCTGAAACTTGTGTTGAGATTTCTGAAACTTGTGTTGAAATTTCCGAAACTTGTGTTGAAATTTCTGAAACTTGTGTGGTTTCATATACAAACTTGTGTATAACCATCAACAAAAACTTGTGTTGTATTTCCCCCAATTTATATCCAATATAGCAACCTTTCCCTTGACGCATCCCTCATTTTCCTCTGTTTAATCTGCAAAGTTTGATAAATGAGGTAACAATAATTTTTTTTTGTTAAATATTTATTTATTCATAAAATGATGTTTGGAATGTGAACAGAAAAATAATATTAATAAAATTGTGTTAAATGATGCCCCCCCCCCATCACAAACTATAAAATAGCTATTTAAATTTTTCTTTACCCATTAATAAGTACTAGGCATATAAAGACAGTATCCCTACCCCATACCCCCAAAATATATAATTCAAATATATTTACATTTAATAAGATATTATACGATAAATTATCCACTAATTTGAATTACTTTCAAACAGTGATAAGTGTTATAATTTGAATTACAAGTGATTAGTGAGTAATCTAGAAATAACTAGCATACACAGAAAATTAACAAAAGAAAAATGACCTATTTTACAGTAGTAATAAAATGGTGTAGAACTCTTTCCTCATTAGGAAAAAAAAAACCCAAACAAAATGCATATTTTGTACATATAAGGAGCAAAGCATCAAGACTGCAGGATAGAAATATAAAAATATCAGAGACAATGGCAAATATTGAATAATATGTACAAAATATTTATATACAATTACAAATTATAAGCAATGGGAAGCCATGGTGAGTATAAGGCGTTGGCCGAGAAATTTCAACTGGAGTCCCAAGCATAGTTCCTCCATGTCAGTAGTGTATCCCAAGCATAGTTCCTCCATGTCAGTAGTGTAGGACGTGGGAAGGGACAATATATAGTTATTTGGATAGGACAAAAAACCTCGATCTAATGTACACATTGCCTTGTATTTTAAAGAAGAGATAGAAATGAGGTTAAGCATCCACTTGACACAAACTGGGTACACGCCTGGATCAAAGCCACTTCGACTGTGTTCACTTTAAAGTACCCTTGACAATTGACATATTTGACTCATTGCCAGACCTCCTGCTGATCCAATGTGTGCCTGTTAACCATTCGACCCCCTGAGTTCCCTTTAATGATTCCTTGACAGTTGAAATATTTGATATAAGAGTAGACTGTAAGGCAGAATCACCCTAATAACACAGAAAAGTGGGATATTAAACCTTATTTCGTTTCATAAGCAAGGAAAAGTCACATTAATGTACGTCAAGGTTTTTTGTAATTCTGGGTATATCTGATCTACATTTGGTTTCTAGATAATGTCTATTAAATACTTTTATGATTTCCGACCAAATTTTAAGTGATTTATGTCACTTTACTTTCTATATTATACAGAAATTAATAAGAGGATTAAAATCTAATTGTGTTTTCGAAGAATACTTAACATTACAAACAAAAAATAAATATTTAAAAATTGGGTCAAATGCATTCTTTTCCAGAATTATAAAATAAATTGATGCTTGGTTTCTCTTGTTTTCATCATTCATTAAATTCTCCTCTGGGGGTGCTTCAGCCTAAAAAATAAAAAGTGGGAAATAAGAATACTTTCTATATGGTTCATAATGTTTAAATAAACAATTTATTTTGCCACATCAAGACTTAGTTTCTATTTTGTTTCAACTTTGCGTAACACTCCTTATGTCTTTTCAAGTTACAGGCTCAGACAAAATATAATGCTCAAATGAAATAGGTTAGAGTCAGAGAAAAAGAGAAATGGGGTTTAACATCCACTTGACACAAACTAGGTCATTTTGGGACCAACATAGGATTTAATTTATTTCAATAATTCGCTTGCGCTGAGTGGTCATTAGGAGTGAGAGCAACCGGAGGACCTGCAGCTTTATGATACAGCGCGAAGGTCCTAACCATCCGGCCATCCAACCGGCAATTCACCCCCACCCCCTTAGAAGTCACAAAAAGGCCTTGCGATTTTGGACTGAAATTTTGCACGGTACCGCGACCCTAAGGCATACTCTTGTATCAAATTCCAATTGCCAAAGGATCTTTTACATGCATGCCAATGTGAACACAGGACCATGTTTTGTTGTTCAATCTGAACAACTAGACGAATGTCCTTGTCAGGCCCTCCATCCTGAATTTTCTATGTCAACATTGGGAGCAAACCTGCAGCCTTAAAATATGAGGGCCAGTGTATTACCCACCTCGACTCTCCACAAATGAGACAGTCATATGTGCACATACATGTATGTGTATACTTTTACTAAATTGAATTTTATATTTCAAAATAATAAACTGAAACGGAGGCTAATGTCACCTCCGCTCCAACCGGGCTATATTGTGCCAAACACATTTAATGGTGAGATTTCAAATTACCATAACAACAATCTTTTCTATTAGAATTGAACACTCACTTCTCCCATATTTGTTTTTTTTTTCTTATTTTATTATATGATGTGTTATTTGCTATGGCATCTAATATGGAAACTGAAAAATATGAATATGTGACATGTAATTAACTGGGTATGTCCCATTGTTGGTTTTTAGAAAATACAGACTTTTCTAGAAAAGCTGCCGACACACCAGAATGATGTGTTCAAATTATTTGCCTAATTCAATTGGCGCATAATTGCAGCTGAATGAGTGGATACCCCAAGTCTAGTGGTCTAGAGTGCCGCGCTTCGACCTCTAGCTGGACGCTCATTTTTGGCTTGCGGCTGTGGTTTCGAACCCTTGTGTGAGTGCATGTGGTATGAAATAGGTTAGAGTCAGAGAAAGAGAGAAATGGGGTTGAACATCCACTTGACACAAACTAGGTCATTTTGGGACCAACATATGGTTTAATTTTATTTAAATAATTTGCTTGCGCTGAGGGGTCATTAGGAGTGAGAGCAACCGGAGGACCTGCAGCTTTATGCTTCAGCGCAAATGTCCTAACCATCCGGCCATCCAACCGGCAATTCACCCCCACCCCCTTAGAAGTCACAAAAAGGCCTTGAGATTTTGGACTGAAATTTTGCACGGTACCGCGACCCTAAGGCATACTCTTGTATCAAATTCCAATTGCCAAAGGATCTTTTATATGCATGCCAATGTGAACACAGGACCATGTTTTGTTGTTCAATCTGAACAACTAGACGAATGTCCTTGTCAGGCCCTCCATCCTGAATTTTCTATGTCAACATTGGGAGCAAACCTGCAGCCTTAAAATATGAGGGCCAGTGTCTTACCCACCTCGACTCTTCACAAATGAGACAGTCATATGTGCACATACATGTATGTGTATACTTTTACTAAATTGAATTTTATATTTCAAAATAATAAACTGAAATGGAGGCCAATGTCACCTCCGCTCCAACCGGGCTATATTGTGCCAAACACATTTAATGGTGAGATTTCAAATTACCATAACAACAATCTTTTCTATTAGAATTGAACACTCACCCTCCAAAAACCTCATTCTTTCAGCTCTTTCTTCTCCCATATTTGTTTTTTTTTCTCTTATTTTAATATTTTAAGTTTTATTTGCTATAGCATCGAATATGGAAACTGAAAAATATGAATATGTGACATGTAATTAACTGGGTATGTCCCATTGTTGTTTTTTAGAAAATACAGACTTTTCTAGAAAAGCTGTGGACACACCAGAATGATGTGTTCAAATTATTTGCCCAATTCAATTGGCGCATAATTGCAGCTGAATGAGTGGATACTCCAAGTCTAGTGGTCTAGAGTGACGCGCTTCGACCTCTAGCTGGCCGCTCACCTCTGGCTTGCGGCTGTGGTTTCGAGCACTGGTGTGAGTGCATGTGGTATGGAGATAGGGGCGTCTTCTCAACCTAGTGGGATTCCTCCGGGCACTCCGGTTTCCCCCCACTGCTAAAGGCCCCTACGTGCAAACGAATTATTGAAATAAAATTAAACCATATGTTAGTCCCGAAAAGACCTAGTTTGTGTTGAGTGGACGTTAACCCCATTTCTCTCTCTCTCTCCCTTGTCAGATTCACCACTCAGTTACATTACCTTTTACGTCACATGATTTAACATTTGTCTTCAAAAAATTCATGTGACTTCTTGATATAAATGTGTGCTTATTGGCTAATGAATTCTAAAACCAGAGGAATGCTTCAACAAAGCCGGCACACCAATCAAATATAGTTCAGCCAAATATATCAAACCTGTTTGATTTGGGCGAATGTCAGTGTACACACTACATGAATTTTAGCGCTGATTGATTCAGCAGAATCCTTCTGCTAGTGTGTCCAGCGCTGCCGATTTACGTTTATACTTATGCAAATATCATATTTGAAATAGACCATTCTGTTATGCAACAAACACTAACAACAACTCCAAAGTTTATGCCGAATTAATATAAACACAACATACACAATGTCAATGCTCAGGAAAATGGCGGAAGACCAGTCCTACTTGATTTTAGAATATATATCATGCATGGGCCTACTTGATTCGACCAATTTAATACAAGGACATGTATATCGCACAGTTCTGTTAAGTGAACTTAAAACCCGATTTCCCCTCTCTCTTGACTGGATATTACTACTGATAGTGATATTAGTAAAAAAATATATTAAAAGAAAATGAAATTGTTACCAGTTTTCTTTGTGGAGTAGGCCTATATGCTAACATCAATGACTGAAAAAAAAAAGAAATTATAGAGAAACTTCAGACGACAACAAGTGTTAGTTTCTGAATCAGTACGTCTAATATTACACATTGCATTGATTGATATAAAAATAAAAGGCTGATTTGTTTGTTTGTTTTTTATTTCTTTTACACAGATAAGATTACATTTCAATTAAACTAGTACAAAAGTTAGTATCTAGCTATAGTCCATGCCTGATATACACGTATTTCTCATTTTGCCCGAAACAAAGATGGCTGCCGGGAAAGTATAAAATGAAGAGAAATTCTTACCTAGTGCTGGTCCCAGTTGGGGTTGTTTTTTGCAAGTACAAGTATTTGAACAACGGTGTAGCGCCGGATAATATTAATTAAGCACGTTTTCAGAAAAATTAAGACAAATTCGTTAGACTGCTGAATTACCGGGTCCGGGACGCTTTAGAAACAATCAAAAATTTTCCTTCCTTGTCCGCCATTTTTCAAATACACACTTCCGGTTTAATTGTTCTGAGTTAGTCTCTAACATCCAGAAAAATATTCTATGAATAACGTACGTTGAAGATTACGAGGTTCTAGAACAAGTCCTGGTCTGACTTGTTTGTTTTAAATTATTAGTAATATACATATACACAATAAATCGATGCTAAATTAAATATACGGTTTTAATTTTTTTAAAAATTTTACAAACCTGCGGTCTTGTATTCTGTGTGACAATTATATTTTTAAAAATATCACTTTCGGTTGACACTACTACGAAGCATGGCGTCCTACAGTTAAATGTCTAACTGAATGTCGCTGATAAAATATCAAATAGAGTATAGATAACTTGGAGAACCATTGTATCAATAAATCAATTATGAGACAAATCTGGAAGATTAATTAAATTTGATTGGTTACTGTTTAGTTAACCAATATACTGTCCAATTTCGATTACATCAACCAATTACATTACTAAGAGTTTTACTCATTGTTTTCCAATGCATATTGAATCAATTTTGACAAACACAAGGGTGCTGAAAATCACATGTATACTATATATTCTTTTGATATATCAGTTTATTGGATCAATAAAAAAAAGACAACCAGACATTTCATCTTTACAGACAACTTAACACCAATTAACATTCAAGTCTGCCTGGCAATTGTCTGATTAATTAGTGCTCACACTCTTCCAGTGAAGAACAGCATGTAATTTACGGGATTTGAATTAAACCTTTTATTTTATTACTTTTCTTAAACTTGTGAACTCCCGAATTCTGACTTAGTAAAAAAAAAAAAAAAAAAAAAAAAAAAATCGTTGGTTGACGGTAGGCCTACACAATACTTGTGTTACTGATATGAAAACACACAAGATTTTTACAAATCTACACAAGTTTGTGTTAATGCAATGCAAAACAACACAAACTTGTGTAGATTAGTTTTAACACAAGTACTTGTGTTGAGATCCAACACAAGTTTTTTTTCAGTGTATACATTTTGTTCTACATTTATTTCAAATAATTTTCGTAAAAATATGGAGAATTTATATCCTCTGTGTATATCCAGTTTAGAGGTAAACACGTTACTAAGATGGGGTGAGGGGCTAGTTAACCATAGTTATTTGTAATCATCTGTTGACGCAGACGCGAGGATTCTCCGATTTCTGTGTTTTAAGCAATACATTATTATAAATCATGTCGATGGTAAGATTCATTTATATGTTATTGATTCCTGGACATTACTATAGCCCCTACATTATAATAATTTTCTGTAGTTCATACAATATATAAATCATGTATATTAATTAGATTTAACCGTATGCCTTACATATCGTCAACTAATGTTACGGTCGTTGCTATTTGAACACATTCAGTTGTATCACGCTGCCTCTCGTACAGTTATTTCTAACTACATATTAGTGTACGATATTGGTATTGTAAATTGTACTTCACCCGATATGATGCTCTTGATAACAAATATCGAGAAATGGGCCTAACACGTTGTTATTCGTGTTGTGCTTCTTGTTCTTATTCGGGTTAGTGCTTTTACAAATAAGCCCAAAGCTTCACGAATTGAAGTGCGATCGACATGTGACTAGGTATTCGTTCTGCTTGAACGATTGTACTGCGATTGGTGGACTAATCATTTAGTTTTCACATGACTTTACAATTCCAAGATGGAGATGATTAACATCTTATTCGACTTTCTTTCAGGATTATTATGGTCAAGATCATTTGGTAGAACCAAGTCATCAGCAAGCTCTAACTCTTATCACCTATATTGGATTAATCCTATCTATCATTGGATTAGGATTAACAGTTTTAACGTTTCTAGTCTTTAAGTATGTTTATTTTAATATATTCTGTATCGAAGTGGAAATATATAAAACAAATCGAAGTTAAATATGTCCCCTTAACGAGTTTTTTTTCTAACATAGCACTTATTTAAAATTATGTTACTGACTTTAAGTTCACTCAATATTGAAGTACCATAATATATTCAAGTTCTGCTCACACCATACAAATCCAACGATCGTGCCGGGCAAGTCATTATTAGTGATTTTTGTTTCCATACGGAAACAGACGAAACGAAATGATCTTTACACTTTGCGACACCCTTTCTCTGGAATTTGCTACTCTTAGACATTAAAGAATTAATTCTTTTTGACCAAAATAAATAACAACAGAACCAGACAAACTTTAAAGATATGAAGGAACTTTATCTAAAGTATTGTTTGTGCTATACAAAGTCTGTGTCGATTGATTTGTTGATTTCCATAAACTGACATAATTAGCAACTTTGGTGTTCTATAATGATCGGTAACAAGATCTATTTAATGAACTGTTCATTTATGTAGACTAGAGTATTCTTGTAATGAAACTACCCCAGATGTACCGGTTTGGCGCGAGGAGATGTTATTAATCAAACAAAAGACGGAATAATTGTTGCTGAATTGGGAGAGGGGTTATTACCGGCCCACTGAAACTAGGTTTGGGAGTTACTGTCGTAACTATTCTCACTCAATTTATTTTTCCAGAAAACTACGAGAAAGTCGACCACAGCAAGTCATGTTTAATTTAGCATTAGCCATGTTGTTTTCGTGGATCGTATTTTTGACAGGAATCAAGCAGACTGGTGATCGTGTGGGTTGTATTGCTGTAGCGGTTTTGTTACATTATTTCATCATGGCGTCCTTCATGTGGATGTTAATGGAAGGCATATTACAATATTTGCTGTTTGTAAAAGTTCTAGGAACCCATGTCAGGAATTTTATGCTTAAGGCGACAATTCTAGCTTGGGGTATGAAAATATAAGCTACTTACTATATTGTATGTATCTTTGGTGACAAAAATTAAAAAACCTTCGATTATGGAAGAAAAGTATCTAAGTTTCATACCGCGGCATGTACCAGTAGTCCAACACAATTTGTGTAGGGAACGAAATATGAAGTGCAGGAGGACCGCACTATACGCACAACAAAACCGAAAGACAAACAACACAGTGAAGAAAGATAACTTCAATATTCCAACAATATATATGTAGCAAGCTAAAGATACCTTCAGTATATTCTAACATTATGAATAATTTATGTACTAATCTAAAGATACTTTCAGTATTCTAACATGATAAATAATTTATGTACATGTACTAATCTAACAAAACCTTCAATATTCAAACAATATCTGTGTAGCAAGCTAAAGATACCTTCAATATTCTAAATAATCTGTAAAGCAAAATTTAGAGACCTTCTGTATATTCTAACATTATAAATACTTTGTGTAGAAATCTAACGATATTTATATATGACAGGTGTACCAGTTATACCAGTAGTGATCATGTTACCTATTGATTTACGTTTTGATGTAGAACTGTATAACGGTGGTGAAACATAGTAAGTATGTGTAATGATGTAGAGCCATGTATTAACATAATATTCAGGTGTTTATCGCAGCTATTCTAATAAACATTAGATGTATATGTAACGGTCAGTATCAACTCTTCCACATATGTGAATTACCTCCCCTTATATTCCAGTTGTTGGATGGGACTACAAGGATTGTATTATGGTTTTGCTCTACCTCTTGGGTTGATTATACTGGCTAATATTATCATCTATATCATGGTCACGCGCAGTATATGTAGCAGGAACAATTTGAACACAACAGGCCTCCAGCACTCAGTTACTAACATCAGGGCTTCATTCTGCTGTTTCATTTATTTAGGTGAGCTGAAATGTTGCAATCTATTCTTCACATACAAAAACAAAGCCACATGCCAGTTCGTCAATATCAAATACAACGCCATTGTCATTGTCGGGCAATGTTTAGGTGTAAAATATTTATTCTGGCTTGTCCCAATCTATAAAACATGTCTGACTGCCTGTAGCAACCCTCATAATTTGTTGTACTGTTGTCCATCAGATGCCCCTGGTAGAATTAATAAACTGTATTATCTCACAAATCTAGAATGCTTACGTTACCAGATCCGCTGATTTTTAAAGAGCTTTATACTGCAAACCACTCGTATTGTTTACGTTTATCACCATTTCAATATCATTTTGATGGGAACGATGTTTTAATGTCAGTTAAAACCGGCAATGTCAAGCATATTGGTGGTAGAGTTAGCACAATCATCCAGGGAAGACAATTTGAACACGTATTTCCCCCAATGGATGAACCCAGTGTATAGTTGAGAGGAACGGCAACGGACTGCTGCCTTCACCGAGGGTGATATTTCAGATCAGGATCTATATTCATATCTTTTTTTATATTTTAGGATTAACATGGGTTTTCGGATTTCTGGCCATATCAGATGCTCGTCTGCCGTTTCAGTATATCTTCACTGTACTCAGCTCTCTACAAGGCTTTCTGATATGTATCCTATTCACTGCCAGAGATAACAAAGTCAGAGATTACTGGAAACAACTTTGTTGTTTTTACAAAACCAGGAGAAGAGCACCAAATCCTTCAAACACCACCAGTTATTTATAAGGATGATTTCAATTTTACCGATATCAAAAATATGTCATCAAGATACAAATATAATGAAATGAAGTCCAATAAAATTAATCAAACGAATATGTCAAATATTAATGAATCCATTTCTCTGTTCGCCTTATTTTTATGGGGGTGCAATGTATCACCAGCATCCCGCTAAATACGGCCCAGATTCAGAGGAGACTTAATAGCGTGGTTCCAGTTGATCCAAGCATTCGATATTATGTATCATGACAATCGATGGGTATTGACGACAGTAGATACACGAATACGATGTAATCGCTATCCATCAGTAGGTTGTACTAGATACACGAATACAATATGGTTAATCATATCGAGTACAATATAGGTAATAATCTGTATCCACGAATACAAATGTATATTTATATCACTATTTTATTTTACTTGACACATGTATATATTTTATACCCCGATTTTCATTTTGTTTTCCTTGTACTTTTGTTAATAAATTGTATAATTTATATTCGTGTATTAGTTTTAAATAATAAGTAGATTGTGTATATAGTTGAACTGGGGTTTTACGTCCTATAGGGCAGATGACGATGGACATACAGTGTGCTATGGGGTAACAATTACCAGGACAACAGCACCACAGTCGACCTGGTTTTTTTTTAATTCCATCTGCCAACGATTCTTGTACGTACATATACACGAGACCCCGTGTCCTATCCAAACTATTAGAGACCATTCTTTGTCAGACACTTCTTCCTGCACTTCAGACAAAGAAATGAAACACCAGACGGGTTTGTATTAGCCCAGTTTGGGGATAACAGACGGGAGTTAAACCCCATTTCATTTCCTGCTGTTCTGCCCTCAACTGGGTTAATGAAGACGGGAATACACCTTATAGTGTGCTATAAGGGAAATTTACCCGGACAGCGGCGCTACGGACTACTCTTTTATCGAATTCGAAAGAGTTACAAGCGGTCTAAAGACAAGATCAATTAACATTAAAGTCACCGAGAAAACCATTGGTTATTTAGACCTGTCATTATCTCGATTAAAGGGAATTAACTCTAATTTACAGAAGTATGGTTGCTGGCCACAGATCACCAATAATTTACTCATTCATTTTAATGTCAATTCTCGTCTCTTGGACCGTCCCTAACTTGTTCCCACACTTTCTACCACATAATGAGAACCCCTTGCTCAACAACCCATTAGGGTTTCATCAGTAGCGTACATGGATAGCACATGGATAATGCCGCCAGGTCGCTAATAACGACAGGATCAACTACAAACTTTTGAACATTTAATCAAAGAGCATTATTATTCTATTAACATACATGATTCCGTAAATAATGGGGACGTCGTGAGAGTCGACCGGTTGGGGAGCGAAAACCTAGCCTCAGAGAATAGTCATTGGAGAGTTCCTGGTCAGATTCCTGCCCCGACACCGCACTGTGGTAATCATCTTCTTACGTCTCATATCTTCGTGACACGGTACGGACCACTCCTTAGTTTCTGTAACTTGTTCGGGATTCCTTTTCCCTCTTCACTGGGGAATACAATCATACAAGGATTCTTCATATAACAGTTCTCGTCCCTGCTTTGGATCGTAATATTTTTTCTGTCTAATTAATTGTCCGCATAGGTAATGTCTCGTAAACGAATGTGCCTCGACCATCGTTTGGCGAATAGCTCGACCCCAATACTGCGTGGGAAATGGAATGAGCTACTAGTACTAGTCATCATGAAATTGTCAACATTGTTGTGTGGAATTGTTTTACTTGATTCAAGTTTAGATTTGGATTTCTTAACGTTCTCCCGGTAGGACTACTGTACGCAAATAGTGTAATTTGTGGACACTCTAAGCGGTCACAATTTTTAACCGATTTTGATAAAACTTAAAATGTATGTTTATATCCCAAATATGTCGGTTCCTTTTGATATTTGCACGTATCGCACCTTAACTTTCAGGCGTTATTCAACAATTGAATTTAAGTTTATTAGATGTTTGCTTTTATACGCCCACATTTTCATGTGGACGTATATTGTCGTCGCCCCCGTCCGTCCGTCCACAGTTGTTTGTGAACAGTCAACAGGTCACAATTTTTATCCGATTTCAATGAAACTTAGAATATAGGTTTATCACCCTAAGATCTCGGTTCCTTTCGATATTGGCATGCATCGGACTTTAACTTCATGGATTATGGTCCCTGATTGTACGAACAATCACGAGTTTTTAGCTTGTGAACAATGTATGTAGGGAGAGGTTTATAATTTTGAACCGATTTTGATGAAACTTGAAATGCATGTTTATATTATAACCCAAAGATCTTGGTTACATTCGATATTTGCACATATCGAATTTGTTCATGAATTATGGCCGTTGATTGTAGGAAAATCACTTTCTTTTTAGTTTGCTCTCTATCCATCTCTCGAAAATGTTGGCGTATCCTGCCTGGCAGTCGCTGGTTTCAGTTATTCATTGAAAATAAAACGTAGCCCAATTGATTTTATAACCATAAAAATGTCTCGTTCATTTTTTTATGATTGAAATAAATCCGAGGAATTAATTATAAAAAATTATACTGTTATGAGTTGCGCAAGTTCGATTGGATCATGAGTGTTAAACTATCTTTTCTAGATAATCTAGACTGTAACGATGAAGTCATAGAAAATCGTAGCAATGATAGTGGCGTCAGGCAGGGTAAGGTATATCCACCTGTCCGCGTAAAGGATATAGAACAATTTAAACTTGACATGTCAACAATGTGTATTCCTAACAGTAAATTTGTTTTAGACATTTGTAGAACTGATTTATAAAGAGTGAATAGAAATGCATGTATTTTTTTTAAAAACAATAACATTGAACTGAAATTAATGGCCCACAGAAATAAATGTACTGGTATTTGTATTTGTTAATTATTTTATTTTAGAAAATCTAGCCATGAAAGGTGAAGAACAATAATAGCCTACGTAAAATGTTTTATTTCCATTTATTTGTTTATTATTTTTTAGAAATTTATTGAACTGAAAGGGAAGAGAAATTAAATAAAACTTGCAGAAAATGTATTTTTATGTATCTATTTGTTAATTTGGTTGAGAACACTGAAGAGAAATTAATACCCAGGAGAAATGTTGATTTTTTATCTATTGATTTGTTAAATATGGAATGAGAAAGCCTACAGAAATTGTTATATTAGTGTGTATTTATTAGTCCCGATGCTATAGGAATCAATATGCAAACTACACTGTTACAAAAGATGAATCTCTAAAAGGAATATCATTCCAAATATTTGTTTGTCTGTAAAATTCAAGAGTTACGCCCCTTCAGTCCATATGCCCAGGGGGCTAAAACCTCATTTGTCTTTTATAAACACGTGATAATTTTCACTTGGCGAGGATCAATGAAATAAGACAACGTAGTAGTCAATAGTCTGAGACGTTAGGCAAGTCCAGGTATTGTTGGGTAGTGGATAAATCGTGACATATCTTTATGTAGTTAATCTTGGGCAGACTTGGGTGTTGGAATCTTGTCTCCCTAATAGATTGATATCCATGTAGGCAGATGTTTTAATGAGGGTTATGAGAGAGAGAAAGACAGAGAAATAAATGGGGTTTAACGTCCACTCAACACAAACTAGGTCGTTTCGGGACTAACACATGGTTCAATTTTATTTCAATAATTCGTTTGCTTGTAGGGGTCTTTAGCAGTGGGTAGAAACAGGAGGACCTGGAGAAATGCCACGAAGTTGGGCAGGAGACCCTATTCCTTATCACGTACGAGCGGGGATTCGAAAGAGGGTTCTTAAAGGAGGTATATTGTAAATACAGTTATGTAGTACTGCAGCTTATATCGAGTTCCCCGGCTCGAAATCATCTCGGGATTTACATGGTTATGTCCCCTTTATCCGTGGTGCATGACGGGATTTGCCAGAAACAGCATCTCGTCGTTTTGATAGCTGGAATTCGACAAAGGGTTTGCAGAAGCGCAGATGACCAAGTACCCCCCACCCCCGCCCCAACGCACCACATGTACTAACAGCTTTATCGTTTCATATCGGATCAGTACGCTCACACGAGCAATCTTCGGTTACATTCATATTAATAAGTGGTTCCGTCATAGTGAAACTTCTACCTAAATACCATACACAAGGTATATTACAATAGTTGACTATTTTGATTGTGTCGAAGACGACAGGAATATAGTCCATGAATAACTATTCATATTTTACTGCCTAAACAATAACAAAACACAATCTGGTTGATTGATAAACACAGCAATAAACAAAATAAACAACAAACAAGCAACAAACATTGTTTATTCGCAATGTTGGTTATATTTTAATATCTTAATGCTTTAACTGGTTGCATTAAATAAGTAAATAATAGTATATTATAGTTCGTATTATGTAACTACTTTAAAAGTCTAACTGGTTGCTTTAAAGAGATACAGTTTTGTTGTTGTTTTTTTTTTTTGGGGGGGGGGGGTAAACAATATTTTATTTCATCTGAAAATGGATTGGAGAACAGGCTGGGCCTATGTTGACTCCTTTCCAAAAAAGATACATATCCAAGAGATACAGTTCATTATTTTATAGTTGTTTAAAGAGATACAGGCGAATAATATATTGCAGTTTTAACTGGTTACTTTATAGCGATGCAGATCAAAACCCGAAACAAAATGAATCTTCACAAAAGTGTTCTGAAAATACAACATAATAAAAAAACATCATATTATGAAATAATCTTTTCGTCGCGTCAGGGGCCCCGCGATTCTAGTCAGGCCCAGGGCCCCGCTCCGGTTAAGCTGGGCTTTGTCCACCATGGTAGACGACTAGAACATTATAATGGTGAGCGTACTCAAATTAACCATGGTAAACCGAGGGTAGACTAGAACATCTCACTGACTATAATATCATTATGGAGAGTAGCGTACTCAAAGTAACCGTGGCAACCGAGGGTAAACCTATAATACACACTCCAGGTTACACGAGGGGAAGTAGTTTCACTCTGTTTAAATACAGGCACTACACTTGTTTATATTTCGATAGAATCATGAATGTTTACCTGAACAAAATCCATTAAGACAAGAGTTCGCCGAGCAATTCCTTTTGTGTGTACATGGCTCTATAAATATAAATAATAGATCATTATATATAGTCGGGTCACAACCCACAGAACCGTGACCATTTCTCGGGGAACAAGGATTGACAATGGTTTCTGATAGAAGGGACCCTAGTGAAGATATTTGTAGTTTGCTACTTCTGAAATTTTGCTAACTCCAAGATAGGCAAAATCCAAAATGGTCACGGATGTGGGGGTTGTGACCCGACTAGACTAATATGACACTATAAATATCATAAATATATCATTTTTATTTGCATATGACGTCCATTAAGAACAGTATACAAAACATACATATACTTCAACATGTGAATATCAGTAATATTTGAATATCAGGAGGACATCATTATACATCAGGAGTGGCTCCAGAACCGAAGCAATGTATTCATCAACATGGCAACAGAAACGAGTTATATTTACAGATTTCTAGAAATATTATCGTTAATTTATATAAATACACCAGGTTGGTACAATCATGTCATGGTATAATTGACCCACTGTCTATTAGATTTATCAAAAACACTGGGTTGGTATGATTGACCTTTAACACAAATGATTTTTTATATCTACCGAGACAAACACCGTTTGAACACTTGGCGTCAAGATCAGATATGCAAGCACTGCCTTCATCCTCCATTTTCAAGAGCTAACATGTATTGAGTGTACTATGGGCCTTTTGGCCTAATATGCAGTGGAAATAAAATATTATTACATAGATAGATTGAAAAATAAACAGTTTGTTCTTTCTTTGTTGTTTATTTGGTTTACCTCATGTTTCTGTGGTTATCATGGTAGGGTCAAAAGCTGCTCGTATGATCCCTGGCACGTCCCCCCAGTACAACTGGTCAGATCCTCGTGTAGTGTAGGCCATCGAAAGTATAAAAAAAACGAAACGAAATATAGATCTGGACGAAATCAGATATGTGAATTCAATACCCACAATATAATGCTACGAATTGTTTCTAGTGCTGCTACAAATATATGTTACTCACCAAGTCATAAACTGTGCTCAATAAAAATCTTAACAGATCGTCCGATAACCCTATCGTGACATTTGCTTATGTTCGGCCCAGGTGGTAGAAGTCCAGGCATGAAGCCACGGCAGATGGGATTAGACGATTGAGTAGAGAGTGGATCTTCATGGAACATTTCAATGTTCACTTCATGTAAACGTTCAGCTAAAATAAACAATATTCTAAGGTTTCACTTAGAATAATTGTGATAGTGTTTTGGGTCTGTGATGGGTTTTTGTCCAATTTCTTGTGGAATTATTGTGGTAGAGAAACACCGTAGGACAAAACACTGTGTCAAAATTATTCTAATTCGAAATTTCTAAGCCCTATATATTGTCGAACTCTTGTGGTAAAAGACACCAGACCCAAAACACAGAATAAAATTATATTTAAGTCGAAAGTCTTCTGAAATGTGGTGCCACATATGCATAAAGGAAGGTCTAGGATTTTTTTTTTTTTTTTGAAAGTCCAAAATCTTGTGGCATGTATTTATTTTCACAAGTCCAATAATGGAACCCAGGCAATCTTTGGAACAATAAAACCCTACGTACTACACCGATTTATCTTTTGTCGGCGATTTATTTTTCTCGCACACGGGATACTGTATGGTTATTGTGATGCCAGTTTAATCGTTGTCGCCGAGTTCCATCCAAATATTAGCTGAGCAAATTCATCAGTATTAGTCGGTTTGGTTTTCCTTTATCAGCGGTGTAAGATTGCGGGCGGGGAACAAAATCACTTTTTTCAAAATTGACAACAAACCTAGGTAGCGAATACACATTTCCATGCGCGCAATAGACCCCCTCGGCAGTTGTGAAAGAGAGAGAGGGAGATAGAGAGAGAGAGAACTGGTTTAATTATACTTGCGCGTAGCGGGGAGGGAGGAAACCGGAGAACAATAAGAAAACCTACGAGATTGGACAGGTGACCCTTCCCCTTGTCACGTACAGCCGGGGAATCGAAACCACGTCAGTTGACTCCATGACACTGGAATAATAGACGGTAGAGATGCTGTCCACACAAAATTTTTAACACATTGAATGGCGTATGGCCCCCTTCAGTACCCTGGATGGTTCAGAAAAGTAGGACATGTCTATGGACGCTTACGGCTAGCCCCCCCCCCCCCCCGGATCCATTCAGTCTTTTTTAAAATTGTGTTGTTTGTTTTTCTCTTGTCCATATATTTGTTTTTGTGTAGAATTGTGTGTGGTGCAGTCCCCCTTCACTTACTATTAGAGAAGATTTGACGAATATTGCACGAATAAGTGGGACAGGTCCACATGATCGATTGACTCAACATCCACTCGACACAAATAATTTTAAAGACAAATTAGAACAACACATAAAGAATAAAAACTTTGCTCCAAATTTTGAAAACGAAAAGATTATTTGAAAACTGCACTTTCGCGCACCCACTTGATAAGCCAAATATCCTAAACTCTTATTTTGCGCCGATTTCAAAATTAAATGGTGTGTCTGTCCTTCCATACTTTGATTCTCGCAGTGACAACGAACTACAGAATTGAATGTATTCTAAGTGAGCAAGAAGTGAAAGACCTGTTACTAATTCTTAACTGTTCAAAAACTTCTTCTGGTCTCGATAAAATTAGTCAAGCTATATTGTAAAAAGATAAGTCCATCAATCACAAGCTCTCTAACTAAACTTTTTAATGTCTCATTAGAACTCCAATTATTACCTGATATTTGAAAGACTATAATGGAAAGGATGGTCCGCAGTTCCCTGACGACTATAGACCAATTTCAGTAACATGCTCATCCTGTAAAATACGAGAGAAAATCTTATTCAAAAATCTTCATAATTTTATAAAAGAAAATAACCTGTTAAAAAAGTACGTGTCTGGTTTTCAACCTAAAGATTCTACAGTACATTTACTTTTAGAAATTTATGATGTTATAATAAGTAATCTTGATAAAGGAAAACAAATTTGATTTATATTTTGTGATTTATCAAAAGGGTTTGAAAATGTTTGGCATATAGGTCTATTATGGAATTTATAAAATATTATGTAATTGGATTGAACACTATTTAAGTAACAGAAAACAATGTGTACTTTGAGATGGTTTAACATCAAACTATTTTTATACTGATTCTGGAGTCCCCCAAGGAAGTGTAATTGGTTCATTTCCTAGTTTTAATTTATTTAAATGATATCTCCGATAATATTACTAACATCATACGACTATTCACCGATGATACTTCACTTGTTACCATTAGTCATAATGATCCTCGAAGTAGCGCGAACTCTATAACATAATGGTGTGTAACTGTTAACCCCAATAAAACTCAAAATATTATTTTTACTAGGTAAACTACCGTCCATCCAGGGGTTAGTTTTGGAAATACAAAAGTTGAAAATGTAACTACCCATTTAACACTTTAAAATTTAAAACTTAAAATTACACTCCAAGAAATGTACATGTAACTCACTGTGATATAGGCCTTTGTCGGTTATTCAATCCAATTCAGCTTATTGAATAAACGGCTCAAGCTGAATTAAAAGATGCAGCGATTCTAGTTGTCTATGGTGGCTTTTATGGAAACAAATAAAATGATATTACGACAAATTTCATTAATGGTTCACTAGCAACGATATATTCGTTGTCAAAATATTAATTTCAGTACAATATATACGACCTTTGTTGTTACAAATACAAAACAAAGGTTCACAATAATGCAGGTGCGACTTATGGCATGTTAAAGAAAAGAGTCTTATGCATTGGGCCAGTAAGAAAGCAGTCCGGATTTTCTATTTTTCGATTGATTATCTCCCCCTAGACCAGAAATGTGATTAATTACTCCTAGTTCTTAATGCAGAACATGTTTGCCAGAGATAGAGTAGACTATGAAAATTAAAAAATTAATACTCACCAATGCTACAGACGGGGATATTATGTTGGACCTGAAAGAAATTAAAGTTTTACCGGTTACATACATATAAATAATGCTGTTTTTGTGTTTCTGCAAATAAGGACAAAGAAGGACAAGATAATTAATAAATGCTTTGTGCAGTGACATAACTATGTCACGTCTTCAAAGATTATAATCTTGTTTAATTGTTCTTACTTAAAAATTAGATACAATAACTCCACGTCGACTACTAGGTATAGCTTATTATAACACCCCCTAAAAATACAACTTAATATATTACCTACATAGTGTCTTAGATACAGGTGAATTATTACTGCAGTTTATAATGTTTGTTAAGTGAAGCTAATTGGGATAAATCACGTCACCGCATTTATTCCAGTATATGCAATAATTAATGGCGGTCGATGCATTATTTGCACAAGTAAAATTAGCCCTAAATGATTAATTTTCAACACATATAATTTAAATAGAAGAAAACGAATCATTGTCACCAAACAGTTTATCTTGGTTACGAATAGACAGTTGCATCCCAGCTAGCAGTCTGGTAGTATGTCAGTCTCACTGGCTAACCATTGTCAACATTGGTCCATTACAAGGTAGCTAGTCGGGCTGCTTCTGTTCATTCCGTGTTTACGGGAAACAAATATCACAGTCTAATCAAATGCATCAACTGCAAATCGTTGTGCTTACCTCTTCTTTCAGCTTTATCTTCTTTAGGGAAACTCAAGTCTAAAACAGTAAAGTATAAGACTGGCATACTTTCATAGTTTGTGTATTCTATGTTGATAGATTTTTTCCAACAGAATGGTGTGAGCGGGATGCGGGGCTTCCAAGACGCTAATATTATCACTTGCATTTGATCCATTTTCTTTTAGGTTTATATCCTTAACATGTATTTAAGATATATCAAGGATTGACGTATCAGACCAGTCTAATGTCCTCAAGTTTCCACTGAAGGTATGACAATTGCATTTCAATTCATGTTCCATATGTATGGCCATGGTTGACATATCAAATACCATCAACAAATTACACAAGACTGATGCTAGGTTGCATAATTAGCAACTCCATGGTTTTATTTTTGGAAAGTTTCTTAAGATAAACTGGTTACCTGTGATAGAGTTTCCAAATGTTTTCGTAGTTTGTTGTTCATAATCAATTCTGAGTGATCTTAAGACCCCACTTCCATTGAAGGTGTGTATGCGTTCCCTGAAATATAGTTAGATTATAAGTAAATAATTATTGTATGATGCACGAACTTCAATCATATCCATACTAACGTGAAAGAATCAAATTTTAATTCAATGTTAATATAGGAGGTAAATATTACCTACGGATAATCAAGCTGTATTGGATTATTTAAATGCACTGAAGGGTTTTATAGTATTTATTCATTCCATAAAAGGCGGGGCTGCTATATGTAGCGTGGCGACATCAGGAATTCGGTTAGTGAGATTGGTCGATGTGCTCTTGAATGCTTCTTGGACCACACTTAAAGGAGCTGCTATTGACACATTGTGGCTATAACTGGAGCTGTGTTCAACCCAACCACACTCCCCATAGATATTCTTACCCTAACAACAGATACAAGACAGCTTAGAGAACTATACAGCCAAGACATAGCAAGGAAACAGAACAACTGGAGGATGCTCTTTTGATAACGACAAGAAGGTCAAACACCTTGTAGCTAAAATATTAGAAACTGAAATCCGTATAAAAAAACAACTTATTTTATTTAATATGACAATGACTAAAGGCGATTTTATAAAATCTGTAAATAAACGAAAATTAACTGGTTTAATGAAAACCAACATATATATGCCATATAATGAGATAGAGAAATTTTGCCCAGATAGCGGCGCTACTATTATTCCGATTTCCATCTTCCTAGGGTTCTTTTACGTGCACATCAACATGTAAACAGGACCTTGGTTTAGGATGAAAAACCGAGGTCCTGTGAACACATTGGCGTGCACGTAAATGATCCCTTGGCTGTTGGAATTCGATATAAGAGTAGGTTGTAGCGGCGCTGCCCAGGCACAATTTCCCTCATATCACACGGTATGGCGTATGCCCGTCTTCCATTAGCTCGGGTCCCTTAAATCTAGAGAATTACCTTCAATATCCATATCTTTAAGATTTTTGTCTTTAGATTTTGAAGTTCGATTGAGATCTTAAGTAACAATTGGCGGATTTGGGTTCTCTCAACCACATCATCCGTCTGTCCGTTGTGCTCCTTATGGGCCGATTTCGTATGCCCCAGATGGTTACATACCAATTCTATTTGGTATTTATCAAGGCTTAACATCTGTAAAAACACAGATTTAAACTGAAAAAAATATTTGGTATTAAACAATTTAAACAGCTTTAATTCGCCTATTTCGGTTCTTGTTTCTATCTTCAAATGATAAATGCTTAATTACGCATTTCTTTGCATGACAAGTCCTTCATCAACTCTCTAGATTATCGGACGGCAGAGATATTGAATGGATAACCAAACATTTATTTACTGACGTAGCAATGGCACTTGACGGTCGAGACTATTCCTCACAACCCCAAACACTCACAACTTCTCTCAGAATAAGATGATTTAAAATTTCCAATATTTTATTCATTTTTCAATATCTATATTTGAACTACATGTATTATAAGTAAACGCCACCTCTATGTTTAACTCTTAAATATTATATCTTTAAGCGTTATTTGAGAATTTCGGATTTTCCAATATCTTAAAATGAAGGAGTGAAATGAGGTTTAATGTCCTACTTCTCTTCTCCTATCAGACTAATGACGACTGTCGTACAATCTGATTCACATTGGATTCTAAATGTGTCATCACCTACAGGACCAATGCAACAACAGGAAGCATGTCTTTTTACTGTTTAAACCAAATAAATAACATTTGCTGATGGGATAAAAATGGAATCCACAAATTCATTTTACACACGAAGTGTAAAATATTTTGTTCCCTGCTGAACACTAATTAACATACCTGGGTAAAACTGGCATTACACATACTTGGAGGACTTGTAGGCTTGTACATAATGATTTGCTGAAATACGAAAAGAGGCATTATTCAAGGGCTGAAGTTGACTAGTGCATATTCTTTTGAGTATTTGCCCGAAATAATAAGCCTTCACTGACTATACCTTTCGATATGGGCGAATATCGAAAGAAACAGAGATCGTTGGAATATAAACATATTGAATTTTTTAAAGTTTCATTTAAATCGCATCAAAGTTGTGACCTGTAGGCGTCAACAAACTTGATATTACCTAATTTAACATAGTTGGTGTAAGGGTGATATATTTGAACGTTTTTTGTTTCAATCAGATGAAACGTGTGACCTCTAGCTAGAAATGTAATTGTTCGTACAATTAGGGGATATATTCCAGGAAGTCACTGTCTGATATCGAATTGTGACGTGTAAACTGTCCACAACCACATTATGTACGGAAGGGGCGATAACAGTATTGTGTTCACGAGAAAATATGGGAGAAAGAGTAGACTAAATAATATAGGAAAACAATCATACTTATTTTCCATATGCACACCTGCAGATGTCGAAATAGGTCACCCTAACCCATGACCTAGTTCCAAGCCTTACCCTAACCCTCAATTCTCAGAATCTATCACGTGCTCTAACCCTTGTGGACATCGACAGGCGTGCATGTGCACTAGATTTAACCATGTTTAAGGGTCTTATAGAATATAATAGTTTGTTCTGTAATATAGGTCCAAGATCAACAGTTTATAGGTCCAAGATCAAAAGTTATAAATATAACAAAGGGTAACCTAGCAACATAAATTTCATTCTCTGGCTCACAAACATGGGTATCACTGCTCCAAACGAGTGATAACAGATACATTGGCAATTTTCTACTCACTAATAATTCTTTCCAAGGCAAAATGTTGTTGTCCCACTGATCAGCAGTGAATATTCGCTTGGCCGCTACAATCACTGATGGGGATGACATCCATGCAACTTAATGAGACCCCAGTATTAACTTTTTTCCTCAGGCAAAATAAATTCTAAAACATTTTTTTTTAAGTATTTGTAATCAAAAAGTATGTCCTTATTAGACCTACAGTATACTGTGTGGTGAGGTTCCTACTAATATATAGATGTATGTATATTATATACGATACCAGTATACCAAGAGATCTTCTCTCCTTGTATTTGTGAGGTCCTCCTGCTAACTTTACATATTATATACCATATGTGGTCCCTGCTATAGACATACATAGGCCTACGGTACATTGAGAGATATCTACTTGTTACACAGTAAATTAAAGAGATTGAAATGTTTGAATCATTAGTCATACAGAATATACACTACTTCTCTTGTCCTTCTTAACAATTTATACAAGTCTTTAACTGTATCCGTTTATATCTCCTATCACAACATAACTCGAATTCAAACACCAATTAAATATTTTAATATAATTATAATTTTTAGTAACTTCTCTTTATTATTTAAAATCGCAGAAATAATAACGGACACCCTCAATTATTGATTGGCCAATAGTCAATTATTATTTAATAACATTATATTTCAGTTTCGTATTTCAATTATGATATTTAAACAGAGCTTGATAGATAATACATAGTGATGCATATTCTTGTATTACAAGTTAGAGGAGTTTTGTCAATAGTCGGTGAATGTTCTATTACAAGTGTGGGGGGGTCGACATTTCAACGCTCTTTATACTCACTACAATGGCGAGTCGAGTTGAAATCTGGAACTCCCCACGTGTCAAGGCTAGAATGCTGCTGTTAGCTGTAAGTGCACGGAAATCGTGAAATTTTCACCAATTGCCATGTTCTGACTACACTTCCACACCCACCAACGCCAAACTGATCCCGCAGTGAATATTCGCTTGGCCGCTACAATCACTGATAAGCATGACATCGACGAGACTTAATGAGTTCGGCATATTAAAGGGGAAGACAAACGATTTTCAACAAGATTTCCATCAATCTTAAATATATATTCAGAAATAATCCTCTCTGTAACACAAGTAAAAAAGGTTTTGTAAAAGAGAAATTAATTTTTATTAAAACCGGAAGTGACATAGTTGGTTCAACACGCTCACTGGGCTCTATAGAAAGCATACATATTTGGTATAAGTTTACTGCTGTATTGTGTCACGCCTCATCCTAAGGCCAAAAATCTTAACGAATGGGCTGTTTGTTAGGATATTATTAACTCGAATTTATGGTGTTTTAACGTTTAGTACACGTTATTTCTAATACTTATCCATAATTCGTTAGTGTTAGTAGGACTTCTAGGACACGGATTGTGTACTTCGTGTTGATTCTTTCTAGTTGAACAATATAAACTTGAACTTACTTTTAGATTTTGTGATCCTTTTTAGATCACCTGTGGAGTTGTTAACTCTATAAATGTCTAAAAGCTCGTATTTCTCTGACTTTAGAATATCACATTCGTGATTCCACCAATGTGGTTCAGTTTAAAGTTTGTTACATTTTGTATGCTTGACCTGTAGGCCGTGATGTGAAATTTCTAGCATCCCGACGATTTTCAGGCGGAAAACAAACTACATAATCTAATTCTTCTAGTATTACTTTGTATTTCCACACAACTTTTCTTTTATCAATTCTTTGACGTTTGACAGAAAACGTAAAATAAAAATGGGCTTAATTATCAATGTGCGATGGTATTTGAATTTCGTGGTGATTTGGTTTTAATAGATCACGTGACAAAGCTCACCAATCAGACGCACATGACGAAAGGTCAACGGGTCATGTAGAGTGAAAGGTCACCGGTTTGTTTACGTTTTGATAGTAAAAAAGCGGAAGAATAACTAGAACTGTATACTCCGTGTAGATTTTGTTTAAAACACCGATGTAAAACCGTTTACTGTGAGAAACTGGGAAAAATTTAGGGTATGTGCTACCAGTGGATCAAATTAGATGGAAATATTGATATGTTGGACAAAGAATTGTAGGAATGTGCAGACAAAACTCTCTCTCATTGCACAGACTTCTCACATACATTACCAACATAAAAAAAAAACCAACAACTGTGTATGAATAAAGAACTATGTTTAGAGCAGCTAATATTTTACCAGCGAAATAAGAAAAAGAATAATGGGTCTGGTTAATTTGTTAAGGGGATCATATCTTAACATTTTCCAATTTTATTGCAAATGCAAGTTGATGAAGATATTCTCCTATTCCTAAATGTATGACAACTCAGACCAAGACAAAAGACCACTATGGAAATGACTGTGTCACCATTGAGGTGAAATACCATGTGCATTACTTTAAAGTTGCCTTACTGTATCTGCAGAAATTTATGCCCTTCTTGTTAAACTCTACTGTAACAAATGACAGGGTTAGGTTGACTATAGAGACCAAGAACCAAACAATATTTTCTCTGTGGATGCAAATCAGGCTGCATTAGGCTACAGATAGTTGTATTTGTTACAAGTGAAAACTTTCTAGTATGGATTTGTGAAAATTGTTTGAATTTGAAAGTGACAGTCAAATGATATTGATGAAATTACATGATTTTTTATGAATAGGCCTACACCTGTATACATACATATGTATTTTTGTAAGCGGGTTTGGACATTGGTGTGCATGTAAAAAGACCCCTTGGCAGTTGGAAGTACATGTATATAGGAGTTACAGATAGATGTATTTTTTAGAAGTGAAAGTTTTCTAGTATGGATTTGTGAAAATTGTTCAAATATGAAAGTGACAGCCAAATCATATTGATGAAATTGTGATTTTTATGAGTAGGCCTAAACCTGTATACATATGTATTTTTGTAAGTGGTTTTTACATTAAATATTTTAAACATGTTTTACTTAAATGTACTGTACATGTCAATAAATGTTCATATCATATTTAGCTATTTTAAGTTGACATATATGTTTTTATTTTCCTTTTTTATTCCAATTCAATTCAGATGTGGTTTCTCCTTGTCAGTGGTGCAGGCAGAGGGGCTGACAAGGTACGAGGACTGCTGTCTAGTCGTTTAACTCCATTTCATTTCTTATTCATATTACGGAAACCATTTTAGTTAACTGTTTGTTTTTCTCTCTTATATGTACTTTTCTTTACTGGCATATATCTTTTAATTTTGTACAGTGTATACGGACACAAGACCTGATCTGTGTATAAATACATGTAGTCTGTGCGGGTTAGCCCCCCCCCCCCCCAAAAAAAAAAATTGATGATTTCTTAGGAGTATTCTTAGCCGGCCACATCCTCAGCCCCTCCAAAAAATTATGTACTCCCCCCCCCATTAGAAACCATTCTCCAGTATTAATACACTATATAAATGATGTTATTATTATTATATACATTTTTCATTAAAGATACATTATATAAGATTTAGATAAAGAACTAGCCATTCTTGCTATAATAGTTCAAAAGTAGATAATGTAAAATGAATAATTTGAAAATTTCATTCAAATTACTCTATTGCAAGCAAAGATATTAGCCTTTAAAGGTTTGACAGACATGTTCAACAATTTCAACCACTGTACTGTTTGATCAAAGCCAAGTCTTGGTCCTCCATATTTGATTAAATCAAAGTATCGCTGAATCATTTTAATCTCTTTAATATCGGAGAAATCTCATGCCATCGAGTGTTGTTGTTGAATACTTTATGAGGAAGTATATAAAATTGCATTCATTTCTTATTTTTTAGTACTGTATTTTCTTTCTATAAAATAAATGTATACTTTTTTGACATCTCTTATAATATGTCTTTATTGGGTTTTTTTATTTAAAAACAAGTATAATTGCATGTTCAGGGTTGTTAGGTGAATCATTATTAATATTCTGTTGTATCAGTGGGCTCATGTAGATAGTATTATTATTTTTTTTTTCTCAACATTATATATAATTATTATACCGAACCAGTATTTTAATCATGCCAAAAACGTTTTTATCTGTATACTATATTTATATTTCTTTTGCATATTGTTGTATTGAGAAAAACAATGGAAAAAATACTTTTTCCAGGAAATATCACATTCATTGATACAATTTCGCTTTTGACCATATTTTTTCCGCAAATCAGGGGCTAGCCGTGTTCACGGTGTCAGCACAACATTTATCTGATGTTATTGTCCCGTAATTCAGGCATATTTGCAGAAAAATTCTCTCATACAAATGTAAACAAGCCAACGTGTTCCGTCTCGTAAAAGGTATTCCCTGGTCTATTTATGGCTATTGACCCCTGACCATTGATGGCTTTTATGGTTTCTGATTGGCTTAGAATATGATTTCTTCACCACATTATGGCTACACTTGACAAATATAGTCCGAGGCGTAATTCGAGTGTTGGTCTGATTGTACAAAACATCGCAATAGAAATGTGTGCTACAGTGACGACTTACTTGTTTACTTGTGCAGCAAAGCGTCAGATTTTCGCCTGGAATTTGCTGGGACAAAATGAAACGATTTTCGTGGCTAAATCACAGCTACTGCATTGAATCTGCTGCATCCTGTAAGAGTTCATTAGGTTTGGTTACCGCCTCATCAATGTGACTATTGCCAAGTCCATCGTTTTCATTGTTCGACAAAGCTTGGACGAATATAGATTTTTTGGAATTGTTCCATCGGATATTCTTCTGGACGATAACATGTTCTTCGGACATGGCATAATCGATATTGTAGCTTAATTCACAGATGGTTGGGAAATGATCACATTTCAAATTCAGTTATACGGTCACAAATCATAACCATTTCCCCATTATGACATATAAATGTGAAATTACCCTCTTTATCCCTACCAGCTCTGTCATTTAGAATGTGAATATCAAAAGGACGACACATATTTAAAAGCGATATGCCATATTTGTTTACGACTGTGTCTTTAGACTTTAATTACTTACAGAAACGCATTCTGACATCAATGCAAAAGACTTATATGATAACCGTCTACCCTGTTCTTGCTCTTCTTTGTAATTCCTTTACCAACCAGCTGGACGGACATGTGGTCACTACTGATTTGAATATAGGCCAGAATAATAAGCTACGCGAGATATTGTCTAAATGACCCCAATACCGGGAACCGCAACCCGCAACCGTTTTTATGGGATCACAATTTCGAACTAAATAAGGATGCTGTAGAGAGGACTACGTTAGATCATGGGCCAAGAGCGGAGATGTTATGTCTGATTCCCTCTATGATTGGACTAAGTCTATCAGTCGTTTACTAAAACGAAGAACTTAATGCAACGTTTGTCGGTTGACACAAAACCTAAAACTGTTGTAACCGACCGATAGCGTTTGTTGCGGTGGTCTTCGTTCAGACGCGACATTACTTCACGGGAGAACCCCGGGATTTAAAAACGCCTTAAGCGGCCCATACACTTTCAATTTTGTCACCGATTAAATGATTGACGAAAATATAACGTATATGAGGACCATGACGGCGAATTTGATGTTTATTGACGGCTCGTCAATTAAATTGAGCGTGTGCAAGAACTATTGCTTGTATCAGAGATTCTTTCATCTCGACGTTTTCCATCAGAATGAATATCGACGCTAAAACATTGATCGCGGAGTTAATAACTCGTGTGTGTTTTGGTGTCATCAAGCGAAAATAAATTCGACCAAAAGTATGACCAGTCAAAGTTAGTTTGCCTACATTTACAACCAATATTGATTGTTTTTATCCTTACAATGACATTCAAAACAAGTAAGATTTACCCCAAATGCGATCAATGATGAAAATTGGTCTTTGCGTTTCTAATTTTGAAGAGTATATAATTTATATTGGTTTTTTTAATGTGGTCAATCGCCTAAATACCACTCAATGATAATATATTCATATTGTTTGTCTCAATCGGGATTTACACTCATTATCATTGGATGTCTTTTACATCTGATTCCCCACAAATTGTTGCACATTGGGTATGTTGTATTGAAATGAAATGAAATGGGGTTTAACGTCCTACTCTTTTGCACCTAACCTGGGTTAATGGAAGACGGGCATACGCTATACAGTGGCCTACTCTTATATCGAATTCCAACTGCCAAGGGATCTTTTACGTGCACTCCAATGTGGACCTCGGGTTTTCGTCCCATCCGAACGACTAGGCAGCTGTCCTTGTCAGGCCCTCCTTTTGCATAACTGACAAGGGGAAATCACGCCGGAAAATCGAGACGAACCTTCTCGGCCAATGCAGGGATCGAACACCCGACCTCCAGTCTAGCGAACCAGCGCCTTATCCACTTAGCCACCGTGACCCCATGATGTATTGCTATGGGCGTCAGATGAATTTAAAAGGATTCTTCCTATGACGTTTCGGATATATCATGACCTTGTCATCCTGTTAGTAAATCATATCTGCCATTGTTAGACAATATCCTGCACACTCAAGTACGTTTCTTCCGTGAGAAGTCATTCGTGGTTTTAATTCTGGAGTAATCGTGGTGAACCTACCAGGCCTCATCATATACTGAGATCAGTCGTAACAATCGTGTTAAAGCGTATCCAAACAGATCTACTTGTAGGTGGGCGTGGATAATTTAATCGTAGTGCATCGAACAACAGTGGAAACCCAGCATCAGATATATGACGTGTTTATGAATAACTGCATGTAACCGGGACACGTATTAAGGCGGAAATATATATATACATGAAATAGAATAATTACAAGATTCTACTCTCGGGTAAAAGTATATAGAAAAATGAAGTTTCTAGAAAGAAAAAAACTAATTTCATCGTAGCTAGCGCTTTCACCAACTACGGGGATCGCCAGGCTTTTAATAATGAGATAGTATACAATTACATGACGTCATGGCGTTATAAATACATTATGTACATGACAATAATAATATATATAGAGAGAAATGGGGTCTAACGTCCACTCAACACAAACTAGGTTATTTCGGGACTAACATACGGTTTAATTTTATTTCATTAATTCGCTTGCGCGTAGGGGTCTTTAGCAGTGGGAGGAAATCGGAGTGCCCGGAGGAAACCCACCCGGTTGAGAAGGCGCCCCTATCTCCAAGCCACACGCTCACACCAGGGCTCGAATCCACAGCCGCAAGCCAGAGGTGCCCGGCCGGCTAGCGGTCGAAGCGTGACACTCTAGTCCACTAGCCCCCCCCCCCCTAATAATAATATAAAATATGAATATTTTACAATATCAAAATACCATATGGAATTATGAAGCATTTAATTGAGGGTGATACTTGTTAATAAAATGCCGTTCTTTATTTTCTAGCAAATTATTATCCGACCATTTGAGTTTACTTAAGGGAAATACCCTAAATTTTCCCTTTCCACGTGTATCTTAGTGTTCACTTAAAGGGATCATTCTATTTTTGGGATTAGCAATGTGAGATCTGTGTAGGTTCATCCTTATGTTTAGTTGTGATTTAGTTTTGCCGATATATTCTTCATTAGAACCTGGACATATTATCAAATATATAACATTATTACTTTAACAGTTCATAGATTGTTTTACTTTAAAATGTACTGATATAATATATATATATATATATAGCAGTACAGTATCATAAACATGTACATCACGAAATGTGATCTATGAAATTATATTGAAACATGTAGAAGCAAATCGGTGTTATTTTTATATTTCATACTATAATATATATATATACTATTTGTCATGGAGAATATTGAACCTTCCATGATGTCAATACATAATTCACTAAGACATGACACAATATGATTCTCTTCCCTTAACTTCAAGCACATGATGCTCGATATGAACGTAAACAAACCCCTAGAAAGTTAAAATTCAGAATATGAGTAAGCCGTAGCGCCACTGTCCGAGCTAGCCCTGAGGTCGGGTGTTCGATCACTGCATTGGTCGAGAAAGTTCATCTTGATTTTCCGGCGTGGTTTCCCCTTATGTTGACATTGGCGTGCACGTAAAAGATCCCTTGGCAGTTAGAATTCGATATAAGAGTAGGCCGTAGTGTCGTTGCCCGGGTTAAATTTCCCTCATAGCACACTGTATGTAGTATGCCCGTCTTCATTAGCCCAGTTTAGGTGCAGAAGAGTAGGACGTTAAACTCAATGTCATTCCATTGTTATGCACATCTTGACGAGCTAGTTCCGTGGGGATCTTCATGTCTGTTTTCCCGTTATTAGCAGTTTGGAACGGACGGTCGGTTTGTCAAGCCCACCCTAAAAAAAACCTATGACAAACTCCTCTATAAAGGGCAATTTGCTGTATTTTACATATTTGTAAGTGTAATCATAATTTCTCCAAATATTTCCGACAAAGGAATGTAAGAAGAGAAAGATGTTTACCACATGATAAAGGATGAGGATTATACAAGCTTGGAGTGTTTAATATTTTTAGTAACTTGTTGTGATGAGCTATTATAAAGACAATTCAACTTGTTATCTACCTCTGAGCGGACCAAAATTTGGAATCAAACTGTAATAAACTAAAAAAAAATACGAAACGTTAATTGCCTAATAAAGTGTTACTTTAATAGTTGTGATGATTGATACATTACGAACTTGAATTGTCGGATATACATACATATGTAAGAAGTGGGTATAAGTGGTTATAATATGATTGACAATTGACATGTAATTCACGATTATAGATTTGTCCAATGGAATCACTACGTAACATTCGTCAAAGTGAAAATACGAGATTCATCCAATGGGATTTCTGTTCCATTGATCCGCCCAACATATCGCAAAGGTTATATTTTGGAAATTTAGATTTGCATTTTGACAGTTGAAACAATTTTACAGTTCCGTTATGGAGGAGTTCCTTGCAATTGCGATCATTAATCTACTGGTATTGCCTGTGAAGATCGGTAAGAAAAATATATATTATAATATATTAATTAATTATACTAATATCTATAGAAAACTTTATCATCAGGTACTATCTGTTTTAGATTTGACGAACCTTATTATTTTAAATAATATATTTAATGTTTATTCGTGAATAATTTATTTATGTTTATTCGTTACCGGAGGCCTTTATGGGATTAAAATTGATCGACCTTAGTGAGAAATGCACCTTTTAAGAGGGGGGGTCCCCGGAATACGGTAGATTGAGTAATCGGACATGACGACGTTTGTGAATTGGTTGTGGTATATGTACACTGGAGACCATAGCTAACTTGTTTTCACAGTGTTGTATTGGATACCTAAACTACATAAAAATCCCTTCAAGCAACGTTTTATAGCAGGTTCATTCCGTTGTTCAACAAAACCAATTTCAAAAGCATTGACATCTATACTAACAGCAGTTAAAGAGGTATCCAAAAATACTGTGACAAAATATACTCTCGTAGTGGTATTAATCAGATGTGGATATTACAAAATTCCAAAGAATTACTTGATGATTTACAATCTAGATCACTTGCTTCAGTTTCATGTATACAAACGTTTGACTTTTCTACTTTGTACACGAAAATTCCCCATAGTAAATTAAAAGCTCGGTTAAAAGACATTATTCATAGTGTCTTTTCATCAAAATCAGGAAATACTAGATATCAATATCTAGTTGTTAATTGCAATTCCACATATTTTGTTAAGAACCATAGTGACCGCCAACAAGATAATTCAGATGTTGGATTTTTTAATTGATAATATCATCTTTGTAGAATTTGGAGGGGAAAAATATCAGCAAGTGATAGGTACCCCCTTGCTGATTTATTTCTGTATTCATACGAAGCCGATTACATACAGGCACTCGTAAAAACTAATAAACGATTAGTCAGACATTTTAACTTCACTTATCGATATATCGATGATGTTCGATCACTAAATAATCCAAACTTTAGTGATTACATAGAATTCATATATCCTGATGAGCTCGAAATTAAAAACACTACTGACAGTGACAATTACGCTTCCTACTTGGATCTGTGTCTCGATTTAGACAATTGCCATAAACATAGTGGTAAATTTCAAGATAAACGTGATCACTATGACTTTCCGATCGTTAACTTTCCATTTATTAGTAGTAATCTTTAAAAAAAAATGTGTTCGGTATTGCTTGTTCTCTATCCATCTCTCGAAAATGTGGGCGTGTCCTGCCTGGCAGTGCCAGTCTATCTTTTATGTTACGGGATCGGTGCATTCAGCTCATACTCCTATTAATATCATTAGTTATTTCGCTCTCTCATTAAAAACTTCATTACGTTCATACTCTTATTAACCTCATAGTTCGAACTCATACTCGTGTTTTCCTTTGGCGTTCGTCACTACCGATTCATGAAATCTTTATTACTCCTCTATCGTAGCAATGATCTCCGTGGTAAAATTATATTTGGAAAGTGTTTAATCAGTTCTATCACATATGTGATAATGACTGACACCAATATTGTCCTTTAAGCATGGTCGCGACTATAGTATAACTATTTCAAGTTCGAGTGTGCATGGCCGAGACCTAGTTGAGCTATGGTCGAACATTTGGACGAGCCACAGTAGTTCGGTTGCTGTTAGCTATAGCCGTAGCCACAGTAGTTTGGTTGCCGTTGGCCAAGATAAATGTTATATTGTGTTGAACGTATATCCTAGATTAGCCCGGTTGATGCAGGACATTTAGATTCTGCACATTTTCTCCGCTGGTGCCCACTGTATTCAAATACACGAAATATATACAATAAATATTTTACCATTACACTAGCAATCAATATAGAATAATTCATGTTATAAAACATTTTCAATTAGTTATAAATAGTCTGTATATAGCTTATTTAATTTATATGTTTTTCACCATTATTAAGCTTTCATATTACATATGAAAGCTTATTGTTTCTGTTGAGATTATTCCTATTATTATTATTTTTTTTTTGTGTGTGTTTTATCCACAAATCGGATTTCTCAGAATCTAACCATAGGATCTTTCTGAAACTTTTACCTATCCTCCCAAAAATGGGTGGTGGCTGTTGATTAAATATATTTTCAAAACGTTTTACGAATCTGAAATCACCGAATTTTACGAACGAAAAAACTGAGAATGCGTAGCCGTAACTTTATTATTTTTTGACCGATTTTACTAATTCCTTTTTCTTTGAATACCTTGAAAAAATCATTTTCATCTGCAGTTTCACATTTTCGAATTTCGAAAATTCGTCGCTGTGATTTCGAACCGGAAGTTTAGACCAATATGACAACTTCTTTCATAGTTGTACGATTTTCATGAAATTTAGTATATAAGTAGATCTTACCGATGTGTCTTCAAAAATATAATTAGATATTTTCTAAATTTTCTCCTCTTGACGAAATGACCTAATTTTTTTTTTTTTTTTTTTTTTGATGCTAGACAAGCAATTACTGATTTGTACACAAAATATGGAGTTTGTTGATCGAACCGGAAGTGCCACCATCTTTAAAAGTGAAAAATCAAAAAGGCTTTTTTGCTATTTTACTTACAGACTCGGGAGTTATATTTTCGGAATCCTTGAAGGAATGCCTAAAAATCTATCGGATCAGAATTTTGATTTCGGTCACGTGATGGTCAACATTTTGAATTGAAAATGAAAAGTAGTAGCAATTTGAAGGGCCGAGACTTTGAAACACAATAATTCTCCATCTAATTAAGCTAGAATGTTCAAACTTGGTGTAGACGTTCACTGAGTCCATGTCATGATTGAGTTCAAAGATGAGCATTTTCTGCCTAGGGTAAGCAGAGATAGGCATGCTGATTTGTTGATTCTTTAGGACACGATAACTTCGGTTATAATGAAGGGAGGGCGGTGAAACTTTTGTCAATAGAGAGTCCAATAGCTAACCTGTTGTGTGAAATCATTGTATCATTTATTTTAAATATCAGGGATAGGCGAAAAAAAAGAGATTGAAAATCCAAAAAGTCGTTTTTTTACAATTTGGAGCATGTTTAGAGGTCTTTCTCATAAAGTCAACTTTTGGGGAACTTCTTCTACAAAGAGTCTTATTGGTAGTGTTTTATATGAAAACTTCGATCAACAATCCAACATATCAGGAGTAGAAGAACAAAAGGATCGAACATTGAAAACGGCATCCTATCATTGTTAAGCGAAACATGTGTGGGTGACTACAATCTACACATTTAGTCATCGTATAGAGCTTATTCAACGGTATCGAATTCCAACTGCTTAGGAATATTTTACGTGCACTCCAATATGTACACGGGACCTTGGTTTTTCGTCCCATCCGAACGACTAGACAGCTGTCATTGTCAGGCCCTCCGTTCTGCCTCACTGACAAGGGGGAGCCACGCCGGAAAATCGAGATAAACTTTCTCGGTGCAGAACTTTCAATTCAGGCCAAACGTTTATTGCATACGATTAAGCTGTTGAGTTGGAGCTTATTTTCAAAAGTTTTGTAATAATCGGTTGGTAATTAAAGTACCGTGCATATCAAACTGTTAAAGCAGAAAATTTCGCCCGGTTGAAATGTTTCTTGCTATAAGTCAGCAATTTCCCGATTTAAGAGAGGCTGAATGGCTGAATGGTTAGTATGTGGGCGCTGTATCGTAACATCTGTCATTGAGTCAACCGGCGTCGTTTCGATTTCCAGGTTGCATGTGACATGGAGTATGGTGTCCAACCTCGTGGGTTTTCTCCGTGTCCTTCGGTTTCCTCCCACGGCTAAAGACCCGTACGTGCAAGGGAAGTTTTTAAATACAATTAAAAGACCTATGTTACCCCCGAAATGACCTCGTTTGTGTCGAATGGACGTTAAGCCGCATTTCTCTCTTTCTCTTTTATTTTTAAAGTTTTGTAATAATCGGTTGGTAATTAAAGGTACTGTAAAAGTGATAAAACAGAAAATTTCGCCCGGTTGTAATGTTTCTCACTTTAAAGTCAGCAATTTGCCGATTTTAAGGGGCAAACGTTTATTGCGAACGATTAAGCTGGTCAGGGGGAGCTTATTTTTAAAAGTTTTGTAATATTCGAAAATTCGTCGCTGTGATTTCGAACCGGAAGTTGAAACCAACTTGACAACTTCTTTAATAATTGTACGGTTTTCTATGAAATTTAGTATGTAAGTAGACATTACTGATGCGACTTGAAAAATGACTTTTAAAAGTTTCTAAATTATCTCCCCTTGGTGAAATTAAGAATCAAATTTTTCATAAAAATCGTCGAAATAAAGATCAGAATGACCTAATTTTTATATTCGATACTAGACAAGTAATTACTGATTCGTACACAAAACATTGAGTTTGTCGATGGAACCGGAAGTGCCACCATCTTAAAACGTGAAAAAACAATAGAACTTTTCCGATATTGCACTTACAGACATAGGACTTACATTTTCTGAATCCTTGAAGGAAAACCTAAAAGGCGTTCAGAACAGAATTTTGATTTAGGTCAGCTGATGGTCGCCATTTTGAAGTGAATATGAAACATAGTGAAAAATCAACATTTACGGACTTGTAAACAAACACAATAGGACATAGTATGTTCAATGCATCTCCTATGTCTAAAATTTAATACATTTCAGGATAGCCGGGATACGGGTCGAAATTTTGGTATTTGAATATTTCAAAAATTCGAATTTTGTCTTTGATGTTTTTCGTGCCGACAAAGTTGTTTACGAGTGAAAAATCACATTAATTTCGCTAGATTGTGACCGATTTTAATGATTTATTTTTCTTGTTCGGATTATTTATATGACCCATGAAGTGACAGGAAGTGACTGTGAATATGAAAACTTTCATATCTGCATGGGACAGTAGCAGATCTAGTTTTTATTATATTTATGTACATAGGAGATCTGTTTATTGTATGTTTTATATTAGTTGTATGAGGAGATTGTTTCGTTTGATTATACTTGAATATACTTCCCCCCCCCCCCCCCAAAAAAAAAAGTTGTGAAATCTATGTCTTACTAGGTTTATGTTAAACAAAGTAGAAATTAAAACACAAACATTTATGTTTGCTTTAAAGTTCCAATTTCATATTTTTTAAGTTATATTTTTAAAATGTATTAAAATAAAGTCCTAAAATAAATTGTATCTATAACCAGTCCTTGTTAAAGAATAATCCTATTAATCCTATAATTCACTATTGCCAGTTGAGAAATTGGCAAAAATATCATTTTTATCTTCAAATTCAAACGTTTGAAGATCGCAACACTATGGAGGGGAATGGGAAAACAAGGGAGGTAATTCTGTTATAATTTCCGGTATGAAAGATTTTTAAGTGTGGGAAATAATGCCTATGATGTATATAGTGAGTTGACAACTTATTGAGAAAAAGAAATATAAATAATTATGTTTTGACCTTCTTCGAAAATGTGAAATTCGCGATTTCAGGCCCAGTCCTCACAACTCATGTCATTTGTGGAACTGACACATGGTTCAATTTTATTTCAATAATTCGTTTGGAAGAAAACCACCCCTTGTCCATACAAACGAGAAATCGGGGCCGCGCTTGAATCAATGAAATATCTTATGATTTAAAGCGCATGTGTTAAGCCATTGAGCCAGCTCACCCCACTAACTACGTCCATGATGCAAAATATATTATTAGCTGTGTGAACTCCTCACATATGAAGTGATATGGGTTTTGCTAGAATTATAAAGTTATATCAGATGTTCTAGAATTTTTACGTAAACCATGAAACATCATCCACAACACTCCCTAGTATTTTCAGCTGATAATGTCCGCTCTTGGATATCTTGGATCTTCGCTTCCTGTGTCAGTGATTTTAATGCCCGTGAAATATTGCCCATGATCGTATAATAGTGAGTTGACAACCTTTTGAGCAAAAGACATAGAAATAATTATGTTTATACTTTCTTAGAAAATATGAAATTCCCGCTTTAAGTTATGTGATCAAGGTCGTGTTGTCATAACTCAAGCGTAACATTCAATATGTTAAAGTCATGAAAAAGTATGAATACGGCACCCCCTGACTTTAACAGGATAAACACTGTATTGGTGTGATGTTTTAGTTTAACCCCGTACAATATGCCAAAACACATCAACAGTGTTTACAGAAGACTGAAACTTCAAACTTTTTTTTATGTGGGAGCCCCCCCCCCGAACCCCCACGAGGAAGGGCGACCCTCCCACGCCCCCGTGCCCCCGGCGTCACAGATTGTTAGCATTTTATATCATTCCATTTGCGCCCACCCCAAATATATATTCACGGTTACGCCCCTGCACGTTGTTGTATACTCGTGATAGATGTGATTGAACGGGTAGAATACACAAACTCCCTCAGAAGCCAATTCAGCAATGGCCAGAGAGGGTTCAGGAATATGGGGCTGTGCTTGTTCAAGGCTGTAGGGGTGGCCGCATCATGTTGTTTTAATCATTTGACCTTTTCTTTATAGAATCCCAACAGATACGACTAGTTGGAGGATCTGGACCACATGAAGGAAGAGTTGAAGTGTTTCATGATAATAAATGGGGTACAGTCTGTGATAATTTGTGGGACAAGGATGATGCATCGGTGGTATGCCGACAACTTGGATTTAGCCCGTAAGATTTGTCTACCTTTCCAAACACAATTATCACATGAGTTGAAGTGAACGTTAACTAAAGCTGTTTCACACTCTCAAAGCAAATTATCGTTTCTACAAATTCTGAAATATTTTTGGTGTTACACCAAAGCTTAATTTATCATTACGGCTTAATGACAAGCAGGGGACAGCGTATCCTTACCTCTGTTTGTAAAACATGATAATTGTGATTCCTTATTAAGCTGATCTGTGGACATGATGTCTTATCACGTTTTACATTAAGACCTACATGTACATGCAGTACTGGATTTACTTAAATAGAGTATCTAGGCATTTACTGCTTAACAGGCGGAGGCCATTCCTATCATCCCCAATGCTAATTAGGGGGAGGGGAGCGAAGGGTGTTACCGGATGTTTAGTAGTATAGTATGTGATTGATAAGTTTTAAACAGTGTCAAAACTATCACACACCTTGTCAAACCAATAGGTAAATCAGCAACATGTATGTGAATGTACGTAGTGTTGTTGCTTTTTAAGAACGATAACTTGTGTACAAGGCCAATCCCCCATCCTCAATAATAGATAGGGGGGGGGAAGGATGTTGTCAGATGTTTAGTAGTATAGCGTGTGTATCACACACCTTCTCAAACCAATAGGTAAATCAGCAACATGTATGTGAATGTAGTGTTGTTGCGTTTTTAAAAGCGATAATTTGTGTGCAAATGTATCATTCCTAATTCAGCACCATCTACACATGTACGGATATATTATGATGGCCTGTCTGGTATCTTTAAAAAGGCTTGGAGTTTTTTGTATTAATTACTTTTGAAAATATGTAATATGTGACTATTTTAGAACCGCGGCGATTGCGCTGTCAAACGCCTTTTATGGACAAGGTGTTGGTCCAATTTGGTTGGATTGGGTTGGGTGTCAATCATCTGATATGAAATTATATGAATGTTCAAATAGTGGTTGGAAATCCAATAATTGTGATCATAGCGATGACGCTTCGGTGGTCTGTAGAGGTAGGTTCAATTTAACATTTTGAATCAGTATTATATATGTTAATAAATAAAGAAACACTAACATGACAAGAATAATTAAACTGCTACTAGCAGCACAATACAGAACAATTCATACAGCATCATGCTGTATTAATATAGCTAAACCTTCACATAATGATACACATCGGTACAAAAACAAGAAATGTAAAAACTGACAACTGGATCTATTCACGTGATTCGATATTTGTTGTTTATTGCTCACTATGTCCGTGTAGTTCTTTTCGGTTTTTGTTGTGTACACCATGCGTATTACAGATACATTTGACTGTAGACATGACTCATGGTTTATCTATACATTGCTTGATAGGTTTTCATATCACTACTATCTGGTCATAGGAACCATGATGGTGGGTTGACTGTAGACATGACTCATGGTTTATCCATCCATTGTTTTATAGGTTGTCGTATTACTACTATCTGATCATAGGAACCATTCTAGAACTACAAAATAGCTCAGTTATCGATACGCTGTCTCGTTAACCATGATGGTGGGTTGGCTACTGGTATTGGCCGCGTTAGCCCCATGTGATTGTCCTCCTTGTCAGTGACACAAGACAAGGGATCTGCTGATATGGACAGTTTCTAGTTGTGCGGATTGGGCGTGCATGTAACAGAACCATCCGTGACAGATGAACATTGAAATAACTGTAGACAGCAGTACAATAGTTCTTGACTCATAGCACACAATTGAACGATAAAACCCATTTCATTTATAATCACGAGAAATCCTTGGTCAAACGACACACGTTATTTACCATTAAATACTATTTTGTAAGTAGAGATTGAATTAGCTGGTGGTTCCAGTGAAAGGGAAGGACGTGTGATGGTATGGCACAACGGTTCATTTATAAGAGTTTGTAGTGATGGTTTTGGACAGGATGAAGCTCAAGTAATTTGTCGTCATCTAGGATTTAACAGGTATGAATCTGTAATATATTCCAATTCTATATAAACGATCGATAACAATATTAATATCATTTTTAATTAAATACAACTGATTTACTTCCTTAATTACAACAATTAGCAATAACACCATAGTGTCTAATTAATCTAATTTGTTATTCACAATCAAAGTGCCCGTATTTATTTTTCAGATATTTAACTATATTTATGTGGATCTTCGATATACAGGTGTAGAAATAACTTACGGTATGGGTCCTAGAAAATAACAATTACATAACATTAATTTACTTCGTTTAGTTTTATAGAGTTCCTGTTTTTCACACAGAGGTCGCATCACATGTCTGTCATGAATTCGTCTATTTATATTGCTATGTCCAATTTTTCAACAACTTTTTTTTAGTCCCTGCCTCCCAGCTTCGTGTGAACATACAAGTTATTATAACAGGACGAATCTCATGATTTCAGTCTGTTTATTAATCCTCTATTTGTCAAAGTTATAACATCAAATATCACCAAGTTATTGATGAAGAAAGCTTTTCGTTTAAGCATTCAGGCGCGGATCCAGAGGGGAGGTCCAGGGGGTCCGGACCCCCCCCCCTGCTCAGACTTGAATATTTTTAATGCGATTTTATTGGCGATTTAGACCTGTAATTTTGGAATTTATCTTCCAGAAATACATCAGAATGAACCAAATTGAAGCTAATTTACCAAATTTTTCTGGGGGAGGGCCCCCAAACCCCCCCTTAATCGGTTGAGCGCGATTAGTTAAACACTTGTCAAACCTAGACCCCCCCCCTGCAAAAAATCCTGGATCCGCGCCTGGCATTGCCATAGACTTTGATTCACTATAATTTCAGAATTTTACTGGATTTGGTTTAGATTTTTCACTATATTTTGAAGGCAATCTGTTTGTATCGGTTTATTTTTTTATCCTGGAGTATTATTCGTTGTAATGTGCCATACTTACAGCTTCGTTATTTTTCAGTTTGAGTACAATTTGATCTTGTTTTATTTCAACTATTTTTCGTTATAATCTTTTAATTTCAGCAATAAAATCATCATTCATAGTTTTTGACTTTGAATATAGTTTTTGAGGTCATGTATCATTTTAAATGTCAGTTTTTACTTGATTAAGGATAGTAGTCCTGGTCAATTACATCTTTTATGTCGTCTTTTGTTAACATGTGTTTGAAGTTTTGATCCATTTCATCACTAAGGGATGCTATATGTTCAATCTTTTTATTGACATGTTCAGATTTAGGTCACTAATATCAAATTGGGTTGAGGTTTATTTAACCTTTTATTTGGTGGTTGATGTTTTCCCCTTCTCCAAATGTGTATTGTAAGGTCTGATTTCTGACTCATTATAAATCTTCCGTCAAAAGGCAACACATAGTAACTCACCCAGGGTATTATTCCACTCTTTGATTTTGTAAGTCATTACACACATGACACAACCTAGCAACTTGGTTCATTTACCGAGTATGCCACGGAAAAACCGAGTAACTCAATAGTAAAATTAGTGGATAAGCTTGGGCTTAATATTCATTCATTGCGTTTTCCTTTGTTTTCCCAAATAAGAAAAAAAGAGAGTTTCTAAGTGTTGCCTTTGGCCTTTGGACGGGAGAAATGTCTAGTTAAGTAACATATAAACTAAACTCACAAGCTCGGGTTTGTTTTTATGTGTACGGGGGGTGGGGGGGCTGAGTTGAAGGGGCGAATGGTTAGCAAGTGCGCTCTGTATCATAAGGTCTGACATTGAGTCAACTGGTGTGGTTTCGATTCCCTGGTTTTACGTGACAATGATTAGGGTCACCTATCGACTATCCAACCTCGTGGGTTTTCACTCGATCATCCGGTTACCTCTAACTACTAAAGAGCCCTATGTGCAAACGAAGTATAAAATTGATCCATGTGTTAGTCTCGAATTGAAATAAAATTGAACAACATTTTAGTTCCGTAATGTCCTAGATTTTTGTTTTAGTGGAAGTTAAACCCCGCCTCTCTCTCCTTTAATTTAATTTGACAACATCGATATGTTAAAATATGGTAAAATACCATATCAGATTCAGGTTGGAATCACGATTAAATAATTTCCACGGTGTGTATTATCTTTCTATTTAATAGTGATGGCGGTGATCCTGATGTTAATGTGGATTTTGGTAGTGGTTCAGGTCCTGTTATGGTATCAAATATTAATTGTAATGGAACTGAGTCATCACTAACTGACTGCAAGGATCCAGAATTTAAACCCGGAGAATGTAGTGGTACATCTGATGCTTCGGTCGTTTGTAAATGTAAGTCTATAACAACATATCATTGAATTAAATTTAGGTTTTAAAATGTAACTAGTAATTGTCAAAGGACATCTAAGTTATATAGTATTTTAACAATCTTACTGTATATCCAACCTTTACTTAAACTAATGATATTAAAAAAAACCTCGCGGGAAAATCATTCTTAACAAAACCGGTGTTGATTGCCAACTGCACGTGGTATCAACGCAAAAATAAACGGGCGGGCAAAATTAATAATAGCCAGTAAATGGAAGCGGATTTAAATCCTAAAGAGTTTGTGTGAATGAGATGAAAGACAGAGAAATCAAATAACGTACACGATAAATATTGTAGTAAGTCAGTAAGTAGTCACACATGTCGGTTTTATGTGTGTGTAAGGGTGGGGGTTACGGTATGACGAGTGCTAGGTAGATGACAAGGTACTTCATTGAGTCAAGTAGTCTTGTTTCGAATCCTAGTTTGTCTCAAGTTATCTGCTCGCATGATAAACTACATGTACACATATACAGTACATGAGTTATATTTTAAATAATAAAATATATTGACTTTCAGACTTATTCTTAGAAGGAAATAATAAAGTTAACAGAACTCTTGCTACAATGTATTATAACAGTATAAGAATTAATATTGAAATCTGTCATTTTCAATTAAGTTTTTCTACAGTGTTCAGTCCACGTTGTTGGGGTTGTCTGATGGTCGATCTATCTGTTATTTCAGCTGTTCCACTGAGACTTGTAAATGGATCAGGGCCACATGAAGGACTATTAGAGGTATTTCATGAACGAAGGTGGGGCACAGTTTGCTATGATAAATGGGGCAATAACATTGCATCTGTGGTTTGTAGACAAATAGGATATAGTGGGTAAATATACAATTCATATTAATCTATCTAACACAGTATCTCCATACAATAACTGATGCTGTATTTGAAATACATCATTGTTTCTATGTGTATCAATTTTGTATCTATATTTGACAAGAACATACAACATAATAACTGAACGTAGTAGACCTGAGTAATAAGTGATTATATCCATGTATAATAATATTTTTAGAGCAGGAGCAAGAAGTAAAGGACAGCCGGGAGGTGGAAAATCAGGTTATCGTGTACGATGTTTTGGAAATGAAAAGTATATTGCGGACTGTCATTATTATCATGATAGATCCTTGTGCCCCAGATATAACGCTGTAATATGTAAAGGTAAGATTAGGTTAATAATATTGTGGAGATATGAATGTACTTACTTGATTTATGTCACAACTGTTAACCATTCTGATTGTAAAATACTGTATGAAGTTTTTATTTGATAATAATAGGCTCCCATTGTGTCACTATTTCTGAACACGTTCAATAATTAATGACATACGCAATACATACATCTTTTCCAAATGGGAAGGAACATTTATTTGGCCCATCCTTCTAGAATTATTGTATGTAAATATTTTATAAACTAATGTACATATACTTTAGTTGGGTGCCCCGTGCAACAATAATTTATCCGCTAAGAAATTTGGTCTTAGCTGGAGAGTTGTTGACTGTCTGTTATATTGTGCTTCCATATTCGAATTGAGTAATCTTCCCGGTGTAGAGTTTTGTAATGGCTAAAGAATAAAAATGTCTTGTACATTGCATCTTCCTTGACTCATAGCTTCCCTATTTAAGAACCGAATCCATCATTCCGATACTCCATTGTCCAAAACAAATTTCTCAATGATGACAAAACAGTCCCGGGCCCACTTCGAGAACTCGAGTAAATTCATCTCCATAGCACTTGTGTTAGTCGAGATAAGAATACAAGCCGTATTTATCTTTTAATGTTTTCAAGGTTCCTAAAATCTTAGTGGAATTGCTAAGACGAGTACTGCCGAGTTAGAAAATAAACAAATTGTTTCGTATCATAAATTTGCTAATCGAAACGCACGATGGTCTCGGTTGACAACATTTACTGTTTGAGACTATTGGCTATTAGGGTTAGGGGGAACACATCTTTTTACTTTGTTTAGGAAATGACCGACTTGGTTTGGGCGAGCACTATGATCTCAGTACAATAACTAAACTTCCCAGTCTATAATTACTGCTTGATATTACGACAGCGTGACGTTTGATGACAAAGGTATTCGATGTAGGCTGGTCAGACTGAAAACAATGTCTAAAAAGCTGGGTAAAAATAAAAATGATTCTAATTCATTGTTTTAATAAAGGATTACGAGGTGGGTGTAGGACTATAGTCTGTTCTAATTAATTATTATCATTTTTTCCATGTAATCTTTACCACGCATTTTATTTCATTCGTTCTGTTGAAGTATCACAAACTTGTTACAGACTATACTTTAAACCCCCTTTGTTGATTAATTAGTCATGATCTGGTGGACCCAGACTCTAAATAATAGATGTGGGGTAAGTGAAGAGTACCGATCTATGTTTGGTAAATAATGACTGTGTATTATTCATTATCAATCGATTTGTGAATTGTCGTAACAGATCGTATTTTAATGTAAGATTTGAATTATGCTTTGTTAGATAAAGTGAGTACACCTGCGCTGATTACCTTAATTTTTAACCTATTTATCGTTGGGAAAACCTGCATATCTTTTGTATAATAATATTGACTGTTTTATTAAAAAAAATATCTTTCAAGACAGATGTTTTACTGTACATAATATAAATGTATATTCTGTTTTAATTGAGTGTTTAATTGACGACATGTCGTTACGAAAGAAGATCTAACATACAGGCATGTTGATTCGGAGGTTGTTGTTCACAATGAGATGTGTTTTTGTTAATAGAGACTTTTGGCAAGCTGGAATTTTCCGCATCCGTATCACGTATCCGTATCGCCACGTGATACGTTGCGTCAATGTAGTTTTAGAGTTTTTGCCAGATTCACTCGTCGCGTACATATGGGTAGCTGAGCTGAGTTTAGTTCTATTACAGCATGGTGACAGTTATCTACATTCAGTACTAGTCAAGTGTCTAGCCTACAGTGACTGAGATATTTAAATTTTAAAAAGAAACTTAGTATCGAATCTTTTTTGGCTTTCACTAATGAATCATTTGCAAGGTCCCACTTTCCTAAATTTAGCACGTAGATCAGTCAGCATGCAGACAGACAGACAGGAAAATTCATAGTTAAAATCACATCAAATATACACCTTCGTGTTCTATGATACAGATAGATTCATAAATAAATGCTATGACACAAAATTCCAGCGTCTAAAAGTATCAAAAAGTACGGTAAAAAGACAACGATGTTATACGGACGTTAAACCCCATTAGTCTTACCTGATCAGACATGTTCAATCTTCAATAATTTGGTATACTGTTGGGGGGAAATACAGCAATCAGTGAACCGTGTGAAGAGAATAAAGCCGGATGTGTATAGCTAGCTGACGAGAAACAAACTGGAAGTGAGATCGGCTAACCTTTCAAGGTCATAAGCCTCCAATTCCGCCATACTTATTTCACAAGTTGGAAACAAGTATGGCGGCTTGCGGGCGTTAACTTTTTTTTTATTACATTATTTCGGTATTTTTGTAACCGGAGTTCAGCTTTAACGTACAATCGAATGGGTATATCTTGTGAAAATAGCACGCATGTACTGTTTCCTGACAGTTTATAATAAAGGATCATCTAGGGTTGTTGTTTGTATAGATATAGTCCCATAACTGTAAATAGCCCGGATCACCTTAACTTTGGAATCGATGTCACCAAATTTCAGTCCGGGTCACCCTAACTTTGGAATCGATGTCAACAATTTAACTTTCATATGAGTGACTATTCAGGTCATTTTGAGGAAAACCGGTTTTACTATTCATGGGTATACCTTTGAGTGACAAACCCCATCACCTAACTAACGTTGCAATATACAGAATCATTGAATAGCGTACGCAGAGAATAGAATTGAAGTTTTCAAGCTCCAATGTCTCGACAAATCAAATTACTTATTGCTTTGCTTGCATTGAATAGAAAGTGTTTATGTCATGAAACTATACATCGAGTTATGTAATTTTCTCGGTGGTACATTGATGTTCCAGGGTATGCCTAGTTACTAATGTTTAGGTCCAACAGTAGCTTTGTTGTTGTGGGTCAAGGCAAGTATTATATTGTGTTCGATGAGCGCACTTTTTTATTAGCCCGTTTGGTGCAGAACAGTTAGATGTTAAACTTCATTTCATTTCAGGGATCACGTGGCTTAGTGGGTAAGGCGCTGGCTCGCTAGGCTGGAGGTCGGGTGTTCGATCCCTGCATTGGCCGAGGAAGTTCATCTCGATTTTCAGGCGTGATTTCCCCGTGTCAGTGATACAGAAGAAGGGTCTGTCAAGGACAGCTGTCTAGTCGCTCGGAGTGCACGTAAAAGATCCCTTGGCAGTTGGAATTCGATATAAGAGTAGACCGTAGCGCCGCTGCCCAGGCAAAATTTCCCTCATAACACACTGTATGGCGTATGTCCGTCTTCAATTAGCCCAGGTTATGTGCAGAAGAGTAGGACGTTAAACCCCATTTCATTTCATTTCCTTTCATGTCGCCTCGTAGACCCATAAACATCGTTTCTACTGATAACTAGGGATAGAACATCGTTTCTACTGATAGCTAGGGATAGAACATCGTTTCTACTGATAGCGAGGGATAGAACATCGTTTCTACTGATAGCTAGGGATAGAACATCGTTTCTACTGATAGCTAGGGATAGAACGGTAACAGTTCGACGTTAAACTCCATTCTATTTCATTTCGCTTCATAGAACCCTAAACATTGTTTCTACTGGTAGCTAGGTATAAAACTGGTAAAAATTCGCAAAATTTTCCACCCCCAGGGATAGTGCCACACCCAAGTATTTGTTAATATTTGGTGTCCCTAATTGTCAACCGATAGTTTTGAAACTTGGCACAATTATTGCCTATATCCCAAGGATTGCACCTCACAGGTATGTTTGCCACATTCACTTTTTAATCCCGGTTCCGCTTCAGGTGTTGGGCGAGAAAGTTTCACGGGATTTGCACACGCGGTTTCGCCTTGCTGCAGGATGGAGGGCCTATCAAGGGCAGTTTCTGGTAGTACAGATAGTCGATTGTCCCTGACCAGATGCTTGATTAACCATATGACAAACACTTAATTCGTCATATTGTGTTCGAGTCCAAAAAGGAAAATTAAGATTGTCCTGTGAATAATTTAAAATAAAAATTTAAAATAAGCTCTATTAAGAAATCCACCAATCGATTTTGTTCATGAGATAAATTTATAACAAGACAACTTCATGTTTTTACTACTTTTAATTTACTACATGCAATGTTTCATCAACTTGTGTTATTATGAATGGTATACATCTACTCGTGCTGATTATTGTTAATAAGTATACTCTGTTTATTATTAGGTAATTGTCCAGAGAAGACTATAATCAGTAATTATACTGGTGTCAACGTAGAATACAGAATACCAGAAACTTTTCATGGACAGAAATGGGAAACAGAGGATATTTGTGATGTTGGTAAGTAATAAATGATAACTTGAGACCCATTCCGTGTTCTACAATCTTGGTAGGGGGGGGGGGTAGACAAGCGTGAATATTCTGGTCGGATATTTGACCAAATTTGTTTTATCTATACTTTGTGCTAGTGGTTCATTCACATACAAACTGGAGTACAGATAAAGCGTCTTAATTTAAATATGGATCGATTTCGGCATCTTGTTTGCCTAGCAATAATTAATAATTCGTTATATGTTATATCTGGTGGAGGCCTCAAATTAAGGACGTAAATCACATCTAATCCGATACAGAAATAACCCCACGATAGTTAAATATTTACCAGGACCGCCTCTATAACAAGATAAGTTCTATGCCGTAAATTAATTATTTTTAAAGTAATTAAAAAAAACAACAAGTGTAGCGTATGTCGTGTGACAAAATATGATCGATTATATATAGGTAATCGATATATATCGATTATATATTCATAACACTAGCTTTGAATTATGTTTATGTTTTCAGATGACGCTCCTATTGGTAAAATAGAATGTCTTAACGCCTCCTGGAGTAGGATGATCTTTAATGAAAATTGTAATTTGCAAGAATCCTTGATGTCAGGGGATACGAGAAACCTGTCAGTAATAGCCCAGGTAAAATATCATAATATTTGTTTATACTGAGATTGAGAAACTATAGATATAATCACCTTTGTATATCAAAACCTATCAGCAGAAGTCGATAATGAAGAAAAAGAACAAGGCTTTATTAATTAACCAAACATTTCTTACACACACAAACAAATAAATATAATTCTTGGGCATAAACCAAATTCATGTAAAGCGATACGCTCAGTAGAATATTATTATTGACAGATGATAGGAGGTATCTCTACCGATTTCTACCGTTGGATGTCAATAATAAAATAAGGAATGGGATTCGCTCTGGCGTTATTCGTCCCCACCATTGATTTGTTGAGTCAAGTATTGGCCTGGTGGAACGAAGGCCAACCTGTCAGATCATTGACCACTGCAAACCAATTTTCAAAACATTTCAGACCAAAGCAAAAGAAGGCAAATGTTTGATTTCCTGATACAATTAGATACCAGAATGACCTAAGAGTACTATAATTAGATTTCAAGATCTCCTGTCCCGTGTCCTGTCCTCTCCTTCTTTCTTTGCTTTCATCCCCTCTCCTTTCTTTCTCTTATCTAGTTTTTCTGTTCCCTTTTTTCTTTTTTCTTTATATGCTTTTGAAAATGAGCTTAGGCGGGTAGGTGGACCAAGCCAATTTAATTTGGTTCATTTTCAATTTTAAAAAAACGACCATTGTCTGGAATACCTTTATTATATCAATTGGAGTTGTGCAATAAAGGATAACTTTATTTCTTAATGTCATGTCAACCCACAATAAGATTGTATTTTCTGAAAGTTGAGCACACCCTAATAAAGGTTATCTTTCTTAAGGTCGAGTCCATCCTTAATAATACTATTGTATTCTTCTGTGAGCGGCGTTTAGCAGGTGACACTTAACAATTTCATCTTATATCACTGATATTCATCACCACGTGTTTTTTTCTATACTATCTGATACCACTTCTTATCTGTATAGACTACACGATGCCTCCTCTCACTAATGTAGAATACAATGATAGTATGATGTTATACAAATTTCAGAGTAACTTAACACAAAATGTTGAGACAAATCTTGTAGAAGTCCAACATTTGACCTCTGTGCCGGATAAATTGACACCACAGGATGTGATTGACACTGCGACTATATTAGATGGAATTTCTAAAACAGATAATATTACACAACAGGTAAGGTCACATCATTCTATTATATTAATTACTTGCAATGTCTCTATTGGGTCTTTATTTTGTGGAAAAACCCAACGACACTGATTTGACAATTTAAAATATATTCCATTAATTCAACTGACCATTGTTATATTAGCCAAGTTGTTGATGCGAATCTTCTGATGGAAACACATATGTCAATAAACCTTTTCTTATGCATCAAAACTTATTAATTTCATCTGTGGGAATGAATGAATGAAATGTGGTTTTATGGCACTTCGGCACCAACCGGGCTATATTGCGCCAAACCTACAAAGATTTATGCGAGACAAGTTAAATAGATATCACAGAAAAAGTTTTATATGCATAAATAAAAACAGTATCACAGTAAATAAGATTAAAAAATCAAATAAATCTGTTATGCATATAAATATTTAAAACATACAAAATGAAATGATAAATATACAATTAAAATTTATAATAAAAGCTTGTCTCTTTTAAAAAGGCTAACAAGTTACAATATAAGCCCGGTTGGGCAAAAAATTGGTGCAGAGTCTGGCAACGGTAATATTTCGATCTTAGGTTTTTGAGATGCTTGCACTCAATCAAAATGTGCTTCACTGTCAAAGGAACATGACAATGTTCACATTCTGGTTGAGGCTCTCGTTTCAAGATGAAAAAGTGTGTTAAAAAAGTATGACCTATACGAGAGCGACACAGAACAACTTCATCTCTCCTGTTGGTTCTATAGGAGTTTGGCCAATCTCCTAAGAGAGGCTTAATGTGTTGAAGTTTGTTTGTGCCTGCAAGATCCCAAGACCGTTGCCAGCGGTCATAAATAAAATGATTTATTGCCGATTTAAAATCTTTAAATGGTAATAAAAATGGTGATTGGGGAAGATCTAAAGCAGCTTTGGCAGCAAAATCTGCTTTATCATTCCCCCTTATATCAACGTGACTGGGAAGCCAGCAGAAGACGACGTCTTTGCTGCTGAGCTCGTACGATAGTAGCAGACGATAAACATCTGCTACTAATGGGTGTTCAAGCTGTTTATTGTTAATTGCTTGAAGCGAGGACAAAGAATCAGTAAAAATGATATGCTTTAAAGCTGAAGAGGACTGAATGAACTCCAAGGCCTGAAGAATGGCCTGTAGTTCAGCTGTAAATATTGAAGCAGCAGGTGGAAGACACACAGAAATAGTCTCAGATGGCGTCACAGTAGCTGAAGCTACCCGATCACCATCTTTAGAACCATCTGTGTAAATAGGAGCATAATAACCATACTTAGACCGTAACTCTCTAAACAGAGATTGGAACACCGTAGAGCTAGTATCTCTCTTTTTATGTTGAGTAAGATCGAAATCGATCTTTGGAGGAGATATAGCCCACGGCGGAGTCCTAAAGACCGGGGTATTCGCAATACTGTCAAGGCTGATACCAGCCTCAGACAAAAGGGGTTGTATGCGAATACCGAATGATGGAACAACATTTGTCTTTACAAGATACAAATGCTCATGAAGAGGTCTAAATATGGTGTTAAATGAAATGTGATTCGGAAGTGATGCAATTTTCGTAGCATACTGCAGGGCCAGTTTATCACGTCTGTTGTGCAGTGAGGGCTCGTGCGCCTCGACGTATAAACTGTCCACTGGAGATGTACGAAATGCTCCTAAACTGATTCTAAGTCCCTGATTGTGTATGGTGTCGAGCTCTTTGAGATAAGACTCGCGGGCAGACCCATACACAATACACCCATAATCGAGTTTTGATCTTATTAAAGCTCGATATAATCTGAGCAAGACCTTACGGTCTGCTCCCCAGTCAGTATTTGATAAGACTCTCAATATGTTGAGGGCTTTCAGACATTTCTTTTTAAGGTTTTTAATGTGGGGGATAAATGATAATTTCTTATCAAATATCAGCCCCAAAAATTTGGTTTCATCCACGACTGGTAGGCGATTGCCATCCAAGAAGAGTTCTGGATCTGGATGTAAACCTCGTTTCTGACAGAAATGCATGCAGACAGTCTTGGATTTCGAAAAACGAAATCCATTTTCGGTTGCCCATTGTTGAAGTGAATTCAAACAAAGCTGCAACTTACGTTCGATTATCCGCATGTCTGAAGAACCATAGCACATCTGAAAGTCATCAACATAAAGAGCGCCATTTGTACCTGGTTTAAGGCACGCTGGGATTGTATTAATTTTTATCGCAAAAAGTGTAGGAGATAATATGCTTCCCTGGGGAATTCCCATTTCCTGAGGAAATGGGTCAGAGAATATTGATCCCAGTCGTACCTTAAATGACCTATCTTCGAGGAAATTTTTAATGAAGATAGGTAAGCGACCTCGTAGGCCGAGGTTATGGAGGTCGCGCATGATACCGTGTTTCCACGTGGTATCATATGCTTTCTCCAGATCGAAAAATATTGCAACTAAATGTTGCTTCTGGATGAAAGCGTCCCTGACGAACGTTTCAAATCTAACGAGATGATCAAGAGTGCTCCTTTGGGACCGAAATCCACACTGGAGATCAGTAATGAGGTTGTTGGACTCAAGGTACCAAACAAGCCTTCGATTGATCAATCTCTCCATGGTTTTGCAAATACAGCTAGTTAAAGCGATCGGACGATAGTTGGTAGGATTCGTATGATCTTTTCCCGGTTTAGGGATGGGAATTATTGTGGCTTCATGCCACGAAGGAGGGAAATTCCCATCAACCCAAATCCGGTTGAAAAGATCCAGTAAGATTAAGAGTGTGGGAAAAGGTAAATGTTTTAAAATTTGGTAGTGTATTTCATCTGGACCAGTTGCAGTATCCCGAGCTCGCCTTAACGAATCACGGAGCTCTGCAATGGAAAAACGATCATTATAACATTCATCATTGCGGGACTTAAAATTAAGTCGCCTTTTCTCCTGTTGTTGCCTAATGCCCCGAAAAGCATCTGAGGAGAAACTGGATGATGAATTATATGAAAATGTACTGGCCAGAGAATTAGCAATATCAGGAAATGTTGTTAAGGTGGTATTATCAACATTTAGATGGTTTACTGATAATGCACTACTTTTACCTTTAATCCTACGAATCCTATCCCATACCGATTTGGATGTGGTACGGGAATTGATCTTGGAGACATAATCCTGCCATGAAGATTTCTTTGCTTGACGTATGGTTCTACGGGCCTTCGCCCGGACCATTTGAAATGCCGCAATATTCTCCATGGAAGGATGATTCTTTAATCGTCTCAGGATACGATCACGCTCTTTAAGAGCGGATTTGCAATCATCGTTAAACCATGGTTTATTGAAACGTTTTGGTTCAGTCGTGGTTTTTGGAATCGCCTGCTCAGCTACATCTTGAAGAATGGAAGTGAATAAGGCCATGGGCTCATCTGCATCCTCTAACTCTTTTGTATCAAAAGAGAAGAGACACAAAGATTCAAACAGAGCCCAATCAGCCTTATGTAACTTCCACCTCTGGGGTCTTTCAACCGGAGAGGGACCATTATTATCAATCAAGATAGGAAAGTGGTCACTACCACACAGATCTTCATTTACACTCCATGTAAAATCCTGAAACAGGACCGGAGAGCAAATGGTTAGATCCAGGGAAGAAAAAGAAGCTGTGGCAGGATGTAGATAAGTAGGCGAGTCATCATTTAATAAACACAAATTATTAATGTTAATGAAGTCCGCTATTTGTTTACCTCTGTTGTTATCATCTGGACTACCCCAGAGTGAATGATGACCATTGAAATCTCCCGTAATAATAAACGGGAGAGGAAGTTGTGCAACAAGGTCATCAAGATCTCTGGGATTAAGATGTAAACTTGGTGGAAGATATACAGAGCAGAGTGTTATAGGAATATGCAAAGTCACCCGAACTGCAACTGCCTGTAAGGGCGAGTTGAGAGTGACTTTACTCTGAGGGATATCTCCATTAAGAATAATAGAAACACCCCCATGAGCTCTACCATCACCAATTGCATGATGATGGTAACCAACAAATTGTCTAAAAGACAAAGTGTCAGAATTCCGTAAAAAAGTTTCCTGTAAACAAATAGCTAAAGGATTATATTTTTGAATTAAAAGTTGGACTTCATTAAAATTTGGTTTTAAGCCACGACAATTCCATTGGATAATGGAATTTACCATTGTCAGGGATAATTTATTTTTGGCGGTTTACCGCCAAGGGGGTCATTATTGGCTACGGTAATACCGTCCATCAGATCAACCCCATATTTCGTGAAATGGATAATAGGGTCCTGTGAACCCTTTTTACCCTTCTCACGCAACTTTGCTAATTTCCGTTGTCTTGAGGATAGATATACTCTTTCTTGTGTGGATGGGATAGCCGTTAACTGCGATCCTGACCCAGTGGACCTGGGATCAGAAGTTGCAGCTTTCGACTTATCCATTGAAGATGTTCCCTTGCCATTCTGGGAAGAAGAATTGAGATTGGTCCCAATCACTTCAGTTTGGGGCAAGGAAGATGTACCCTCACCGGGCAAGGGCAAAGTTGTTTGAATCGAGCTCTCACATGACTGAGAAGAGCTCGAGACCCCTTTATTTTGATCTGATGTTGTCAAAGTCTTCATTTCTTGTTTATCAGGCCAGGTTATGTCTGTCTGAACGGAGATGGATCTAGTGGAAGTTTTAACTGCACTTGCAAAAGATTTCCCCTGTGGTGCAATGGGGAAAGGTGCAGTTAAATCAACCTGCTTTTTAGCATCAAAATATGATATTTTTCGTTCAGACATGACCTGTTGGATTCTTTTCTCTTTTTGCCATGTTGGGCATTCACGGGAATAAGCAAAGTGCTTTCCCTTACAATTAACACAACAAAAATCAGCCTGGCAGGTAGCGCTCTCGTGGCCATCGTGACCACAACGAGCGCAGGTGTCTTTACCTCTGCACACTGTTTTGCTGTGCCCAAACTTTTGGCACTTGTAACATCGAAGAGGATTGGATATGTAAGAATCCACAGGTATGTTTAAATAACCTGCCTTGAGAGTCTTTGGTAGATCGGGACGATTGAACGTGAGGATATAGGTGCTTGTAGGAATCACCTTTTCTCCTCGGCGTACACTAATTCGTTTTACATGTGACACGCCTTGAGAAGAAAGGTATTCTACCATTTCTTCCTCACTGCTGCCTTCAAGGTCCCGACAGCGAATTACGCCTCTACTGGAGTTCAATGACCTATGGGGAGACACCTTAATAGGAATGTCTGCCAAAGATGATGATTTAAGAAGCATGTTAGCATGCTGTTCTTTGGCACATTCTATCAAAAGTGTTCCGTTCTTTAGTTTTTTAATAGCCTTGGGCTCGCCGGCCAAGCCAGCTATGCCCTTGGTTATTAAAAATGGTGAAACTTTAGATAGGTCTCGAGACGGACTCTCAATCAAGAGAAATCTCGGCCAAGACTTTGACATTTTATTTTTATTTGTAAATAAGTCAGAAACATCCTCTGAACTCGGACGTTTCTGTTTACTTTTATTGTCTTTCATTATTTGGGTGGGGGGGACTGGGGAATCCATGAATATTATATTTTTTTGGTTCACCTCTCGTCGTCCCCCAGGTTACTTCCCTGCCTACCAGGGGGAGGACTGGCACGGATATCCAGTGCTCGGCCTCAGGGCTCGACGAGAGGTATACTCAAGCCAGAAAGTAAAAATACTACTCCAACCTGATTGACCCAAGCCGTCGCTCTGCAGAATGTACTAAGGACACAAAGGTATATTTGCTGAGTAAAAATACAACAAAGCATTGGAATTAGAGTTGCACATTCTGCAGAGCTAAAAACGACCAAAGCCGATTGATCAGAGTGGGCCACTCTGACCTCCCGTCTAGGTGAACCATGGGCCAAAGTAATGTGTTGCCGAGAAAGGGCTCGCAAGCCAAATCCCCACTCAATTACCAGGATTCCACTCTCCACCGACACGGGTCGCAACGTACGGCAAACACGTTGCCCCATTACAGGGATCCTTTTAGTCGCCTCTTACGACACGCAGGACATACGAAGGGTATATTCTTATCACCCCCTACACCCCAGGGGGGTTCATCTGTGGGTGCAAGAAATAATTGTATATGCTCTGCAAGACTAGTAATAACTTTAGCTATTTTCATTGTTTCACAAACGAGTGAACTAAATCATTATTGGATGTAATGTTTAAACAAATTTTACTGTATATTTTGTTTCAGGGCGCCACTAATTTCATCAACATTATCAACAATATACAAAATTCTAAAGAACAGGTTGTCACAGAAGCAAATGGGAAATTCAGTATTTCAAACAGGTAAATAAGTATATATTAATGAGGTATTATGTAAAAGCTAAAACTGCTTATTGCAGGTCGTTATTTTAGCTTTAAATGTTGTATAAACTAACATGACAAGCCAACAATCGGTCCTCTATGCCATCGAATGGTTGCGATAGAAAGTAGATAGAAAGCTCCAAACAGTGGATATATTCGATCAGTGATATATTCGATCAGTGATATATTCGATCAGTGATATATTCGATCAGTGATATATTCGATCAGTGATATATTCGAACAGAAAAATGTAATTGGAATGAAATTTTCAATATATTCATTTTTTGAATATATCTGATTTTGAAATTTTATAGCAAGAACGAACAGGTCTATAACTAAACGTTACATAATACATCTTTAACTAGATAACAGAATAATAACACTGATATTTATAAATGTCACGGTGGCTTAGTTGCTCAGTGTCGATGTTCGTCTGACACGAATTAGAATTCAGGTGTACGTATTAGCGTCCACGAAAAGAAAGAACCTTGACAGTTGAAATTAGAAATAATAGTAGACCGTAGCGTTACGCCACGAACGAAATCCTCCGCCGTAGCACACTGCTTGGTGTATGGCCTGTTGTTTCTGTATATACACAGCTTGCTTAATATTATAGATGATGGGAAACTTGTCATAAATGTGACAGACTAACTCAGCGCAAGTGGGCAAACTTTTGGATGCGAGGCGCTATAGAAACCCTTATTATTAATAGAATCGTACAAATCGCGCTCGAGAACACGGAGAACACGCGGTCATGTACTAATTTTAAAATTGTTCAACGTTCCTTGAATATTGATACCAGTATCGAAGATTGTGGATAATATTGAATTACATCTTTCCGCCCTTTAAATAGAGTATGTATAAAAATACAATTATTTCGATCTGTTGCTCTGTATTTCAGACTGATTGCTAGCTTAGATGAACTCGAACAGAGAATTCCCATAGATGAGGATGATGGCCATTTTAGATTAGTAACCAATAAAACAGTTGTAGAAGTTTGGAATCTGGCCAAACTAAAGCGAAACCCTGTAATAGGTCTGTCGGTAAATGGCGAAGATTCCGATCCAGTGGAGATATTTGAAAACAGCACCCAATCGTCACTGTACGAAGAAATTCAACTCATTTACAACACAACGGCTGTTGGGATTCTGTTGAATAAACAGTTTGTTAGAAGTACAATAGAAGGTAGAGTTTATAGATGAGTTTTATCAAACTGGATATTTGGTATCAAGTCTCGATCATTTAGTACTATATTTGTCTATTGTTATTATACTTGTACTTGTTTTATTTATTCCAGAGAAGAATACGAGTGATATACGCCTCTCTATGCGTGTATTAAATTCCAATAATCTATTTATCAATGATGATAATGGTAGAGTTAATAGTAAAGTTATGTCAGCTACATTAACTGTAGATAAAGAACCTGTTGTAAATTTAAATGGTTCATTCGTCACCACAGTTTTTTTTCCACAAAAAGTAAGTTTTAATTTATAAGATATTAGTTTATTTCTGGCTGCTGTCCACCAGTATCTGAAACCCAGTTTTTAGAACACATATAAACACTTCCTACACTCCAAGTTAAAACTACTTCCTAATTTAGCAATAAGTAATTTAACGGGTATTATTTAGAAATCAATATACAATCTTACTCGTTGTAGAATACCCAATCACTATTACCACATTGTAGTAGAACAACTTAGAGTTACCCCCCTCCCTTTTTTTCGCCGAACATAACTTGTTTGAAATTAGAGTAAAAACGTAAACCAATGAACGTAAATCAGTTTATATACATTCATATTACAGTATTATATGCGTTGCCAGCAGCTTGTGTCAATTTCTAGGTCCCAAATGTTAGCGATTTAGCTCCATTAAATGTCCCACTGTAAGTAGAGCTGTGTTTGTAAACTCGATCAAATATTATATGTGAAAAGTATCTTGTAATATTGTAGCCTATACACGATCCTGTTTCTTGTTTATATTCCAGGTTTTACAAGATAAATATAGAGAGAAATACAGTCGATGTGTATTTTGGGATTTTAGTTTGAATAATTCTCGTGGTGGTTGGTCGAATGACGGTTGTCGTTATGTGAACACAACAGAAGGACGAGACGTCTGTGTTTGTGATCATTTAACAAACTTTGCGGTTCTTTTGGTAAGAAAATTTTAAACAGTGTGTTCTTTTAACTCCCTGTTGAGACATTTATTACTTGGAAAACGCACATAGAAATAAAAAAAGAAAGGGGGCCCTATGTCCTGCACCACTGACAATTGGAAAACACGTTGGAAAATCACGATGTCCTTTATCCAATTAAACACCTTTTAGGTGTAGGTCAATCTGATTAAAACACAGGTCCAATTTCGTTTCGTTTTTTATAGTTTAAAATTTCGTTTTTACTTGTCTTCACTACTCTTGGATCTGGAGGACTTGTTATTTGACTAGTGTTCTGCCTGAAATGAGGTGTCAGCCAATCAAATGGTCTGTCGAATCGACCGTTTGACCTTTTCATGCGTGGAACTGTGGGTAGATATTACCAGCGGATAGAAATCAAAACAAAACAAAAGTAGATTTTAAAAAGCATGGCGGTCGCTAATTGGTTAATCGAATGACTGACGTTATCGGGTCAAATGTCCCGTGCTTGATACCTGACGTCATAGAACGTGAGCTCCCACTATAACTTGTTAGATCTACATGAGTATAGGCCATCGAAAGTATAAAAAAACGAAACGAAATATAGATCTATATTTTCATTAGATTGGGTGTAGGTGTATTACGCAATCCCCTAACGTTTAATGATAACAATTCTTTTCAACTATACAATATACCGATAATACCGATAATATACATTTTGTCCTACATTTATTTCAAATAATATTCGTAAAAATATGGCGAATATACATCCTCTGTGTATATCCAGTTTAGAGGTAAACATGTTACTAAGATGCAGACTCCAAGGTGGGGGTGGGGGCTAGTTAACCATAGTTATTTGTAATCATCTGTTGACGCAGGCGCGAGGATTTTCCGATTTCTGTGTTTTAAGCAATACATTATTATAAATCATGTCGATGGTAAGATTCATTTATATGTTATTGATTCCTGGACTTTACTATAGCCCCTACATTATAATAATTTTCTGTAGTTCATACAATATATAAATCATGTATATTAATTAGATTTAACCGTATGCCTTACAGATCGTCAACTAATGTTACGGTCGTTGCTATTTGACCGCATTCAGTTGTATCACGCTGCCTCTCGTACATTTATTTCTAACTACATATTAGTGTACGATATTGGTATTGTAAATTGTACTTCACCTGATATGATGCTTTTAATAACAAATATCGAGAAATGGACCGAAAACGTTGTTATTCGTGTTGTGCTTCTTGTTCTTATTCAAGTTGGCACTTTTACAAATAAGCCCAAAGCTTCACGAATTGAAGTGCGATCGACATGTGACTAGGTATTAGTTCTGCTTGAACGATTGTACTGCGATTGGTGGACTAATCATTTAGTTTTCACATGACTTTACAATTCCAAGATGGAGAGGATTAACATCTTATTCGACTTTCTTTCAGGATTATTATGGTCAAGATCATTTGGTAGAACCAAGTCATCAGCAAGCCCTAACTCTTATCACCTATATTGGATTAATCCTATCTATCATTGGATTAGGATTAACAGTTTTAACGTTTCTAGTCTTTAAGTATGTTTATTTTAATCTATTCTGTATCGAAGTGGAAATATATAAAACAAATTGCAGTTAAATATGTCACATCAAAGGTTTTTTTTTTCTAACATAGCACTTATTTAAAATTATGTTACTGACTTTAAGTTCACTCAATATTGAAGCACCATAATATATTCAAGTTCTGCTCACTCCATACAAATCCAACGATCGTGCAGGACAAGTCATTATTAGTGATTTTTGCTTCCATCCGGAAACGAAATGATCTTTACACTTTGCGACAACCTTTCTCTGGAATTTGCTACTCTTAGACATCAAAGAATTAATTCTTTTTGACCAAAATAAATAACAACAGAACCAGACAAACTTTAAAGATATGAAGGAACTTTATCTAAAGTATTGTTTGTGCTATACAAAGTCTGTGTCGATTGATTTGTTGATTTCCATAAACTGACATAATTAGCAACTTTGGTGTTCTATAATGATTGGTAACAAGATCTATTTAATGAACTGTTCATTTATGTAGACTAGAGTATTCTTGTAATGAAACAACCCCAGGTGTACCAGTTTGGCGCGAGGAGATTTTATTAATCAAACACGAGACCGAATAATTGTTGCTGAATTGGGGGAGGGGTTAGTACCCGGTCCAATATTGCCACAAGATTTGGGAGTATACTATCGTAACTATTCTCACTCAATTTATTTTTCCAGAAAACTACGAGAAAGTCGACCACAGCAAATCATGTTTAATTTAGCATTAGCCATGTTGTTTTCGTGGATCGTATTTTTGACGGGAATCAAGCAGACTGGTGATCGTGTGGGTTGTGTTGCTGTAGCGGTTTTGTTACATTATTTCATCATGGCGTCCTTCATGTGGATGTTAATGGAAGGCCTATTACAATATTTGCTGTTTGTAAAAGTTCTGGGAACCCATGTCAGGAATTTTATGGTGAAGGCGACAATTCTAGCTTGGGGTAAGAAAATATAAGCTACTTACTATATTGTATGTATCTTTGGTGACAAAAATTAAAAAAAACTTCCATTATGGGAGAAAAGTATCTAAGTTTCATACCGCGGCATGTACCAGTAGTCCAACACAATTTGAGTAGGGAACGAAATATGAAGTGCAGGAGGACCGCACTATACGCACAACGAAACCGACAAGACAAACAACACAGTGAAGTAAGATAACTTCAATATATATGTAGCAAGCTAAAGATACCTTCAGTATATTTTAACATTATGAATAATTTATGTACTAATCTAAAGATACTTTCAGTATTCTAACATGATAAATAATTTATGTACATGTACTAATCTAACAAACCCTTCAATATTCAAACAATATCTGTGTAGCAAGCTAAAGATACCTTCAATATTCTAAATAATCTGTAAAGCAAAATTAAGAGACCTTCTGTATATTCTAACATTATAAATACTTTGTGTACAAATCTAACGATATTTATATATGACAGGTGTACCAATTATACCAGTAGTGATCATGTTACCTATTGATTTATGTTTTGATGTAGAACTGTATAACGGTGGTGAAACATAGTAAGTATGTGTAATGATGTAGAGCCATGTATTAACATAATATTCAGGTATTTATCGCAGCTTTTCTATTAAACATTAGATGTATATGTAACGATCAGTATCAAGTCTTCCACATATGTGAATTACCTCCCCTTATATTCCAGTTGTTGGATGGGACTACAAGGATTGTATTATGGTTTTGCTCTACCTCTTGGGTTGATTATACTGGCTAATATTATCATCTATATCATGGTCACGCGCAGTATATGTAGCAGGAACAATTTGAACACAACAGGCCTCCAGCACTCAGTTACTAACATCAGGGCTTCATTCTGCTGTTTCATTTATTTAGGTGAGCTGAAATGTTGCAATCTATTTTTCACATACAAAAACAAAGCCACATGCCAGTTCGTCAATATCAAATACAACGCCATTGTCATTGTCGGGCAATGTTTAGGTGTAAAATATTTATTCTGGCTTGTCCTAATCTATAAAACATGTCTGACTGCCTGTAGCAACCCTCATAATTTGTTGTACTGTTGTCGATCAGATGCCCCTGGTAGAATTAATAAACTTTATTATCTAACAAATCTAGAATGCTTACGTGAAGATACATTTGACCAGATCCGCTGATTTTGAAAGAGCTTTATACTACAAACCAGTCTTATTGTTTACGTTTATCACCATTTCAATATCAGTTTAATGGGAAAGATGTTTTAATGTCAGTTAAAACCGGCAATGTCAAGCATATTGGTGGTAGAGTTAGCACAATCATATAGGGCAGACATTTTGAATACGTGTTTCCCCCATGGTTGAACCCAGTGTATAATTGAGTGGAACGGCAACGGACTGCTGCCTTCACCGAGGGTGCTATTTCAGATCAGGATCTATATTCATATCTTTTTTTTATATTTTAGGATTAACCTGGGTTTTCGGATTTCTGGCCATATCAGATGCTCGTCTGCCGTTTCAGTATATCTTCACTGTACTCAACTCTCTACAAGGCTTTCTGATATTTATCCTATTCACTGCTAGAGACAAGAAAGTCAGAGATTACTGGAAACAACTTTGTCGTTCTTACAAAACCGGGAGAAGGGCATCAAATCCTTTACAGACCACCACTTCTTTATAAAGATGATTTCAATTTTACTGATATCAGAAATATGTCGTCAATTACCAAAACAGCGAGACTAATCGATGCAAATATAAGTAAATTAAGTCCAATAAAATGAATCAAACGAATATGTCAAATATTAATGAATCCATGTCTCTGTTCGCCTTATTTTTCTGGGGGTGCAATGTATCATCTGCTCCCCCGCTAAATACGACCCTGATTCAGAGGAGACTTAATAGCGTGGTTCCAGTTGATCCAAGCATTCGATATTATGTATCATGACAATCGATGGGTATTGTCGACAGTAGATACACGAATACAATGTAAATATAATCACTATCCAACAATAGTTTATCGTAGATACACGAAAACAATATTATGGTTAATCATATCGAGTACAATATAGGTAATAATCTGGATCCAGGAATACAAATGTATATGTATATCACTATTTTATTTTACTTGTTCCATGTATATATTTTACCCCGATTTTCATTTTGTTTTCCTTATACTTTTGTTAATAAATTGTATTATTTTATATCCGTGTATTACTTAAAAATAATATGTAGATTGTGTATATAGTTGAAATGGGGTTTTACGTCCTACCTTTCTGTGCCTATAGGGCAGATGAAGATCGACATAAGCTATACAGTGTGCTATGGGGTAACAACTACCAGGACAACAGCACCACAACCGACCTGTTATTTTAATTCCATCTGCCAACGATTCTTGTACGTACATGCCAATATATATACACGAGACCCCATGTCCTATCCGAACTATTAGAGAACATTCTTTGTCAGACACTTCGTCCTGCACTTCTGACAAAGAAATGAAATGGAGTTTAACGTCCCAACGCCAGGCAGGTTTATATTAACCCAGTCTGGGGATAACAGAAGGAATTGAACCCCATTTAATTTCCCACTGGCATACGCCCAGAGTGTGGCAGTGCAATGGCAAATTCACCTATTTTAATCGAAAGTGTGTCCTCGATAGAGATAAAGAGCCATAATTTCAAGGAGGACCGGGTCCAACATGACCTCAATGTATACCACACAGCCAGGGGCGTTTTAAGGTTTATCATGGCGGAGGCTATGCTATTTTGAGGGCCCTCTTTCGCGGGGGAGGGGGGCGGCCTAGATCGATGATTTTCATGCCAATGCAATGACTGCATTCTCATTCAGTAGTAGATTCTACAGTGTATCTACAGTAACAGTGTATAGAAAACGATTGACTTGGACTCGGGGCCCTTTCCCTTGGCCAGAAGGGCCCTTTTGTCAGACGTGGGGCCCTTCTGTCTGCCTTTAGGGCCCTCCTAGCTAGGGTACATTTTCATTTTTCTCATCGGTTTTAGCATTTTTCTCCCGTTTTATTTTTTCAACAGCATCGTCTTCCTGTACATTAAATACGAACTGATGTGTTAATAAACTTTACTATTTGTCGTTAACACCGGTAAGGTCACGTGGAACCGCCTTTTTTACTGGCGATGCCTGGTGGGAATTTCTTCAGCGAGGATGCCCATTAAGCCAACCTGGTCCCGCAGTAAATATTCGCTTGACCGCTACAATCACTGATAAGCATGACATCGACGAGGCTTAATAAGTACGGCATATTAACTTTTTTACTCCGATAAATTAAATTCTCAAACATTTTTTTGAGGTAACAGAAAAATAAATAAAGACGTTTGAAGTATTTGTAGTTAAAAAATATTTCCTATTTAGTTTAAATGGGTATTAAAATGAGTAAAATGCATCATTTTGCCCGAAGCAGTTACGTGTTATCTAAACAATGCACGAGCCATTGAGCCAATGACTAACGCCACGTGAAGTCAATGCACGTATAGTAGAAAATCATCTGTGACAGAGATAATTCGTAAGTAATTGTCTGTGAAACAGATTGCCATTGAGCCTTGAAGCCTACAAAAATGGCCACCGTAACCAATAGCAACCCGTAATAGAATGTTATTTTCTGCACGACGAGGCAGGTTTTAACTATTGAGACATCGTTGGCGTGTTTGGAGTAGATTGAAATTTTAGTAGAATGTGCATTTTTATTCCTAGTGAAACACCATGTGCCGTATTATTTTCCCCTCAGGTGAAACATCGTGATGCGTATTATTTTGTATAAATATCGCTTTGTTTTGCTTTTATGTTCCTTGATAATCGTCTCCCATTCAGTATTCCAGAAACACGCTAATCCCCATTGTCCTTTCTTACTTCTTTATTTAGATATTTTCTCAAGAAAGAGAGAGGGGGGGGGAGAGAGAGGTTTAGCGTCCACCCAACACAAACCAGGTCATTTCGGGACTGACACACGGTTCCATTTTATGTCAATAATTCGCTTGCGCGTAGGGGTCTTTAACAGTTGGAGGAAATCGGCGGAACAAGAGAAAACCCACGAGGTTAGGCAGGCGACCCTTCTCTTTGTCACGTACAACCGGAGAATCGATACCACGCCAGGTGACCCAATGACAGACGTTATGACCAAACGCACACACGCTAACCATTCGGCCATTCATTCTCACCTCTCAAGAATATCTATTTTTTAGCATTCATTGAGTATCAAAAATATTTCAGTCATTCATTGGCTGGCGTGAAATCGGGCGAACCTGATTCCATTGTTACTGTCTTTCAACTATTTGATCCCTGCATTGGCCGAGAAAGTCCATCTAGATTTTCCGATGTACAATGTAGTTTTACTTTGTCACTGGTGCAGGACTGGGGGTGCTGACAAGGACAGCTGTCTAGTCGTTTGGATGAGACGAGAAACCTAGGTCCCGTGTACATATTGCCGGTAACGTAAACGATCCCTTGGCAATTTGAATTCGATATAAGAGTATGGCTGTTTGGAATAGCCCATTTCGGAGCAGCGCAGTAGGACGTTAAACTCCGTTTCATTTTATTTTCCATTCAACAAAGGATATAGACTGGCCTATCATGCGTAACGAGGTCATGAAATGTAGTTTAACGTCCTACTGTTTTACTCCACCTGAGCAAGGTGCGAAATAAAAAAAATGTTGATGCAGATTAAATACGTATCCACAAATTTAATACCCCAGCGTTTACCTGTAACAAAGCCGGTCGCGGATTCACCCAAAGAAATTTCATCGGGTTTTTCGGGCCTGACAAGTCTAGCCGTTCTGATGCAACGAAAAACCAAGGTTCCGTGTACATTGGTGCAATGCCGGATTAACCACGGGGCACTATGAGGCAGGCCTCAAGCATGGGCGGACCGAAGACTCCAACGGCGGTGACCTAGTGACGGGGCCCCTTCGATGCTTCGAGGGACCCAAATCGGAAGTCCCTGGGGCACCTTCAAACCGGTGATGGATGTAACACATGGTCTTTTATTGTCGTGAATTCTTCTATCGGACCGAACATCGTCTAACTCGAATTATCGTATAACTCGAACAAATTACTCGTTCCCATCATTTCGAGTAGCGCGAATTTTGCCTCAGATTGACGTACGATTGTATATAAGCTGTAGTTGTTGTAGTTGTTGATATTTGTTGTGAGTATAAGCTGAATTTGATGAGATGCACATCATGATCACACGAAATATTTAGATTTCTTGATTAAATCTCGTATTTCCATTTGGTACTAGTGTTAAGCCCAGACTCTACCCAACGCAACGTCTTGTCTCAGATAATCAGTGCAGTGTGGACAGTCCTACGACCACGATTCAATCGATTTCCGTTGCGTCGTGGCCCGTCGCCCCGACTGAGCATGTTCAATCGCAGTCGGATGCAGTTGGATGCAGTCGTAGCCCAACGTGTTTATGTGGACACTCACACGACACGATCAATTGTCTTACTGTTGTTTAGCCAATCAGGGGATAGCATTTAGTCATGTGACTGTGCAGGTCATGTGCAGCACTTTTCTTTTGATGATGAGAAGTCAACTTCAACGGCATCCTGGCAAAATATAATGTCACTTTTATGCTTCCCGTTTGCTTTTGGAATCACTCGGTAGAGGGAAGTGGCGTAACTCACGACGTATAATCTGTGAGAGTCGGACCTGTGTGGACTGGTAGCGTCGTAGGCAAGTGAAGTAATGGCGCGACCAGTTTTTTTTTTTTTTTTTTTTTTACAACTACCCAAGACACCGAGTCCTGTCGGGTTATGTATATTCGTAGCGGTTTGGATCGGGCTTTAGACGTTCGTCAAAAATCGAGTCCGGCTTGGTCGTAACGTTACGACCTCCATTCATCAGATCATATCGGAGGATATAATACGATTCCGAATCAAGTGACGCCATTATTTATCACTGAGCGACTTCAAAATTAGGTTTGATGTAGCTCTGCTCACTTACAGTGGCGGATTTAACGGACTCAATGGGTTCCAGCCCCCTCGTCTAGAAATGACCTCATTTCATAGCACTCGCATGGATTGGTCCACTGAAGTAACGCCAGAATGCGTTAATTTTGTGGCAGAATTTTATTTTTTTTTCTGTGGGAGGTACTCTAAATGGCTCAGACACAAGTGCCTGAAATGCCAGATGCCAGGAAATCACGTTTCCGGCATACAAATTCTGAGAATTTCCTGGGGGTGACCCCCCCCCCCCCGCCCCCAAAATCCCGCTTGCGGGGCTTCGGGCCTTCCGCTCTCGCGGTGGACGGCTTCGTCGGGCAAAGATCCGCGATCGGTGCTCAGCCCCCCCTCCCATATATTCTAGGCCCCAGGGCCCCACCATGGTTAATCCGGCGTTGCATTGGTGTGCACCTAAAATATACCTTGGCCGTTGGAATTCGATAAAATAGTAGGCCTTGGCACCTCAGACTGGGGACAATTTCATTCAAAGCGCACTGTATAGCGCAATCCCGTCTTCATTAACCCAGTCGGAGCCGTACGTTAAACCACATTTCATTTGTAACAAAATATTTTAGGTCATTCTCATCGACAGCTGAAGGGAGACAACCTAATTACACATCTTTCAAATGGATGCAGACCACCATTAATTACCACGTTGACTTCAAAGAGATGGGGTCGAACGACCACTCGACACAAACTGGGTCATTTCGGCATCGAGATTGGAGGAGGCGGACCTGGGATAACTCAAGAACCGCAGCCTGTGGATTATGAATTCGATAGGGATCGATGGCCACAATTCTTCAAGCCAAAATTTGAAAAGATCCATTAAAAAAATAAATGGGGTTTAACGTCCTACTGTTTGGATTTGGTTAATGAAGTGGGACATGCGTCATACGGTGTACGTGTTATAAGGGTAATTTTGCCCGGACAGCGACGCTACGGCTAACTCTATTACCTAATTCCAATTAACAAAATCATCTTCTACGTTCACGTTCCAGTTATCACCTTAGGGAATATACACTGTTCGTGACTATGCCATAAGTCCTGTACCACTAACCACTCCCGAAAATCATGATGAACATTCTCGGCCAAGACGATGCTCTGTGGGGTTTTAGCTGAACAAATAACACCAACAGTGGGAGGAAACCGAAGGTACCGGAATAAACTCACGAGGTTGTATAGGCGGCCCTATCTTGACACGTATAACTAGGCATTCGAAACCACAGCTGTTGACTCGAAATATGAGTAGGTTGCAGCGCCGCTGTCCCGGAAAAATTTCCCTCATACTTCCTTCGCCCAGTCGGATCAAAACAATTGCATGTTTTTTTTATTATATTTAAAGTGAATCGTTTCATATAGCGTGTTCAAGGGCACTTTATAAACTGAAATACACTACTCACAATAGTTGTATACAGAATCAGTTAACGGCTTGTTTAAGTTGTGTATTTATGTATTTTGTTTACAAAAGAATGTAAAGATGTACAACATCTTTATTCCATAAAACAGGCGCCTGAAAACTGTAAAACCATCATTGAAATAGATGTGTACACAATGACGTCATTAAAAGGCGTGACAAACAATAGACAGCAAAAACATGTATAGCCATCATTTATATAGAATCTTACACAATGCCAGGATTAAAAGATTTTTGAAAGTTGCAATAACTTTTTCCCAATTAAATAAAAAAACTGAATCTACAACATAGTTTAATTGTTTGTTTTGTTCCGCCCAGCAACAATAAGATATAAAACAAATAAAATACATTTATCAAATAGAGAGAGAGAGAGACAGAGAATGGGTTTAACATCCACTCTACACAAACTAGGTCATTTCGGGACTAACATATGGTTTTGATTTTATTTCAATAATTTGCATGCGCGTAGTGGTGTTTAGCAGTAGGAGGAAACCAGAATGCCCGGAGGAAACCCACGAGTTTGATAAGGCGCCCCTATCGCCATGCCACATGCGCTCACACCATGGATCAAAACCACAGCTGCAAGCCAGAGGTGACCGGTCAGCTAGAGGTCGAAGCGCGGCACTTTAGACCACTAGGCCAACTAAACCCCATCATTTATCAAATAACAAGACAAAATACAACAATTTGTTTAACAAAACCTATACAACTGACATTTCCATTTCTAAGGGTACTCTAAATCTTAAGCCAGGCTGACACTTTTGGTCACGATTTTGTCGTGCCCGTCAGTGTCCACATTGACACGAACTGGCACGATGAGTTCACGCATAGTTTACGCACTTGTTGTTTACGACGGTGTCGTGCCGACTCGAGTCGTGCCAATGCGTGCCACGGAATTGTGCAAGTGTCAGTCTGGCTTTAGGGTTTCCCAGCATTGTAAAGAACTATTGAATCAACAGTAACTCCAATATCCACGATATGATTGTCCGTATTGCGGCCACGATCAGGTAAATGCAGATGGGTTCGGATACGTTTCGATCCTATCAACACGATTACTACCACTGACCTCAATATAGGATCACCACCATTATTCCACGACCAAAACCAGTATTTCAGTCGTAACACGACTCGTGATAGCGTGAATCTTGCAAATTGCGTATCGTATGATAATGGCGGTAGAGATTTTACTGGGCTGTTGATCCTTCATTTATAAATACATCGAATTTATTTATTGCAGTATTTAAAAATCATAAATAATAAATCACAACCTAAGGCAATGTTTACAATCTTTTCATGCCAAGCCCAGTACTTGGTTTTTGAAGTAGATAATCGTGATGTTTTTATTCTTAATTCACACTAAAACGTGAAATGAAAAGAAAAGGGGTTTAGAGTCTTATTGTTCTGCCCCAACTGTGCTAATGGAGGGATTTTTCCCGGACAGAGGCGCTACGATTTACTCTTACATCGAATTGGTTCTATCAAGAGATGTTAAACGTTCACGCCAATGTGTACACGTGCACATTGGTTTTTGTCCCGTCCGAACGACTAGAGGGCTGTCCCTGTCAGGCCCTGCATCCTGCACCACTGACAAGAGGAAACCACGCCGGTAAATCATGTTGAACTTTCTAGGCCCGCGAACCCGCGACCTCGAATATTTTGCAACCTTTGCTCCATTTAAGACGCATCATGTAAGATTTACACAAATAACTGACCGTTCGTGTTATAATCCAACTACAATGGATCTTTAACATGCACGGGACTTCGGTTTTCGTCCCATCCGAGCCATTAGTTCAACGCCACTGCCCAGCACAATGCGTAACCGTATTTCCCGTTTAGATGGGGGGATGGATGGGTACATGGTTAGCACATGCGTGCTGTATCATAAAGCCTGTCATTGAGTCAACTGGCGCTGTTTCGAATCCCCGGTTGTACGTGGCAAGGAGTAGGTCCCCTGCAACCTCCTGGGTTTTCTCCGGGTTTTCCGGTTTTCTCCCACTGCTAAAGACCCCTACGCGCAAGCGAATTATTGAAATAAAACATATGACTCGCCTATTGCAGGCTTTTCTTTACACCTAGGATGTTATCTAAATTATTAATTAAACATTAATTAACATGTCCAGTCCATAATCAACTCTCGGTCGCATCGCTAGCCTGCGATCTTTGATGGATTGTGATCCGATTTACTGCATAACTCTCCATCTCGGTATAATTATTAAATGGATAATCGAGACTATGCTTTTTACCGTACAGATATAAGGTATGATGATCGAGGCTAAGCAGAAATTTCATATGCTTTATTTTCGGTTCATAGTGGATCAATTTGACTGTCATTTTTTTCAGCAAAGTGTCTTTACATTGTCTAGTTTTGAACTATTATAGTGAGAACTGCCAACTCGTTAACGAATCTTCCATATTGTATATTTAACCATTTCTCGCAGGGTCATCAATTCAATTGAACTGTTTTATCGATTGGTAAAGCATTTAGCGGACCTGAATTATTGTTTACCGAAAGAAAGCTATTGTCAGTTTTACATGTTGAAGTAAGGAGATATAGTCGATTAATCTTTGTCTATTGTTTATTTTATTTTTTTGTTCTTTTCATCCATCAAAATACAGGTTGGTGTTTGGTGGGGATTTTTTTGTTTTTGTTTTTTTTTTTGTTTTGTTTTTGTTGTTGATGTTCTGATTCTTCTTCAAGAGGTGACGATCCTCAAAGTACAGGTTGGTCTGTCGTTCTTTTAATGACAATTTCCAAACTAAACGGGGGTTGGGATGGCCTAGTGGTCTAGAATGCCGCTCTTCGATCTCTAGTGGTTTCGATCCCTGGTGTGAGCGTATGTGGCATGGAGATAGGGGCGCCTTCTCAACCTCGTGGGTTTCCTCCCGGCACTCCGGTTTCCCCCCACTGCTAAAGACCCTTAAGCACAAGCAAATTATTGAAATAAAATTAAACCATATGTTAGTCTCAAAATGATCTAGTTTGTGTCGAGTGGACGTTAAACCCATTTCTTTCTCTCTCTCAAACCAAACTTAGGCTGATTGTTTACAATTAGCCCGGCTTGGAAACAGAAACTAAGCTAGTTGAACGACATTTTAAGTCATTCATGGACAATTTTAGTATATTTCGCTAATCCATTGCCCCAGAATTCAAACAGTTGCTATGACACCTGAAAGATCTGAGATATAGGGTATTCATACTTCGAGAATAGATCTCTGCTCTAAATAGCTGCCAATAATTAATATTCGGGGAGGGGGGTGTAATGCATTTCACATCTGTTTTACACAGAAAGACTACTATACGTTTTTAATGGTATTAAATGAAGGCAGAACACTTGACATGCAAACGGTTGGCGAGCCAACGAGTTACTCAGTGAAATGAAATAAAATAGGGTTTAACGTCCTACTCTTCTGCACCTAACCTGGGCTAATGGAAGACGGGCATACGCCATACAGTGTGCTATGAGGGACATTTTGCCCGAGCAGCGGCGCTACGAACTACTCTTATATCGAATCCAATTGCCAAAGGATCTTTTACGTGCACGCCAATGTGTACACGGGACCTCGGTTTTAGTCTCATCTGTCAGGCCCCACGTTCTGCATCACTGACTGGGGGAAACCACGCCGGAAAATCGAGATGAACTTTCTCGGCCAATGCCGGGATCGAACACCCGGTCCCCCAGGCTACCGAGCCAGCGCCTTACCCACCTAGCCACGTGATAATGAACTGAAATCTATATTCTAATCAAATTGGCACCACGTGATTATATTATATCAGTGTTTGCTCAACTGTTTGTGAATTGTAAAATACGTTTACAGTTATGTTAATATTGATTCGTTGTATTATATATTGTCAATCAAAATCTGAATATGCAATGTGTGTGTGTAGCCATACATGTGAAATAAACTATTATTATTGCTATTTACTTTTGCTACGTCTTCTCTGAATTTATACCCTAATCCCCTAATCAATCTTATTTCTGTATCCATGAATCGAGACACTGGAGCTGAAAACGGTAGGCGTGAATTTCACCAATCACTACCTTGTGCTGCTATGGAAATCGCAGAAAACTTCAAACTAAACAAACAATTCATTTTACTTATAAGTGATGGATAATGGCCGACGACGGTCTCTGGCCATTATCAAATTAACACATCACCATAGAGATATAAATTATGGATAGTTTTCTAAAAGAACAAGTCACAAAACATTGGATATATGTAACAAAGTTGTCCATACCTTTCATAAACTGATAATTCATTTAGGTGCCAAGAACTGTATGACCTCTGTTAGTTTTGATATATATTGTACTGGACGTTCTTTTACTCTCTAAACTTATTTAAGGCACGATCTTATTAACTATATAATTTATTCAATATGTTATCTACAAGCTACATATTATATGTGCAAACACGCGACAGAACTTCCAATGATCCCTCCTGTCCATCTTCCCTAAGTGTTGAAGGCTTTATATACAATAGTTTACTCACAGTTAGCAGATGGAAAGGCTGCTCACGGTAATGGTTCAGATATTGATAATATTCCAAGTACCGTAGTTAACATACAGGGAACTAGCCGTCGAAATTTGGATTTGAAATAATGTAATTTAATATATACTCTGATATAACTGATAGCACAAAGAATCAAAAGGCACAAACCAATTCACGAAATTCGAACTCAACTGTCATTATGGTGTAACAGTGATATATTAGAACGGTTTTTAAAATCGGATAAAAATTGTGACCTGTACAGCTTCCACAGGCCCAAACACGTTATTTGTTTAATCGGGCATCATCATCCAGTAATTTACGGTCCGATATGTGCCAATATTGCATGGAATCGAGTTCTTTGGGTTATATATGGGCTAAAAATTGTGACCTTTAGTGTACAATCAGGGGTTATAATCCATGAAGGTACGGTCCCATACAAACCAATATCGAAAGATCTTTTGGATATATACCTATATTTCAAGTTATGACCTGTAAAGTGTCATCAAATAAGGTGTGAAAATATGGGCGTATAAAAACTAATTATCTAGAGACGAACAACGTACTATTAAACACGTGAAATCGACATTTGGGTAATTATGGGTTTTTCAATGTATATTAATGTACTTTAATTCAATATGTTAAGAGAATAATTTATTCCAGGTAAGTGTCTATTATTGGTAAAACTGTCCATTATTTTCAATACAGAATCGACAGTTTTACAAATAATAGTGGATTGTTTAAGAAAAGCGCGCATTCTCCTATGTACTACTTTGAATTATTGATAAATTCAATCAAGATTATAAACAAATTACCGAGGTCTGTTAGTACTAGGGAGAAGGAAATTATCTTTTATATAGCTGGAAGTGTCATTAGTAAACTACTTCACAAACTGTATAAAAAAGCATATTTCAAAAAATACTGAAGGCATTAAAAAAATGATATGGATAATACATTATATCCAAATGCTAAACCTCAGTTATTTCACCGATGAGGGCATATATATATATACTATTCAAAAAAAGTAGGGGATATTTGATTTTTAAGTGTTATTAAAGTCACCTAATGAAACTGACGAAGAAAGAAATGACAAAATGAAATGAAGTTCACATTCATCGATTTATTCCAAATGATCGTTAGACTAAGTAAGGCACAGACTGACCATTATAAGGGTAAAATGATACCCGGGGTCAAACAGCAAAGTTACCACAGCATCACAACAGAGTCAGTAACGGGTAAATCCTCCTCTGTTTGCCAAACAAGCATTGATCCGACGTGGCATACTCCTAATGAGACGTCTAAGGTCATTTTGGTCCAGATTGTCCCATCCCTGTTGCAACGCAGCAGCAAGTTCTATGACATTGTTGACGTTGACGTAACGTTGTTGACGTTGACGTAACCTCTGTCCAAGCATGTCCCAGACATGCTCGATGGGGAGAGGTCGGGACTCAGTGCTGGCCAAGGTAATGTGGTGATGTTCTGTTGTTGGAGGTAACCTGTAACGATCCTGGCCCTGTGACATCTTGCGTTGTCATCCTGGAAGATGAAACAGCGGCCATGACGTCGTGCGAACGGCACAACATGGACTGCCAAGATGTTGTCCCGGTAGTACTGGCCTGTAACACGCCCTGCAACAACATGTAAAGCCGTTCTTCCAGCAACAGTGATGCCTCCCCACACCATAACAGAACCACCACCAAATAGATCATGTCTGATGACGTTAACGTCTTGGAAGCGCTCGTTTCGACGACGCCACACTCTCCTACGTCTGTCCAAAAAATCAACAGTGAACCTTGACTCATCTGAAAAGATCACATTGCTCCAGCGTCGATTATCCCAGTGTTGACGATCCCTACACCAACGACGTCTTGCCTGAATGTGATGATCTCACAAACAAGGGATCACGCGAGGACGTCGGGCGCGAAGGTGACCTCTATGCAGTCGATTCCGGATCGTCTGGCCACTCACTCTCACACCAGTGTCTGTTTGAAGACGAGCGCTGATCTGATTTGCTGTGATGACACGATTTCTCAAGGCCAAGGTACGGATAAATCGATCCTGGGCTTGAGTTCACATTAAAATTTGTTTTCTGGTCACTAAAACAATTAAACTGATGTTTCCACCCTGGAATTCAATGCCACAATGACTGTAACATTCAAAGTCAGAGTCGTGCAAATCTTGGGTTGGACCCCCATGATGATCCCAAGCATCACCTGCATTCCATGCGGTAGCTATTGGTGCGTTTAGGCGGCGTCACATGTAACTGGAAATGTTTCTTCTGTTAGGTTCTAGAGTGACTTTTTTCGTAGTCATTTGCATATTTTAGTATTATGATCCCAAAATCAAATATCCCCTACTTTTTTTGAATAGTATATTACTCAGAAATCAGCAGATGTCTTCTTGGGTTTAGAACTTTGTTTCCTCAGATTGTATCCAGAATTTTTTGATGAAAAGGATTTAAAAGTATATATGACATTGTGTATCAACATGATGGCCATGGGGTTTGCAGGAACAAACGTGGTAATCAACACGCTTCTGTCCATGTTTTGGGTCTTACGTGGGTGCTGCGTCGCATCTTCTTTAAAGCAGTGTCATCAATATCACAGTGTTTGCTGCTTCTTTTACGTTTCCAATTGATGTTATTTGAAGAGCAAGACCTCTTTCCTATTGATTTTATTTGAAGAGCAAGACTTCTTTGTAACCGAAGTTTATTTTCTTGGTAACAGTAATTGTTGTCCACCGCCTTTCGAAGAAAGAAGGGTACTATTTAAATGGCACACTATAACATTCTTTCTGATTGAGCTAGAATGTTCAAACTTGGTGTAGGTGTTTATTAGGTCAATACATATGAAATCAATAACCTTGGATCAGACCTGAATTTCTACCTAAGAGGAGATGTCAGTCTAACAGAGCAAAACTATGTACCCGCTATACAATTATTGATTCGTATAATAACATGCTATATACCGAGACAATACAACTTAATCTAATAACAAAGACACTTTTCTTAAGTATGTTGTTAGATTTAGAGCAGCATTAAGGAGTTGTCAAATCGCAACACGATCGATTATAAGGAGTTGCCAAATCAAAACACAATCGATTATTGATAATAAAATCATGTTTACAGTGCTATTTATCAGAAAGTCGGTCTTTAGTTTTACATGTTGAAGTTAGAAGTAAATGAAATAAAACCAAGTATAAACAATCCAAACAATTAGTCAAACTGAAGCTCTCCCAATTTCTAAAAGCAAACCAAATTTGAATTGAAATTTGACACGCAAGTTTTTTAGTCACAATAAATTTTCCAAAACAAATTCTTAATATGCGCATAAACTTGTTATATCTGTATTCTATATTTATTTTATGCCCCCCTCTTTTCTTTTTAAATGCGAAATTATCACTATTAAATTTTGTCTATTTTGCATAATTATGCTATATCTGTATTCTTTCTTTACTTATTTTTCCGCTTATAAAATACACTTTCTCAAATTGTGGTTATTTTATGTGCGTCCCAATGTGTACACGGTACTTCGGTTTGTTATCCGATCTAAACGACTCCACCTTGTCCTTGCAAGGCCCGCCATCCTGCACCAGTGTGTGGTTCCCCTTTAATAATCGAAATTTCTCGTTTATTTGCGTCGTACGCCCCTGAATTTACGTGCCTGGATGACCGAATCACTTAAAAATATACCCTCGCGTAGCAAAATAGATCTTTACAAAAACTTGAATTTGTTCGTTTAGGATCCAATTTGTTATGTTAGCGAGTTGACATTGACTCAATGATCATTTTACAACAAACGAAACGACGATCCGACCTCTAGTTTTTGAGAAATCGACCCAGGTTTGGAAAAAATGGACGGTCTAATGCGCCAGAGGCCTTCGGCTTCGCAGCTGCCTCTGGGACCGAGATTGCCGTAAATATTCAGGTGTTACGCCAAACACTTTGACGGAGATTCTAGTGGTGGGGTTTCCTTTGCACAGCTATTTAATTGAAAGACATTAGTAGTGGCGGAGTATCCCTGACAAGAGTTATCTAATTTCCAGACCACAGCTAGGTTCGATTAACTGAAATTTGAACAACCTAAATAGCTTTTTAGTTGTTCAGTACCACTGTACCATTGGTTCAAAACAAAAAACAAAAACAATGTACCAGCTTTTTATTTAATCTTCCATAAATGTACTTTTAAGCAGTATTAAAAATGGCCATTGTCGAATATAAAAATAATCTTTTTTATTATAATAATCTATCAAAAAGAGTCTGTGCGACAGGAAATACATCGACCCTAGATAATATTAGGCCCCCGATTCAGCGAATAAAATATTGTTTTTTCATTGATAAAATATTAATTTCTATACATGCGAGAAACCACAGTTCTTTTAGATAATACGCCTAAGTGGATAATTAAGTTAGATTATAAATATTTACTTGTCTTGGTAAAAATAGAATTTGAATTAAACAGAAGATAGATAAAGCGATTAAAATTAACAACTGACATATTGATTTTATTGAACCGATTTTCTTTGTATTCAAAACATTATTAAAAGCTAAATGCTGCACGTGTAAAAGATAAATATAATTGTATATTATATATAATATAATCCACGTAAGCTCGTGTTGACAGTTCAGCTGATGTTGAATTTAGTCAAACATCTTTTAATGTTTCCTGAATCAAGTAACATGTGATGAACCACCGGTTTCCAGGCAAGGTACGCCCATATTTACCAAGAGATTCAAGTCTGAATATCGATAACCATAAACGAATTCCCCATTTTTCGACATTCGCCTATATCCAAAAAAAAGAAGAAGAATTATAAAGAGCTTTTTTTATGTGAATCCGCTGCGCAGACATCCTTAATTATGATCTTTTCAGATCGTTTTAAAAAACTGATTAATTAAATGCGTTTTGGAAACATGCTGTAAATAACCACCCATCAAATCCCGTTTTTATAATTTTTCTGGCGGTGGATGAGATCTTCCTGAACATCGATCCGAATTTTATCACAACCCCGCGAAGAAGTAGATACGGCTATCTGATATATAGTTGAGATGCTTGATGTGCTGTGAAAGGAACAAGACAGCGGTGAATGAATTAAAAATGAAATGGGGTTTAATGTCCTAAACTTGATTAATGAAGACGGGCATACGCCATACAGTGTTCTACGAGGGGAAATTTTTCCCAGTCAGCGACACTATGGCTAACTCTTATATTCAATTTCAACTGTCAAGTGATCTTTTAAGTGCACGCCAATGTTATACGGGACCTCAGTTTTCCGTCCCATTCGAACGACTAGACAGTTGTCCTTGTCAGGCCCTCAATTCTGCATCACCGACAAGGGGAAACACGCCTGAAAATCTGGATGAACTTTCTCGGCCAATGCAGGCATCGAACACACAAGACACTGGTCACATTCTGGTTGAGCTTTTCCCCTTAAGGTGAACATGTAAGTTAAAATATTATGACCAACGTGACAGCAAAACAATACAAATGTTCGACCAATATGAAAGCTCAATGTGATAAGTTTATTTGTGACACTACCGTGTCACAGATATGCCAATGACGTCTAGGGCTTTTCTTCGGACTTCACGTTGTGGGACTGTGACACTATCCTGTGTCGCGGTACCATATCGACGACCGTGACACTCTGGAAACACGTACTGTGTTGTCCGTTCGGCCAAATCTTCTGAGTCACACTGTCATGTGTCTAGGTAGGACTTGACGTGATAAATAAGACTTCAAACTCTTTTCTGTACTCTGGATACATCTTTATAGGTTACAATAATATATTCTACAACATCGACACAGCTATTGTACTTTAGGTATTTAAAACGCTAACCACGATTAAAGCCTATGATGTCAGCGTCCGGCCTGTAAGTCGGGGCAGCTTCCGGTTTGTACTTCCCCGTGGATCTCTCACATGTTGTCCTATATTAAATCAGACGAGTTCTCTCTTATAAAGAAAGTCTAATGTGTCATCTAGTTGGGCGGGACAATTACCATTTATGGGTAAGTGTTTCGTAAAGGCACCGTTTTACATCAACACTATTCTAGTTAATTGTACTAATCTGTGTACGTGAAGTCTGGACGATAGCACCCTACTTTCTAGAAATGGATACTGACATATCTGTCTGTGAGTTAGTCTAATAATAGTCGTAGAATAATGCAAGCTACTTAATTACCCTAGTTTTCGTCATGCATCATGTAGGTAAAGAATTTATATATTAAGCAGGACACCCCCCCCCCCCTTAGTAGTAAGGTACCCTCATGCCCTTGCTGATACATTCGAATGATAGTAGCAGACGACATAGATCTGCTACAAATGGTTGTTCAAGCTGTTTATTACTTATTGCTTGAGGAGAGGACAGCGAACCTGTACAGATGACACGATTCAATGTTGATGACTATTGCATGCTGAGTGGACTCACCAAGGCCCGAGGAATAGTCAGGAGCTTGGCTGTAAAAGGCAGCAGGTGGAAGGTTGAACACCTGAAATATATATTTCGGTAATGTTAAAGAAGCTAAGTCTCTAACTCAGTATCATCCAAAATCTTCAACAATGAAAACACGAATTATTTGTCAATTTAAATCAACATTGATGCTTTGATCTTATCGGAAAAAAGATGGAGGAGTATTTAAGACAAAATAAACATGCATTTCAGCCCCAGTTTTAACGAGAGACTCGCGGGACAAGGGTAAACACATTGCAGCAAATCAAACGACGTATGTAAACTGGAATAACCAGACGCTAGAAATTTGCTTTTGGTGTAGACTGCTGGCTTATTTCGCCGAACATAACTGATTTGTAATTAGAGTAAAAACGGAAACAATTGAATGTAAATCAGTTTATACACATTCACATTATAGTATTATATGCGTTTCGGACCACTTTTGTCAATTTCTAGGTTACAAATGTTAGCGATTTAGCTCCTTTAACCTCCCTGTTAGACCCCCTACAGTACGATTTATACTTTGTTATTGTGTCTGATGGAACGTGATGTCTATAGGGGATCTAATAGTCCCGGTATGGTTCGAAATTTCCACCTACCCCCGACACCCTTTTCTACACGCGTACGCTTCACAGTCATTGGACTGAGCTCCACAAACCACGGTCTACTGCATTATCGCTATAATATATCACAAATCCATATTAGATTGAGCTATTTAAATGTGCGTTCGGCCACCTGGTCGATTGGTCCCCCGTTACGTCAGTCATTAGATCGATCACATTGCACTTAGGCTCCACTTACTCTCAAAGAAGATAGCTATCTGTTTGCAGGATGAGTGAATCAGTATGATATAACCCTCGGTTACTGATCTGATAAACTGTAACTTTATAGAAGAGAATTGTATTTAACGGTGTAGTCGATTCCATGTAAGCAGGGGTCAGGTAAGTTTCTAAATATCTAAACATAGGTACATAGACTAAATGTGGAGATTATTCCACAAGGAACATAATTATAATAGAAAATAAAACATTAAACAAACAAAAAATTAAATAAAATAAATAAATTAATAAAAAATAAAATAAACATGTATATTCAACATTTTCAATATCTAATACAAGGCTCTCTACACGTAAGTTCCCAATAGGAGTTTATAGTTTCATTTTTGGGTATTTAGTATTTGATTGCGTAATTTAATACTTTGGTATGGATATTATTTTAAATTGATTATACATTTACGTTTGGTGTTCATCAAACTATTTTTGAATTTAAGAAGGAATGGACGAAAGTTTATTTATGTTGGGCATCTATAAATTCTATTTTCACGCTCCGTGCTTGTATAACGCCCCAGTTCAAACATTCAATTTTATCGAAAGTGACATATTATATTTTGATATTTATACATGAATTTAGGTCACTTTCATATTCATGGTGTGCCGTTTACAACAATTTTAAACAAAACACACAACAAACTGGAATTTTACAAGGAAGATAATCTTACTAGTTTCAATTGGTCTTGGATGCGGGTTTTAATAAGACTCATTTTGTTTATAGCACAAGTTTTATGTCAAAATTCAGGAAATCCAAGGCTCGGCACATGTATAAACCCAAACTCAAATCCAATATTGTTTTCCCTTTCGCACTATCAGCGGAGCGTGGGATTGGCGAATGATTATCGTGTGCGCATTGCATTATAAAATCTGTCATTGAGTTCATTGCATTGGCATGGTTTCGATCCCCAGGTTGTACGTGACAAGGAGTAGGTTCGCCTGTCCAACATCGTGAGTTTCCTCCAAATTCGCTGGTTTCTTCCCAAATCATATGTTAGTCCCGAGTGGATGAAAAAATAATGAATGTATTAACGTCTTTCTGATCTACGTTGCATCATCAATTGTCTCGTTGTTCATTTAGGATAAATATTTTTCGTTAAATCCTCAGGTGAAAAGGGATCAGTGAAAATACTTTATATATTTCAGAGCGATGCTGGTATTTCTAACAACAGTCATACTTTATTGAGGTAGTGGGTCAAGACTTGCCTTGAGGAGACTAAGAGATTACAAAATGTGTTCAGCCCTCCCCGGTCTTCTGACAGTTTTTCTCATTCTATACCCGATGTTCCGATTCAGTTTTAGTAGTCCCAATTATTGGATGGGATTTACTAATGTCTTTGTTGACGTGATACCAAACTATCCCCTAACAATAATGTCAAAACATTCGAAAGCTGCATGCGCGAGAGCCTGTAACATTGAAGCCCATTGTGTGGCATTTGCCTTTCATCAACAAAGAGGAGAATGTCATCTTTATATACGAAATGTGAAAGAACTGGAAAGAGATCCTGATCCTGGCATGGAGGTTTTCTTGGTAATTACGGGTAAGTGAGTTGAATACTGATGGGCCGTTATACTGTTCTTGCTGATTACTGGTAAGTCTTTATAGTGTTCTGGTTGATTACTGATAAGACTTCATACTGTTCTTGTTGATTACTGGTAAGTCTTTATACTGTTCTGGTTGATTACTGATAAGACTTTATACTGTTCTTGCTGATTACTGGTAAGTCTTTATACTGTTCTGGTTGATTACTGATAAGACTTCATACTGTTCTTGTTGATTACTGGTAAGTTTTGCATACCGTTCTTATTGATTACTTGTATGGTCTTCTTGTTGATTACTTGTACGTTCTGTATGCTGTTCTTGTTAATTCTTGTTCAGTATTCTTGACAATTTTTAACCTTCTTGATGATATCTATGGGTGTTTATGTCATTGCATATAGTTGGATTATTGGCTATTGCCATAACAAACTGTTCTCGGGGGAGGCCGGATCTTGTTCAAATTTAATATCACGATATTTCACCAATAAATTCTATTTTGAATGGATAGGGGTTTATATTTTATATTATCCCCCCACAGTTTCTGAATACATATTGTTGATAAAACAAACAACAAAATACGAAAACTTTAATTGGCTGACCTAGAGAACGAATAACTTCAAAGTTGCTAGATTCATTATCCGTGCAGTAATGCATATTCGTTATATCGCTTATCTTATAGAGGGAAATAATTTAGCCAGTTTAAAACAACCAACAACAAGCTCCGCTGGGGTATTGCACCCTATCACAGCAGCCTTAGATAACAACCCAAGTACCTGTTTTCAAACACAGAAAGATGACTACCAACCCTGGTTCCTTGTTAATTTGATGGACACATTTCTAGTTAATTTTATTCTGGTTTACAACGACGCTAGGTATCGTAAGTATAGTTCTTTATGGTATATAAGTGTTTATCGAAAACATACGTGTATCAATAGTAAGTTCACGTGAGCCACATCACATACAAACAAAATCCATAAGACAAACCCACCGACAAGACACACACACAATACACAAGAAACCTAGGAAATATCAAATTATATGAACGGACCCAAGTCATCAACTCTACAAATCTTGGGAAAGGACCAAAGGAGGGTGGATTTCCAAATGGTTAGCGCTTGCGCGCTGTATCATAAAGCCTGTTATTGAGTCAACTGACGTGGTTTGGAATCCCCGGTTGTACATGGCAAGGAGTAGGGTCCCCCGGTTTCCTCCCACTGGTAATGACCCCTACGCGCAAGCAAATTATTGAAACAAAATTAAACCATATGATAGTTCCGAAATGACATAGTTTGTGTCGAGTGGACCAAAGTCATCAACTCTATATACTTTCCACTGACATTTTGAAATCGCTGATGATGTACGTAAAAGATGTCCACAAGATGAATTACCGCGAATAGAGAGGATGAAATTGGAACAGGCTGTATGTACAGAACAGCTTTGTTAGTCATTAACCAGCTATTCTTGTTTTCCAGCTGAACGCCTCCACGACGTTAATTATGAAGTCTACGATTCTGATCCAACAATAAACAACTCTTCAGAAGGTACTTGTTGTGCTTCAGTGGCTGATTACAATACAGGTAAAAACATCATCAGGTGTAAAGATGGCGTCAAAGGAAGATTTGTCAAGATTTCTATTGAAAAGTCAAACCTGTTAACTGTATGTGGATTGGAAATATATGGCACCCTTAGTAAGTATTTGGGATTGATAAAGCGTGTATTTTGTTTTAGCACAGAAGGGTGTTACTATGGAATATGGTTTTGATTGAGCGGAGATGGTTAAACACAGGAATTCGTCATATTTTTATTGTTAAAGGGTGAATTCTTTGGAACCTTAAAGGAGACGTAAATAGTTCTAAAAGAATACATTATTGGAATAGAAATGTATATCGAGTGATTTATATCTAATCCAATTTTCTTTTATTTGTAATTTCTGATCAAGTATGTGAAATAAGGGAACAGTCCGAATTGGTATGACTGGGGTACGGCTAGAGATATGAACTCCCTTTCCCGATATATATTCTTTGTTCCAATCTATGATAACAATCCCCCATCAGTATCAAATATATACTGTGTATTTCTGTCCAGGAGTACAGTTTCCAATCAGTATCAGTTATGTACACTATTCCTTTCTATGATTACACTCAATCCGTATCAGTTATATACAATATTCCTTTCTATGATTACACTCAATCAGTATCATTATTATACACTATTCCTTTCTATGATTACACTCTATCACTATCATTTATATACTATATTTATGCCAATGATACTATATTTATACACTCTCCTTTCTGTAATTGTATTGGAATATTTTGTAATCTCTTACTTTATGAATAATATATTTTATTGGCCATATGTTGAAATCCATTACTTGATGAACAACGTATTTTATTCTTGATACTCATGCTTTGTTTTACCAAATGTTTTTATTCGTCAAACTTAATTTTTGTTCTAGTGAATGAAACATGTGACACCTGTAATCAAAGATATCAATGTAAGAAATTACCAGGTAAGGCAGCCATATTAAATTATTAAATACACATTTTACTTGAAGTGGTAATTTAATGTGTTCACCCCTGTTCGTCCGTCCCTCTGTCAGTCCACCAGTCCTGTAGGCCCACAATTTTTGTAAGGACTAACGAGGACATAGTTTCTGACGTAAAATATTGCTTGGATTGCTGGTTTAGTGCTAAGGAGGAATCCTATCGAAATTCTAAATATGAATCGGTTTATTGCAGAGTTGCTGCCCCTGTCGCAAAATATTTTAGATTTTTTTTCCAAAGTTTTGTGTCGGTCCTTCATCGGAAATTCAAGATATGTTTATGGTTGCCACTTTCTCGTTTAATAACCTTCACGACGTTCAGTTGTACTGGTAAAATCTGGTGTTGTATATTAATGTACATTCCATGGGCAGAAATGTTGATGTTTGAGAGTAGTGAGTTAATGAAGTTGATTATTTTACAGAAGGTGACAACATTGCTTTACTAAAACCAACAAAACAGAGCTCATCATACGTTCACGTAGGCGGGTTTATTGCTGCGTCTAGTTTGGCCGTTGATGGGAACAAGGATGGCCTTTTTAATGCCGGCAGTTGCACCCATACTGATCAGTTTGACAAGAATCCGTGGTGGCAAGTAGATCTAGAATGGATGTATGACATCACAAGTGTAACTATATCTAACAGATACAACTATACATCAGGTAAATTATGACGCGCTGGCAAGTATATCTACATCTTTATTTAACAGATGCGATAGGTGGTCGTCGGTTTTCTTTCTACCCAGTAGGCACTAGCCCTAGGTTGGATTCTTCTCGCGGTACTAGGTTTAGCTCGGTATAGTATATCTCTTAGTCTCAAAAAGCGACCATTTATTGATATTTATTGATTGGTGAATAAAATAATACAGTACTTGCAAAAATGGACAAGAGCAGACGCTTTATCGCGTAAGCCCGATACAAACAGACGCTAGCGAAATCGGATATTAAGTTAAAACATCATCCACGGTTCTCAAGGGATGTTTTTTGTTCATGAACAATTTTTATTCAGAAACTAAGGGGATTGCGGAACAGGCAAAGCCTATATAAACCCCTCTCCCGGTGAAGGTTTGAAGAGAGGACAAAAACGCGACCCAGTGTGCAATTCAGTAGGACACTTTAAGGTTACGGGCTAATTGGTAGGCGTACAGAAACCCTATAGTTGGTCTGGTATCTTTTGTAACACTATGCTAGTGATAACAGAGATCAGTTTCGTAAATATATGGTTTATTTATATCGGAACAGAATATAACACATCTACATAAAAAAAAACAATACAGCAACTGAAACTATACAGGAATTAGACCTCATCGGGAACTAGACTACAACAGGAACAAATCAGCGGCTGAAATCGGGCGAGTCCATACGCTGCTCTTCCTCTGCTCTATTCGTCTCGTATCTACGTCACAGTTCCGTCAACATCTCCTTGTAATATAGCAGCAATTACATTGTGTATTTCCTTTGCGGTCATTATCAGGTCATGGTATGATTCCTGAACAGTGCGTATTCCTTTTGAATCATGCGGAGCTTGTATACAGATCATACGTAGTTTGTAAATGACATATTGGATTAATTACATGTGTCTCCACAGAAGTTTATACAGGGTTTAAACAAGTCAATATAAAAAACAGCTGACGTCATATTGTTCTAAGAATTTAATGATTTCAATTTGATTAAAGATATATAGTACTTTGTTACACTTTTTCAGAGGCTGATGGTAGGTTGTCTGATGTGAGTGTAATGGTGTATGATTCAGATCCATCTGTCGGCAATCCATCATCAAAACTGTGTAAATTTCTACCAGGAGTTTTTGGACGTACAGTGAGAACATTTGAATGTGACGAGAAAACAATCGGCAGGTTTATCAGAATATCCAAACCAACAGTAATTCTCACTTTGTGTGAAGTCGAGGTGACGGGTATAAAACAGTAGAATTGGTAAAAAAGTAGTTAAGTGAACGCTAAAGAGTTGCAGTTAAAATGCGAAGTCAGTCGTAACAAGATTATAAAATTCCAGTTTAATGAGAATTAAAATATAGGTTTTCAGCGTCTTTATTGTTCTATGAAATGAAGTTGTGCAATTTCGATTAACGATTATAGAAGTTATTAATATATTGGTATGCAATTAGATAATGTAAAAGAAATTTGCTAAAAAAAATTCAGTCAAATTGAACAACTCTGAACTGAGATATTAGCTTTTCAATTTTAAGCTTACCCTAGATCATCATTACTAAAGTCGCTACGACTCGTTTATCCATTTTTTTTATTTAACTATCAATGCGTTAAGCAGCAGATCTGGTTATAATCCAGTAAATGTCGCAGGTTAGCGATGACATTGAAAAATGATTATGGTCTGGATAAATTAATTAATATCTAATTAATAATAACGATAATATTTCAGGTGTAAAGAAATATCCACAATTGACAGATTTAGCTCTTGCATAATGTGCATTTCAGGTCTATAGAAAGACCTGCAATTGGCGGATTGAGATCTTGCAAAATGTTTAAGAAACCTAATAAAATAAATAAATGACATGAAATGGAATAAAATCGGGTTTGACGTCCTACTATTCGGCTGTAACTTGCCATACAATGATCTGGATAGCGAGCCATCGCCTTACTCACTGAACCCCACGGCTTTCGAGTGCTCTAAACATCATCGCAGCAGAATTTATTGTATTAATTAGATTAAATTAAATTAGTCATTTATATAGCGCGATTTATCCAGGATGCCTGCTCAAATGCGCTTCGTCTTAAGCTCTCGTGAAAAGAATAGTCTTCAATCTGGATTTAACGGTGTTCGTATATATCATCTATTTGTTTTAGTGTTAGGGGTAGATCGTTCCATAAAACAGCAGCAGACTTCATGAACATCCTATCACCGTAGTTGGTTCTGGATGTAGGGACAGAAAGTTTGAGTCCGCTGCCTGATCTTAGCGTACGTGTTGGTTTGTATTCTTTTAGTAATTCTTGCAGATATTGAGGTGCTCTGCCATTAATGGAGTTATGAGCGATAACTAGAATTTTATATTGGATTCTGTATCTAATAGGGAGCCAATGTAATTCTTTTAGAGCTGGTGTAATGTGTGATCTGATTGGAGTTTGGGTAACTAATCTAGCAGCGGCATATTGAATCCTTTGGAGTTTGTTACGTAAAGTTTGATTGATTCCATATAATAGGCTGTTACAATAGTCAAGTTGTGATGTTGCCACGGCCTGAACAACAGATTTTACGGAAGAGTTATCTATAAAAAATAGATAACATAATGGAAATTGTCTCAATCGTCATTAATAAAGTCGGTAGGATTAAAAAAAATAGTCTCGATTATCCATTTTTTATTTATTTAATTACGAATAGAATTCGAACAGCAATGGAAACCTAATCCAATAAACATCGCAGGGTAGCGATGCCATCGAGGGTTGATTATGGTCTGGATCAAATCATTAATGTCTAAGTCCATCATTTTTTGATATTTGAAAAGGAAATTGTAAACGTCTGGTGTTTTAGTTATAATCTTTACAAAGAAAACTAAATAACAATCTGGTTAAGCGAATTAGTAGGTCTACTAATTCTGTTTTGTTAAAGGTATGTTTTTGTAAAAAGTAAATCGGTCTACACAGGGTTTTATTACAGCTTCAATTTACTTAAAGGATATATAAATTAATGTTTAGACATGTATTCACACGATAAGCCATCTATCCAGCCCTCTACATGTAAACAGATTAAGGAAGGGTCGCTATTTCAAGATTTAATTGAGAAATGGAGAGCGGGGCTGAGTCAAGTTAACAATTACCGTTGTTGCGATTATAAACAATTTACGTCAAAACTTCAAACAGTGATAATGTCTGTTAAAATAAAGGCGTTTGAATGAAAACTTTAATGCATTAAATTTTAATTATCGATATTGGAACCAGTGTAGCAAGGGCGACTAGCTCTTAATCTAAATAGGGATCACGTGGGTAAGTGGGTAAGGCGCTCGTTAGCCTGGAGGTCGGGTGTTCGATCTCTGCATTGGCCGAGAAAGTTAATCTCGATTTTCAGGCGTGGTTTCTCCTTGTCAGTGACGCAGAACGGAGGGCCTGACAAGGACAGCTGTCTAGTCTTTCGGATGGGACGAAAGACCGAGGTCCCGTGTACACATTGGCGTGCACGTAAAAGATCCCTTGGCAGTTGGAATTCGATATAAGACAAGGCCGTAGCGACGCTGCCCGGGCAAAATTTCCCTCATAGCGCACTGTATAGCGTATGCCCGCCTTTCATTAGCCTAGGTTAGGTGCAGAAGAGTAGGACGTTAAACCCCAGTGCATTTCTTAATCTAAACCTTACATAATGCGTTTTGAAATAGTAGTTTGTTATATGGCATGCGTCATACATTCGCGACTAATGATTACGGGCAAGGTAAAGTGATACAGAATTGTAGCAAGTGGATACAGGCGGTGTGAAGTTGAATCCTTTTTCGTTATTCAACAATAGAGACGGATACATCTCTTCGTTATTCTGACGTGGAGAGCAGACCAATGTCAAACCGGTCGCCACATCCTACGTATGACCCATGCATCTTTTCTTACTACATATTTTGGGTAGCCTTGTGATCGTCTAGAATTTATCTCTGATCGTCTTTCTTCTCCTTCACGTTGTGTATTTCTTCTTACTGTTTTATTCATGTAATGATTTTATTTTATTAGCATTTGCTCATTAACTTTTCAATTTATATATATTTTTTAAATCTTAAGCAATTTTAAGTCTTGTATAAAAAATATTTATAGATTTGATATATTTTAAATTTAAAATGTATTTTTATAGTATTTATCTTGATGTAAAACCAGCGCCACTGAGCAGCTATACTAGCTGGAACGTGTGCGCTTTATAAATGTATTAAATTATTATTATATTATATTATTAATATTAGAACTATAGCTGGTATTTAATATTGTATAAAGTTAGTGTTATCTCTTCCAAATGTGTCCAATTTCCAACCGCGAAGAAATTAGTTTTAAATTTATTGAGGGTCCTATCAGATAACTAATCACGATAAGTTCAAATTTGAATATACGCTATCAGTGGTACAATGTATTGGATATAATACAAAATATTATACTGGTAATGATATAATATTTCTGATAACCGTACTGTACGATTTTCAAATGTACGATATTACATGTATATATCAAATACGTGTACTACACGACATGTTTAAGCGACACGATCGGGCCCGTAGCCCCCCCCCCCCCCATATTTCGCCGCGATAACGTTTTCTTAGGAGTGTTCAAATTGTAAGGCAACCCGTAGGCTCGTAGCTTATGGTACACCGAGGCCTGGCTGTCATCATCCCCTCCTGACCCTCTTGTCTTGATACCGTACGTTCGTTGAACATAATTACTGTGTGGCGTGATGGTCTAATACTGCCACACTCACGTTTTCGCGGCTCCTCTCGTCTCGCGTAGTCTTACCGGCCTAGCATCTGACTTGTGTACCAGAGGCTGCGTAATTTATCGCCGTTTTACCAGGACATTCCCTTTTATACACGGGTTACGGGTTTAAACGAAGCCCCTGTTTATTTGTGAGCCTAAAAGGCACCGGTTCAAATGTTTGCATTTGACTGCACCCGATGAAGGGTGCCTAAAACGTAGGTGCCTATTGTGTCTAACATAGGGTGCCTATTGTGCAGCCTATAATGTTATTCTATGAATATAATAATAGAATACCCATAGTTCACTTGAAATCTGATACTACAGCTGTATTGCCCGACCTACAGTTCTCTTCGAAAATCAAAAGACACTATACACTAACACTCAGGATGATATCGGCTTTGGGAGTCGAAGAAGGAAATTCCAGACAATTCAGCCATAAAACCCTGTATTAGGCACTTCAATTTGAGGCCCAGGAAGCACTCAGACGCGAGGAGGGAGCACCAAATTTTCTTGGGGACAATTCCCAGACACCCCGCTCTGGCTTCCACTTCAAACCCTCCAAAAAATTCTAAAGCCGCCACCATATTTTACGAGCTGGCTATGGGCGCGGGTACAATGTTTTAATGTAGCGATAACTGACTTCGTACATTATGGTTTTACGGTATGACATTACAGATACTGACAATGTACAATATGGTTTTATTGTGCGATGTTACAGATATTGACAATGTACAATATGGTTTTTATACGCCCACATTTCATGTGGACGTATTATGTCGTCGCCCCTGTCCGTCCGGACGTCCGTCCGTCCACAATTTGTTTGTGGACTCTCTACAGGTCACAATTCTTATCCGATTTTGACGAAACTTGAAATATAGGTTTATCCCCAAAAGATCTCGGCTGCTTTCGATATTGGCATGTATCGGATCAAAACTTCATGGATTATGGCCCCTGATTGTACGAAACATCACGTTTTTAGCTTGTGGCTCTGTAGAGGTCACAATTGTTAACCGATTTTGATGAAACTTGACATGCATGTTTGTAACCCAAAGATCTTGGTTCCTTTCGATATTTGCGGCTATCGGAATGTAATTTCCTGAATTATGGCCCCTGATTGTCCGAAAAATCACCCTTTTTAGCTTGTGGTCCCTCTGGAGGTCACAATTATTATTCGATTTAAAAAACCGTTTGATTATATCACCGTTACACCCGAAGGAAGGTTGAGTTCGAATTTCGGGAAAATCGGACCAAAATTGCCATACAAAATGGCCGCCGTTTGTACGCAAATACTGTTAAAAAATGGTATATCAAGGTTGTGGACCTTGTGGAGGTCACAATTTTAATTCGATTTTGATGAAACTTGAAATTCATGGTTATAACCCAAAGAAATTTGTTCGTTTCTATATTTGCGCATATCGGACCGTAACTTCCTGAATTATGGCCCCTGATTATACGCAAAATCGCCTTTTTTTTTTAGCTTGGAGGTCACAATTATTATCCGATTTAAAAAAACCGTTTGATTATATTACTGTTACACCGTAAGGAAGGTTAAGTTTGAATTTTGGGAAAATCAGACCAAAATTGCCATACAAAATGGCCGCCGTTTGTACGCGAATACTGTTAAAAATGGTATATCAAGGTTGTGGACCCTGTGGAGGTCACAATTTTAATTCGATTTTGATGAAACTTGAAATTCATGGTTATAACCCAAAGATCTTTGTTCGTTTCGATATTTGCGCATATCGGATCGTAACTTCCTGAATTATGGCCCCTGATTATACGCAAAATCGCCTTTTTTTTAGCTTGGAGGTCACAATTATTATCCGATTTAAAGGTCACAATTTTAATTCGATTTTGATGAAACTTGAAATTCGTGGTTATAACCCAAAGATCTTGGTTCTTTTCGATATTTGCGCATATCGGATCGTAACTTCCTGAATTATGGCCCCTGGTTATACGCAAAATCCCCCTTTCTTTAGCTTGTGGTCCCCCTGGAGGTCACAATTATTATCTGATTTAAAAAAAAAAAACGTTTGATTATATCACCGTTACACCGTAAGGAAGGTTGAGTTTGAATTTCGGGAAAATCGGACCAAAATTGACAGACAAAATGGCCGCCGTTTGTACGCGAATACTGTTAAAAAAATGATATATCATGGTTGTGGACCCTGTATAGGTCACAATTTTAATTCGATTTTGATGAGGAAGGTTGAGTTCTAATTTCGTGAAAATCGTATCAAAATTGCCGGACGAAATGGTCGCCGTTTGTACGCGAATAGTGTTAAAATATGGTATATCATGCTTGTGGACTCTCTACAGGTCACAATTCTTATCCGATTTTGATGAAAAAAGTCACATTTCTAGGTTGTGTACCGTCACACCATAATCATTGTCGGCTTCGAATGTCATGAATATCAGACTGGAACTGACCAACTAAATGGCTGCTCCCAATACAGTATGAAATACAGGACTTAATGATGTAGGAAAAATCACTTTCGGTATTGCTTGTTCTCTGTCCATCTCTCGAAAATGTGGGCGTATCCTGCCTGGCAGTGCCAGCCTATCTTATTGTACGATGTTACAGATACTGACAATGTACAATATGGTTTACGATATGGTATTAAAGAATAGATCGACATTTTATTTAACAACATTGTACATTATAGTTGTAATGGTACGATATTTTACATAATAATTATACTACGAGGTTAAATGATATACGCATGTACAATAATTGAGATATAACATTATACGACACGGTACAATATGTTTTACGACATATTAGGACTACCATTTGGTAGTCTATAATATTATGATATTACGAAATAGTACGATATTTAATTATACGACGAGTTTTAATCATTCAATTTATTTAAAGTTCATTTAAACTTTGGCATATTTAATAATTTAAATATTTCGACCTGTGATTTTTGCGATTTGCAAAATGTTATTATCTGTGGGAGAAATGGGGCGGAATTGGGCTTAATGTGCCTTGTGGTGTAAACATCGCCATGATGATACAAGAAACATTGGCGGAAACAGAATTGTCTATTCCATGCACAATGTCCCTTATAGCCTACTGCATGGTGTATGTCTTTCTTGGCCCGATTTTGTCATGTTTGAAATGCATGTAAATTGTAAATACACCAGATTTAGAAATAATCGTTAATATCATTAGTCTTTAGAGCCGTGGTGGTTCAATGAATAATACCTTTTCTCACTTATCTGGCAGGCCCGTGTTCGATGCCGATGTTAGCATACAACATTATTCCGGCATGGCCCACCCCTGACACGTTGGTTATACCGACATGGCCCACCCCTGACAGGTTGGTTATTCCGATATGGCCCAACCCTGACAAGAGATAATATATAGGCGTTCAGGTCGATGTGAAACGAGGTTTAGCATACACATTGGTGTGAACGTAAAAGATCCCTGGGTAGTTCGAATTCGATATGAGAGTAGTCTGCAGCGCCGCTGTCTGGGCAAATTCCCCCTACAGCAGAGATTCATTAGCCTAGTCGGGGCTGAACAATAGAACATTAAACTAAATTCATTACAAAACGCTTTTACATATTTCACACACGCGCATTCAATGTAACGCAGGCTAGTAATGTAACGTCTGCAACATCGTATAAAGCAGTGTCCTGCGTTACAATTGGTGGATGTAGTCATGTATGGGTTACCGTTCCTGATATAGACGCTATTGGTTCTGTGAGAGTTGTCGTTCCTGATATGGATTCTGTTGGTGGTTGCGGCGACGTGCTTGAAGGTTGTATTTTTCCATTCTCGGAAAGGTTTTTCTTGAAGATTTCCGTGAACTGTATTCTATTCCTTCTGAAGATTTGTGTGAACTCTTCCCGGAATCGCGAAGACCGACAGACATAAACAACCCAGTTGACTGCAGAATTGACGTGCGCCAGTGTTACAAGTGCCCGACATACCAATTGTGTGGTAAAGTCGAATTCGGGATGAAACTCTTCGTATATGACGGCAATTGAGACGGGAGTCCAGCAAATCGCAAAAATGAGAAATATAAACGACATCAGTTTTGATTTCCGTAAGTTCTGTTTTCCTGTAGAGTTAATAATCCGTGGTTTGTGAGTCGATGTAGCAATTTGAATAATTTTTATATAGACGCCAAGCGTGACCAGAAAAACACTGATGGGGTATAGAGATATGAACAGGTGATTTTCAGCACTGGATAATCGACATTCTTTTCGATCTTTACCCACTGGTAAGACAATATAGGTCATAGTTGTATAGACAATTCCGATTATCCAGACAATAATAACCTCGACAACAGCAACCGTTTTGGTCATCCAGACTCGGTGTTTTGTTGGATAGACTAGCGACCAGCAACAGTCTACAGCGATAAGCAACATGTTTTGAATGGAGAAGCACAGTGGAACCAGATAGACACTTTGTTCAAAAAAACAAAAGGATATTGGTAATCGCGAGACGTTGGTTTTATCCCAGAATCTAGCGACCTCAAGCGGTAAAACATAAATACCAACGAACAAATCGGCGATCGCCATACTGGCTACTAGTATATCGTTGGCTCGACGTTTTCTGTGTCCCATCTTGTAGACGATTATTATAATGATCATATTACCCAGGATAATTAACGGTATCAGACAACTGTTAAATATTATCTCTGTTTGTTCATATTCTGCGCTGCCAGCATTCCGGTCACGTGTTGTAATATTTTGAAGGACAGTGGTCGTGTCCCATGTTTCATCGGTCGTGATATTTTGAAGGACAGTGGTCGTGTCCCATGGTTTATCGGTCGTGATATTTTCCTGTCTACGGAATCCATCTCGCTTTATCAGCATCCTTGTAAAACAATCTTTCTGCGAGCAGACGACCCCTAAAAAATTAAACAAAATAATGAAATCAGTTCTTTATCATCATATATATCTAAAAAGTGTTATTGCGAGCGTTCGACGGTTTAACGTCCAAATATTGAGTCGTTCGGAACACGTGGCCATTTTTTTTATTACAGTTACGACGATAACCATGTCACAGATACAATTTCATGAGAAACGTAATGGGCGATGTTTCATTCGATGAAACATTTTCTACAGAATAAGGCCCGCTTTCCGTGTACGTGTTTCCGCGAGCGTTTTCGTTGGCGAAAAAGTCAGTCTAATGCTAGTATAATTTGACCAGTTCCAAGTAAACCCTTTCGCGCGCGAGAATTTGTTCGCACCATTTGACGTGTAATTTATTGGGCATTTTGTTCCGCAAACATTTGTCTGGTTTATTCTAGTGCTAACAGTGTGGATTATGTTGGGAAAAAAGTCCTGGCAAATTTTCTATGACCTCGGTGTGGACATGGTCTCTATAACAATTCGACTCGTTGAATCTAGTGAGCTCCAATAACTGAAAGCTTGTTCCGCTTGATCTATAAAAAAAGAGTCTGCCACTAATGAATACATTTATAGAGTGCCCATTGAGAAACATTTTGATCGGATTATGCAGCCTACACTGATATCGAATTTTAACTGCAAAGGCATATCTTAATTTTAGTCCAATGTGTACACTAGACCCAGAGTTTTCGGCCTCTGCTAACCACTATAGGCCTACATTTAAGGATCCTTTGTTCCGCACCACTGACAAGGTATTAGTCGCAGTACAAAAAGAGAAAAAAAATGAAATTAAATAGCAAACACAAAACCAAGTCCAATATTTATAATAACAATGAATCGGGTTCAAGATGAAGGAAATGGAAACCAAGTTTGAAAGCGCTGTATCATAGGGTCTGAAATTAAGTAAACTGGCATGGTTTCGATTCCCCGGTTGTACAGGACAACTCTCCTGTGATAAGGCAACACCTAGTAACTCACTTTTTTCTTATTTTGAGAAAACAAAGGAAAATCTAATGAATGAATATATTATTAAATCCCTGCTCATCACTTGATTTGTCTATTGAGTTAAAGGAGCTAAATCGCTAACATTTAGGACCTAGAAATTGACACAAATGGTTCGCAACGTATATAATACTGTAATATGAATTTTTACTCTAATCACAAATCAGTTATGTTCGGCGAAATAAGCCAGCAATCTCAATTGAATGAAAATTTTGTAGCGCCTGGTTATTCCAGTCTACATACGCCGTTTGGTGCCAAGGAATGTTTTTAGCCTCGTTCCGCTAGTCTCTTGCTAGAACTGGGGCTAAAACGATTCGTGTACCGATGGTAAATTTTTTATTTTGTCTTAAATTATATTGGATATCAGAAGCCCATCTTTTTCCGGTAAGATCACAGCATCAATGTTGATTTAAATTGTCAAGTAATTCGTGTTTTCAATGTTGAAGATTTTGGATGATATTGAGTTAGAGACTTAGCTACTTTAATATTGCATTGGTAGATTTTATCTATTGAGTTAATAGGTTTTTTTTCTGTGGCATACTAGTCAAAGGAAGGAAGTTGCTATTGTGTGACCCATGCTAAATAATAAACGTATTTCTACGATTATGAACAAACTACTCTACTTTGGTTATCATAAACTTACCTGTGTGTTTGAAATGAACTCCCGTTATTACAAACTTACCTATATGTTTAAAATCACCTTCCATTTAATAAAATCCATTGAACAATTAAACATCACAAAGGAAAAAAGGGGTTCTCTCTTGAAAAGTCAAATGTTTTTGTTTGTATTTTCTCCTTTGTCCATCACAACATTATTCATGTGACGTAATGGGCTAAACCATCTTAATTATGTTAAAGGGGGTAATTTTTGACAACCACGTGTGTTGCAGGCTAATCAAAACAGCACACGGCCTTTTCGAGCGTTTGAGTTTGGGCAAGAAAATAGCAACTGGAGATGAACCAATTGATTATCAGTCTACTAAATTGTATTTACCGATTATACGAATACTCGTAAATACATGCATACTATTGCTTGTTACCCCAGAATTTGACCCGTGTATATATTTTTATAAAACACATTACAGCCCAGTCAATTATAGTCAAATTTGAGACTAACATATATATAAATAAAAAAAATTTTTTTAATTGATCATATTTCGTATGAAGAAAGACCACCGCTTCTCATTATTTTCAATATTTAATTCACTTTCCGACTGTTCATATCATTAATATTCCTGATTAAGTTACTTTTTTTTTTTGTTCATTCGACAGATACTGAAATCGAAACATTCTCGATAAGAACAGTTCGGGATGTATAATCATCGTTTGTCTTTATAAAAATGTATTTAAAACAAAAAAATCACACGTTTTGTGTGTTAATTATGCAGACCGTGGGAACAATTCACAGCACTAAATTTAATCATCTATGTAGCATACAATAACTCATATGACATGGTACCTTTTATGGCAATAAAATTCAAAGCGTTGATTAGCTGGGGCATGATCGCGAAACTAATTAAGAGATAAAAGATTTAATTTTGTCCCCCAATACGAATCGGTGGCTTTTTTTGACAGTGTCAATATACGGTATTTAAAATGGCGGACACTAGAATAATACTCGTACGATTTGTTTTGGATTATGACGTCTGTGTTATCTTTTTCTTACTTCTGTTGCCCGTATCGTTACACCCCCCCCCCCACAACTTAACCAGTCCATCATCGTCTTGTTAAACCGTTTTCGTGTTTATTATATTTATTACAATAGGGGTTGTAACACGTCTCAGTGATCTTGAAAAGCTACCCCCCCCCCCCACACACACACACAACTTAACCACTCAATCATTGTCTTGTTAAACCGTTTCCGTGTTTATTACATTTATTACAATAGGGGTTGTTATTGCAACAGTTGTTGTAACACGTCTCAGTGATCTTGAAAAGCTAACCCCCCCCCACACACACACACACAAATTAACCACTCAATCATCGTCTTGTTACACTGTTTCCGTGTTTATTACATTATTTATATAGTTTTTACTCACCGGATTAAAGCACTCGATTGCAGAATTTCTATAACGAATGCACAGGTATCACATAAGATGTCACCAGTATTGTTAAATATTGTAAAACTGACTTGCTGATTAGTAGTGGGTTCTATATACCCCAACTTAATAGGTTCTGCGCAGGTGTAGAAATAGATAGTAGACCAAATAATTATGAGAGGAATATATCGATTATAAGAAGTCTAAGGAACAAAGCAGATCGTACCACAATAAACAAACAAGTTATTTCTATAGAAGTCTTTGAATCGTTTTTAGGGCAGACAGAATGATGGGGAAATAATTTTATATTTTAAAACATACACTGTTGTGTAGCGGAGAGCTTGATTTGGAACATACAAATGTGGAAAGTATGTTGTCTGAATTATAGATCGGAGGGGCAATCATACATTTATTATTGGCAATACTTTGAATTTTGTTTTATTATCTTAGCGCACGCGCAGGGGTGTTCCCTACCTGGGAGGAAACTTTATTTTAGTTAATATAATGTGAAACCACATGGGGATCTACTACATTGTATGTACATCCGTGGTCCCTTGAGTGTTATATTATAGGTGAAGTAATTATTATTTTTTATAAATATTTGATTCAAGTCACTCACAGAATGTGTTTTAATACATGTAAGTTGGTGTTTAACAAGGGACTTAAACATTTTTTCAACATTTATGATAATTCCAGATTAAAGAAGGACTTGTCTCCTTTTATAAATAGATAGTCTTGCTAGAGATAAAATAACATTCATAAATAGCGCTCTATATCAGACACTGGATCATGTACTCCTAGTATGAAATATTGTTCTAGATCTTTGCCAGAGAAACCTAGTGGTCTTAAGTCAATGAATAAACTTCGAAATATTTCAACTAAATATCCGTTATGTGGACAACTAAATAACATATGGCAAATTGATTCGACTTCATTTTTACATAGCGGACAGAGATCATCCTCCGTTTTTTTGATCCTGTAGAGTTTATCTTTAGTATACACAATGTTATGAATATTTCTGAAATCCAATTCTATCGCATCGGTATGTTTATATGCTAGAAAAACATTTTTATAGTTATTCGGACACCGGGTAAAACCCTTTTCTTGATAGAAATTTTGCACTTGTTGGTTGGTTATAGTACTTGGATCTCAGAATATCGTTGCATTTTTTTACACTAAATTCGGAGAACTTAAATCAGTCTACCTTTAACGTTAATTTCGATATCAATTAATGTATTCCCCTTTTCTATATGGGAGGATGACGATATCAATTCTACCCAATATATAGGAATACTATCTAGGATTTTTTCATATAATTGCTTAACTTTGGAGCATTTTACACTTGGAAACATTTCCAGAACCTTTTCGACTATTGTTTCTGTTTTATAGAAGGTCGGAATAATTTCATAGCTAATATCTGCTTTCGTTGTCAATTGACTCTTAATAAAAAATATCACTATTCTTAATGGCTTTACGGTTTTCTAAATTCAGATTACAAAATTTCATAACCTAGTCATTATTTCGGGTTGTACATTTGAATTCACCCCGAAGAGTATCCCAAGCTATTAATATATAATTCTGCATAGAATTTGTGCAGTTTTTTTAAACCGGATTTTTCATACTTGACATAGAAAAAATCCCCTCTTTAAGATTAAGGTTTTTATAGGAAGACAAAAATATTGTCATAGTTTCCTACCTACATATTTTTTGGGCAGTTTTAGACGCATAGCACATTTTTTGAGACTTAAGGCGGGAATATTAAGGCCACCTTTCCTCCTGTCCCCAGTAATGGTAGAATATTTAATTTTGGGTGGTTTCCTGTTCCATAGAAACGATGTTTGAATTCGGTGTTAACCCAATCCGGGACTGGGATTACACATGTAAGAAACAATAATTGTGACGAGATTAAAGTATTAATTATGACTGCTTTCCCCATTGGGGTTAGCTTACGTTGTGATCAAATATTTTAATATAGTTTTTATCTTCGTTAATTTTTCTTTCCAATTTAATATTTCACATTGTTCCTTATTGGCCCCAAGATATACACCCAAAATCTTTGTGCAATTCTTATTTATAGGAATATCTATATCGTTGATTGCAACTGAATCCGATTGAATATCCCCAATACCAAGAACGACTGTCTTTTCTATATTGACCTTTCCATCCGATGCTCTACTATAGCGCGAAATTGATTTGAAGCACTCGATGACCGCGTCTTCGTCGACTACCGTAACGGTGGTATCGTCTGCATGTTGATAGAGAAATGATATTGAATCTTGTACTTGTATACCTGTAATTGATTTATTATCTTTTATAGACATGTTTAGGGTTTCCGATATTATAACGAATAGTAGAGCCGACACCGGACATCCCTGTCGCAGAGATCTTTTAATATCGAAGATGTTTGAAATATGTCAATTGCACTTAATACAACTTTTTATATTTGAATATAATACATTAATACAAATGAGGAATTTGTCACCGAAGCTATTTAATATTTTCATTAAGTAATCGTGGTCCACCAGATCGAAGGCTTTCATCTGGTCAATCTGGACAATATATGCAGAAGACATGTCGTGAATTATGAGATCAATGATGTCTCGGATTGACATAATATTATCGGCGATATCTCTTCCGGGAATTGAACTGGTAGGCTCAACTGAAATAATAGATTCAACTGCTACTCTTACACGTTGTTTTGTTCAGAAATCCACAAACAAAATCATTAAACAATGCAAAACTTGTCCATTATACAACAAGGAACCTACCCACACACACTTTCTCTCTCTCCCTCACACACATTAAATAAACACATAATAAAAGTTGTTATTTGCAGAATGTTCTTTGAAATAGACGTGTTTTTAAAGTCTTCTTAAAAATTTCTAAAAAAGGACACTCTTTTAGATTTCGCGGTTGTCTATTCCATAGCTTTGGTCCAGATAGTATGTAGCAAGATCTATCCACTGCTTCTAGAATTGTCACTTGTAATTTTTTGTACCGTATAAAAGAAATCTAAAATCAGTATATTTAAATATATATATTGTTGTACCATCAGAAATAAACAGATTATAATTAGAATAGCTTACAATATGCCCACGATTTACCATTCATTGGAATCTCATTAACAAAAACTCATTTCAAATTCTTTTGTGCGATAGGCTATTTAATATCTGGGCACGGCTTCGCAAAAACTAAAAACTCCTTTAAATCGTCTCGAACTAATATTTCATCATAACTTAACATAGATGCGTTTCACAAACCGATTTTAAGCATTTTAGATAAAATACACCAACATAATACCGTAAGGTACGATTTTATCTTAACTTAAAATGGTTGCGTTTAATTAAACTATTCTAGGGACAATTTTAACCAAAATAAATTATAATTTAGGGTAATCGACACCCTCTCCTAACTTGAGATAGCCGCCAAACTCATAGCTTACCATCACGACATAGACGAACAGTTTACGAGGGCGAAGTTGTTAGATGTATTGCGACTTATATTTATAATAAAGATGATATCCTCAAGGATTATACCGATAGTGAAATATTAGACGATCTCTTTTTTACCCTTATATCTCTTTATAGATGTGTTAGAAATTCAATCGACAGATATCAAGTTTAACAGTATTTTATGTAGCTAATTGAGCATCTTAAATACTACGGAATGGCAATATTGCATTTCCATTGGCGAGTATAAGGGTGTCGGGGAGAGCTGCTATCCCTCATCGGGATAAGTCGCAAATTGGTTTTACGATATATTTAGTTCGGTTTAGAAGACTAATTATTTAATCAAATGTGTTTTGGAGACATTCTGTAGATATACATGATTATAATTAGTATGTTGAGATTCAAACCTGAATATCGAAAAACGAGTAGCCAATATCAAAAATTAAAGTATTAAGATCAATTTTTACGTCAATCCACTGCACAGGCACTATGCTCCCCCTCCTATATCCAACTGCCAAGAAATCTTTTACGTGCACGCCATTGTATACACCTCGGTTTGTCATCCTATCCGAACGACACGACAGCTGTCCTTGTCAGGTCCTCCGTCGGAATATCCCGATGAACTTTGTCGGCTAGCGAGTCAGCGTCTTAGCCACCGTGACTCCTTACATATTGAAAAACAACAAGCTAACTTCATTGTTTACGGTAATTATATTACTAACGGAAATTACTCGGAAACCATGTTAGCTGAAAATCCAACAATCCTCTCCAATTCCATTCATTAATTGTGGTAGCTGTACGTAAATTGAAACGCTGTTTATATATAAAGGCGTCTATATGGTCCCCAAAAACGGAAACGATGCTCTCGGCCATTAAGAAAGTAATATTCAGATTTCAGGATATATAGTCCAGGGGCAAGGTAGGATTTATTCAACATGGAAGGTTTGTGATGTTGATAGTGTACGGCTGGGTTAGGAGACCCCAGAAACCCAATTATTAGGTTCCGTCAGTGGTGGGTGTGGTAGGAGGAGCCACCTGTAGTACCCCAAAAATTGGTTTATTCATCATGGAAGGTGCAAGTTCCGCTTCAATGGCATTTGATAGATGTATATGCCCTGGATTAAGAAATATAACTTATGAATGGTATTTTCGGTGGAAAGGTCACTTAGGAAGCGGTCAAAGGTCACTAATAACCAATTTTTTGTTTTTACCCTAACCTAGTTTTCTATTATCTCGTGATCTATTCACGGTATGTTACACAAAACTGCATGGACATTACGACACTGCAAAATTTGAGACATAAAATTAATGAAATTTAGCTAAAAGTATGATATAATCTAAAAAAAAAGTAATGAAAATATAATTTGATCCCCATCGGTAATTAAAATGTTAGTCGACGTGAAAGGTGCGAGTGAGAAACCAAGCCTAAATGGTATGGCATATCAGTGTACCAGGCCGGGCACGCTTACATCTCATCCGTTTACATTACAAAAACACAAAGTGTCTCATAGCTGGTACCTTTCCTGGTACGCTTAAAATTTGTAATGTAAACAGGGTTATTAATAATGCCGTAATGTTGATTTCTGGGGGTTGTAGCTTATTCCAACACTAACGACGAAAACTCAGATGAATAGCTAAAATTGTACCTTTAATAACGAATGTTTAAAACTGGCTAACGGTCACAATAACGAGATAGGTATCGCTAGGGCGAGCCGGTCACCAGACTAAAGTTACAATAGAATATAGAACATATATACAAGCTTGGGATTAAAATAATGATAATATAAGAATATTTGATAAGATGTTAAATTGCACATAGGAAACAGATGTTTAAATACAGAAGAAGATATGGACATAGCAAGAACGCGCGTTAACTATAATTACGTAATATATATCGTTACATTAAGTATAAACTCAAACAGTTAAAGGCATGAAAGATTAATGAGATATCAATTCGGACATTGCCGTAGTGTTGATTTCTGGGGGTTGTAGCTTATTCCAACACTAACGACAAAAACTCAGATGAATAGCTAAAATTGTACCTTTAATAACGAATGTTTAAAACTGGCTAACGGTCACAATAACGAGATAGGTATCGCTAGGGCGAGCCGGTCACCAGACTAAAGTTACAATAGAATATAGAACATATATACAAGCTTGGGATTAAAATAATTACATAATGATAATATAAGAATATTTGATAAGATGTTAAATTGCACATAGGAAACAGATGTTTAAATACAGAAGAAGATATGGACATAGCAAGAACGCGCGTTAACTATAATTACGTAATATATATCGTTACATTAAGTATAAACTCAAACAGTTAAAGGCATGAAAGATTAATGAGATATCAATTCGGACATTGGTCAATTACTACTTTAACTAAAATCATAAAATAAAATATATACAAATATACACTATAACAATAACAATAAAAACTAATCTACATTGAGAATATAAACGATAACAGTATAACCATTTTGTCCTCCTGCCACGGCAGCGGCTAATCTCGGGTGATTCCATACGCTGGTCGCTCTCCTCACCCCCCTCTCGCTCGTTCGCTTCTGGGGTTTAACGCCCACTTCCACCTAGGGTGATATCGTAGACCATTGTTTCCTCTTAAACTAGCCTATGCCAACCAATGTAGGCGCCAATATAATGCCCGTGTTTCTGAGCGTCGACCGGCGAAGGCGGGAGCCTGCGAGCGCCATGCTCGCGCAGCGGTGTGTGTGTGGGGGGGGGGTGCAAACGTGTTTTCTAGCCACTTGGAGCTGCAATCAAAGTAGCTTCCGCGTGTCCATTTCGGTGGCGCAATTTCTCATTTTGATGTAAAACACACCAAACTGAGAAACTTCTTGTCTTCTAAACTGGATCTAAGGCCAAGTGGATAGGGCGATCAGAACGAACCCAAAGGCCGATGAGGCCATATTCAATGTGAATAGGGCGACCAAAACGAACCCTCTAATGTCATGTGGCGAGTCAGGCGCTGACCCAGAAAGAGGTGATAGGAGGGGCACTTCGCCTATTGGGGCGGCACCTCATAAAAGTTTGAAAATCAACTCTGCAGGAAAGACGTTTTTAGGCCACTTTGGTGATATCTCAGAGTTGATTTTCAGGGGCGGCAGATATTTTTGGAGAGTTATTTGCTCCTGGTGCCCCGCCCCTTGGATCCGCGCCCCATAGCCTCCACATAAGTGATATAAGAAAGTATGGATCAGGGCTAGCGCACCAGGTACCCATTGGCGTGTGGGTGAAATTAAAATCCGCCAAATCACCAGTGCCTTAAGAGCATCACTTTGTGATCATAATCAAGTGTATTATTTTATAATTGAAAGTTAAAGCATTCAGGCGGGTTATAAAACCCTTAAATCGTCCCAATTTGTTGATAGCACGATCTGTTCATTCTCTCGTTGGGACGAAATTTACGCGGATATGTTTAATTAATCCGTCACAGGAAACGATTGTATTAGAGACTAAGCAAGCTGTTGGCAAAGCAGTAGAATTCCATGAAAATGACGCCGTTAGAGATGGGTGATTAAAATTTCAGAGCATTTAATAGATTTAATAACAGATCAAAAGGACTGTTATTATAACTCCAGTTGACCAATTTAAATTGTCTAAATGACTAGTTGAATACCAAGACGTATTTGCTAAAGATCAATTCGATTTGAGGAATTTTACCTCTCTTGAGCATAGTATAGAAACCAAAGATATAGATCCGAACGATGATAGGGACAAGGACTATACGTGTCCTAATAGCAATTAAACTTCTGGTCCCGCTAATTTTGGCGGGTCAAATAAAAGGGGTGGGGAGTTCAACTCATAGAGAGAGAGAGAAATTGGGTTTCACGTCCATTCGACACAAACTAGGTCATTTCGGGACTAACATGGTTTAATTTTATTTCAATAATTCACATGCGCGTGGAGGTTTTTAGTAGTGGGAAAAAACCGGAATACCCGGAGGAAATCCACGAGGTTGAGATGCCACACACGCTCACACCAGGGATCCAAACCCACAGCCGCAAGCCAGAGGTGTCCGGCCAATTAGAGGTCGAAGCGCGGCACTTAAGACGACTAGGCCATGCAAACCCATAGTACAACTCGTAACAATGCTGCCTACCGAAATATAGGGTAGAGTATGCTGTTCTTTTACAGAGGGATAGAAATTGGAGAACACCTGCAAGATGTTTAATGGAAACGCCGAGAGACCTAACCCTATTCCGTGTGGAAGCAGCAGGCATCGGCTAATTTGGATAGTCAATGCGAATGGATGGGGATCGAGACTGACGATCCTTGACACCACTGTACGTTGCACAGTCCCCTCGCCTTAATGCAGCACTTTCACGCGTGCCTTCCGTTTGCATCATGACTCCCAGTGGGTCAGGCCAGGCGACAGAGTAGAGAGCAAAAGTGTCCTACTTATGGATGTCCTGTCAAAGATAGGAAAATTAAATGGCATATCCAAGGATCGCATTTGTCACCATACTTCTGGGGGTAAAGGAGATTGTTTACCCGGGGTGACTGACGGACGACTAGAAGCCTTTCCTGCCTTATGCAGAATAATGTCGGAATCTCCTTTTACCATGGTAGTTAAATTTAATCGGGGGGGGGGGGTATTTACACGGCGGGTATAAATTAAGAAACATGCATAAAGCCACATTAAGAGCTATATGCGAGCGGGCTGGATGGCTCATTCCTGAAGGGGACCGTTTCACCCTACTGCTTACATTACGTATTGGAGGTGTATGTGTATTATGTTAAAAATTTAACCCCGGCCCAGCAAGGGGATTTTGTTAGGCGAAATGATCTATTTTCGGGAGGGAAAGGGGCCGAGGATTGGGAAATGGAGATTGTTGTAAATTGAGGGAATAAGAGTACTGTATATATGTGTATAGTTTAGTTTGTAAGGGTGTGTTCGGGTGAATGTTACGGTGTAAATTAGATACCGTCGCCTAATTTCAAATTGTTTTTTTTTTTTCTTTTTTTTTTGTAGCCTGGAAAAGACTAGACCTCCCGAAAGAAAATGGGGAGGAATATTGTGTAAGTGGTCTGAGACCCGACCAGTAGACGAGAATGCTTTGTGAGGTATTCCTACGCCACGGATATATAAATACGGTATTGGTGTTTAGCGGACATACGCCAAAGTGGGATTACGGACTGATTGACACTTTATTATATAGTTAGTTGACCTTTTGACACTGTCATTTGTCACCTGTTTGATTTGTTGATCTACTATGTGCTCATTGTGACATAGTACTCACGGTCCTTTGAAATATATAGCAACTTGTAATTTTGTTAATAGCTACACTTGTTTTTTCTTGTCTCTGTTGAAGAGTTCCGCGAACTCGATTGCTTAGAATACACATGATTATCTGGATTTATGTGTTTGTTTTATTCCCTTGTCTGTGTAGTAGGGTATAATTTATAAATACTTTGTTGTTTATATGTAAATAAAGTTTATGTAATATATGGTTCTGTATTTTATGTCAGCTTGGTGTCTTGGAATCCAGCCAAGATGTAGTGTCCAGTGTGTGTATGTTGTATTGTGTTTAGTGAGTTGTTTTAATGAGTTTACCTGGCTTGCATCTTGTTTCAAACTGCACTTTTCTCTTGACATGACCAATGACAAGACCTTGACCTTTGTATTTTCTTCAACTTCAGGTATTTTATATAGTTTAGTTTAATAATTCTTGTAATAAGAGTTTCCCTAATTTATATATAATTTCGTATCTTTAGTTTTCACGCCATTTTCACCCCTTTTCCCAGTGGACTGTACTTATTGTGGTGGTGTTTGTTTTATTTTAGCTTGTGTACTATAATTCTTCCATACTGGTATAAATAATATAATTAAAGTCATCTTTCCCAGGGTATGCTTAGTTTTCCTATTTCCTCATCTATCTTTTTTTAAATGTTCATATATCTAATAAATGTATTTAGTTTAAACTATGTTACATCTTTCTTGTGTATATTTATATCTATTTTGATTATGTTCCGTCCGCCTTGTTTGCATGTTTGTAATCCCTTTGTATTTATATTTTCAGTGTTTTTCGTTTTTGGTGTTCGTCCTTCCTTCGATTTTTTTGTGTTCGTTTATGTGAATAAACTGTTTAAATCCGTACTGCTTCAGCTCCTTAATACCCTACAAATCCCTGAGATAAAGCTCCGGCTACAAATTGGCGCCCAACGTGTATTGAGGACATTTGCAAGCAGTTTCAGTGTTTTCTCTCCGTGTGTTGTGATTCGTCTGGTGGTTCCAGTTGTGTATTATTTGTGTTTCGACTGTATATATTTAATTTGGATTCTTTAATTGTAAGTTATTTTCATTTTTTGTGTAAATAGTGACCACAGAGTATATAGTATGCGCCTAGAGCATGCATTTGTGGATGAATTGGCGCTTTACAAATATACATTATTATTATTATTATTTTATTATTTTCTTTACTTGGCCAAGTACTTGCTTAGTTATTATTTCTCTTGATGTATATTGTATTATTATAATTTTGAGTGTGTGAACGTGTATGTATATCTGGGGACGCCTAGATTGTAATTAAGTAATAGTATAATTACTTTCAGCTGTAGACTATAGTTACATGTTTATAAAGATGTATAAATAAATAAAAGTGTTCTGTAGTACATAGTATTTGTATTACAAGTTCAAGTACATATTATTACTTTAGATAGACACCATATTTTCCCTATACCAGTACATATATATATTATAAATTTATAAAATAATATCACTATAAATAAATATATATATATATATACAGACACCCCAAAACTGAAATTTGATTTAATTGCGATGGTTATAGTGATATATAGACACCCCTAAACTGAAATTTGATTTAATTTTGATGGTTATGGTGATATTATTTTATAAATTTATATATATATATTTTCAACACTTTCACATTTGGCGAAACAAATTACAAACAAATTCTTGGTATAGCGATGGGTACCAAGGCGGCACCACAATTAAGTAATTTAACAATGGGATTTCTGGAGGAAAAATTATACTCAATTGTGGAAATTGAACATGGCGTGGATTACAGAATATATTTAGAAAATCAGTTGAAACGATTCTTAGACGATGTATTCTGTATTTGGAATGAACAATTTGGCAACATTGCAGATTTGCAACACATAATGAATGATTTAGACCTAAATATAAAATTCACAATTGAAACGAACGATCTGCAAATCGCATTCTTGGGCGTTCTAGTGAAACGAAGGGGAGAACTCCTTATAACGGATATGTATTCTAAAGAAACAGATACAAAAAATTATCTTTCGTATAAATCATGTCATCCACGCCATACCAAAAATAATATACCTTTCTCTTTAGCTAGAAAAATATGCACAATTGTGATAGATGAAGACCTCCGGGTTGTGAGATTAGGTGAGCTAAAACGAAATTTATTGAAACAGTATTACCGCCTCGAGGTAATAGAAGTTGGGATAAAAAAGGCTTTGGCAATTGATATCCAAACACTGAGGGCTACTAAAGCAAAAAACAATTCGGATAATATCATTACCTTTGTCGCTACTCATAACCCCCAACATCCCAACTTCTTTAAAACAATGTACGAGAGCAGGTCACTCCTGGCATCAAACGACAACCTCAAAGCGAAATTTGATAATGTTCAATTCATTAAATCACAAAGACAGCCACCTAATCTGAAACGCCTCCTAACCAGAGCAAAATTCAATTCATCTATCACAAGGACCGGTTTTTATGTATCTAAATGCCTGGATCTTCGATGCAAATGTTGTGACCATATAATACCAAATAACCAATATAAATTTCGTAACATTATGTTTAGCGTCAACGACAATATGAATTGTGACACAAAAAATCTCATATATGTCTTGACGTGTCTTGGCTGTGATTTTTTCTACATAGGTGAGACAAGTACTCATCTACGGGATAGAGTACGCAATCATCGACGGGATTGCAATATTGAAAATGGGCCCTTATTTGAAAATAGACATATCTTTAAATGTGCGCAACATCTACAAATAAAATTTCAAATTTTCCCTTTTTATAAAATGAAAGTCGATGACACCACGAAAAGGAAATTAATGGAAAATCATTTTATTAAAAAATACACTCCTCGACTTAATAGTCAATAAGTAACAATTGGCAATTAGCCTCATTTATTTATTAATTTTCTTTAATCTATCTTATGATAATCTTCCATTCATTGTTCTCGAATTGAACCCATATACTACAGATTAACACACGTGTGTACATGTTTTGTATTAGTTAACGATATGTAACCATGGACAATGGTGGTAACTATAGCTAATTAAAACCACAGTGTTACTATATAAATGTGTATAAATATACTATAATGTCCATCCTTATACAATGACATTATTTATGAATAGTCCCAAGCCGGACGAAAAGTACTTTAAAATGTTATTAACCCAGTGTTGAAATCAGTTTGTGTCGGCATACCTTTTACCTTTTTATCATTTACCGTGAAACAAAGTAGTGCAACTTTGCGGTTGTCCTAATAATTTCGGATATATATATATATATATATATATACACAGACACCCCTAAACTGAAATTTGATTTAATTTTGATGGTTATAGTGATATTATTTTATAAATTCTAGTCATTATTGTCTTATTGGTTGAAATTAGGATTTGGTAGTTTTATAATTGACAAGGCAGTTGACCTTGACCCACTACTTTATTTTTACACACTGCCACTCCACTGTTCACTAACATAATGTGCATGTTTGTCTGTAACTTGTATTTGTCTGTAATTTCAGTTGTTGATAAATTATTTGATCCATTTATTTTTGGGACTTTGTTTTTGTCTTTACACCCTTTGAGTTTTTGACATGTGAGTTGTTTATTTTGGAAGTTTTTTGTGTTAATAGTGATTGATTTTCATTTGGGGTCCATGTGTAGTAATTTGTTGTAAAGATTGGTCTTTGATATTAAGTTGAGTTAATGAAGTTAGTTTGGATTGCAATTTTTTATTATTTCATTGGCTCAATCACAGCAGTTACTTGATCAAACAAGGGAAGTTATGGAGGAAATTAAGATTATTATGTCATCTCTGCCATTGGAACAAAGACAAGAAATATTTCATAATGTACTTGAATATAATCTCCGGTAACATGTATTTGAAGTGATCCAGTGTATACACCCGCTTCATATTCGTTTTATTCTAGGCCAATTTCTCAGCCACAATTTACTCCATCTACAATTACACATTCGGATTCGAATAGATTAACTTCTTCACAGACACAGGTTCTGACAGAAACACCTTTAAGTTCTCATCAGCACCATATGTCTCGCCAACATATATCAACTTCGCAATCTAATCCAGCGTATTCCAGTACATTTCAGACAGCCCCCAACACCTAGATTATCTCCCTTTTCAGGAGATTGTAACAAGGGCGACGTATCGTATAATCAGTGGAGATTAGAAATTTTAGGGTTACGAGGAAGCATCATATTCAACACGGGTTATTATTAATGCTATTCGAAGATCAGCTAGAGGTAACGCTGCTGAGTTCTTAGTTAGAATTAATCCACGAAATATTGATGAATTATGTATTCATTTAGACCCATTGTTTGGTGAAATTGTTTCTTCAGAAGTTTTGTTTAATCAGTTACATTCTTCTTGTCAGCAACCTACAGGGTCTATTTCTGCTTGGGCGTGTAGAATTAAACATATTGTGTTAAAGTTGATTAATGAAAAATTTTGGCATGGTCTTAGCGATAACTCTGTTAAATTAAACACTAGACACATTTTAGATTCGCAAGTTTCTTTTCTGCTTTGATGACGGCTGTGCGTACAGCTGAAGAGGGGCTTAATGTTTGTCCACAATATTTTAAAGATAATGCTTTTTGTTCTGTTCCTTCTTCAAATCCAATCGCGAATGTTTCAAATGATTTTGTTTCGAATTCTCCATCAGGTTTCCAAAATAAAGTTCTTCAACAGATATCCACATTATCTGATCAGATCAATAAAGTTACAACCATGTTAGGCGATATTGAGCAGAAAAAAATTCGTTCACGGCCAAGGTTCTTTCCGAGGCCTCCAATTAATCATTTTTCCATGCCCTCACTTATTCCGCCTTCACAACCACCATTTCACCCAGCCTTTCGTCCTCCACAACATTTATCTACTTTAAATTGTTTCAACAATTCACCAAGATGTTATGCTTGTAATCAGTATGGTCACAGACCCGGAGATTTATGTTGTCCTTTAAACGTAACCGGACTTTCTCGAAGAGGCGAACAGGAAGTGCAGATCAATCCAGTACCTCAGATTCTATAACTGATTTAGTTGGTTCATCGAATATTACTGATGATTTAATAAATGGTATTAGATGTTCTTCTTTCTTGAATACAGGGTCCATGGTATCATCACTTTCAGAAGATTATCATAGTAAATATTTATCAGATTTTCAAATTTTTCCATTAGATGATTTATTGGATGTTCGTGGAGCGGGTGGTATTTCTGTTTCGTATATATTTCCGTCCCAGTTTGTATTCCTGACTCTTCTGAAGAACTTCAAGCATTGATTTTAATTGTTCTTTTAATTCACGGGTTCCTTAATTAATTGGTACAAACATTTTATCTAGATTTCAAGACATTGTGACTAATTCTGATGTTTGGATTTCAACATTTTCTTGCTTGAGGAAAAGAGAAGAAGATAGCAATTGTGTCAAATTGTTGAAAAGTGGTTCACGTTCTAAAAAATAATCCTGCAAATTCTTCAGTTTATGTTGCTGGTTCTTGTAATTTACAAAATCGTCTTCCTGAAAAGCAGTTTTTAGCTATTGATTAGTGTCAGTTGCCTGGTTCTTTACATGGTGTACCTGGAATTATAAATCATTCTAATAAGATTCACATCAACATAAAAAATTAGACCTATTACTATACCTGGAAATACAGTTTTATGTCAAATTCAGCAAGTCGATATTGTCAATAATTCACCTACTTCTTCTTCAGGAAATATTTCGTCAAATCCCTTGCATGAAATTATTTAATTTTAATTCAATTCATTCCGAATGTTCATCTGAACAGATTCAACAACTCAAAGATTTACTTCTAGAATGTAAAGATATTTTTAGTATGTCTGATACTGATTTAGGAAAGACAGACATTGTTCAACATTCAATAAACCTTACAGATGAGACTCCATTTAAACAAAGACAGACGCATTCCGCCATCAATGTTCGAGGAAGTTAAAAACCATTTAAATGACATGCTCCAAGCTAAAGTAATCCGTCTTTCCATGAGCCCCTTTTCTTCACCTGTTGTTTTAGTTAGGAAAAAAGATGGATCACTTCGTTTTTGTGTTGATTACAAGAAATTAAATTCTAAAACTATTCGCGATTCATCTGCTTTGCCTCGTATTGAAAAAACTTTTGACACGTTAAACGGGTCTAAATATTTTTCATCATTAGACCTTTAAAGTGGATATTGGCAAATTGAGATGAAAGAAGAAGATAAGGAGAAGACAGCTTTCACTACAGGAAATTTGGGGTTTGGGGAATATAATTGTATGCCGTTTGGTTTGACCAACTCACCTAGTACATTCCAGCGTTGTTTCGAGCGTTGTTTGGCAAATATACATCTTTTTCATTGTTTAATATATATTGACGACATTGTAATTTTTTCAAAAACTTTCGAGGAACATATTTATCGTTTAAAATCTGTAGTTTCTTAGGATTTTGTCGCCGTTTTGTGAAAAATTATTCAGTTATAGCCAAGCCTTTGACGGATCTTTAAAAGGAGAATCTAGTTGTAAGAAGAAGAAATCCAAGTTTTCAAATTCATTTTATTGGGGCCAGGAGCAGCAGTCAGCTTTAAATAATTTAATTTTGTCTAACGTCATCTCCAGCTTTGGCATATGCTGATTTTTCTTTACCGTTTCAATTGGAAACCGATGCTAACACCCATGATCTTGGAGTTATTTTGTATAAGGTTCAGGATGGAATTCGCAGAGTTATTGCTTACGCTAGCCGCAGTCTCTCTAGAAGAGGCGTTAAAGTGGCCAATTACAAGGAAATTTCATGATTATTTATATGGAAATAAATTTACAGTTAAAACAGATAATAATCCACATATGTACTTTCAACAGCTATATTAGATGCTACAGGACACAGATGGCTTGCTGATATTTCTGCACATGATTTTTCAATTTAATATGTATCTGGGTCGAAGAATATTCCTGCTGATGCTCTTTCAAGGCTTCCACTTAATATGGACAATTCTGTTGTTTCTGCAATAACAAATTTTCATCAGGTTAATATGGGTAAAATTGAGACTATTTCTTTAAATCAGGATGTTATTGATTGTTTGTCATGTCCAATTCTGGATGTTCCTTTGTAATCAACAAATTTATTGGATAATTCTTTCATCAAAAGGCTCAGAATGATTCTTTAGGAATTAAAAAATATTATTCATTTTGTAAAATGCGGATGTAAACCCTTAGATATTTTTTTTTACATTATATTGACAGAGAATCTGCTCAAATCTTTCGTCATTGGGATAATTTAGTTTTAAAAGATGGAAAATGTAAAAACTTCAACTCACCAGATTCTTCTGAGACTATTCTTCAAATCATTTTACCGACTTCACTTCATTCAAAGATTTTAATGTTATTACGTGGGACATATGGGTCGAGACCGTACGTTAGATTTAGTAAAATCAAGATTCTGTTGGCCGTCTATGACGAAGTATGTAGAAAATTATGTTCGTACTTGTGATCGTTGCATTCATAGGAAAAGCCCTCATTTAAATATTAGAGCACCCCTGGTAAATATTTCTACTTCTGAGCCTCTTCAACTTGTATGTACAGATTTTCTTTCACTCGAACCATCCAAAGGTAATATTGAAAATATTCTTATAATTACTGATCATTTCACCAAATTAGCTGTTGCCATACCTACTAGAAATCAAACTGCTAAAACTACTCCTCTATGGAATTCCTTCGCAACTACATTCTGATCAAGGTCGCAATTTCGAAAGTAATATAATCAAATAAATTTGTTCAATTCTGGGTATTCAGAAGTGACGCACCACTCCATATCATCCCATGGGAAATGGTCTATGTGAGCGCTTTAATCGCATGCTTTTAATATGCTCGGTACATTATCAGAAGAAGAATTGGAAAGATTATGTACAATATTTAGTTTTTATGCATAATTCTACTAAACATGATTCAACTTCATTTTCACCATTTTTCGTGATGTTTGGTAGAACTCCAGGGTACCAGCAGATATAATTCTCGGCAATGCGAATTCTTATTCTCAAGTTGCTAAAGATCTACAACATAAATTAAATCCAGTCAAATCACTTGCAATCGATAATGTCAATAAGGCACAAGTTCAGCAAAAATTAAATTATGAATCAAAGGTACACGGTGCAGTTTTAAATGTCGGAGATATTGTCTCAATCACGAAACCAGAAATATTTTTGAAGAAATTTCTCTGGTGAATTGGGGTAGCCATTTTCCCGGAAAATGATATGTAATTCCTACGCGCGAAAGTTCTCGTTTATTTGCGTCGTGCGCCCCTGATTTTACGTGCCTGGATGACCGAAGCACTTAAAAATATACCCACGCGTAGAAAAATAGATCTTTAAAAAAACTTGAATTTGTTCGTTTAGGATCCATTTTTTTATGTCAGCGAGTTGACTTTGACTCAGGGATCATTTTACAACACACGAATTTACGATCCAACCTCTAGTTTTCGAGCAATCGACCCAAAAAGATTGACCAATCAGAGGTCAGAATGGACGGTCTAATGTGCCAGAGGCCTTCGGCTCCCTCTGGGAACGAGATTGATATTGTCTTAGTTAGAAATGTTAAAATTAGAGGTAAAAATAAATTAGCAGATAAATGGGAGAAAGACTACTAGGGTAGTGTATAATTTATAAATGCTTTGTTGTTAATATGTAAATAAAGTTTATGTAATATATGGTGCTGTATTTTATGTCAGCTTGATGTCTTGGAATCCAGCCAAGATGTAGTGTCCAGTGTGTGTGTGTTGTATTGTTGTGACGGAAAGGATTAAATTATGTGACGTCATTTGACCGTATACACTGCCTCCCTCGGTGATTCGAGTTCCCTTACGGTAGACATATATTTTATGTTCTAAATGAATATAATTTTTAGTTTTACATTCTCCTTTTTATTAGTATAAATATTATTTGTATAGGCTGCTTAGGGTTGGCTGGCCGCGTTATATTTGTTACCATATGTTTATAATGGAAGTATATGGGTTGATTTTATTATGTAATCGGCCCATATTTATTGTATAACTTACTAAAGTTTTTACATGATTTTTGTATAGATATTTAAGTATTTGTGATTGTGCCTATCGCTACTTTTAGTGTGCCGATATTTATAAGTAATTTTTGTTAACTGTTTCAAATCGTTCGGCATATATTTACATTTTATTAATACCAAATTTTATATATTGTATTAGTAATTAGTTATATGTGTAGTTTTAGGTGAGGCGCGGGTTCGTTTATTTTTTGATCTTTGGTTTGATGTTGCATTGTACCATTAAGATTAATAATGGCCATTTTGCATAATAGAATTTAACGTACCCGTAGTCAGTGAACTGTTTCGCCCCATGTTCTATGGGTTTAAAAGTGAACTTTTCCTTCCCACCCCCATGTTCTATAGGGTTATAACTTGTTTCCGCTGTGAGTTTAAGGGGTTTTTTATAATACGATTTGATTGTGAAGATTTGTTATTTAAGTATTTACGGAAGGTGATTTTTAGATATTTTTGTTTCTAATATTGTTAGAGACATCTACAAAACGTCCCTATTTTACACCTATTACCCAAACCGCTGTAAACATCCCCAACCGTGTATTACGTAATAAATATTGTTTTGTTTGATGGTGTTTTGTGAAACTTCTTGGTGTGCGGGTAACGTTGTGTTTAGTGAGTTATTTTAATGAGTTTACCTGACTTGCACCTTGTTTCAAACTGCACTTTTCTCTTGACATGACCAATGACAAGACCTTTGTGTTTTCTTCAACTTCAGGTATTTAGTATGGGTGTGTTCTAAGTAGTTTAGTTTAATAATTCTTGTATTAAGAGTTTCCCTCCTTTATAGTGGTCTGTACTTATGGTGGTGTTTGTTTTACTTTAGCTTGTGTACTATAATTTGAGTTCGTCTCGATGCTGATAGTTTGTCAACGAGTAATACTATGCTTTTTGAGCCCTTTGAAAATTTTGAGGAAAAATCTGGTTTGTTAGTTGGTCGTAGTGTGTCTACTAAGGAAAATCCAAGTGTTTTGATTATGAATCCTGGCTATATTAGCAAAAGTGTTTATAGTTCACAACAAGTTGGTGTTGCTACAGATTTTAAAGACATTGGCAATGATATTGACACTGATAAATCTGTTCAAAATGTTAACACTGATGATAATATTTGGAACATTGGTCCGATAGGTGATGAAACCAAAACTAAACAGATACAAATCAGATGTGTTTTCAGGTTTAGGCTGTGCTAAAAACTTTGAATATAATCTTTCCTTGAAAACCAATGCTGATTTATCCAAAGTCAAGTCTCGTAGACTTCGCTTTAATCCTAGACTGAATGATGAGATGGAATCTCAAGTTAAGACAATGTTAGATGCTGATGTTATTAAACTTAGTGATACTGATGTATTGCTTCCTGTTGTTTTAGCCAAGAAGCATGATGGCAGTATGCGCTTTTGTCTTGATTTGAGATCATTGAATAAACAGTTAGAGGATGAAACATATCCTTTAATGACAACACAAGAAGCTATGATGCAACTGAAAAACTCTAAGTACTTTAGTGTTAATGACATGTGTTCTGCATTTAATCAAATACCTTTGTCTAAAGATAGTCGACACTTAACTGGTTTTCAAACCACATCTGGTGTTTATCAATTTACAGGATTATGTTTTGGTCTAAAGGTCGCGCCTCTTGCATTTCAAAAGATTATGCATCTTGTGATTGGTGATTTAGGCTTTACAAATATTATTATGTATCTTGATGATTGTTTAATTCATACAGCTTCGGTAGATGAACATTTTGAAACCTTATAAAATGTTATTAATTGTTTAGACATGCTGGTCTAACGCTTAAGCCTAACAAATGTCATTTCTTTATGAATACTGTAAATTATTTAGGATTTATATTTTCTGAAAAGGGTATTCAACCTGGTGATAAAGGTTTAATAGCTGTACGTGATTATCCTGTTCCATGTACACGGAAAGAGATTCGTTCTTTTCTTGGTTTATGTGGTTATTTTATGTGTTTTATTCCTAATTATGCTGATATTGCTTTACCATTAAGTAATTCAATTTTGCATCAAACGTATAAGTGGACAAATGCAACTGAAAACTCTTTTCAAACTCTGAAAAAAAATGTTTAGTCACTGAGCCTGTTCTCGCTCATCCAGACTTTAGTGATACCGCTAATATTCTTCTAGTTTAAACTGATGCAAGTGAAACTGATGCAAGTTTAAACTGATGCAAGTGAAACTGATTTGGCTGGTGTACTTCTCCAAGCTGATAGTGATGGTCTAGAACATCCAATTTCGTATGCGTCAAAGAAATTAACAATAACTGAACGTAATTATTCAACTATTCATAGAGAAGCCTTAGCTTTAATATGGGCAGTGAAAAAATTTCGTGATTATTTTTATGGTCGTAGATTTTTGTTGCGTACTGACCATAAACCGTTAACTTTTAATATGACGTCTACGAAGCCTAAGTGTGCATTAGAACTCTCAGAATGTCAGTTTGATATTGAACATGTAAAGGGTATTGAAAATACAGTTAGTGATGCTTTAAGCATAGCTCCAATTGATGATTTTGAAATTAACTTGCCGATTTTAGCAATAACGCGTGGTATGATTAATAAGCAAGATATTATTGAACGTGCTCATTTCTTATGACATTTCGATGCTCAACGTACTTTAGAATTAGCTAAACTTGTTAACGATAAAATTACTTAAACAGAAATACAGTCTTTTGTTCAGAAGTGTAAAACTTGTGTTGCTGGACCTCATGCAGTTCCAAGGAGCCCATTTGGTATTACTGCGACTATTCCATGGGAAATTGTTCATTGTGATTTTGTGGGTCCGCTCCCTATATCACGTTCTGGTTTTGATTACATACTTACTTTCATGGATGATTTAACAAGATTGGTAATAGCGTGGCCTTTATGAGTAGCTACAACTGTGCTGGATAGACTTTTCTCGATTTTTGGACCTCCTCGCATTCTTCAGTGATAATGGTTCTGTATTTACATCCAAAGATTTTCAAGCGTATGGTGAGAAATGGAACATAAAACTAAGTTATACGCCTATTGTTCGTCCTCAGGCAAATCCGGTAGAACGCTCTCATCATACTTTGAAAGCGTCTTTGCAAAAAAAAAACTGCTTCTACTGAGAAAAATTGGGACATTGTGTTACCAGAAATTGTGTTCGCTCATAATTCTGTTTCGAATAAAATTACTCAAATTTCACCATATTATGCTATGTTTGGTAGGCATAGTTCTATTACTCAGATATTATCTGATGATCAAGTTTGTCTTCAAGTAGAAAATGGTATGCGCGAAATTTGGATATTTTGCGCTGATCGACAAAAACTGGCCAAGGAAAGCTGCCAGAAAGAAACTGAAAATCGTCCGTCTCGTTCTTTTGAAATTGGTCAAAGGTTGGTGTTAAAATTCTTAATGGACCTAAATTCAAAAAAGAATATTCTTAGTTAGGTTTTATTGTTCAAAAAATCTATGGTGATTTTTAGTGTTACTAATATGGATCGTATTCATAGAAAAACTATTATTGTTAGTAAGGACCCAGTAGTTCCTGATAATTCTGTTTAGATATTTGCTTTCAATTTTCATACAATGTTTATACAATAATTTTGTAAACCGGTATACAGTTCGTATATTTGCATTTTATGTAATATTTTCCATTTATTATTGTAGCCATTAACTTCTGAAGGGGGAGGAAATGTGGATATTGCTTTATACAGTTATGTATAAGAACTTTACGGTAACTAGGTGTTAAGCTGCACGTGCGACGTTGCACTGTGTGACAGCTATGGCGGACTAGATCAGTGGGGACAGCGTTCGTCGTCTGTCGGCCTTATTGTCATATCATGTGTATGATAACTGGTAATCTGTTTGTCAGATGTTTCTTATTATCATAATATACTTTTTCAATTCATGACCATGTTGTTGGTATTGTTTGGTCGGCTAAAACCCTACAATCGGTTGTAGCCAGACTGTGATTGGGAGACTATGGCAGCGTTTCCAGGCAACCAATTCAATTCAGAATCTCCCACGGTCTGGCAGGCCAAGATCAACGTCGCATTTGAGCATGCATGGGATGAGTTGGACAGACGTGTGAGAGACAATCATAGGCAACCTGATAATCTTCAAAAATTGGTGCAAATCCTTCACGCAGAGTGACAGGCCATTCTCCTGATCTGTTTTCGACGTCTGATCGACAGCATGCCTCGTTGTTGTGTCGACTGCTTACGAGCATGTGGTGGTTTCACTCGTTATTAACAAAGTTATCGAATTTGAGACAGTTAATATGTTAATAAGTCACGTGATATCTACATTTGCATACCCCGTAGATGATGCTCTGCGTAAGATGATATATTCAAGGCGTAAACGACAAGTGGCAGAGCGCAAGTGTAATGAGGGAAATGTATATTGCACACACGTCAAAAAAAGCATTTTCCAATTAAACATTTGTCATTTGACACGTTGCATTTAACGTTTTACATTTAACTTTGGCCTTAGAGATATTTTGACATTATCATTACCGGTATTAAGACTTTGTACATATTACACGTAATCAATGAAAAAGACATTTTAGCAGAGCGTTTAATATTGGCAGCAATGCTCTTCCATGTTATCAAGTTCGCTCAAACTCTGTCTACATGTACACCGATATGAAGTGCTGTGTTCGGGCTAATAACCACCTGTCAAGAGACTTCACACTAGATACAGATATTAGACAAGGTGGCGTTCTCTCAACCAGGCTGTATTTCCTGTTCATCAAAGATATTCTGGATGAACTATCAAACATTAGTTTTGGCGCATCACTCCTGGGTGTCATGGTATATTGCCCCTCACAGGCTGTTGACGTTTCCAGTGTTAGCTCATCACCCATTGGCTTTCAGAGATTATTACAAATATGCGAAACCTATGTTCAGATATGTGTATAAGTCTCCTCGGATGGGGATCTCGGGAATTTTGTATTGAAGAACGAAAACTGTTCTTCTTTGGTCCCATTTTGAACATGAACCCTAAATACCTTCCTAGATCCATACTCATAACAAGACCTTTGGAATATTTAGATTGTACAAAACATCAGAAAAACCTTTATTCCAGACGTATGTAGAATTATTAATAAATAAGGTCTTGATCAATATGTCCATGTTCCCCAAAATCGTGTCTTTCTTGGATATTGTGCCTGGAAACGTATTGTGGAACAGGCTGTTACAGCAAAAGAGTGTAACGATTGGAAGTTACGGATGTCTCTACACAATGATTTTCGTCTCTTTTTCCAAATAATTACAGAGTTGTCGCCACACCCCGTATTTTCAGTGTGGATGCGTGATTCCTCATTAAAAGTTGATTGCAGAATATTTGTGAGAGCATGTACCTCAATCCGGCAAAATGATGACATTTTGGTTACAGAACTATGTAAAAAGTGTGGTAGATTCTTTAGCTTTAGACCGACCAGAACACGTAATTTTAGAATGCGATTTATTCAATGAAAGGGGACTAGTCTCATAATAGGGTTTGGTGCAGATCGCAAAACCTCTTTAGGGCTCACGTGCTATCACTGTCAGTAGAACAAATATTTGTGACTATCAAAGAGCTGCAATAATGTTTGTATATTTTGCTTTACGTCACTGTGATCTTTAAGTCCTTACTTCAATTTCGATTTAGTTTTTTTTTATTTCTTCTTCAAGTAAAGGTTACAACATGACAACAATAAATTAAAGTACATGTACTAAGAACTATGAGCTGCATTGTATGACAGGGAAAGTGGCAACAATAAATATAGTTGTGTTTATGAAATAAGGTAGGTATGATGTCATGAAGAGACCTTTACTTAGGATAGCCCATAAAGTTCGACGTAAATAACATCCATTGCTTATTTCCATTGGGGGTTATGAGACAAAATTTAACAACTAAGCCATCACAGCGCAATGTATCACAAATAATTAAAAACAGTGAAGTCTACATGTTATACGTCAACCAATTTTACTAATAGTAGACAATCAAGCATGTAGGCCCATCACAGATTAATTTTGGGTTAACAATAAATACTTCTTGGTTGCAGCTTTAAAGCTGTATAGTGCTTCTAAAGACTTAATATCATTCGGTAAATCGTTCCAGATACTTATGGCAGTGAAGTAAAATGATGTGAACTGATCTCTACCCACGCATTTTGGAACAGAAAAATGAATAGCCTAAAAAAAATTTGCTGTATTGATGAGTATCTCGAACCCTATTTGAATTTTGATTTAAGGTATGACGGACAATTATTATGAAAATCTTATACGGTTTAGTTTTAACTGTTGAACTCGCTTTTCGACATTTAGTACTTTGAAATCTGAATATGAAACATTATCTCAACGTACAAGCCCATGTATAAATCTAAGAACCTTATTTTGAACAACTTGTAGTTTATTTTTAAGTGATTGATTCATACCAGAATACCAGGCTGAGCAGGCATAATCAAAGTGGCACTGAATAAGTGTAGAACAAAGTAAATTTGTGTTGGTTTTATTTTTCTTAGGAATTTATTGTAGCGAAACAGAATTTTAATCTCGAGTTTGCTTTCTTAACAATATTGTGAATAATGTCCTCACCAGACAAGTATTTGTCAAAATATACACCCAAATAGTTTCAGCTATCCATTGTCCTTACGGTATGGTTATTGCAGTTTATTATTGTGAACTGTTTAATATGTCTTAATTTACGTTTAGGCCCAAAGATAATACATTTGGTTTTAAAGAGGTGGAGTAACAGTTTATTATCGACGAGCCATTCTGGGCAGGTATCAAGAGCACAGCTAAGTGTTTGTGACACGAATTTTGGTCGTAAATAATATTATACTGTCATCGACGTATAAGATAAGTGTACATTCAGGGGTGTTACAATCATGCCTTGATAGACCATATAAAGTAACCTGTTTTCTATGATTCACATTCATACATACAATTTTGTGGTCTGCGCCCAGTTTTTTTATTCGATGCTGTTTCTTGGTAAATTTTAATTGGCAGTCTGAGGCCAGAACTCAAGGGAGATGATTCCCAGAACCGGGATTGACGTTTTTGTTTCGGTTTGGACTTAGTTTGAAGAGTGTAACTGTTCCTGGTTCCAAATAAAAAAGAAACTGAAAAAGATTTGTGTTGTCCTTACCCCCAACAACGCAATATGGTGGAGTTTGCAAACTGACAACTCTGTTTCCAAGCGTGACAATTGTATTTGTTTGTTCCAGACACTTTGGATTTTCAACACAACAAACAACGACGTGTTTTTGTTTGAATGACAGCTTGTGTTATTAGTATTAGTTGCTGCGTGTTTGTGACCAGTTATATATTATGGCCTATCATCATACAAATCAGCCTCACAGTAGTACGCCAATGTGCGGTCCCGGTGCCACAGGTAACCTCATTGACTTTGAGGACGAACAGGAAACAATTACATATAATTTGCATGTTAGCGAATCGACGAGGTGTGATGATTATACTCATAATAAATACATTAATACTCAAGGCCAGAATAGTTCCAGTATTTCAAGTAGTATGCCTGATAGTGACCCGCCTCCTCGTTATTTTCCACGCCATTTTTATATTGGACCCAAATTTAGTGGTACAACTACCAGGACTGTAGACTCTTTTCTAGCCGAATTTGATTCATATATTTCCCTTGATGATTATATTGATACAGTGGCTAAAAGAAAGTCTTCTTTTCACTTACATTTAGAAGGGCCAGCTAAAATATGGTTTGAACAATTTGCTAAAGCCGTGGGAAAATTTCGTCCGACTTTTTCGTGATCGTTTTAAGTCTGACCTGAATAACCCTGCTCTGATGACCCAATTTGACCATTACATGTTACAACCACAAATGCCAATGGAAACTTATCATGCAGTCTTATTACAGATGGGACAACAATTAGGAAAATCTGAACAAAGTATAATGGTAAAGTTCATAGCTGGTTTGCCACAACAACTTGCATTTTTTGTACGTGCTGGCCAACCCCAGAATCTAAGGGTTGCCTTACAGTCAGCAAAGCTTGGCGAAGCTTATGGCTATCGGCATACACAAGTCGTCTCTCGAGACCATTCTCAAAATACTGAATTAGCTAAGGTTTATGAAGCTATTTCTCACCTTACTTCTCAAGTTCAACAACTACAATTACAGAATCGTCCTAGATATTCACCATCAAGATTTCAGCCTCGCTATTCCAGCCAATCAACTTACAGAAACCGATATTCATCACAACATTCCAGATATTATCAACCAGCGTATCCACGATATACGAACACTCCTGTTTCGAAGATAATGTATCCGCCATCACCTAGAGTTCCTACAGCTCCTACTTTTTCCGGATCGACCACCGAACCATTTACAGGGTCCGTTTGAAAATGTGTCACGTGAGCCTGAAACCTTTTTCTCACCTGCACAGCAACCTAATATTCGTCAAAACATATCGCAGCCGAATGTTCCACGGGAAAACTACAATGTCCCAAGGCAAGGAGAGTGTGTTCCCTTGGGAAATTAGACGGTATTGAAGTAAATCATGCTCACATTCAGAAATGTAGTCAATTTTTATACTTACCTATTCAATTTTCTACAATGTGTGTATCAGCTTTAATTGATAGTGGTAGCTCAGTTAACATTATGGCTTATAATTTGTCTTTGCCTAATAATATCAAAACTTCTTTACGCTCTCTGGATAATGAGAAAATTAAATTAGCTAACGGCCAAAATGTTAGTATTCTGGGTACTACCACTATTCAATTTTCTTCAAGGGATGATCATTTATATTGTGCTGAATTTTATGTGTTGAAGGATAGTTCCCAGCCTGTTATTTTGGGCACTGAATTTCTTTGTAATAATGGTGTGGTTTTAGATTTCCAAAATCATAGTTTATGTTTTTTCTAGTTATAAGATAAAATGTATGAAAACGGTAGATAATAAGCCAAATTCAGAAATTTTAATATGGTGTAAAGTTTCAGATAATTTAACTTACGGAATCCAGGGAATTTGTATTCCAGTTGATAGTATATATCGTAAGAACCTTTTAGTATCAAAGAGTCGGTGTGTTGTATCTACAAATCAAACTGTTCCATTTCGTGTTTTAAACTTAACTAATAATATTTGTAGTGAACTGGATCTCCGGATAGAGCAGATTACTGTGGTAGAGTGGGCCTGGCTCTATCCGTTTGTTCTGTTGAGGGTTCACTACTGTAGAGGTGTGGGAGTAGCCAACCAAGCAGCTGGCTCAGAAAGACTAACACCAGATTAATCAGCAACTCTCTTTATTATTCCCCTAATACAAAAATAGCTCATTTCCAACCAACACTCGTCAGCACTAAACTCTCCTATTCGGGCTCTGTAAACGCTCCTAGAAGGGCTCTCTGTATCGCTCCCTATAAGTCGGGGTCAGACTATAACGCTCCTTGCCGGGCTATCTCTATATCGCTCCCTATAAGTCGGGGTCAGACTATAACGCTCCTTGTTAGGCTCTCTGTATCGCTCCCTATAAGTCGGGGTCAGACTATAACGCTCCTTGTTGGGCTATCTCCATAGCTCCTAACCGGGCTCTATTAATCGCTCCCTATACGTCGGGGTCAGACTCTGTTTTACCACTTCTATGGCTCGACTCAGACTACGACTTCAACTCCGACTACATTCAGACTACGACTAGATTCCGACTTCATTCCGACTACGTCTTCAACTCAGACTACTATGCTACGAGGCAAGACATGTCGTATATACCCTAAAATCACGTGACGTAACCACGTGGTACAAGCCACACCTACTGTTGCTGTCAATCCTAAGCACGTGCAACCAATAGATAGCGGGCTAATGACAGTGCGTGTAAGGACGGAGTTACGAAAATGAATTAACAATATACATAAGCATTAAAATGGAGGCGACACAATAACGAAGCTAAAGTTCTTAAAAATGTACAATCAAATTAGACAATTACTAAATACTAACTGTGAGAGGGAAACGGCCTTCGTCGCCCAGTGACCAATAAACAATGACTGAAACCTGCGCGATGAGTTCGTCTAAACGGTGTGACAAAGTGATCTCTACATCATATTGAAATATAAATATACAGATAGAACTTTCTGACCTCTGCTGATTTTTGATATTAATGATATTGACGTGTTCAACTCCACACAACTTCTTCAAGGCACGGACCTAATAAAACATCTAATGTGTTCCATATGTTATTTACGGACTACACACGAATGGCCTCTGCTCGTTTTAACAAAAGGCACGATCTCATTAAATATGCAGTGCAGTTACAGATACTATAATCTCATAAATAAACAATGCCAAATATGTACATCGCTTGTGTATCACTTTTCTTAATTAATTGTATGCTTTATAAGCCAGGGTTTACTGTTAGTTTCAGAAGACTTGGAATGGCGCTCCTCCCGGAGTATGCCTATTTCATGCTCTCAATAAAGGTCTATCAACTATGCTGATATTCTGTTATCTGTATATAGTGTTACAGATATCAGATTTGGATGCCGTGACCGTCCTGGGTCATATCAGATTTGGCGCCGTGAATCAGTGAACCAGACAGAACGGGATCCAGTCCCATGAAGGCGCTGGCAATCTTGTTAGACAGAATTCTCCAGTTAATCTGCCAGTTGAAAAGATTTTGGTTTCATTGGTAATCAACCGGGATTGTTAATTACAATTAGTCAAGATATCAGATTTGGTTGCTGTGACCGTCCTGGGTGGTATCAGATTTGGATGCCGTGACTATATGACCCTGGGAGTGAATCGCCATACCAGCGGGAAGTCTTACCAGTGACCATGGGCCAATAATTACAGCCATAGCCATCAGTCATGGAATCACTGACGTCCGGGTTCGATCCCGGGAGGAAACCCTTGGAAGAAGAAGTTTCCAGTCGTTTTTAAGGTAGGTGCATATTTCCTTGTAACTGACAATGGAACGCCAAAAATGACCAAGGGATAATTTTAAAATTGTTTAAAGATTAGGGATTTGATCAATATAAAGTTTTCGAAAAAAATGGCAAACTAGTAAATAATTAAGTTAAGTAAATAAGAGTTAGGTTTACATATGGGTAAAAAATTTCTATAAACGTCGGAATAGATCAGAATTCTAAAATTGAAACGGTATAACGACGCAAAAAGAAATACAATGCAGCCTCCGTTTTATAAGGTTATAGATCGTAATAATGTAATGTAGTGTTATGTCCAAATAATGTATATATATGTGTTTAACCAGGTTTGGTTAACGTGTGGATCTGTGTAAAATCCGTTTTTTAAGTTTAGGGTAAAGGAAAATGCCCAAGAAAAATTAAAACTTAATGGCCCTTTGTGTGGGTTGGTATTAGGTTTTAAAAAATGTTTTAAATTGAAACAGGGTGCATTGCAATATATAGCGAGTAGCTTATGCAATATAACTGTTTCTGGATTATTCATGTCGTTTTGTTAAAGAAATATAAAGGAGAATAAGTTTAAAGAATGTGTTCACCACCCCCCCCCCCCCCCAAAAAAAAAAAAAAGAAAAAAAGTATAACGTGGTAAAATGGATAATTTAAAGTTTAATTTGAAAGTGCGATTAGCTGTCGAATAAATTTTGAATTCCCTGTTATGTCATGAGTAATGTTACGTAAAACCATACTAATGTATTGTACACGTCAAAAACTTATATTTGTAATTTTTTATTTTTCGTTACATGTAGTAAACGTCAGGAATATAATAACTTATGGGTTGTAATTATTTTATTTTCACAACCAGGAGTATAATACAACCAGGTCTTGTAATAAATACTGATCCCTTGTTTCAAGATGCTGTTTTTCGTTTTAATTCAGAACGAAATGTTAATAGAGAGTATCTATATGGAAATCTCACACAGCCGAATGTTTCTGTCTTATCTGTTCTCCGCGTGTAAGATAGCACCCTTGGCTACAAGCTTGTGATATATACACGAAGCTCTATATAGCACCAATGTTAAGAAGGGTTATAATCTTAACATGTCACTGTCAATTAGTAAAGCAGACTACTAACGAATTTCAATGTTATTAATGACTTCAGGTGATAAGTACTAATTATTACTGCTTATTTTTACTTAGGGGAATATTAGGTTCTATTGTTAATAGTTTATTCAATTAAAAGTAAATAGAATTAAGGATTATTAATACAGGTTATTCCCAATGAAGTAAATACAATATTAATTTTGAATAAACTGAAGTGTAAGAATATGATTAAGTATTATCACATCCAATTAAAATCAATGTTATAAATTAAGGGTAATGTAAATTGGTCTAATTTAGCAAGTACGTTGATCTTTTATGGGATTTAGTGTACCTTATCTTAACGTACCGCAACGTTGAACCAGACCAGGGCATTCCAGTATGTCAAAAGCTATGACCCCAAGCCCAGTTTGCAGAAGTGCCTACGTTCATCAAATTAGCTGTGCAAGAAAAAAAAGAACAATTCTAACATGACCTGAACTTATACAGGGGTGGAAACAGTGAAATTATTGACATTGAAAAGGTGTTTTTTGTTGATTTTTTTTTTCGGTTGGAACGTATAACCGAGTATTTATGTTGAACTTATATTATTGTAGCGAGTATTTATATTGAACTTGTATTATTGTAGCATATTTTATCAATGTAATTGTTTTTTTTGGGGGGGGGGGGAATTAGGACTTGAATTTGTGATGTCCATATAAAGGTTTTTTCAAGTGTTGATATTGTATTGTATTTAATGTATGTTAGATAACGATAATTAAGGGGATGGTGTCGGCTGAGACCGAGGACGAGAATACGCTCCATGGAACAGATGTTTCCACACCAGCACCAAGAAATAAACAAGTGTCATTCACTTTGTCATAATTAATCAAGAGGAATGCTAGAATTTAATGGTATAATGGTATCGTCCTACAAAAGTCAAGGACCTAGTGTTCCGAAAATATCATATAGCTATATAATCGTGTGTGTTTCCATTACTATTATTATATCGTGTGTGCTCTTCTTAATTCGTGTGTGATTTAACTTAATTGTGTGTACCTTCAATTGATAGAGATGAAGACAGTGTCCCACCTGTGAGAATGGTATTAGTTATTTATTTTTAATAAATAACTTAAATGGGTGGGGATGGAATGTGACAAAGTGATCTCTACATCATATTGAAATATAAATATACAGATAGAACTTTCTGACCTCTGCTGATTTTTGATATTAATGATATTGACGTGTTCAACTCCACACAACTTCTTCAAGGCACGGACCTAATAAAACATCTAATGTGTTCCATATGTTATTTACGGACTACACACGAATGGCCTCTGCTCGTTTTAACAAAAGGCACGATCTCATTAAATATGCAGTGCAGTTACAGATACTATAATCTCATAAATAAACAATGCCAAATATGTACATCGCTTGTGTATCACTTTTCTTAATTAATTGTATGCTTTATAAGCCAGAGTTTACTGTTAGTTTCAGAAGACTTGGAATGGCGCTCCTCCCGGAGTATGCCTATTTCATGCTCTCAATAAAGGTCTATCAACTATGCTGATATTCTGTTATCTGTATATAGTGTTACAACGGAGGACGCGGATCGGGCTATGAATATGCGTATCAGATCACCACATATTGTTTCTTTTATTAAGGACACAAATGTTGCCAACTTTCATATTTTAGATGATCAGTATCATATTGATTTTATGGATAATGCAGATGATAAATGTCACACCTCAGTGCCAGATGTCAATCATGTGGAGCCATGTATTGACGTACCCAAAACTTTTCTTGACAATTTTGATTTTTCTAAAACTCATGTTAAAGATAATGATTTAGCTGTGTTACAGGCTTGCTTATTTAATAATAAGGATGTGTTTTTAACAGACGACAATCCCGACTTAGGCCTGACTTCATTAGTATCTCACCAGATTCATCTAAAGCCTGCATTTCAGCCTAAACAACAGCGACCTTATCGTCTTCCCCCCGACAAACGTACTGTTTTACGTCACCAACTGGATGAACTACTAAAGCAAGGTGTAATTTGTGCGGTTAGTCCTGACGACGTGCTTCCCATAACGAGTCCTATTGTGTTAGTTACAAAGAAAACAAAAACTAGGCAAAATCAAGTTCCAGGTAGTAGGGAAGAAAGTCTGGCTCATTATCGGTTTTGTTGTGATTTTAGATACCTTAATTCACAAACTCAGGATTTTAATCATAACATCCCTGATCTTCAGGAGTTAACAGAATCGTTTTCCACACGGAAGCCGAACTTTATAACTTCTATTGATCTGAGCCATGGGTTTTTTGGACCCCAACTCTTCGAAATATACAGCTTTCTCAACATGCTACGGTACCTATAAGTTTTTACGCCTACCTATGGGGTTGAAAACATCACCGAACACATTTCAACTCTTGATGGATCGAATGCTTCATGGTTTGACATTCAAATCTGTGTTGTGTTATATTGATGATATACTCATTAATAGTGAAACATTCGATGAACATATAAACGATCTTAACCAAGTGTTTGAACGGCTTAGAGCAGCTGGGCTGAAGCTTAACCCAATCAAGTGTGCGTTTGCTCAGGAAAAGTGCATATTTTTGGGACACGAAATAATTTCTCCTACAGGGATCTCACCTCCAAAGGCTAATTTGGATTTACTGAGAGACTACCCCGTTCCCCGAAATCCAAAAGATCTTCGACGATATTTAGGAATGATAAATTGGTTCAGGAAGTTTATACCGAATTTTAGTACTATTGCTTATCCTTCAAATGTTTTACTGAAAAGGGGAGTGCCTTTTCGGTGGGAAACGGACTAACAGTATGCTTTTCTTGAACTTAAGAACTTACTAATGAACTCGCCGATCTTGGCCTTTCCCCGATATGATATCCCTTTTATGGTCAGTGTAGACACTTCAAGTTTTGGTATTAGATATGTATTATCTCAGATACACCCGGAATCCGAATTTCCAGATAATACTGATGTTCGCCTCAGAACTCGCATTGTTAAATTTGGTTCGAAGACATTATCAACGTGGCAGCTCGAATTATTAGGAATGACGACAGCCATCCTGGATTGTGCTCCTTATCTACGAGGACGACGGTTTACAGTCGAATGCGATCACCAAGCTTTACGCCCGCTGTTTCAAAAGCAAATGAAAGGGGCAATTTATGACAGATGGCTCGCTATCTTACAGCAGTTTAGTTTCGATATTGTCTACAAACCCGCTGCACAAATGGTTGTACCAGACGCTCTTTCTAGATACAAGCATGATAAGAATCTTCCAATTTCTGTTCAAAGTCCCGCAGAAGACGACCCTTATAACCCATACGTTCCTGAATCAAATTCCGGTGACATACTTTTACCTGGTGGCGTTAACCTTCGAGATCTATTACAATCGGATTCCGAACCAGCTTTTTGTAATCATGTCGTTATGGAGGATTCTGAATATGATGCTGACTGAAGAGTCTTTAGATTACCCTGTCATTCGACCCGTGAATACAGTAACACCCACGGATGAGACGGCAAAAGACGATTCCGCCCATAAAAATAACAGTGAACTGACTACTGATTCATCGGATGTCCATGTTCTCGATATAGAATTGATCAAGAAATTTGATTACAGCCTTGAACAATTTGCCAAGTTACAATATGATGACCCAAATATTAAACCGATAATTGATTATCTCAATAGTGACATTCTTCCTAACTCACAAAAGCAGTCTCGACGTTTATTTCTTGAATCTTCAGATTATTGCATTATAGATTATGTGTTATTCCGATCAAGAATAACGATTCCAAGCGCTCAAAACTGCTGTCAAACTACCAGTTGGTGGTACCATACGTATTGATTAACCAATTATTGGAACTATATCATAATTCTTCATTAGCTGCCCATGGTGCAATTCACGACACGCTTGACCGCATTAAAGATACTTATTATTTTGCCCAGATGAGTAAGCTAGTATCTGATTTTGTTAACCCTTTGAACACTGACTTTACATGGGGTGTTGCACGTCCCTCCCTGGATTTACAGGACGTCATATTATTTATGACGTCAACGTAATTGGAGTTTGAACATGCCCCAAGCCGCAAAACCGACATTTCGGGTATATGCGATACAACGTCAAGCCGGTTTTGCGGCATTTCGGGTTCTAAGGGTTAAATCATGTGACCTTTGTCAGAAGCGGAAACTAACCCAAGCTCATACTAAGTCCGGTATCATTGCTTATCCATCTCCAAAGGGACCGTTTGATGTATGGGAGATTGATCGTTTTGGTCCACTGCCCGTTACTCCGACTGGGAATTCGTATGTATTTACTGCCATTGACATGTTCAGCAAATTTATTTTTGCTGTCCCCATTGCCAACAGTGATGCTGTTACAGTCGGTACTGCGTTGTTCACCCTATTTACAACTTATGGCGTGTGTGATACCCTTATATCTGATCGTGGAAGTGAATTCATCGCCAAGTGCACCAAGGAATTGTGCCGTTTATTGAGAATACCACAGCAGTTTTCACCTAGTTTTGTCCACCACTGTTTGGGCGCCTGTGAGCGATCTCACAGAACTTTAGCAGAACGTCTAACACCATACACTCTGAACAATCGTACTTCGTGGCAGGACATGTTGAATGCTATTGTGTTTGCTATGAATAACAGTGAACATTCTGGGTTAGGATTTTCACCTTTCGAGATTGTTTTTTCCACCCGTCCCAAATTTCCACTGAGTTCGCATTTGTCGGATAATATCTCAACCACACTTCCTCTTGATATGGACCCCCCTGGGGTGTAGGGTGGATAAGAATATATCCTTCGTATGTCCTGCGTGTCGTAAAAGGCGACTAAAAGGATCCCTGTAATGGGGCAACGGTTTTGCCGTGCGTTGCGACCGGTGGAGAGTGGAATCCTGGTAATTGAGTGGGGATTTGGCTTGCGAGCCCTTTCTCTGCAACACATTACTTTGGCCCATGGTTCACCTAGACGGGAGTTCAGAGTGGCCCATTCTGATCAATCGGCTTTGGTCATTTTTAGCTCTGTAGAATGTACCCTTTCCAGTTTAATGCTCTGTTGTTTATTCACTCAGCATACTATCTACCTTTGTGTCCTTAGTACATTCTGCAGAGCGACGGCTTGGGTCAATCAGGTTGGAGTAGTATTTTTACTTTCTGGCTTGGGTATACCCTTCGTCGAGTCCTGAGGCCACGCGCAGGTTATTCGTGCTAGTCCTCCCCTTTGTAGGCAGGGAAGTAACCTGGGGAACGACGAGGGGTGAACCCCAAAACATTTTTTTCATGGATTCCCCAATCCCCCCCCCCACACCACCTGTTGTAAATAAACAACATAAAATAAAACAGAAACGTCATAGCACTGAGGACGTTTCTGAATTATTTAATACAAAATCAAAAATATCAAAGGCATGGCCGAGGTTCCTCTTAATTGAGAGTCCCTCTACAGACCTTTCTAAAGTTTCTCCATTTTTGATAACCAAGGGCTTGGCTGGTGAGCCCAAGGCTATCAAAAAACTTAAGAATGGAACATTACTGATAGAATGTGCCAAGGAGCAGCATGCTACCATGCTGCTTAAATCAACGTCTTTGGTCGACATCCCTATCAAGGTGTCTCCACATAGGTCACTGAATTCAAGTAGAGGAGTAATTAGATGTCGGGATCTTGAAGGCAGCAGTGAGGATGAAATGGTGCAGTACCTTTCATCTCAAGGCGTCTCACATGTAAAAAGAATTGGTGTACGCCGAGGAGATAAGGTGATTGCCACAAGCACCTATATCCTCACATTCGATCGTCCCGTGATACCAAAGACTCTCAAAGCAGGTTATCTAAACATACCTGTGGATTCGTATATTTCCAACCCTCTTCGCTGTTATAAATGCCAAAAGTTTGGACACAGCAAGACCGTCTGCAGAGGTAAAGACACCTGTGCTCGCTGTGGTCATGATGGCCACGAGAGCGCTACCTGCCAGGCGGATTTCTGTTGTGTCAATTGCAAGGGTAAGCACTTTGCTTACTCTCGCGAATGTCCTATTTGGCAAAAAGAGAAACGAATCCAACAGGTTATGTCTGAACGGAAAATGTCATACTTTGATGCTAAAAAGCAAGTAGAACTTTCTACACTTTTTCCCATTGCACCACAAGGGAAAACTTACTCAAGTGTAGCCAAAGTTTCTACTAGAACCATTTCTGTTCAGACAGATTTAACCTGGCATGAAAAAGAGGACATGCCTAAAGTAATATCATCAGATCATTTTAAATGGGTATCGGGCTCATCACAAACGAGTGAGAGCTCGACTATAATTATTAATACTTTGCCTGGCGAGGGTCCACCTTCCTTTCCTCAATCTGAAGTTGTTGGGCTCGTTCCTAACACTTCATCAAAGACCGGCAAGGGGTCATCTCCCTCGCCTCCCCTTCAACCTGTCATCCTTGATTCCAGTTCGTCTGGGTCAGGATCACAGTCAAAGGGTAATTCTTCATTCAAAAAAGAAAAGCTAGCAAAGTTTAAATAGGGAGGAAAAAAGGGTTCAAAAGACCCTATCTCCCACTATAATAGATATGGGGATGATCTGATGGACGGTGTTGCCTATGCGGATGTCCATACGGACCCGCATGGGAAGCCGTCAAAAAGTAAAATTCCCTGACAATGTTAAATTCCATTATTCAATGGAATTGTCGTGGTTTAAAACCAAATTTTAATGAAGTCCAATTATTAATTCAAAAACACAATCCTTTAGCTATTTGTTTACAGGAAACTTTTTTACGGAACTCTGACACTTTGTCTTTTCGACATTTTGTTGGTTATCATCACCATTCAGTTGGTGATGGTAGAGCTCATGGGGGTGTTTCTATTATTCTTAATGGAGATATCCCTCAAAGTCAAGTCACCCTCAACTCGCCATTACAGGCAGTTGCAGTTAGGGTGACTTTGCATATTCCTATAACACTCTGCTCTGTATATCTTCCACCAAGTTTGCATCTTAACCCAGAGATCTCGATGACCTTATTGCACAACTTCCCCTCCCGTTTATTATTACGGGTGATTTCAATGGCCATCATTCACTCTGGGGTAGTCCAGATGATAACAACAGAGGTAAACAAATAGCAGACTTCATTAATCTTAATAATTTGTGTTTATTAAATGATGACTCGCCTACTTATCTACATCCTGCCACAGCTTCTTTTTCTTCCCTGGATCTCACCATTTGCTCCCCATTCCTGTTTCAGGATTTTACATGGGGAGTAAATGAAGATCTGTGTGGTAGTGACCACTTTCCTATCATAATTGATAATAATGGTCCATCTCCGGTCGAAAGACCCCAGAGGTGGAAGTTGCATAAGGCTGCTTGGGCTCAATTTGAATCTTTGTGTCTCTTCTCTTTTGATACAAAATAGTTAGAAGATGCAGATGAGCCCATGGCCTTATTCACTTCCATTCTTCAAGATGTAGCTGAGCAGGCGATTCCAAAAACCACGACTGAACCAAAACGTTTCAATAAACCATGGTTTAACGATGATTGCAAATCCGCTCTTAAAGAGCGTGATCGTATCCTGAGACATTAAAGAATCATCCTTCCATGGAGAATATTGCGGCATTCCAAATGGTCCGGGCGAAGGCCCGTAGAACCATACGTCAAGCAAAGAAATCTTCATGGCAGGATTATGTCTCCAAGATCAATTCCCGTACCACATCCAAATCGGTATGGCATAGGATTCGTAGGATTAAAGGTAAAAGTAGTGCATTATCAGTAAACCATCTAAATGTTGATAATACCACCTTAACAACATTTCCTGATATTGCTAATTCTCTGGCCAGTACATTTTCATATAATTCATCATCCAGTTTCTCCTCAGATGCTTTTCGGGGCATTAGGCAACAACAGGAGAAAAGGTGACTTAATTTTAAGTCCCGCAATGATGAATGTTATAATGATCGTTTTTCCATTGCAGAGCTCCGTGATTCGTTAAGGCGAACTCGGGATACTGCAACTGGTCCAGATGAATTACACTACCAAATTTTAAAACATTTACCTTTTCCCACACTCTTAATCTTACTGGATCTTTTCAACCGGATTTGGGTTGATGGGAATTTCCCCCTTTCGTGGCATGAAGCCACAATAATTCCCATCCCTAAACCGGGAAAAGGTCATACGAATCCTACCAACTATCGTCCGATCGCTTTAACTAGCTGTATTTGCAAAACCATGGAGAGATTGATCAATCGAAGGCTTGTTTGGTACCTCGTGTCCAACAACCTCATTACTGACCTCCAAAGGCGAGCTCGGGATACTGCAACTGGTCCAGATGAAATACACTACCAAATTTTAAAACATTTACCTTTTCCCACACTCTTAATCTTACTGGATCTTTTCAACCGGATTTGGGTTGATGGGAATTTCCCTCCTTCGTGGCATGAAGCCACAATAATTCCCATCCCTAAACCGGGAAAAGGTCATACGAATCCTACCAACTATCGTCCGATCGCTTTAACTAGCTGTATTTGCAAAACCATGGAGAGATTGATCAATCGAAGGCTTGTTTGGTACCTCGAGTCCAACAACCTCATTACTGACCTCCAATGTGGATTTCGGTCCCAAAGGAGCACTCTTGATCATCTCGTTAGATTTGAAACGTTCGTCAGGGATGCTTTCATCCAGAAGCAACATTTAGTTGCAATATTTTTTGATCTGGAGAAAGCTTATGATACTACACGGAAACATGGTATCATGCGCGACCTCCATAACCTCGGCCTACGAGGTCGCTTACCTATCTTCATTAAAAATTTCCTGGAAGATAGGTCATTTAAGGTACGACTGGGATCAATATTCTCTGACCCATTTCCTCAGGAAATGGGAGTTCCTCAGGGAAATATTTTATCTCCAACACTTTTTGCAATTAAAATTAACTCTATCCCAGCGTGCCTTAAACCAGGTACAAATGGCGCTCTCTATGTTGATGACTTTCAGATGTGCTATGGTTCTACAGACATGCGGATAATCGAACGTAAGTTGCAGCTTTGTTTGAATTCACTTCAACAATGGGCAACCGAAAATGGATTTCGTTTTTCGAAATCCAAGACTGTCTGTATGCATTTCTGTCAGAAACGAGGTTTGCATCCAGATCCAGAACTTTTCTTGGATGGCAACCGCCTTCCAGTTGTGGATGAAACCAAATTTCTGGGGCTGATATTTGATAAGAAATTATCATTTATCCCCCATATTAAAAACCTAAAAAAGAAATGTCTGAAAGCCCTCAACATATTGAGAGTGTTATCAAATACCGACTGGGGAGCAGACCGTAAGGTCTTGCTCCGATTATATCGAGCATTAATAAGATCCAAACTCGATTATGGGTGTATAGTGTATGGGTCTGCCCGCGAGTCTTATCTCAAAGAGCTCGACACCATACACAACCAGGGACTTAGAATCAGTTTAGGAGCATTTCGTACATCTCCAGTGGACAGTTTATACGTCGAGGCGCATGAGCCCTCACTGCACAACAGACGTGATAAACTGGCCCTGCAGTATGCTACGAAAATTGCATCTCTTCCAAATGATATTTCATTTAACACCATATTTAGACCATTACATGAGCATTTATATCTGTTAAAGACTAATGTTGTTCCATCATTTGGTATTCGCATTCAACCCCTTTTGTCTGGGGCTGGTATCAGCCTAGACAGTATTGCGAATACCCCTGTCTTTTCGACTCCACCATGGGCTATATCTCCCCCAAAGATCGATTTCGATCTTACTCAACATAAAAAGAGCGATACTAGTTCTACGGTGTTCCAATCTCTCTTTAGAGAGTTAAGGTCTAAGTATGGTGATTATGCTCCTATTTACACGGATGATTCTAAGGACGGTGATCGGGTAGCTTCGGCTACCGTGACGCCATCTGAGACCATTTCTGTGTGTCTTCCACCTGCTGCTTCAATATTTACAGCTGAGCTCCGGGCCATTCTTCAAGCCTTGGAGTTCATACAATCCTCTTCATCATTAAAGCATATCATCTTTACTGATTCTCTGTCCTCGCTTCAAGCAATTAACAATAAACAGCTTGAACACCCAGATGTTTATCGTCTGCTACTATCTTACGAGTTCAACAGCAAAGACGTTGTCTTTTGCTGGCTCCCCAGTCACGTAGATATAAGGGGGAATGATCAAGCAGATTTAGCTGCCAAAGCTGCTTTAGATCTTCCCCTATCAAACATTTTAATTCCATATAAAGATTTTAAAACTTGTATAAATCATTTTATTTATGGCCGCTGGCAACGGTCTTGGGATCTTGCAGGCACAAACAAACTTCATCATATTAAGCCTCTCTTAGGAGACTGGCCAAGCTCCTATCAAACTAATAGGAGAGATGAAGTTGTTTTGTGTCGCTCTCGTATAGGTCATACTTTTTTAACACACATTTTCATCTTAAAGCGAGAGCCTCAACCAGAATGTGAACACTGTCATGTTCCTTTGACAGTTAAACACATTCTGATTGAGTGCAAGAATCTCAAACATACAAGATCAAGATATTACCGTTGTCAGTCATTACATCATTTGTTTGCCCAACCTGGGTTATATTGCGAAATGCTAAATTTTTTAAAAGAGACAGGGTTTTATTATAAATTTTAATGTAAATATATTTACATATATATATATATCTAGTATTTTAGATTTTTATATGCATAAAAGATTGTTTTTTTATTTTTAAATTTGATATACTGTGATATTGTTTTTATTTATGCATATGTAAAATTGTGTGATATCATTTAGCTTGTCTCGTATATTTCATAATGTTTGGCGCAATATAGCCCGGTTGGAGCAGATGTGCCATAAAACAACATTTCATTCATTCATTCTTGATATGGAACATTTTATTAAGAAACAAACTGAGAAATTGTCTGCTATTCGGGAGCAAATAAAAGCTAATTCCTTGAAATCCCAGACAAAAATGTGTGATCAAGTTAATAAGTCTACCAATCCACTGTCATTAGAAAAGGGTGATTATGTATACTTATCCACTGTTCGTTTAGGTTCTGGCCAGAAACTCCAGCCTCTGTACAGTGGACCATACATTGTGGAAAGACTGTCTAGTTCTCATATTGTTGATCTGAAAGATCCCGTTTCTAATAAAGTTATCCCTGATATACACCATGATCGGCTAAAGATGGCGTAGTATGTGAGACAACCTCACCCATCTCCTTATTTTCCGGGATCGGTTATAACACGTGTTCCATGTGTTTCCAAAACAGGTCAACTACAACCAGTACTTAGTTCAGCTGATGAGCAAGATTGCGGTGTTCCGCATGTAAGGCGTTCAAAGCTTGTTATACGTAAACCAGCACGGTACCGTGAGTCGTCTGACACTGGACTGTTTTCAACATCTGTACCTAGTGATTCGAATGGTTTTCGCATAATTAAGAGGATCATTGGACAACGATTATGTGACAGTAACCCCCAGTATTTGGTGCAAATCAAGGGCGAACCCGCACACAATTCAATTTGGGTACCTTCGTCACGATTAAATGCTAAAGCGCAACGGGCAATTGCTCTAAAACCACCCCCTTACATTTAATCTTATTGCATGATACCTACATAATTGTTTTTGTTGTTGACTTTTACCCCCCTGGGGTGTAGGGGGTGATAAGAATATACCCTTCGTATGTCCTGCGTGTCGTAAAAGGCGACTAAAAGGATCCCTGTAATGGGGCAACGTGTTTGCCGTGCGTTGCGACCCGTGTCGGTGGAGAGTGGAATCCTGGTAATTGAGTGGGGATTTGGCTTGCGAGCCCTTTCTCTGCAACACATTACTTTGGCCCATGGTTCACCTAGACGGGAGTTCAGAGTGGCCCACTCTGATCAATCGGCTTTGGTCGTTTTTAGCTCTGTAGAATGTACCCTTTCCAGTTTAATGCTCTGTTGTTTATTCACTCAGCATACTATCTACCTTTGTGTCCTTAGTACATTCTGCAGAGCGACGGCTTGGGTCAATCAGGTTGGAGTAGTATTTTTACTTTCTGGCTTGGGTATACCCTTCGTCGAGTCCTGAGGCCATCCCTATCAAGGTGTCTCCACATAGGTCACTGAATTCAAGTAGAGGAGTAATTAGATGTCGGGATCTTGAAGGCAGTAGTGAGGATGAAATGGTGCAGTACCTTTCATCTCAAGGCGTCTCACATGTAAAACGAATTAGTGTACGCCGAGGAGATAAGGTGATTGCCACAAGCACCTATATCCTCACATTCGATCGTCCCGAGATACCAAAGACTCTCAAAGCAGGTTATCTAAACATACCTGTGGATTCGTATATTTCCAACCCTCTTCGTTGTTATAAATGCCAAAAGTTTGGACACAGCAAGACCGTCTGCAGAGGTAAAGACACCTGCGCTCGCTGTGGTCATGATGGCCACGAGAGCGCTACCTGCCAGGCGGATTTCTGTTGTGTCAATTGCAAGGGTAAGCACTTTGCTTACTCTCGCGAATGTCCTATTTGGCAAAAAGAGAAACGAATCCAACAGGTTATGTCTGAACGGAAAATGTCATACTTTGATGCTAAAAAGCAAGTAGAACTCTCTACACTTTTTCCCATTGCACCACAAGGGAAATCCTACTCAAGTGTAGCCAAAGTTTCTACTAGAACCATTTCTGTTCAGACAGATTTAACCTGGCATGAAAAAGAGGACGTGCCTAAAGTAATATCATCAGATCATTTTAAAGGGGTATCGGGCTCATCACAAACGAGTGAGAGCTCGACTATAATTATTAATACTTTGCCTGGCGAGGGTCCACCTTCCTTGCCTCAATCTGAAGTTGTTGGGCCTGTTCCTAACACTTCCTCCAAGACCGGCAAGGGGTCATCCCCCTCGCCTCCCCTTGAACCTGCCATCCTTGATTCCAGTTCTTCTGGGTCGGGATCACAGTCAAAGGGTAATTCTTCATCTAAAAAAGAAAAGCTAGCAAAGTTTAAAGAGGGAGGAAAGAAGGGTTCAAAAGATCCTATCTCCCTCTATAATAGATATGGGGATGATCTGATGGACGGTGTTACCTATGCATATGTCCATACGGACCCGCATGGGAAGCCGTCAAAAAATAAAATTCCCTGACAATGTTAAATTCTATTATTCAATGGAATTGTCGTGGTTTAAAACCAAATTTTAATGAAGTCCAATTATTAATTCAAAAACACAATCCTTTAGCTATTTGTTTACAGGAAACTTTTTTACGTAATTCTGACACTTTGTCTTTTCGACATTTTGTTGGTTATCATCACCATTCAGTTGGTGATGGTAGAGCTCATGGGGGTGTTTCTATTATTCTTAATGGAGATATTCCTCAGAGTCAAGTCACTCTCAACTCGCCTTTACAGGCAGTTGCAGTCAGGGTGACTTTGCATATTCCTATAACACTCTGCTCTGTATATCTTCCACCAAGTTTACATCTTAATCCCAGAGATCTTGATGACCTTGTTGCACAGCTTCCTCTCCCGTTTATTATTACGGGAGATTTCAATGGTCATCATTCACTCTGGGGTAGCCCAGATGATAACAACAGAGGTAAACAAATAGCGGACTTCATTAACATTAATAATTTGTGTTTATTAAATGATGACTCGCCTACTTATCTACATCCTGCCACAGCTTCTTTTTCTTCCTTGGATCTCACCATATGCTCTCCGGTCCTGTTTCAGGATTTCACATGGAGGGTAAATGAAGATCTTTGTGGTAGTGACCACTTTCCTATCTTGATTGATAATAATGGTCCCTCTCCGGTCGAAAGACCCCAGAGGTGGAAGTTGCATAAGGCTGATTGGGCTCTATTTGAATCTTTGTGTCTCTTCTCTTTTGATGCAAAGGAGTTAGAAGATGCAGATGAGCCTATGGCCTTATTCACTTCAATTCTCCAAGATGTAGCTGAGCAGGCGATTCCAAAAACCACGACAGAACCAAAACGTTTCAATAAACCATGGTTTAACGACGATTGCAAATCCGCCCTAAAAGAGCGTGATCGTATCCTGAGACGATTGAAGAACCATCCTTCCATGGAGAATATTGCGGCATTCCAAATGGTCCGGGCGAAGGCCCGTAGAACCATACGTCAAGCAAAGAAATCTTCATGGCAGGGTTATGTCTCCAGGATCAATTCCCGTACCACATCTAAGTCGGTATGGGATAGGATTCGTAGGATTAAAGGTAAAAGTAGTGCATTATCAGTTAACCATCTTAATGTTGATAATACCACCTTAACAACATTTCCTGATATTGCTAATTCTCTGGCCAGTACCTTTTCATTCAATTCATCATCCAATTTCTCCTCTGATGCCTTTCGAGGCATTAGACAACAACAGGAGAAAAGGCGACTTAATTTCAAGTCCCGTAATGATGAATGCTATAATGATCGTTTTTCCATTGCAGAGCTTCGTGATTCACTAAAACGTGCTCGGGACACTGCAACTGGTTCAGATGAAATACACTACCAAATTTTAAAACATTTACCTTTTCCCACACTCTTAATCTTACTGGATCTTTTCAACCGGATTTGGGTTGATGGGAATTTCCCTCCTTCGTGGCATGAAGCCACAATAATTCCCATCCCTAAACCGGGAAAAGATCATACGAATCCTACTAACTATCGTCCGATCGCTTTAACTAGCTGTATTTGCAAAACCATGGAGAGATTGATCAATCGAAGGCTTGTTTGGTACCTAGAGTCCAACAACCTCATTACTGACCTCCAATGTGGATTTCGGTCCCAAAGGAGCACTCTTGATCATCTCGTCAGATTTGAAACGTTCGTCAGGGACGCTTTCATCCAGAAGCAACATTTAGTTGCAATTTTTTTCGATCTGGAGAAAGCTTATGATACAACATGGAAACATGGTATCATGCGCGACCTCCATAACCTCGGCCTGCGAGGTCGCTTACCTGTCTTCATTAAAAATTTCCTGGAAGATAGGTCATTTAAGGTACGACTGGGATCAATATTCTCTGACCCATTTCCTCAGGAAATGGGGGTTCCACAGGGAAGCATTTTGTCTCCTACTCTTTTTGCCATAAAAATTAACACGATCCCAGCGTGCCTTAAACCAGGTACAAACGGCGCTCTTTATGTTGATGACTTTCGGATGTGCTATGGTTCGACAGACATGCGGATAATCGAACGTAAGTTGCAGCTTTGTTTGAATTCACTTCAACAATGGGCAACCGAAAATGGATTTCGTTTTTCGAAATCCAAGACTGTCTGCATGCATTTCTGTCAGAAACGAGGTTTGCATCCAGATCCAGAACTTTATTTGGATGGCAATCGCCTTCCAGTTGTGGATGAAACCAAATTTCTGGGGCTGATATTTGATAAGAAATTATCATTTATCCCCCACATTAAAAACCTAAAGAAGAAATGTCTGAAAGCCCTCAACATATTGAGAGTCTTATCAAATACTGACTGGGGAGCAGACCGTAAGGTCTTGCTCCGATTATATCGAGCATTAATTCGATCTAAACTCGACTATGGGTGTATTGTGTATGGGTCTGCCCGCGAGTCTTATCTCAAAGAGCTCGACACCATACACAATCAGGGACTTAGAATCAGTTTAGGAGCATTTCGTACATCTCCTGTGGAAAGTTTATACGTCGAGGCGCACGAGCCCTCATTGCACAACAGACGTGATAAACTGGCCCTGCAGTATGCTACGAAAATTGCATCACTTCCAAATCATATTTCATTTAACACCATATTTAGACCTCTTCATGAGCATTTGTATCTGGTAAAGACGAATGCTGTTCCATCATTCGGTATTCGCATACAACCCCTTTTGTCTGAGGCTGGCATCGGCCTCGACAGTATTGCGAATACCCCTGTCTTTAGGACTCCCCCGTGGGCTATGTCTCCCCCAAAGATCGATTTCGATCTGACTCATCATAAAAAGAGAGATACTAGCTCTACGGTGTTCCAATCTCTCTTTAGAGAGTTAAGGTCTAAGTATGGTGATTATGCTCCTATATACACAGATGGTTCTAAGGATGGTGATCGGGTAGCTTCGGCTACTGTGACACCATCTGAGACCATTTCCGTGTGTCTACCACCTGCTGCTTCAATATTTACAGCTGAACTCCAGGCCATTCTTCGGGCCTTGGAGTTCATTCAGTCCTCTTCAGATTTAAAGCATATCATTTTTACTGATTCTTTGTCCTCGCTTCAAGCAATTGACAATAAACAGCTTGAACACCCATTAGTAGCAGATGTTTATCGTCTGCTACTATCGTACGAGCTCAGCAGCAAAGACGTCGTCTTCTGCTGGCTTCCCAGTCACGTTGATATAAGGGGGAATGATAAAGCAGATTTTGCTGCCAAAGCTGCTTTACATCTTCCCCAGTCACCATTTTTATTACCATATACAGATTTTAAATCGACGATAAATCATTTTATTTATGACCGCTGGCAACGGTCTTGGGATCTTGCAGGCACAAACAAACTTCATCACATTAAGCCTCTCTTGGGAGATTGGCCAAACTCCTATAGAACCAACAGGAGAGATGAAGTTGTTCTGTGTCGCTCTCGTATAGGTCATACTTTTTTAACACACTTTTTCATTTTGAAACGAGAGCCTCAACCAGAATGTGAACACTGTCATGTTCCTTTGACAGTGAAGCACATTTTGATTGAGTGCAAGCATCTTAAGGACATTAGATCGCATTTTTACCGTTGCCAGTCTCTGCATCAATTATTTGCCCAACCGGGCTTATATTGTAAATTGTTAGACTTTTTAAAAGAGACAAGTTTTTATTATAAATTTTAATTGTATATTTATCATTTCATTTTTTATATTTTAAATATTTATATGCATAAAAGATTTATTTGATTTTAATATTTTATTTACTGTGATACTGCTTTTATTTATGCATATAAAACTTTTTCTGTGATATTTATTTAACTTGTCTCGCATAAATCGTTGTAGGTTTGGCGCAATATAGCCCGGTTGGTGCCGAAGTGCCATAAAACCACATTTCATTTCATTTCATTTTGTTGACTTTTATTGTTTCAACTTTTATTATGGTATAAGACTTGTATTTTTGTTCATTTTTTTCAAAGCAGGTTATTTTTTCTGGTCTATGTTAAAACAATGGTATTGTTTTACTTTTGGCGGGGGGATGTTACAATCATGCCTTAATAGACCATATAAAATAACCCGTTTTCTATGATTCACATTCATACATACAATTTTGTGGTCTGCGCCCAGTTTTTTATTCAATGCTGTTTCTTGGTAAATTTTAATTGGCAATCTGAGGCCAGAACTCAGGGGAGATGATTCCCAGAACCGGGATTGACGTTTTTGTTTCGGTTTGGACTTAGTTTGAAGAGTGTAACTGTTCCTGGTTCCAAATAAAAAAGAAGCTGAAAAAGATTTGTGTTGTCCTTACCCCCAACAACGCAATAGGGGGGATGCTAATAACCATATCGTTTACATAACAAAGAAGCAACAACGGACCAAGTATACTGCTCTGGGGCACACCACGGCTTATGGAAGCAGGTTCTGATAACGTATCACCAATGTTGACTACTTGTTTCGAACAAGGGAGTTGTCCCCCTTAGCGAGTGACGACGGCCGTGTGAAATCTCTCGCTCTTGAATTTATTGTTTTCTATCATAATTAGTTATAAAATAATGAATTACATGAGCGAAGACCTCACAACTTATGTCTGCAAACTCACGGGGGTGATATTTGGAAAATATACTTAGCCAAATTAAAAACTTGACACTGATGAATTTCAACAATTTCTTTTTTCTGTTAAGTCAAATAAATTTTAAAGTGTTTCTAACGATAGTTAGTAGTAAGAATCCTTTAATTTCATAAAATTGTAAAGTCACGTGGATCACTTTCATATAAAGATGAAAAACACGTGCAAACACAAACTCGTGAGGCCAATCGATGCAAGTTTGCTTTAACTGACACGCACACGTAACTTGAACTGGAAAAACAAATTATAATTGTTATTTTCATCTTTGTTAGAAAATGCCGCGCCTTTCAAATGTAGAACGTCTACGTGCTATAGGTAGGCTCTATGCTGGCGAGTCTGTGGTCACTGTTGCAAGAGCCTTTAATTGTTCACGCCAGACAATAATTAATCTTAGAATGAGAGTGCTTCAAACTGGAATTATTGCCGACCGCCCAAGGGCGTGAGCGCCACGTGTGACGTCACTCCAGGAAGATCAAGCAATACGATTACGTGTTCGTCAGCAAGTGAATCCACCACTGACGTTGCAGGACCTTCAACATGCTCTTGCTGAGCAGTGGCGACGTCTTCCTCGGGTAGTGTTTACAATGTTCTGAGATCCACGAGAAGACGCTAGAGGAGGCCACAACACTTTTTCCTGATTGCTGGATTTAGCTGTTCAATTATCAAAATTCATCGAAAATCAAGCTCAACCATCATTAATGCGTAACAGGGATATAGTTAAACGTTTTTTTTTAATTCATAATAAAATTGTGAGCTCCATTAACAAAATCGACCTCAACTTTCATTACAGTGTAACGGTGATATTATCAAACCTCAACTTTCATTACAGTGTAACGGTGATATAAACTTTCATTACAGTGTAACGGTGATATAATCAAACCTCAACTTTCATTACAGTGTAACGGTGATGTAATCAAACGGGTTTTTTTTTAAATCGGATAATAATTGAGACCCCCAGAAAAACCACAATAAGGGGCTATAATTCCGGAAGCTGCGATCCGATATGCGCAAATATCAAAAGGAACCATGATCTGTAGATTTTAAACGTGTATTTCAAGTTTCATCAACATCGGATTAAAATTGTGACCTCCACGGGGTCCATAACCTTTAAATACCATGTCATTACACTATTCGCATTCAAGCGGCGGCCATTTTGTCTGGCAATTTTTTGCTTAATTTGAACCCAATCTTCATTACAGTGTAACGGTGATATAATCAGACGGTTTTATAAATCGAATAATAATTATCACCTCTAGCGAGACCACAAGCTAAAAAAGGGACATTTTTCGTACAATCAGAGGCCATAATTCAAGAAGTTCAATGCATTTCAAATTTCATCAAAATAGTGACCTCTATAGGGTCCACAACCTTGGACACTATATTTTCACACAATTCGCGTACAAACAGCCATTTTGCCCATCAATTTTGGTCCGATTTTCACGAAATTCGATTTCAACCTTCATTACCACGTAACAATGATATAATCAAACGGTTTTATAAATCGGATAATAATTTTGATCTTCAGAAGTATCACAATCTAAAGAGGGTGATTTATCCGACAATCAGGGGCCATAATTCAAGAAGTTAAGATCCGATGAGCGCAAATATCGACAGGAGCCAAGATCTTTGTGTTATAAACATACATGTCAAGTTTCATCAAAATCGGTTTGAAAATTGTGACCTATATATAGGGTCCACAAGCTAAAATCAAGATTTGTCGTACAATCAGAGGCCATAATCCATGAAGTTTCGCTCCGATGCATTCCAATATCGAAAGCAGCCGAGGGGCCATAAACCTATATTTCAAGTTTCGTCAAAATTGGATAACAATTGTGACCTGTAGTAAATCCACTAACAAATTGTGGACGGACAAAGGCGATGGCATAATATGTCCAAATGAAAATGTGGGCGTATAAAAATGTACAGTTAGATATGTCACAATTATTAGAGGGTTGAACTAATATCAATTTGCAAGAAAAAGACCCGATTACTTCTAATTTGGTGGGTTAAAGAAAATAAACGACCGCTTAGGGATGATATTTTACTAGGGCGTGGAAGCTTAAGGTATTATTGGATGTGCTTTGATTCTTTGGTATTTAAGAAAATATCATTGGACTTTTTATGAGTGGGAACCAGATAAAGGGAGACAACCTCATTGTCAGATAAGTTTACTTTTGGAAATTAGTCCCTGAACACCGTCACAATGGCGTTTGTGGTGCACATTTAGGCGGAAAGGAAATTGTCCAAAATAAAGGAGAGATTTATTTGGATGCGGTGAATACTATATTGGCAAATATATTGAGAAATAATTTTGGAGAAATTTTTTTTTTCCAAGTCCAATATCTTGTGGAATTGTTGTGGTGAAAAGCTCCACACAAATGCCCCCAAACCTTGCCATTGATGGAGTGGCAAGGCTGTGACCCCATGCGAAACTGCATTGAATAACAGTCGATACGATCATCAACTCACCTATTCGACAACAACAGACCTGGTAAACGACAAAAAAAATGTAATTTGGTTTAACCTACCATATAGCCGAAGCCTACAGACAAATGTTGGTAAACCTTTCCTTAAAATGTTAGACGAAGAATTTCCAACCACAAATAAATGTCACAAACTATTCAACCGAAATGCCGTCAACAACTAAGCATCATCACAATAAATCAATCCTGGCCAAAAGTGATGCTAACTCAAATAACGAAAAATGCAATTGAAGAAATCGTGACAGTTGCCCCATACCAACAACTGTTTGACAGAGTACGTAATATACCAAGCGACAGTCTCCTCTAACAACAAGTCAGCAGAAGACAGAAGAAACCTGTGTAGGCCTCACGGAGAGGCCCCTTTTAAACCCGATTTAATAACCACACTCATTCTCTTAGAAGCAATAAGCTGAAAAAAGCACATAATTGAGTAAATACATATGGAAACTTAAAAGACGATAATTTAAATTACAGCATCACACGGAACTTTTTTTTTCTAAAGAATTCCAAACCGTACAGCCCCTCCACAAATAGATGCAACTTATGCATATGGGAGAAATACTTTATTATTTGCAAATCAGAACTTCCCCCTTAAATAGAAGAAATGGGCTTGTTCCATACATGCAAACGTTTCACAAATCGTTTTTGGACACCTTAATTTGCTCTGATCTAAACATACAGCTTTTCGAATATCATCATCTACTAGTTTTGAAGGGGAGAGTTGCTTTTTGTTTTTAGAAAACCTTTAAACTCATTAATGTGCATTTGTTTGGTATCCGATTGTGAAACTATTGTGGACACACGACTAGCTATATCGTTTCCACGATTGCTTAATCACGTCGCTAAAACCTTTGTCACAGGTTTAGGAGACTTTCTCATACCAAAATTCTTCGACGTAACCTAATGATAATTTTGTGTATGTCGAACCAACTTTTGTGAGAAATAATGTGTATCGAAGAAAAATGTTATTTGAAATTACTCAATTTAGAGCGCCAATTATAAATCGTTTAGAAAACGATCTTGGTCACCAGCTGGACGTTTTATATTTACAACTTCATAATTAGTTCGTCTTACAGCATCTTGAATTAGGTGTACTTTCGACAATCCATTAAAGTATGTATGCAATGCTTGGATCGAAGTTCACAAGATATTCTTGTTCCTCCTTTAACTGCATTCCGGTGTTGCCACACACAAATGTTCTCACATTTACTAGTCCCGAAATGACCTAGTTTGTGTCGAGTGTACGTTAAACCCCATTTCTCTATATATCTCTCTAACACAAAATACCGTAACTATTGGACAGTAGGCCTGTCATGTGCACACCTGGGACATGGTGTTATGCTGTATTGATATGAACAAAAATGCAATAAATAGGACAGTTACGTTCCTGCAACCGTAAGAACTCCGTCTTATTTTCATATATGGTAAAAAAAAGAAAGGAGAGTAAATTTTATTGTGACAAATTCTCTCTCGGACAACAGATCTATCGGGTCATTTTCTCACTTTGGTCGGGGTGAGTCATTTTATCGGGACATATTCTCTCTTGGACAACAGACCTATCGGGTCATTATCTCACTTGGGTCAGGTAGTCGGCGCGCCATCACCATACACTCTAGTCAATATAATACACGTAGCTTAACATATTACCATTTACTTACCAAGGCAAAGCGCGGAATTCCTATCTAAAAGTAAAAGCACCATAACTGGCATAACCATTACACAACACAATGGCGGATTGGCGACACGTGATACGAAACAATTCCCGCGTTATTTGGTTTGTTTGTACAACAAGGGCGCATACAAGTTATGCGCCCTTGTTGGCTGCAGCTGTGTTAATTTGCTCTGACTTCGTTTTAAAATTTTCTGTGTAATTACTTTTCTGTGATAACTGAAATTTGTATGAAATCAACATAAGGATATCTGGATCAGACTGTGAAAATTTTGTGTCTCCAAATGTTGTAATTTTGGTGTTCTGATGGTAAACTTTATCATTAATTGGATATTTTGTGCTATTTTTAGTTACAAATTACCTGTTGGTCACTATCTAGTGAACTGTTTTGAGTGTTATGTGAACCATCTCCAGCAATGTTGTGAGTTTTTCCTGAACTATAAAATGATTTCCTACTCACGTCAACAACTTTTTGAATTAAAGAGACAGTCTTTTAAATTATTTAAACAATTTGTAAATCACTCAATGTTGTACGACCTTGGTCTGCTCAGACCCTTTAGAGGAACTAGAGGTGGTAAATCCAAACATGGAAATAAAATTGTTTCCTTAGACTGTTCAATCAAGTCATGTCAAAACTCAGTCAATCAAGCACCAACTTTAAAATCATCCAAATCATTGAAAGTTTGTGTTTTAAATTGCCAATCATGTCGCAATAAAACTAAGGTGGCACTGGGCGATAATACTAGATAATTCGGGAATGACTGAGTCCCACTCAGGCAGCGATAAATAATGACACGAACTTACTTTTATAACTGTGTAAAACATACTAGACCGTATGTATCTGCGACGGTGTATATATACTATCTTGGTCTTGATCAACCAGTCCGTAGGGAAGCGGAAACGGAACCATATGCTGGTCGTCTTGTGTATCCAGGCACGCACAACACTCCTCCCTTTCTTATTTTTTTTCTTTTTTTTTTATTTTTTTTTTATTTTAAGGGTACTTTACCAGCTGAAAAAAAACTATCTACATGTTCATTTTTTCTTTTTTTTTTTTTTTTTATTATATACAATACACGCACGCCCAGTCACTCAGGTAGCGGTATACTAGGTACACCGTGCATTCACCCACACACACCCTTTCTTTCTTCTTTTTTTTTTTTTTTTTAAGACACCTCTATGTTCACGTCCCGATCACACTCTTCCACAGAAGATGGTTCCGGGTCATCCAGGACTGCCACGGTGTCCGGGACTATATCAGCTTCCCGGTCCCAATCCTCCGTCGAAGTTGTCTCCTCCCATGGGATAGCTTGTGCGGGACCACGTAAATAATTGGTGAACTCACCCTGACTTACCGGGTCTAAATGATTTAATAATACTATTAAGCATCTCCAGTAGATCAAACATACTGGAGAGCTCAAAGGTCTTAATGTATAGCGTTCTAGTTGGGGCCACCCCCTTAAACGACAAATCTTCCGGAGAGCCGGGAACGTATTTATTCTTATCTCTGAGGACTCTGGTAGCCACGACCATCTGTTAAATAACAATCCAAGTCCCATGGGGGTATTTCCCAGACGTTTGCATAATGTTTCAAGCGCCTCTAATTGTTTACCCAAGATAAACGGGTCTGATGTCCTTTCATCTGAAAAATACGGGGGCAAGTGTGCCCGGAAACAATGAAATTTTATTTTCCGGTCGATGACTGGACAGCCTATTAATGGGCATTTTTGATTCCTATTTTGGGTTCTTACCAGCCCTGTTGAAGGGGTGCGACCAAAAAACAAAGTTGGCGTGTTTGTAAGTCCTGCTGGCGGGAGCACTGCATGAAGTGGGGAAGTTAGCATTGTTGCCGGCAGAGGAAAACTGGTAGTCCTATGAGCATTGCAATCGGGCGCTGAAACCCCAGAGGATTCTTCCCTATTACGTCCAGACTGCAGTCGAGGACTGAAATCCCCATCTCCCACTGGAAGAACATACGGCCCCCGGCTTATCCTGGGTCTCCCTCCCCTCGGATTTACGTAACCCCTCCTTTGTCCTCCAATCCTATTAGAATTATTAAATGTGGAAACATTCCACACGTAGCCAATCGAATTATCCATATCCTAAAATAGAAGAAACTATCACTGCCTTTACCGTATAAAAATCGGTAAAGACAGTAATTGATTAATACAATCAACGATCTCCCTCTACGGGGCAAATATACTCAGTGTCATCCCACTCAGAATCGGTAGGGATACCCATACAATTAAAGTGATACCATTCGTTACACTGATCACAGCAAATCATTTGAGTCCCATCGTCGGGTTTCCTACAAACGCAATATAACTCAACCTCGCCCGGATCAGCCGGGGTTGGACTTGTATCCAGCTTTCGAAACTTTATCATCCAAGTTGGCATTTCCCTATCTCGACACAATTTAATCCTATCATGATTCAAAACGGATTCATTTTTCTTAGTTTTTATCCGGAATAAATAGGGAGTGATTACTTTTGTTATTATACCCGGTCCTTTCCAGGTTGCCGACAGTTTTTTACTTTTTCCCTTTTTTACGGCGGTATCCAGAATGTACACCGCATCACCTAATTGATATTTATTCACGTTACAACGTAAATCATAGTTTTTTTTCATTCGTTCCTGATTTGTATTTAATTTATCTCGAGCGATTTTATGTGCCTCGATTAAAGTCTGTTCGAGTCTACCGACAAAACTATCCGGGTCACCTGCGTTTATAACGGGTGAACGAAACATTAAGTCTGCCGGAAGATTTATTTCTCGACCTAACATCAATTTATTGGCCGTGAAACCAGTCTGCCGATTGACACTCGACCGTAACGCGCTCGCGAGTTGTGGGAGATGGACATCCCAATTGTTCTGATAACCATCTATATAACACTTAACGGTTTCTACAAGAGTAAAATTGTACCTCTCAACCTGGCCATTCGAACTCGGTCGGTAGGGTGTGGTACGACTTTTATGTATTTGTAACAGTTTACATAAAGATACAAACAAATTACTCTCGAAATTGCGTCCCTGATCCGTAAATAACTGGAATGGACATCCGAAACGCGAGAAAAACTCATTCACCGCTGCCTTGGCGGTAATTTCAGCTGTCTGCGACGGTAAAGGTACGCACTCGACCCACTTGGTGAATTGATCGACCATCATCAGGATGTACTCATTTCCCGCCACCGTCCGTGGCAACGGACCCATAAAATCTAAATGGACCCTTTCCATGGGAGACCCAGTATGGTATTTATTTAATTCAAAACGGGCCTTATTTTGCGTATTTTTATTCTTGTTACAAATTGCACAGGAGACAACGTAAGCCCGTACATAACTGGTAATTCCATACCAATAAAATTGCTGTTGGATACGGCTTTTAGTTCGCTTAATTCCCTGATGTCCAGACGACGGAATATCGTGACAAAGTCGACAAATTTCCACTTTTAATTCCTCAGGAATAACCAATTGCGTTTCATTTAAGTCGCTGGGTCTTTTAACCCGCAGAATACCGACGTTATCGAGGAAGAAAAGATTACGATTGATCCACATATATTTTTCCGCGGGACTTTTTAACATTAACTCCCCCTCTTTAGGTTCGTGACCCAATTTAAGCCATTCTATAAGTATATTGAATTCCGGGTCACTCGACTGTTTTTTTCTTAACGATTCTGCGGAATAATTACTTAATGAGATTCCTTCCCCAGTTTCATCGTCATTTTCGTCAAGAGTAACAGTATTAACCTGCGGATTTCCGGGACACCCAGTAACTGCAATGCTAACGGGTTTATCATCCGGGTCACTGTATAACGGTAATTTATACCCGATTTAAAGGGCAACGGTGTGACGTCATCAACGTTATCGGAAAAATCAACCCAATTATTATGCGCTCGTTCGCAATATCGACAACCCCCGCATGGCAAATCGGTCAATTTCATATCCATTGTAAAATCTGGACACGGTTTATCAGGCAACTTCATACGCGATAATGCATCGGCATTTTGGTGTTTTTTACCCGGACGATGTATAACTTTCATATCATATTGACTTAATTCTTCTAACCACCTGGCTAGTTGGCCAGTCGGGTGTTTGAACCGTAAAAGCCATGTCAAGCTACTGTGATCGGTTCGTACTATAAATGGTCTACCAAGCAGATAATGTCTGAATTGTCTTGTAAAACGTACAATCGCCAAAAGTTCTTGTCGCGTAGCGCAATAACGACGCTGTTTTGGCGTTAGCGAAAAACTACTATAAGCAATCACCCTTTCGTGGTTGTCCTGAATCTGTGACAATTCCGCAGCCACAGCGTTCATACTCGCGTCACAATCTAGAATAAACTCGTCTGCATTATTTGGTAACGCCAGTACCGGTGTTGTTACAAGCAAACGTTTGAGTCGATCGCATACAACGGGGAAGCTATTTCAGCAAAGTCCTTAATAAAACTTCTATGATAGTTCGCGAACCCAAGGAAAGATTCTACCTCCTTGGTACAAGTGGGTACCGTCCATTTATCAACGGTTTCAGTCAAATTATTTCCCGCTTTGATCCCGTTTCGGCTAACTAACCGACCCAAAAACTCAACTTCCGGTTGAAACAATTCACATTTCTTTGGTTTTAATTTAATTTTGTATTCTCTAAACCGGTCTAAAACTAACCGCAAATTACCTAAATGGTCGTCTACATCTTTTCCCAGGACAAGAGTGTCATCCAAAAATGCTAAAGCAATATTCCATGCTAACCCATGAAGTACCAGGTTCATCGCCCTCGAGTAGGTATTTGGTGCCCCGCATAACCCGAATCCCATTTTTGTAAACTCGAACAAACCGTACTTAGTAATGAAAGCGGTTTTTTTTCTATCATCTTTATTAAGGCGAATTTGCCAATAAGCTGAATTGGCATCTAATTTGGAAAACCATTTGTTTCCTGCCAAAGAGTCTAAACATTCGTCAATCAATGGCATGGGGAATACATCCTTAGATGTCACAGCATTCAACTTCCTATAGTCTATGCACCAACGTACAGTTCCATCTTTTTTCCGTATCAAAACTGGAGGAGACGCCCACTCAGACACAGAGGGTTGAATAACTTTTGCTTCTAACATTTTCTTTAAATGTACCTCTTCCTCCCCCGCGAAACAAACCGGTGTACGTCGCATACGTTGCTTAATGGGTTTGGCATTACCCGTCTCAATACAATGTTCGATAGCAGTAAAATCACCCAAGTCAAATTGTTCCCTAGCAAAAACGTCTTGATAATCAATTAATAGACTTTTAAATTTATCCTGGTCGCTTGGATCTAAGAACTGTTTGGAACGTTCAAACAAATTACTTAAATGTTCGGGAATATTTCTGTCATTCTCATTTTTTGTCCCTTCCGAAGATATCGGATTTATAATATCAAACTCGTCTAACTCCAAAGCTTTCGCTACTGACTGATTTGTTTCAAGAATAATGTTATCTTGAGTTGGGTTTATCAAACATATACGCGGGAATTCAGTTTCTATGTGGGAGTGAACCGATCGTGCTATTAATAGATTAGGATGACTTAAGGGTTCGATCAAAAACCGGGATAAATTATTATCCATATTACACCGTACTCGTGCGACAGATAACGGTGGAACAGCTATTCGCTTGGCGACAAATAGGTTAGCGTGATCTACTTGATCATCTACATTTCCACAAAACAAATCAAACCTATCATCTCCAATATGCATTTTATCTGTTTTTAGATCGATATGTACTTTATTCGCTTTCATGAAATCTAAACCTAATAACATATCGTCTTCTATTGGAGCTACATATAATTGATCTAATTGTACCTGGAATGACCCGAAATCTAAACTAGCGGGTCCAACAATAAATCCGGAAAAAACTAATTCTCGACCCGCGGTATGCAGTTTTACGTCACGGAGTTTGGGAGGTTTTCTGTCTAGTTTCTCATACTGACGATCGGAAAGTATCGTGACCTGTGACCCGGTGTCGATTACCGAAGAGGTTGATTGTCCTTGAACTTTTAGCTTGATTTTATACATCGTGCCTGAGTGTACCCGTCGAATAAGTGGGATATTCAAATCCGTATCCTTTTCGTCAACTTCCTGTATTAAATCTACATTACCCCCCTCCCCGCTAGACACAGTATCTTTCGAGTTTTCAGGACCGTAGATAACGGTATTTAATACCGGGTGGACACCGTCGGGAACGGTATCAACTGCCTTATCGGAAATACTCTGTTCGTCGTTTGACGGAATTTTCATTGGCGAAACAATTGGTTGCTCTGGGATCGACCGTTCGCCTACTCGCTCGATCCTGTGAAGTTTAACAACTCATTATCACTGCTCACGAAACCCACGTGTCGGCGTTCACTTAAATTTTTACCCGGCAAAGGCGTACTAGCTTTTGGTTCAGAAAGATGAGGGCAATCCCGCTTATAATGACCACGTTTATTACAATGAAAACAAGTAGGTGGCTCCCGTGGCGGGGACCTAGACGGTGATCGTGACCGATTTACAGCTAACGTAAACTTACGGAAAGACTCAGATAATTCATCAATTTTAGTAACCATAGTATCTACTTTAAATTCTAATTTAATAAGACGCTTTTCCGTACTCTCAACCCGTGCGAAGATATCGGGTGAAGTTGGAGACGCACATTCTTGTGTTCTAGGAGTTGTAACTGCCCGTACCCTTGTCGACTCGTATTCCCTGTTAGGGCTATTATATCTCGTTTCCCTTCGCCCAGAACGTCCATAAATAGCGGTACTGTTGTGCCTAAACCATTTCATAGCGTCAATAGCCGTATCCAACGTTTTGGGGCGCGTATTACATGCATATTGCCCGGCTTCTTTATCCTGACAACCCTGACAAAATTTCATTATGACCTGACGGGTTATATGATCATCAGAGCAATCGTTAAAAGCCCGCGAGGCTATAAGTAACACCCGATCAGCCCAATCAAAGAGACTTTCTTCGTAACCTTGGCGCAAATTCTGGAACTGCATCATAGCGGTTTCTGGCAACTCTTGGTTTCCGAATCGTTTTTCCATTTTTAATTTCAATTCATAAAACGTTAAACTTGCATCTCTCTCTGTCATATTAGTGAAGAATTCACTCGCTTTACCTTCCAAGCAAAAGCATAATTGATCCCTAGTTTCTAAATCAGACCAACCTTGTAAACTTGCAAATCTAGTAAATTTATTAGAGAAAGCTTGCCAACTTGAATTACCATCAAAGTTTAATGATTTAGGTGTAAGAGACCCACGACGTGGCGGTTGTCGACGGTTTTCCCGGAGGCTGTCACCCGCATACGACCGGGTCATTCAAGTTTCTTCAGAGGCAGAACACGTCGATGTATCATTTCGTACATCCGAACGTTTACTATAGTTTTTGTCAGTTCTATTACTACTACTCCCTCCTTCCTCACTTGAACAAGACATTCTCAAATATACTGATGTAGGGAGTTCCATAACCCCTGGAACTTGCAATAACTCATTACTTTTTAGTTTCTTCAGAGGCAGAACACGTCGATGTATCATTTCGTACATCCGAACGTTTACTATAGTTTTTGTCAGTTCTATTACTACTACTCCCTCCTTCCTCACTTGAACAAGACATTCTCAAATATACTGATGTAGGGAGTTCCATAACCCCTGGAACTTGCAATAACTCATTACTTTTTAGTCTGCCGCCAAAACTCGCGACTGCTGCATAAATACACTCAGCCGTGTTTGAGTCAACACCTATTTCTAATAACTCCGCAATAGTGCATCTGTTAATGTTTATCTTGTATGCCATTACAAGACAAAATGTCAAATAAATTCAATTTATTTTAAGTTAAATTGAAATATAAATACCCAATCCTAATTATCGGGTTGTTAATTGTTAAATAACAACCTTGTATTCTATACAATACCTCAACAGACTAAGTGTAAATATACACGTGTAGAAGCACGTGTCGGAGCGTGCTACAATGCACGTGCGTTAACCTATAAAAGGTGTTAACGATTTTGTATGTGCTCCGCGAGACACGCACACGATACAAATCCTCACACTTAGAATAAACAAAACTAACTATAATATTTTTATACGTTTACTTATTCACTTAAACAAAAAGGAAATATGTATTTATAACCGTACTACCATTAAGGTGGCACTGGGCGATAATACTAGATAATTCGGGAATGACTGAGTCCCACTCAGGCAGCGATAAATAATGACACGAACTTACTTTTATAACTGTGTAAAACATACTAGACCGTATGTAGCTGCGACGGTGTATATATACTATCTTGGTCTTGATCAACCAGTCCGTAGGGAAGCGGAAACGGAACCATATGCTGGTCGTCTTGTGTATCCAGGCACGCACAACAAAACCCTAGAAATTGTTGATATATTACTTGATGAAGATGTCGACGTCCAGTTTTTAACAGAGACATGGTTAAAGGAAGCAGGGGATGATGTTAAGATTTCGGAGATCACTCCTGACGGCTACGATATTTATCAAGTTCCAAGACCTAATCGTGCTGGCGGAGGATTAGCAGTAATCTTCAAACGTGGATTAAACTTTGAAATAATAAATAACAATTCGTGGAAATACAACTGTTTTGAATCATTTCATGTAAAATTCAGTTCTTATAATGTGACAGTTCATGTTGTCTGTATTTATCGACCACCGGTATCCAAAAAGAACAATGCTTCTCTTGCTACTATCTTTGACGAATTTGAAACTCTATTTGGTAATCACAAAAAGGATAACACAGTTTACCTCGGAGACTTTAATTTTCACTATGAAGACAAAACTAATTCAACTACACAGAAATTTAGAAAACTCCTTAATTCCTTTAGTTTGCTACAACATATATCTAACCCAACACATAAACATGGCCATACTCTGGATTTGGTTATATCTCCTGAAACATGCAATCTTATTAAAAATGTATCAGTTTCTGATATTCAAATATGTGACCATTTCCTCATTCAGATGGATTGGTGCATGCAGAAACCATCTAATGAACGTATTGAAAGAGTTTGTCGGAACATTAAGGGTATGAATATATCAGACTTTACTGCTGACCTGAAATCCTCAGATCTACTTAATGATCCACCGTGTGACGTAGATGAATTATATGCATATTGTACAACGAGACTCTTTCTAGCTTGTTGGAAAAACATGCCCCTGCGACCACAAAGGTAATCATTATCAGACCAGGCACCAAATGGTATGACAGAGAGATCAAAGAAGCTAAGCATCGCCGACGAAAAGCCGAAAGACGTTGGCGGAAGTCGCACTTAGAAGTTCACCGACAAATTTTTAAGTCAGAAAGGAACATATATTCAAAGACGCTGAAGCATGTTAAAGCTCAATACTGCAATGAAAAGATTTCTACCATTAATAAAGATCCTAAGAAATTCTATAGTTTTATGGAATCACTCCTCGGTACGAAGTCAAAATCAAAACTTCCTGATTCTGTAGATGACCATGTGTTGGCAACAAAATTCTCTGACTACTTCATTTCGTAAATCGAAAATATTCGGCAGAAATTGGATGCGCAGCCTTCATCCAAAAGTGATCTAGGCACACATACTATGTCTTGCGAGCCACTCTCCTGCTTTGAACCTTTTGGTGAGGAGGAGGTCAGAAAACTAATACTAGCGTCAAAGAAGACTACTTGTCTGCTAGATCCTGTTCCAACCGCAATTGTTTTTGATCATTTGGATATTCTTGCACCGGTTATAACACGTATTATAAATGACAGTCTTTCAAGTGGTGTATTCCCAAATGTTCTAAAACAAGCTATTGTACGACCACAACTGAAAAAGGATAATCTGGATAAAAACATACTATCTAAAATTGTTGAAAAAGCTGTGAACAATAGATTACGCTCTTATTTGACAGCAAACAATCTCTGGGATAATTTTCAGTCAGCTTACCGTCCATCACACAGTACAGAAACCACTCTTGTCAGAGTTGTAAACGACATCAGATCTTCTGTGGATAGTGGTTCTATAACAGCACTTATTCTTTTGGATCTATCGGCTGCATTTGACACCGTTGATCACAAGATTCTTTCCGGTCGTCTCAGAAATGAGTTTCGCATAATTGGAATTGCACACTCTTGGTTCATGTCATACCTTCAAAACCGCCATCAACAGGTTCAAATAAATGATGTAAAATCTAATCCAGTTTTACTTAAATATGGAGTACTCCAGGGGTCAGTTCTGGGTCCAGTACTCTTTCTACTGTACTCGTCATGTGTTTCGGAAATCATCTGTCAACACGGCATCAACCATTTTTCTTATGCTGACGATACACAACTAATGTCATCTTTCAAAACAAATCAAATTACCAGTGCCATAAATATCATAACCCAGTGTTCTCACGATATAAAATCTTGGATGTCATCAAATAAATTAAAATTAAATGATGATAAGACTGAAGCGATCATTTTTGGAACAAAAAAGCAACTATACGATCTACCAAAAATCAGTATAACCATTGGAGATTCCAGCATCAAGGTTTCGGAGGATGTTAAAAATCTTGGCGTATTTCTAGATTCCTCTCTTACTCTGTGCAGGTCATGCTACTTTCAACTGAAACGTATAAGCGGAATACGAAACTTCATCACTGTTGAAGCGGCTAAATCATTAGTTCAATCTCTCGTCCTTTCAAAATTCGACTATTGTAACAGTATACTAGCTGGAAGTACTCAGTCCACACTATATAAGCTACAAAAAGATCAGAATACAGCAGCCAGGATCATTACTAGAACAAACAAATCATCACACATCACCCCTGTTCTAAAATCCCTGCATTGGCTTCCGATTCATGCACGTATTGAATTTAAGATCTTGTGTTTGACTTACCATTGTCAACAGGGTACTGCACCCTTGTATCTTTCAGAACTATTAACTATATACCAGCCTACACGTACTTTGAGATCTCAACATCAAAACCTTTTATGCACTCCAACATCAAAATTGAAACAATTTGGAGATAGAAGTTTCAGTGTTGCTGCACCTAAACTCTGAAATAGTCTGCCAATCAATATCCGTGATTGTAAAACTCTATCAAGTTTTAAATCACAATTAAAAACTTACATGTTTAAACTCTCTTATCCAGACTAAATTAATTGATATGTTTTTCACTCCTTTTAAAAGCGCTTTGAGCATGCTTATGGATGGATTTGGCGCTCTAGAAAACGACATTATTATTATTATTATTGTTTGTAGAAGAGTTGTCTACCCTGAGAATTTAGCTTTTACGGGAACTTTTCGACTAGTGGCGACATCTTGTATTTTCGACGTGCACCTCGAAAGTTCTCTAACAGATGGCATGCATCAAAAGACATAAACGCTCAATCATGGATCCAAACGATGGCAACATGTACCAGACAAATTATCACAGTCTAAAGTATATCCAAGGATTCCTGCCATCCGTTGATTTGTTGGGTGCCTGTCCATAACCGGGAACGCTCACAAACTAGTCAGGGGGTTTATTAATCCACTTATATCTAGTTTTATATCATGTGGTATAGTGGCGGACTATTAACTTCATTCATCTGAGTTTACCGTACGCTGGAGCATAATAATTACTTGGCCAGACATTCCTTGAGCCATCTGCAACACGATGAAAAACAAATACTTCACAGAAGATTGATTACCACCCATCACTTGTAAATCAGAAATATTTGATATTTTAAAAAATACTTAAGTCCTTGTACACTTTGGTGTGCACGTGAAATTCGAAAGATGGGTAGGTCATAGAACGGTAGTTGGTAGAACATTTCCCTGGTAGCACACTGTTTTCATTACTCCCACTCAACCAAACAAAATGAAAAACTCGCTCAAGAAGCATGATATGACCCCCACCCTACACAAAATAGAGGATGGTGATTCATAACTGTTTCAGTATTGTCTCACCCATTCGGGGTATGGTTTTTGAGAACCAGTATTCAAATTAGGTCTGAAGCTTAAGGGCATTTAGAGCATCAACAATCAAGCCGAACAATTTTCGTTATTTTCTGTCAAATTATCCCTGACGAATGTCATGTTCAGTATTGTCTCACCCATTCGGGGTATGGCTTTTGAGAACCAGTATTCAAATTAGGTCTGAAGCTTAAGGGCATTTAGAGCATAAACAATCAAGCCGAACAATTTTCGTTATTTTCTGTCAAATTATCCCTGACGAATGTCGTGTTCAGGTTACAAAAGCCTGAAACTTTGATACAATGATTGGATGAAACAGATCGATTTGTATTGTTTTTGTGAATTACTGATGTAGGTTCTTGCTTCCAATATTGATGATCCACTGGTTGGAGCAAGAAGTCTATTTGCACCATGTTTCATTGGTATGGCACTTGTAAAAATAAACATAATGAAATATGAAATCAAACTGTACACAAGTTTTATCACTCTCTATCAGATAGAATCAAGATTATCGTGACACAAAGCATCGACCAATGAAATTGATCAGCTCTGCTTAGCTTCAGCGTAAAACTGTTGATCACTGAACTCGGTCAAGACATTCACATGATGAACATCTACATCAAGTTTAAACATTCTACCTGAATTTAAAGTAGAGGTTATATGTTCCAAAGTCTTGAACAATCCAAATGCTTATTGCTCCTTAGCCTAAGCAGAAAATTCCCAAAATTTAAACGCCAAAATACAGAGGAATTGGGTATTTACCTTGTCTGAAAAGTTCAGTTCAAAATATTGAGTCGTTTGGACGTGAACGTCAAAATCGCTTATCCGGATACTAACACTTTTAAATAGTTCGGGTCGTTCCACTTGATAAAAGCGAATACATTCGATACCTATTGTAAACTTCATAAATAGAGAGTTTGGATTGAGTTTGATTTTTAGCGGTAAGCCAATCGTTATAGTTTACTGGTACATCCGGCCAAAATGTGAATCAATCGGGTAGAAATGAAAGTTGCGAGTTTCCTAATGTTCAATTCATCATGGATAAGCCTCCAAAGCGTAAAAGAAAGCGAACGGTGATAGATTCTGCAGAGAAAAGAAATAAGAGAGGGTATATATTCAACGTTACAGAGAACATAAAAAAGACGAATGTGTGTATATATGCGGCGATATAACCAGATGGAATGATTTCAAAACCAGTTTTGACTGCAATGATGACGAAGAAGTTTTCAAAATGTTACTTGATTTTTTGACAGGTAAGCAAACATTTTTTATTTATCTGGATCAATTTATTTTCAAAAAATCCATTCAGAGAGGAACATGCCTGCTGGCAGTCAAGAACGCCTATATATCTGAAGTATGAAATGGGCTGTAGGGGGTTGGGATGGCCTAGTGGTCTAGAGTGCCGCGCTTCGACCTCTAGCTGGCCGGTCACCTCTGGCTTGCGGCTGTGGTTGTGAGCCCCGGTCTGAGCGTATGTGGCATGGAGATAGGGGCGCCTTCTCAACCTCGTGGGTTTCCTCCGGGCACTCCGGTTTCCTCCCACTGCTAAAGACCCCTACGCGCAAGCGAATTATTTAAATAAAATTACACCATATGTTAGTTCCGAAATGACCTAGTTGTGTTGAGTGGACATTAAACCACATTTCTCTCTCTCTCTCTCTCTCTCTCTCTCTCTCTGAAATGGGCTGTCTTAACGAATAGCTAGGGGTTGTGAGACACATATATGCATGATTCATTGGCGGAAAACTGATGTAGTTGGGTTTTGATATTTATAATAAAGGGACAGTTAGTAACAACATATATAAGCTAAAAAAGACCCCCACCCTCAAGTTAAGTTAGGAGATAAACAAGGCTGCTTTTAAAAAAAAATCGCTTACAGATTGTGATTGTTCCTTACGATTCAAAGGTTTTGAGAATTTGTCCGGACAGCTGTGCTTCGACCTGCACTTATATCGAATTCCTTCAGCTGCCAAGGGATCTTTTAATGCACACTCTGTTTTCCGTCACATCAGAGCAAATTGTCCTCGTCAGTACCTCCATCCTGTAGCATTGGTTTAGGGAAACCACCCTGGGAAATATCTCATGGAACTTTCTTGCCCAACAACGGGTGCCAACCCGGAACCTCCAATGAAGAAATCTCTACCTGTTAGAAAATTGCCCAGTATATATGCCCACACTGCACGGAAACAGTCAGGCTGCACAGCTTAGTCTTAATTAAAGGATTTTAATCAGAAGAATTACGCCTCTGCTGTAACAACCTTATCTACTCAGAGACCTTTGATAACAAAGTTAATAAACTCTAGAAAAAATAATTAATTAGCTTAATTAATGCAGACGCGAATATCTTAAGATATCAGATGATTAAAACCGTTTAAAGGAGATCTTATTTATCTAGACCACACGCCGGAGACTTAGTTGTGGCTTGGGGTGGAGGTGGGTCCCTCCAATGGGCACAAAACCAGACCCAATTTTTCCAAAGTAAAATGTTGCGGAGAATACGACGCCAGTTTAACTATGTTTCATTATGTATAGTAATGGTTGTGAAACTAAATCGAAGAGATTTTGATTTGACAGTTTTTACGGATTTTTGAAAAGTGCTTTGGTCTTTTACATCGTAGTTAGAGCGTGGCGAAGTCATCTTAAGAGTGTGGTAGGCCACAACCTCAATAGGCGGGTATTGGAACCCACATCCTACTCGTATAGCGAGGCTATGGTGAAAGGGAAAGAGCGGGGGGGGGGGGGCACCGTAGTGTAAGTCTAACGTGAGGAGGGGGTTCTAATCATGGTCTTCGTGTTTGGGTTTTATTTTCGGTCAGCTTTCTTGATTTTAATCTTTGTCTGATACGCTGGAACTGACGGATGAGGCTCGGGTTGGGGTTGTTTTCCACATTTCCACAGAGGTAGCCAACATGATATGTGCGTATTGGGAGTGTAGTTGCCTTGAAACCCCAGGTTTTATTTCCGCATTTCATCGCGACTCTATCGAGCTCTATCCGGTATTGGTGAAGGGGCTTTATTGTACAGAAAGGCTTGAATCGGTTTGTCCGATGTTCGTGGATATCATATCCCTTGGCAGTTAAAATGTAATTTGATATAAAAGTAGCGAAAATGTCCAGATATCCCTTATAGCATGCTGTATACCCGTATTTATTATCCCAGTCGGATCAGGACAGTAGGACTTTAAACCCCACGCTAACTGAAGAACAACTGTGTTGGGATTTTTTGGTTTGTTTTTTTTTTTTTGGGGGGGGGGGGGTACATGACAACTATTGATTACCTTCAATCGCTGCAGGGTTGGGGTGGGGTATTTAATTAAGTGGTGTAGTTTCGAGTGGCAACATCTAGATGCAAGCGAAGTATTTAATATTAGTCACGAAATGACATAGATTATGTCGAATGGGCCCTCTCTCTCTCTCTCTCTCTCTCGGGCAAACAAGCATTGATCGTGTTACACAGCTCCGACATGCTGTCTATATGTATGCATATACATGTAGAGTACGCCTATACATTTAACTGCACAATAATATGCCAATATACCCTCTTCTCACAACTCGATACAGAGCAACTCTGCGGTATACTCATATTCCTGAAGCAATGGCCCGAGAAATCCCTCTCTGGCCATTGCTGGAAGAGCTTCTGTTTCTTGAACTTATGCGGGAGTGTGTCTATTCTTTCCGTTCAATGAAAGCTATCACTTAAGTACAGCAACATGACAGACCTCTATTTAATCTGGGTCTTCCCCAAAACTTTGGACAGTGATTTAAGGTATTAAACATAACGCTAACGCTACAATATACGTCCACATTCCTGCTTTGATTGGTATGGTACTTTGTCAAGAAGGCTAGGCGTTTGGTTTGTTTAGCGTTGGGGGTCGTGCACCAACATTAATAGTTGCCGTCCTTAGAGTATAAGGAATAACTATACCAAGATAATCCATTCAGAATTGTGCCTTCCTAACACTAAAGGCAAAAAGTGGGCGTGGCTCTGCCCCTGGGGGTCGGGACATTCATCAAAATCAATAGTGGACGCCCTCAGGCTATAAGGAATACATAAACCAAGTACCAAGCTGATTCATTCAGAATTGCGGCCTGTAAACGACAAACATAAAAATTGGTCGTGTCTTGCCTGTGTGAGTCGGGACATGCAGTTGACGTCCTTAGGCTATATGGAATACATATCCCAAGTTTAAAGACGATCCATTAAGAATCGTGGCCTGTAGACAACACACATAGACACGAAGTAAAAATGGGCATGACTCTGCCCCTGGGGGTTAGGAAATCACCAAAAACAATAGGGGTCATCTTTATGCAGCCTGTAGACGACAGACAAACAAATACACGAAATGGGTGTTCCTGTCCCATGGGGGTCGGGCATGCACCCAAAACAAAAGGGGTCATCCTTAGGGTATAAGGAATACGTATTTTAAGTTTCAAGATGACCGATTAAGAATTATGGCCTGTAGGCGACACACAAAAAGAAAATGGGCGTGACTCTGTCCCTGGGGGTTGGGCATGCACCCCAAATGATAGAAATGTTCCTTAGGGTACAAAGAATAATCATTCAAAGTTTCAAGATGATACGTTAAGAAATGTGGCTTGTAGACGACAAACAAATAAATACAAGGAATGGGCGTGGCTCTGCCATTGGGGGTCGGGCATGCACCAAAAAACAATACGGATCATCCTTAGGGTAAGTATACAAAGTTTTAAGAAAATACTGTTAGAATTGCGGCTTCTAGGCGACACAGAGACACACAAAAAGAAAATGGGCGTGGCTCTGCCCCTGGGGGGTTGAGCATGCACCCCAAACGATAGGGATCATCCTTAGAGTATAAAGAGTAAGTATACAAAGTTTTAAAGAAAATCCAATAAGAATTGTGGCCTGTAGGCGACACAAAGACACACGATAAGAAAATGGGTGTGGCTCTGCCCCAGGGGGTTGGGCATGCACCCCAAATGATAGGGATGTTCCTTAGGGTACAAAGAATGTGTATGCTAAGTTTCAAAATTATAAGTTAAGAAATGTGGCCTGTAGACGACAAACAAATACATACTAGAAATGGGCGTGGCTCTGTCCCTGGGGGTCGGGCATGCACCAAAAACAATAGAGATCTTCCTTAGGGTATAAGGAATACGTATACCAAGTTTGAAGAAAATCCAGTAAGAATTGCGCCCTGTAGGCGACACAAAGACACACGAAAAGAAAATGGGCGTGGCTCTGCCCCTGGGGGTGGGGCATACACCCCAAACGATAGGGATGTTCCTTAGGGTACAAAGAATGTGTATGCAAAGTTTCAAGATTATAAGTTAAGAAATGTGGCCTGTAGACGACAAACAAACAAATACTAGAAATGGGCGTGGCTCGGCCCCTGGGGTGTCGGGCATGCCCCAAAAACAATAGGGATCTTCCTTGGGGTATAAGGAATAAGTATACCAAATTTGAAGAAAATCCATGAAGAATTGCGCCCTGTAGGCGAACCACAGACAGACACACACACACACATACACACACACACACACACATACCTGCATCTAAGTCTTTGTCAGGTCCTTGACAGTAACCACACTTGTGGGGACTAAGCTTTATTCTTATATTTTTATCTTAAATATATTACTGATCGGTCTAAAGTACCAACGGGTAATGAAAAATGTGTTATAATAAATCTTTAATATTAAACAGTAGCAATTGAGATTGTTGGGACACTTTAGTGGGACGTTGTGTGACAAATCTTGTTGATGGACACTTAAAGAGCCGTACCGTCAAAGTGGTATAGTTACACTTATTATACACAAGTTACACACCCAGGATTTAATGAACTGCTGGGACGTCCTGATAATTACTTCTATTTAATTGTACACACCTATGTTTTAATGCACTATTGGGACGTCCGTATAATGACGTACATAATGGTTATCGAGAGGGTCCCGTTAAAGACGTACATTCAATTCACACACCACAAATTTAATAAACTGTTGGTACTGAAGGTGTCCTTATAACGATGTATATAATTAATTCATACACGCTGTTGGAACTGAACATGTCCAAGCTAGATTTGGTATGAAGTGTGACAAGGCTGCAATTAGCCCACATTACAGGCACACCAAGATTGGTCTCCCCTTTGACAACGAATCAATATAAATTTGTTTTGACTTAAAATCTGGACACACACTAAGTCATTGTATCACTACTGGGACCAATTCGATTAAATTGTGAAGAGTTAAAAGGCAGTTAATAACGATCCAGTCCATAAGAATTCTTAAATTGCTGGTGACATCTCCATCATTACAGTACTTTAAACTTTAATCAGGATCAAATTATTACGGCGGCCCATGCAGGGGACCTAAAGTCAAATAGAAAATAAAACACAGGGCAACAAGCGACATAACCTAATCTGATCGCGGATTAAGCCACAAATGTATACACATTACATTGAGTAGAAATACAATCAAAATAAAATAAAACCCAATGAGTTTTACATTCACTCAACACTAACTGTGTCATTTTGGGGAAATTCTTTGATATTTCTATTACATGAAATTAAAGGGCATGACTCTTTGGTGTGGGGAAGAAAGTGCAGAAATTAAGTTCACTACTAGACTCCACCCCCCTCCCCTCTTTACCTCGGACAAAGACAGATAAACTATCATCTGCAAATATTACTAATAATTAAGCGAGAAAGAGAGAGAGAGAGAGCGAGCGAGAGAGAAATGGGGTTTAACGTCCACTCAACACAAACTAGGTCATTTCAGGATTAACATATGGTTTAATTTTATTTCAACAATTCGCTTGCGCGTTGGGGTCTGTAGCAGTGGGAGGAAACCGGAGTGCCCGGAGGAAACCTACGAGGTTGAGAAGGTGCCCCTATCTCCATGCCACATACGCTCACACCAGGGCTCGAAAACACAGCCGCAAGCCAGAGATGACCGGCCAGCTAGAGGTCGAAGCGCGGCACTCTAGACCACTAGGCCATCCCAACCCCCCTAATAATTAAGCATGTAAATCAATAAATGACAATAAGGAAACACAGTTGGTTAGTCTAACTGGTAAATATAACTTGGGATAAGGTAAGAGTCGTTGTTGACTGTGCGACAAACTGAAAGTTGGTTTACGGTTGTGTTTTGGATTGTGACTTGTCTGACCTTTCCTCTAAATTCGTAAAACTGTGGCACACTGGTACACGTGTACTATTGGATGTTCCATGGGTGGGTTTCAATTTTCAAAATGCAGTAGAAACTGGTTTGGGTAAAACAAAATACTTCATAATTCACTTTTTGTTTTAATTCTTTATGATTTTAACACAAAAGCAATTTCACTGAAGTCCAACAACATTTTAAACTTAACAATGGATACCCTCAAAAGTTAAATTCGAGAAATTAATATTCTGGAATCTTTAATACATTTGAGTCAGTTTTTAAGAATTCAATTATTGGTTAAATAAATGTCCATTACTCTGTTCACACAGGGCCAGTTTCACCACCTTAAAACCATATTGTTTGTGATGCACATTTCACATTCAATATATCCTGCTCTCCTCTGCTCTTCACCAGACCGTGTTTTCATATTCCCTGAAATGATACAATAATAGTGGTTACTAACACTTGGGTTGGGCTAAGCTTTGATTACTTCAAATCCAGAGAGGGAGAGAAAGAGAGACTGATGTCCACTTATCACTCAAATGGGTGAAGAGAAACTACCATCCACTGAACACTTATTATTTCTATTATTACAGCATATTTCTAGTACACCTTTTCACACCAAGGTGGTTTTTTTTAAGAAATAGAATTTTGAAGTGCCCAACATCTTAATTTTAAAGTTAAAATATTATTCTATAACACAGGGCTTTGAAACCCGGTTGAACAGTTTGGGCTTTAAGACTTGTTTATGAGATGAAGATAGTAGGTAAAGAGAGGCCAAAAGAACGATGAGAGAAGACAGAGATGCAGAGGAAACAGAAAAAAAGAAAGGAGAAATAGAAAGAATAAATGGAGAGAAGAGAGTCTGGTGCCCACCTAACACTTGAAAGGGGAAGTGTGAAAGGGAGGATGGAGGAAGTGAGAGATGGTATGGGAGAGAGAAAGGGAGCGAGATAAGGTATTTCGCAACCAACTACACCATATGGTGCAATTGTACTTCAATCGGATTTTAACAGTGAGAGGAAACCAGAAAGAGGACGATAAAGATGCAGGAAGGGACAGAGGAGAAGAAAGCGAAATATTCTGGCTTCCACACAATATTCAAGAGAATAGGGGGTCTTGAATGAGGCGTTGGGGGAGATATAGAGGATGTGGAAATGCGAGGGATAAGGATACCAAGGACAAAATGAGAGAGAGGAGAGGTTGAGAGAGGATACGAGGAGAGGGGTGAGAGGGATGGGGATACAGAAACCAGAGAGAGGACTATAAAGATGCAGGAAGGGGAAGAAAGTGAAACACTCTGGCTTCCACTCAATATCTAAGAGAATAAGGGGGCTTGAATGAGGAGAGACATGACAATATAGATGAACAGGGGAAGAGAGGCGGTGGGGGAGATATAGAGGATGTGGAGAGAGAGGAGAGGTAGAGAGAGGATACGAGGAGAGGGGTGAAAGGGATGGGGATACAGAAGAGGGATAGAAAAGAACAGATACAGAGGAGGATATGCATGAATAGAAATAGGGATGGTAAGCGAGAGAGATGAGAGATAGGACAAGATACAGGGGAATAGAGTGATAGAGAGATAAATGGTAATAAAGACAGGGAGGGGGGGAGATTAAAGTTGGGATAGAGAGAAAGGGAGGGGATTGAGGGGAATCGAGTGCGAGGAGAGATAAGCAGGAATACAGAGAGGATGGAGAGAGAGAGAGAGGAGAAAGCGCCTTTCGGGACTAACATATGGTACTATTCGGGAGTCTTTAATAGTAACATGAAACTGGGGGACCCACAGTACTGCTCATGTTATCGGACAACAAAATCAGGGCCCTTGAGCCAATGACGGACCTTTAGATTTAAACAATACGCGTTATTTATTTCAATTTCTTCCCATTTTTTGTAAAAAAAAAAACAATTTTTTGACAAATCATAATTTTGTACAATTTTGGCAGCATTAAAATTGAAGTAGTTGAGACATAATGTAAGCACTTACCTATTTCTTTTTTCTTTCTACTGTAAATTTCTAGAGATGTATCCTCTTCTCATCAGAACAAAGTGACTAATAACTTCAAATTTACACCCGCACAATTTGATTAATTATCAAAACTTTTCTATAACAATACCCAAATCAATAATTTCAGTCATTGATAGGACTTATTGCCAATTTGATAATGAATCATACAGGAAATACACTCTAATGTTCTACTTAACGTTTATTGGTATCATATATTGGCTCTCCCTTAAGAAAAAATATACTTCTAGACCGTTGCTTAGCTTTGGGTAGTACCAGGCGACACTTATCTGTACCTTTCGCAATTAAATGCACAAGTTGTGTGAAAAAATTTGAGTAGCCTCTTCTGTCAGGACTTTAAAGAAATGGCCTCTGATTGGTCAATATATCTAACTTTGTAACTGACCAGCTGATTGGATATTGATAATACCCATGCTTCAAACACTTCAAATGTGTGTGATATAGGAAGTAAAATGTGTGTTCAGTGTGTGAGACTGGCATGATTTTCCACATTTAGTAGGACTTGTGTAAGATTGAAAATATATAGTTTTTAGGTGAATTACAAGGCCCTGGTACAAAAATAATTGTGGGGACCTGAGTGTAAGTCCCAACAATTCAAAATGTCCTAACAACGTTGGTGTTCTTTCAACTTCGCGTCCTGCTAATACACCATATGCAAACACACACACACAGACAGGGGCGACGGCATAATACGTTCACATTATGAATGTGGACGTATAAAAACGGTGAAAGTATGTTCGTTTCCAAACAGTATTGTTTACATTTCATTCGACTAGATAGCTTCTATTGTCACGCAATTAGTTTTACTGCAGTATCCTGCTTTGCACGGGTTAATTAGGCATAATAAAATCGTGAGTCATGACGTAGCGTTATGTAAATATATTTGGTCCAATATTGGCACTCGTTTTAAATGTAAAGCTTTTGTATGACAGCTAGTGATTGGTTGGTAGACGGACTGCTGACCAATCAAACTTTAAAACAACAATATCCACTGATTATAGCAGTGTGTAGTGGGATTACCTCTAATCAAACGAATTACTGCGCAAAGTATGCGGTATACTAATATTTTAAAGTTAAAGTTCCAATTTCATATTTTTGAGTTAAATTTTTAAGCCCTGAAATAGATTGTATCTATAAACAGTCCTACCTTGTTAAAGAATAATCCTATTTATCCTATAATTCAATATTGCCAGTTGAGAAATTGGATAAAATATCATTTTCAACTTTAAATTCAAACGTTTGAAGATCGCCATTGTATTGAGGGGAATGGGCAACAAGGGAGGTAATTGTGTTATTATTTTCTGTGTCAGTGATTTTAATGCCTGTGAAATATTGCACATCGTGTATTTGTGAGTTGACAACCTTTAAAGCAAAAGACAGAAATAATTATGTTATGAAATTCCCGCTTTAAAACGGGCCCCATATACACATTATAAAAGCCTACCCTGTTGTTTGAGACAAAATACCTACATAAACCATATCTGCCCACCAACACACGCCTGCATCAAAGAGAACTCACTCGTGACTCAATGTAGAGGGACTCAAGCTTTAACATCATACAACCGACAACACAAATTATCTATTGACCCTATAAGGTTGTTATATTTGCCATAGATGCGACAGCTGTACTGTCCATAGATACCGCAGTTATATTTGCACGTTTTCGTGGTAACATTAACGATTATTAGACTACTATGATTTTAACGATACTTCAGGGTAGATGGTAGTATATTTAACGATACTTCAGGGTAGATGATACTATATTTAATGATACTGCAGGGGAGATGATGCTATATTTAATAATACTTCAGGGGAGATGATGCTATATTTAATAATACTTCAGGGTAGATGATACTATATTTAATAATACTTCAGGGCAGATGTTACTATAATTTATTTTACGATCAAACTGAGATTTACAAAACACCAAACACATGTAATGGCTTAAATTAATATAGTGACCAATATTATCATATTCATTAATGAAACATTCATGAAAATAGTATATTATTTTTTACAAAATATAAACGAGAGTATTTAAATCTGTTAAATTATTTCCTAAAGTACCTATACAATTATGATTCAATTTCATACAAATGGTGTGTCTCAAATTTCTAACACTTTACTCAAACCAGTGTATATTCAAAATATAAGTAAGTCAAGGCAGAGTGATACGTATTTAGATGATACGCGTAGCAAACACAAAATAATCATATGGAACACTTTAATACTATAAGTAAAGCAAAGTTATCAAGCAACTTTAATCATATCATTAATCAATAGAGGGAATAACGTAAAAAAAAACTTAAAGATACTAGATGTAAGATGTCGATAAAGAGCTGACAATTCTCGCTATACAAACATATATGATAAAGAGCTGACAATTCTCGCTATACAAACATATATGATAAAGAGCTGACAATTCTTGCTATACAAACTCAAGTAACAGCTTATTAATCAATAGGGGAAATAGCTTAAAGATAGGTTATGTTTGAATAGATAACGAGTTGGTAGTTTACACTATAAACTAGATAATGTAAAGGGAATTTTCTGAAATTGTCAGTCACATTGATCCACTATGAACCGAAGATTAAGCAAGTGAAATTTCCGTTTAGCCTCGATCATCATAACTTAAGTCGGTACGGTAAAAAACATAGTCTCGATTATCCATTTAATCATTAAATCGAGAGGGAAAGTTATGCAGTAAATCGGATCATAATCCAACAAAGATCACAGGCTGTCGATGCGATCGAGAAATGATAATGGTCTGGGTAAGTTAATTAATGTCTAATCAATATTTTAGATAACATTTCAGGCCTACAGAAAGACCTTCAATAGGCAGATTTAGCTCTTGCATAATATGTGTTTATAGATACTTTATGAAGAACTGACAATTCTCGCTATAAATCATCTGCATGCAGCTTAGAAAAAACTAAAATACTTAAATTTTCTAATTATTTTGAAACGATAATAGTAAGAATCGGTAAAATAGAAGCGGTTCCCTAATTCTAACATATAGTAACGGTAATAAGGAAACAGTAACATTATGCAGAGTAAATATAGTACACGTAGCTCATTGTTTTAACTTAATATGTAATTATGGTAGCCCCTTATAAGGTAATAATAACGATATACAGATTAGACATAGCTCCCTAGTTTCATCTTATAATCATGGTAGCCCCTTATAAGGTAATGCTAACAATATGCAGATTAGACATAGTTCACTGGTTTTAACTTGATATAGTTATGGTAGCCCCTTATAAGGTAATACTAACAATACGCAGAGTAAACATAGTTCCCTAGTTTAAATTAATATAGTTATGGTAACTCCTTAAAAGATAATAATAACAATATGAAAAATAAAATAAGTTATTGTTTAATATATAATTAGGGTAGCCCCTTATAAGGTAATAGTATGCAATGTTCAAAGTAAAAGTAGAAGTAGTGCATAGTTTTAACACAATAGTTATGGTGGTGCCTTAATAAGATATAGTAATAATCTATGGAATACATGTAATACCATATATACATAATTTGAGCAATACTAAGTGAAGGTATTACACAGGTAACAATCCGTGCTGTAATCTATTAAATGGGCTCGAAAAGTGAGTTGAAACTTCGTTTGAACATCCCAGTCGACTTCCATGCTAATATCAGTGCAAGGAGTGGAGCTGATGAACCAATTGATATTAACTGGTTGATATTTTTATACGGTTATAGAATAATATACAACGTTGTACACGTAGAAATATCGCGTAAGCCGGGCTGAATTAGTGCACGTGTCCTTCTTTTACAAGTGCATGTGTCAGAATTTACGTCTGCTCTGCATGAACGGGAACGTCCATCGCAACTTCCCCTTCATTAGATACCTCCGGTACTACATTTTCGGGCAACGATCTCTTTAAAAAGTCAACAGTTTCCGTCAAATCAAATTTGCTAGCTATTCCAATGTATTCTCGTCTGAATTTTATAAGAAACCTGGCGCCATGGTCGGCAAGTTTCTTAATTTTCTCAATTGGATCTATTTTAGATCTACAGCAACAGTGAAGAGGCGTATAGCGATATATATCCTCACTCTCTACATCCAGCCCTAACTCAATTAGATGTTCCACGACCCCAACTGTGTTATAATCACAAGCTGCATGTAGCAATGTGTAGTTATCTATAGCACTACATTTGAGAGAAGCTCCCCTGGATATTAGAAACTCGATTTTTTCAATAGGTTGCTTATCAGATTTACACGTGTAGTATAAGGGGGATTTACCATAAGAATCAAGACCATTAACGTCAAGTCCCTCCTGCTCTGTTAAAAATGTTACAGTCGCTAATGTGCTGAACTCGCAAGCAGTGTGTAGTAATGTTTTATTATATATTGGGTTTCGCTCGATTATAGCACCATGGGCTTCGAGAAGGTTTATTTTCTGAACTGGGTCGTCATCTGATTTACAGCTATAGACCATTGGTGAGGCACCATCAGTGTCTATACTCCTGACGTCAGAATCATGATCGATCAAAAACGTCATTGCTTCAATATCACAGTATTCGCTTGCAAAATGTAATAACGTTTTATCGGAATGGGTTCTCGCGTCGATGTCGTCGCCATCCATTAGTTGCTTTCTTAACTCTGTCATGGCACGAATGACCGATTCATCCAATTTATCTTTCATGGGTATACAGCAAATAAGACTCAATAAACTTTTAGGTGCGTTCTGGCATATTTGAACCAGTGTTTCTGCATCTCTATAACCCTTATAAACAATCAATTTAACTTTGTCTAGCGGACAATATTGTGACAGACACGCTTTATCAAATGGAGTGTCTCCATCTTTATCGAGCTGACGTATCGTACTGGCATGTTTGTCCAAAACAGATTCAAACTCGTCTTTATTAGTTGTGTATAAAGCAGCATGGTGCAGTGGAAACTCGTCTTTAAAGGCCGTTGTTTCAACATATGGTAACCCTGAAACACAACAAGATTTGAATAAATGATCAAAACTGTGACATGATGTTAGGAATTGTGTGTTGGAAGTAAAATATCTTTTGATTAAAGATACATTATGGAAAGTTAGATAAAGAGTTGAAATGGATGAAAACGAGATAAAAGTCTCGCCTAGCCTCGATCATCATTACTATTACTAAAGTCAGTACGACAAAAAATGTTAAATATGCAACAGTCATGATATTCATATAACATGAGCATTCTGGGGAAACTGACGAGACAATGCTCTTATCCTTTGACCCTCAAAAGTTTTACATTGTAGGCGGACATCGCAACCTAAATTCAAATAGGTATTACGGTAATAAATTCGTTAAAATTGAACTTTTGCAACTATATGTAAAACAGATTATTAACTTTCAACTAAATATCTCAAAAAATTCAGGGGCTATAATTCAGGCAGTTGGGGTCTGGTGTGCGCCAAAACAGAAACATATATCTTTCACTCAGCAATCCTCGACAGATTCCGGAACCTACATCTAATCTCGGCTGTGTGACGAATTCCGCCATATTGGAGCTACTGTAAAGGTCCCGGGTGAAACATGGCTGCCCCCATGGTGTCTTGTAATAACGTAAAGTTTTCCTGTTAAAGTAAACCGGTAGCCGCATCGCAAATGTATGGGCGTAGGTACATATCACTTACTGTCATACAGCCGAGGATAGATGTAGGTTCAGGAACCGGAATCTGTCGAGGATTGCCGAGTGATATATCTTTGGGATATACACATATGTTTTCAGTGTCATACAAATTGTGTCCACGCCGAAATTAATCAATTGAACATACTTATAATAATAGCATACAATTTTCACGATTAAACTCAGTCAAGCATTAAATTTCACGATCAAACTCAGTCAAGCGTGAATACAATTTTTCAATATCAAACTCAGTCAAGTGTGAATACATTTTTCACGATCAAACTCAGTGAAGGCTTTGAATTACTTGGTAGTGAAACTATACACTAAGTTTCATCACTCTCCATCAGAATCGAAGTCATCTAGTCCCAAAACATCGACCAATGAAATGGCTTTGCTCTGTTTAGTTTTGACTAATGTTAACCATTGAACTCAGTCAAGACATTCACCTAATGAACATCTCCACCAGGTCTACTTAATAAAAGCAGGGTTGTTTCGTTCCAAAATCTTGATCAATAAAATTACTTATTGCTGTTAGAAGCGTTAAATTCTCCGCATAAACCTAATAGACACCTACATCCATATTGATCAGTAGTGAATATTCCCAAGATAGGGATGATATCGATGAGGCTTAATGTGTTCACAATATTAATTTTTTTTCCATAAGCAAATTAAATTCTAAAATATCCTTTTGAAGTAAATAAAATGTTAAAATATATTTCCTTTTTAGTGTAAATGGGTATACAAAATGATTAATTGGCACCATTCTGTTTGGGCCAGTGAACGCAACGTCTTTTGTAAACATTGCATGCGCCATAAAGTGATGTCATACTTGAACTTAAAAAGGTCCGTCATCTTACACAGGTATACGAAGCCTTTCACAAGGTTGAACATTTTAACTCAATTACCCGCCCATTTAATTGGTCGAGTAATATATCAGACGTATCTAGGGCGGAACTATATCACAGGGGAAAATAATAATAATAAATGTCCATTTTTTAAGCGCCAAATCCATAACCATGCTCAAAGCGCTTTTACAGCAATAAACTATATACATGTCAGTTCAAAAATATTAGTCAACATACGATTGTTTGAACAAGTGAGTTTTTAATTGGGATTTAGAACTTGTAAGAGTTTTGCTGTTGATACCGAGAATTTAAGATTCAGCACTCTCACGTAAATTAAACCAAAGTATCAACCAATCAATTTGCTTATGTCTGCTTAGTCTAATTCCAGTTTCCTTCCGCTGCTAAAAGACCCCTACCAGAGTCCCTTTTTTACTGCTGAAAGTGCCTTTTCTCAGCCCCAAATATGTTCGTTCCGAACGTTTATCTAGACGAAACTATCAGCCAAATAGCTCTTGGAATGGCTTACAGATGACGGATAATAATAATCCTGGGGGACCCCCCCCCATCTCCGCGGTCAATGCCCTCATTATGCGGCGCCCCCTCTTTTCAAAATTCCTAGATCTGCCCCTGGCTACGCGCAGGCGCATTATTGAAATAAAGTGGACGTTAAACCGCATTCATTTCTCTCTCTCTCACATGTGGACGAATATCGTCGTCTCCCCTGTGTGGACACTAAAACAGGTCACAATTTATATCCAATTTGACGAAACTTTCGATATTGGCATGTATCAGACCGTAACTTCGTGTATTATTTCCCCTGATTGTACAACAATCATACTTTTAGCTTGTGGACACTCTGGGTCACCAGTTTGATCTGATTTTGATAAAACTTTTAATATATCGTTATAACCCATATTGGGCCGTAAAGGCATGGATTGGGAACTCTTATTGTAAAAAATAACACATTTTTAGCTTTTGGACGCTATAAATGTCACGAGTTTGAGCAAATTTTGATAAAACTTTAAAAATATGTTTCATCGATATTCGCGCATATTTGACAGTAATGGCCTATATTATGGCCCCTTACTGTACGAAAAATCGGGATTTAGATTGTGGACACTCTAGAGGTCACAGATTTTATATGATTTCCAAAACCATTCAAATATAACCGTTATACCATAATTATTACTGACGTCTAATTTCGACAAAATCGGACCGAAACTGCCCGACAAAATGGCCGCTCCTTGTACACAAATCTGCAAAAGTATTTAATACTAAGCTTTGGGACCCTTTAGAAATCACAATCTTTATCCGATGTTAATGAAACTTAAAATATATCTCAGTCCTTTTCAACATTCGCGCATTTCCGACAACTAAATTCTGGATTATGCCACCTGATTGTTCGAAATATATGTGCACATGTTGCATGACAATCCCTTCTTCACAGGTGTCTCATTTATGGGTCGGATTAAGAATGAGAATTTTTTTTATGGAAAATCTGTTGTTATTTTGTTGCAAATGGTATTTAATCAGAATATTTGAAATTTCAACCTTAAAAGGGTTAAATTAAATCAGAGACATTTAATCCGAGATGCGCCAATATCCAAAGGAATCAAGATCTTTCGGACATAATTGTGTTTTTCTAATAAAATACGTTCAGTACTATCTGGGACTATAATCCGATATCCAACGTGACTGAGGTTTTAAAATATTCAACTATAAAATAAATATATGCTTACCTTTTTTAACCTCTTCCAGAAGTGTTTTTACCTTCTTGCATTCATCTACTAAATCGTCCACTGTTTTCCTCAAGTTTAAATTCTCCTCTTCCATATCTTTGAACTTCCGCTTTAGGTTCATGTATTGATTTTGAATATTCTGTTGTTCCACCATGTTAATAGATTCATCACCTTTAACAGAAGAATTTCTAAAACGTGGACCTTTTAACAAAATATACGCCGGCATGAATATTATGATATTATGTGTAAAATAATTCCACTAACATTGAGCAAATTATCAGCAAGAACACATAGCCCCACAGCAGCTTCATACTGGGAAGCCGGATAATTGAATATATGCATGTTGGATCATAACGTTTGTTACTGGGTCATTTGGCGTGGTGTCGATTTCCTCTTCCTATGTGACAAGATATGATGAAACCTTTAGCTTTGCAAAGAAACGGGTTTCTTTTCACATGAAACTAAACACTGCAACAACTGAATCCTGTACGGCTTATACATCAGATATTTCTGAAACTTGTTGAACGATCCTAACTCCAACAATAATTTGCATGACAGTGTTGACAATCCACAGGTTATTTCGTGAATTTAATCACTGCGCATCCATTGTAACGCAGTCGAATTGGAGCCTTAGTCTCAAGAAGGTACATAACGTTTTTTGAATTGGTCAAAGGCCTCTTTGTTTCGAGATGATAAATTTAACATGAAAACGTTCATGCAATACAGTAGTAACTGTTATTCTATATGGATTATTTTAGTTCTATGAAAGGTGTTCTGTTTAATATATTGAAGTGGTTCAACAAGTGAGTGACAATGAGAAATGGGCTATGTGGGTATTTTAGACTAACTCACACAGTTCCGTTCATCATCAATTGCTGAAAGTAGGGTACTATCGTCCAGTCATCTCGTGCACAAATTAGTCCAATTAAATATAATAATGGTGACGTAAAACGGTGCTCATACGAACCCGTACACAGCAATGGAAATTGTCCCGTCCTAAGAGATGACGCGTCTGAACTTTCTATGCAAGACATAGTGGGATTATATTTCCCTTCGGACATCATTTGTAGTTCCTAGAGAAGATACTATGTGCCTCCTAAAAGGGTATACCGTTAGCCGCCTCGGCTTACAGGCCGGGATACCGACATCGTGTAGAGTTCTTAGGCCGTCCTCCAAGCCCTGCCCCGGGTTCGCGGGCGCGATAGAAACAACATGTAGATTTTTAGACGTTAGGTCCGAATTAAACGCAGGCGGAAGGTAGATATTATAATAAATCATACTGTACTATCATAAATGTTGTAGTTTCCTGTATTTTATATAAAACAAACCAGGAAATATGAAATACCTTCTGTGACCTTTTCAAATGAAAATTCCTCTGACGATACTTTTTTCCCTCCAATAAAACCAGATTTCACCGCTGTTTCTAAAATCTGACGAAGTTCACTTTCACTTTTGTTGGAATTCAAAGATATCAGACTGAAGGTCACCTGCACACACCCCTTACTGTAAAATAGATTCATTGTGAGGAAACGAAATACAGACTTCTGACTTAAAGTTAGATGTTGAAACAAGAATATACTGAAAATTTCAGTCAAATAACTTTATCCTGAACAAAGTTGTTACCACTATAATTTTTTACTAGAAACGGTAGCTAAATTCATCGACACCCTTTTCCCACTATGGCCGATTGTTGATTGACAGGCGTTAACTCCGCCTACATAGTCTCGATCATCAAGCAATGTTTACGGTATCTAGTGAAGCTTGTGTATAGCCTCGGTCATCACTGTCTTTTATGAATAATTTCCGGAAGTATGATGACGTCAACGTCACGGAGAAACCCCACCCACGATGCCATAGTGATTAAATCAGTCGACGAAATCCTATTTTAATCCGAGCCCAATCCAAGCCATCCGTTGGTCTACAGAGTTCATTGTGGGCTTGTTGTTTAAATAAAGATCTAATTTATAATTTCTATGACATCTGGGGCTCAAAGGAAGACCGACAAAAGTCAGTTTTTGCTCTTCCATAATGTATGTTTAAATTATGTAAAATACAATGCAGTAACTTGATAATGATACCTGTATGTGTATTGAAACGTAGCATGGTAATGAAATTCAGAAGTAGTATACCCATATAAGTGTGTTTATTTTTAGTGACTTGATTTGTTTAAACATAGTTTATTGTACTAGAACATAACTAAAGTACAAACGGATTGGGACAAAAGTTACGAAAACTTACCGATGCCCTCTCCACATACATTGTAAGTGACAGTTATAATAGTACAATTGTTAAGAACATACAAAACGAAGGATATAAATAGTGACTTGATTATTACTTACGTTAATTGTTTTACGACCACTAACTCGGTGGATTCAGGATATAAACCTTCTATGTTTTCCTCTACTTCATCAATAAATTTTTTACGCTGTGGATTGGAGGTATCAACCAATTCTATATACTTATGTCCAGGATATTTAATATGGCTCTTGTATCTAACTGTAAAATCATTGTGTATGGGCTAAATAGGTATATTACAGAACTTCCTTTTGGCCTCAAATGTTATATAAACTATTCTTACAGAAGCTTATTAGGGCCAAACAAATAAAAGATAGGTTGCCAGGCAACGAAACACACGCCCACAGCAGCTAAATCGTCCGGGCAGTCATCAAGAGTTGTCGCATATTCTTACTTTTTGCGGTAATGAAACATTTATAATACTCTGAAATCTGATCAAGATTTAACAATTAATAAAGTAATTATCAGAAAATCATTATAATTTGTTTTTATAAAGTTCTGCCCCATGCTAACGCTTAGTATACCAAACATTTAAAATCATGGATTTAGCTATGTTCAGTTATCAAAATTCATTGAAAATCAATATACTTGTTCATCTCAAGACCTTAAACTCTGTGTATCAATCTGAAGTCAATTGGGTGATACGTTTGGCCTCTAGAGCACTTGTGCAAAATATTTTTCAAAGTGATCAAGGGAGATAACTATGGCAGTAATTATCAGAATTCGCTGCAAATCGATAGGGTTCTTCATCTCATGACCTTAAACACTGTGTATAAATTTAAAGTCAATCGGATATTAACTTTGGCCTCTAGAGCATCCACAAGATTTTCTGAGGTGATTAAGGGCCATAACTTTGGCAATTATTATCGGATTTCGCTGAAAAACAATAGACTTCTTCGTCTCATGACCTTTAACACTGTGTATAGTCAATCGGATAAAAAACTTTAGCCTCTAGAGCTTCCACAAGCAATTGTGGACGCCTGACCGATGGACGGACGGACGGGGGCGACGACAATGTACGACCACATTTCAATGTGGGCGTATAAAAATAAGTTTATATCAGCAATAACTCCCTCTTTAATTATGGATTAGCGGCCTGACTGTTCTCTTGAAGTGGAACAATACAGTTGGACCCCGCTTAAGATCAATCACTCGGAGCAAGATCTTCCCTAGTCAGTGTTGCAGGGCGGAGAGCCTGGTAAGAAACAATGTCTAGACGTTCGGATGTAACCAAAACCGAGGCCCTGTGTAGACTTTGACGTACACGTCAATGATCCCCTGGCAGTCGGAATTCGATAAAAATGTTGGTCGCAACACAGCTATCCGATAAAAATGTTACCCAATAGCGCACTGTATGACGTATACCCGTCTTCATTAGCCCAGTCGGAGCAAACACTAGGACCTTAAACCCCATTTCATGTATTCGGCTTTCATCCATGGCTGCTGGGGACAGATTTTGTTATTAGGTGATAGTAGCTCATAATTAGGAGGTAACTCATTGACTCCTACTTTAGAGAACTAATTCGTGTTTTTATTTATTTGGTTCATTATAATCTCATCTTTACTACTTTTACCTTGACTTTAACCATTATGTCTCGACTGACATAGTTTCGAAGCAGCTAGTCGCTCAGTAATAAGCAGTAATTGTATTCCATAGAATTCTGAACTAGTTTCCAGATTTGTATTTAAAGATCCCTTGAATATTTTTGGAATCAAGTCATATTAAGACATATTCAAATGTTTGCTTCAATGTCCTCTTACATACTTGGGGGGGGGGGGGGGTAATTCCGCATAAAACATTTTGTCAATTTACGTTCTATTTTCGCTGTTGAATAATGTAGGCTAAATCTATTTTTTAAGAACATTTTTGTCAAGGTCGCTGAGATGTAAATCATGACATGTGATAGTGGTAGTTACGTTTACGGTTGAGATTACAGCTAGCCCTGTTTACATGACGAAGAATTGAGCTGGTCTTATCATTTAGCACAACCCGCCTCACAACCTCTAGTCATTCCATTAACAAACCACCCCTACGTCACTTCGTATTAAGTGTCTCTAATTTCCATATGTATACATACCATATATGCCATACAACAATGATCCTGGCCCAAAAGATTTTCAACTTCGACGTCAAAAGATAGAGGAAAGTTGTTCCAAGGATGACAACTGACTGATATAAACTATACTTACCAGAGTCCGGTTCAAGCCGTTTTATAGCTTGCCAATAACCATTCGTTTCAAGACATTTTAAAAACGTCTTATACACATCGGGTCCACGCCTCAATAACTTCATTAACATTTTTCTAACACATTTTCTTTTGCTAGATGCAGCGATGATATCTAGTTCATCAACATCATCCTCTTTGAGAACACATTTTGAAAACAGGGGAGTTATTAAATCTTCCGGATCTAATTCGTCCATCAAGAATTCCATATTATTCCTTATTTTTGAATAATCCTCCTCTTTCATTTTCCCCTGCTGCTCAATTAAAGGAATTGTCTGTATAATTTTGCATTCTTCGTCACCGTCTTGATATGTAAATAAAAGTAGCAACATGGTTTCAGAAGTATAAATGATTTATTGCCGGGTTCATAAACAACGATAAATATTTGCCTAACAATAGCTTAATACGTCGTTGGAGGGCTTCTGAACGAAATTTTCTAAGTAATTGGGTGCCTTATGCGCTGACAAATAATCTCCTTCTTGCGAATCCATTAGGATAGTCTTCTAAATAACTGGCACGTAGAAACCGTCCTTAGGGTAGGAAATCGGTGTAGAATAGGCGGAATGACCGCTGACCCAAAATGTCACCATAGAAAAAATTGGTTTTTGGTTTTAGTTTTGTTCAAGCGCTTTAACTCAATTATTTGTAACTTTAAATTGATCCATTGTGTTTAAGACAAGGGGTGGGGAAGCGGAAGTTATGGGACTCACTGAAATCGAACTTGTATAATCAGGGATAATATTCCAAGACATCTATGGAATATAAACACAAATTTTAAGTTTCATCAAAATTGAGAGGAGCCACAAGGCGAGAGAGTTAGTTAGAAGATTTTGATATTCTCCAGTACAATGTGATTAGCCAAATAATTCTCGGTGAATCCTATAACTACGGTAACTGATTGGTATCATGTTGTGATATGTTGGTGTCGCCCTTCATAAGGCGGCAACCCAACAACCCCGCGTCACGACATTTAAACCGTCACCACGATATTCCTCTCAGTACGGGAATTCGCACCGTAGGTTCTCCGTGTCGACAGTGCACTACAATGGACATGGCAAAAAACAGTTTGTTTATTGTAGATGGGACGAACAAAACAAGATCCTGTGATTCACGTGCACATAAGCAAATTCTGTACAGTTGTATTTCTCTGAAAAGATGCCACGGTACGAAAAATCACATTCCTAGTCTGTGGACACTCTAGAGGTCGCAATTTTTATCCGAGGTAAAATTTGAAATGTATGTTTATAACCCAGATCCTGGAGTATGGGCCCTGGTTTTTCGAAAATCCGTGTTTTTAGCTTGTGGTCCCGAAAGAGGTCATATTGTTTTTGTTTTTATCTAAACATGGATTACAGCGAAACCACGGAATGAATTAGTTCAGCTCTGAACGTCGGTCTCATTCCACTCATCCTGAACGTTCAGGGACTGTCCCATTCAATCAATGTCGAAAAAAATTGGAGAACAGTAAATTTTACTGCACAACTTTTCACTGCTAAACGACTGGGTGTCAATCCGTGTGAAAGCCTGTACAATGTAAAGCCTGTACATTTCGTTTCGTCTTGTATGACCGACATTCCTGAATGTGGACGTTGACCTACAGTTAGAGTGTCATGGCGGCGAAAATATAACTTGATAGGAGGGGACGTATTTTTAACAGCGTGTTGTGTCGCTCATACTGACTCTAGCGAAGTAAGCAAGGTCTTATTTTCTCACTAAGATGTTCGTTTACATTGTACATGCGTCCACATGGATTGACACCCCATCTTTTAGCAGTTAAAAGTTGCCCAGTAAAATTGACGGGGGCTCCAATTATTTTCGACATTGGTTGAATAGGGCAGTCCCTGAACGTTCAGGGTGAGTGGAATGAGACCGACGTTCAGAGCTGAACTAGGAATGAATATACGTTACGTCTATAAACACGGAATACGATGGGATCTCAGTGTAGATAATGTAAATAAGTTTAATTTATAAACAATCACGGTAAATGATTAAATAACCCACCTTCATATTCCGCAACTGTTAACATATCATCTTTAGAACGTCTCATTTCTTTTTCTAGTCTTTCAAGCTTCTCTTTGAGTTGTCTGTTTTCGTCTGCCAACTTATTGTATCCACTTTGTTGAAGTTCTTGTGCGTCAGAACGTTGAAGTTCAACTTTTAGGTTCGATTCAGCTTTTTGTAGTAGCTCTGTTGCCTTTGCACATTCAACCATTTTGTCGGGACACTGTTCTTTTTTCTGGTTTTCCTTATTTTCGCGTATGGGTGTGCTATGTTCTAACTCCCCAGGGCTTTTTATACATGTGCAAGGTACTGATGCTGTATCCAGATTGTTCCTACAACTCTCACATATCATTGACTCAGATTGTTTAGGTTTGCCCATATTAACGTCAGGGCTATCAACCTGTACCTCTCCCATAAATGAAATTTCGGGCATGAATGTATCTACAGGTAGAATTCACATGCCACAGTCAACCTAAAAAAATCATATTAAGGATTTGTCTAATATAAAGAATCGAGGATACTTTGGTAGTATGATAAGGTGCACCTTGTTCAAAATTGTGGGTAAGACACTGGCTCGTTAGTCTGGAGGTCGAGTGTTCGATGCCTGCATTGGCCGAGAAAGTTCATCCAGACTTTTCGGCGTGGTTCCCGCTTGTCAGTGATGCTTGACGAAGAACCAAGACAACAGTCTAGTCGTATGGATGGAACGAAAAGCCAAGGTCATGTGTACACATTGGCATGTACGTAAAAGATCCCTTGACAGCTGTAATTCGATGTAAGAGTAGGCCGTAGTGCCGCTGTTCGGGAAAAATTTCCCTCATAGCAAAATGTATGGCATGTTGCCCGTCTTCATTGGCCCAGTTCGGAGCAGAACAGTAAGACGTTAAACCCCATATCATTTCATTTTTTATAACACTATGATATACATATACATACAGCCCTGTCATAAATTCTCAAATGTTAATACATTTAAAATACACAGATTTTGTTCATGTGGCCCGCCATATTTGTTTTGAGTTTGGGGAGTTTATAACTGTTATTGGAGTTTAGGAGTCATAGTTTCAAATATGTCATGTTAAACAAGAATTCTGCTCGTTACCCGGTGGACCAGTTGGTTACGTAAAGCATGTTTAAATATACATTATGCAAAGCTCAATCTGCTTATTGCAGGTCTTTCTTTGGATCTGCAATGTTAATCTAAATCATTAATTAACTTATCCAGATCATTATCAACGCTCGATGGCATGTCTAGCCTAGATCTTTAGTGGATAATGCCTTTTATCTTTAGTAATGATGATCGAGGCTTTTCGAAAATTTCAATCGCTTAATTCTCGGTTCATAGTGAATTAATGTTACTGAGATTTTCAGCAAATTGCATTTACATTATCTAGTTTTTAACTATTGTAGTGAGAACTGCCAACTCGTTATCTAATGTCCCCTAATGTATATTAAACTATCACGGGTCCGGTCAGTTAACGAAGTTTAATGAAACTTGTAAAATCAAGGGAATATGTGACTTGTATTTTCCTATTGCTTACAGCGAAGTTTTCTAAACCAAAATATCCCGCTCTGAATGGTTGAAAGTAAAGATTTAAGTGCCAGTCCACGAGAAAACCATGCAGAAATCGGGAAGATGAGGGGTCGGCCGATTCCATTCATATTCATGGGGTTTGGTCATGCCCATGAGACTACTTGATAGCCAAAACCTCCGATCTCAGAATTTTAAGTTACAATAAGATTTGTTAGTGTTTTGTCATTTGATGGATGTATAGACAATATCACATTCTAGGAAACGCCCCAACAGACCTTCCACGTGCATCAGTTCTAAAACTAATTATTGAAATATTGCAGACTTTAATCTGAACAATGTATATAAATTTCAGAGAGAGATAGAGAGAGAAATGGGGTTTAACGTCCACTCGACACAAACTGGGTCATTTCGGGACTAAATGGTTTTAATTGTAGTTCAATAATTAGCTTGTGCCTGGCGGGGGGGGGGGGTAGAACGTTAATAAACCCCATTTCATTTCATTTCATTTCATTTTGTGCGTAGGGGTCTTTAGCAGTGGGAGGAAACCAGAGTACCGGGAGAACACCCACGAGGTTGGACAGACGACCCTTCTCCTTGCCACGTACAAACGGGGATTCGTATAAATCTCAAGCAGAACTGATAAACCGTGGAAGATAACTCCCCGAGTAATTAAAGGAGCATATCAAAATAATATTTTTGGTCGCAAGAGCTTTCAGAAGATTTTAATTGTTCATGAATGTGATCAAGGGCAATAACTCTGATAATGGTTAAAACCAATAAGCGTCTTCGACTCATGAACATTTTTTCTTATACATTTCAGGTCCATTGGATGACAAATTAGACTATGAGGGGTCTAAAAGCAGTTGTAAATGACATACGAACGGAAGGGCGGAAATGACAACAATATATTTTTAGTTGGCTTATACAACAATGAAGCAACATGTTAAATCAACGAATGTTGCCCGACTAGGATCAAACTGCGACAAATGATCGTGTATTTTACGGGTGTATGACACTCGCAGCTTTGTTGCGAATTCTCCACATAGATAAAGGATAGGACAAGATGTTTATTGTATTATTACATGCATACATACAACCTGTTTCACAGAGAAATACTCACGAATTATCCCTGTAACATATGGCTGTCCAAAACACGTGCGTTGACTGCTTGCCTCGTAGTCATTGGCTCAACGGCTCGTGCAATGTTTACTTAACACCTAACTGCTTCGGGCAAAATGTATTACACCTAACTGCTTCGGGCAAAATGATGCATTTTACTCATTTTAATACCCATTTACACTAAATAGGAAATATTTTTTAACTACAAATACTTCAAACGTCTTTATTTATTTTTCTTTTACCTCAAAAAAATGTTTGAGAATTTAATTTGTCGGAGTAAAAAAGTTAATATGCCGTACTCATTAAGCCTCGCCGATGTCATGCTTATCAGTGATTGTAGCGGCCAAGCGAATATTCACTGCGGGATCAGTTTGGCATACATATACACGTACATTTCATGATACATTACATAGAGAATACATACATGTACATATACAAGTAATATATGCATACATACAGTGGAACATGTATATCAAAAGAATTTCACCTACATGTAATTAACACAATATTTTGATTTAGACCTCTCGACAAAAACCAAAAAGCTAAATTTAGTCACTGACTTGGCAATGGAATTTGGTGGGTGAAAGAGATTAATAAAGTTGTAGGAAATCTCAGGATTTGCTGAGGATGTTGGGTAATATGATAATAAATATATCCCTTTGTCCTCTTGATACCCCGAAAGCCACCTGAGATATTCTATGAACGCCTGCTAGGCTAATATTTCCCCAGACACTCTTCTCTCGCCATTTATAATCTGGACTTCTCATCGAGAGAGAGAGAGAGAGAAGGGAGAGAGAGAGAGAGAAGGGGGAGGAAGAACGCAGGTGAATATGACGAAACATCGAGGATCTCTGGCAACCCGTCCCAAGACTACCCGGTGTCTCGCTTCCTCGCCTTTACAAATCCCCATCTGTTTGCCATCTCGCCTTCTCCGCCGTGTGCTCATCTTTAAATATTTCTCGTCTTCTCGCATAGGAAGGACAATATATACACAGTTAGCACAATGTGCCTAAATGCACCAATATTTCAATAATGGCCCGTCATTTTGAGGTGTAGAAAAAAACATGATAACGTTTTGGATTTAAAACTTAAATTCCAAAATTCCAAGCTCTTTAGCCATAGTGAAGGGATGGACGTTAGTCTATAGAATCGACATATGTAGGCACTGCGTCCATTGTTACAGCAAATATCAGTTCAAATTTCAATTATATCTTTTAATTTATTGTTATATCGTTCATATTAAAGTTATGCGTAGTCACTAAAGTTTCGTATACATTTTGACATTTAACGGCAAGACGTCGAGATTACAAAATAACCGGAATGGGCTACCATACTATCACACCAGACGAATGATCAATCGGGAATTCCCCATTTATATTGAATTCTCGCTTTCGAGTCTACTAGGTCAATCTGAATTCCTTCGTTTTCTTTCAATAATATCCTCCGTTCGTTTTAATATTTGATCAAAAAACACGTAGGAACTATTGAATTCACGTTTAATTTACCACAGATAATGACATAGCTAGCTTTATGATACAGACTAGCTGGTGTACATGTATATGTCAAGTTGTAATATGTAATAAGTCAGTCGGGTATATTTAGTTCATCGCCTTCACTGTGCGAGTAAACTACATTATAAATATAGGTCAGGTATATACCACACTGGTTCACGTTATCAATATTCAACAACAGCTACATATATATATATATATATATATATTACTTACCAGGAATATATAAACAGTAGAGAAGATACGTCTACAAATGGTGGAGATCTAAATTATGATGACGTAATAAAATATTTCCTCCTCGTGAATAGCTCTAGTTTCGGTTTAATACCGGATCCGGATATTTCTTTTATCTATACTGCACGCGCAGCTTGTAATCATATCACAGTGAGCTGAATAGATTTCAATGGAAACAGTCCAACCGAGCTATTTAAATCATATACCAGTGGAGCGCATTGATTTTATTAGGGATTAGGGAAGTGTGTTGTAGGATATCACACAGTCACGCATATATCAGTAGAGTGAATTTATTTCAGCTAAGAACTATACAATAAAAATTCAAAATAACTTCATGCTATTGATTATGCAAAATGGAATGGGGGTTAACGTCCTGATGATCTTTTCCGACTAGGCTATTGACGACGGGCATACGAAGTGCAATGTGCTGTGGCGGAAATTTTGCCCGGGCAGCGGCACTATGGTCTACTCTATCGAATTCCGTCTGCTAAGGGATCTTTTACGTACAAGCCTATGTATACACAATATCTCGTGTTTTGGTTGTCAGGCTCTCCCCTTCCTGCACCACAGATACGGGAAAACCTCGGTCAATGTAGGAATCGAACACGCGACCAACCAACTACTGAGCCAGCGTGGCTCCAAAATTTTCAATGCGATTACTTTTAAGAGGGTTCGATGAATACGCGGGTAAGGCGCTGGCTCGCTAGCCTGGAGGTCGGGTGTTCGATCCCTGCATTGGCCGAGAAAGTTCATCTCGATTTTACGGCGTTGTTTTCCTTGTCAGTGATGCCTAGTCGTTCGGATGGGACGAAAAACCGAGGTCCCGTGTACGTAAAAGAACCCTTGGCAGTTGGAATTCGATATAGGAGTAGACCGTAGCGCCGCTGCACACTGTATGGCATATGTCCGTCTTCCATTAACCCAGGTTAAGCACATAAGAGTAGGACGTTAAACCCCATTTCATTTCATTTCATTTAAAAAGGTTCACATTCAACTTGTAGAACAATAAGATAACGAGAGAGAGAGAGAGAGAGAGAGAGAGAGAGAGAGGGAGAGAGAGAGCGATATGAGGTTTAACGTCCACTCGACACAAACTATGTCATTTCGGGACTAGCATATGGTTTTAAAATTTATTTCAATAATTCGCTTGCGCGTAAGGATCATTAGCAATAGATCAGAGGACCCGAAGAAAACCCACGACCCGACTCCTTGTCACGTACAACCGGGGAATATATGATAACAAACGACTTTCCTGGTCGATATACCATTTAAACATGCACATTACAGGTCTTTCTTCCGGCCCGAAATGTTATATAAATTATAAATTGGACATTCGTCATCTTATCCAGCTCAGGATTAAGGTCCGATTTGCTGCCCAACTTTCAATCATTAATTAATCATGAAATGGATAACCGAGTCTATGTTTTTATCGTACCGACTTTAGTTATGATGATCGAGGCTTTAGGCGGGAATTTCCATCGCTTTATTCTCGGTTCATAGTGGATCAAAGTGGATCAATTTGACTGAAATTTTCAGCAAATTGTCTTTACATTATCTAGTTTTTAACTTTTATAGTGGAAACTGCCAGCTCTTTATCTAATTTACCATAACGTATTTTTAATATATCCAAAATATTAACCTATATCCCTGATAAACTGTAGAAATTGTAACACACGACGAGGATACTAACTTCTTATTCTGTACAGAAAAGACGTGTGATTGGATATTAGAGAAATAGAGTCAATAACGTCGGGATGTATCTACATGTATATAAATACATTGTGTGATTATATCCTTTATAAATTGTGTTATATATAGCCTATATATTATATGAGGTATGGAGAATTGAATATAACTTTGTCTAAGTGTTGTAAAACTTATATATCCCATTTATGTTATTGTATCCGGTGAAGAATTGGGTCACTCACTGTATACCACTTCACCGTATGTATACAGACAGGCCATAGATCACTAATTATTTCCTTATTGACTTTAATGTTAATTCTCGTCTCTTAGACCGGCTCTATCGCTTTCTGCAACCTGTAGCTAACTCTTGCCCAAAAGCATGGAAGAAGTTCACCATGAAAAACTAGCTGGAAGTAGAGACAACTAAACATGCGGTTTTCAGCCCTCCATTTCAACAAAACGAACCTCACAACTCTTGTATCCTTCCGCCTACAAATCTTGAATATTCATAAAAACCTGGCAGAAAATGCATTTTCAAACCCTTTTATTCGATTCTACACCAAAAAAGTCAACTAAAATCGCGATGCGAAAAGGGGAAAAGGGGAAGAAAGACTAAAAATAACTTTCGCCTTAGATTCGTGACGGCGTAGAAATATTTAGTGTGCTGTGTCCATATAGAGACTATACGCTACCTGAGAGGGTGAGGGGTGGCCTAGTGGTCTAGAGTGCCGTGCTTCGACCTGTAGCTGGCCGGTCACCTCTGACATGCGGCTATGGTTTCGATCCCTAGTGTTAACGTATGTGGCATGGAGATAGGGGCGACTTCTCAACCTCGTGGGTTTCCTCTGGGCACTCCGGTTTCCTCCAACAGGAAAGACCCATGTGTGTGCGCTAAGATAATAAAATGAAAAATAAGACTTGTCTGCGATATCACATTCGGTGGAAGCGGACGTTAATGCTAAGAACAACAACACGACAACAGAGGGTGAGGGGGCCAGAGCCTATAGGGGCCCGGGGGTATGCCGAGTAAAAATACTTCTTCGTATTGTAGAAGAAAACAGATGATTTGTCTGAATGTTAGAAGATGTAGAATCGAATGCTTTAGAGACTTACATATGGGACATTGTGAAATGAGTTTGTCGATCAAGCAGTATCTTTAGATTACAAGTCATAACTTTATTTAAGAACGAGGTCGCAAGATGACTATGCAAAATGTAAAATAATCCGACACAATTGGCATCGGACAGTTTTGACCAAATTTTGCAGAAATGGTCATTTGGTACTCGGTATACCCCACATGAAGTATGAGAATCACCAACCTTGTAGTTATGGAGTATGGAAGGGTATCGCTGCCAATATTAAATGCTCTGCTAAAATGTCTTTTCCATTGATTATATGTAAAAAGTACAATGTACAAAGTCACAATACCGGTAATGATAAAGTCAAAATACCTCTTAGGACAAAGTTAAATGTAAAACGACAAATGTAATGTGTCAAATGACAATGTTTTAATGCAAAATGCTGTTCTTTTACATTTCTCTCATTACAAATCACATTTGCACTCTGCAACATCTCATTTGTCATTCACGCTTTCTTTTCATCAACTTGCCCATAGCATCTTCTTAAATATCCAAATATAGTATGCCACGTGACTTATTAACATATATACGGAAACGTCCGATCTTTCTTGAAATAAGAATATGAATTATTTCTCCCAGTTAACGTGCTGCCATTCTTCAGTTGACTTCATGCCATTCATGGGTTCTTTAGCTAACAATTAAGTTGAACTCAGTTTTTTGTCCCGTACTAGGAGAAACCTTCTCGGCCAATACAGGTCGAGCCGTAAGCCCAAGTGGTTTCATGCGCGTAGAATCTCTTATCATTATTCCACTTTCTAATTTTTTGTTTTCGTAAGATTATATAAAATGAAGGAGGTCAAAGACAAAATATAGTACTGCGGCTGTGCATACAGATATATTCATACATTTATAATGGGGGGTTGGGATGGCCTAGTGGTCTAGAGTGCCGCGCTTCGACCTCTAGCTTGTCGGTCACCCCTGGCTTGCGGCTGTGGTGTCGATCCCTGGTGTGAGCGTATGTGGCATGGAGATAGGGGCGCCTTCTCAACCTCGTGGGTCTCCTCCGGGCACTCCGGTTTCCTGCCAATGCTAAAGAACCCTACGCGCAGGCGAATTATTGAAATAAAATTAAACCATGTTAGTCCCGCAATGACCTAGTTTGTGTCGAGTGGACGTTAAACCCCATTTCTCTCTCTCTCAAATTTAGAATATAATTATTGATACCGTATTATACATAACACAGGTAAGTGAAAAATTAATACATGTATAGGCCTAATAAGTAAATATTGTCGAGGTCTATATTATGACAATCACAACGGATGAAAAAATTCCCTGGCTTCTCCGTCCTTTCATTATCCTGTTCCTGTTAAGTGTCATTAATTATTTTTCAAACTTGCGATTAGTTTAAAGGAGCTAAATCGCTAACATTTGATTTGGGACCTAGAAATTGAAGAGTCGCAACGCATATAATAATGTAACATGAATGTATATAAACTGATTTAAATTCAATGGTTTCCGTTTTTACTCTTATTTCAAATCAGTTATGTTCAGCGAAATAAGTCAGTAGTCTCAATCGAATGCAAATTTCTAGCGTCTGGTTATTCCAGTCTACATACGCCGTTTGATTTGTTTCTAGACTCTTTCCTCGAACTTTGTTTGAAACGCTTTATTGTACACGATTCGTGTACCAATGGTAAAATTTTTATTGTCTTAAATATTGGATATCAGAAGTCCATCTTTTTCCGGTAAGATCACAGCATTGTTGATTTAAATTGACAAATAATTCGTGTTTTCAATGTTGAAGATTTTGGATGATATTGAGTTAGAGACTTAGCTACTTTAAACCTTTCACAAACATCAATAAATGTTTACTAATTCGGGGAGGAAATTGGTCAGGATGCTCATATTTTTAGATTCAACAAAAAGTTATATTTTCCTTTTACCAGCACAAACATATATAAATAATTTAAAAAGAAAAACAACTAATGGCGCGTTAACTGAGTTATCTTTGGAACAATTATTCATATTTTTATTTAAAGAAAGATCGGTCGTTTCCGTATTTATGTTAATAAGTCACGTGGTATACTATATTTGCATATTTAAGAAGATGCTATGCGCAATTTGATAAAAAGAAAGCGTGAATGACAAATAAGATGTGGCAGAGCGCAAATGTGATTTGTAATGAGAGAAATTTAAAATGTAGAAATGTCTAAGAACAGCATTCTGCATTAAAACATTTGTCATTTGACACATTACATTTGTCGTTTTACATTTAACTTTGTCCTTAGAGGTATTTTGACTTTATCATTACCGGTATTGTGACTTTGTACATTGTACTTTTTACATATAATCAATGGAAAAGACATTTTAGCAGAGCATTTAATATTGGCAGCGATACCCTTCCATAATGGAGCACCATCTATTGTCATTTAACCCTTGTGGGTGCATGTGGTGAGAATCACATAGCAGGTAACAAGGGGTCCGTATGGACCCCAGTTGTAATTCAAAGTTTTTACGTACAGATGTATTTGAATTTAAAAGCAGCGGTTAAGTTTGTATTTGCATTTATATTTGACAACTGAAAAACAACTAAATTATTATACAAAAACATTTTTGTGACATTTTGAACAGATTTAATAATACTCACAAAATTGCTACTTTGTGTACTATGTTATAACGAGGTTAAATGGCGATTCACGCTTGATACAAAAACCATAGAATTTTTGGAATTCATCATTTAATTTTTGGTATTTGTAACATGCAGATGTTTAAAGAGGGAATAGTCTGGCATACGCAATATGATATCGGGCAGCAAACACATTAGCAAAATTCCTACTGCGAGTTGTAAGTTTGGGGTCCGATTGGACCCCTTGTACCCTTCAAGCATTGGGCCTGTTTGGCATGTAATATAACTCTTCACGTGGGAAGCAGATGAATACCGATCTATTCGCTATGTTTAAAAATATATTGGAGACAAAGTCACTAAATTTCAGAAAGCAGTGCCCAGTAATTATTACAAAACAGCATAAAACAAGTGCATGGGGTCCACAGAGACCCCACGTGCACCGACAAGGGTTAAATGTATACCAACATCATTGTTTATCCAATAAATGTCCTATTGATATTTTTGTTTTAAAAATACATTTATTATGCATGGTTTGGTCTAATACACTATTGAGACATAGTTTATGCTATAGGATAAAACATTGTTAACTTCACCCACTGTGGGACCGAGTACAATTCTATCAATAACGGTCGCACTTCTTCGCATATACTTTAGAAACGTTGCTTATCTATTCCTTATACCCTACGGATGTCCCTGATTGTTGTGACGAATGCCTGGCCGTGTGTATATCTTCTCTATAGGCCACAATTCTAAATGGATCGAATTGGAACTTGGTTCAATGTATTGTTTATAGCCAGGCCCAATGTGTTTTGTTTAGCGCCAGAAGGCCACATTTCTTAAGAACGGTAACTATTGAATGCAAAGTCTGACGTATTTCACCAAACATTAAATTAGAGTAAAAACGAAAACGCTTGGATATTATATTATTATATGTGTTGCGGCCCATTTGTGTCAATTTCCAGGTCCCAAAAATTAGAGATTTAGCGCCTTCAAAAACAGAACGGTGGGATATTAAAGCCCTTTTTTATTGATATACCTACACAATTTTAATTATATTGTCGATATGACAGTCAACAAGAAACGAATCACAGATATGGGAGACAACCTAGAGTTGCTTTATTGAGGCAGACCACCATTAATTTGTCCATTGATCAATATAAATTCTGGCCTGGCCACCTCCAACTTTTCCCCAAATTGTCGTTCGGCTGAATGCTTTTCACTATGGACGGAAGAACAAATAGTCATGTCTTTGCACTAAAATTTGTATGGGGTTAACCACCAAAGTTTTGAGATACACAAACTTGAAGTAACATACTACAAACATGTAACTATTTGCTGTACATGTCACGGTAGCCAACCTAATAACTCCGTTATCCTTCCGCCTCGAAGTCATGAAGATTTACCAAAATATGACTGAACATGTTAACTCAAACCCTCATCGTCCATTCTAGACTAAACATCAATTATAATTTGTTGGTTCCGAGAGGGTGATATTTTAAAGATGGACTAACATGTCGGGCATCATAAAATGAGATTGTCGATCACCCAGTATCTTTAAATTATAATTCATGTTTTTATTTAAGCTCTTTGATAGAATGAAGCGATTTGAATCATGTTGTGTGCACATACAAGGACCACTAACAGAATACGATTTTTAAAAAAGTAGGCGGGAGTGTCGCTGTCTATGCATTGCCGTCATAGTAATTTGTATGGCGCGTGTAAATTTATATTATCATCACCTGCCCTGTTCTAGTTGCTCTTCTGCTCCAATAGGGCTTATGTAGCCGGACATACGCCATACAGTGCGCTATGAGACAAAATGTGCCTCGACAGCGTCGCAATGCCTTACTCTTATATCGAATTCCAGCTGCCAGGGTATATTTAATGGACATTCTAATGTGTACACAGGACCTCGGTTAATTCCTATGTTCTGTATTATGGCGGTATATTAGATTTAAAATTCTAACATGCTATCGTCTAATTTCTAACCTCCATTCATGTAATGTCTAACTTCTATCCATGTAACTTCACAATTAAGACAATGTAAAGTATCAATGAAGAAGACGTTTTCCGTCTTAATAATATAAATAAGATGAAACAGAATTAAAATTTACATTGAACAAATAAAGAAGTTGGATTACACAGTGTCATAATTTTAACGTTACATGGATAGAAGTTAAACATTACATGAAATGAAGTTAGAAATTAGACGATAGCATGTTAGAATTTTGAATCTAATATACCTCCATGCGGCACCACTGACGAGGATGGGCTTCGGTCCACACCGCGCGATGGAGAATAAGGGACCTCCGTTGTTAGTAAGTCTTACTCACTGAGTCACGCTTTATCGCAAGCAGGCGATAAACAACGTTTTCACGATAACCGTTTTCATTTGTGGAGTTTACGAGGGTAACAAATTTTGTATGCTTTGAACTTTTTTATAACCCCCCCATATTATTATTATTATTATTCAATATTACATTATGTAATAGCTATTGCGGGTTTTTCTTTAGGCCTGAAATGTTTTCTAAAGTATTCTTTAGACATTTATTAACTGATCCAGACCATAATCATTCGCAAGCCTGCGATCTTTGGTGGATTGTGATCCAATTTACTGCATAACGTTCCTTCTCGATTTAATTATTAAATGGATAATCGCGACTATGCTTTTTACCATAGCGATTTTAGTTATCATGATCAAGGCTAGGCAGAAATTTCACTTGCATTTTCGGTTCATAGTGACTGAAATTTTCAGCAAAGTGCCTTACATTATCTAGTTTTTAACTATTATAGTGAGAACTTTCAACTCGTTAACTAACCTCCCATGACGTATCTTTAATAGACACAACCGTCGATTAACTAAACTTACATACAGTTGACATACTATTTTAGCGCAGGAACAGAAAAACGTCGGAATGAAAACTGATGGATTAAAATTAAAATGATATACGAAAGTGAAATATATAACATAAAACAACTTTCTTTCAATATAGACGAAAAAGGCCTGCATTCAGTTAAAAGTGGGTTGATTGAAATTAAAACTCTATGTTGGTAGATCAATCGGCGGCTTGTCTTGACGAGTGACATCTTGTTAAAGGGGCGTTAAATATAAACAAGTCTCGATTGTCCATTTTACTCGAATAATTAACCGCCAATCCTGTTTAAATCCGTTGAAAATCAAGACCATCCGCTGATCTAGAGAGATGGTTATGTTTTTTACAAGTTAATAAATGTGTAAATAAAAACGCATATAAAATGTGAGGCATAAATAAAGATCTGCAATTTGTTAGACGTAGCTTTAATGCCACTCAAAGTCTTATCTAAGTCTCTGTGTGTGATGGTGTGTTTGTGTGTGTGGGGGGGGGGGGCGTAGCACCTGCGCACGGTATCATAAAGCCTGTCATTGAGTCAACTTACGCGGTCTGTCATTTCCGGTTGAACGTGGCAAGGAGTAGGGTGGCCTCTCCAGCTTCGTGGGTTTACTCCGGGTCCTCCGGTTTCCTGCCACTGATAAAGACCCCTACGCACAAGCGAATTATTGAAATAAAATTGAACCATAATGACTTAGTTTGTGTCGAGTGGACGTTTAATTCCTCATTCTCTCTCTCTCTCTCTCCCTCTCTCTCTCTCTTCTCTCTCTCTCTCTCTCTCTCTCTCTTATCTAAGTAGGCCAATTATTAGCTTGTTTTGAAGTGCTACATCTTATTAATACGTCATTAATCATTGGCGTGTCTTTATCAAGCGACGAATAAAGCTGATGGAGAACCAAGGAGATATTAATGACCTAATTATTGGTGTTCTATGGACAATGATCTGTCGACTGATTAGCTTACAACGGCTGATGTTTCCTGCGTGATGTGGAACGAGATAAGGAGGGGGGGGGGGGTAAATGAGGGAGTCTTAAATCAGGCGAGTGGAATTTTCCTTGACTTATTACATCGTTAACGGTTACAATATAACATAAATAACCGGGAACGAATGGGGTCCACAGAAAACCGTTAACAGACCAACACAAAGCATAATCTGACGTAAATTGTATAAATGAATCGATGAATGAGACGTGGTTAACTCAACAGTATTTTTATTGGCGTAAACGGGTTGAACCGAGCAATAACTTGCAATTCGTTGTGAAATGTTCTTGTTAAAGAATTCCCGTGTCCGATTAATGCAGTAAATAAGCATTTAAGTTAGTTGTGACGAGATCATTCGGACATTATTTGTTTTGTAATGGAGCGAAGCGACATGGGGGTTTAATGCTTGTACGTTAGTCATTCTGAGACTAACATGTGGTCATTTTCTTGTCCCGCCTGGTCGCTTTCGATTTGAAGGGAGTCACGTTGGCCCAGAAAGTTCATTGATTCCCCCATGTCAGTGGTGCACAGTGGGTATAACAAGAAACAAAGTATAGTCGTTCGAAACGAGGTCCCCTGTACACACTGGCATGTACATACAAGATCCCGGCCTGAATGCTGGAATTCGATATAAGAGTAAGGACTTAGTGCCTCTCTCTGGGCAAAATGTCCCTTCATGGCACACTGTATTTCGTATAACTATCTTCATTTGCCCGGATGAGAGCAGAATAGTAGGACGTTAAACCCCATTGTGTTTCTTCGATTTCAAACTGCTAATGGTTTTGTTACGGCCAATATTTACATCGATGGACCTCACTTTTCCTTATCATTTTTTTCTTTTTTTTTTTTTTTTTTTTGACAAGTGAGCACACTGGAGGTGTTAAGATTTTTCTCGTCCCATGCCGGGAATTAAAACCCGAGACAGTCCAATCGAGAGACAAGTACCCGTGTGAAGGTGGGTTATATAATATGGAGAGGAACGGATTAATGTCTCTCTGTACATGGAAACTATGCGATGTCCCGGGCCCTGTTACTCGAAATCTTAATTTTATTAGATTGGCTTAGTAGAATTTTGATTGGCTAAGCACTAAAATCAATCTATTATTATCCAATCAAATTACTAAAATTAGTTAAAATTTCGTGAAACAAGCCCCAGGTCATCATATGGGGGCATCATGGGGTTACACCCATCACATGTGTCTCGAGCTTAAAAAAACAGAAACTAAAACACATAACGCAAGCGGATTCTTTTTCTCCACGGTTTGTTTTTATATCTGCACTAATGGTGCCGAACATCTGTCAGCTGGACCTTCTGTTCTAAAATGTTTTTATTAAGACAAAGGGAGAAGATGTCCCGTCCTCACGACAGCGGTTTTATAAGTGTGATTTAAATTGACTATTTAATATACAAGGACTTTTTATTTTGTATGTTTTTACCAACTTTCAACCGATGAAGTGTAAATAATTTAATTCAATCAACCTGTTCATAATATCATATTAAATGTATTGGACGTTAAATCTGTAATAAACAACAACAAGACGAGTATGTCTCCGTGTCCATCACCTCTTGTCTTACAGTAAGAGTACAGACCTATTGTTGTGAGATTGCATGGAATCAGTAAAACGTGTGGACTCATGCTGGCACAAGTAAATGTCGTACAAGACAAATTAGTCGTTGGCATATGCTTTTAAAGATGGCAATTAAATGCTACCGGTAGTCTCTAGAACCAATTAATGACCGGGCGACTCCAATTAACGAAGGTCAGAATTTATTATGATGTAGAATTCTGATCCTTTAAATCAAAACGCGTGCCGATAATATCCCACCCTCATTGTCGACATAATCAACACATTCTTTGAGGTAAATTAGGCCTGATCGTTCTCACTAGTGTGCAATATTCACAGTCTACTTGTAAAAGCAGAATGGACCGAAGACATGATCATTGAAATCGAAAGGAATGTGATTCTATATGTTGGAATTTTTCCGGATGAAAATATAGTTCTTCTACGAGGTGATGGTATACGTTTGTTTGCGTTTGGGATCGCGCTCTATTTTAACGGTGAAACTGCTCAAAAGTCGCGTTCGCGTTGGCGTTCGCGATGGATGCGTTCGGGTTCGCATTCTGTATAAACAGGACTTAAGAGTAGACTGCAGTGCTGCTGTCCGGGAAATAATGACCTTGTATAACACTGTATAGCGTACGCGAGTATTTTGTTACCCCAGTCGTGCAGGAAAGTAGGCTTTAAACCCCATTTCATCTTCATTTCGCTTATACCACGCCCACTTTTCGAATTTTCGTGAAATTTCGCTTTAACAATTCTCCTATTAACCATTACAATATATTTTATTGATCAAAAGGTGGGGTCACTTAGTTTAGAAGCTTTATCCTAAAAACTGATTACTCAATTCAAAATTGACAGTTACTGATGGAAACCATTAAATGTAAAATCATTCAGATCACAATATAATTGCTTTCTAATAGAGTTGTTATTTATCTCGGTCAGACTTCATTTAAAAACTACATAATCAATTCAGATAGTCTTCCGTTATCTGGCTTCATCTTGACTTTTCCTTCACCGAGAAACACATGTTCACGACAGCAGAATTTTAATGACAACCCACTTAAAATCTTGATGTTACATATTGAGTATCCGGTGTCGGAAGTTATTTGGGGATATCGGCAGCCCACGTAAATTCTCTACATTATTTCGGGCACCATGGCCAATATCTGAAGGGTAACGGGAAACGTTGTTGTAAGGGCAAAGCTGAATGGTAACTGAAGAAAGGCGGTGTGGGGGGGGAGGGGGTACATATCTCCGTCTATAGACGGGTAACAGAAAACGTTAATATATGTCAAAAAGCTCTTTGTCTATCTACAAATTGAAAATGGAATAATAAAGAAAAGTTTTGATATCGTGAAATCAGCGAAAATCACGTTCGTGGTAAAGCTGAGTGCAAGTGGACAAACGAGAGCGTACTTATCTTCCTCAATTGAAGGGGGTAACACGAAACATTGATGTAAGGCAAAACACTCAGAAAGAATGGCTTTTGTTATCGTGGTATCTGTGAAACAAATCCACACATTGCGAATTTAGCGAAAATCATGTTCGTGGTAGAGCTAGGTAATATATACCTTGAAACAAATATCGCGATATTTTCTGAAAATTTTAGATCACTTTATCGCGATATTTGACCAAATGTCAATATTTCAGTTTATCGCCTTTTAACGTAGATCAAGATTTCGTATGGGTGTTCACTTGAAACGTTTTAGTCATTGTTATTAAAACATTTGCAAACAGAAATACTTGCTGAAACTCGTGGTTTATATTATATTACAATATGCATATACATCAATAATGATAGTATGGACAGGTTGATAATATTAACACTATTTACATATAAAGGTAAATACATAAAACAAATCGTGCTCAGTCCGTGGGGTTCCCCCTTCAGCTAGAAACTAGTCATTCGATTTGAACAGAATCTACCCCGGGAGAGAGGGGGAGAGGTAGAGAGAGAGAGAAACGACGACGTCACGTCACACACGCAAGTTAATAAAGTTGAGATTTGTCATTATAAACAAACCCCGAGTAGACATCGCTTATTTTCAGTTATATGATTGGACACTTAAAATACTTTATACTCAGAATAACACACAATGGAGAATGTAACGATTTACTGTCGATCATCCCATTCAAGATCCATCATCATATTTATAAAAACCGAAACAAAACTCTGGATACAGTAAATTGGACGATTTAGTAGAGAGAGAAAAAAATGCTTCTCTGCAAATGATTGTACATCATTAGATACCACTTAAAATTCTAGAAGGATGATAAAACTGTCAATCTTTGTGAGAATGTAAAAATATATAGAATTGAATCTACTTTAGATTCCATGCTTGTTCATCTGCTGACAGTAACAATGTACCACCCATAGATATGTATAAAACATTATGATGTAACCATTACATGGAAATGACGAACATTGACGATGGAAATTACTCGGTAATTTCCGGCTTATTGGAACGTACACTCGACCTTACTGATGCCAAGATTAAATTAACCCAGAAAACATTGCATATACCATTGATTTCATCACTACAACAACCCCGGTCAATTGGTATTCTTGGATAATTCCGTGTCGTAAGGTATACCATACCCGGTTGTACGTGACAAGGTGTAGGGTCGCCTGACCAACCTAGTGGGGTTTCTCCGCGTTCTCCGGTTTCCCCCCACTGCTAAAGACCCCTACGCGCAAACGAATGGTTAAAATAGAATTGAACCATATGTTAGTCCCGAAATGACGTAGTTAGTGTCGATTGGACGTTAAACCCTCTCAATCCAAATGTTAAGTAACACGTGATAAACACCATTCAGTGATACATTTCCGTAATTGCCCCCCCCCCACCTAACGTTTGGACGTCATACTGATTATGAAGAGTATTCGCAGTGGGATGAGAAAATCATTTTGAGGTTGGAAGATGGGGAACATAGGAAAGGATATAATCTTAAATATATGCCATTAAGCTCGACTTTGCTGAGTTGTGTTTCATCGGCCGCTGGACGTGGGGAATAGCCTAGGGCCTCGCTTAATCTACATTCCACACTGCAGGATGAACTCGCCAATGTACAGTCGAGATTCGGTCGCACAATTAACGTAACTAGTTGAAACAGCCAACAGCGGCATTACGGCCTCCTCTTTTTTCGATTACCAGCTGTCAAGGAATCTTTTACGTGCACATGCGACCTTGGTTTTACATCGCATCCGAAAGACTAGACACTGTCCCTGCTAGGCACTTCACCCTACACAGCTGACAAACCTGAGTCACTTTCTTAGCCAACAAATAAAAGTAAACTCGAGACCTGGATGAAGAGCTAGCATTCTACTCACTGAGTCATCGCGGTTGCTCTAATTCCGAGATGTTTAGTTGGGTTTTTTATTTCAAATGAAATAGGTCTAGGTGATTAAAATCGATTTCTAGCTAATGGAATGTTGTTAATTGGCCTTCAGTAAAGTTGATATCAATAAACAAGGGCCAATAAATGATATGATTCCTGAGAGACCTAATATACTAAAGCAACAATGACCATGTTTAATGTCATCTCTTTATCATTCTAATTCTTATGGCATGTTTTATCGTTTATGTCAACTGTTGGTAGCAACTTATTGAGACCTGGAATAAATTACCATATCAGTTCCATTACCGCCCTATCGTTAAATGTGCTTGTCTAAAACAATACCATCTTCCCATATAACATGTCGACCATGTAAGACATGTAGGATTCAGACCGCCATAAAGATAGCGAGGGAGAGAAATGGGGTTTAACGTCTACTCGAGACAAACTAGGTCATTTCAAAACTAACATGTGGTTTAATTTTATTTCTATAATTCTCTTGCGAGTAGGGGTCTTTAGCACTGGGAGGCTACCGGAGGGTGGGGGCGGAGAAAATCCACGAGGTTGGACAGGCGACCCTACTCCTTGTCACGTACAGCCGCGGAATCGAAACCACGCCAGTTGACGCAATGACAGACTTTATGATACAGCGCGCACGTGCTAACCATTCGGCCAACCCCACTTCACCATTAATATCACAACAGTCATATAGGACCTAAACCATCAATACCACGTCAGTCATATAGGGCCTAAACCATCAATACCACGTCAGTCATATAGGACCTAAACCATCAATACCACGTCAGTCATATAGGAGTCATTTACTGATATAACTTGGGCGCCATGTGTAATTTATACATTGAATAAACAATACCATCTAACATGGCCGCCATCTATACGATATATAATACCATATGTAAGTCAAATGATAATAACATGGCCGCCATAAAATAAAATCATATGATTATACCAAATAACATGGCCGCCATATAATAAGTCATATTATAATAAGAAATTACATGGCCGCCATATAATAAGTCATATAATAATAAGAAATTACATGGCCGCCATATATAAGCCATATGACTGCCATAAGATAAGTCATATAATAATACCATATAATATGGCTGCCATATGTAAGTCAAATAATACCATACATTGCCGCCAGATGTAAGTCATATAATAACATACATTGCCGCCAGATGTAAGTCATATAATACCATATATGGACGCCACATGTAAGTCATATAAGCAATATCATCTATCCACATGTATATCATATTAATATTGCCATCTAAGCTGGTGGTCATATGAAGTCCTATGTAGTCATATAATATGTGACAGGCACGTATCTTTGAAAGTCACAGAAAGGTCTCGCGTGCACGTGTGTAAACCATTGTACTAGTAGTCTGGCATATGTATTAATATTATGCCTGTAGAATAGTTAATTGAAGATGCTCTTTGGTGATATATAATTGGAATTAATGATGGTAAATTAAAACCCTAACCCTAACCAGTTCATCGGACATTCATTAGACAATGATTCCATCATTTAGTGAGAAGAGTTTTACATAATCTAAGCCTGGTTCCCAATCCCATAAACAGAAAGAACTAGACGATTGAATTATAATTAATGATGAGTACAAACTGCATAGTATTTACCATTTGAAGGTATGATTATTTAAACAATGTTTACCATATTAGGTATGATTATTTGAACAATGTTTACCATATTAGGTATGATTATTTAAACAGTGTTTACCATATTATGTATGCTAAGCAGAAAATGTTTACCATATTAGGTATGTTAAGCTGAACAATATTACCATTTAAAGTAGGATTCGATTATTTGAACACTGTTTACCATATCAGTAGAATATTTACCATATAAGGTAGAATTTTATTGTTTTGGTCTTTACACTTATCTCAATTATAACATGGAAATAATTTCTCAAGCAATAACAGATGATTTTATTAAGAATGAAAGAGTGGTACCCAGCGTGTCTTCTAATCAAAGTTTATGGCTATTTTACTCTCATTGTATTCATAAAACCATGGACGAATCATCGTTATAAACGATGGACATGGAGTTATAATCATAGACGGCGGTCACTAATTATAGCTGACGGCAACTCATACAGTTCACCAGGGCGTCTTTCCTCCAACTAGTTTTAATAATTTGGTTAGAGAGATAAAGCAAATTAATAACCGTTGTTCTAGCCTCTAGTTATTCTTCCTCCACTTTTGTTTTCACCATGAAAAACAAAAAGATAGGTTGCCAGGCAACGAAACATACGCCCACAGCAGCTAAATCGTCCGGGCAGTCAACGAGGGTTGTCGCATATTTTTACTTTTTTCGGTAATGAAACATTTGTTATAAACTAAAAACTGATTAAGAGCAACAACTCATTATGTAATTATCAGAAAATCATTAGAATTTGATTGCTTTTTATAAAGTTTTACCCCACGCTAACAATTAGTATATACATGAAACATTTAATACCATGGATTTAGCTGTTCAGTTATCTAAATTCATTGAAAATCAAAATATTTGTTCGTTTCAACACCTTAAACTCTGTGTATCAATCTGAAGTCAATCGGATGATAAATTTGGCCTTTATAGCCATACAAGATATTTTGAAGATATCAAGGGAGATAACTCTGACAGTAATTATTTGAAATCGCTGAAAATCAATAGGCTTCTTCGTCTCATGACCTTAAACACTTTGTGTAAATTTAAAGTCGATCGGATATTAACTTGGGCCTCTAGAGCATCCAAAAGATTTTTTTATCGGAAATCGTTGAAAATCAATAGGCGTTTTCGTCTCATGACCTTAAACACTGTGTATAAATTTAAAGTCAATCGGATATTAACTTTAGCATGTAGAGCGTCCACAAGCAATTGTGTCCGCCGGGCCGACGGACCGACGGACGGACGGACGGGGGCGACGACAATATACGACCACATTTCAATGTGGGCGTATAAAACAGAGACAATCGTTTGACATTATTTGAAAAATCAATCTGATTGAAAAACAATCCATATTGCGTTTCGTTTCGGGTTTTTTATATTTTCGATGTCCGGTTGTACTATAAAGTCGTGTCTCAGCTACGGACCCAAAGAACAAGGCTAGGTACATCAAATATTAGCGATTTAGCGCCTTTAAATTCGTGCCTTTAATAAAAAATATCCATAAACTCGCTGAAGGTGACAATAACGAGACGGGCATGACTACAGCTAAAGCACCATGACTACAGCTAGCCGAGCACCACCATGACTACAGCTAGCCGAGCATCATTCTTTATTTTATGATTAAACTATACAATAATATTTGATAAAATTTTTTATTGCGCGTTATAATGAACCATGTGCCATACAGAAGATAATGTTGACAAATGGACACAGATGGCTTGATGAAAATACATTTTCTGTCAGGCGGAAGGATACAAGAGTTGTGAATTGCACATTTATTTGTCTCTACTTCCAGCTTGTATATCTCAATTTTTTCATGATGATCCTCATCATACATGCTGATTTTTTAAAAAAAAAAAAATTATTTTTTTTTTTTTTTGGGGGGAGGGGGGAAGTTTGTCACACGTTGCTTATTGTGAAAACGATAGAGCCGGTCTAAGAGACTAGAATTAACATTAAAGACAATGGGAAATCATTGTTCTGTGGCCATATTAACTTGCAGATTCATTACATTCGTCTTTTACTTGATAATTGAGATTGTGTTTCCTGGCACTAAGTTCCACACGTATTTAAAATGACCCTTTAAGATCATCGCATTCGTGTCTAAAGACGAAATAATAGTAGTTGTTAACATGGTGATTTATATTTAGATTGGCTCCAGGGTTTGGCTGGATGTTGGTGATTAAAATACTCGATTCACCGGGTAATTATTGATATAAACAACACTGTAGCCTTACAGAGATAGATGATCGAGTCTCCTATTACCTCCTGGCTTGTTGCTGTTCTTTGATTTATGTTTTATTTTTGTTTCTCTGTAATAATCTTAGACTCTTGTACTCGTTGGACACTTTTGTCCCCGAAGAAACGACCGGAAGTTGCTAGATTAGTCTGAAATTCCCAACGAAATGAGATTAAATGCGGGTTAACGTCCTACTGTTCTGCTCCGTACGGCCTAATTAACACAGCATGCTATGGGTGAAATTTTGCCTGGACAGCAGCACTATGGCCTACTCTTATATCGAATCCTAGCTACCAATTCATACACGGAACGTCGTTTTTTTGTCCCATCCGAACGACTAGACAGCTGTCCTTGTCGAGCTCACTCTCTCCTGAGTCCTGAACCACTGTCAAGGGGAGACCACGACGGAAGATCCCGATAACCTTTCTAAGCCAATGCAGTGATCGAATAAGCGACACCCAGGCCAGCGAGCCAACCTCTTATCTTATCAAAGAAAAGCAACCTTATAAGTATAATGCAAGCAAAATGTAAATTCGAACAGGTATGAATTGGGGTATCGCGCAATAACCTACCGGAAGTGTTCCAACAACCTTGACATTGAACGAACTTGAACTTTGCAACTCAATAATCACGGTAAAATCTATTTTAAGCGAGAATTTCACGTCAAATCAAAACATAATTTTTTCGATGTCTTTTGCTCAATAGGTTGTCAACTCACTATTATTGATGTGTTTTTTGGTGTGTGTGTGGTGGGGGCGGGGCGGTGTAACCGAATTATTGAACAGGCTGTAATTTGTTGTTTTGGAAGTACATGATGAATTGGAACGGGCAATTCGGATTTTGTATTTGCGTTTTTAAAATCCCTTGGGTCTCATAAATAGGAAGGGCCACTAGCTGATGAAGTAGATGACGTTTGTAGTTGAGAAATTAAATGGCGTAGAATTCCCAAAGCTCGAATCATCTTTGATAAATAACACGTATGACGATCAGAGAGAGAGAGAGAGAGAGAGAGAGAGAGATATTGGTGTGGCTTCGAATCCCGCTGCTTGGACGTGACAAGGAGTGAGATCGCCTGGTCAATTTCGTGTTTCATTCTCTGCGTAATTCAGTTTTCTCCCACTTGCAGATTTTCGACTGCAACCATCGACATAGGAATTAAAATGTCGGCCAACCACCTCCTTGTCTGTTCTTAAGTGGCACTAAGTGGGTAAGGCGCTGGCTCACTAGCCTGAAGGTCGCAAGTTTGATCTCTGCATTGGCCGAGAAAGTTCCTCAATATTTTACGGCCTGGTTTCCGCTTGTATTGCAAGACGGAGGGCCTGACAAGGACAGCTGTCTAGTCATTCGAATGAAACAAATAACCCAGGCCCCGTATAGGCCAATATGTTTTGGTGGACGTACAAGATATCTTGGCCATTGGAATCAGAAAGAAGAGAAGGCCACAGTGCCGCTACCCGGGGATCTTCCCTCACAGCACACATCACACCGTATGACATATCCCTGTCTTCATTAGCCCACTTGAAGCAGAAGAGTAGGACGTTAAAACCACAGTTCATTTCATTTCCTAAGTGGGAATACAAATTTTAGAAGGCAAAGTATGTTGCATGTGGATCATTTATGTATGACGATAAAGATTAGAAATAATGAAATTGACATTCATGTTTGATTTGACTCTCATTGTTGTGTTTTAGGCTTCAATCATAAATGCCCGGTCCTAGCCGAACACTAATAACAAATAGGCAGTTCCATGTGAACACGTCTTCGATGTAGAAGTGCTGGAAATAGTAAAGGATGTCGGATCAAAAATGTTCGCCAGAAAATGATTTGTTTCATGATCGTGACTTAAGCCTTGTTTTCAAGTCGCAATCTCGTAATTAACGATTAGACAAGCTTAACCAGTCTTACTTAATTTGTTGATACGACGTGCTCTATTTCGTGTCGTACTTGATTTACTGTCTGTCACTTATGAATGGTGAAAGATCCCAACAGGATGTTTTCTGTCACTGTGTCTCAATCACTCCAAGATTTAATATAGCAACTGAAGCCATATTGGCTGTGGTGTCTATAGGGACGAGAGGATGAAATATTTGAAAGGAATCTTCTGTTGGAATCTATCGACCGACATGGTATCTGTGTGATTGGAAACAAAGCCATTATTTTGATCACACCACAAACACGACCGGTTATTTCCACTCCCTTCAATGGTTTGTGATTCATTGAACTTGTTCCGAGGTCAACATGTGTGAACGTGTAGAATGAACCGAGGTAAACAGCAAGAATGAGATAGGTTTCTTCATTACTGTTAATGATTATAGTTGGTGTTACAAGCAGGGAACGCGAGTCTGGATCCCGGGTCAGTGATACAGGACGGAGGGTCTGACAATGACAGATGTCTAGACGTGCGGATGGCACGGACAACGTAGGTCCTGAGTACAGATTGGCGTGTACGCAAAAGGTCCCCAGGTAGATACAAGAGTAGGCCGTAGTACTGCTGCCCAGGAAAAATTTCCCGCATAAAGCAAGGCTGACACTTGCACGATTCTATGGCACGCATTGGCACGACTCGAGTCGGCACGACACCGTCCGATTTGCGCAAACTCCTCGTGCAAATGCGCAAACTATGCGTAAACTCGTCGTGCCAGTTCGCATCAATGTGGACACTGATGGACAAGACAAAATCGTGGCGAAAAGTGTCAGCCTGGCTTTACACATTGTGTGTCATGTACCCGACTTCCTTAGCCCAGTCGGAGCAAAAACACCATTCCATTTTTATTATACGGTAGCCTGGAGGTCTATGGTTCGATCCTGGTGTTGACAAAGTGGATCTACTAGTCGCGAATGTCGGAAAGAAGAATTGCGGTGTTTAGTTCCCTTGCCAAAAGTGAAAAAAAGAGTCCATGCTTTTTGTTTTGCCTCGATTCGCTAGGTTTGCACCCCATTTTTCAATATTTCTGTATCCGCCCTTTAAAAAGTACATCCCAATTAGCCTATTTTAAGCTTGAGTTATAAACAAGGACGATCTGATTGATAATCATCCAAACTTACGACATAAAATATCCCCCACCCAACCGCACTGACCTGTAACAGCTACAATGTATACGTATAGAATCCAACCGGGCCGCAAGTTCACAAAGCATTCTCCGACTTAAGTTGAATCACCGTTTATAAGAAATATCTTTGACCCAGAAAAACAAAACTTTGCACGTATTTTGTAAATTGAAACAACAAATTTTTTATAAATGGCTATATTTTAGTTACAATAAGGCGAGCAATTTTAAGTAAATTCTTGACTCAAGTCTGAGAATGCTTCGTGAACACGGACGGGCTTGGTCTACAATACTCGTGTGTTCTTGAAGGAGATTTGTGTCACATGTCGCTGGGTTTTGACTAACAATATGTGAGGACCATGTCGCAAAATCATAGCCAAGTTGATTTAAGCCTAGTGCGAGTGTTTCTCGTGTAGAATATTTTAGAATTGTTATAGTGTATCTTTGTATATATTTTATTATATAATTTTAGTTAAAGTAGTAATTGATCAATACCCGAATTGATATCTCACAATACCAGTTACACATCTGTTTCTGACGAGCAATTTAACATTTTTTATCAAATATTATTATATCATTATTTTAATTTTAAGCTTTTGTATATATAATAATAATAATAAGTCTAAATTTGTTTAGCGAAAAAATAATTTATGGCTGTTTCTATTGCGTTTTTTTAAGTTTGAAAAAAGTCATTCACTGCTGAGAAGAATAAGCTTAGTCGAAAAGATGAGTTTTAAGCTGAGATTTAAAGCTTTCTACAGATTTGGCCAGCCTAACTGACAAGGGTAATGAATTCCATAGAAAAAGGACCGCGCATGCGAATGAACGGCGACCGTCAATAGATTTTTATTCGTTGAATGCTCGTCATTCTACTGTAACTTTTCTAGTCTGGTGACCGGCTCGCCCTGGCGATACCTATCTCGTTATTGTAACCCTTAGCCGGTATTGGACACTCGTTTATCAACAGTACACCAATTTTAACTATTTATTCCGAGTTATCGTCGTTAGTATTAGAATAAGCTACAACACCAAGAAAACAGCGCTTCGGTAGAATCGTCAGGCGCGGATCCAGAGAGGGGGGGGAAGCAGGGGGTCCGGACCCCCCCCCCCCCCTGCTCAGACTTGAAAATTTTTTATGTGATTTTATTGGCGATTTAGACCTGTAATTTTAAAATTTACCTTCCGGAAATACGTCAGAATGAACCAAATTGAATCTAATCAAATTTTTCTGGAGGAGGGCCATACCCCCGTTAATCGGTTGAGCGCAATTAGTTAAGCAATTATCAAACCTAGACCCCCCCCCCCCTGCAAAAAATCCTGGATCCGCGCCTGATCGTGTTGTAAATCATATATGTAACATAATACAAAATAGGTCTGCGAATATCAGGATTCGACACACGTACATATTTGTGAAGGTAAACCAGTGGTTAATTAGCCACGCCATGGAGTCGATAATAAGTACATGTCGTGGTATTTAGTAAAACAGAGAAGTGTTAATATGGTGGGTTATTTGTTAATCACAACACGTCCTCGACCTTGCTGCAATGACATTAATTACTTCCGTATCTTGTCCACTCATATAGAACAGACACGTGTTGTCTCGTACCAACCATCCCGAATAAAGTAGACAATCCTGACATATTACATTGAAGACCAAGGCCCGGCATGTCCGAATGTATTTTTTAAAAAAAATATCATCTCTTAACCCTACGTGTTTCGCGATGAAAGCTGTTCCTATATAGTTCAACGTTGCAAGTGAGTTTCTGATTCGCATTGGGCATTACTATGCAAACTTGACAATATTTTTCCTAAAAAAAAAAACGATTAATTATTGTTATTTATAATATTTCTGACACACCAAATTACAATAAAGCATATAATCCTACCTGGAACGGGAATAAATCATCGTATTTAAAATCGAGGCGTTAAGCCGTTACTAAGAACGCCATCTTTTTTAGACAGGAAACGTATTGACGTTGTCATCATGAAGGCGAGGCTAAATATAAGGCTTTATGACAGCCAATCAAAAATGCAATCGTAAGTGTTGGCGCATGCCTAGAGCACTGTAACTATGAATGGATTTGGATGGCGGTGTATGTTCGGACAAAAACAACGCTTCATAAATTTAAATGCGAATACTTGGAGTTGGGCGATAGTAGTGGCCTCTGTAAGTTTAATTGGTCACAATAGTATAAACTTATTTTAAAGATGTTACATTTATTAATAAAGAAATTGAGTTTGCCACGTCAAACTGAAGGCTCCCCATCGTATCTAAAAACAAAAGCATCAGTATATATCAACGTTTTTAGCAACGTTCTCGTAGCTAATCCGAATGAAGGTCAATGCCCCTACAAACTCGAATAACGGTCACGGCCTCAACAAGCATGAATAAGGATCACATCCTCGACATACCTCTATGAATGTTAAATCACCCTAAGACCTCAATAATTGGTTAAAGCTGTCGCTTCATGCCAGCCCCGAGTAGCAGCACAGACAAGCGGACGCCGCGTCGGAAAATTTGGGTTAACATGGGGCACACCTGGATCACACCCCTGGCATCCATTTTTTAAGTAAACCAACGACCTGCTCTCCCTGAGCAATCAATACATGTTTCAGTGTTTTAATAACTATTTATATCATGAATCTCCAAAGATTTCATTAAAATTTGTATTTCATTGTTCATTTGAAGACAGTATTACCAGTCGAATGTCCGGGGAATATGCCCACCCATAGCACACTGTATGGCGTATGTTCGTCTTCCATTAGCCCAGATTAGGAACAGAACAGAAAGACGTTAAGCCCCTTTTCATTTCATTCCACGTAATGTTTAATGGACATAAATATCAATGTTTTAGCTAACGGGTTTCAAGGGAATGTCCAATCTACAGATTCCTTTTCTATGGCGTCCACATGTGCCGTGACTGAAAATTAACAGTAATGAATAAAATAGAAAACATAGCTAAAATTAATACGCGAGCCGAGGTACAATTACAATTGTACGACCTGTATCATTTTAAGGTTTAAGAGTTCATCTTCACTCCGAGGCAATTCCTAGGTGGAACCTGGCTAAGTTATGTGATTGTTCGTATATCAAGCAAGGGACACCACCTACATTAGTTTGATTGTCTGCGATATTAGTTGGGTGGAAGCGGAGGTTAAGTGTCGTTTAATGGTCGAGAACGAGATATTTAGTAATATATTGATACAACACGAGGCATTAGCTTAGTGTTATTTCAATATATTACGCAATATCTTTACCTCAAGGCCATTAAACAACTTAAAATACAGACACTATCCCGCACATACTTAACAATGAAATACGTCATGCGAGTCCACTATTTACCTAACATAGATATTGCAGGCCTACGATTAGCAAGTTGCCCGTACATTTTTGGAAATAATGGCACACCAACAACATCAAAGGATGACGTCACATCTGTATTTTAAATAAAACTATTTCACACACAGTTTGTTTCGTCTTGTTTTATCCAGAGTTTAAACTTATTCCACGTGACTGGATCGTGGAATATTCTACTCCGTAGAGGTGCATGGATTCCATGACTGGGGTCGCGGGTTTGTTACTCGACACATACATCATTATTGGGTTATTGCACATCCATCGGTTATCAAAATTTATTTACATCTTTTTGTTGTTGTATTTTAATTATTTGACAATCCGTCAGTTATCACAAACTTATCGCCTCTCTTTTCTAGAGTTATCGTCAAATGGTTCGTGTTCATCGTCGACATACCGATCGTTGTGGAATCAAAATCCCGAGTTCGACATCTGGGTGAGTGTTCTTCGTTTATGTCGAGATTACGGAAGCCCTTGCCACATGTGTAGCTGGCGCGACACCATTTACCAAAATCACGCCGTATGTTAGTGTTAAACCATCCGTAAACAACCGGGTTGATACAAACAGACGTGAAGGCAATCAGCAAGCAGACGGCATGGATGAGCGGGAAATCCATGCGCGCGAAAAGACGATAATCAAAGTCCGCTAGAAGATTAACAAGTGACATTGGAAGCCATGTTACTGCGAACGCAATGGCAATAGTAGTCAATAAAATCATGTTCTTTTTATGTCTGACCACGTTCCGTCTGACTCTATGTAACTCCCTCTGCGTCACCTGTCGTTCGTGTACACGTGTGTGTAGAAACTTGCAGATTTTCACATGAAGTGCTACAATGGCGATAACTGGTGACAGATATTGGATTATTAACACGGCTACGGTGTAACACCACAGAGATCCATTAGATTCCCACTTCTCGCGACATATAGAATACATGACGTAGCCTGAAATTCCATAAGCGTCCTCAATCACGTGAGCGACAAATAAGGGCAAGGCGAACGACACTGACGTTATCCAGATTATCGGTAGGACGTATTTAGTTCGCTGTTTTTTAACGTCACGACCACTGGAACACACAATGGCCTGGTATCTATCCACGGCTATCGCTAATATTGTAAAGGTTGACACGAATACATACGTTGTTTGTAGAGTCGGGACCAACTTACACATGAACCAACCGAGTTGCCAGTTCTTTAACGTTAGTCGCACCAACATAAACGGAATGCAAAACGCACATGCAGAAATATCAGAAATTGCTAGATTTAATAAATACCAATTTCTGGTCGACTTCAATCCACCACTTCTGCAGATAATTAAACAGACGATAATGTTTCCCGTTAATCCCGCCAAAATCACAATGCAGAAACACAGCACGAGTATTAGTTCCTCGCCGCCATTAAACCAGTGATCTGTGTCCTTATATTCCACAGCAACTTTTAGAAAATCATCCAAAGTATAATTATCAGGAAAGTGAAAAGAATTCATTAACATCCACGATAAATAGCTTGATATATTTGGCTTTAATGCTTCTTCTTCCATTTTGAATCACAATGTTAGTGGACTAAATGGGCTATGGGAAGTCGTCACTTTCTATCACAAATTTGACGTCAATTATCGCGGGGTTACTCGGCTTTTACTGATCTTTTGTTTTACTCAAGTAAATCGGCAATGGCGTGTCAGTTGTCTGATTTCATTTTACTTCAGTAAATCGACAATGACTTTCCACATTGGTGCGAAGTTAAATAGTCAAATTTCACAAATATTTTTGTATTTTCATATTGTTGATTTCAAATTGGTGAATTAAATTCGTCTTTATATATATATAATTCACTTCATATTTATATATAATATTTCATATTTTAGGACGACAATGTTTATTTCATTTGCATCCCCCCGTGTTTGATCATGATCCAGTATTAAATCCAGTTGCATGTTAACGTTCACTGTAATAGATTCAACAACTTTCTATTACAAAAGATCCTGTTTACCTCGTGTTGTTCGTGGTCATATAAACGCACGTTCAAACTTAAATCCCACATTTAACACTATCACAAACATCATCAATATTAACCATTTTAATTAATTTGATACCACGTTGAATTCTTTGGCCCTTTGTATAAGCGTTCCATAATTTTATCCGTGCTATTTCCTTTAAAAGCATCTGAAAATATAATTAAATTCCGTAGTTATTGTATGTTCTTGGAAGTGGAATTTCCAGTGACCATTAAGCATGCAGTTGCCGCTACGGGTTTACAGATCTCGAAAAATGATTACATCCCAAATTCTGTCATTGTGTCAACTGGCGTGATAAGGTGTAAGATCGCCGGTCAAACCTCCTGGGTTTTCTACGGGTCATTCGGTTTCTTTCCACTTCTAAAGACCCATGAGCTCTTGAAAGCAAAATATTGAAATATAATTCAGCCGTTTGTTAGTACCGAGATGGCTTCGTTTGTGCCGAGTGAACATTACCCCCCCCCCCTCCCAATGTTACCATACTGCACACAGCGATGCATCTACGTCAGTGGTTCCCAACATGTGCCCTTTGGAGAAGAAGCAGATACAGCCCTCACATTGAGTTGGGTTTATTATAGTTCATTTGCGCGTTTACTTGTAAGATTATGCAAATAAAGTGATATTTGAACGAATTGAGTTTCTCTGGAACGAGGTGGTACGTACACGACAAGGTGTATTAAAATCGCTCGTCCTGAAATAAAACTTATTTTAATTTTCTGTGATCTTAAAAAACAAATTTCTCTGACTCTCGGTGAATTTTTTTTTTGGACTGCGGTGAATTTTTCTGTGACTACAGATGAATCTTATTGTGAATTTTTCTGTAATTTTAAGTGATTTTTTTTGTAACTTTAGGTGATTTTTCTGTGACTTTCAGTGAATTTTTCTATAACTTTAAGTGAATTTTACTGTAAATTTAAGCGCATTTTAATGTAACTTGAAATGAATTTTAATGTAACTTTCAGTGAATTTTAATGTAAATTTAAGTGAATTTTAATGAAGCTTAAAGTGAATTTTAATGAAGCTTAAAGTAAATTTTACTGTGACATTGAGTGAATTTTTTTGTAACTTTAAGTGGATGTTTCTGTAACATAAAGTGACAATGTTTGCAATTTAATTTTTAGGTGGACGTTTAATGAATTTTTGGGCGACTTTAAGTGACACTTTCAATGATTTGACGTGAATTTTTTTCTGATTTTACGCAAAATTGTCTTTGATTTTCTTGATATAAGTGAATATGTATTTGCCTAAATGTGAACATCGTGTGTTAAAGTCGTGGCACGCCAAACTGAGAATTATTTCTCCCGGTCAATCATGACAAGTTCCACTAATCCGGTAATAATCACATATTTTTCAAGTCGTATCTCGCTAGCGGTTTGTGTAGTAAGAAAATCTGAGAATCCTACAAACAAGAGTGGTACCTGAATCTCCGAACGGTCGTGTCCGATTTCAGGGAAACAAACTTCAGAATAAAATACTTCTAGAGCCGCATTTTAGTGCCGATTACATGTACATAATTCTTCAAACAACTGCGAAGCTCTATAGCAGAAACAGAAACTGGTTTATTAAGCGAATTATAAACTAGTAACACAAACTATTAAATTTACTGACTTGAGTGATGGTCAAATAAGATATAAAGTTTACATTTTTAACTATAAAATTCTAAATAAGGAGACAAATATAATATGAAATATACATTTTCTAACTGTATTACAATTCTAAATAAGGAGACGAATTAATAAAAACATAGATTTTAGATGTATTATAATTAAAGATTCATAAAACGGTCAAATATTTATATTAATTCGATGCCTTATTGGTAGAATCCACCGACAATTTATATACTTTAACATAAATCTTATCAAAATAAAAAAAATTGATTTAAATCAATTTTAGTTTTATATAGAACTTTAAGTAATGTTACAACAGACTAAGAAATAAAAGCCATTCAAGTACATGTATATTATTTATCTTCTGTCCCAAAATATTCCTGGAGCCATCACCCATGATTTTAAATAGAAAACATAATCCCGTGGAGTCACAAAAAATTAATATTTATATCAATATGTGGTGTCGTGGAGGGTCTCGATGTCGCGATATTTTGTGCTGTGTGATACATGTAAACTGACTCATGATATAGGATTGACACTGGTTGAGAATTATTTTTAAGGCGTTAAAACTACATTGGAAACATATTATTTTGTCCATTTGAGCGCGGTTGTAAAAACTCGCCTGTTTCCCAATCTACCATTTACTTATAATGAATAAAATATTATGTCTTAAAAATAGAAAAAAAGTGTGCCATTGCTTGTGCATCGGTTCACTGATCGAAACCATGACGTAAAGGGTGTCATGCTCGTCCCTAATCTGTATGCCCCTCGGTACAAGGATAACCCTACTTTTAAAACGACAATAAAATAACTTTCTTTGAAAGGAATTTAGTTATTTATGGAATAACAATTACTATGGTTTATTTCACAACGAAGTTTCGGTAAGATTTCACAAATTGTTATCAACACAAATAATTAAAATAAAATAAATAAAATTAGAGAATAATATGTTACCGTCCGTGACAAGAGAAACAATATTCCTGGATCGGTCTCATCCTCCATAACACGCTTTAACAACTATAACGTTAAAATACAAATAAAGCTCGAGACTTGAATCCCTCCATGTCTACTCACTACCACACAGATCAATACTTGCCTTGACACAAGAGAGTGGGTTAACTTCTACTTAACCTGTCCAACATGTTGCGTCTCTCTTGTAAATCATTTGTTTTTTTCGCCTTGTGTGAAGCCTGCGCCATTTCAGGCCCGGGACAGTACATCGCAGCGGATGTTTACAGCAGGCTCCCGAATCTTCGCTTGATTTGATATTAGTTGTTCATGTGCTGAAATATCTATATAGTCTTGTTGACTGGCTGGGTTCGTTTTGTTTTGCGTCTTGTGCAGTTCTCCTACAGTTACTAGGGATCACGGTTGCTAACTGGGTAAGACACCGGCTCGCTGGCCTGCAGGTCGCGAGTTCGATCCATGCATTGGCCGAGAAGGTTCATGGAATTTTCTGACGTGGTTTCAACTTATTAATAGGTCACTGTTGGAAAAGACCATAGTGCGAATGTCCGCGCAAAAACACCCATCATAATACACTGTACGGCGCATGCCCGTCTACATTAGCCCAGTTGGAGCAGAACAGTAGGACTTGTAAAAAAGAAAAAAAACAAAAAAACAAGACTAATGTCAGATAAAACTTGAATCACTAAAATATATACCCCCATCGCCCCCCCCCCCCAAAAAAAAAAAAAGAAAAAAGAAAATTGACTAAAAGCTGTAATTCTCCCTCAGCTGTCAAACATGGTAGATGGCTTGATCTAATTGACAAGCTTAAACGCATATTTTTCCACGAGATGTCAAAAGTGTTGGGGCTAGTGTAAGGCGTAGGGCTACTCAATGGTTAGGGTTAGCGCCAGTCCAGTGTATCTCGTGACCTTGAGAATTTATGCGTTTGGCCATTTCAAATAGATTCAAGCAGTCACGGGAGGTATCAGGTTACCGTAATAATGAGGTGATTCCCAGACGTGACTCCCTGGCCATGTTTTATATCATGACCATCGGCTTTTCAGATCCATACAAACGTTCTGTGGAGTATTGGATTTTGGTTAGGCGGCAGAATATGCTTAAACCGTCTCGACCACTCCGTTACCTTTAAAATTTTCAGACTTTACCCGGTTCGAACCAATCTGAATTGCAGACTTTACCGTTACCCAATTTCATTTCTAGACTTTACCCGTTATTCAATCTCAGTTTTTTCCCGTTACCAAAACGCATTTGCAGACTTCATCCAGTTCCCAATTTCATTTGCAGTTTTCACCCAGTTCCCAATTTCATCAACTGGCGTGGTTTCGAATCCCCGGTTGTACGTGGCAAGGAGTAGGGTCGCCTATCCAACCTTCTGGGTTTTTCTCCAGGTATACTCCGGTTTCCTCCCACTGCTATAGACCCTACGCGCAAGCGAATTATTGAGATAAAATTAAACCATATGTTAGTCCCAAAATGACCTAGTTTGTGTCGAGTGGACGTTAAACCCCATTTCTCTCTCTCTCTCACCCAATTTCATTTGCAGACTTCACCCGGTTCCAGTTCTCATCTGCAGACATTACCCGGTTTCAATTCTCCATTGTTGACTTCACCAGACTAATAAATATCGTTGTTTTGCACTTGTGTCTTTTAATAGAAAATTCTGATACAAAACAAGTGACAGGATAATCATTCCTTTTATTTCTAAAAATGGCGGGAAATGTTGTGACATAAGCTGATTACCGTATAACAACAGACGAATATTGCTTTTTTGATGTAAAGAATCAGAGAGAAGATGCCGAATTATAAAGTCTTTGTGCGTCACCAGAGATAAAGCGGGAGATATAAACCGATATACAACCGCTCTCCAGACAGTTATAAACCTCTTTCAAATTCATCGGCTATTTCAAAGCTATAAAGCGTTATCCAAGTTGAGAAGGGTTGGGCGTTCAACCTGATTTCTTTCGTTGACTACCACATGTAAACGTGCGCGTAAAATAAAAGAACCCTTGTCAATCGGAACTCGATATAAGAGTCAGCTATAACGCAGCTGTCCGGGAACGAGTTTGCTCATAGCATACTGCATGACGTATGTCCTTCTCCATCAACCTGTTCAGGGGCGGATCTAGAAAATTTTGCAGTTGGGATTTCCAAGGTTCCTGTCGAGGAAACTTGACAATTTACAATGCATGATGCCATCATCGCAATCCAATTACGTAAGCATACATATATGTACTTACACATTGAGCTTTTTAAATAGGGAAAGCTAACACCCCATTTGACGTCAGTTTTTATAATGAATTAATACGATGACGTTGTGATTCAATTTCATTGATGAAAAGCATTAATTGTGATATCACGTATATATATATATAATTATCTCGCACTTTGATTGGCCGGCCCATCTTATGATAGGATGATAACGGACAAAACACACGACGGTGGCACAAATATGGTAATGTGGCTGGAGCCATAGGCGTACGAGCTGGGAGGGCTGGAGGCGGGTGCGATGGGCACCAAATGCTGGGAAAATTTGAGCACACAATTGTACTTTGTAAAAGTTGTATAAAAAATATTGTGTTCTTGAGTGTGTCCAATTTAACAGCGAATTTAATTTCAGAGTTAGACAATTAAAAAGAAATCTTAAGACTGAACCCTCTATTGTTTGGAGTACAGTAAGTCACGAGTTACAGTTAGATAAACAACTGTTTTTAGTTGAGTGTATTTACAAGTTAATAAGATTTAGTTATCTTTTATTGATGATTTAGAAATTAAGAACTTCTCCATCGCCAATGAGATATTGTAGAACCTATCATGGGCTTTTAAATAAAAAAAATAACTTTTTTTTTTATTTGGTAAAAACTCCTCAGAATTACTTAAAATACACGATTTTGTAAAAAAAAAAACAAAACAAAACAAAACAAAACAAAACACAGACACTCTTAGCAGCATTCGGATCGGAAATATAATCAGTACTCGATCGGCGGTCCGTTAGTTTATTAAAAGAATCTGCACACTTCGTTTCCATCCTACAAGCCTGCTACATGAACCTATATATTTTGTATTAATAATATTAAATTGTAGTTGCCATTATCTGTCATTCAGATAGCATACTATGAACCTAGGTAACTACATTTTTTGGGCACCAACCACCACCGCTCCCCAGTCAAAAAATTCCCCATACGCCTGTGGCTGGAGCAGTGGATTATGTGTGTGTGTGTGTGTGTGGGGGGGGGGGTTGACACCCCAAACTCCCCTCTTGATCCGCCCCTGCTGTTGGTGCAGACAAATAGAACGTTAAGAGAGAGAGAGAGAGAAATGGGGTTTAACGTCCACTCAACACAAACTAGGTCATTTTGGGACTAACATATGTTTTCATTTTATTCAATAATTCGCTTGCGCGTAGGGGTCTTTATATAAACTAAGATAATTGTATAAAACAATTTATTGCTTATACGATTATTCAAATAAAATGTCATGAATAGGTTGCTCCAATATACTTGTATATTCGTGTAATCCGTTCCTAGTTTTTATACATCTGTATACAAATTAAAAACAATAAATCTGAGGCTATATATCAGATTTTATTATTTTGTTAACAATATTTAATCCATGTTGATGTTTTATAGGCCATATTTACACTTTATGTTAAAATAAATTACAAAGACCCTTAGTGGTATAATGGACTATTGGCCGGGTAGATAATATATGTTTTTTTATAATTCTCTATCAACAATAATTGCAGGATTTAAATAAAAATTTATGCATATGGTAAATTATAAAATCGAATTTTGTCCACCGCATAATCTTACTTTTTGTTTTCTTGTGTTTTTTGGAGTAATATTTAATTTTATAGAGAGAGAGAGGGAGAGGGAGAGAGAGAGAGAGGTGGGGTTTAACACCCACTCCACGTAAACTAGGTCATTTCGGAACTAACATATGGTTTAATTTCATTTCAATAATTCGCTTGCGCGTAGGGGTCTTTAGCAGTGTGAGGAAACCCACGAGGTTGAGAAGGCGCCCCTATCTCCATGCCACATAGGCCTACGTTCACACCAGGGATCGAAACCACAGCCGCAAGCCAGAGGTGACCGGCCAGCTAGAGGTCGAAGCGCGGCACTCTAGACCACTAGGCCATCCCGACCCCCCAAATGAAATGAAATGAACAGTTTATAACGTTCAGCTGTTCTGCAGAGACTGGGCTAATGAAACCAGTGCGCTATGGAGAGCATTTGTCCTGAATAGTGGCACTATTGCCTACTCTTATATCGAAATCCAACTGTAAAGTATTTTTAACTGCAAACCCCTTGACAAGACTGACCAATAAGTGTGCCGCGAAAATTGAGTACTTACTTGTGTCTCCTGGCATAAGTTCATAGCTGTGTTTTTCTTTATTTAGTTGGAGTCATTTTATGTGTCTATGACCAGTCCGTGTCTACGGTTGTATGTCGTCTATGATTTATCATATTTTTATGTTGCAAAGTTCAATCAGTTTTCATATATTTAACCAGGTGTCCCGCTTTGTTTCATGTGTTTCAAGGTGTACCACTGGCAAAAGAAGACAGAGCATCCCCCGCAACAAAACATCTAACAAAAACATTTGGTAAATTGCTGATATTTTATTAAAAGTTTCAAGTATTCATGTTTAATATATAAATCATTCTTAAAATAACATTCAAAAAGACAAATTGACAAAATCCACAAAAATAAGGGAGGGGAATAGAAACCCCAGCCCTTCAAAAAAAAAATCTGACCAATAGAGTCCCCCTCACTATGTCATCTTAAGTATTATAATCTAGCTAAGCTAATGACTGTATTATCAAATCATGCTATAAAACAACAATCTAGCATTGAACAAAACCACAAGTTGTACAATATTTCACTTAGACAATATTTAATTATATATTCTATGTATTTAAAATAACATACATGTATTCAAACTTATACAAACTGAGATGGACAAGACGTCTCAAAATGTCTAGAGATAAAAATTGGGTTTAATGCCCACATGTGACATGACACAAACTAGGTCGTTCCAGAACTAACACATGGTTCGATTTAAGTTTAATAATTCACTAGCAAGTTCAGGTCTTCAGCAGTGGAGTGAAACAGGACGATACGGAGAAATCCCAGGAAGCTAGACAGGCGACCCTACTTCTAGTCAAGTGAAAGCTTGGAAAACATAACCACGGCACTTGAAGCGAACACCCACATTTTTGTCCCCAAATGACCTAGTGTTAAGTGGACTTTAAAGCACATTTCTTTCTCTGTTTATAATAAATGCCATGAGATATACACGCATACATGTAGCTATATCAAATCACCGATGAGATCATTTATCATAAAATAAGATAAGAATTGATTTAAATTTATTTAATTATGACAATGATATCCACGATTAATAAACTTGATTTATAAAATGTAAATTAGTTATATATTAATACTTGTCCATTATCCATATCTCTAAATACAGTTATAATATGATATATATTACAACGAACAAGCAGCAAGAAACCCCCAAACTACAACCTTTGGTAAAAAAAAGACCTGTAAACACAACATATAGTTTTACGGATAACAATCACAATATTATATACGCACAATGTTTCGACAAGATTTCAATGGTCGTTATCAGGAAGGAGAGAAATTCACTTGACACATGCTAGGTCATTTTGGGACTAACATATGGTTTGATTATATTTCTATGGGAGAAAATTGGCGGACCAGGAGAAAAGCCAGGAGGCGTTATCTATCATGAATATATAATAATATAGTGACTGCTTTCATATAATTGTGTTGTGTTATATTATGTTGGAGAAGTAGACCTCCATGTGTCTAACCAATTTCTGTAAATTAACATTACCATGTAGGTACCAGACGTATTACCAAGTAGGTTCTAGACTTATTACCATGTATAGATACCAGACTTATTACCATGTAGGTACAAAACTTATTGCCATGTTGGTACTAAACTTATTACCATGTAGGTACTAGACTTATTACCTACTAGACTTATTACCATGTAGGTACCAAACTTATTACTATGTATGTACCCGACTTATTACCATGTAGGTACTAGATTTATTACCATGCACTAGACTTATTACCATGTAGGTATCAAACTTATTACCAAGTAGATACTAGACTTATTACCATAATAAGAATAAACTGGAATATATTTTTCATTTCAAAACAGTTAGTCTTACTTGTATATTTAATATGTGATGTGTATTCACACATACATTATTATCAAGCAAACTCAGGTATCATCTAGTTGTGTTATTTTAACAGGAGTTCCTGTATTTAATGTGTAGTTTCTACGACTTCATTGAGAATCATCAGCAACTATTGCGATACGACTGTCTCGTAGTTAAATGGTCCATCTAGGTTAGACAAGGAGTACAGGGTATCAAATTGTTTACGAGTGGTGTTGGGTAGTAGTAATTTAGTCTGTTAATTACTCAACACCTTTCTTATATAAAGAAAAGAGAAATCTATTTTGCAGTTACCATCTTTGAGAGGCATTTAGTAACTGGATACTGCCATAAAAAAACCCACAAAAACAGCTACTTATGTATACTCTTTGAAATGTCGCCGAAATAAATCAGTACATGTAGCTGTTTTCCATGAGTATGTTTTATTGTCTCTTTTGTAGTTGATCATGAGTAAATTAAAATTTGGAGAACAGTAATACAACAACATATAGAAATGAATTTTTGTAACATTATTGTCAATCTGTTAATATTGGGTGTATCTGTGAATATTGGACATTATCATTGTCAATCTGTTAACACCGGGCGGTATTGTTGTCAATCTGTGAAAATGGGACATATTATTGTTAACCTGTAAACATTGCATGTGTCTGTAAAAATTGGGTGGAGCTTTGAACAGTGGGTGGTATTATTGTCAATCTGTGAATATTGGGTGTATCGCTGTCAATCTGTGATTTTTTTTATTTTCATTCTGTGTAAATGGGGTAACAATATGTACATATATCTAATTTGAAAAATACAGGAAGATAGTCATCATGTTACAAGAAGATGGAAAACAAACCAATGATTGCGTCTGTCACTACCAGACATAATTCTAATGGTGCTTATTATTATATTTGTCTTTTTATATAAATACGTTTAATACATGACCATCACAATTTTAAAAAGACACACTGACATTTTGATTGTTCTTAATATCAAAATATTTGGAGTACAAAAAAAGTAATACAACATGGAGTAGAGGTATAAAGTATAAAGATAAACAATCTTCATTAAACTACAGATATATATATTTCGCTTCGTTTTTTTTTATACTACATGAAGATCTGACAGATTGTTGCAATAGGTCATGTCAGAGGTTGTACAAGCGGCTTTTGACCCTACGATGCCAGATATTTCATTAAATCAATCAGCATTGATGTTTCTAGTTGATTACCCACAGTTCCGTTCAAAATATGCCTAAAGCTCGCCGTAACAGGCAATATCATTATTTTATACACCATTCAGAACAGGTCAATGATGACAACTCTTCCAGATCTTAGTGTAGTAAACGGGCCTGTATCTAGACACCATTAAGCAGGGGGGGGGGGCATTACCTTTCGGTATGGGGGCGAGCATTTTGAGGAAATTTTCGGAAAGGTCATTCTAACAGACTGTTGTAATCATCATGCTATGTAGTTACCTAGGTGTCTAATGAGCATTTTGAAATAAAAAATATTAGCTTTTTTAGGTTAATATAAGGAACTGTGTGTAGATACGGGCCCGGTAGTAAAAACAAGCAAAATGGAATTTTGAACGATAAAAACGAAACGAAACAGGATCTGTGTTTCAGTCCGATTAAAAGATAGCAGTTGTCCGATTTGTCTTGAGCGTTTGTTTATAACATGATGCACCAATAGACTTGCTGACGTTTTATTTCTAAGATTTGATGCTGAATACGAGGGTTAAGAATTGTTCGTATCCTATCTGTATCCAGCCATCTCGGTCGGTATCGTAAGCTTGGAACGACTGCGATAACGTCTGAAAAGATAACCAAATATTCATCAGTTCCAAATGGACATTAAGCCATAAAACATCTATCATTTATTTTGTGAAAGAATCAATATAATAAACACAAAAGTTATATGGATAACAATTACTTTAACAGAAATATAGTAATTGTTATCCATATAACTTTTGTGTTTATTTTTAATGTGATAAATTACTAAATGCCATTCAAACAGTAAATCAATATAATATTTTGCCAAGGAAGTGGTTAGTTCTACCGAATTACAACTACCACATGTTCTTTTACATGCATGTGAATGAGTTTTCCAGACTATCCGAACTACTAGACACGATCCCTTTTCAGACCTATCCATCCTACATTGCTGACAAGTGGAATCCATGATAATAACCACAGCACACTGTCCCTTTTCAGACCTATCCATCCTACATTGCTGACAAGTGGAATCCATGATAATAACCACAGCACACTGTCCCTTTTCAGACCTATCCATCCTACATTGCTGACAAGTGGATATCTTGGGGACCCTACTAACCACAACTTACAATCCCTACCTCTCTCTCAAACAGTCCACCTGGTAATATCTAATCCCCCCCTCTCAAATAGTCCACCTGGTAATATCTAATCCCTACCACCCCTCCCAAACAGTCCACCTGGTAATATATAATCCCTACCACTCTCTCAAATAGTCCACCTGGTAATATATAATCCCTACCACTCTCTCAAACAGTCCACCTGGTAATATATAATCCCTACCACTCTCTCAAATAGTTCATCTGGTAATATCCCTACCACTCTCTCAAATAGTCCACCTGGTAATATATAATCCCTACCACGCTCTCAAACAGTCCACCTGGTAATATATAATCCCTACCAATCTCTCAAACAGTCCACCTGGTAATATCTAATCCCTACCACCCCTCCCAAACAGTCCATCTGGTAATATATAATCCCTACCACTTCCTCAAACAGACCACCTGGTAATATTTAATCCCTACCACGTCACGTTTTCTGACTTTTGAGTAAATGGTAATTTCTAGTTTAAACACCCATTTCTTCAGTTTGGAAGAGTTTTTTAAAAAATATTTCTATGAACTATCAATAATTTAGTGAGAACATTAATTAAGCTGGTGCACAGTCTAAGAGCATTACTATGGTGTATTTTGATTTGACTGACCATGGTTTAGACATCACCAGTTTTTCCCTTTTATGCCTTTCAAAATAGCCGCTGTAGAGAGTGACCTGTCCAGTTGTTCCATACAATATTTATGGAGAAGAAAGAAGGGACCAAGGGGTAATATCAGGGGGAAGTAATGAAACAAAAGCATAAATGTGGACATCACCAGTTCCCCCCCCCACCCATCGTCTTAATTTACATTTACCGGTATATCCTTCGTTTTGTATTTTCTTAACTTTTGTACTGTCAATTACAATGTATGTGGAGAGGGCAAGGGTATGTTTCTGTAACTTTTGTCTGAGTCTGTTTGTACTTTATTTATGTTCTAATAAAAAAAATATATTTAAACCAAACCACTGTCTCAAACACTCCACATGGTAATATACAATCCCTACCACTCTCTCAAATACTCTATGTGGTAATATACAATCCCTCTCACTCTCTCAAACACTCCACGTGGTAATATACAATCCCTACCACTCTCTCAAACACTCCACATGGTAATATACAATCCCTACCACTCTCTCAAATACTCCACGTGGTAATATACAATCCCTACCACTCTCTCAGACACTCCACGTGGTAATATACAATCCCTAGCACTCTCTCAAACACTCCACGTGGTAATATACAATCCCTACCACTCTCTCAAACACTTCACGTGGTAATATATAATCCCTACCACTCTCTCAAACACTCAACATGGTAATCACTATATATAATCCCTGCCAATCTCTGTGTGATAATTGATGAAACCGTACTAACCTGTAAAACTATACAACATTGAATAAAATCATCAAAAGCTACCGTTCCTCGTCCCAATCGATCAAATTTCTTCACCAATATATCGTAAAAACGATCGGATAATCTATAACCTGCAATACAAACATAACTTAAAGCCATCTTAAACAATGAACCTTCAAATATATGTATAACAACATTCCTTTGTATATAACAACATTCCTTCATATACATGTATATTATATAACAATATTCCTTCATACATGTATATAACAACATTCCTTCATATATATTATATAACAACATTCCTTTATATATAACGTCGTATATAACGTTTCTTCAGTCCTAACAATATTCCTTCATATAGCCATATATAATAAAATAACCACTGGAAACGGAAAACATTTTTTGGCATTTTCCTCAATCGTTTGTAATTTAGAGTGGCTTGATGTCTTTTTCCACCTATGGTACAAGGAACATCAAAGACAAAACAAAGTCTTTGGAATGTATACCCTGATGGGTAGAAAATGGGTTAGACCTAATCATTAAGGCCCATGAGATGTAAACTGGGCTAGCGTTAACCTTGACCCACAATCCTCAGAAACAATCATGTGGCCTAACCAGTGATGGGATTTCAAAATTTTAGTTGTCGGACATTTTTCTCCCAAAAATAAAGGGGAAAAGGGGAATAACTCTTATCGTTGTTTAAGCAGGCGTTTTCAAACCCAAATTAAAAATCATGTGGCCGCCTTACCCTGTCGACATCTTGTGACTTGACGAAATCAGCAGATGGCCATAATATTTACAATTGTTAGATCGGACTAGAGATGTGCATGTAGGATTGGCTGTCAGCAGTAAAGAAGGGGTGACAATCTAATATTAAGCTGTCCATCTTTTTGTTAGCTAATTGAACATTACACTGATGAGCAGTGAATATTCGCTAGGCCGCTACAGTCACTGATAAGGATGACATCGACGTGACTTAATTAGTCCCCCAAATTAACATTTTTTCTTTCGACAAATTAAATTCTAAAACTTTTTCGTATGTATTAGAAAAATAAGTAAAGACGTTTGAAGTATTTGTTGTTAAAAAGTATTTCCCATTTAGTGTAAATGGGTATTAAAATGAGTAAAAGGCATCCTTTTGCCCGGAGCAGTTACGTTTTATGTAAACAAAGCACGAGCCTTTGATGATGATGATGATGATGATGATGATGATGATGATGATGATGATGATGAGCATATTTATAATGGGCTATATCCATAAACCAAGTTCATGCTCAAAGCGCTACACAATTATTATCCCAGTCTCTAGGATACAGGTAAAGCATGATTACCTCCCTTTACCCCTGAACTCTTAGAAAGAGCCCCAACATATGCTGCTTCAAGGAGCGCAACAGTTTTTTGTGTAATACATACACCATCCTACCGGTACCCATCTACAGCTGCACTTGTTTAAGACAGTCATCTGTGACAGAGATAATCCATAAGTAATTATCTGTGAAACAGATTAAACATATCAATAATGTGTGTGATCAATTCCAAAACGACCGCAAGTATTTTTTTTATCACATTATTGTAAGAGTAAACAACCATTCAATTAAAAAAAAAAACCCAAAACAATACAAAGAGTAACTGTAACTTTGCATTTAATTATTGTTGTGCCATGTGGAGATACATGTAGTGATATTACATATAATAGCCAAGCTTGGGGAAGTTTGTCATCCATTAAAATTCAATTCAATCCTAGCAGTAACTTACTTTCAAATACAGAGGGTGTCATGGAGTGATTATCATAAGGGAAGCTTGTCATTTTACAGTACATGTACACACGTTCTGTATCATATAGCTTGACGTTGAGTCAACTGGCGGGGTTTCAAATCCTGAGTTGAATGTGACAAGGAGTAAGGTTGTCTGTCCAACCTCTTGGTTTTCTCTGGGTCCTTGCACTGCTAAAGACCTCTACATGCAAGCGAATTATTCATATAAAATTAAAAAAAACACATGATAGTCCCGAAACGACATATTTATTTGTCAGACGTTAAACCCCATCTCTCTCCCTCTCTTCTTATTGCACGTGTCATGGGGGAGGGGGGTATGCAATGATTAAAATGGCCAAGCTTGGGGAAGGTTGTCATCCTTATCATTTCCATGGCACTTACAGAATATTACATGTAATTTAATATTTTCAAAAAATAATTTAATTAACATAATATCACTCACCAAAACTTGTCAAAGCTGTTTTTAATTCATTTTTATCAATGGAACCCGAATTATCTCTATCGTAACCACGGAAACAACCCTGCCAATCAGTAACATATTTCCATAGTGATGAAAATTCCTGGAAATTGATGGTGCCGGAATTATCACGATCAAACATACCTAAAACAGAAAATGAACAGGCTGCGAATGAAAGCGAAATGAAACGCCCTACAAAAGAATCAGCAAATAATAGGTTACACAGTGCTTCCCGCAACCTTTCAGACTCCAGACAAACTAATCTTTTGGACTCAAGACAAACTAATCTTTCGGACTCAAGACAAACTAATCTTTCGGACTCCACACAAACTAATTTTTCGGACTCCACACAAACTAATCTGTCGGACTCCAGACAAACTAATCTTTCCCACTCCAGACAATCTTTCGGACTCCACACAAACTAATCTTTCAGACTCCATACAAACTAATCTTTCGGACTCCACACAAACTAATTTATGACTTAAGGTACATGTACATAATGATTGTTCGAACGTGATAATAACAAGGTTTTGGAATTAGTGTATATTTAGTAAAACTTTGGGGTTTTTTTTATATTTTATTAAATAGATTGACAATACATAAGAAACCAAATCTCAGTTATAATTTTAATCTGTACATTATCAACAAATTTACCCCAACTTACTAATCATACATGTAGGTCTGCTAACTTAACAAATTTAACCCCCAAAAACTAAACAAATTTACCCCAACTTAAACATACATTATGCAAGAGCTAAATCTGCCTGTTGCAGGTCTTTCTGTAGGCCTGAAATGTTATCTTGATTATTAATTAGACAGTTATTAACTTATCCGTATCATGGTCAACTCTGGATGGCATCACTAGCCTGAGCTCTTCAGTGGATTATGACCCGATTTACTGCATATCTTCCTGTCACCATGGATAATCGAGACTATCCTTATCGTACTGACTTAAGTAATTAAGATCTAGGCTAGGCAGAAATTTCAAGCACTTAGTTCTCGGTTCATAGTGGATTAATTAATTTGACTGACATTTTGGGCAAATTGCCATTACATTATCTAGTTTGTAACTATTACAGTGAGAACTGTCAATTTGTTAACTAATCTCCCATAATGCATCCTTAGTAAATTTAACTCAACTTACCAATCATAAGTCTGACTGTTTCAGGATTAAATGGAGTCCATGTTCCTGTAATAAAATAAGATCTTTTGAAGATTCTAATTTAATTTTAAACGATACATGTGTTTATACAGTACACTCACATTCTGCTCTTCATGATAAGTATTAACATGTATCTATGCATCATCATGATAAATATTAACATGTATCTACTCTACATCATGATAAGTATTCACATGTATCTACTCTACATCATGATAAGTATTCACATGTATCTACTCTACCTCATAAGTATACATATGTACATGTATCTACTCATCATCACGATAAATATTCACATGTATCTACTCTACATCATAAGTATTCATATGTATCTACTCATCATCATGATAAATATTCACATGTATCTACTCTACATCATAAGTATTCATATGTACATGTATCTACTCATCATCATGATAAATATTCACATGTATCTACTCTACATCATAAGTATTCATATGTATCTATTCATCATCATGATAGGATATTCACATGTATCTACTCACCATGATAATAAATATTCATATGTATCTACTCATGATGGGCCGGTCGATACTAACATGTATGTTAAAAAAAATAATACTAAGCACTGAAACATGTCTCGGCCAGTTTTCCACTTATATCTTCTTTTTTCTATATCACATGTACAGTACATCTTCATATATAACATTTAGGATGAAGGCCAACCAGTTAACTCAAACTATGTTTACAACACAATATTTTGAATACCTATAGTTTTCATTTAGTGCTAAAATCAGACTTGATAATTCAAGTTAAACAAAACTGATCGACTGGGAGCTAACTGACCATTGCTCCTATTGCTACACCAAAATTTGAACAATACGTATACGTTAAAGTTAAAGCGAGAATTTCATTTTTCTAAGAAAGTCAAACATATTATTTCTATGTAAACTCACAATTATACGATCATAAGTATCATTCTAAAACTTAAAAATCATTCACAACAGAAATAACACAATTACCTCCCTTGTTTTTCTATCCTCCCTCCCCCATGCAATAGCTATCTTCAAACATTTGAATTTGAAGATGAAAATGACATTTTTGCCAACTTTTCAACTGCAGTAGTAAATTATAGGATTATAATCCTATTAAAACAGGAATTATTACTAAGTAGGACTGTTTATAGATACCATCTATTTTAAGGCTTTATTTTAAAGGAGCTAAATCGCTAACATTTGGGACCTAGAAATTGACAACGCATTGGTTCGCAACGCATTCAATACTATAAAATGAATGTATATAAACTGAAGCCAGCAGTGTCAATCGAATGCAAATGTGTAGCATCTAGTTATGCCAGTCTACATGTACATGGGCCATTTGATTTGGTGCAATGTTTCTAGCCTCTTTCCTCAAGTCTCTTGCTAGAACTGAGACTGAAACGCATTATCGTACCAATGGTAAAAAATTCATTTTGTCTTAAATATTGGATATCAGAAGTCCATCTTTTTCCAGTAAGATCACTTTTGACAATGTTGAAGATTTTGGATGATATTGAGAAAGAGACTGAGCTACTTTAATACATATTAAAACTATAACTTAAAGATATGAAATTATCGCTTTAATCCTGAAATGAACAAGCCAACAGTGAGGCTGATGTCCCCCGCCGAAATCCCAAAATAAATAGATGACACATATTAATTAATAGCACATTTATTTTTTCCAAACGTATCGCTTATCTATGCCTACGGTAAGAAGAAAATGCTCATCTTCGAACTCCATCAAGGCATTGACCTAATAAGCATACACACCAATTTTGAACATTTTAACTCAATTAGAAGGAGAGTTATTGTGTTCCAAAGTCTCGGCAAATCAAATTGCTTATCGCTCTGCTTACCCTGAGCAGAAAATGCTCATTATCGATCTTAGTCAAGATATTACTGTAATGAAACTATACACCAAGTTTCATCACTCTCACTTAATTAGAACTAAAGTTATCGTGTCCCAAAGCATCAACCAATCAAATTGCTTATCTCTGCCTACCCTAAGCGGAAAATGCTCATCTTCGAACTCCATCAAGGCATTGACCTAATAAGCATATACACCAAGTTTGAACATTTTAACTCAATTAGAAGGAGAGTTATTGTGTTCCAAAGTCTCGACCAATCAAATTGCGTATCGCTCTGCTTACCCTGAGCAGAAAATGCTCATTATCGAACTTAGTCAAGGTATTACTGTAATGAAACTATACACCAAGTTTCATCACTCTCACTTAATTAGAACTAAAGTTATCGTGTCCCAAAGCATCAACCAATCAAATTGCTTATCTCTGCTTACCCTAAGCGGAAAATGCTCATCTTCGAACTCCATCAAGGCATTGACCTAATTAGCATATACACCAAGTAAGAACATTTTAACTCAATTAGAAGGAGAGTTATTGTGTTCCAAAGTCTCGACCAATCAAATTGCGTATCGCTCTGCTTACCCTGAGCAGAAAATGCTCATTATCGAACTTAGTCAAGGTATTACTATAATGAAACTATACACCAAGTTTCATCACTTTCACTTAATTAGAACTAAAGTTATTGTGTCCCAAAGCATCAACCAATCAAATTGCTTATCTCTGCTTACCCTAAGCGGAAAATGCTCATCTTCGAACTCCATCAAGGCATTGACCTAATTAGCATATACACCAAGTAAGAACATTTTAACTCAATTAGAAGGAGAGTTATTGTGTTCCAAAGTCTCGACCAATCAAATTGCGTATCGCTCTGCTTACCCTGAGCAGAAAATGCTCATTATCGAACTTAGTCAAGGTATTACTATAATGAAACTATACACCAAGTTTCATCACTTTCACTTAATTAGAACTAAAGTTATTGTGTCCCAAAGCATCAACCAATCAAATTGCTTATCTCTGCTTACCCTAAGCGGAAAATGCTCATCTTCGAACTCCATCAAGGCATTGACCTAATAAGCATATCCACCAAGTTTGAACATTTTAACTCAATTAGAAGGAGAGTTATTGTGTTCCAAATTCTCGACCAATCAAATTGCGTATAGCTCTGCTTACCCTGAGCAGAAAATGCTCATTATCGAACTTAGTCAAGGTATTACTATAATGAAACTATACACCAAGTTTCATCACTTTCACTTAATTAGAACTAAAGTTATTGTGTCCCAAAGCATCAACCAATCAAATTGCTTATCTCTGCTTACCCTAAGCGGAAAATGCTCATCTTCGAACTCCATCAAGGCATTGACCTAATAAGCATATCCACCAAGTTTGAACATTTTAACTCAATAAGAAGGAGAGTTATTGTGTTCCAAATTCTCGACCAATCAAATTGCGTATAGCTCTGCTTACCCTGAGCAGAAAATGCTCATTATCGAACTTAGTCAAGGTATTACTATAATGAAACTATACACCAAGTTTCATCAATCTCACTTAATTAGAACTAAAGTTATCGTGTCCCAAAGCATCAACCAATCAAATTGCTTATCTCTGCTTACCCTAAGCGGAAAATGCTCATCTTCGAACTCCATCAAGGCATTGACCTAATAAACACATACACCAAGTTTGAACATTCTAGCTCAATTAGGGAGAGAGTTATTGTGTCCCAAAAAGTGTGACGGACAGACAGACGGACAGACAGAAGGACAGACAGACGGACAGACAGACAGACGGACGAACCCATTTTAATAGTCCCCCAACTTTCTTCGAAAGGCGGGGGACAACTAGCAGTGTGTGGTGATGTTTGTATGTTAAACACAATTCTCTCTCTCTGTTATTTACATGTATAATCAATAATTACATACATGTAATTAATGAGATGTAATAGATTTAATAACCTACATTCATATCAAGGATAACATTCACTCTTAATTATTTTTGACATTTATATAACCGGTACCCTTTCCTAGGCTACAAAAACTAATACACTCTCCACTGGTATCAATAGTGGATGGAAATGAGAGAGAGAGAAATAGAGTTTAAGTCCACTTAACATAGACTAGGTCATTTTGGGACTAACGTATGGTTTAAATTACCGTAGTTCAATGGTATTTCAATAATTCGCATGTATGTACATGTAGGATTTTTAACAGTTGAGGACCCAAATACAAATATAGCTGAGGACTATAAGAATTTGTATAGGAAGACCAAACAAAGTACTGAATACAGGATTGAAATTCAAGTGTGCTAAGCATACTACAGTATTTTTGATCTAGAATAATTTCTATGAACATTACAATTCGTTCTTTTTTAAAATAACAGATGGTAAACTTAAACTAAATTTGAATTATCAATAACAAATAATTTCAAGAAAGCAAGTAAATTATAACAACAGCACAGGGACCATAAATCGCAAGTAAATAATATCCTCCCTGAAAACTAATCAACAAGAAATACTTAGTTTAAATAATAATTTATGTCATTGATAACAGTAAACCATAATATTAGTATACTAATAAACATTCCACCTAATCATTGTATTACATATAGGTGCTGCTGTTGCTGTTGCTATTCATCAGTCTAGTGTGCTGCAACTGTTGCTGCAACTCATGCTATTGTGCTGCTGGTGTGCTGTACCAAAATGCTACATGTATTGTGCTACTTTGTTATGACATATGTAGCCTAGAATGTCTATCTATATCATGCTTTGTAATGTACATGAACAGGTCTGTTTGAGAGACTAGAATAGATGTTTGACAACTTCACTCAAATAGTGTTAATGTAGGATATTATGGGTCACCCAGATGAACATGACCTTGTTTATTCTTGGTCACCCAGGTGAACAGGGCCTCGTTTATTCTGGGTCACTAAGGTGAAAATGACCTTGTTTATTTTGGGCCACCCGGGTAAACAGGCCCTTGTTTATTCTTGGCCTCCTGTGTGAACATGACCTTGTTTATACTGGACAACCCAACATGTTCCATTATTGACTGCCAAAGAGAGAAGAAGATCTTACCATTGGACAAAGCTTGTCCAAGTTCTACAGCTGATATTGAACCACTTCTATCTTTATCAATCCTGATATTGAAACAAACAAACATATAATCACATGCTTTAATTAATAGATTATCTCCCCTTGGATACAAAACTATCACTGTACACAGTACTATGTTTTACTTATTAAGTTATAAAACCATTTAATTTACTCAATTAGAAAAAATGTAATGTATCAGGAATCAAGTAAATTACTCTATCAGGAATCAAGTAAATTACTCAATTAGAAACCAAGTAATGTACTCATTCAGCAATCAAGTAATCTACTCAGAGACCAAGAAATCTACTCAATCAGAGACCAAGTAATCGACTTAATCAGAAAACATGTAATTAATACGTTCCGATCAGAGTCTGGGGTAAAAATTAAGAATTTTGTTTCAGTGATTCAATCGAAATGAAATGGCATTTAACGTCCAAGTGTTCTGATCTGACTAAGATAATGGAGACGTTCGATTGGAGCAGATTTTAAATTATCCATTACATGTATAACTTGTATGTAAAACGTATTGAGGATTATTACATGTATGTGTATATGACTTCAGACTTAAACAGTTCACGACTTTTTCACATCTAACTTATTGAATAAAACTTCTCACTAAGTACAGAAATAGTTTTGTATTCATGGAGATAAGTGAATGAATAATTTTGTTGGATATTGATTCATTTTGGGTTTGATTTGTTTTCTTCCTATTCCGAAAGTTAATATGACTACCAGTATGTAGACAAAATGGCAAAGAACCATTTTAATTATGAAATCTTTTTCACTTTCATAAAAAATGGAATTGCTAAAATGTACCTCCATAACCATCAATATGAATTGTCTATCCAACAAGATTATTATTCAGGGTGAAAAAAACCAAGGGGAAGTAGGTTTGAGTCAGGTGACATCTTACCGTTAGACAATGCCTCGCCTAATTCTTTTGCCGATATCTGGCCACTTCTGTCTTTGTCAACTCTAGAAATAAATGCATGATTAGTATGTGTCTTACTATGACAAGAGTAGCGGCCAAGAATGAGGGCATCGGCAATTAATAACCCTTTGTGTGCCTCTAATAATTTTTTCAGCTCATCATAAGAGTGTACTTGTACATGTACCGGTAATTCCTAAATTTAACAGCCTCTGTCTATCAAACTCCAGGAATGAAGGAAAAGTCGAATTGTCGGAGAGGGGATTTGATAAGAGAATCTTAGGTTTACCCAATCTAATGAAAAAACACAGATCCTACATGTACTTTGTTTCGTTTTTTATACATGAAATTAATAACTAAAGCGCCTACATCTCAGACGAAAAGAGCGGAAATAATGTTTTATAACATCACTTATTCACTATGCACAATCAACATTTCTTGTTAATTCAAATTTAAGAGCAATTGTGTATGTATACCAATGTTCAAGTACGCCATGATGGCATTGGATGTAGGATTCCATAACTGGAAGAAGAAAAATTCTAAATGTTCGCTCAAGAACTAAATTAAAATAATGTAGGAATACAGTTGGTGGTACGCCTATTTCTCTGTAGTGTTGTATACTGTACATGTAGGAGGATGCCTACTGTTTCATAACCTGGCTGATTCGTACTTAGTTCATTCGTACCTCACGTCAGCTGTTTCGTACCTTTGTAAATTTCAACTATTACATGCACTTAAGCTTGACCTTCGTACCTTCGTTAATTTCAACTTTTACAATGCACTTAAACTCAACCCACCTCCTTTTGTACCCGGCATGGGACCGACATTAGCGGAGTTAAATTAGTTTTTTTAAAGGGACAATAACATTCTTGCTGGCTTGGTAGCTCCAGAAAATAAATAATACCATTATTCTAAGTACTAGATGTTTAAGTGTCCTACCTGTTGTGTAAATTATCCATTACAACCTATTTTACTTGTCCAGAGAGTTCGAAAATATTTTAAAATCCAAGTCACATTTGAAAAGGTTTACGTTAGACTTTTCAAATCAATTGGTTGAATTTTTCCAATTTTTTAAAATAGGTGTGTTAAGATGAAATTTATATCATCATTTAATTGGAATATTCTAAAATAATACGATTTGTTGGCCAGAATGAAGATTGGGACATATTAGTCAGTTACAACAAGAGTGTTATTGGGGCTTTAAATTATTTTCTTCTATTCTATCGTGCTTGATGGGCAGGTCTATTAGGAGGCAACAGGAGCGACAGTTGGTCCGTATATAAATGCGCACCTTCTAAACAGGGTGCTTACTAGGGGTGGGTATTGCCAAAAAAATCGTATTGCGATATATTGCGATACGATTTGTCGTATTGCAATACATATTGCAATATATTGTGAAAGTGTTAACTCCAGATTTATTGCAAAAGTACTGCTTTACATGTATCTCATAGCAACACTGAAACTCATGTGAAGGTCTTTGAACATGAAATTCCTCTATTGTACAACTGGTCAACTACAAGAACAAGATATCCTCAAAACCCATGTTTTTATTTACCTCACTTCTGGTTACATTTATTGCATAATGCAACATTCAACATTAAACGCCCTGAGCCAATTAAAAGATTAGCTACCCTACCCCTAAGCTCATTAAATCAGCAGGGCCCATTCCCCCAAAGCCAATTAGAGAATTATTGTTAATCCTAATACCCTCTACAAAATTGAAAATAACTAAAAAAAAATGTAAACATTGTCGTGTTCTTCCCAATGATATAAAATTCAATTGTACAAAGTAGCATTTATATTACCATAAATTATATTGAAAAGCCAATTATGACATTTCTCTATCATATTGGCAAAATAACGTGAAAAAGTATCCCTTACGATTTTTTTCTTTTTAAAAATAAAACAGAAATATAGTACTTCGTGTTGGCAGCAGTGTTCAAAGTAAATATAAATATAACTTTTAAAAAGAAACATCACCCAAATAACGGTCACTTCATCGCCTTCGGCATTTAACATTTCTGCCTTTCTTTGGATTTATGACGGCAATTGTCGTTTTCTTTGCTTCATTGAAAGCTTCGACAGTGTAATTTTCCTTAATTCAGCTTGTATTACCGGTAAATCCTAAAAGTTTTGATTCAATTTAGCTTTCCAAAGTCTAGAATTATTAGCCGTAAGTTTTGTTATCATCTGTTTGATCGAACGTATCCAAGATCGCGGCGACACGGTTGATCTCGGCTCAAGTAGACGCATATTCTTTGCATCATAACGTCAAAAAAATAATAAATTAGTTGATTTCTTCGACATTATCATATTCCAGAATATGCCTGGCAGTAAATTATAAAATCTGATTCTATTTCACCCTCAATATCATATAATTATTAGCCGTAAGTAACAGCGTGAAAATATTGGAATAGCGCCAAAGTGAAAGGCACGGTGTGAATTTTCACCTCTGACCTATTACGTAAATACTGAAAGATCCGGTGTTGAAACATATATTTCTTATTGGATGATTAGCGAATTAAACATTCCTTTCCTTCGCGGGTTTTACTTTTATTACCCAATCACCATTAATTAATGAATTAGAAACAATAGAAATAAGTTGATTGGGTTCGCTAATGCCGTTGCCAAGTAAAGAAAGGGTCCGCGAGTTGATTCGCTACCGCCAGGCACGTGCCGTCAAAAATGTGGGCGATATAACCGGTATACCGGTGTATTGCGATTCAAACTTGCCAATACATCATATCGTGATACACGTCCAAGAACCGGTTCAGTCAATACGATCGGCAACTTCCGTAATAATCATCGGAATATTCCGTGAGATTGTCAATTCTATTTAAAACTTGAGAATTTCCTTACTCAGAAATCTGATTCTGGGCGTATTCCTCACAGACCAAAAATTCGACCATGGGTAAAACAGGTGCGAATTCGTTGATATTGTTTTAATTTCCCGTCTGATAAAGCTTTATCTGTATTGACAATATGGAGGATTGGCAATATGGAGTATTGGCAATAACTGCTTGGGTGTTGAGATCGTTCTGCCAACCCTCCACGTCATCATTGGTTCTTTTAGTCTGAACCTTTGAAGTTAGCAACTGCCGATCAATTATTGTCAATAATCAAAACACAGTGTCAATAATCACAACTCACCTAACAGAATGGGCTCAATAATCAACACCAGTTTAAATATTTCTCAATCTCTTTTTAACCCCGCCAATCAATTATCGTCAAGAATTGAAACTTACTAGTCAGAATGGGTTCAGTAATCAACACCAGATTAAAAACAACAAAAGGCAGATCGTAGTGTCTGTTTGTTGGGTTTTTTTTGCCAACTTAGGTACATTTTTGAATTTATTTCAACATATTTAAATACAGCATGTACAAAGCAATTTAGGATTCTAATTCTGGTTCAGCAGCCATTCTTTGATAAATATGCGTAGCTTGAAAGCCATCTTTTTTTTTTATGAAGTTCGCGTTGCAGCCATTTTAATAAAATTCTCGTAGTGGTTGGATATTATTAATGTTTCAACATTATTTCAATAACATATGGGAAAACTACGAAGTGAGGTACAAGTACATACGATTACGAATGAAATAAATAAAACTAAAAAAAGTAAAAGAACGAAACAGCCAGGTTACGAAACAGCCTGCACTTATTCAACTTTTGTGTATCTGAGAGCTTACAATGTTCCACACTTGTTACGAAACAGTTGACCCTACTGTAAAAATAGTGTCTTTTGGGTTCTGTCTTGACCACTGAATTGATTATCAACTGAATTTGAAAGAAAATAATTGAAGTGGAAACGTACCGGTGGCATTACTTTAGAAGAGTCAAGTGTTAAACATACCTTTGAAATATTCCCATTAAATAATTTGGATCTATACCGCCTGGGGCAGGTGCCCGTTGCTGATACTGCTGTCCGTAATTGTACGACATTTTGTGGAAATGTTGAAACTGTTGTAAATACTTTCGTCAATAAATTAGCAGAAATTGCCCAATAATTATTACAAAATAGTCAACAACTCAGCATTATGGACTTCCGGTTCAAACAGGTTTAAGCTCCGGAGCATTACAATCTATAAAATAAGACAGAATCTGAAAATTCTTAGAATATTATCAATACCTTCGAATTTTTACAAAATAATTTGAGAATTTCGTTTAATTGATTGAAAGCATACGAATGATTTTTTTTTTCTTGCAATCAGTTCATTGCCATTGGTTTTTGTTTTTACATTTTACGGATTCGTGTCGGAATCGGAATGGTAGTGAAAACAACACGGATAGCCTACGGAATTGTAGTCGTATTTTTAATTTTTGGGCGTATCTTTAAATTTTCATTTTGATTTTTGAATACCCATTAGCCTGAACTGATTGTTTTCTTTGTTTTTTTTTTTGTCAGATTGACTGGTCACATCATCAACGAGGTCCACTCAATTGCCGACTGTATGGTTAGGATAAAAATTGAAAAACTTACATTAAATTACATATTTTTACTGTTTTTTTTTTTTCCTGTTCCATATTCAAAAAGCGGCAGAATCAAAAAAAATTAAGAATGGATCAAAAAGAATATGAGTTAGCTAGATCATCTAAATATTGACTTCTGTGAGCACAGATTTTTTTTTAAAAAAATATTTCAATTCTTTTCTGATTCAATATATATATATGATTCTTTATATATATTAGGCCTAGCTAATTAAGTGCATTAATGATCTAGTTTGTTTGTTCTGTCCTGTTGTTTTATGTACAGTTTTCCTTTATTGTCTGTATATAATAAAAGTAGCTGATATCACTCATTATCATTTGTTGACTTATTTTCTTATCTCAACATATTAACGACATCCCACCATCTTTTAACCGTGTCTGTCATCAGGTAGGATAAAACACACTTGAAATATATATATCATTACTCTTTGTCTGTTAGGTTCGGGGTGGTGCAGAGGCGTTTTAAGGTTTATCATGGCAGAGGCTATACTATTTTGAGGGCCCTCTTTCGTGCAGGTCCGGGGGGCAGTGTGTGTGTGTGTGTCTTGATTGATGATTTTCATACCAGTGCAATAATGACTGCATTCTCATTCACTAGTGGATTCGACAGTAACAGTGTAAAGAAAACGATTGACTCAGACTCAGGGGCCCTTTCCCTTGGCCAGAGGGGCCCTTGTGTCTGCCTTTAGGGCCCTCCCTAATTACGGTACATTCTTTTTTTCTCATCGGTTTTAGCTTTTTTCTCCTGTTCTATTTGTTCAACTTCTTTGATTTTCTTCACGAGGATGCTGGCGTCTCCAGCGCCTCAGTTATAAAACGCCTTTGGGGTGGTGTTAGTCTCAGGTAGGAATAAACATATTTTTAATATATAAATACTTTAGTCTGTTATGATTTGGGGTGGTCGTTAGTCTCAGGTTGATTATATGATCACTTCACAACAACAACAAATATCACACTAACAATTGCTATAATTATCAGGGCAGTTGACAATCAGGTCATGTGTATTATATTAATTTTCATCCTGATTGATCCTCGTGAATAAGGCCTATTGATCACTACTGTCATATTCAGACTCAGACAACTAGTGATAGAGACACCCACTTGATTGTATTTACAAATGAGAGAGAGAGAGAAATGGGGTTTAACGTCCACTCAACACAAACTAGGTCATTTCAGGACTAACACATGGTTTAATTTTATTTCAATAATTCGCTTGCGCATAGGGGTCTTTAGCAGTGGGAGGAAACCGGAGTGCCCGGAGGAAACCCACGAGGTTGAGAAGGCGCCCCTATCTCCATACCGCATACGCTCACACCAGGGCTCGAAACCACAGCCGCAAGCCAGAGGTGACCAGCCAGCTAGAGGTCGAAGCGCGTAACTCTAGACCACTAGACCATCCCAACCCCCTATTTACAAATGAACTCCCAACTTGCCCATATTTACTGAATGCAGAACACTATGAACCTAATTTACTGATGGTACATTCCTTGACCTGATTAACTGTTGGTACACCCCATTGACCTGGTTAGCTAATGGGACACCCCATTGACCTGATTAACTGATGGAAAACACTATAAATTGACCTTAATTTTCAACCGGACACCTCACTTGACCTGATTTACTGATATGCTCCCTAGCCAGTCCCTAATCTACCTGATTTATTGTTAATGGTAGGTCTACACTCCATTTGACTTGATTTACTGAAGGGACACCCAATTTGACCTGATTTACGGATGAACACCCAACTTGACCTGATTTATGGATGAACACCCAACTTGACCTGATTTATGGATGAACTTCCGACCTGATCACTGGTGAAGTACACACCACTGATTTACTGAAAAGACCTAATTTATTGATATGTCTCCCAATTGACCTGATTTGATGATGGACAGAATGAAAATCAAGTTATGTCCCCTTTTCGAACATACACATAGAATGTGACATAAAAAAAAAATATGTGGACTGGTATAAAAGAATCAGCCAATATCATATCACAGTGTTTTATTTATAAATAAATTATCACAGATATCCGTTAATTATAAAATCTTTGACTCTTTCCACAAAGCGTAACCTAGAACAGAATTTTAGAGTCTCAGTGGAATATACAATTTATGCATACTAAAAGATTTACAAGTTCTTTATGAAACGGCACTGATACACGTTGGTGTATTTACATCAATGAAATCATTTAAAGGTTCACAGGTCTGTCCTTGGCAACACACAGTTGTTAGCAACATTAAATTGCACTTATAGCAACATAACATTGTCATTAGCAACATAACATTTTGTTGTTAGTAGCATAATATCATAACATTGTCAATTGTCATTAGAAACATAACATTTTGTTGTTAGTAGCATATAATATTATCATTAGCAACATAATATATTGTTTTATTAGCAACATATATAATATCAATAGAAATTCCATTATAACATAAAAAAATGCATTAATATGAAAAGTTCATTGAAGATTTTCTCAAATGCCTTTACAAATAGCCGATAAAAAAATTTGTTTCCTCTCACAAATATAGCATAATTGTTATGATGTGGTGTTAAAGGGGGGAACAAGAGGATTGGGTTTTGAAGAATATCAGTTTAAGTTTTTTTTAGTGGCCATTGTTTAACTTTTTCCCATATTTATATACAGCTTATGTCATCCTTATTGAAAACTAACATCAGATCAACTGATGTCAACACTTTATTTGGATCAGAATCAGTCAGTTGTAAGGCGTTTTTATCGACCACTGATTAGCCAAAGTGATTTGCATTCAATCACATTTTCATCTTTAACGTCCATCAAATTCAAATTGGTTACCCTAATCAACTAATTTATCGACATCGATTTCCGAAGCGATTACATCAAATCACCAAATCAGTTCAGGGTGCGATTTGACGATTTGATCGGGTGGTCACGTGTTTTTTTTCAACTGTGTCCAGCAACAATAATTGTTTACAGATAATCGGAGCATTTAACGAACTCGCCAAAGTACTTTGAAATCGACTAAATTGTCACATGACATCTCTAATAAATTCAAATCAATTTGGCAAGTCGATAAAAAAGCCTTTGAACTTCTTTAAGTTCTTGTATTGATGAATGAATTTCCCATGATTTAATACCAAACAATAATTAAACAGGTGAAAAACATATTAGGGCATACTGGAAGTCATTTATAGATCGGTATTAAACGTAATCCTGTATTGCAGTTAACTGCACAATATCTAGGAAGCAAATATCAGTTTTAGTTGAATGAATTAATCATCTCTTTTATCACAGTCACGTTTTAAACAAAAAAAATATCACAGAATGTTTTGATTTAAAGATCAACGTCGAAAGAAGCATGGTGGCGTTGGCTCTTTAATCTTTCCTCTTCACCTTTTTCGTAGCCTCGTTGCAGATATTTCAGTGTTTCATGTAATCTCTCTGCACGTTCCCCCGACCCGAACAACTTTTTTAAACCTTGTTTCTCCTTCCTCATACTTTTTTCTTCATCCAGTTTTTCCAGAGTTTCACGTTTTTCTCTCTCAGATTGATATTTTAATTTATCCTGAAAGAGAAATATCGGAAACGTGTGTGATCAACTGATTGGAGCAATCCTTTAACTGAAAAGGTGAAGTTGGCTTTTCTGTTTTATCATGAGGGAGGTACAGTGTGCCGAATGGTTAACGCATTTGATCTTGAGGTCTGGTTCTACGTGACAAGGAGTAGGGGCACTTGTCTAACTTAGTGGGTTTTCTCTTGGTTCTCCAGTTACTTCCCACTGCTACAGACCCCTACGCTCTAACAATTTATTGATATAAAATAGAACTATGTTAGTCCCTAAATAACCTCGTTTGTGTGAAAATTCATTTCATGACACTTAATCCCTCTCACTTTCAAAGGTTATTTTACATGCCTGTCATGTGTGCAAGGGACCTTGGTTTTGGTACATCCCGAACAACTATATGCTGTCCTTTGCCAGGCCTTCTGTCAAGGAGGAACCACACCAGAAAATAGCAATGAACTTTCTCATTCAATGCAATAATTGCACACTGGATCTTGGCTTCTTTGTTACATAAAAAATGACCGTTGTGACTATACATAAAATAAAAACAAGTACGAACAATCCAAACCATTAGACAAAATTCAAAGTCCGTGGACTGGGAGAAACTAATTTAAGGCTTGTTATATATAAATATTGTGGTATAACTGTCAAAATATTTGGAGACATGGTGCGGCATCGAACCCGTAGCCAGCTCTTAAAATTTGGGGGGGCCACGGAATGTTGGGGGGGGGGCTACAGAATGTTTTGGAGGGGCTGAGGGTGTGGCCGGCTAAGAACACTCCTAAGAAATCATTATTTTTGACGAAATATTTGGGGGGAGCTATTTCGATTTTTGGGGGGTCTAAGCACCCCTAGGCCCCCATTAACCCCTCGTGGATATGGGCCAGTCTTTTAAAATTACCTTGTATGCGACATCATTTTTATCATTCGTAAAGCGAGAAAGATATTCATTGGAATGATGAAAGGAGGAAGCATGTCGAACTGGTCGTCGTGATGAATCCCGACATCGTGGTGAACATGACCTGGCTCTGTAGAATGAATCAAGTCTGTAATAAACATTAAGACAGTTGAATATGTTTTTAACGGTCAGAAAATAACCATTCCATACAACAAATCAGAGAGAGAAATGGGGTTTAACGTCTACTCGACATATAACAAATCATAGTTTACACAATTGAAACAAGTCTTATATTTTCCATGAATGATCCACTCATGCAAATGAAATGGGGTTTAATGTCCTACTCTTCTGCACCTAACCATGCATACAGTGTGCTATGAGGGCAATTTTGCCCGGGCAGCGGCGCAATGGCCTACCCTTACAATAGATACCTTTCAGAGCTCTGCCATAATGGAAATTGTTTCCAGAGAGCGGCACTACGACCTATTCTTATGTCAAATTTCAACTGTCAAGGGATGTTTTATGGGCACATCTATGTACAAGGGCCCTCGTTTTTATTCCATTCGCACGACCATTATTGTCCCTTGCCAAGTTCTCGGTCAGAAATTCCCCATCAACTCTCTCTACCATCACAAGGTCAAGTTTCTTACTCAAGACGGCCTAGTCAAAACAAACTTACTTTTCTTGTCTTTCTTTACGTCCTTGTCGAACTTGCTGCCAACTTGGAAACATGGAATTAGCGGTTAAACTTGGAACCTTAACATATCGACGTAAACGTTTTACTTCTGAATAAGGTACCATAATACCGTGACCAGGTGTACAATAAAAATATCTCTTTCCTTCAAATAGTCCATTGGTTAACGAATTTACTGAAATGATTTTTAAATAACAATGAATAAGGGTCCAATGACAAGGGCAGTATTTTTGGTTGGGAGGGAGGGGGGAAAGTAGGGGTCCTCCTCTGAGAATATTTTGAAAAATTTGGGCCTGAATGGCAATTCATTGTACATACCCAAGTTAGGTCATTTCAGCACTAACATATGGATCAATTTTACTTCAATAATTTGCTTGCGTCTCGGGGTGTGTGTCTTTAACAGTGGTGGAAACGGGAGGACCCAGAGACAACCCACGATGTCAGACAGTTGACTCAATGACAGACATAATGATTTAAAGCCCATGTCAGACCGTTTGCCTCCCCCCATCCCTCGATCAAGTGGACTTTTATTACAGTTGTACCATATTCGATTAATAGCTTTAAAGTATATGTCCCCCCCCTCTACCTATCAACTGGACTTTGATTATAGTTGTACCATATTCGATTAACAGCTTTAAAGTATATGTTCGGGTACTCTGCAGCTAAAATTTATTCTTATCATTATCATATAACTTAACGCCAACATAAAGTATATGTTCGGGTACCCTGCAATCCATAAAGGTTACTAAAGTTATTCTTACCATTATCATCTAACTTAACGCCAACATAAAGTCTTGGTGCCACCTGATTATCATCAATAAAACCAACATACTTTACAATACCTGAAAAATAATCATATAATATAGTAACAATATAGTAACACCAACACCTGAGGAGAGAGAGAGACAGAGAGAGAAAGAGGGATCATTTCTGGACTAACATGGTTTAAGTTTATTTCGATAATTCGCTTGTGCGTAGGGCTCTTTAGCAGTGGGCGTAAACCTGAGGATCCAGTAAAAACACATGAGGCTGGACAGGCGACCACACTCCTTGTCACGTACAACTAGGGAATCGAAACCACGCCCATGCCAGTCGACTCAATGACAGACTTTATGTGTTGGTATGGTACAGGAAGACAACTCAACTGTGATTAAATTTGTAACAATTCTATTAAGACCATGCGTCTCTATTATTGTGTTCTATAGCTTTAACAGGAGCGGGTGGATGGTCGAATGGTTAGCATTGTCATTGTGTCAACTGGCGTGGTTTCAAATCCCTGGTTGTACGTGACAAGGGTTCTTATCACCTGACTTGACCTGACGAACAAACCAACACAGTTAAATATAATCAATTTAATCACGGTTGCCTACCTGTTTTTCCGTGAACTGAAACTCTGTCTCCTATTCTCATCATATCATCTATTCTAATTCCCAAATTACTCGACTCTCTCAATCGGGTCTCAGACGAGGCAAACATTCCACTAACAGAACTTCCAAATACATTCTTCCAGAAATTCACACACACAGAACAATTACACTGAAAAGGATCTCTGGCATTCTGAAAAACAAAATTGTTTGTCTGTGAAAATTATCAACAACTTGTGAAATCTATGATTAGAATTTGTGTGAGTGAATCAGTTACCTACTTTGTAGTAAATTGATTAGCAATGGGCAAACCTATATCCGCAAATTGCGATGCAAATCTTGTTATCAAGACCATTGAAGGTAAGTAGTGATCTTTCTACAGTATGTGTGCGAGTCAAATTGTCCTGTAGCCTATGACCAACATGCGCAGTTGTTGCTACAATTTCGAAATTCATTGGTACTTTTTTTCAAATTACACAGCTTGCAAAAACAACCTGTTTTAATTTATCACACAAGCATTTACATTACATGTACATCGTTCATGCTTGAAGTTACAGGTTAGGCTACACCCCGAAAGTTAGTAGGTATTTTCATTGTACACACAAGATCTTGTAAAAAAGGAGATGCTCAGCAGGCTGGCAGATACCGATATAAAAAATTATATTTCTTAAATCTAATTGTGATGTCTACAAGTACAAGTAGGCCTACAATATCAATAAAACAAAACGCAGGTACCGGAATATGGGTGCTTCTCCCAGGATTTTTGATAAAAGATAATAAAACAATGTTTTCTTTATGGAAGTGATATGTGCTTTTGAACTTTTCCTTTTTTTATTAATTAGATTTTCAATTCTACTAATTTTATTTAGCTCGAATCTTTTTACCGTCTAATTTTTCAGTTAATTCAGAGTCAGACCCTAAAAGTAAAAGAATGTTCAGCGACAGTGTCAGTCAGCAGTGACTAAATTACTGGACAGCAACAAACCTTGTGGCCCACTGGCTTCATCTTTATTTTGTTCCACCAAAAGCAGATGCGGATTTTTTTTTTATTTTATTGAACTCAAACTTGCTCAGCTAAAAAAATTGTTTATGTTGTCAAGAACGCCATGACACCTGCAGAGCTTCCGGTTTCTAAGCCAGTTCCGGAGAGGTAGGGTCACTTACATCAATTAATAAAAAGTCATGATAAATGAATACAGTAGGGTTGTTATCTTTATTTTTTAAGTGTTTCAGCCAGATTAATTGTTTACGTACATGTCAATGGCAGTTCTCATATATTTAAGAAATAAGTAGTTTGTATTCTGAGGTACGGTATTTAAAATGTATTTACATAGGGGACATTATTTATTTACTTCCTGCAAATGTTCTAAATATAGAATTTGTCATATATGGATGACACAATCGGCTGCTGTTCATGAGTTTTGCCGGATTTTCTTTAGGCAGACCAACTCTGAAAGTGACCCGCCGTACCAGGTATTGTCCATTCCTTCCGCTATTTAATACAAACATTCTCAAAATACCTTCAAAAGAAAGTCGGAATGACAAATCGATATCAAACAAAATGTAAAATGAACCTGGAATAGGAGGATATTGAACAACCAACCACACACTGACGGCCAAACTTGACTCGGTGACAGTTGTTGTGTTTTTGGTTGGTTAGATCTTTATAGCAGTAGATCTAATACTGATTTATTTACACGACATTCATTGATGTAGGAGGATATGGTAATTATTGTTGAATTTCTGCGCAATCAGCATATTGAAGTATTTTCAGCCAACTTTGCAATTGAATCAAGTAAAATCCACAACATTCTCGTGGATTTACTCCGGGTTCTTTAGTTTCCTACCACTGCTAATTTATTATAAAGACTCCTTAATACATGCAAGCGAATTATTGAAATAAGACTGAACCATGTGTTAGTCCCGACCTAGTTTGTGACGAGTGGACGGAAAAGCTCATCATTTCTCTCACTAAACTGATAAAATATTGGCTACTTTACACATTATATAAACTGACCCTGCAACATACAAATTGAGATTCAGATAAATTCCCACTAGTAGTAGGCCTCCTGCTAGTCTCCATATAGGATGCTGGCAGTAGTTCCAACAGATACATGTACCTGTTGTTATGCAGGAAAAAATAAACGATATTTTCTTAATACGGTAACACATATTATTTAGATAAATCTTCCTATTGCAGGTCATTCTTAGGCCTGAATTGCTAACTATTAATTAGACATTCATAATCAACTCTCGATGGCATCAGACACTTGAGATTTTAACTGGATAAAAATTTAATTCATGTTGTGGTTACCACTATGCACACATCTTGTCAAAACTCCAAACAGTGATATAAATTAGGCTCAGAATAAAGTAATTTGAATGAAATTTTCAATATTTTCTTTTTTTATCATCTATTTTTGAATTATTACTGCAAGAATGACTAACACTTATTAACCTCTTGATTATTGTATCTTTAATTAAAGTAGCTAAGTCTCCAACTCAATAACATTCATAATCTGCAGCATTGAAAACATGAATTATTTGTCAATTTAAATCAACATGGATGCTGTGATCTTACAACATCAATGGTGATTTTAAGTTGACCAATAATTCATGTTTTCAATGTTGAAGATTTTGGATGATATTAGAGACTTAGCTACTTTAAGGTTAAATACATGTAGATCGCTGAAATTCTGTAACAGGATTACAAAACTTGCTGTATAGATATGACTATACTATAGCATTGAATTCTAGACTGTACCTCCTTGTGTTTTTTTTTACTGGGTACTCCACAGCTTAGACCTCTTCGTGCAAACAAATTATTGAAATAAAATTAAACCATTTGTTAGTCCCACAATGACCTAGTTTGTGTTGTGAACGTTAAACCCCATTTTTCTCTCTCTCCTTGTGTTTTTTTCTGGGTACCGGTACTAAAGACCTGCGTGCAAACAAATTATTGAAATAAAATTTAGCTGTACTTTTGTCCCCATCTTCAATAGAATGCTTGATCTTGCCTTCACTATATATAAGTCATATGTATCTTATCAAGGCCTTCACATAATACTCTGAATATTAAGGCACTAATTTTGTTTGAGTACAAGCCCAGCTTGTGAGCCTATCAGATTCATCGGTTGTCGTGAACACCAAGTTGCACGCTTTCAAGCTAAAATGTCTACCTGTGACAATGTCAAGGTTTCCATGGAGATTGTGATGTCACAACCTGATTGGGCGTTACTGTTCTCATTTCTGTAGATGATTTAGTGAAGTAATCTAGCAAGGTCCAGATGTGGTAAAACATGTCGTCATTGCATCAGGTACACGATTTGTCCCAAATAACCGAGTGCATGTCAAGTGGACTTCCCTCCCCCTCTCACTGTTTGTCTATCTCTTGCTCAAGTTATTCAGATAGTTGTACCTTAAAATTGTCTAAGAGACCTCCAGTCAAAGTAGATGTTATAGCCCCCCAGCTTCTACTCCACACACAATTAACTCTTTGGATTCACTAAAATATTTATGGAACTTCTCCTCAAAAAATTATTCCAAATTGAAGGTTTTTGTTGAAGTGACAGGAACAATCAAAGAGAGAAATAGGGTTTCGACACTCACACATGGTTCAATTTCATTTCAAAAATTCGCTTTTCTCTGTAGTAGTGGCAGGAAAACCCACACGGTTGGAAGGAGCAATCAGCACTTACCGATTCTAGAAAATCCTTCAAAATGCCACAGCTTGCTACTCTGGCTATATCTGTATGTAGCCTTTTTGATTGTTGTCCGAGAAACAAATTGAATAGGACAACATTATTCATTTAATTTGGAAAATCAATAAATTGAATGCATGTGAATATTGCTATTGAAAATGATCAGGAAAAACTTTTCATTTTTGAAAAGAAAAAAAAAACCTCAGGAAAATAAATCCACGGCGTGAAATCTTAATCTGAAGATGAAACTAATACTGTTTTTCACTAATTCATGGACAGGGTGGATGGATTGTCTGATATTGTAGCGTGATTATTATAATTATATCATTTCCTGTCCAACCTCATGGATTTTCTCCGGGTCTATTTGTTTCCTCTCACTGCCAAAGACCCCTATGCCTACTTGCCAGCGAATTATTGAAATAATATTAAACCATGTTAGTCCCGAAATGACCTAGTTTGTGTCGAGTAGACATTAAACCCCATTTCTCCCTTTCTCTCTTTTAGATCGTTTCATTAAATCAATATTCAGCATTAAATCTAGAACTCTATGTACAGACATACATGTATACAATGTTAATATTATATTGGTATTCAACAAGCTGTTTTAAAATTGAGGTCATACATAATCAATATATATACAGTCGTCATATCACATTCCCAACCATTATAAACACATTATACAGTTTGTTGTTGCAGTTTTATACATGTACATGTACCATAGATGTTTATGACATGTAGTTAACCCATAGTTAACGTCTTCATTAACCGAGTCCCTGAAGAGCAGTGGAACTTTTAATTTCATTTAATTTAACCGTAGTTTATTTATAATAGTGATGCAACCAGATTAATGGATTTGATATATATTAGAGGTTGGTACCACGGACAGTGTGTGTATAAACATCCGTTTGTTTTGTCTGTTTTACAACTATGTTTATTTGTTGACTCGTTGGTTTTAGACCTACATGTACATGTAGGAGTAGGACCAATTAATGTATTTAAAACATAGTTTTCGATATAAATTGTGTAGTGTGTTTTTAATGTACATGTACATGTGCGTAATGTTAGGGGTTGGTACCATGATTCATGATTGTGTTAAAGATTTACATGTACATGTACTGTGCATGGGTACCAAATTTGTTTTTATAATGCTAGAGGTGGGTACCAACTACCAAGTTCGTTTTTATAATGCTAGGTACCAAGTTTGTTTTTATGATGCTTGGAGCGGGTACCAAGTTTGTTTTGATACAAATTTAATGCCAGTTGTGGGTACCATGTCTTAAAAGGAGAGTATTCTTCTACTTGTGTTTAAGTATGACAGATTAGTATTACATGTAATTATATGTAGGCCTACATTTATGATACTTACATTGTCAAGTTATATACATGTATCATAGGCCTTGATACATTGCTGTGCAACTCCGGTTATATGTCATAGGCTACTCATTTTGTATTTCATAGGCTACGGATTTTGTATTTCATAGGCTACTCATTTTGTATTTCATAGGCTACTCATTTTGTATTTCATAGGCTATTCATTTTGTATTTCATAAGCTATTCATTTTGTATTTCATAGGCTACTCATTTTGTATTTCTGATTTATTGTTATTATAGATATTTTTTCTGCATATAGCATCATTGTTATTGTTTACAGATTTTCTTCAAAAACATTTATTCCACGACATTGTTATTATTTACAGACAGATTATTCTATGATTAAATTATTGTTATTATTTATAGTTACTATATGATTAACATTGTTGTTTTTATTCACATATATTCTAAAATTAATAACAATGTGGGTACTATGTTTATATTTATAACATTATTGTTCTTTTTCACAGATATTCTACAATTTACATCATTGTTATTATTCACAGATATTCTTCAATTAACATCATTGTTATTATTCACAGATATTTTATGATTAACATTGTTGTTATTATTCACAGATATTCTACAATTAATAACGATGAGTTTATGGATGAAATTCCCCTGATGTGTGGCGAAAGTTTTGAAATGGATGAAAACGACCAGCTCATGCGTGAGCGTAAAAATCGTTATGGGCGACATAAAGGTGTTGGTTACTTCCTGTCTGAGGGCTGGTGGAACATGTGTGGAAGGTGAGTTATCATGTAACAATAGTAACGCACCTATCTTAGAATGGGGGGGTGGCTGGTCGAATATTTAGCACATGCATGCTGAATCATAAGGTCTGTCATTGAGTCAACTGGTGTGGTTTCGATTTCCCAGTTGTACATGACAAGGAGTAGGGTCGCCTGTCAAACCTCGTGGGTTTTATCTTTGTCTTCTGGTTTCCTCCCACTTCAAAGGACCCCTACGCGCAAGCAAATTAATGAAATAAAAATTGAACCATGCGTTAGTCCTGAAATGACCTAGTGTGTGTCAGTGGCCGATAAACTCTCTCTCTCTATCTATCTCTCTCTCTCTGCCCCTCTCCCTCTCTTTCACTCTCTCTCTCTCTCTCTCTCTCTTAGAAATGAATTCTAATAAACGTTTTTCTTTTCTGTTCAAATACGAATTCTGTTTTTTATTTGAAAGTGATCTACTCCATGTAAAAGTAAAAATTGTCTTGAAAATATTTTGATACGAAATTGTAAATACCATTGACAACTGACTATTATCTAGTAAAGAAAAGGGAAATATGCTCATATAATTCAAACAGAAACCAGTGGTTAGACGATTCTGAATGCGGCAGTACTAGAAATGAATCTAGATGTGAAGTACTTTTAGAACCAGATAAATTAAAATAATTGTATTATGGTGTGAAATTTATTTTCCAGTTGTTGGAGTCGACTGTTCAGAAGTTGCTGTGGAGAGAAGGAATACAAAGATCGTACCATAAATATCGGCATGGCAACTGGACATCAACCAAAATATACCAAAAATGTTGTTAGAAATCAGAAATACAGCGTTATATCGTTTATTCCAAAGGTAAATCTTAATGAATAAAAATAAAACCAAGTATGAACAATCCAAATCACTAGACAAAAATCAATAATCAAAGAACGGTATAGGTAAAGTAGTTTAGTCATGGCATATGATCCTCTCTTGGGCCATCAAGGGATCATAAGACATGAAATTGAATGATTTAAACTATTTATGTTAATCTAGCTATTGTTCTGTTTTATTTTCTACAAGTTTTACCGTACTATGAAACAGACCATTTCATTGGCTACTCTGTTATGCAAGTATAAAATGACGGAGGTGAATTTGTTAAATCTAAATGCATATTGTAACAAATAATTTCTTTTTCAGGTGTTATTTGAACAATTCAAGTTTTTTTTAAATCTGTATTTTTTAATAATGGCTACGTCCCAGTTTCTTCCTGCCATAAGAATCGGATACCTCTACACCTATTGGGGCCCTTTGGTAAGGAAACCTTATCTTTATATGAATCTATGATTAGAACTGTAACATTTCTCAATAAACAGGATTAACCTCGATACACAAACTTGAAATTTTTTCATCTGAAACCCTTAAAATGACAGAACTTGAGTTTACCTTTAAAATGACACAACGTCACGCCAGAATTGTTGATTTCACTTGATTTTATACAAAAATTGGTTTGGTGGGATGACATTCCATCTGGTGTTTGGTGTTGTCTCTCACAATGTTCAAATATCTTTGATTTCACAGTCAACACAGTTTCTTCCCCAAATCCAAAACCCTATTCACAGACGAATTATTGAAATCTTTGGTAAAGCAACAAAATAAAACCAAGTACGAACAATCCAAACCATCAGACAAAATTAAAATTCCTAAAAATAAGTAATAGGCAAAATAGTGTAATCAGCAAATGGACTTTTCACTGTGTACAAAATACATGACAAACAGTGGTAACAGGTGTCTGGAAGAGTTATGGTGCAGTTTGTTTTGTGTTGACAATCAATGGATGTTAATCCTTTAACACTTGGTAGATACTTACTACTCCAGTTCTGTGTGTGCCAATATTATGCTCTGAGGACCTCTAATCAGGGCGATCTTAAGGGTTAAACCACTCTCTTTTCTTCTTGTAAATTTATTGTATTTGTTTATTTTCAGTGTTTTGTATTATTTGTAACCATGTGTCGTGAAGCACTGGATGATTATAGACGTTACCGTAGAGACAAGGAAGCTAACTCTCAGGTGTACAAAAAGCAGACGCGGAATGGTGTTGTCAGTGTTCCGAGTTCGAATATACGAGTAGGAGATTTAATAGTAGTAGAAAAGGTGGGTAAATAGCAGGGCTGCATGTCAATCTCGTTCCCAGAGGCAGCTGTGGAGCCGGAGGCCTCTGGTTCATTTGACCGGCCATTTTTACCACTTTTTTCCAAACCTAAGCCCTGCCCATTCTGACCTCTGATTGGTCAATCTTTTTGGGTCGATTTCTCGAAAACTAGAGGTCGGATCGTCGTTGCGTTTGTTGTAAAATGATCCTTGAGTCAAAATCAACTCGCTGACATAAAAAATTGGATCCTAAACGTACAAATTCAAGTTTATGTAAAGATCTATTTTTCTACGCGTGGGTATATTTTTAAGTGATTCGGTCATCCAGGCACGTAAAATAAATACATGTCATTTGACAGTCATGTGATTCGACACTTTCGGGAAAATGGCTACCCCGATTCATTCTGGTTTCGAGATTGGCTGTATGTAGGATTTTAAAAGTGGGCGTGAATCAAAGTGGTGGGGCGCCATAGTCTCGATGTAAGTGATATAGGAAAGTTTGGATCAGGACAACCAAACCCATTGGCATGTGTGCACCTTTAATACTGACCGTCTGATCAGTGCCAGTGATCATAATCAAGTGTATTATTTTTGAAGAATTGTCAAATAAATTTTGGGGGATGGAGGATGGGGGCGCCATTTCTCGGGGCGCCTTATTTTATTGGGAGCACAATGTACCCCCTGCACCTCCATTTGATACAGCCCTGGTAAAATAGTTGCATCATTGATTGATCCAGCAACTATACAGAACATCCGGTCAGTCCAGCCATTGTTTATCTTTTAAGGAGTGTTGTCATTCCCCCCCCCCCACTACTACCCTTAACTTTATTATAATACTGTACATAGTTTATATGTACATTGGGAAGCTGGATGACCGAATGGTTAGCACGTGCATGCTGTAACACAAGGCCTGTCATTGAGGTCGTTGGATGGCCGAATGGTTAGCACGTGCATGCTGTATCACAAGGCCTGTCATTGAGTCGAATTATTAAAATAAAATTGAACTATGTGTTAGTCCCGAAATGACCTTGTTTGTGTCATGGACGTTAAACCCCTTTTTCTCTCTCTCTCTCTCAAAGAATTTTGTCTAATGGTTTTATATTTTATTTTTAGAATCAGCGCGTACCAGCTGACATGGTGTTGATACGAACCACAGAGAAAGATGGTGGATGTTTTATACGAACAGATCAGCTGGATGGAGAAACAGATTGGAAATTACGTTTAGCTGTACCAACTACACAACGTCTTCAATCAAATTCTGTTAGTTTCTTTCTCTAATCTTAAAAATCAGTTTTTATATTGTTATTGGAAAGAGTATGCTTACACCAAGCCATTCTGCCTGCAGAGATCTGTCTACGAGCACGTTCAGATTCTTTAGTTGAACTAGCTTAAAAACCTTGGGAATCTTAAAACCAGGTTAACTTAATTGGTTGCCTGAACTCTCAATTTTATGTTAAACTGGGTTATCTTGGGTCTTACTTGTATATAGACTAGGCTGATTTATAGGTTTTACTAGACAAGGGGGTGTTGGACGGCTGATTGGTTAGCATGGACACGCTGTTCATACGTCCTGCCATTGAGTCTCCTTCCACAGCTAAAGACCCCTGCAGGCAAGTGAATTATTAAAATGAAATTAAACCCCATGTTAGTCCAAAAATAATCTAGTTTGTGTAGAGTGTTAAACCCCATTTCTCTCTTTTTCTCTCCCTGTAGAAGGTGCTGACAGGTATATACTAGATACTATATATTGATGATTTACTTCTTTATTTACAGGAAATTTTAGATATTTGTGGTCATATTTATGCTGAAAAACCACAAAAAGCCATCCATAGTTTTATTGGTACATTTTCTAGGGTAAGTTAATGAAATGTTTTGAATTTTATCACAGAATTATGAACTAACCCTACACTTTATAAACCAACTCTAGGTTTAAAAAACTTAACCCTTAACTTGTCAACGTCATTTTGACGTCATGAACTGAACTGGTCACTCTAAATAAAGTGAAATATTTTATATGCCTATTTCAAACTTCTACTGCCATATTATAAGTGATAGACTCTGGACACCAATAAAAAAGTTGAAAAGTGATAAGTTGATCTATAATTTGCACTATTTGTTTCACCTCATTTCAAAATGCAAATTAAATATGAAACTAAATACTCAAATGTGAATTATAAAGAAGGTTCTTGCTGCCATCACAAATATGCGACCGTGACCACTTAGCAGTATAACGTTGTGGTGCGAATATGCGACTTTTACCGGTTAAGGGGTAAAAATTTCATCAGTCTCCAGACACAGAACAAAGAGTTATTGTATGTTGTAGACTGACGGAATCCCCATGAACATTCGTTGATGTGTAAACCCTATAATAGATATTTGAAAATTACGCAGAGTTTTTTATATGTTGCAGACTGATGGAACTATTTGTGAAGATTCGTTGAGTATAGAGAATACGTTATGGGCGAATACCGTGGTTGCATCTGGTACAGCTTTAGGGCTAGTGATATATACCGGTAGAGAAACTCGGGCTGTCATGAATACATCACAACCACAGAGCAAGGTAAGGATCTAGATAAAGGTATAGAAATAGGGTTGAACGTCCGACTTTTCTGCATCAACAGGGCTAATGAAGAAACACATATGTCAGACGCTATGCTATGAGGGACTATAGCCTACTCTAATTTGGATTGCAAGGATTCCTTGCGTGTAAAACATTGCGAACACAGGACCTTGGTTTTCCATTCCATCCAAACGACCCCAGATACTGTCCTTGCCAGGCCCCCGCCCCCAAATGTTATCTAAATTATTAATTAGACATTAATTAACTTACCTAAACCATGATCAACCTGATGCCATCGCTTTTCTGTGATAGTTACTTGATTTGAATACTTTGTGTGATGGACAATGTAACGTCAAAATGGATAATCAGAACTTTATTTTCTGATCGTACTGACTTAAGTGATAATGATCAAAACTAGTCCTAAAATTCAATCGCTGTTCGGAGTGAAGCAATATGACTGAAATTTTCAGTATATTCTATTTACATTATCTTTTTTTTTTTTTTTTAACTATTTTGACGAGAACAGTCAACTCTTTATCTAATCTCCCATAATGCCCTTTGAACTAAATGATTATTTTGATATTTCAGACGGGGTTATTGGATCTAGAGATCAACACATTAACTAAATTGTTATTTTTTGCTGTCATTGTTTTAGCTATTGTTATGATGATACTTAAGGTAAGATTGTTGACATTTAAAGGACAATATTGGTGTCAGTCATGATCATATTACTCCCATACTTAAAGGACAATATTGTTGTCAGTCACATATGTGATAGAATTGGCTAAACACATTCCAAATATGATTATAACACAGATCATTGCTATGATAGATGTGTATTGCCAGTTTCAACATTCGGAAGTGACGAATGCAAAAGGAAAACACAAGTTATTACTCTATATAACTGACTGAACTGACGATTGTTGAAACCTTTATTACTCATCAATCGTAGCAATGATCTCTGTGTTAAAATTATATTTGGAATGTGTTTAAACAGTACATTTGTGACTGACACCCATATTGTCCTTTAAAGCCTAACACGGACGATGGAACATTTTAACGAAACATATCATGAAAACATTTGTTCAGATAAAATTGTTCACCGTCAGCGGGTTAAAAATACAGATAAAATATGTTTTGACAAAATATTCGTAAAATTAAACTTGTTAAATATTTGGAAATTGTTCACCACTCGGACGTGTCTGTGTTGAAGCTGGACATTTGCTGAATGTTTTTTCTGCGGACAACAAAAACCGAACTATTTGTTCCCTGTTTTTTGTTCATCAACGTATAAATGCTTCATTGTCTGAATTAAACTTAACCTAAAATCAGAAACTTGATATCCCTCAACCCCTCGTTGGATTGTTTTATATCTTTTAATTTTAATTTTCTTAACATTGAGACTAAAATGACCCCAGAAATTTTGTCTTTCTTTTTAAAATTTCAAACATCCCTAACTTCACTCAGAATAAAAAGTAACTACCTGAATTTCTATATAGGTATTAATTTTTTTTATCTATTTTTGAAAGGACAGCTGTATGTCGAAATCTTTTATAATCTCTCTTTGAGAAATCCTTAGATACCATTTTGAACAACGTAGACTTAAGTTTATAGCATCCTTGAGGTAACGAAGTTTGAATAGAAAATATATTTTTTTTTATTACAGGGTTTTAATGGTCCATGGTATCGTTATTTGTTTAGATTTATCTTATTGTTCTCGTATATCATACCTATCAGGTACGTTTATATTTTCGTAATAATCTCTCTCTCTCTCTCTCTCTCTCTCTCTCTCACATACCTCACATACCTAGACTCCTATTAGCAAGTTATTTTTTTAAATAAAATTGAACTAGATGTTAGTCCTGAAATGATCTTGTTTGTGTTGAGTGGATATTAAGCATCATTTCGCTCTCTCCCTCTTATATGTCTGATCATAATACAGATTTTATTGTGGTTAGTGTAATGAAAGTTTCTCTGGGAGACAAAATATTAAGTGTGCTTGGGATGATGAAATTAAAAATTCCAATTATTTTATGTACCGTTATTTCTATTTGTTAGTTTGGATCTGAATCATATCCTGTTTTGCTGATGATCATGTGATGAATGGTATATTTTTTTTCAGATCATCAAACTGTTGATCTGGATATGAATTCTATATTTTTTCACATGATTCAATCTTGAATGGGATATTTTTCAGTTTGCGTTTGTATATTTTTCAGTTTGCGTTTGTATATTTTTCAGTTTGCGTGTAAATTTAGATATGGGTAAAGCTGTGTATTCGTGGATGATCCAGAGAGATAAATTAATTCCTGGTACGACGGTTCGTAGTTCTACGATACCGGAAGAACTGGGACGTATTACGTATTTACTGTCTGATAAAACTGGTACATTGACCCAGAACGAAATGGTATGATTCATTTACAGTTGTTTATATAACTTGGGGTATCTTCTTGCAAATACAATGTTTAGAGAGGGATTTGAAGCAATGTGTTTGAATGTTTTTAGTCTAAATATATCATAAAATCACCAAGTTTGAACATGGGAAGGTATCTTTAAAGTGTGCATAGAAGGTCATAAAGTTTGTCGTTGTGGTTGAGATTCTCCGCTTGTTGTGACAAGGTTGAGGGTTGCCTAAAAAGCCTTGTGGGTTTTCTCAGGGTCTTCTGGTATCCTCCCACTTCTGAAAACCCCCTTGCAAATAATTTCAACAGAATTAAACATGAGACAATCTCCTAATTCTCGTATCCTAGCCTCCCACTTTGTTGCGATGCGTTATGGTAGGATTGCCATTCTTTTGAATCTGGAAGTGTGATCAGGTGGTTTATAAAGTAAGCAAATCCAGCACCGCATATAATATTCATCACCACTGGAACTACTAGGTTTAAGATATTTACGAGATTAGATAGCCTGGGATGATGTTTTTCAAGAAACGTTATACTAATTTTGTGAAGTTACATAGAATATTTTTGTAGATCACAAAAGTTGAACTTGTTTATTTTGCTTAGGTTTACCAGATGTTAATCCCCCCAAAATGTACTTGTTTTTAATATATGTTTAAAAAATGTACTTAAGCTGAATTCAATGTTTAACATATAATCGCTAGTTTTATATCTAAAAATGATCTTTTTTTATTTTAGATCTTTAAAAAACTTCATCTTGGTACGGTGGCTTTTACAGCAGATACAATGGATGAAGTAAGTATATCACAACACCCCATCCCCGCTACACAGATTTATTGAACCTGATCGTGAGCCATGATGGCTTGCTAACATCGAGGTCCTGTGCTCCATTGTTGCGTTGGCCGAGAAAGCTCATCGTCATATTGCCCGCGTGGTTCCTCCTTGTCAGCGATGCAGGACAGATGGTCGGGCAAGGACAATGTATAGTCGTTTGGATGGGACAAAAAATGAGATTCTGTGTATATGTACACATTGGTGTGCATGTTAAAGATCCACTGACAGATGGAATTCGATATAAGAGTAGGCCATAGTTCACCTGTCGTATGCCTGTTTCATTAGCCCGTTTCGAGCAGAAACAGTAGGACGTTAAACTCCATTTCAGCTCATTTGAATCTGACCATTTTATTGTCGACATCTTCAACACATCCATTTTATCAAGCAGGGTGTAACAAACTATAACAAACGTAATGTTACTAAATGCAGACATGATGTTTTTGTGATTTTTATACATTAACAAATCTATAGACTGGTTTAATTATTATAAGTTTTTTGTATATATTTCAGGTGACTGCTCATCTTCGAACAGCGTATTCACAGCAAGCTGGTAGTACTGGGGGTGCAATGACCCCAATAAAATCTGGCCCTGTCCGACGTACTGTTGTAACACGCGTTGTTGAAGCTGTGAAAGCTATAGCTTTATGTCATAATGTCACGCCAGTTTACGAAGACGTAACTACTAATGACACATCACATGAAACTGAGGCTGATCAACAAATTCAACAGAAGGTCACATATCAAGCGTCCAGTCCTGATGAGGTAAAAATTGTACACAATAACAATGTGAAATTGATATGTTTAATCCAAACTGTTAATGCCTACTAGGGGCGTAAAAATATTTTTTAATCAACTAGCCCCGGGCTAGTAGTCTACTGTCAGACACTAGCCCGGCATCCAGTTCCACTAGTCCGTAGTTGGACAAGGTAGCCTACAAACTTTAATCGTCAATAATGACAATAATGTACACTGCAGATTGTCACCCATTTGAACACATTTCTTACTGAACTGTATTACATATTATACGGAGTATAGAAATCGATGTGGTGTTTACAATTTTTCCGGGCCTCAATCCATATGACGACTGTTTTTCAACTCCACCGCATATCAAGTTACCGCACGGGATACTGTTCCCGATCTAATACTGTGCCGACTACGCCATCAGAAATTGGCTTCAGGGTATAAATGAAGGACTAATTTGATTAATATTCCAAGTTTTGTTCTTGGTTATTTGAACTAGTTTTCATTACAATATATCCGATAAATAGCGGACAACGCAGGTCCTTATGTATTTCTACGATATAACTGAAAACTAAAGTAGACATCTCCCATCATGCATCGTAGTCTAGATTATCACATGACTTTAAATTGCGAGAGGTGGGAAGTGCTTCTTACATCCCCCATCATGCATTGTAGTCTAGATTATCACATGACTTTAGATTGTATCGACTGAGATCTATATTTAGCCCTACTATAAATAGAAGAGGTACAACCTTCCCGTGTTCACTACAGAAAAACTATTGTTATATAGTTTCCTTTGGTTTGGAGAAATAAAAGTGCAGTATTTCACATCTCATTTATTTAGTTTAAATCACAGAAAAAATGAGCAATGAATGGGCACTAGCCCAGGACTAGTACGACTAAATAGGTCACTAGCCCGTAGGTTATTTTTGGTAGTCCCGGGCGTCGGGCTAGTGGATTTTTACGCCCCTGCAATATAATATTCATGTAGAAATAGTGGTTTGGAAAATTAGCAGGTTAATCGTTTAACAATTGATACATGCAGTTCCTTGAATAAAATTAGAGAGAGAAATGGGATTTAATGTCCACTCGACACAAACTAGGTCATTTTGGGACTAACATATGGTTTCATTTTATTTCAATAATTCGTTTGCGCATAGGGCTCTTTAGCAGTGGGAGGAAACCGGAGTACCGGGAGGAAACCCACGAGGTTGAGAAGGCGCCCCTATCTCCATGCCATATACGCTCACACCAGGGCTCGAAACCACAGCTGCAAGCCAGAGGTGACTGGTCAGCTAGAGGTCGAATTGCGGCACTCTAGACCACTAGGCCACCCGAATAAAATTAGAGGTAGAGGTATAATCTGAAACTACTCTCCATTTCACTCCCTCTTTCTCCCTTAGATATGTGTATAGCTTTCTGACAGTATATTTACTTTGGTGTATTTGACCAGTTGCTCTAAGCAGACTCTGTTAGGGGAAGTCTAAGGAGATTCTGTTATGGTGGTTTAAAATTTTGAGGGCTTTGAGTAGCCGTAGAGAGTGTGTTTTTAGGTGGTTCAAGTAGACAATGTTAGGGTGTTTTTGGGGTTGTGAGGTTTAAGGTCTAAGAAAATCTGCAAGGTGTTGTAATTAACCCTTCTTAGGGTGCTAAAGGGTTAAACTCAAAATTTAAAGTTTTTAAACCTTCGCTAGCCATATTACCACACTGGAAAATATAAAATATATTCAATTAATATTCCCTTGCCATATTACCCCAGTGGAAAAATACAGAATATATTCAATTAACATGCTATATGAAGTACGATGAGGGATTATTTGGAAAATTGATATGAAACAAATATGATATTTTGGTTGGTTTTTACATCCCTATCTCTCTCCATTAAAAGCTGATCTTATTCTATAAATCAAACCTTAGCTGAGATGTAATTGGTCTATTTAAGCTTTCAAATGTTTAGCTGTTTTAGCTCTTTCATTGTGTTTTATACTAATAATGCATTCTCTCGTTAGGTGGCGTTAGTATCATGGACAGAAGATGTAAGTTTGACGCTTGTAAAACGTGATTTTAATACGATGACATTGCGTACACCGTCTGGTGCCATGGTAACCTATCAAATATTACAGATCTTCCCATTTACCTCAGAGAGTAAAAGAATGGGGATTATTTTAAAGGTGGGTGAATATAAAATAGAGGTTTATTATCCTATTTTTTAGCGTCTGATTAAGGTATAGATCTATATTTCGTTTCGTTTTTATTTTAACTTTTCGATGGCCTACATTTCTAGTTGTTTAACCATAGTTCCATGCATCACACGCCAAGAAGTCGCCGAAACTGATGGTTTCATTGGCTAATAATCCCTCATGACATCCAGAACAGAGGTTATGTAACAACTCTTCCAGATCCTAGTGTAGTAAAGACAAGTAAAACAAATTTCGAACTATAAAAAACGAAACAAAACAGAATCAATGTTTTAATCAGATTGATTTTTTTAAAGCTACTGGGCTATTGAAGACCGACATATCCCAAACCTCTCTGGACAACCTTAATTTCAATTTGTATGTATTACATATATGGAGAGGGTTGATAGGCACAGTAAAATGAAGAGGGGTTGATATAGTCACAATAAAATATTTTACATTTATGAAGAGGTTTGATAGTCACAATAAATTTGTTTACAATTATGGAGTGGGTTGATAATCACAAAATACTTTACATTTATGGAGTGGTGTGATTGTCACTCTACAATATTTTATGTGTATGGACTCATTTGAAAGACTCAGAAATAATATTTTACTTTTATCTTTTGATCCAGATAAATTCTGCTAAAGAATAACATGATAGCAACTTCTCTTAGACAAAGGTTGCTTGCATTGTTAAATGTTTATGGGTTGTTTTTTTTTGTAGGAGGAAGAAAGTGGAGAAATCTATTTCTATATGAAAGGTGCTGATGTTGTGATGCAGTCAATTGTTCAATATAATGATTGGTTGGAAGAAGAGGTAGGTTCATCATCATCATCAGCTCCATCAAAACATCGTCATCATAACTATCATCATCACTATCAATACATCATCATCATCATCATCATCATTGTTATCCTCATTGTTATCCTCACTATCATAACATCATCATCATCATCATCATAATTGTTATCATCACTAACATAACATCATCATCATCATCATCATAATTGTTACCATCACTAACATAACATCATCATCATCATCATCATCGTTGTCACCATCTATACATTGCTATTACATACACTAACATTCAGGCATGATTTTTCCCGCTTTAAAGCGGATTTCCACTTTTTGTCCCCGTCGGTTCCGATTTTTGACAACTCTTTTGTTATGATATTGTTCCACTTTAATTAATTCAAGCACCTTGTTTGAAAAGCCTAATAATTAATTTTTTCCCTGAAATTTCTAACTGCTGACCTCCAAAATATCTATCCATAACTTTAAAATCTGAACATGGTTTTATAAATCAGGCAGCCAGAGTGTGATAATATGGGATATTAATTCTGTATTTACCCAGTGAGGTAACCTGGCAAGGAATTGTTAAATGAATATATTCTGTATTTAACCAGTATGGTAATATGGCAAGGGAATATTAATTGAATATATTTTATATTTTCCAGTGTGGTAATATGGCAAGAGAAGGTTTAAGAACTTTAGTTGTTGCCAAAAAAACTCTTTCTGAAGATCAGTATCAAGATTTTGAGGTATGTTTTTGTGGACAATATTGAAATCATTCCCTCCCATTTCTATTATTGAAAGTGGCACCATATGTTAGTCCTAAAATCACCAAGTTTGTGTTAACCCTTATGTCTCTCTCTGGATGCCCTGTGTTTGACCCCCGGTGTCGGCCGAGAAAAATTATCTGGATTTGTTGTGGTTTCACCTTGTCAGTGGTGCAGGACAGAGAAACTGGATGAAAAACCAAGGTCTGGTTTTACAAGATCCAAAATTTCCATCATAACTCATTGCATATGCTCGTCTTCATATGCCCAGTCAGAGCAGAACAGTAGGACGGCAAACATACTTTCATTGGATGATTGATGTCTTTATTGGTCTTTGATCCCTGGTGTGAGCATATGTGGCATGGATATAGGGGCGCCTTCTCAACCTCGTGGGTTTCCTCCGGGCACTCCCATTTCCTCCCACTGCTAAAGAACCCTACGAACAATCGAATTGTTGAAATTTTTTTTTAAAAAAAACATATGTTAGTCCCAAAATAACCTAGTTTGTGTTGAGTGGACGTTAAACCCCATTTCTCTCTCTCTCTCTCTCTTTTTTAGTCCAGTCGTAGCTAACCAGTAGGACATTAAACCCCTAACCAGTAGGACATTAAACCCCTAACCAGTAGGACATTAAACCCCTAACCAGTAGGACATTAAACCCCTAACCAGTAGGACATTAAACCCGTATTACATTTCATTTGATGATTGTCATCCCTTCTTCATTAGCCCCATCTGTCCAACCTCGTGGGTTTTCTCCGGGCACTCTGGTTTCCTCCCACTTATAAAGAACCCTACGAACAATCGAATTGTTGAAAAAAAATTTATAAACCATATGTTAGTCCCGAAATGACCTAGCTTCTGTCGAGTGGGCATTAAACCCAATCGGAACAGAATAGTTGGACGTTAAACCTCTATTTCATTTTATTTAACGATCATCATGTTGTTAGAATTTTTTTCCCCAATTTACCAGTTGACATGTTATTGTTTTAGTCGCGTTATCATCAAGCGAAGATGAGTATTCAAGATCGTAACGCTAAGATGCAGGCAGTTATCGAGAGTTTAGAACGAGACATGGAGTTGTTGTGTTTAACGGGAGTAGAAGATAAATTACAAGATGGAGTCAGACCAACGTTAGAATTACTGAAAAATGCTGGAATTAAGGTAAGAATTACGTTCTTGATAAAAAAAAGTAGAGAACTTAAACCAGAAATAAAGTATGAGTAACATGTATTCCATTTAATTGCGCCTTGTTTGATTAGGGTACTAGGGTAAGGTAAGAATTATTTGTTTTATAAAAACGAGAGAACCCTCACCAGGAATAAATTCTGAGTAACATATATTCCATATAATTGTGCCATATTTTATCAGAGAATAATCTGATTAAAACACCGATCCTGTTTAGTTTAGTTTTTTATTTGTTGTTCAAAATATTTTGAATAGTTTTATTCAGGGGTTGGGTTTCCAGAGGTTTATATCATGAAGACCCTCATTTAGTAGTCAGTGGTGCTATTTTGATACCCCACTTTTATAGTGTTGCGGCTCCTCTGATTTTATCCTACAGCTATAGGCCTCACTAGCGAATTATTGATGTAAAATTGAACTAGCCTCTCTCTTTTCTCTCAGGTTTGGATGTTGACTGGAGATAAAATGGAAACTGCAACATGCATCGCCAAAAGTTCTAAACTTGTTTCACGTACACAAGATATTTACACATTTAACAAAGTCACAGATAGAACGGAAGCTCATCTAGAATTAAACGCATTACGGCGAAAAAATGATGCTGCTTTAATTATTACTGGAGATTCATTACAGGTATTTCAATTTATCTTTTCTTACGTTAGGATTTGGGAGTGGTTGTCTTCTAAAGCTGTGTCCAACCTCGTGGGTTTTCTCTGGGCACTCCGGTTTCCTCCCACTGCTAAAGACCCCTATGGTACCAGCAAATAAATGAAATAAAAAATTAAACCATATATTAGTCCCGAAATGACCTAGTTTGTGTTGAGTGGACATTAAACCCCATTCTCTCTCTTTTTCTCAAAATCTGTGATTTAGTCAAGTGGCGTGGTTCGATCTCAAGTTTCTTTTTGACAAGGAGTCCATCTGATTAAAACACAGATCCAATTTCGTTTTGTTTTTTATAGTTGAAAATTTCGTTTTTACTTGTCTTTACTACTCTTGATCTGGAGGACTTGTTATTTAATTCATGTTCTGCCTGAAATGAGGGGACAGCCAATCAAATGGTCTGTTGAATCGACCGTTTGACCTTTTCATGCGTGGAACTGTGGGTAGATATTACCAGCGGATAGAAATCAAAACAAAACAAAAGTAGATTTTAAAAAGCATGGCGGTCGCTAATTGGTTAATCGAATGACTGACGTTATCGGATCAAATGTCCCGTGCTTGATACCTGATTTCATAGAACGTGAGCTCCCACTATAACTTGTTAGATCTACATGAGTGTAGTCCATCGAAAGTATAAAAAAACAAAACGAAATATAGATTTATATTTTAATTAGATTGACAAGGAGTAGGAGTCACTAGCCTTACCTGGTAGTTTTTAAAAGGATCTTTTCAGATAAGCAGAAGGTCCAGATCAACTTTACACTGTTCTACATTCCCCTGAGAGCTGAAAGAGAGTTGTCTCTGTTAGAATTTGTAACGGAGTAAACCTTGTATTAAACTTAGTTTTTCCGTGTAAAACGTGTCACGGATAGTTTCGTAGGTGTATTATAAAGATTTCTAACGTCTAATGTCTTTCTCCGCAGATTAACCAGTTATATTTACTAGAATATAGGGAGACAAATTGTTGGCATAATTTTCGATTATCGACTTGAACATGACAAGGGGTAAAGTCAGCTGTACGAATTGTTGGCATAACAACCCTGTGGCTTATCTCTTATATCTTTCAATTTCTTCCTACTGCTAAAGACTCTGATGCTCAAGCCAATTATTGTGTTACTCCCAAAATGATCTAGTTTGTGTTGAGCAGATGTTAAACCTGTCCTTCTTGTTTAAGGTGAGCTTTTGCTCCTGCTCCTCTTGACGCACGTCAGCTTTCCTTCGTGGGAGTCATTATAGAGTCCTGCAAATTGGCTAAATCACTCTCCTAAATATTGAGATTGATAAACTACTTTCAGTTTTTGATTTCTTTTAAACTGCATACATTCGAGATATTAGGAGCTTTTTATGGCTCCCGCACAATTTTATAAACGTGAAGGACTGGTTAAACCTCATTTCTCACTCAGTGTTCCTTTAACCATAAAAATATTGGTAATGTTACTGGCAGGGTTCAAATTACAGCCAGTATTAAAAGAACATAGAAAGAACACTCAGATGCTGTGTTATACCCCCACATTGAAATGTGATCGTATATTGTCGTCGCCCCTGTCCATTGACGCTCTAGAGGCTAAAATTAATATCCAATGGACTTTAGATTTATACACAGTGTTTAAGGTCATGAGAGACGAAGAAACCTATTGATTTTCATGGTCCAAACATATTCTAATGAATTCTGATAATTACTTAATGAGTTGTTACTCTTAATCAGATTTTAATGTATTATAAATATTTCATTACCAACGAAAGTAAAAATTTGCGACAACTCTTGTTGACTGCCTGGACAATTTAGCTGCTGGGGGTGTATGTCTCATTACCTGGCAACTTATCTTTACACTTATTGATATTTCAGATATGTTTAAAATATTACGAGCATGAGTTTGTTGAATTAGCGTGTCAATGTCCGGCTGTAGTTGTATGTCGTTGTTCACCAACACAGAAAGCTGAAATAGTTAAATTACTCCGCGTTCATACTGGAAAAAGAACGTCTGCCATAGGTTAGTATTATTGACGGTAACAGGCCAGGTCATTATTAATTCTCAAAGCAATGAAGTCCGCGATATCCAGCATTCTGACTTATTTTTAATGACAACAGCCCAGGTTTAAACCTAGCTACAAAAAATGAAACTGGCACACTGCATGGTGGTCGTAGTTTGATCCAAGTTTTGGCTGAGAAAGTTCTTCAGTGTTTTCAAGCATGATTCCCCCATCTCAGTAGTAGAGGACAGATGGGGAGAACCAGAAAACTGGTAAATGTAATAGAACAAACGAAGTGGTGAATGTAAAAGAACCCATCACAATTGCTGTCCAGTCAAAACATCCCTCATAACACACTGTCTCTAGCTAGCAGGTGGGGTGGGGGCGTAAGAGGGTCACGTGGGTCGTTGGTTTTGTAACGTGACCAATGGAAAGGGCACCAAAGGCGGCCATTAGGTGTTTGATTTGTTCCAGTTGCTGTTCTTGCCTCCCCCCCACCCCCCAACTAGCTATGGGCCTGTAACACATTGTTCCCCCCCCCCCCCCCGGACTAGCTATGGGCCTGGAACACATTGTCCCTCATAACACACTGTCACTGTGCCACTGTCCTATGTAACAGAATGTCACTGTCCCACTGTCCTTCGTAACACACTGTCCCTCATAACATGCTGCATGGTGTCAGTTTGTCTTCATCATCCCAGTCAGAGTAGAAATGTAATAGTTAATAAAGCCTATTCCATTCATTAATTGTATGATCTTGTGTTGTCAAGGTGATGGAGGAAATGATGTCAGTATGATACAAGCAGCTGATGCTGGGATAGGAATTGTTGGAAAGGTAGGTAATAGCTAATTAATGTCTGCAGTGTTCGATGACCTCTAACACTGTTAAACTGACAGCACTTACTTATGAAATTTGGCCTATTACTAATCAATCGTATTTTTGCGTAAAAGTGACGTAATATCTGCTTTATGACTGCATCTTGACTTTATAAACATTATGGATATCAAATTGATCTGTTTTACTGAAGTAAACTTGAACCATATAGAAAGGGCAGGGGGGTGGGGGTGACTGCTCAACACATAATTGACACAAAAACAAATCTATGGACAAGACTGCACAATATGCAGAAATCACAAACAAATGAAAATATAAAATTAAGTGAATGGAACTGGGTGCTAGCCGTAAGTGTCCTTTGTGCTGTACAGTCCCGGACCTGTAGTGATACTGACGTCATTTAGAATTGAAAAGAATCAGGAAATCGTAGTGTAAAGCCAGCCTGATTCATAAGCTGCTGTCCTGAAATGGCCTAGTTTGTGTCGAGTGGACGTTCAACTCCATCTCACTCCCTCTGTTTTGTTAGCGATTTGGGTACAAGATAATATTTTGTTTATTTTATGTTTTCTACAGGAAGGTAAACAGGCCTCTCTAGCAGCTGATTTCTCTATTACACAGTTCAGTCATATTGGTCGATTATTGATGGTCCATGGGAGAAATAGGTAATATATATATATATAAAACATCTCCATCTTAACATTGTATTTGTGGGGATGGACGTCCCAATGGTTAGCATTCTATATCATATGGCCTGTCATTGAGTCAACTGGTGTAGTTTCCATTCCCAACTTGTACGTGACAAGGAGTAGGTTTGCCTGTCCTAACTCGTGGGTTTTATCCGGGTCCTCCCACTGATAAAGATCTCATATGCAAGTGAATTATGGAAATAAAATTAAACCATGTGTTAGTCCCTAAATGACCTAGTTTGTGCCTAGTGGACTTTAGACCTCCCTCTCTCTCTTGAATAATACTTATATTACTTTTATGGAGATGTCTTAATTAACAGAATTGCAATCGAGTGACAGGAAATTCAGTCCTGTCCCAGTTATGTTAGTCCTGACTACGGAGGGGGGGGTGAGTTGAATCGTAATTAGAAACAACGAATATGTTTTGACTACATGGTTTGTTGAGATATTGAATTATCCAGTCGACACATGCATTGTAGCCTGTTTCACTCGATTGTCATTATTTTTAAGATTCCATTCCAGAACGTTCAGTTGAGTACGCCCTCTGTTTTTTTTATATTTTCAGTTATAAAAGATCTGCTTCATTGAGTCAGTTTGTTATCCATCGAGGTCTGATTATCACCGTCATGCAGGCTGTGTTCGTTTCTGTGTTTTATTTTGCTTCCATTGCTCTCTTCCCAGGGTTTTTAATGATAGGGTAAGTGGCTTAGCTCTCTCTTCCCAGGAATGCCATCTTCATTAGGGTTGGATGGCCGGTCATTGATACAACTGGATTGGTTTCGAATCCCTGGTTGTACGTGACAAGGAGTAAGGTCACCTGTCCAACCTCATGGGTTTTCTCCAGGTACTCCGGTTTCCTCCCGCTGCCAAAGACCCCTACATGCAAATGAATTATAAAAGTAAAATTAAACCATATGTTGGCCCCGAAATGACTTAGTTTGTGTTGAGTGGACGTTAAACCCAATTCTCTTCCCAGGAATCTCATCTTCATTAGCTCAATGGTTTAACATGTGCATGCTAGATCACACTCTGTCATTGAGTCAAGTGACAAGTTGTGCATCACATGGTCGAAGGAGTGGGTCCTTTCTACAACCTTGCATGTTTACTCATGGTCCTAGGATTTCCTCCTATGTGTCAATCATTGGGCAACAAGGTCCACACTCCTCCTTGAATTTTCATCAAATTTGAGAGATTGTGAACAAATACCGTTTGTATACTATGTGCTATGCTGTATAAACCATGTATCATAATGTATATAATATATGGTATAATGGCTTACTACCATGTGTTATAATGTATATATACCATGTGATATGATGTATATACCATGTATTATAATGTATATACCATGTATTATAATGTATATACCATGTGATATGATGTATATACCATAATGTGTATACCATAATGTATATACCATGTACTATAATGTATATACCATGTGTTATAATGTATATATCATGTGTTATACTGTATACACCATGTATTATAATGTATATACCATGTGTTATAATGTATATACCATGTGTTACAGTGTATATACCATGTGTTATAATGTATATACCATGTGTTATAATGTTTTACAGATATGCGACTGTATACACCATGTATCCTGTCTTCTCATTAGTATTAGATAAAGATGTGTCGGCAGCCATCGCCATGACGTATCCAGAATTGTATAAAGAACTTACAAAGGTTAGTTATATTTGTCAATATTGATAATTTGACTGTATTAGATTATATTCTGTGTAGAATATAAAAAAATAAATTTCTATTTTCATATCAATAATGTGCAAAGCAAAATGACAGTCAAAATTGATATGGTCTTTTCCCGTACGGTAGTCCACATGAAGCAAATTGTCAAGAGATGAAAGGTATTGAGAGACAATGTGGTAATTTTCAGCATGGACAATGTTTGGGATTGTAAAAACACCTATATGAAAACCAATCTTTACTTTCTATGTCTAATTTTGAAAATATTTTGATATTTCAGGGTCGTTCGTTATCGTTCAAAACTTTCTTTTTATGGGTTTTAATCAGCATATACCAAGGTGAGACTACTTTATCTTATCAACTGGGGGGTTGGGTGGCAGCAGGTCTGTCATTGAGTCAAGTTGCTTGGTTTCGATACCCCACTTTTACAAGGCAACATTGTATTGTTGCCCGTCCAACCGCGTGCTGCTTCATTGGGCCCTCCAGTTTCTTCACACTGCTAAACACCCCCATGCACCAGGGGTAAAATTCATATAGAATTAAAACCATATGTTAGTCCCAAAATGACCTAGTTTGTGTCAAGTGCCTGTTAAACCAATACGCGCAAGCAAATTGCTGAAATAAAATGAACCATATGTTAGTCCAGATATGACCAAGTTTGTAACTGTTAGATTATGGTTCAAAAATGAATGTGCTGATTTATTTAAATTGGATGTGTTTGCAAAATGGTTATCTGCCTAAATTTAATTGAGATCTGCCGAGATTGGACTACTGTTATCTTGATCAATGGACAATTTCAATAAATAACAAATCTCGAATTATAAACAGGCTTCTAATTACTTTGTCCAATTAAAAAATGTTACCATAATGGTACTGAGCTTATCCCACCGGTAATAGGAATAATACTTTAAAGTTACATTCCCAGGTACAAATTTTGTGATTTGATGTTTTATTTGGATGGAAAACATATTCAAAGTAACCAGTCTATCAATAATTTGCTTCAATTACCCCTCAAAAATTTGTATTCGCCAGGGATACCCATAGCTATAAATAATCTGTTGTTAGTGCAATGTCTGTCAATTAAGCTTCATTGTGGGAGGGTCTATTTTTCAAAATGTATTTATCATTACTTACCGGACATTTACCATACATATTGAGGCCTAAGTAAACGCTTGGATCAAACATGCGACCTCCAGACTAGCAAACTAGGTACCCACTTAGCCCTCCTTGGACAACTGACATTTGAAATAGGAGTTGACAGTATCAGGGGGCAGATACAGTCAACTACATAAAAAAAAAAAGTAATGCCTTGCATCAATGAAATTACATCACAAAGTGATCCTACATCAGTATAAAAATGATTTCTCTGTTTAAAAAGCTCAATTTGTATGTATGCCTATGTAATTTAGAGACGATGGTGGCAGATTTCCGTTACAGAAACCTGGCAAACCCCCTCCTGCAAAAATTCCTGGATCCACCCCAGTGTATTACTGCTGTTTCAGCAAAATTATCTTTTATAGCACTCTGTATGGTATCAATCTGATTAAAACACAATTCCAATTTCGTTTCGTTTTTTATAGTTCAAAATTTCGTTTTTACTTGTCTTCACTACTCTTGGATCTGGAGGACTTGTTATTTAACTAGTGTTCTGCCTGAAATGAGGGGTCAGCCAATCAAATGGTCTGTCGAATCGACCGTTTGACCTTTTCATGCGTGGAACTGTGGGTAGATATTACCAGCCAATGACGTCTATACTAACACCAGCGGATAGAAATCAAAACAAAACAAAAGTAGATTTTAAAAAGCATGGCAGTCGCTAATTGGTTAATCGAATGACTGACGTTATCGGGTCAAATGTCCTGTGCTTGATTCCTGACGTCATCGAATGTGAGCTCCCACTATAACTTGTTAGATCTACATGAGTGTAGGCCATCGAAAGTATAAAAAACGAAACGAAATATAGATCTATATTTTAATTAGATTGGTATGGTAGTAAAACAAAAGTCAGAAGTTTGACCCCTTTTCAGTTCATTATAAAGTTGAGCTTCTCTAATCATTTTATTTTGTTTTTTTCAGGGGGAATAATCATGTATGGTGCTTTACTTCTATTTGAAGAAGATTTTGTTCATGTTGTTTCCATCACCTTTACGTCATTAATTTTAACGGAATTATTAATGGTTGCCTTGACGATACGAACTTGGCATTATCTAATGATTGTAGCAGAAATCTTCAGTCTTGGAATCTACATAGCTTCATTGGCTGTTCTCAGAGATTATTTTGGTAAGTCAGTATTTACAGTTAATTGCTTTTCTCGTGCATTTTTGTTTTTGTATGTGTGGGTTTAACGAAATGTTAAAAACCTTTGATGCAGCACTGAACGAATATTGATAAACATTCCAACACATGGCACCAGAATGGTTGAATTAATTGTTTTTCTCATCCCCACTCCAATCTTGTGTTTTTTTGTCAGGGTCCTCCGGTTTCCTCCCACTGCTATATATATATATATATATAGACCCCTATGCGCAAGTGAATTATTGAAATTAAATTGAACCATGTGTTAGTCCCAATATGACCTAGTTTGTGTCGAGTGAATATTAAACCCCATTTCTCTCCCTATCTTTTTCTCATCCACACATTGTTTATTGTCTGAATATTTTTTTATTTTTTTTTCAGACACAGATTTTCTACAAACGTGGAACTTTGTGTGGAAAGTTTTAGTTATAACTTCAGTCAGCTGTATTCCCCTTTATGTTCTCAAATATCTTCGTAAAAAATTCTCGCCTCCGGTATATTCGAAACTTACGCCTTGAAAACTGTGTTATATATTACATCCTCTTGTTTAATAAAGGTCTTCCGTAATCTGGAAAAACCTAGCAAGTCAAATTTTGGTGAAAATTGAGTTAGAGCCATATTTTTGGACTTAGTACACATGTATATAATAATAGATTTTTTTTCTCTTTCACCGAAAGGGCTTCTAATTATCTTAATCTAAAAAGACAAAATAAAATTGGTTTTATATTCAGTAGCTTAATTCTGAATAAAACAGTTTTCATTTGTTTTCTAAAATCTACATTTAATAATGTTACTAGGTTTTCCAGATTACGGAAGAGGTGCATTATGTAAGATTTAGATAAAGAGATGGTCGTTCTTCTCTAATAGATTCTCTTGTTGTACGTGACAAAGAGTAGGGTCGCCTGTCCAACCTCGTGGGTTTCCTCCTAGTTCCTTCCACTGCTAAAGCGAAAAATTGAAATAAAATTGAACCTTATGATAGTCCCAAAGTAAACTGGTTTCTGTGGATTTTAGGTTAAACCCTCTCTCTCACTCTCTCTCTCTCTCTCTCTCTCTCTCTCATAGTTGAAAGATAATGAAAAAGGAATATATTATTGAGAATTGCAGTCAGATAACCTTTTTCTGAGCAAAGTTATGAGTGTTTGAAGTTTTGACTATATAGTCTTGATTGTCAAGAACCATTGCTAAGATAATAAACAGTTTTGATTATCCATTTTATCATTATATTGTTTAATGACAAGATTGTTCTAATATTTGATGTTCTAGAGAGTTGAATATTGGCTTGCAGAGTGAATAAATGTCTAAATAATAGGTTATATATAACATTTTTAAAAAGCTAAACAAAAAACCTGCAATATGTTAAAATTTAGTATAGTTTTAACAATATTTTATTCAATAAACTGAAGTGGATTGAACAACAGACAAAAGGCCTATATACGATCTCTCCAAACATATATAATATTTAAATCTTATGTTTTACAATAAACAATGGTCGACATTTATATAGGTAGTGAATTACAAACATGTATACATTTCTTGAATATTTAAAGAGCCAATACCACTCTTGTTGTAACTGAATAATAAGTCCCAATCTTCATTATGGTCAACAAATTGTATTATCTTACAATATTCCAATTAATTGATGATATAAATTTCATTGTAACATACTTAATTTAAAAAATTGGAAAAATTCAACTTATTGATTTGAAAAGTCTAACGTAAACCTTTTCAAATGTGACTTGGATTTTAAAATATTTTCGAACCCTCTGGAAAAGTAAAATAGGATGTAATGGATAATTTACACAACAGGTAAGACACTAAAACATCTAGTACTTAGAATATGGCTATTATTTATTTTCTGGAGCTACCAAGCCAGCAAGAGTGTCATTGTCCCTTTAAGGTTAAGGTTCTTACAAAATACATCTTTAATACAACTTATTAATTCATGTTATAAACATGAGTGTTGAATAGATTTTAATCTGTGGTGTGGTTATCCTGATTTAACTTGATCTTATCACCCACTTCATAACAGCAAGCCTGGAAATACGGCACCTGTCACTGACAATGTCAGGCACAGATTCAGGCTTTGTCAGGCACAAAATCTCATTTTGTCCGGCACTGATCTATCTTTTTATTGATATCATTAATATTAATACATGTCCGGCACTAAGTTGAAAATGACAGGTAGTATTTCATTAGTGCCTGACATTTTGTCGGGTATCTTCCATTAGCCCAGGTTAGATGCAAAAGAGTAGGACGTTAAACCCCATTTCATTTCATTTCTAAAACCGTTATTTCCAAGCCTGCATAACAGACTCTTACCTGACTTGATTTCAATTCCTGTTGTCTCCTAAAACATTTTATTAACTAAAGTCACAAAATAAACCTTGGCAATTCAAACTTTGTATATTATATCTCCTACAGTATAATAGGGTGAGCAGAACCGTAGGACGTTATACTCTATTTCATTGTCATTAAATATTACCCCCCCCCCCTGTATTTCAAACAATCTGACAGTAAATAAAGTTAATCCATGTTTATCTATGTAAAAACACCACAAAATGAAATAGATTTATTGAAGGGCGTTTGAAATAGTGGATTCTACCACATGCCATAAAAATTGACATGTTAATGTTATGTATTGTCATTCAGTATTGCCGCCAACCAATTCAAAGAACTGTGCAATGAATTATATTCCTGCATACACAGTAACTAAAATCGTAATGAGGTAATCCGATTTGTTTCTGTGTAATAATTGGTGCTGTTTACGCCGATTCAGTGGGTTTTAATCCAGTACTCCAGACATGATCTAATAGTATTTTATAATCTCAGATAAATTGGATAATATGGTGTAATATTCAGCTGTAATTGAGATGTACATGTATTAATTAAGATGTAATATTCAGCTAACAGTCCATCTATACTGCTGTATTACCATTCACTTGTATTTGAGCTGTAAACACTCTCTCTATAATCTTGTTTTAAGATGTAATAATTGGGCGAGCTGTGAACAGTCCATCTATAATCTTGGTTTAATTTTAAGATGTAATAATTGAGCTGTGAACAGTCTCTCTATTTCAGTTATTCTGTATTATTACAATCCGCTATATTTTTTATGTTAAGAATGTTGTACATATTATTTATGTAAAAGTTTACATTATTTATAAAAATATGCCATAATGTTGTATTTCATAAACAGCTTGTTCGATAAATTATCAAATTCTTTAGGAACTTATCGCTTTTATTAATAATCAATCAACTAATTGATACCCCCCACCCCACTTCCAAACCCCAGTGCTTCATTTTCTTGGATTGGATGGCCGAATGGTTAGCGTGCGGCCTACCATTGAGTCAACTGGCGTGGTTTCAAATCCCCGGCGGATGTACGTGACAAGGAGTAGGGTCCTCCAGTCCCCCCCCCCCCACTGCTAAAGTTCTCTATGCACAAGCAAATTATTGCAATAAAAGTAAACCGTATGTTAGGCCGTATGTCGAGTGGACATTTAACCCAACCTCTCTCTCTCTCTCTCCCTCTCTCTCTCTCTCTCTTTTACTGTGTCCTAATCCCTTTTAAAATTTGATTTACCCATTCTCTCTTCCGTACACCAGTTCACTTTGTTACTATCTGTGACAAAGTGCTTAATTTTCTATTTTAGAAAATACGAAGTTTTATTTAGATGCTGTGAACTTGACCCCAGCTGGTTTTGATAATGGTTGATGCCGAGTTTGCAACTCTGTATAAACTTCTGTTATGGCACGAACTGGCTATGATCTAATTAAACATGTAAAACATAAGGTCTGTGTACAAGCTCCGCATGACTTCAAAGGACACACACTGGTCGGGTAACATAAATAAACAACTGCATGTATTATCACCAGTCTTATCTAGTTTCCCCTGTTGTTGCAGGGGCGGATCAGCTGCATAAAAAAATAATGCCTTGCATCAATGAAATTACATCACAAAGTGATCCTACATCAGTATAAAGATAGGTTGCCAGGCAACGAAACATACGCCCACAGCAGCTAAATCGTCCGGGCAGTCAACAAAGGTTGTCGCATATTTTTACTTTTTGCGGTAATGAAACATTTGTAATACACTAAAATCTGATAAAGAGTAACAACTCATTATGTAATTATCTGAAAATTATTAGAATTTGTTTGCTTTTTATAAAGTTTTGCCCCACGCTAACAATTAGTATAAGAAACATTTAACATCATGGATTTAGCTGTTCGGTTATCAAAATTCATTGAAAATCAAAATACTTGTTCGTTTCAACACCCTAAACTCTGTGTATCAATTTGAAGTGAATCGGAAGATAAGTTTGGCATCTATAGCGTCACAAGGTTTTTTGAAGTGATCAAGGGAGATAACTCTGGAAGTAATTATTTGAAATTGCTGAAAAACAGTAGGCGTCTTCGTCTCATGACCTTATACAGTGTATGTAAATTTAAAGTCAATCGGATATTAACTTTGGCCTCAAGAGCATCCACAGGATGTTTGGAAGGGATCAAGGGCCATAACTCTGGTAGTTATTATCGGAAATCGCCGAAAAACAATAGGCTTCTTCATCTCATGATCTTAAACACTGTGTATAAATTTAAAGTCAATCGGATATTAACTTGAGCCTCTAGAGCGGACGGACAAATGGACGGACGGCGGCGACGACAATATACGACCACATTTCAATGTGGGCGTATAAAAATGATTTCTCTGTTTTAAAAGCTCAATTTGTATGTATGTCTATGTAATATAGAGACGATGGTGGCAGATTTCCGTAACAGAAACATGGCAAACCCCATCCTGCACAAATTCCTGGATCCGCCCTGTGTTGGTGACTATACAACCAGTTTGCAGACAGAAAGTCGGGTGATATATAGAACTGCCATTAGTTCGGTAGCCCACAACGTTTGGATATCAATTAACAGAGCTTTATGTATCACAATTTATGGGGGCTTGGGTGGTTGAATGATTAGAACCTGCGCGCTGTATCATAAAGCCCGTCATCGAGCCAACTGACGTGGTTTCGATTTTCGGTTGTACGCGACAAGGACTATGTTCGCCTGTCCAATCTCTTAGGTTTTTTGGAGAGTCCCCCGGATTCCTCCCACTGCTAAAGACCCCAAAGCGCAAGCGAATTATTGAAGTAATGAAATTAAATCATGTATTAGTCCCGAAATTACCTAGTTTGTGTCGAGTGGACGTTTAACCCCATTTCTAAAAAAAAATCACACATTATATTATTACGGCGATTGGGTAATGTTGCTTCAATAGATTTATACAGTATTAGCCCGCCTAAAATGAGAATCCGGAGACCTTTATCCATCACAACGGTATATTATATACTATTCAAAAAAAGTAGGGGATATTTGATTTTGGGGGCATAATACTAAAATATGCAAATGACTACGAAAAAGTCACTATAGAACCTAACAGAAGAAACATTTCCAGTTACATGTGACGCCCAAACGCACCAATAGCTAACGCATGGAATGCAGGTGATGCTTGGGATCATCATGGGGATCTAACCCAAGATTTGCACGACTCTGACTTTGAATGTTACAGTCATTGTGGCATTGAATTCCAGGGTGGAAACATCAGTTTAATTGTTTTAGTGACCAGAAAACAAATTTTGATATGCGTCGGCTTACCCAAAATGAAAGGTTGCGTGTCCTTGGCATGCTACAGATCGGCACAACACAGGCGGTTGTGGCGCGGACGATGAATGTTTCTCAGTCTGTCATAAGCAGGCTATGGTCCAGATACCGTGATACACAATCTGTACAGGACAGACCACGCTCAGGTCGACCAAGGGCGACAACTCAAGCCCAGGATCGATTTATCCGTATCTTGGCCTTGAGAAATCGTGTCATCACAGCAAATCAGATCAGCGCTCGTCTTCAAACAGATACTGCTGTGAGAGTGAGTGGCCAGACGATTCAAAATCGACTGCATAGGGGTCACCTTCGCGCCCGACGTCCTCGCGTGATCCCTTGTTTGAGAGATCATCACATTCAGGCAAGACGTCGTTGGTGTAGGGATCGTCAACACTGGGATAATCGACGCTGGAGCAATGTGATCTTTTCAGATGAGTCAAGGTTCGCTGTTGATTTTTTGGACAGACGTAGGAGGGTGTGGCGTCGTCGAAACGAGCGCTTCCAAGACGTTAACGTCATCAGACATGATCGATTTGGGGGTGGTTCTGTTATGGTGTGGGGAGGCATCACTGTTGCTGGAAGAACGACTTTACATGTTGTTGCAGGGCGTGTTACAGGCCAGTACTACCGGGACAACATCTTGACAGTCCATGTTGTGCCGTTCGCACGACGTCATGGCCGCCGTTTCATCTTCCAGGATGACAACGCAAGATGTCACAGGGCCAGGATCGTTACAGGTTACCTCCAACAACAGAACATCACCACATTACCTTGGCCAGCACTGAGTCCCGACCTCTCCCCCATCGAGCATGTCTGGGACATGCTTGGACAGAGGCTACGTCAACGTCAACAACGTCCTGCAAATGTCCAAGAACTTGCTGCTGCGTTGCAACAGGAATGGGACAATCTGGACAAAAATGACCTTAGACGCCTCATTAGGAGTATGCCACGTCGGATCAATGCTAGTTTGGCAAACAGAGGAGGATTTACCCGTTACTGACTTTGTTGTGATGCTGTGGTAACTTTGCTGTTTGACCCCGGGTATCATTTTACCCTTATAATGGTCAGTCTGTGCCTTACTTAGTCTAACGAGCATTTGGAATAAATCGATGAATGTGAACTTCATTTCATTTTGTCATTTGTTTCTTCGTCAGTTTCATTAGGTGACTTTAATAACACTTAAAAATCAAATATCCCCTACTTTTTTTGAATAGTATATTTGGATTGTAGCGATTTATGGCGGTTACTGCAAGAGTTATGGTCCTATGTCTAGTTGAAAACTCCAGAGGCTAAAGTTAATATCCGATTGACTTTGGGGGGTTGGGATGGCCTAATGGTCTGGAGTGCCGTGCTTCGACCTCTAGCTGGCCGGTCACCTGGTTTCGATCCCTATTGTGAGCGCATGTCGCATGGATGAAGGGGCGCCTTTTCAACCTCGTGTGTTTCTCCGGGCACTCCGGTTTCCTCCCACTGTTAAAGACCCCTACGCTCAAGCGAATTATTGAAATAAAATTAAACCATATGTTAGTCCCGAAATGACCTACTTCGTGTCGAGTGGACGTTAAACCCCAGTTCTCGCTCTCTCCCCGATTGACTTTAAATTATACACAATGTTATGACCCTTGATGACGTTGTAAAATCTTGTGGGAAAACACAATCTCATTCATCCGTTCACTCCATTGGGTAAAGTTAATATGACTTGTTTAAGTCCATGAGGCGAAAAATCAAAACAAATTCTAATGTTTGGGATAATTACTACATGAGTTATTACTCGACATCAGATTTACATGTATAGACACAAGAAAACATATGCGACATTATTTTTGACTGCCCGGACGACTTAGCGGCTGTGGGCGTATGTCTCTTTGTATGGCAACCCATCGTTTATGATATCGTTTGTTCGTTCTCACTATAATAGTAAAATTTCAGTCAAATTGATCCACTATTAACTTAGAACTAAGCGATTGGAAGTTTCGCTTAGCTTCGGTCATCACAACTAAAGTCGACAAGACCAATTCTGTAGTCTCGGTTATCCATTTTTATTGGTAAATCATGAAGGAACATATTTCAGCGAATCGAACTACAATCCAACAAACATCTCATGCTAGCCTCGACATCGATAGTTGATTATGGTTTGAATGAGTTAATTAATGTCTAATGAATAGTTTTTATAACATTTCAGACCCAAAGAAAGACCTAGAATAAGCAGATTTTGCTGTGGCATAAGGCACCTTTAAGTCTGCTTTTTGGGGATTCAAGTCTGAACATCAAAAAACAAGTCACTTATGTGAATCCACTGCTCATGCATCCTCATTTGTGATTTCTTTGGCTTGAATATCGAAAAACGAGTAGCTCATTGTTCACCAATATAGAAAAACGAAAATCGAGCTAACTTCACACTGCCACACAGATATTATGGTAAACCAATTTGCGTCAGATCATTAAAAGAGACGAAAACCGGACTAAATGGGAGACAGCAAGTACCTCGGACGCCCACATTCTCGCTTATAAAAATGCAAAATTGTCATTCCAAAGTATTGGAGCAGCTTGATTAGGCACACAAAACCGGTTAAATTTTGTTTGGCTTGCCTTCACAACACCAGGATCTGGAAGAGTTGTTATATTATTATTATTATTATAGCATATTTATAGTGCACCCTTTCATATAACATATATAACCTGCGTTCTGGGTGAGTTGAGAGATTGGCCAATGAAACGGTCTGTTAACGCAAGTTCTTGACGTGTGATGCACGGCACTTTGGGTAAACAGAAACGTCATCACTGATTGGTTAATCAATCTCTGGCATTATAGGGTCAAAAGCCGCTTGTAAGACCCTGACTCGAACTACTACTTCAACTGGTCAGATCTTAATGCATTCTAGACCATCTGATGTATAAAAAAACGAAGTATAAATCTATCGATTGAGTTTATAATGCAATTAATTATAAGGAGATTACAGGAGAATCATTTCACCTATGTTAGGACATTGTCATGCCCGGCAGCATGAAGTGGAAACAAGAGATCACCTATTAGTTTAAACAATATTTTATTCATTTGAAAAGGATTGAACAACAGGCAAAGCCTATAAGTTCTTTCCCGGGGATACTGTAAATAATAAACAATAAATATAAATATCTATATAAAAATAAGATTAAATACTATAAATTGTAAAACCGAACATATATACAGTTTCATGTGGAAATGATAAATATGAAATATAGTAAAACAAAATGTAAAAGAGAATCAAAACCTTTTGCTACATTTAATGAAATTATGGACTGCTTCCAAAATCAAAATATTAGAGTTGCTCGAAAGGTCGGTAGAGCCATTTAAAATTAGATCTAGATTAATAATTTCTGTGAATAACTTTAATGAATTGAATAGTTCGCTTCTAATAGTTGAATAAGATGGGCAAAGAAAAAGTGGTAGTTATCTTTATTCGAAGAATTGCATTTTGGACATATTTTTGATTCAGATATATAGGTAATGGTGGAAAAGGTGATTATTGAGATTACTAGATTCATTTCTTAGTTGGCGGTGAATGATATTTTCCTTGCGGTTTCCATAGTGAAAGTAACTAGGTTTTCTATGTATAGGATATTGGGTCAGGAGACTGGATTTAAAAGTATTGAGAGACGGCGATAACTGCACGTGTGTTGGAAGGCTATTCCATAGTTTTATTGTGTTGGGGAAAACACTTTTTATATAAGAGGACGTTTTACATTGAGGTATTTTCAGTTTATGGTTTTTAAGATTATAATAATATGTTTCGGGTAGAATTTTTATTAGAATATCAGACAAATACTGAGGACTATAGCAATTAAGGATTTTATAAAAATAGACAAGTTTATGCTTTTGACGGCGTTTGAACAGTGGTTCCCACCCCAATTCGTCAAAAACATATTTTCTGTGGGAATTTCGGCGCAGACCAGTTATGATTCGCCTTGCTTCAAGTTGAATATTCTCAAGTAACTCTGAATCTTTATTACTACAATTATCCCATATAATATACCCATACTTCATAAGAGGACGTATAAATGACGTAAATATCGTACATAACGTAGATCTATTTAATTTGAATTTTAATTGGCGTAATATGTTGAGTCTATTACAAGCTTTTTTTGTGAATTTTAGATATAGGTTCTGCCCATGTTCCGTTTAGATGAAATGTTAGTCCCAGATGGGGTAACTTTATCAATAATTTTATTTTCAAACATGCGATTAGGATGATTAGTTATTTTACCTGTGAATATTAAGTTTTTAGTTTTATTTGGGTTAAATTTTATTTGCCATTTATTTGCCCACACTGATATTAGCTTTAAATCACTATTAATTGAATTGGCAGTTTCTAATGGTTTATCAATTACAATTGCTAATAAGGACGTATCGTCAGCAAATAATCGTACATCGTTATCTGGTTGTCTGAAATATCATTTATGTATATTTAAGATAAAAAGAGAGAGAGAGAGAAATGGGGTTTAACGTCCACTCAACACAAACAAGGTCATTTCAGGCCTAACATATGATTTAATTTTATTTCAATAATTCGCTTGTGCGTAGGGGTCTTTAGCAGCGGGAGGAAACCGGAGTGCCCGGAGGAAACCCACGAGGTTGAGAAGGCGCCCCGTATCTCTATGCCACATACGCTCACACCAGGGCTCGAAACCACAGCCGCAAACAAGAGGTGACCGGCCAGCTAGAGGTCGAAGCGTGGCACTCTAGTCCACTAGGCCATCCCAACCCCCCTTAAAATAAAAAAGGACCGAGTATTGATCCCTGGGGAACCCCAGATTCAATTGACAAATAAGATGATTGAAAACCTTTAAGTACAACACATTGTTTACGATTTGTTAAATAATTGTAAATCCAATCACATAAATGAAGACTAATACCATACTTTCGCAGCTTATATATAATTCCCATGTGCCATACTTTATCAAACGCTTTAGAAATATCGCAGAAAACAAAACAAAGCCCTTTCACATTATCTAGATTACTTATGATTATATTATATATCTCAAGAAGTTGGTTTATTGTTGATTCGTTTTTTTGAAATCCTGACTGATGTTTAGATGATAGATCATTATTTTTAATAAAGTTGTACAGGTGATTTAGGATAATTTTTTTCAAAAATCTTACAAATTGTGTACGTTAAGGAATAAATGGGGCGATAATTTTCTGGTAATTGTGGATCACCCTTCCCTTTAAAGGCGGCTGTGACATGTGAAGTTTTCCGTATGTTAAATAGACGTCGTAAATGGAGTTACGATGGCGGAAGATACGTTTTTTAGGATTAATGGGCCGAGTTCATCTGGTCCTGGTGGCTTTGAAGAGTCGAGTATTTTTAATTGATCTTTGACCTCTTGTTCGGTTACGATAAAATCATCCATTGTGATGTCTGAGCGTGCATCAAAGGGTGTAATTCATGCGACTTGTCTAGTTTTGAAACATATGGGCAATAGGCTGCGTTTCCACCAAATTTCACGGATCACGTGTCATGTGTCATGCATGACACGTGATACGTGGCATTAGGGGTTTCCACTGGATTTCACATCGAACATGTCACATGTCATTCGTCCTGTGTTCGCCATGGGTGACGGTTCAGACTCATCTGACGAGGAAATTCTTGCTCTATGTCTGTTGTACTGGCGAGCTAGGAAGAGAAACTGCAGCAGGCGCTCAATATGGTGCAGGGACCATTACTTATTGCGTCCAGAAAGGGGTCCCACAGAAGGCATATCAAGTTGTGCTTATAGCCATTCATGTTTAGGACAAGCGTAAATAACTAATTTTAGACGATCAAAACACAGGTTCTTTTTACATTCGATACGAACACGTGGAGTTACCACAAGGGAAAGTAAAAGCTGTGGAAAACCCAGGGGAAAACCCAGATCGGACAGACGTGACACATGTAAAAGGAATGAACATTCTTCAAAAACGTGTCATTTCACGCGTGAAACGTGAAACGTGAAAAGTGACATTGATGGAAACGGTTCCTACCAAAATCATATGTTTCTATTTCTTGTCACGTGACATGTCACGTGTCACATGAAACTTGGTGGAAACGCAGCCTTACGAATTTAATACTGTTGCCTTATGAAATGGATGAGAATAAATTTGGCCATTGGGGTTAATTGGGGTTGATTGTTACAGCTGATTTTACTATTTTCCACCACTGATTTGATGTTACTTTATGATTATTTATTTTATCAGGCCTTTAGATTTAAAATCTTTCGCTTGACGTATGGGTGAAATTACCTCATTTCTAATTTTACGGAACTTTGCCCAATGGTTTGGGTTATTTGACTTTTCGGCACGCTTATGGGCTCGGTTTCTTTGCCGAATTTTTATGCGAATGCAGTTGTTCATAAAAGGTTTATCGTTGGGTCTAATTGTGACTTCTTTAGTAGGGATGAATATTGATGTGTTTTCTTCAAGGATATTTTTAAAATTATTCTATAATTTATCTATATCCTTGCAATTGAAAACCGTAGATGACCATTCTATTTGTTTAAGAGAATTACATAAGCCTTTAAAATTAGCCTGATTATAATTCCTGATTTTATGTTTATATGATAATTGTTTATATGTTTTAAAGTTAATTTCTACAGCTATTAACGAATGAGTACTACATATAGGGTGCAATACTGTATATTTAGAAATAAGACACCTTTTATTTGTAAGAAGAATGTGTTTAACCTACTCTATCGATGTGAGGCCATATCTGAAGGAAATGTACTCTTTTTAAATGTATCAATGTATAGTGGGGGGGGGGGGGGGCATCCCACTCCGGACAGGTGCCTGCGCAAATTTTACAAGTTTGTGATGAGTTTTATATATTATCATTCCTTATACGGTCATTGAACACGGTCTGTTCGTTTTCTCCCGTTACAAACAAATCTTTGGTCTAAACCAAACTGCCCTTTTAGTAATAGCACGTGCTTAGTAATAATTAAATTACACCAGATGAAATAGTGTGTTTGTCCCGCCATGACTTTCTTACTCTTTGATTCTAAAACACTGAACATTTCTATTTCATTAAATGAACCGTCTAGATGATTAGGATTTAACTAAAGTTTAAAAGCTGTGTGCGTTCAAGTGTCAGTCATTTTATTCTCAATTGTGTACATGGATAGTTCTGTCATTTGATTGGACCGACCCGCGAGACGTCAGTCTTAATAACAAAAAAAAGAAGAACACAGAAAAACAAAGGCAATATGAACTTGAATTACAGAAATTAACCTAGGACCTACTATAAAATGAACAGCACTACATGCTACAGTGGGTAAACTGGTAAACAAACGACATTTATATTGTTGAAAAAAAGCGTAAGGGGAAATAGAACATCGTTTGACAGAATTCAGTTTTTGATATGACGTCATAATTCAAAGATGGACGTCATAGTCAGTTCCGTAGTACAGTACAGTACGGCTGTACCTGTTATTCCAAGAATTATTAAAGAGCTCTGGTGATTACTGTCCTCCTGACACACGGAGGCTTTAAATAGATTTTAACAAAATTTTGAGAACGCATAGTTGGTCATTTTTTCTTCGGTCGATTTAAATTTCAATTTTCGGAAACGGGCAAACAACTCGAGAAAAAACTTTAATCAATGTTTCTGTTTTCTGGGATAAATCTTACACCCATAGAGTTAAGTCACTGTTTCGATATTACTGATTTTCGCGACAATATCGACACAGTGAGTCAAAAATAAGATTCAAATAGGAAACAAGCTTAATTTTTTTTCAAACAAACCCGTACTTCTGTAGGTTTTGCTCTGTCGATTGTCGTAAACAGAAGATCAAACCAAATTAGTACAATATTATATCTAAATCAAAAAGGTTTAGTACCCAGAGTTAATAGAATAAAAACATTCTTCCAATGTAAGAACTATTATAATTACTCATGGTTAATAGTTCCCAAACTCATATTATGTTCAATAACTAAAAACACTTTAATACATAAAGATCTTTGATTTACTCCAGAGATACACGAAAAAGCTTCGGCTATTTAATCAGACATCACACAATAAGGATAACATTTGATCTAAAATTAAGTAAATAATAACGCGGGTTGTCTCCCCCTTATTGTTGATTTTGGCCTGTTGTGATTATTTTGTGGTAGATAATGTATATCAATTATTTATAATCAAAGAGAAAAGAAAATGTAAATAGCCTTCAAAGAAAGAATCATTTGTACGTTCCATAATTCCGAGAGTGTGTTTATTACGTCTCGGTCCAGATGTGCCTTTTTCTTCTCTTCAGTAAGTGTCTGTACCTGCAATTGCATGCATAATGTTTAAACAATAAGTTAAGTTTTGCTGTCCTGTTATATGTAAGTCTAAACGTTTAATCAACAAATCCGACCATGGAAACCCAAATACAAAATAGGGAAGCTTTAACATGCTTTTAGTCTGCACCAACTTGCTCGAACAGTTGCGTTTACGCTAACTCTTCGTCGAATTCCAGCAGTTGCGTGGGACCTCGTATTTGCGCGCCACACCACCGACAAAATGTTGTTCTTTGCAAGACCTTTGCGAAAACCACGCTGAAAAATCCACTAGAACTGTCTGGTTAGTGTTTCGGTGTCTTACTGAACCACATTGATTCAACAATATATTTCAAATACCATTACACATTATCAAGATGAAAACAACGTTGAACAACGCAAACTTACTAATGAAGGATTACTGGTGCCACAATATTATTAAGTTGTCAAACATCGTGATGGTAATGATGGTAATAATATACTGTTTTAGTACCAATAGTTTATATAATGACCAGGGGCGGATTGGGCCCGAAGGGTCGGTAGGACAAAAAATGAAAAAAATAAATCAAATTGTCCAATTCGCCCAAAAAACCCAACCTTTTTCTGCTGAACATTAGAAGGGAGGGGGGGGGGGGTATTGGACCAGCCATGGAACGATGATATCATGTTGTATGTGGCCGGTGGCTTTAACGGGTCGCCATGCCATCACTGGAATCTGGAATGGGTTGGTATAATAGACTTTCTGGGCCGGGTGTGCTGGGTGTGGGCCGGAATTCGGAATCCTGCAATGGGGATTCCGAATTTCATCCGAAAATTTGATCGGATTCACCCGACACTATCGCCCGCAAATTTACTAATTATTAAGTCATTTGCACTCTATTTGCCGGGATACGCCAGAATCCAAAATTCAAAAAGCAGCTTTTATGAATTTCACTTTCGTCTCTCTGTATCAATGTGTTTCGTGACCTTCCATCACACGAGGAATAAACTAGCGTTCCCGGCAACAAAAATTGGACATTCTTCAATGAAAATATTCCTACTTATTCAATTTTCCTAACTGGTTGATCAAATGGTCAAAATCTTCTCAACTAGTTCCATTTCTAACCAGTTAAATTCTCTTACTGACGATACAATGATAATAAGTTAATTAATAATATGGCGATATGATAATTTCACAGGTTGATGGTTGTAAATCACTTGCAGGTTGGGGTTTTGGCCTAAGTTAATCGATTTATGAAATATGTTATTTGACAGAGATTATTATCAGATATGCCAACAAATCGCATATTTGTGGTAAATTTTCACAAATATCCATGGGGAGAGCCATCGCCCCCCCCCCCCCCCGCCCGGGCTCCGCGATCAGTAAAAGGGAGCCCGGGCCGGTTCCCAGCTCCAATCCGCCTCTGATAATGACTGAGGCAACACATGTGCTTACAGGTTGGTAATGCTTATAGTATGTCAGTACCATGGCAGGTAAATCAAGTCTGATTTATGTAATCTGGACTAACGATCTATTTAACTATTCCGGATTATAGAGGTCACAATTTTGAACCGATTTTCATGAAACTTGAAATGCATGTTTATAACCGAAAGATCTTGGTTCCTTTCGATATTTGCGCATATCGGATCGTAACTTCCTGAATTATGGCCCCTGATTGTCCGAAAAATCACACTTTTTAGCTTGTGTTCCCTGTGGAGGTCAAAATTGTTATCTGATTCAAAAAAACGTTTGATTATATCACCGTTACATAGTTTTGGGGGTTGAGTTTGAATTTCGTGAAAATCGGACCAAAATTGACAGAAAAAATGGCCGCCGTTTGTACGCGAATAGTGTGAAAAAATGTTATATCAAGGTTGTGGACCCTATTTAGCTGCTGTGTGGGCGTATGTTTCGACTGCTCCTAATTTGCGACCGACTGCACTGATTTTGCGACAGACTATTTTTATACTAAAGCTTTGCGTGAGTAGCGTGACGTATACATATTTTGATACCGACTACCTCTACTTTGCGACCGACTGCACTGATTTTGCTACCGACTATTTTTTTGGTTCCCCCCCCCCCACATTTACGCCCCTGCATACAAAATTTTACATTTAAATGATGCCAGTACCGTGTAAATGCCATTGAGTATCTTTCTTTTTCTTCTTTTATCTGTATTAAATGAAGCTAAAAATGTCAAAATTAGTAAATGGTTACCTTCTTTCCGACTGACATTAGCCTAACAACGTTTATGTATATGCGGTTCATTTTCAATTAAAATTTATACGATGAAGACGACAAACAAATAAAAATAGTAACACCCCTCCCCCCCCCCCCAAAAAAAACCCCCAACAAAAACTACGTTTGTCGATGTGGTGTTGAAAGCCCCCCCCCCCTTATCATTTTTGTTTCTTATCGTGTGTTACCTTAAAGGGACATTCGTGCGTATCTAATCTGAGAATAACTTTACTGAACCAAAGAAATCAAAGCATATATTGAACATGTTGGAACAGAACATCTAAATAAAAATAAAAAGCACAACATATGAAAACAAAGCAACTCGACGTTAACAAAATATCAAGATATAATCATAAAATAAAATATAATTTTTAGTATTCCCCTCGTGAGAATGTCCCTTTAAGAAACCCAAAATTGTCATCCAAACTGTACATAATATATGTTTTAAACTAATATGACTGCCAGTTGTAAATCTGTTAAAGATCCATTTTAGGAAGCGATTTTATATTTCCATCAGCCCAGTCGACAAATTCATTTCATTTCATACGCGACATGTTGATTTGAATCGCTCTGAGTAGGGTTAAAGAGTAAGTTAGCTCGAATGGATTTCTTTATCTGACTGTTCGGGGGTTAAAGATGTTGCAATTTTGAGGTCTTCAGTGACTTTTATTCCCCTTGTCAGTGATGCAAGATGGCGGGCCTGACAAGCACAGCTGTTTAGTCGTTCGGATGGGACGGAAAACCAACGTCCCGTCTACACATTGATTGCACGTAAAAAATCCCATGGAAAATGTAATTCAATATAAGAGTAGGTCGTACCGCCGTTGCCTGGTCACCATTTCCTTCATAGCACACTGTACATGTATGGCCTATGTCCGTCTTCATTAGCCCTGGGGTCGTGTTCACAAAGCATTCTCAGACTTAAGTTGAGAATTTACTCAAATTTGTTCGCCTTATTTTAATTAAATCATATAGCCCTTTATAATACTTTTAATGTTTTAATGTATCAAATACACCAATAAGAAATTACGTGCAAAGTTTTGTAGTTCTGTAACAAATATATTTCTCATAAACAGTGATTTGAAGTTGAGGAAATTCCCAACTTAAGTCTGAGAATGCTTTGTGAACACGGGGCCACTAATGGGGGAAAACAGTTGGACCATCATTTCATTTCATTTCCTTTCATTTCCGAAAAGACGATTCAAAGCCTTCTATAGAAATCACTTGCTTGTTTATTGTGTTACCTAGACATGTTTCTGAAAGGAATATAATCTGCTTTGTTTCTTACATTTCTTCTATTAGCATGGACAATCGATATATTCCTCCCATATTAATTTAACCCACGAACATAGGCGTACGGGCTCGATGACAGTTAAGGGGGTGGGGGGAGCAGAAATGCCCGGAAAAAATTTCGGGTTTACCTGGCTGACCCAAATTTCAAACAACCAATCAATCGTCGCGGGGTATGGGGGCTTCACCCTTCCGGAGAAAATTTTGAAAAATTAACCACCGCAAATGCGTTATCTGCTATTCTAGCCCGTGTTAGCAAATCTAAAGGTATCCAATGGGTTTGTAACCGAAATCCCACTCTGAATTCCGAACATCCAATTAGACTATAGTAATCTCAGTACAAATTCGTGGTATTCAATTAAAAGAGAAAGAGAAATAGGATTTAACGTCCACTCGACACAAACTAGGTCATTTCGGGACTAAAATATGGGTTAATTTTTTATTTCAATAATTCGCTTGCGCGTAGCGGTCTTAGCAGTGGGAGGAAACAGGGCTACCCGGAGAAAACCCAGGATATTGGAAAGGCCAATTAAAAGAAAAGTAAAATTAGTGTTTTATTAGGGCTCGGTGACAGGAAACACAAATAGAAATGCCCGAAAAATATTTCAGGATTACAGACAGCGCGCCGGTAAGCGGATCTGACTTTGTATGAACCCCAAGAAAAATAATGACGACCGCAAACACTATTTACTGCTATTCCAGCTCGTAAAATAGTGTTTTATTAGATTTCGGGCACTTTAATTTGGCAAGTAGATAAAGTAATTTTTTTGTCACTTTTCCCGTCTGTCCGAAAAGTCAGCTTGCCCGAAAGTTAGGACGCAGCTGCCCCCCCCCCCCCTCCCCCGGCCCCCCTGGCTCGTACGCCTATGGCCACGATTCATTAGTAAATCTTCGCATGACAAAATAAGCGGGAGTATATAGAAGCAACTACTAATCAGCAAGTCAGTTTTACAATATTTAACAATAATGGTGGTATCGCCTGTGATACCTGTAAATTCTTTGAATTTACTCATTATCAAAAACAACATTTGTGATTTTTTTAGATATAACAGGGTATCGATAAGGGGACCAACAAATAATTGAAATAGAAATACAACATTCGAGTGCTTTAACACGGTGAGTAAAAACTATATAATTGATCTTGTTAAACAGAGAGAAAGAGAAAAATGGGGTTTAACGTCCACTCGACACAAACAAGGTCATTTCGGGACTAACATATGGTTTAATTTTATTTCAGTAATTCGCTTGCGCATAGGGGTCTTTAGCAGTGGGGGGAAACCTGAATGCTCAGAGGAAACCCACGAGGTTGAGAAGGCGCCCCTATCTCCATGCCACATACGCTCACACCAGGGATCGAAACCACAGCCGCAAGCCAGAGGTGACCGGCCAGCTGGAGGTCGAAGCGCAGCACTCTAGACCACTAGGTCATCCCAACTTATCTAAGAGAACCTACATAGATACATCATGGTAATCGCTATTAACTGTAATAAAATAATGTGGCCATATGCCGAATGACTCAATATTTGGACGTAAAACCATCGCACGCTCGCAATAACTTCTTTTAGCAATATATAACGATATAAAAATGATTACATTTTCTTGTTTTTCAGGGGTCGTCTGCTCGAAGAAAGATTGTTTTACAAGGATGCCGAGAAAGCGAGGTGGATTCAGTAGACAGGAAAATATCATGACCGATGAAACATGGAACACGACCACTGTCCTTAAAAATATTACAAGACGTGACCGGGATGCGGATGGCGCATGGTCAGAATATGAACAAACAGAGATAATATTTAACAGTTGTTTGATACCGTTAATTATCCTGGGTAACATGATCATTCTAATAATCGTCTACAAGATGGGGCAAATAAAACGTCGAGCCAACGATATACTAGTAGCCAGTATGGCGGTCGCCGATTTGTTCGTTGGTATTTATGTTTTACCGCTTGAGGTCGCTAGATTCTGGGATAAAGCCAACGTCTCGCGATTACCAATATCATTTTGTTTTTTTGAACAAAGTGTCTATCTGGTTCCACTGTGCTACTCCATTCAAAACATGTTGCTTATCGCTGTAGACTGTTGCTGGTCGCTAGTCTATCCAACAAAACACCGAGTCTGGATGACCAAAACGGTTGCTGTTGTCGAGGTTATTATTGTCTGGATAATCGGAATTGTCTATACAACTATGACCTATATTGTCTTACCAGTGGGTAAAGATCGAAAAGAATGTCGATTATCCAATGCTGTAAATCACCTGTTCATATCTCTATACCCCATCAGTGTTTTTCTGGTCACGCTTGGCGTCTATATAAAAATTATTCAAGTTGCTACATCGACTCACAAACCACGGATTATTAACTCTACAGGAAAACAGAACTTACGGAAATCAAAACTGATGTCGTTTATATTTCTCATTTTTGCGATTTGCTGGACTCCCGTCTCAATTGCCGTCATATACGAAGAGTTTCATCCCGAATTCGACTTTACCACACAATTGGTATGTCGGGCACTTGTAACACTGGCGCACGTCAATTCCGCAGTCAATTGGGTTGTTTATGTCTGTCGTTCTTCGCGATTCCGGGAAGAGTTCACACAAATCTTCAGAAGGAATAAAATTCATTTCACGGAAATCTTCAAGAAAAACCTTCCCGAGAATGGAAAAATACAACCCTCAAGCACGTCGCCGGAACCTCCAACAACATCCATATCAGGAACGACAACTCTTACAGAACCAATAGCGTCTATATCAGGAACGATAACCCATACATGACTACATCCACCAATTGAAACGCAGGGCACTTTGTTTATACGATGTTGCAGACGTCACATTACTAGCCTGTGTTACTTTGAATGCGCATGCGTGAAATATGTACAAGCGTTTTGTAATGAATTTAGTTTAATGTTCTATTGTTCAGTCCCGACTAGGCTAATGAATCTGTACTGTAGGGGGAATTTGCCCAGACAGCGGCGCTGCAGACTACTCTCATATCGAATTCGAACTACCCAGGGATCTTTTACGTTCACGCCAATGTGTATGCTAAACCTCGTTTCACATCGATCTGAACGCCTATATATTATCCCTTGCCACTGACACGGTAAACAAAGCCCAAATAACAAACGGGGGCGTGGTATGATAACACCGGCATTGAACACGGGACCACTAGATTAATGAGAAAACGTGTTACACACTGAGCCACCGTGGCCCCCAAGACTAATGATATTAACGTTTAAACGAACTTTAAATACAATTGATATTAACGATTACTTCCGAAACTGGTGTATTTACTATTCAGACATGTATTTCAAACGTGACAAAAACCGAACCAAGAAAGACAGACACACACCATGTACTATGCTATAAAGGACATTGTGCATGGGCGATGCTCTCTGCGCTTCGTTGAATTTCTACTGCCAAGGTTTCCTATAAGAGAAATCCAGCCTAATATAAAAATAAAACAACAGCGCCTTAGAAACTGATTTCTTCAGTATTAACGCGCTTTATACATGACGATATTATTATTATTATTGTTAATTCCGTTTCATTTCTCTCACAGAAGGCAAAAGTTGCAAATCGCAAAAATCACAGGTCGAAATATTTAAATTATTAAATATGCCAAAGTTTAAATGAACTTTAAATAAATTGAATGATTAAAACTCGTCGTATAATTAAATATCGTACTATTTCGTAATATCATAATATTATAGACTACCAAATGGTAGTCCTAATATGTCGTAAAACATATTGTACCGTGTCGTATAATGTTATATCTCAATTATTGTACATGCGTATATCATTTAACCTCGTAGTATAATTATTTCGTACAGTGTTGTGAGATTTTGTCGTGCCCATCAGTGTCCACATTGACACGAACTGGCACGACGAGTTCACGCATAGTTTGCGCATTGTTTACGCACTTGCCGCATTGGCACGACGAGTTGGCGCAAATCGGACGGTGTCGTGCCGACTCGAGTCGTGTCAATGCGTGCCACAGAATCGTGCACGTGTCAGCCTTGCTTTAACGACGAGCGCCCCCCCCCCCTCTCTCATTAAATAAAACGATATGACGAAACAAAATTCAATCAACCTCCTTTTACTTGTTCTATTGCTTCCATTGCATTATAGTCGTTCGGATGGGACGAAAACCCGAGTTCTCGTGTACATCCCCAGGTATTTGGTATTCGATACACGAGTAGGCGACGGCTCCGCTGTCTTGGCCAATTGTCCGTTTCCATTAGCTCTGTTGGAACAGAACCGTAGAACGTTAAACGACAGGGTTACGTGGATAATTTTATAACTATAATAAAGCTGTTGTTAGACGCACGCAATTGTGGGAAGGTCCGTTTTTCGTTTTATCCAGTATTTTACTAGTAAAATTTGGTGTCTATACTTTCCATATCACAACTGCCATACTTTTATTGGAAATAAACACCCGATAAATATTTTCAGGAAAAGTGTCAACAAAATACTGAATATTGTAAACGACAAAGTAATAAAGACTGTTTGTTGTAATAATGCTTAATTGTATGTGAGCGTGTGTGTGTTCGTTATTACGCGCTTCGATCTCTCGCTGGCCGGTCACCTCTGGCTTGAGGCTGTGGTTTCGAGCCCTGGTGTGAGAGTATGTGGCATGGAGATAGGGGCGCCTTCTCAACCTCGTTGGTTTCCTCCGGGCACCCCGGTTTCCTCCCACTGCCAAAGACCCCTACGCGCAAGCGAATTATTGAAATAAAATTAAGCCATATGTTAGTCCCAAAATGACCTAGTTTGTGTTGAGTGGACGTTAAACCCCAGTTCTCTCTCTTGTTCGTTAATACATAAACGTCATCAAGTGAAAGCAGTAGGTCGTTGAACCCCATTTCATTTCGTTTCCTTGTTATAAATAAAGTAGACGCACGTGCTTTTGTTCGACTGTGCACGTGCATGCTAGTACTTGATCCAATACACAACGAGTCTGTTAGAGTTGGATGTTGTAAGGTAAATTGTTTATATGTGGCGTATTATTGATTATGGCACCATTGTTTGTTCATATTTAATTAAGGTAATGCGACTCAGTCCGTTCAAACAAATCATACGAGGTTTAGAAATGAAATGAAATGGAGTTTAACGTCCTACTCTTCTGCGCCTAACCTGGAGTAATGGAAGATGGGCATATGCCGTACAGTGTGCTATGAGAGGAGTTTTTGCCCGGGCAGCGGTGCTACGACCTACTCTTATATCAACTGCCAAGGGAACGTTTTTACCACAGGCACTTGAAGGGATTAAAATAAATTAGAATAAAACTTCTTACCACTGCTCAATACAAGAATACAAGGTAAGTCAGACGCCATCTTTGTTTTGAGTGATTTACCATGTATCGTCTGATATCATCTCACAATACTCACTAGTTCTAACACTTCATGTCATTTTTATTGCTAACGAGACTTTATTTGATTATTATTCACCTTCCGATGTAATTAAATTGGTTATTTAACACTGTTATTGATAATTAATCAAACTTGAACCGCTATCATTTATCGACAATCAACTTCCCGAGACCGGAGGTAACCCGAAAAAAGGTCTATAATAATAATCAAATAAAGTCTCGTTAGCAATAAAAATGACATGAAGAGTTAGAACTATATATAGTGAATATTGTGAGATGATATCAGACGATACATGGTAAATCACTCAAAACAAAGATGGCGCCTGACTTACCTTGTATTCCTGTATTAAGCAGTGGTAAGAAGTTTTATTTTAATTTATTTTAATCCCTTCAAGTGCCTGTGGTTTTTACGTGCACGTCAATGTGTATACATGACCTCGGTTTTTCGTCCCATCCGAACAACTAGACAACTGTCCTTGTCAGGCCCTTCGTTCTGCATCACTAACAAGGGGAAAATCTAGATGAAATTTCTTAGCCAAGCAGGGATCGAACACCCGACCCCCAGGCTAGCGAGCCAGCGCCTTACGCACTTAACCATGCGATCCCCTGTAAAGTAATGTTAATTAATGAAGAGCAAGCAATTTGTAGATAAATTCTTACTGCTTTTGTAATATTGCTTTTCTAATATTGCTTTTCTAATTAACGTTATTCCATTAAATTTACGTTATTCCATTACAGTTTAAGACAATACAATGGCCACAGAAAAACTGAAGGAATTTCGTACGACGGTGAATGATGAAGAAATGTTACGAGCGTATAATGCTAACTTTGAAGCCCATAAAGTTGGTATTACTACGCAACAATCAGCTCAGTATTACACAAAATGGGCAAGAACCGGAGCGTATGACCAGGTAATATAAGGACAATATTTACGCCTTTTAGGCTTTTGTTTAAACGACTAACAGACTGGTATGAATCCCCTCTAAAGTCGGGGAAGTTTACAGATATAGATATAGCTAATTGTCTTATATTTCAGATAAAGCTATAGCTATATGTATCTTATATTTTAGATATACCTATGCTATGTCTCTTTTATTTCACATAAAGCCATGGCTATATTTCGTAGATTTCAAATAAAGTTATAGCTATATTTCGTAGATGTTAGATAAAGTTATGGCTATATATCTGATATTTCAGATAAAGTTTTATAGCTATATCTCGTAAATCTCAAATAAAGCCATAGCTATATTTCGTAAAGCTATAACTAAATCTCTTTATTTCAGATAAAGCCATAGCTATATTTCGTAGATTTCAGATAAAGCTATAACTAAATCTCTTATATTTCAGATAAAACCGTAGCTATATTTCGTAAATAGATTTCAGATAAAGCTATGACTATGTATCTTATATTTCAAATAAAGCCATAGCTACATTTCGTAGATTTCTGATAAAGCTATATAGCTCTGTCTCCTATATTTCAAATGTCATCATAGGTATGGCTATATATTTTATGTTTCAAATAAAACCATAGCTATATTTCTTAGATGTCAGATAAAGCTATATAGTTCTATCTCCTATATATCAAATGCCATCATAGCTATATTTCGTAGATTTTAGTTAGATAAAGCTATAGGAACGCATTGTAGTTTTCATAATAAACGGTTATATTTTTCAGGATATATTACAAGGCAAAATCTACAATGGACCCCAAATAGCTGGTGCTGCCTTGGCTAAACATTTTCCCTCAAACAGAGATGATGTCAGTATATTGGATGTAGCTGCAGGAACTGGCTATGTTGCAGAAGAGGTATGTACTTATATTTTGATTGAGCAAGACACTATGTTCCAATCCCGTTCAACTGCCACGTTTTCATTTGCCCGCTTGATAATCCAGCGTGCCCGATATTCTACTTCGTCCTTGAATCTATGATTGTGGGTCATTGGGTCAAGGGGACGAAGGGAAACGTAGATCAATTCCGAAAATCCCCTACCAAAATGTCATCACATCTTTTGAACGAAATAAGAACGTCATCCCTTTTCAGAATCAGATGATAGTGACGGGTTTTCTGTGGTTTATAAAGATTAATATCATCCGAATAAAAGGGGGTTTAACGTCCAACTGCTCAGCACCATTTGGCTAACGAAGTCGGGTATACACCATGCAGTGTCCTTTGGTTTTAGAGACGTTGCCCGGACCGCGGCCCTGCAGTCTACTCTATTTCTTGCTCGGATTGAATTGTTACTGGTCTTGCTCCAAATGTATACCTTAAACATTATTATTCTGATCAATTTGTTTTCAGTTATTAAAACATGGATTTGAGGTTATAGATGCCCTGGATCCATCAGAAGGGATGCTGGAAGTCGCGAGAACTAAAGGCCTGTATAGAAAATATATTTGTGAATTTCTAACTGATCGAACAGCGGGACTACAGGAAGGTACAATACAATAATAATGATATCTCTATCGCGCAACAATTCAATCCACTAGGGAATGCACTAGGTGCTAGAAAATGTTCTCACTTTGGAGTGTTAATGATAATGACTAAATATAACCACGTTTTCTCTTTGGAATTAAATAGACGCTCAAAATAAAAGTCTGAGAATGTATGAAAATCAAACGCCAAAATATAGAGGAATGGTGTATTTACCTTGTATTAAAATTTCAACTCAAAATATTGAGTCGTTTGGACGTGAACGCCAAAACAGCTTATCCGGACACGGGTCAGTTCTTTCGTTGGGTGACCTTATAACCAATTACGGTCACTTGAGAGGGCTATACAATGAATGATCCATGTGCTGTACTTGATAAAGAAAGATAAATTTCAACTACGCATTATTTTTATAAAAAAAATGTTTGGTTCTATCCAGATACCGCAAAATACACCTTGGGGCACCAGTCCCAAATTCCAGATGACGACTGACGGGTTTAAGTTGTTTGAAAACGTATCATAAATACTGAGTTAGTTGCTCGGCCCTTGACTGGAAGATTTTAAGGGATTTTAACACAAACTTGAATAGTTTTATTCCCAAAACAAATATCGGGATTAGCCCTTTAAAAACTGACACAGATTCACCTTGTCTGATATTTTCTGGACGTGTATTCCAAACAATTGATGCGCTGTGTCGAAAAGTTCTGGATCCAAATAATTTCAAATTATAGACTGGTACATGGAATAAAAGTTTCCCTTCTGATCCTAACCTAATTTTATCCATTCATTCAATCTGGATTCCCGGAAGAAAATCTCCATTTCCGTGACAACTCATTATGATTGTTCCCGTTTCTTTAATTCCTCCTGGCTAGAGAATATCACATAATTGAACGATTTTCATCAAATTGTAACCGCCAGGTCAGTGAGGTGTACAGCTGCGCATCATTAGCTGTATGATGTAATTAACATAGAATACAACATCGTCAGTTACTGACAGACCGGGAACAGCGCTGACCCAGTCTGTAAGGACAGGATAAAGTCGACTCGTTCGGAGACTATATTATCTTACATCTAGTTATTACGATTTTATTAGATACATGACTAATGTGTTGTTATTTCTAGTTGTGTATGTTTAGACTGCTGTGGTGTATCTTCTTGTGTTTTATTTAGTTATTATGTGGTGTATATATTTATGTTTAGACTATTGATATTATGATTTTAGATGAATGAATGATTGTTGTGTTGTATCCAGTTATTATGTATTTTAGATGAATGATTTTTGTGTTGTATCCAGTTACTATGTATTTTAGATAAATGACTGTTGTTTTGTATCTAGTTATTATGTATTTTAGATGAATGATTTTTGTGTTGTATCCAGTTACTATGTATTTTAGATAAATGACTGTTGTTTTGTATCTAGTTATTATGTATTTTAGATGAATGACTGTTGTGTTGTATCTCGTTGGTATGTATTTTTGTATGATTGACTGTTGTATAATATCTAGTTTTGTGTTGTATCTATTTATCGTCTATGTTTAGATGAATATGACTGCTGTGTTGTATCTGGTGGAATGGGTGAAGGTCATATACCTTGTTCAGGTCTTTATGAAATGATCCGTGTTGTTAAACCAGGTAGTCATTTATATTGTTTACACAACTTATCACTGCACAGGACTTCACTCGTCCTGAACTTATCACTGCACAAGACTTTACTCTTCTTGAACTTACCTCTGCACTGGACGTTACTCTTCTTGAACTTACCTCTGCATCAGACTTCACTCTTCTTGAACTTACCTCTGCACTGGGTGTTACTCTTCCTGAACTTACCACTGTACTTCACGGGCCTTTATTCTTCCTCAACCTAACAGTGAACTAAAATTACTCTTCCTGAGTTACCACTGCACGTGACTTTACTCATACTGAACTGCACTTGGGATTAATGCCCTGAAGTGCTTCATGATACAGAACATAACACTGCACGGAGATTTACGGTTCGAATTTACAGTCCGAAACTTACCATTGCAGTCGGGATATACGGTTCCCGCAGTTACCACTAATGTGGGGATTTACACTTATGGACCCTATCACTGCACGGGTGTTAAGCGTTACTGCAGAGGAGTTACGTTAAAACACCATTTGTCCCTACCAGCAACGAACGTGCTACCCCCACCAATTCTATAAGACACTGGGAGTAGGAATGAAATATGTTCCAGTTAAATTTCCAAAATTGCTGTTTGTAGTCTCGGTCACCCAGAACCTTCTAGTCTTCAACAAACGTTGTCACTATGCTTAACCGGGAGTTTGGTTTTTAATGTGGTTTCCGGGCACTCCGGCTTCTTCCCACTGCTAACTTGACCCCTACGCGCAAGCAAATTATTGAAATAAAATTCAAGCCATATGTTAGTCCCAAAATGACCTAGTTTGTGTCGAGTGGACGTTAAACCCCATTTTAATGTGGTTGATTATCCAGTATCCTCTGGTCAAGTCAAGTAAGAGTTGCAGCCCTTCCCCCAATAAATCCCATAATTCTCGCATTAATATAAGCAAACATGTCACGAATCGTGACGGCGAATTAGTATCAAATTAAAAAAAAGAGCTCATGAAGAGAGAAATTTTACAATGAAAAAAAAAATTAAGAGTGTTGGATATTGAACTGGCATGCAATCAAATGGATTATTTGAAATGTCATTCTTAAATTAATTTCATGGGCGTCATCATCTTGTTTTAAGACGACTTACCCCCCTAAAATGTTGACAACGCATATATTCGTAGAATATTTTTCAGGATGATAGAGACTATGCTGTTTGAGGCCATAGACGCGAATAGGGTAATAACTTAGTAGAATATTAATGTGTTTTCTATATAAAACTATTGCAGATATTGTAATGAATACTTAGTTGTACGTGACAAGGAGTAGGGTCACCAGTGTAAAGTCATGTGTTTTTTCCGTGTCCTTCGGTTTAACCATAATCCCGAAATCAACTAGTTTGTTTCGTGTGGACGTTACCCACTCCTTCCCCTCTCTTTCTTTCTGTTTTTCTCGCCGACTGCCTCTCTGTTTCTGCCCTCCCTGTGTCTGCCCTCTCTCATCAGGTGGGCCAGTTTGTATGTGTATATATATATATTTATATTTCAGTTTGTATAATATATATATATATATATATATATATTTCAGGTGGGCTAGTTTGTATAAGTATATATATATCTATATTCCAGGTGGGCTAGTTTGTATTGTAATGAGAGAAGAATATTTATCATATGTAGAAGATTATAAAAATAAACTAGAACCACTCATGTCACAACTGGAAAATGAAGGAAAATGGCGGCGATTGTCACGAGAGGTCATTCCGAATTATTCGTTCAATAAAAATGGGATTATATTCAAATATGAAAAGTGTAAAGATTAAATAAATCTAATTTTATTAATATTGTTATTTTATAAATTATGTGTGGATATGAAACGACGTTTTAAGATTATGTTACTACTGTACTCATAGAGCCACCAGGTGTGAGATGATCAATATATGGTAGAAATATCATTTAAACCATACAATATTGTAAACAGTTGAATTAGTAATAGGATTACCTGTCTAAAACTTATTTAATTACCAACCTTTTTTAAAGCTTAAACGGTGGAATAGTTAGCGCTTGAAATAAAATAGAAGCATATGTTAGTCCCGAAATGACCTAGTTTGTTTCATTTTGCCCCCCTCTCTCTCTCCCTGTCTCTCTCTCTCTCTCTCTCTCATTAAATAGAACAATATGAGGAAACGAACTTTAATCAATCCACTTTTTACTTGTTCCAATGCTTCCATTGTAATATAGTCGTTCGGATGGGACGAAAATCTGAGTTCTCGTGTATATCCTTAGGCATTTGGTGTTCGATATACGAGGTGACGGCTCCGCTGTCTTGGACAATTGCCCGTTTCCATTAGCCCTGTTGGAACAGGACTGTAGAATGTTAAACGACAGGGTCACGTGGATAATGTTAAAACGTTGTCGTATACTTGATTGCCTGTCTAGTGAATATTTTCACTTGTAAACGGATAAACGGAGTCAAGAGTAGTGAACTTTGACCCCTATTATTTAATTCCACCTAGGTATTATTATATCGACAAAAAGATAATCGTCTTTAATCGAGTTAATTGCCCCTGAATTTGAAATCGGATTCGGACCACACGGTTGCAACAGGCTTTAGGCATTACACTTAGTCAAATAGTACAGGCGATTGTGCGTTAAACCCTATTTCACCTCATTTATTTTGCAATGATGTCTTCAGCTTATATGCTAATACGTTTATCGTGGCACCCGCCCCCCCCTCCACCGTTTTTTTTGGTCTTCAGCTTATATGCTAATACGTTTATCGTGACACCCCCCACCGGTTTTTCAGGGTTTCCATCATCTAATACCATATGTAATTGGTTGTTTTACATCCCTTCCTACTAGCAGACGCGGTTCGACCACTAGAGCCGCCACTCCGCCTGTCTTCATTAGCCCAGGTTAGGAGCAGAACAGTCGGACGTTAAACCCCATTTCATTTTCCGTCCCACCGCACTGCTAAAATTGTTCGTCCCCTTTTCTCTCATTATATCTTATGTATATATTCATAATTTCTACATAGCATCTTACGCAGAGCATTAACTTTCATATGCAAATGTGAGATATCACGTGACTTATTAACATATACGGATACGAGGAAGAGTTTAACCTGTTAAGCCAACTCACTATAAGAGATTTACCACACAATACTGCGACAATTAATATGGCTTATTATAAGAAAATCACTGGACGGCCGTGCCTTTAATGAACTCTTGTAATTGTTACGGCTAATTAATCCCAGCCTTCGGCAAGTAAGATAAATTAAAAGCATAGTCTATATCTAGTAATTATCATACTGTTGAACAGCGACTTTTCCTTCGTCAAAACGACGAGGACTGTTCTTTCACCAAAGTAGGTGATTATGAAAATAACTGATAGATTCAAAGAGCCATAGAGAAGATACATTCAAGTGATGTATATGATGCTTTCGTTTTAACACACCACAGCCGCCGCCCCCACCCAAACCACACACACACACACATCCATCCGTACATACACACATACATACACACCCACACACCCTCTCGATTAAGTATGACTCATTAACTTTAGTCCATTCATAAGGAAAAAGTGAATGTACGCAAAGACAGGTTTGAGTATAGATGAACGTGCGTTTTACTGAAATGTAACATGATATCTGGAATTTCCTATTGTAACCCGTATTTTGACAATGCATACTAACCTCTTCCCGACCTACTGAATCATGGTAATATATATAGTTTAGCACCATCCAAATTTGATCGTTTTCAAGGTAAGTAAATTTCTTATACATGTACCAGGTTGATATATATAGTGTGCTGTTGTTGTTCTTGGCGTTTAACGTCCGGTTCCACTGAAGGTGATATCGCAGACAAGTCTTCTTTTTCATTTCTATTATCTTAGCGCACGCGCAGGGGTCTTTGCTGTGCCCGGAGGAAACCCACGAGGTTGAGAAGGCGCCCCTATCTCCATGCCACACACGCTCAAACCAGGGATTGAAACCACAGCGGCAAGCCATAGGTGACCGGCCAGCTAGAGTTCAAAGCGCGGCACCCTAGACCACTAGGCCATCCCAATCCAGGTTGAAGGCCATCCCAATCCAGGTTGAGTTCCTTTTATAGTGTGCTGGCTTATAGTGTACCAGGTTGATATAGACATCGTACATATTTAAAACAAAAATCAGATATCCTGCAATTTTTTTAAAAAAAATCTATTGCATACTGAATTATGTGTATCAAAAGAATGGATTTATTCCGGTTGATGGCAGCAGTGTAGACGATTGTTGAGACATTAATTAAAATCAGTTTATATTGATTCTAATATTGCGCAGCTGTTGTACAAACGACTATATTGCAGTTACACCATTGGGTGTTAGAATTGCCGTGTGTCGCGACTTGAAATAAGTGTTCACCGAGCGTTATCGTTATTTCAAATACATTTAATAACAATTAATTGTCATTATTGGACTGCTCTAAATGCATTTCACAACGACACAGAGACGGTAATATTTTGATTTTCTTTTACTTTCCGTTTTTTCTGATTTAATTTGTTTTTAAATATTATTTCTTTACTTTCATGAACAATATCTTTTCAAAAAATACTTTTGTGAAAAATACTTTGTACAAAAACCTGTGTAGGATGTAATATTGTAGTAGAGTAAAATACCTACAAACACACAACTTAATTTTAATTATAAAAATAATATTTTAGACGTTTAATTAGAAACGCATTGTTAATTAGTAGCCAGATAACTATGATCACAGAAAAAGATTAAGAGTGTTAAGCTTTACCTGAGAAGCAACAAAGGTTGGATAATTATGTATTGTTCGGAGACTCGAATGCTGTAGAAAAAATTAGACTTGGATTAAAACTCCAATTGTTTATAGGTTACCAACCAAATAAACAATTAATTGTGGGTATATAAGTACAGATCACATTCGAATCTCTAAACATTACATCATTCAACTGATGTTGTTCTCTCATTTAGTTTAACGTATCCAGGAAGTGAGGTATAACGAACCTTCACAATATGAAACAGTGAAGAGAGCCTACGAAGAAATATTAGACTATAGTCAAACTAGCAATTCATCAGTTTCCGCATTGATACCTCACTAATCTTTTAAGACTTAATAAGAGCCACGGCTACTCAGTACGTAAAAGCTCCCTTGCCAGTCCGGGCACAATTTCCCTCATAGCACGAAATGAAATGAAATGGGGTTTAACGTCCTACTGATCTGCTCCGAACTGGGGTAATGAAGACGGTCATACGCCATACTACGGCCTATGTACTCTTATATCGAATTCCAACTGTCAAAGCGGGGGGGGGGGGGCTAGTGGTCTAAAGTGCCGCGCTTCGACCTCTAGCTGGCCGGTCACCTCTGGCTTGCGGCTGTGGTTTCGAGCCCTGGTGTGAGCGTATGTGGCATGGAGATAGGGGCGCCTTCTCAACCTCGTGGGTTTCCCTCGGGCACCACGGTTTCCTCCCACTGCTAAAGACCCCTACGTGCAAGCGAATTATTGAAATAAAATGAAACCATATGTTAATCCCAAAATGACCTAGTTTGTGTCGAGTGGACGTTAAACACCATTTCTCTCTCTCTCTCTCTCCAACTGTCAAAGCCAAGGATCATGTACACACACACACAGCATCCAAACGACTAGACAGCTGACCTTGACAGACCCTCAAACGACTAAACAGCTGACCTTGACAGACCTGTATCACCAACTTGGGGGAACCACACCGGAAAACCCGGATGCAGGGATTCAACAGTCGACCTTCAGGCTTACCCTCTTGGCCACCGTGACTCCCCTCACTGTATATAGAAAACCGAATATAGGACGTTATATATAGTACCCCATTTCATTGTATTTTCACTTCGTATACTTAATGTAACAATACACATAATATAATTACCGTTAACGCGTGTTCTTGTTGTTTCCACACCACTTTCTATATTTAAACATCTGTTTCCTATTACCAGTGCAACAAATTATATTATATAATTACTTTAATCCTAAGCTTGTATATATATGTTCCACATTTTACTGTCCCTGGTGTGAGTGTATGTGGCATGGAGATAGGGGCGCCTTCTCAACCTCGTGGGTTTCCTCCGGGCACTCCGGTTTCCTCCCACTGTTAAAGACGCCTACGCGCAAATGAATTTTTGAAATAAAATTGAAACCATATGTTTGTCCCAAAATGACCTAGTTTGTTCGAGTGGACGTTAAACCCCATCTTTCCCTCTCTCTGTTTACCTGATTTACACTTTACTTTCAGCTCCTAGTTCCATCTAAAGAAAATGATCAGTAAATACAAGGTGGGCACTAAATCAAATTCTTATTTTGTAACACTTTTTTTTTTAATATTAATTAAGAGCCTTTACCCGTTGGACTGGACAGTTCATCATGATTTTTCGGTGTGTCCCCGGCACTCCAGTCAGCGGTACAAAACGGTTAGCCTGCCAAGGGAAAACGTATAGTCGTTCGGGTGGTACAAAAAAGGATCCCGTGTACACAGCTCACTGCATGGCTTATGCCGTCTTCATTAGTTCCGGCTTGATTTCCCCTTGTCAGTGATGCAGAAGGAGGGCAAGACAAGGACAGCTTCCAAGTCGTTCGGATGGGACGAAAAGCCGATGTCCCGTGAACACATTGGAGTGCACGTAAAAGATCCTTTGGAAGTTGGAATTCGATATAAGAGTAGGCCGTAGCGCCGCAGCCCGGGCAAATTTCCCCCATAGCACACTGTATGGCATGTGCTCGTCTTCCATTAGCCCAGGTTAGGTGCAAAAGAGTAGGACGTCAAACCCCATTTCATTTCATTAGCCTAGACTTGGCTGAACAATGGGACATTAAACCCAATGCCATTCAATATCGTATCTTTGAAAATAAAATTAACATTGGCGTGACTTAAGCTTGGCGCAGACGGTCAACTTTTCGTCGCTTGTTGCTGAAATAGGCAACTACTGGCAACTCCGAGCAATTGGCAACGAGTGGTCTCCCGTGTGTGCTGACTGGCAACGAGGGGCAATTTTTCCCCGGATGTGGAAATGGTAAGTGATGATATTGCACTGTTGGCGCAGACGAGTGATTTATTCTTTCAACGACCAGCGATTTCACTGTTGCCTGAAAGTTGCTCGAAAAAGTTGCCCGTCTGCGCCTGGCTTTAAACAAACCTCTGGCAGCTAGAATTTAGTTTTATTTTGTATAATACCTCGAAAAAATAAAGTTAACCTAGGAGTGATTCTGCGGAAGTCTGAGCAGAAGCATAATCTGATTAACATACAGTGGCCGCATTCGCAAAAAAACTATAATCGATTTCAATAAATTTAAGCAGTGATGAATTATGTTTTTCTGTTTTTCAGTTAACGATTGGAATTCTTTTAATTCTAGCCCTTATCGTACTTTACGAATTCTATTATGGAACACTATTTGCTAGAAAGCCAGGGTTATTAAATAGAGAGACGGGGTTATTTGCGAGGAAGTCAGGATTATTTGCAACCGAGCCAAAGTTGTCCGTTGAGGGATCTAAGGATAAATACTTTGTTTATTCGTGTAGACGAGGAATGGTGTGTGGAGGATGGGGCGATAGACAGAAAGGTGTCATAGCCGTATATTTGATGGCCAATGCCACAAACAGTCAATTCAGGATTGAAATAGAAAAACCATGTGACTTTACATCAGCTCTGCAACCAAAATCTTTTAACTGGATTTTTAACAAAAATGAATTTATAAACAGATCAAGTGAAAGACGAGAATTTATAGATGGTCATGGAAGGGAATTAAGAGATAAGCTCACAAAAGACAATATAACTGAACATTTCCCACGGGACGTATCGTACTTGACGATTAATAGTGAATTTAGTCATTATATCAGACAGAATAAATTATACAGCCAGAATCTTGCCTGGTTGAAAGACCTGAGTATGGCAGAAACGTTTGCTACAATATGGCGAGATATCATGGTGCTCTCTCCAGAATTACAAAAACGATACCAGCAGTTCGTGACAACACAAGTGACTGGTAAGAAATTAATCTGTGCCCAAATACGAATTGGTCGAGATCCGAATAATGCTGATTTTCGAGATGATTTCCCCATAATGAATCTTGACAAGATCTCCCAGGTATGGAATCTATTCATGAAATATAACGACTCCGGGAAATACAGAATATTTCTAACTACGGATAACGGGGACGTCCGAACAGAGGCAATAAAACGTTTTCCCGGGAAGTTAATCGAAATCGATGGTCCTATTGGACATGTTGATAGAGGACCGGAAACGGAGAAAACGTGTGATGCGTTCAAGAAAGTGATTTTGGATCAACATATTTTAAGTACATGTGACGTTCTGATCTCTAGCTGGAGTGGTATTGGACGACATGCTGCTTATGTACGAGGAAAGGAAACTGGTCTATATTGTTTGTTGAGGGACAGGGATCTTGGCCCGTGTAACTTTAATAGTAGTCTGTTTCAACCGAGTAATTGGTAATCAGAAAAGTACATTCACTAATCGATAACGCAAATTATATTCTGGGAAACATATGCCCGTTTTGATTTAACCCAGTCAATGCAAAAAAGTTGGGCGTTAAACTCCACTCGATTAAAAGTTTAGTGGGGTGACTGAATGCGCTTTATTAGAACAGGCTTGTCATTGACTTTGAATTCGACCCTACGTCTTGACAAGAAGTATGGTCGCTTGCGGAGCTTGGTGGGTTTTCGATGGGTCCTCTTGATTACCCTCTCATCTCACGAATTTTACACGGAAACTAAGAACTGAAATATAAAATGTTTCGTATGCATTCAATCGTTAGTGGTGAAATAACCTAGTTATCCGGGTATTGTTAACTGATATGCATTAATTCATTAAATTTTATTGATTTATCATAATCTGATGTTCACATTATTATTATACATTGAACATAACAATAAACAATACGTTTAATATTAATACATATTAGATTTACACATTTAATAAAAAATTATGATTATCTACATTTGCATATTGTATTGTCACATCTGGTCCTGACAAATTAAGGAGGACTTGGTGTGGTTTCGAACCCTGGTGTGAGCGTATGTGGCATGGAGATAGGGGCGCCGTCTCAACCTCGTGGGTTTCCTCCGGGCACTCCGGTTTCCTCCCACTGCTAAAGACCCCTACGCGCAAGCGAATTATTGAAATAAAATTAAACCATATGTTAGTCCCGAAATGACCTAGTTTGTGTTGAGTGGACGTTAAACCCCATTTCTCTCTCTCTCTAAACACACATTTATGATGTATTCAGTTATGCAGGATGAAACGACATCTATTTTGAAATGAAATTAAGTTGGGTTTAACGTCCGTATCTGTATCGGGCTAATATAGTTCGCCATCAGAGTATTTTATCAAGGACGTCAGCACTACGGGCTACTTGTATTTCGAATTCCGACTGTAAGGAGTGGTTTAAGGAACACGGGACCTCGTTTATTTCGCACTGCATCACTGAAAACAGGAAACCAACCATGCAGAAAATTCCAGATTAACCTTCTCGACCAACGACGCGAGCGAATACGAGAGCTCCGGATTGGTGAGCCAGCGTCATGCACACTAAGCTCCCGTATTTATAATTTACACCATCATTTCTCCTTTCTCCATAATTCACCCCCCAGACTCCCCACCAATGTGCAGGGCGCAAACGATCCCGAAGCTGTGTCCGAGAGTTTACATCCTTGTTTGTGTATCAGAGTTTTATTTTATAAAATAACGTGTTGGTCATGTTATAGACCTCTAAAGGAACAGCAATAGATTATCAGGTCACCCAACAAAAAAATAAAATGGGATGGAGATTTTAAATGGGTTACGTATCCGCATAAGTGGTTTTTGGTTTTTGACTTTAACGTCCAAAAGACCCAATGTTTCGAGCTGACATTTTGAAACAAGGCAAAACACCATTCCTCTATAATTTGGCACTTAAGTGTCATACGTACAAGTTGGTGTCTGGGACTCTGTTAAACAGAAAAAAAAGACATTTGAATCCATACAAAACCAAGCTTCACAGTGTGAAACCCTTAATAGGTTTTATTGCCACGACTCGCGAACAAATGGATGAATTCCACCTCACTAGACATTGTTAACCGAATGCGCATAATTTGTAAAGTACCCGTCTACCCTAATGTGATATACAAGTTTCCATTTAACGCAGGCGTAGTCATAATGTTTACGTTCTGAGAAAGTGATAATGTCAGAGTATGTGATATTAACAAGAAAAAACTGGATGATTTTATCGGATTTTTAGTTATTTAGGCTAAAGGGGAGAAAGCAAAGGGATGACAATTCCAGGTATGTCACAAACTTTTAGCCATTTTAATTAACAAAATGAAGAAAAGGCAAGCAATTTACGAGTCGGGGTATCACCTGGAACAGATAGTAGCTGCTTGATCAGCATTTGAAGTCCTGAATCGACGACTTTATTCGTAAACACTACGAATATTTCGAGAAGTTTAATAAGTATAAATTCTGCTTGTATTGAATAAAATTGAAAGGGTTTCATTGGTCTTTTTTTGAGTTCAACATATGTGAATCGGTGAATCGGAGCAGGACCGCATTACAAAACAGGATTCTACTTGTTGGATATGGCTGTCATATAATAATGCAGAAAGAAATGAACATTAAAAAAAACTTTTCCGAATATCATATCCTGACTATAAAGCGATAGAGATGGGTGTAAGTGGGGTGCGTGGGACATATAATTAACCACTGGGTGGACGGTGCAGCACCCACAGGAGCAGAATACTTTTGGAGCAGAAGATCCAGCATCCACAGTGATCATTTGAAACGGTGGGTTGCAGCGCCTACAAGGAATCAAGGGTCTTTTACGTGCACGCCAAATGTGTACACGCAACCTCGGTTTTTCGTCCCATCGGCCGAACGACTAGACAGCTGTCCTTGTCTCGCCCTCCGTCCTGTATCACTGACAAGAGGGAAACTACGCCGGAAAATCTGGATGAACGTTCTCGGCCAAAGCAGGAGTCGAACACCTGACCACCCCTCACCCCCGGCTAGCGAGCCAGCGTCTTCCTGACTTAGCCACGTGATTCCCTATAAAGAAGTGAAGCAAAGCACAAACATATCATGATTAAAGTTCTATGTCGTACAAAGAGGCTTGTTTCTGCTTCTGAAGGCTATACAGTGAAACCTATGCCGAATGTTTAAACTGAGCTTGGTGTTTGACTCTCTACCTGTTTTGACGCCAAAGCTCATGATGTTAAAAGATAATATAAGGATTTTTTTCACATAAAAGGGTGATGAAAAAGGAGGGTTTTTTTTTGCAAAATATATTACTATGTTTCAAAATAGGTTTCCTCAAAAAGCAATTTGGACTAGTCCATGAAATGTCGTTTTTAAAATGAAAGAGGAAATCAACCTGCCTTAATATCCATTCTAGCCCCCGGATCCATTCACTCTTTTTGATTTGTTTTTGTTTGTGGTCTCTTAGTATGATGTCTTATCTGTATATTTGTTTTTGTGTAGAATTGTGTGTGGTGCAGTCCCCCTGCACTTACCATTAATAGTTTAATAAATAAAGAGTTGAAATATTGAAAATTTGAGTCAAATTACTTTATTCTGAACTGAGTTGTCAAGTATCTTCGCACTGCTTACGAGAATTGCCCATGATTTGATTGACAGACGATAAATCGACCAACATATTATCGATTATCAAGTAAAATTCTCAATGGCTAAATTACCCTCGCTTGGCGGGTTATTCATTGGTTTACCCCCACTATACCATTTTCTTTATTAAGGGATTAATTAACGATGCAACAATGGGGATTAGTTAGGAATAATTAAGGGTCTACCAGAGGATTAAAATAGTCCACTGAAAGACAGTTCAATTCAATAATTTATTTCATTTCACACCCACTTCTTTACACATTATTATACATTTTAGCATAGAATATACAAGATATCATTCAAACATTTCCTTTAATCATTGTCGATTAAGTAACAAACATTTTCCTATAAAATATACATTTTCACTCATTCTAAAATTAATTGTACAAGCCTACTAAGTGGGAAACAGCATCCCCGAACTGGATGACGGTGTAATGCCCTCATGGAGGCGCCGCTTTTCAGTTACCAGTCTATCTTCCAACTCCCAGTACTTCATTTTTATGGGCTTCATAGAGGCACCCGAAGCAAGCTGTTTCAGGGTTACATCAAAGACATGCCACCCCTCAACGTTGTTGGATGTGCGTGGACCAGTAGTCATACATCTAGCCGTTAGCTTGGTCTGCCATTTATTGATTTGTATCCAAGCCACCCGAAAATCTAGTCTTGTTGTGGAGTATATACAATATGTAGGTTTTAATAATGACAAACGTTCTAAGAAAATGGAATTTGATCAAATGCTATCAACCACCCCTTTAAATTTAACCTGTATCCAAGTCACCCGAAAATCTAGTCTTGTTAATAATTTCATTAAATCACGATGAAATAATTAGTTCCTCCCACTGCTAAAGACCCCTACGCGCAAGCAAATTATTGAAATAAAATTAAACCATATGTTAGTCCCGAAATGACCTAGTTTGTGTTGAGTGAACGTTGAAACCCAATTTCTCTCTTTGATTGCAACTAGTTTACGTTCGATCTCTGCTTCCCCATCGATCATCATTTTTCGCAGAGCTTTATCAATCAAATAGTCAATGTGTCCCCTTGCATCAACGAAATTAGCCATCTGCTGTAACGCAGCTTAGTGACTAATACAACCAAAATGAGCGGATAGCTTACCTTTCTTCTTTTGTCCGACACTTTTCATTTTGTCCCACGCGTTCTGGCCGTCTTTAATCAAAGCATCTCTGATATGCAAAGCAATAGGCGTTGTCTGTGTGGAGTAAATATTCTAGGTATGAATACTGCTTCAACCATTCCGATGTTTTTTGTCCCCCGCCTTTCGAAGAAAGTTGCGGGGGACTATTAAAATAGGTTCGTCCGCCCGTCTGTCTGTCTGCCTGTCCGTCACACTTTTTGGGACACAATAACTCTTTTCCTAATTGAGCTAGAATGTTCAAACTTGGTGTATGTGTTTATTAGGTCAATGCCTTGATGGAGTTCGAAGATGAGCATTTTCCGCTCAGGGTAGGCAGAGATAAGCAATTTGATTGGTTGATGCTTTGGGACACGATAACTTTAGTTCTAATTAAGTGAGAGTGATGAAACTTGGTGTATAGTTTTATTACAGCGATACCTTGACTAAGTTCGATAATGAGCATTTTCTGCTAAGGAATTTGATTGGTCAAGACTTTGGAACACAATAACTCTCCTTCTTATTGAGTTCAAATGTTCAAACTTGGTGTATATGCTTATTAGGTCAATGCCTTGATGGAGTTTGAAGATGAATATTTTCTGCTTGGGGTAAGCAGAGATAAGCAATTTGATTGGTTGATTCTTTGGGACACGATGACTTTAGTTCCAATTAAGTGAGAGTGATGAAACTTAGCGTATAGTTTCATTACAGTAATACCTTGATTAAGCTCGATAATGAGCATTTTCTGCTCAGGGTAAGCAGAGCGATAAGCAATTTGATCGGTCAAGACCTTGGAACACAATAATTCTCCTTCTTATTGAGTTAAAATGTTCAAACTTGGTGTATATGCTTATTAGGTCAATGCCTTGATGGAGTTTGAAGATGAATATTTTCTGCTTGGGGTAAGCAGAGATAAGCAATTTGATTGGTTGATTCTTTGGGACACGATGACTTTAGTTCTAATTAAGTGAGAGTGATGAAACTTAGCGTATAGTTTCATTACAGTAATACCTTGATTAAGCTCGATAATGAGCATTTTCTGCTCAGGGTAAGCAGAGTGATAAGCAATTTGATTGGCCGAGACCTTCGAACACAATAATTCTCCTTACTGAGTTAAAATGTTCAAGCTTGGTTTATGTGCTTATTAGGTCAATGCCTTGATGCAGATCGAAGATGAGCATTTTCTGCTTGGGGTAGGCGGAGATAAGCAATTTGATTGGTTGATACTTTGGGACAAGATAACTGAAGTTCTAATTAAGTGAAGGGGATGAAACTTCATGTATAGTTTCATTACATCAATACCTCGACTAAGTGCGATAATGAACATTGTTTGCCTAGGGTAAGCAGAGCGATAAGCAATTTGATTGGCCCAGACTTTAGAACACAATGACTCTATTTCTTACTCAGCTAGAATGTTCAAACTTGGTGTAGGCGTTCATTAGGTGAATACCTTGATGGAGTTTGATGATGAACATTTTCAGCTTACAGTGAGCAGAGATAAGCAATCTGATTGGCTGATGCTTTGCGGCACAATAACTTTGGTTATAATGAAGTGAGAGCGGTGAAACTCAGAATATGGATTCATTAGAATTTTACCTAATGGCTTGAATTGTTGGTACTTGGTTTTATTTTATTTATTACTAAAGTCTGTACGATAAAAATCATTGCGTCGATCGTCCAATTCGAACAGCAAATATGATCATTATTGCAGGCTAACGGCATTCTACATCACCGAGCTGGAAAACACGACCATCATTTCTCAGCTCAGCTAATACCCGTTGTGTTCGTCCTGAAGTATTTTGTGAAATTAATTCACTGTGCGATGATAAAATTCATTAATAAGATAAGAACATTTATCTAAATACATTGTAGATAGAACTGTGCTTCAATATGAAATGAAATCGGATTAAAATGACGAGAAAAATATTTTCAATATAAAGATTAATTTGATATGCAGTGAAATGAAAATTCACAAAAGTAAAAAGAGTCACTGGCCACATTACGCGTTCTTTCTTCGATCAGTATATTCTGTTTAAAAAAAAAAACACACACTACGTGGGAACACAATATGCGGGAAAATCGTGACACAAATGAACGCCTTATAATGTTAAATGAAACACAAACATAATCACTATCAAACGCGATCCTAATGTGGGAATCCGAAAGTGAGAACTCCTAGCATTATGTGGAAAGGGTCGTCTAAAATCTTTGTTGGAAATATCTCTATGAAGTATCAATAGATGGATATCTTCCACCAATTATGCACATAGTATCCACCATGTATGTATCATCATGTCAGCATATATTTTCCACCAATTATGCATCACCATGGATGCATATAGTCTCCATCATGTCACCATATATTTTCCACCCTGTCAGCATATTTTATTCTTCGTTATGTCAGCAGTTATTGCCACCATGCATGCATGAACATGTATGCACATATTCTTTGTCGAGGTGAATGGGAATTTCTCCATTTGCAAACTAACTGATGCTTGTAGCTTTAGCCGCCACTATCGTTATACTGGCCGTTATTTTTCTTGTCGGTTAGTCTATTCCTTTCCATACATGGTCAACGGTTTTTAAATGATATGATCGTGTCATGAAGTATATTTTAACTGACATTCGTGCCCAAGTTTGTCATTATGCTTATTATTTCATGGAGTGAACTCAATTAGCTAGTGGTACAGGCTTTAGGTAACGATCTATTTTAAAATATTTACATTAGAATTGACATATACCAAAATGAAAGTAGGGGGTCATATTGCTTTGATCTGAACACATCTCACTAATCTTAAATAAGATATTTTGGAAAGAACCTATCGAAATTAACAGTGGTTTTATCTCTATAATTTTTAAACAAAACACAAAACAACACAACACATTCGCTCTTAATTCCGAGCATAAACCTTTTCCCGTAACATATCGGGCATCCCTATCTCATATTGTTGGGTTCAACACAAATAAAAACTTCCCCCGTAACATATCGGGGCATCCCGTAAAACCCGGGGCTAAATTAATTTCACCTTACATGAATTTAACATAAAACTTTCACCTTACATGAATTTAACATAAAACTGTTCCCGTAAAATATCGGGCATCCCAATCTCATATTATTGGGGTTAACACAATTAAAATATCTCCCGTAAAATGAAGGGCTTACCGTTTATAGACAAAACATAAATTATAAGAGATAAAACCGTTAAAACCAATTTGAAGCCAAAATATGTGTTCCAAAAAAAAAAAAAAAAAAAAAATGTATAATTTGCATATTTTAAAATTAAATACTGTTCCACTACTAGCAATATATTTAATTTATGAATATTTCTTAAATTATTCATGGGATTTCTATAATATGGTTCAGCTAATTGAGTTACTACATAATTCTTAAGCATGGAAGACAAACCGCTTATTTCGCCAGCTAAATTATTAACTAAACATAACACTAATCATTAACCGCCATGATTTGGATCGGAAAAGACTTACCTTTAATAAAATTCTTTGATCTTCTACTGGTTAGGACTTCGAAAACGCTGGCCTGGTGTCGCCAAATCAATCTAGAAGCAGCATAACCACAGGTTCGTCGGGCACGGCACCACTTAAGAGTATGTAATATAACACATAACTCTTTTTATTAAACAGATGTTTTTTTACATATGGTGGTTGGACCAGGAGATGTCTAACTAAAGATCTTCTCCTTAGGTCGCAGAAAACCAAACTCGTGCCAAGGTCTGAGGGCAGACCCCCATAGTCCAGAAGCGGACCGACTTCTGCCTAGGTCTCTCCTCTGGTCTCCTCCGGTGTCCCCGGGCGTCCCCTGGTGTGCAGGAGGGACCGATTTCTCCCTAGGTCTCCTTAAGACCTAACTCTAAACTAGCCTTTATATACTATCCAGCAATGCCTGTCAAATAACTTAGACACGCCATAGTTAATAGCAATAGAAATGAGAACAATATAAACGATTAATTAAGATAAACACATCTTAGCTCTAAAAAAACAAGTGTTAAGCTTACGACTTATATCAAATATACACTTCGATGATAAAAGTTTTTCAGCCCATACATCTTACATAATACTATGTCAGATAAACTCACGCCTGCAACAGACTAAAGCTTGCAATAAATCTGTCACTTAATATATGTCCAGAATAAGTTACAATTGAAATTACAATATAAAATATGAATTAAAAATACAATATTACATTTTAGATCCCAAATGATATTGTATTACACCATCTTTATTCTCGAACTTTCCACTACCTCATTATCAAGCAACACAAATCATATAGACACAAAGTGTCAGGTTAATCAGATATAACATGCATCATCGACGTGACCTTGACATTAAACACGTCCGTGGCATTGAATAAGAGGTTCTTACGGATCCAAATTAGTAATATAAGCAGGCCCGTAGCCAAGGGGGGGGGGGCAATGCCCCCTGAAAAAATGTTTTGCCCCCCCCCCCCCGAAAGAAAGTTTGCTAACCATATAACTCTAAAATACCTACTGTAGACTACGGGTGTACCCCTTCTAAAAACTTCACTGCCCCTCCGAAGCCAGCAAGCTGCCCCCCCCCCCCAAAAAAAATAGAATTTGCCAACCATATAACTCTAAAATACCTACTGTAGACTGTAACGGATGTGCCCCCCCCCCCCCTAAAAACTTCACTGCCCCTCCGAAGCCAGCAAGCTGGCTACGGGCCTTAATATAAGAGAGAGAGAGAGAGAGAGAAATGAGGTTAAGGTCCACTCGACACAAACTAGGTCATTTTGGGACTAACATATGGTTTCATTTTATTTCAATAATTCGTTTGCGCGTAGGGGTCTTTAGCAGTTGGAGGAAACCGGAGTGCCCGGAGGAAACCCACGATGTTGAGAAGGCGCCCTATCTCCATGCCACATAAGCTCACCCCAGGGCTCGAAACCACAGCCGCAAGCCAGAGGTGACCTTCCATCTAGAGGTCGAAGCGCGGCACTCTAGACCACTAGGCCATATAAGTAAATTGTGTCAAACAGTTGAATTATAGATATTGGCGAAAAAAGGGGGGGGGGGGGTGGTGAACATGCAAATATTCCTACTCGACAGTAGACATCGCTACAGTAGACTTGGTAAGCAAGTGTGCTTGGACCTTCCAAATAGGCCATGACAGATTTGACCACTAGCTGAAACCCGGGAGCCCATTTTCTCATTTTAAACGATTGACCGAATTTTGAAATCAGTATAAAATAAGAATGCTAGCTGATTAGATAAAGTAAGTAGATCTAAGTAAGTAAGAATATGACCTTCACATTCGATTATGATTAGAGCTTATATAAAAATAAATATTACTTATCACTTCGCATGTCATGGGTGAAAGTCACGGATATTTTTCATCATGAAGTCTTTATTACTTGTTTTTCTTTTAGCAGTAACTTTTGGTAAGAATTTTCATTATCTTCATTACCAAATAACCATATATTTCATCAATATTACATGTTATAATTCAGGGAATTATTAAACGGGGACCTGTTTCACGAAATTATAGTAATTTGATTGGATAATATTAAATTGATTTTAGTGCTTAGCCAATCAAATAAAGTATCTACTAAAATTTGGATTTTAACTTAAAAACAGAGCCCTGCCTTATCTGGCAGTTCTTTTTCATGTGGCCAGGTTTTAAAAACGGAGACTTGACATAACTAGAAGCAAAGAACGAGAGAAATAGGATTTAACGTCCATTCGACACAAACCAGGTCATTTCTGGACTAACATATTGTTTAATTTTATTTGCGCGCAGTTGGATGTATCCGGAGGACCCACGCGGTTGGACAGGAGACCTCACTCCTTATCGCGTATAACCGGGGATTCTAGACCACGACAGTTGAATCAATGGCAGGCTTTATGATATAGTGCACATGTGCTAACCATTTTTCAACCCAATCCCCCATAACCAGAGGCAAAATGGCAGTGGGTCATAGATACACACTGGTACTAGTGAGCAAGTACATGCTATTATAATCTATCACTTAATCATTTCAATCAGCATACCTTATATATTCGTTTGAACGAATTAATTATTTTGCTTGAACGAATTAATTATTTCGTTTGAACGAATTATTTATTTAGGGTTAAAACGAATTATTTATTTAGGGTTAAAACGAATTATTTATTTAGGGTTAAAACGAATTAACATCTTTAAAAGGAGTTAATACTTCGTTAAGACGAATTAATAAAAATAGTTCGTTATAACAAAATGTTTATTTCGTTTAAACCCAATGATTATTTAGTTTAAACGAAACTGTTTAGATTTAGGGTCTTCTTGATCACCGAAACAATTAGACAAGTATGGAAAAGGTTGGCAGTATAATTCAGAGGGATTTTATTACGAAGCATTTTCTACTAAAGCATAAAACAGTCATTTATTTATATTCTGACTCTGTTTTCGTTGTGGTCTATTTTTTTAAGATGTAGTTGTATTTTGTCAGTTTTTGTTTTCTCTGGATTCGTCTTCAGGCGATTGCTAACATAAACCCGTGTAATATTCATACTCTTTTTTATCTTACAGCTGAAAGTAGTCCCCGTTATGAAAAATATCAAAAGCTGATAGCAAAAATAGCAAAAAGTCCTCTTCTTCAAAAGAGTTTTGAAAGTAATCTGAGGATATTTGGAGGTGAAGTGAGTTGTTGTAATGAATTATATGATTTTTAAAATTGTTTCAAATACCTTAATATAATAACCTGACAAGCCGTTCATTGTCAGAAACTTCCAAAGTCAAAACAATTTGAAACCGAGCAGCAAAATATTAAACAAAGAGAACATTCCACTATTTTTCAGGCCGAAAAAAGTGAATTTCCGTGTGAGATATTACCACCATCGCCCACAGTACCCACGTCAGGTGAGTTAAAAGACCTTTAATATTGTATTATGATAGGCTGTATTATGACCTTTAATATTGTATTATGACACCGAATGTTTTGAGTTAAAAGACCTTAAATATTATACTGTACCAGGCTGTGTCATGAGAGGAAAAATACCTTTTTAAAGCCCCAATACCACTCTTGTTGTAATTGAATAATATGTCCCAATCTTTATTCTGGTCAACAAATTGTATTATTTTACAATATTCAAAATAATTGATGATACAAATTTCATCTTAACACACCCAATTCAAAAAATTGGAAAAATTCAACTACATGATTTGAAAAGGTAAACGTAAAATATTTTCGAACCCTCTGGAAAAGTAAAATATGATGTAATGGATAATTTACACAACAGGTAGGACACATAAACATCTTGTACTTAGAATAAGACTATTATTATTGTCTAGAGCTGCCAAGTCAGCAAGAGTGTTATTGTCCCTTTAAAGGGTTGTATAATGACAGGCTGTGTTATGAGTGGAAACTGAGCAGTGTGTCTTTAAATAGTCAATTAAAACCCAATTTTCTGTAAACACAAACATAAGATCTAGTATCATTCCAGTTCATCAACTACGACCAGGTGATATAAAGATTGTTGCTGCTTTGGGCGATTCCTTAACAGTAAGTTCTTGTTTTCATTGTTACTATCTTTTTACTATACACTGATCGACTTTATATCAACAATACAATATACTGAAAAAACGACGGAAAATTACCGGAAACACCGGTAACTGCCGAAAAGCACCGGGAAAACGTTAAATACCGGAAAACACACTAAATACTGGAAAACACCCTAAAGGCTAGGGTTAGTATTCGGTATAAAGTATAGCCCAGCTCTGGGTTACCAATTTAGGGTGTATAGTGTGTTTAGTGTTTTCCGGTATTCAGTATAGCATGGTGTTTTCCGGTGGTTTCTTGTAGTTTCGGTGTTTAAATCTTCGTATTTAAAGATATGGACTTGTGATAATTTAAACAAGTATTATGACCATGAGATCAACTATTGTATTTTACCCGACTTGCTACATAAATGTTGCTTTTTATATCATAATTGTATAAAATAAAAACAAAAACATGATATATAATTACTACTGTGAAAGTATTTAAACCTTCACAAAGCATTTTCAGAATTTGCTCAACTTTCAATCATCGTTAATGAGAAACACCTTTGATTCAGAGACAAAAAAAATGCGCGTAGTTTCTTATTGATGTATTTAATACACAAAACAACGAACGTTTTATAAGGGACTATATTTTAGTTACACGAAGGCAAACAATTTTGAGTAAATTATGAACTTAAGTCTGGGAATACTTTGTGACCTCAGGGTCTAGTCATTGTTCTGTAACTCACACTTCCCTGTGCCTTGCCACATGTCTGTATATATATTATTTTTATGTTTAGGCTGGTAACGGTATTACTGCCAAGACTATATTAGGTGTATTAAGAGAAGACAGGGGTGAATCTTTCAGGTAGGTAAAAATATTCAAGTAGGTTAAAAGACCACGAAACTCAGTTCTTTTAGAAAACAATTTTGGCAATTGAACACTACAGGGGAAGAACGATCTAAGTCACTTTTTCAACGAACCCAAGTTAATGCGCGTCATCTGGTAGCAAATATTATAAGTTTCCTGCGGAACAATCAATTTTATGCAAAAACGACCGGAGTATCATCGAACCAAGGCCCTTCTGAAATGGTCTACCGGACAAATACAAATCCATCGGACCATTTATTATAACCTTAATTTTGCTGAAAAGTTGAAATCAGTTGTACTGGTAAATATTGTTCGTGTTAAACTTACTCGTTGTCCTGTTTGCGTCAAACATTCTCGTCCAAAAAACTGGACTCTTTAATTGGATTTCTTTTCATGTTTGCGTTCAGCATAACGGGAAATTAATGGACCTTATTTTTTTTATCTTCCTACAGTATTGGAGGAGATGGTACATTTGAAGATCAGATCACCATACCTAGTAAGTAATAATATACGTATATTTCTTACAGATATTTACAGTTTCAATATCTAAAAGATCGCTTATTATTAAACTTGAATCACTAAAGCTAGAACTATTAATGTTGTAGATATCCTGAAGAGATATAACCCTAGCATCACTGGTTACTCAACACGGTCCGGAGACATCAAAAAGAAAAATTCAGCATTCAACGTGGCTGATCCTGGAAATGTGTTTATGTAGGAAGTACTGAATTGTTTAGATTATTGTATTTTTAATTGAGAAATAATTATTCAATCCGTTGCTGCTTCAATTGTAATTAAAAGAGGTTTAACGTCCACTCTAGGTCATTTCGAGACTAACATATGGTTTAATTTTATTTCAATAATTCGCTTGCCCGTTGGAGTTTTTAGCAGTGGGAGGACAACGGAGGACCCGGAGAAAACCAACGAGGTTGGACTCCTTATCACGTCCAACCGGGGATCCAAACCACGACAGTTGTCTCAATGACAGGTTTTATTATACAGCGCGCATTGGAATCGACTGTGCTGTGTGGTTATTAATAAATAAAAGATCATTGCAGTATAATTATTATGTATATGTTATACAGAACAGCACTTATTAAAAATATACAGAGGGAGACACGAGTTTTTAACGAGCAGTTAGGTTGTCCCAAAACACCATTTTCATAGATTATGCGTGTTCCGTAAAATAAGTTATTGTTACTGACATATATGATTCATGTTGAAAGGACGCTGTTACCCCCACACCACACTCTTGATAGATTTTTCGCCAACTTTCCGAATGTATTTTTGAAAAGTTGTTTATATTTTATTCCAGGGATTTGACAGATGAAGCTGAATTGTTAATATCTCGTATGCAAGCTGATCCTAACATAGATATAAACAATGATTGGAAACTTATCACCATTTTAATAGGAGATAATGATCTGTGCGATATCTGTGATGAAGATGTAAGTTAATATCAAACACAAAAATAAGAGAGAGAGAGAGAGAGAGAGAGAGAGAGAGAGAGAGAGAGAGAAATGTTGTCTAACATATGGTTTCATTATATTTCAATAATTAGTAGGGGTCTTTAGCAGTGGGAGGAAACCGGAGTGCCCGGAGGAAACCCACGAGGTTGAGAAGGCGCCCCTATCTCCATGCCACATACGCTCACACCAGGGATCGAAACCACAGCTGTAAGCCAGAGGTGACCGGCCAGCTAGAGGTCGAAGTGGGGCACTTTAGACCACTAGGCCACCCCAACCCCCTACAAAAATAAACTTTACCTAAATTATACATTCAACTTTAACCAACGTGACATTTTTTATTCAAAAGGTGTTCACCAATCTGTTTCACAGAGAATTAGGAAGGTCATTAAAATAGCATTATGCAAGAGCAAAATCTGCTTACTACAAGTTTTTCTTTAGGCCTGAAATGTTATCTAAATAATCAATTAGACATTAATTAACATATCCAGACCATAATAAACTCTTAAAGATAACGCTAGCCTTCGATGTTGGCGGATTGAATTCCTATATGCCGCTTAATGGCCGTTGATAATTAAATCAATCAAGTGGATAATCGAGACTATGCTGTTTATATTAATGATTCGAGTAATGATGACCGAGGCTATGTGAATATTTCAAACGCTTTTTTCTCGGCTAATAGTGGACCAATTTGACTGAAATTTAATATCTCTGTTAAAGATGACTGTCTTTAACACGTGCAATGACATCACGCGGCGTGAATCATTGGTTCAATGGCTAGTGCATTGTTTACATAAAGTGTTACTGCTTCGGAAAATTGATGCTTTTTACTCATTTTAATATCCATTTACTATAAATAGGAAATATTTGGTTAACTACAAATACTTCAAACGTCTTTATTTATTTTTGTAATACATAAAACATTTTTGTTAGAATTTAATCTGTCGGAGGAAAAAAGTTAATATTGGGGACTAATTAAGTCGCATCTGTGTCATCCTTATCAGTGCCAAGAGAATAATCACTGCTGATCAGTGTGGGTGTTCACTTGATCGGCCGGTAGTCAAGAATTTGCTTCAATTAGTAGCAATAATTGGTGGAGCCACGGTGTGTAAGCGGATAAGAGATTGGCTCCCTACCCTGAAGGTCGGGTGTTCGGTCCATGCATTGGTTGACAAACTTCATCCCAATTTTCTGGCGCGGTTTCCCCTTGTCAATGGTGCAGGGAGAGACTGACAGGAATAACTGTCTAGTCGTTCGGATGGGACGAACAACCGAGATCCCGTGTACACAGTGACGTGCACGTAAAAAATCTCTTGGCAGTTGGAATTCCGCTGCCCAGGTACACTGTATGACGTATGTCCGTCTTCGTAAGCCCAGTTCGGAGCAGAACAGTAGGACGTTAAACCTCATTTCATTTCATTTACAATAAATGGTCTCTTATTTAGCCCAATAACTGGTCTCCTGTAATAACACCAAACTCGAATCTTGCACCACGGATCTGTGGTAGCAAATATATTAACTTGATCTGGTAATAGGTAGACAGCGTAGTCATAACAAGACCCAACATCCATATGTATATAGTTTTATTGTCACACACTTTTTATAAGAGTAAAAATTAAGACGGTGTTTTATCTTCCAGGGACATGAAGCAGAAAGATATATTGCCACGATGGAAAAAACCCTCCAAATACTTCAAGACAATTTACCCCGTACTATTGTTAATGTAGTTGAAGTTCTTAATGCCAATATAGTGAAGAAATTAAACAAAGGTCTAATATGTTCTGTTGTTCATTTGTAAGTTATAGAAACACGGCCTGATACTGACATAATCACATAGAAAAACTTCCAATGATGTCTTGTTCAAATTGTCTCCTGTTTGGTTTCTATATTTTCCACTTTGTGTAAATGATACCCACCAAAAAATTCTTATATGTAGCTTATGACAATATTTATTATCTTGTGTAATTTCGCTTTTGTCACCCATTCATGTTTTTGCTGTCTTGTAACGTCCTTCTGTTGTTGTTCGTCGATAATGATTATTTTTTAACCATCGCCATGTAGGGGGTTAGATGGCTGAATGTTTAGCACGTGCGCGCTGAATCATATAGCCTGTAATTAAGTCAACTGCCGTTGTTTCAAATCCCGGTTGTACGTGACAAGGAGTATGGTCGCCTTTCAATCTCGTGGGTTTTCTCCAGGTCTTGGCAATAATGTCATTTTCAACTTCAAATTCAAACGTTTGAAGATAGCCATCCCATCGGGGTATATGGAAAAACAAGGGAGGTAATATTGTTATTATTTCCGGTGTCACTGTTCTCTTGAGCGTTATTTAAACAGAACTGAAAACGTTAGCCAGTTGTGTTGTTTTTTCAGCGTATTGTTGATATATTTCTCTGGGAGTAATTGAAAGAAATTAAAATGGCCTGAAGATGTTCAGGTCGACCAGAAAGCGCTATATAGCCGTCAAATTAGTATTTTGGTGTCTTTCATTTTATTTAATTTATATGTATATATTAGCTGGGAGTTGTATTTACCTATATTTTATTATATAATTATATTTCAGTTTTCTGTGTAAATGTGCAGCTTATCCTAAAAATGATGTAGCAGAACAAGAGTTGATTAACATGACACGACTTTATCAAACATCTCTTCATGATCTCGCTATATCAGGAAAATTTGACACAAAAGATGATTTCACTGTTGTTGATCAACCTTTCTTTAGAAATACATATCCTCCTACTAAGGTAGGTTTACGAAAATGTACTTTAGTTATTTACGTAGCCAAATAGGTTCATTTTGAATTGTCAATAATTGACAGTCAACTTCTATGTCACCTGAAGAAAGACTGAAAGACTGAAATGAAGTAAATGATGAAATAGCTAGTGGATACAAATCATCCTGGGTACCGTATGAATATGCGTCTTGGATGGAAAGCGTACATGCAGTGTCTTGATTTTCGCTCCCAGAATTTAAAGATATAATTATTATTAATGTTTGTCTCTAGTAGATTAGATATTTGATGTTTTGGACATTAATTATTGAAATTGTAAGAGATTTGTTTAATTTTTGGGGGTATAAAACTTAAATGTAGATATATATATATTCTATAACCTGTTTTGTAGGCCGGATCAGATGATTTAGATCTCTCTTATTTTGTTCCAGATTGTTTTCATCTGAGTAGTAAAGGACAGTCTAATACAGCGACAGCATTGTGGAATAATATGGTAAATAATCGTGTATATCATGTCTAAATATTGGGTCTAAATAATCAATATACTGTTAACTATGGAAGCGTATAGGGGTCAATAGCGCGATAGATACCGCAATATTAAGTTGATAATAAGTCAATATATTGTGATTTTTCTGACGATTTTATCTCTGAAAAGGCAATTTTTGCCAAGTTAATTGAATAACTCGCTAATTTGCATGTCGTCATTTTGTTTTAGATGCACACGTCGACATAACGCATGGCAATATTTTGCGAATATGTCGACATATACTACGGCGAAATGGAATATGTCGCCAAAGCTTCCGAATAGCAATATCTTACCGCAAACGTGTACATTAAAGACGAAATGGGGACATAAAACATAGCGTGTTGACTCAATTACCTCGGCAAAATTTGACTTTTCAGAGATAAAATCATCAGAATAATCACAATATATTGACTTATTATCAACTTAATATTGCGGTATCTATCGCGCTATTGACCCCTATACGCTTCCATAGTTAACCGTGCCAATCGTCGTCGTGTTGGGGATCGGGGCTTGCAAAAGATAGTTCGATCAGAATAAACCATGTACTGTAGTAAACTCACAGTGTGATCTTAATACTAAAATATATTGAAAATTTCCATTATTCAGAACTGATATATCTCTGTCACGCGATTTGTGCACAACGTTGACCAGTTGTCAACAAGAGTGATCAGATTAAATTACAAATTCAATTCTATTTTTCTTCGAGTCATGGGAGTCTTTTACATAATTACATTTATACAGTTCAGGTGCTAAAACTGTTGTCGCTAATTGAATGCAACTCTTCTGTTGAAGGAACCTGTCAGATTAAAGAAATGACAGCCCAACACGCTACATCACAGTCGCAAAGTCAACTCTCGTTAACACTTGACTACTTACTTACTGAACACGTGTTGGTAAAGCCCCCGTCAGACCTAAGCTCGATGTGGTTCAGATCTAAAATGTTTCTAGCAGGTCGCGTGTAATCACGATACACATTTGGTGGCATTACTTCAATCTGTCTCTGGACTCACAGAATCGGTAACTACACGATGTCGATATGATCAAACAAGACCAACGCGATCCAAAAGGAACAAAACGTGATGCATCTGAACAGGATATGTATATTATCTAGACTGGGGCGAAGTTTGTTGTGTTGGAGCTGTGATTAGGTCGAGTAGGTCTTACCAAGGTCTTGTTTGATCTGGGATCGGGATCTGGGATGGAGCGACTGACTTGGTCCTGCACGACCTGGACCACCGTGTCACGTTCACTCGTCGGGAAAACGTCGCCTTGATAACACAACCTGTTCTCGATTCACCAATACCTGACGACGACCTTCCGATCAAAGACTTTCCCCAGTTTTACAAATCTGAGTCGTGCTTGGTCGTGCTTTGGTGTTATCGGGGCTTAGGACATTTTAGGGTATTGTTGATCGTATATTATTAATTATGTGAACCCGGCCCAAAAATAACACATTGAAGATGTCGTTTTTGAAGCTGTGCGTGAGTTATTCTTAAGTTGAGCATAAAATTGTGTATGGGCCTTGAATCTGAATATTATAAGGAAATTTCAATTATACACCTGTGAGCCTTCACTATCAATAGTTCTCATTTAAACCTTTTACTTTTAGTTCCAGCCGGTTGGGCAGAAGTCTTTAAATTGGGAATTAGGCAGCACTATAACCTGTCCGACAGAGGTAAGTCTGCCATCTTAGTAGGGTTTCTTCCATGTTGTAGGAAAAAGAATTCAAGAACATTTTGCAATTATATTATACCTTAATTTTTTTATATTTATTATTTTATATTTGACAATTTTCAGCAAAATCCACACATATATACCAATAAAAACAGTGGCGATGGCCAGAATTGAAGTGAAAGCATGAATTCTGGAAAGAAAATACCCAGCACTATATTGATTATATTGATAGAATCAATTAACTGAGACAGAATTGTATTTAACTTAATAAAAAAAATATATAAATTTCACGTGTATATGGTTTTGAAACTCCTACTATTCGTAAAATATTAGGCAACATATGTCAATTTTTATTGCATTGTGGCATAGGAATAATGTCATCTTCCGGGTGATTATTCTTCCAAAGGCTAGTTATCACAATCATTTGAAGAAAGACAAGAAGGTGACTGGAATACATGCAGCTAAAGTGTCATATTATTATTTGGGTACTCGACCGTAAACACTAATGACAATTATCTGCTTAGAGCAACATCAGTACTCGTCAAGAGTCTAGCCTACAAATTCCTGAAGGGTGTAAAGTCGATCGACAGTCACTGAGCTATTTAAAATTTAAAAAAGAAATAGTGTTGAATATTATTTTAAAATAAGTCTTCGACTTCGTCCCGACGGCAATTTTTTGGTTCACTGATTTATCTTTTCAGAAGTATATCCCACTCGATTGTATGACATATTCCGCCATTTTGGAACTACTTTAAGGGTCCCGGATGCAACATGGCTGCTCTCATGGTGTCTTGTTTGTTTGTAATAGCGTCAAGTTTTCCTATTAAAGTAAACCGGTAGCCGCATCGCAAATGTCTGGACGTAGGTACATATCACTTACTGTCATACAGCCGAGACTAGATGTAGGTTCCGGAATCTGTCGAGATTTGCCGAGTGAAGTATATTCCTTATACATATTTGCACGTAGATCAAGCAGCATGCAGACAGACCAGAAACGTATGAAATTCGGCGAAAAGCTCATCAAAAGTAATGATTAAATTCCAATTTTTATCATGGTTCAAATACACCTTCGTGTATTAGGATACACATAGATTGATAAAATCGCTATGGCACAACAATGTTATACGGACCTATTCGGTGTGAAAGCTGTTTAATACGTACTGACGTATCACGTATGAGAAATAGAAATACGCACGCATTTTTGACGTCACACGCAAAATCCATACGCATACGCGATATGGACCAGGAATTTACGATTGCTAAAAGTCTCTTTTATATGGCGTATGTCCGTATTCAACAATCGTCGCTGAAGAGTAGGACGTTAAACTCCATGGCATTTCAGTTCAACAAAACAGACCAAAAACCTAATAATCGTAGTCTACAATCTACATACTGACATGTCGAATCAAGTAGTCAACCATCAAGTTTATCCGACCATACTGTTATTAAAAAGCATCAATTTAAATCACACCCCATATAAACCTACTGTATTTCATGATATAATTTGTGTTTTTATTAAAGGGACAATAACAATCTTTTGCTGACTTGGCAGCTCTAGAAAATAAATAATAGCCTTTTTCTAAGTACTAGATGTTTAAATGTCCCAGACGGTTCGAAAATATTCTAAAATCCAAGCCAAATTTGAAAAGGTTACGTTAGGCTTTCCAAATCATTTAGTTGAATTTTTACACTTTTTAAATTAGGCGTGTTAAGATGAAATTTGTATCATCAATTGATTGGAATTTTGTAAAGTAATACAATTTGTTGACCAGAATAAAGATTGGGACATATTATTCAGTTACAACAAGAGTGGTATTAATCCTTTAAACTTATTCCATGTTAAACATCAATAACTCTCTACCTTTGGCTTTACGCTATTGACATCACCAGGGTTAGGTCATTTTAATTTCGACTATAATCGCTTTACTTAGTGATAATCACATTTTCAAATTAATTTATATTCTCTGAGTCGAAATACTGGGCTAGACGTAAACTCGACTATAAAGTATACAGCAATCTGGTGTGTGAAAGACAATCCACTGAAAACATGACAAGGATAGAGAACTGGGGTTTAAGTTCCACTCGACACAAACTAGGTCATTTCGGGACTAACGTATGGTTTCAATTTTATTTCAATTATTCGCTTGCGCGTAGGGGTCTTTAGCCGTGGGAGGTTAGAAACCGGAGTGCCCGGGGGAAACCCACGAGGTTGAGAAGGCGTCCCTATCCCCAAACGCTCACACCAGGGCTCGAAACTACAGCCGCAAGCCAGAGGTGACCGGCCAGCTAGAGGTCGAAGCGCTGCACTCTAGCCCCCCCCCCCCCAACTTAATAAAGCATGGGGGGAAACAATGAGCCTGATATTGATGAAGAAGGACGTGTTAAGCTCTGAATGGAATAGGGATGCAATAGGGTTTAACGTCCTACTCTTCTGCACCTAACCTGGGCTAATGGAAAACGGGCATACGCCAGGCAGTGTGCTATGAGGGAAATTTTGCCCGGGCTGCGGCACTACAGCCTACTCTTATATCGAATTTCACCTGTCAAAGGATCTTTTATGTGCACGCCAATGTGTATACGCATCCTCGACTTTTCGTCCCATCCGCCCGACTAGACAGCAGTCCTTGTCGGGCACCCCTATTCTGCATCACTGACAAGACGAAACTACACCGGAAAATCAGGATGAACTTTTCCGGTCAATGCACGGATAGAACACCCGACCTCCAGGCTAGCCATCCAGCGTCTTACCCATTTAGTCACACGATTCCTCTGTATGGAATAAATTAATGAATTGATACTACACCCAGGAAAATGATGGCGGCCATGCTACGATGGACATTTTATCAGGACAACAATCAATTTACACCTGTCATGGTGAACACTGGACCTCTGATTATCGTCCCATCCAAACGACTTGACAGTGTTCCTTTCTTAAATCTCCGTCCTACAGCAAAGATAGACTGGTTGGTGAGGCAGGTTGTCTTCGTCTTGGAATTGTAATCTTTGAGTGGCATTTAGTAACTGGATAGAGCAATAAACTATAACACATACTTATGGAAAAAAAGCTACTTATTTATTTAGGCGACGCTTCGAAGAGTATTCTTTTTTTTATACAAATTAATAAATATATACATGTAATAAGTACAAATGTAATAGGTTCAATTAATTATAATAATTACAAAATAAATATATAAAGTACATTGGTGCAGAGCAGTTTTCCGGGAGACGGGATGATGTTAATTAAGTGAAACCGGAACCATTACACTTTTTTTTTACTACATTTCATAAACAAATATATTATAGAAAAATATACATCCTGAAATTATATATTTAACCAATCAAAGCATTCTCTCAACGTTATCAAGCTAATACAGTAATACAAAATTGTCAGGTCAATATATACAGAAAAACTATAACAATTCCTGAAACCATACATGACAACAACAAGATGTAACGAGGTGCTACTCTGCGAAGACTAATTAACAAGGGTAAAGTGAAGCCATTAAGTAAGCTTAAGCAATTAAGTGGCTGTGGTGATAGATACTAGAATGCTAAGAGGTTGTGATAACAGTACAATACAATTGCATGGGTTATATGGATACCGGCAATAAGTATAGGATATTAACCTACCCGAGGTTGATATGATAGAGAACACGCGGGCGAAGCCCAATAGTTCTCTATCATATCAATCCGAGGGAGAGTAGGTTTATATCTGACATATACAACGTTCACCCTTAAATTTAATGGATTATTCTAAAAACGCAACAGTGATTGGATAATTGCTCGGTAGTTTCCGCCAAATAGCGAGAATTACCGATGTAATATTGCGCGTGTTTTTGTTTACACGCCGCCATTTTGTGAAATTGAATTGACAGCAAGAACAAAATGAATAATTAAACGAAGTCAGACGAATAATCAATCCTTTTTAGACATCATATTGACGATGGAATAGATGCAGATGCAAATATGATGAGGATCTATCCAAAGCCAGAAGAAAATTTGGATCAAAAGGCAATCTTTTCCGATATTTCTGACAATGAATCATGATTGAAATTTAGGTATGTTCAGAGAAGGATTTGACCGACTGTATCCAAAAATACTTTACAAAGGAACTTTTGAGCGATAAATACTTTCAAAACTTGCAGTGTGTGGAGAAATAATGTGGGCGGAAAGAAAATTCTGAAAGATATCTTAGACATGGAGTATGGATATCCGATTTAAATATGGCGATAAGTACACCGTCTATTTCGTTAATGAATACTACAAACTGTACCATAACTTTTTTTTATTGTCAAAAGAATAAAATTTTATTTCTGTGTTCTTTGTATTATTTCGATCATCTACATTATCAGCGGTTGATTTGAGTCGAATATATCGACCTTGGATGACGTCATCAGCGGTTGATATGAAATATCAACTTATCAGGACGTCATCAGCGGTTGATATGAACCGAATATATCAACCTCTGATGACGTCATGAGAGGTTGTTATGAGATATAACTGCTATGGACATCAAAGAAAAAAACTACTACCAGTTGTATATATTATAATAACTATCTTATATGTAGTGATTATATGTACAATTAAAATAAAAAGACCTATTGTTGTAACAAGTTTTTTAAAAAAAGATGATGAGGTGACATGATATACCATAGGATATAACTTAGAAGGAGTGATATAATCTAATAATAGTTATAAAAATTAATTACCAAAAAAATTATTAATAAAATTATTTAATGAGTCCATCATAGGCATTTATAGTTTTTGAATTGATTATAGTAGTTATATATGTCAGCGTATTCTTATTCCATCAGAAATTTTACTATATCGTTACGTCATCAAGACAAACACATATTGATATATTATTCATGTCGTTGTTGTCAGCAATTCAAGTGAGATCGACATGGACCATAGAACTGTACTAGAAAGGAAGTCCGACTGGCGGTTTATGTTATACATCGCATGCGCGAAGTCAATATCCCTCAAGTTACTTCCGGTTAAACAAAACCCTGAAGGAATGCGTATGGAGTCCTGTGAGCTTCGGAATAAAATAAGAAAAAAACATCGTCTGCACAACTTCCAATTACCAAGATATATTCGAAATGAAAGTTTAACCATGTGTAAGTTATTTTGTATCAATACGGTTAGTTGTCAGTACATTTTCGTTCGTATAGAAGAATACTACGGTACACAGCCGACACAGGCCTTACAATACTAATAGTAGTAATAGTCAATAACACATAATGTGACATAAAAAAGTATGATAAGTTATTGAATTTTCATTCTATTGCAATACAAAACCTAAATTTGTTTCTATTTGATTATAAATAATATTTCATCAACGTAATAAAAACTATGTAGCTATTCTAGAATCTACAATTTTCTAATTATACAGGCCTATACATGTAGGCCTATAGTCATGTTTTATCTGTACGTTTTAGGCCTACGTTTTGGGTTGGGTTTTTTTTTGGTGTATCAATATTCATTACTTCAAGGTGTCTTCATAGCCCCCCCCCCCCAAAAAAAAAGTAGATTAATAGCTAAAATTTCCCATTTAGTTTTAGATTGTAAGAAAAACTGTTTTGTTTGTAACATTATATACGGTACCATATACGTCTTTACCTTGCATAAATAAATAAAAAATCTGTCTTTATTAATTAAATATGTAGGAAAATTCAAATAATATTTTAAGGAAATTTTCTATAAAATTCAGACCTTAATAAATGGTCTCAGCAATTTGTCAATTTCAAATGTGCTATCAGTATTTTAAAACAATATGTATGCACACTGAAATTTCAAGGTAAACTTTTTAAAAAAATCATTTGAATGGATGTCTGTTTCTAAGCCCTCATTTAATATTGAAAACATTATAATGTGTGGGTGAAAAATATTGATCCCTATCAAGTACAGCACATAGGCCATTCAATGTATTATAGACCTTTCAAGTAACGGAAATCAATTTTCAGGTCACCCAACGAAAAAAAAATACCCGAAATTTTAAAAGTGTTACGTGTCCGGATAAGCAAATTAGCCATTCTTAGTCAAAGCAACTCAATATTTTGAGCTCAAATTTTGAGACAAGGTATATTATACATCATTGCTCTATATTTTTACGTTGAAATTTCATACGTACTCAGACCTTTATTTTTGCGACTCTGTTCAAATTAGGATAATCCCTTTAAATATTGGTCGTATTGACATTATAAAATTAGCATGAATGTAAGTCTAAATATCAGATAGTATCGTGGTCTTTTTTCCATTCTTACACAATATTTATTTAATGAATGAGTATAACATTATCTAATAATACATAATCCCCAAACTAAACTAGACTTACCTTGGTAAAGGTGAAGTTTGGTTTGGATTTTATGTAGTCATTTCTAACCACTGGAGAGATCAGATGAGATGCGCGCGAGCCTCAGTTCAGTCAGTTCGCAAACCTCTTTTTCTCGGAGAAGGACGTGGTTCTCTCTCCGCTTCAGTCTTCGCGTTTGAAAATTTTTCTGACTACTTAAAATACTTGTGGAAGTATTTCTTTTTTCATTGGATCTGAAAACTATCTGTTGGGATTATGTTGAAAATATTATTATTAATACCCCTTTAAACTCCTCAATTTCTTTATGAATATGTTAATACCCCTTGAAACCCTGCACTTTATTTCATTTGTAGGCCTCTGAATATATGATGAGCTCTTCACTGCTTCAACTCTCCATAAATAACAAAGTGTGAAAAAGACTTTGTCAGTAATTTCGGAAAAGGGCCTGACAAGGTCATTGTCTATTCGATTCGTTGGAGTACATGTAAAAGAATCCATGACAGAATTCGAAATAAGAGTAGGTAATTAATTAGTCTGCTGTCTGGGCAAAATTTACTTCATAGCACACTGTTTGTCATTATTTGCCAAACCATGCAGAAAAATAGGATCTAAACCTCCATCTGTTAAAATATGCAGCCTGATCTTCCATTGCTATTCAGTGGTTTTCGGGTTATTTTTTGTTATGTCTGTAATTGAATGAATAAAAGAGTTCTTTTTTTATGTATCTTATTGTTGTTGAAATATTTGTTAGTAATATTGTTCTAACAAGAAAAGACCCCTGTACATATGTACTTCAAAATTGAGGGGTTGGGATGGTCTAGAGGACTCTAAGAGTGCTGTGCATCAACCTCTAGCTGGCCGTTCACCTCTGGCTTGCTGTTGTGGTTTCGATCCCCGGCGTGAGCGTATGTGGCTTGGAGATAGGGGCTCCTTCTCAACTTCATGGGGGTCATGGTTGCTAAGTGGATAAGGCGCTGGTTCGCTCGCCTTGAGGTTGGGTGTTCGACCCCTGCATTGGCCGAGAAAGTTCATCTCAATTTTCCGGGGTGATTTCCCCTTGTCAGTGATGCAGAAGGAGGGCCTGACGAGGACAGCTGCCTAGTCATTCGGATGGGCTTCAAAACCGAGGTCCTGTGTACACATTGGAGTGCACGTTAAAGATCCCTTGGCAGCTGGAATTCGATATAAGAGTAGGTCGTAGCGCCGCTGCCCGGGCAAAATTTCCCTTATAGCACACTGCCTGGCGTATGCCCGTCTTCTTTTAGCCCAGGTTAGGTGCAAAAGAGTAGGACGTTAAACCCCATTTCATTTCGTTTCATTTCAACTTCATGGGTTTACTTCCACTCGAAAGACCCCTGCGTGTGCGCTTTGATAATAACAATGCAAAATAAGACTTGTCTGCTATATCACCTTCGGTGGAAGTTGACATTTAACTCTTAAGAACAACAGTTCAAAATTGAAGAAGCATGGACAGAAAGATGCTGTCCGGGCAAAACTCTCCTTCCTCGCATTTTGCAAATAGTCATAGAATAAAGATTACCATATGAAATACTGAAGGATTGCATGTGTTGACAAGATAATGTTAAAACTCAATTCCATATATATGTTTTGGATTATGTGCAATTTAATAGCAGAATAACAGCATTATTGATTTAAAATTACAATTTCATGATTACTTTTTGTCTATTTTTTTTGTATGTCATATCAAATTTTCTACCAATAGAGTCAGTGAAATGGGGTTTAACTTCCTACTTTTTTTTCATTGAAAATAGTTTTGAAGAATTAGTTTGTTTACAAAATTATGATGCCAATATGTACAAATGAGCTTGTGTTTTTTGTCCCATCTACACAACTAGACACTGTTCTTTGGCATGCTGTCCCCCCTACCCTACCGACTGGGAGAAACCATGCTGCAAAATGCTGGTGAACTTTATTGAGTAACACCAGCATACATAATCCTTATATATTCAGATTGGTATTTTTTTTTCTTTGGAAAAAAATTATAATGAATCAATTTGAATTAAAAAGATCAAGTATGAAGACAATGATTCTAATATCAAGATTTTTATTTTTGTTCGAATATATTTTAAGTGCATCTTTTCTTTTCTGTGAAAATAGATTTGAAGAATCAGTTTTGTTACAAAAATTATCAAGATATTTACATCCTTAAATAATGGGGGGTTGGGATGGCCTAGTGGTCTAGAGTGCCGCGCTTCGACCTCTAGCTGGCCGGTCACCTCTGGCTTGCGGCTGTGGTTTCGAGCCCTGGTGTGAGCGTATGTGGCATGGAGATAGGGGCGCCTTCTCAACCTTGTGGGTTTCCTCCGGGCACTCCGCTTTCCTCCCACTGCTAAAAACCCCTACGCGCAAGCGAATTATTGAAATGAGCTAGTTTGTGTTGAGTGGACGTTAAACCACATTTCTCTCTCTCTCTCTCTTAAATAATGGACCCCAAACAAAAAAATAGTTTTATTTTTGCATCGATAAAATATAAAAAATTATTTATTTACGAAAATATTTTAAGTGCATTTTATTTCTGTGAAAATAGATTTAAAGAATCAGTTGTTACAAAAATACACATGATATTTACATCTGTAAATAATGATCCCAAAACAAAACAGTATTTTCATTTTTACAAAAAATTCAAGAAAATCTGTAGATCGATAAAATATAAAAAATGAAGTAAAAACAAATACAGTCTTCATGTTATTATTAACTTAATAAATAAAATTGTCTCAAAATTTCCAGTCGCTATTTCAAAATTATTACAAAATAATAACGCCAAATATCAGTTCACCGGCATAGGCTTTGCAATGTACTGCTATATGGCCCATAGTATGGGATCTGTATTTAAGTACTTTTTAAAAATATAAATACTGAAGTAAAAAATACGGTCTACGTGTTATTATTAGCTTCATGAATATAGGAACGTTGTCTCAAAATTTCCAGTCGCCATCTCAATTACAATTATTTCAAAATAATAACATTAAAATCAGCTCACACGACCCGGCTTCATTATAAACAATAGCAAAACCTTCGACCGGAAGTAACTTGAGGGATATTGACTTCGCGCATGCGATGTACAACATAATTCATCGTCCAATGACAGAAACTGCAGGGTCAGTTATCCATATTATATACGATCTATGCTTTAACCCACTCTCCTGACTTATCTGGCGAATTGATACGTTTATTTCTTTTTCCGATTTATGTTTTTAGGGGTAAAGGAATCAGGTAGTCAAGTATTACCGAGATTTAGTTCGGAAAATTAGTGTGAATCTTAAATTATAATGGTACTTTCGAGAGGTCAGGGGCCTATTTCACGACATTTTAACTAAGATAAGATCCAATTTTATATACGATCTATGCATGGACCGTCACTTGCCGATATGACGTCACAATACCAAGATGACGTAATTGAAAGTAAACAGATTTATTTGTCTTCAATACTAACACCACCCATCCACATATTTAACCCTCCCCTACATGCCCCCTCTCCTCCCCCCTACCAAAATAACCTCACCATACACCACCAACATATCCCCCCCTCACCACCACTCACACCACCAACATACCTCTCCCCACCACCAACATACTCCCATCTACATGTTAAATGTTTAATATTGTTTTATAGTTAGTATATAATATATTATACACCATCAACAGACTAGTCGAACCACTACCAGTAGACTGCATCTCCATGTGTTATACGATAGCGTGACAATGGAAGATGTTTGTTGTGTTTGATGCAGTTGTACTTCTTCTGTTTACCATCTTCACTGTCGATAAAACCAATATAAACATCATCTCTGTCAAACTCCTTTCTATAGTGTTCGTGTATCATCTTCTCTAATTGATCTACTGTTTTATCTCTACTTATAGTCATATCATACTCCCATCTGTAAATACAGGTACATATATATTATAATACTTATATCATACAGGTAATTATATATTATAGTAGTATATACAGGTAAATAAATAACATGTGATATCAAAGAAAGGGATAGAAGAAAATAAAATGGACATTGACAGTGGACCTGTTTTTCATGTACGAGTTTTCCATGTAAGTGGGTCTATTGCACGTGGACCGTTCCAAATAATCCACGATAACGCGTATGTAATACAGGATTTACAGTGTTAAACTCTGATAAATATCTACTTGGGGCCATATTGTAATAACAGTCACCAGATGGGATAACTGTCACGTATGTCAACACTGCTAACTGTTCTATTTATTACAAACTACCTGCGTTTATATTAGTGACGTCATCTCTATATCGACGTCATCAATCAGGTGATGACAAGAACGTTTTATCACTGACCTTGTATAGTTATATCAGTGTTTCATCTATAATATATAATTTTACATCAAATCTCGAGATTTATGAATGAGTTAAATTATAAAAAAGTTTATTTACCCGACCAAGGAGTATATATTGAGAGTAATCATTAAGTCTGTTTTGTCTGAATTTTTATTCGGTTGTGTTTTCTTGTCAGAATTTTTATTAACGTCAGTTTTCTTGAGCACCTTTTCATTTTCTAGAATCACCACTCTCTCTTTAATGTGGTTCATTCCACATGTAAGTGTCTCTACTTGTTCCATGAGTTTGTTTATTTTATCGTCCCTAATAGCGAGTTTATATTCCATGTCATCTTTAAGTTGAATATCGACTCTGTTGTGATTACCAATCTGTACATTTTTGGTGTCGTGAAAACTGAACATAACTTGATTGGTTATAGGTGATGCTGACTGAAATAAATAAAATATATATCATCACAGATAAATATCATTTAATATATATACATTTCATATGATAACTATAATACATGTTTCTAATGGAGTTGTCTCCCTTAACTCTATCTCAATGAAACAAGGTTGGCTCATTTTCTAATCGACTATAATTAAGTTTTAATCATTTTGATGTTAAAATACGTTGATGGTTGTCAGTTGTTGTAATCAGTTGTTGTAATCAGGTAAAATAGACGAATGACCTGCTCGTAGATGTCAGTTGATCTAGACGTCAACACAACAATATGGCAGACTTGATGTGATAGGTTTTAGGGCAGTGTGAAGTTGAATCGTTTTTCGTTATTCGTTATTCACCAAAAACGAATAACGAATAACGAGGTGACTTACCGCGTTATTGGCGAATAACGATGCAAGTCATCTCGTTATTCGTTATTCAACTTTATATTCGGGATTCCAATAAGCAGCTAGCCATGACTAGAATGATGGATAACAAGTATCCCCCAGTAGTATAAAGCACAGTAAAACGAACTTGAAACAAAAAACAGTACACATTGGTTATTCAAGCAGCGAATAACGAGCTGTTTGGTATTCGTTTTTCACCTCGTTATTAGAGATTCACACATGACATGTTCATGTATATTTAATGAAGATATTTCAGGATTCCATTCTAAAGGATCATTAGATAACAATGGAATAATGGATTGCAAAGTATTCCCTAGCAGTAGAAAACATATTAATTGAAGCATAGTCGGTAAAAAAACCAGATTGTTATTCAAGCGGTGAATAACGAATAACGAACTGTTTGTTATTCGTTTTTCACCTAGTTATTCGGGATTCACATATAAGGTACCTTTAATGAAGATATTTCAGGATTTAATTCAATAAGATCAGTAGACAACAACAGAATAATGGATTCCAAAGTATCCCGTAGCAGTAGAAATATATCAAATCCAGTATAGTCGGTAAATAAGCCAGATTGTTATTCAAGCCGTGAATAACGAATAACGAACTGTTTGTTATTCGTTTTTCACCTCGTTATTCGGGATTCACATATAAGGTACCTTTAATGAAGATATTTCAGGATTTAATTCTAAAAGATCATTAGACAACAATAGAAAAATGGATTGCAAAGCATACCCTAGCAGTAGAAATATATTAAGTCAAGTATAGTCGGTAAATAAACCAGATTGTTATTAAAGCCACGAATAACGAATAACGAACTGTTTGTTATTCGTTTTTCACCTCGTCATTCGGGATTCACATATAAGGTATCTTTAATGAAGATATTTAAGGATTTAATTCTAAACGACCATTAGACAACAACAAAATAATGGACTGCAAAGTATTCCCTAGCAGTAGAAAACATATAAAATGGCGTATAGTCGGTAAATAAACCAGATTGTTATTCAAGCCGTGAATAACGAATAACGAACTGTTTGTTATTCGTTTTTCACCTCGTTATTCGGGATTAACTTTAATGAAGATATTTCAGGATTTAATTCTAAACGATCATTAGACAACAACAGACTAATGGACTACAAAGTATCCCGTAGCAGTAGAGAACATATTAAGTGGTGTATAGTCGGTAAATAAACCAGATGAAGATATTTCAGGATTTAATTCTACACGATCATTAAACAACAACAGAATAATGGATTGCAAAGTATCCCTTAGCAGTAGAAAACATATTGATTGAAGCATAGTCGGTAAATAAACCAGATTGTTATTCAAGCCGCGAATAACGAATAACGAACTATTTGTTATTCGTTATTCATCTCGTTATTCGTGATTCACATATAAGGTATCTTTAATGAGGATATTTCAGCATTTAATTCTAAACGATCATTAGACAACAACAGAATAATGGACTGCAAAGTATCCCCTCGCAGTAGACAACATATTAAATGGCGTATAGTCGGTAAATAAACCAGATTGTTATTCAAGCGGTGAATAACGAATAACGAACTGTTTGTTATTCGTTTTTCACCTCGTTATTCGGGATTCACATATAAGGTATCTTTAATGAATATATTTCAGGATTTAATTCTAAACGATCATTAGACAACAACAGAATAATGGATTGCAAAGTATCCCTTAGTAGTAGAAAACATATTAATTGAAGCATAGTCGGTAAATAAACCAGATTGTTATTCAATCCGCGAATAACGAATAACGAACTGTTTGTTATTCGTTATTCATCTGAATCATCTCGTTATTCGTGATTCACATACAAGGTATCTTTAGTGAGGATATTTTAGCATTTAATTCTAAACGATCATTAGACAACAACAGAATAAGGGACTGCAAAGTATCCCCTAGCAGTAGAAAAAGATTAAATGGCGCATAGTGGGTAAATAAACCAGATTGTTATTCAAGCCGTGAATAACGAATAACGAACTGTTTGTTATTCGTTTTTCACCTCGTTATTCGGGATTGACTTATAAGGTATCTTTAATGAAGATTTGTCAGGATTTTATTCTTAACGATCATTAGACAACAACAGAATAATGGACTGCAAAGTATCCCCTAGCAGTAGAAAACAAATTAATTGATGCATAGTCGGTAAACAAACCAGATTGTTATTCAAGCCGCGAATAACGAATAACGAACTGTTTATTATTCGTTATTCATCTCGTTATTCGTGATTCACATATAAGGTATCTTTAATGAGGATATTTCAGCATTTAATTCTAAAAGATCATTAGACAACAATAGAAAAATGGATTGCAAAGCATACCCTAGCAGTAGAAATAAATTAAGTCAAGTATAGTCGGTAAATAAACCAGATTGTTATTCAAGCCGCGAATAACGAATAACGAACTGTTTGTTATTCGTTTTTCACCTTGTTATTCGGGATTGACATATAAGGTATCTTTAATGAAGATATTTCAGGATTTAATTCTAAACAAACATTAGACAACAACAGAATAATAGGCTCAAAAGTATCCCCTAGCACTAGGAAACATATTAAATGGCGTGTAGTCGGTGAAAAAACAAGATTGTTATTCAAGCCGTGAATAACGAACAACGAACTCTTTATTATTCGTTTTTCACCACGTTATTTAGGATTCACATATAAGGTATCTTTAATGAAGATATTTCAGGATTAAATTCTAAACGATCATTAGACAACAGTATAATAAGGGATTGCAAAGTATCCCTTAGCAATAGAAAACATATTAATTGAAGTATAGTCGGTAAATAAACCAGATTGTTATTCAAGCGGTGAATAACGAATAACGAACTGTTTGTTATTCGTTATTCATCTCGTTATTCGGGATTCTCATATAATGTACCTTTAATGAAGATATTTCAGTATTAAATTCTAAACGATCATTAGACAACAGTAAAATAATGGATTGCAAAGTATCCCCTAGTTTAGAATTAAATGACGTGTAGTCGGTAAAAAAAAACAGATTGTTATTCAAGCCGTGAATAACGAACAACGAACTGTTTATTATTCTTTTTTCACCTCGTTATTCGGGATTCACTTATAAGGTATCTTTAATGAAGATATTTCAGGATTAAATTCTAAACGATCATTAGACAACAGTATAATAAGGGATTGCAAAGTATCCCTTAGCAGTAGAAAACATATTAATTGAAGTATAATCGGTAAATAAACCAGATTTTTATTCAAGCCGTGAATAACGAATAACGAACTGTTTGTTATTCGTTTTTCACCTCGTTATTCGGGATTGACTTATAAGGTATCTATAATGAAGTTATTTCAGGATTTAATTCTAAACGATCATTAGACAACAACAGAATAATGGATTGCAAAGTATCCCTTAGCAGTAGAAAACATATTAATTGGACCATAGACGGTAAATAAACCAGATTGTTATTCAAGCCGCGAATAACGAATAACGAACTGTTTATTATTCGTTATTCATCTCGTTATTCGTGATTCACATATAAGTATATTTAATGACGATATTTCAGCATTTAATTCTAAACGATCATTAGACAACAACAGAATAATGGACTGCAAAGTATCCCCTAGCAGTAGAAAACATATTAAATGGCGTATAGTCGGTAAATAAACCAGATTGTTATTCAAGCCGCGAATAACGAATAACGAACTGTTTGTTATTCGTTATTCATCTCGTTATTCGTGATTCACATATAAGTATATTTAATGACGATATTTCAGCATTTAATTCTAAACGATCATTAGACAACAACAGAATAATGGACTGCAAAGTATCCCCTAGCAGTAGAAAACATATTAAATGGCGTATAGTCGGTAAATAAACCAGATTGTTATTCAAGCCGCGAATAACGAATAACGAACTGTTTGTTATTCGTTATTCATCTCGTTATTCGTGTTTCACATATAAGTATATTTAATGACGACATTTCAGCATTTAATTCTAAACGATCATTAGACAACAACATAATAATGGACTGCAAAGTATCCCCTAGCAGTAGAAAACATATTAAATGGCGTGTAGTGGGTAAATAAACCATATTGTTATTCAAGCCGTGAATAACGAACAAGGAACTGTTTGTTATTCGTTTTTCACCTCGTTATTCGGGATTGACTTATAGGGTACCTTTAATGAAGATATTTCAGGATTTAATTCTAAACAAGCATTAGACAACAACAGAATAATGGACTCCAAATTAAGTATCCCCTAGCACTAGGTACATATTAAATGACGTGTAGTCGTTAAAAAAAAAACAGATTGTTATTCAAGCCGTGAATAACGAACAACGAACTGTTTGTTATTCGTTTTTCACCTCGTTATTCGGGATTCACATATAAGGTATCTTTAATGAAGATATTTCAGGATTAAATTCTAAACGATCATTAAACAACAGTAAAATAAGGGATTGCAAAGTATCCCTTAGCAGTAGAAAACATATTAATTGAAGTATAGTCGGTAAATAAACCAGATTGTTATTCAAGCAGTGAATAACGAATAACGAACTGTTTGTTATTCGTTTTTCACCTCGTTATTCGAGATGGACTTATAAGGTATCTTTAATGAAGATATTTCAGGATTTAATTCTAAACGATCATTAGACAACAACAGAATAATGGATTGCAAAGTATCCCTTAGCAGTAGAAAACATATTAATTGAAGCATAGTCGGTAAATAAACCAGATTGTTATTCAAGACGCGAATAACGAATAACGAACTGTTTGTTATTCGTTATTCATCTCGTTATTCGTGATTCACATATAAGGTATCTTTAATGAGGATATTTCAGCACTTAAGTCTAATCATCATTAGACAACAACAGAATAATGGACTGCAAAGTATTCCCTAGCAGTAGAAAACATATTAAATGAAGTATAGTCGGCAAATAAACCAGATTGTTATTCAAGCCGCGAATAACGAATAACGAACTGTTTGTTATTCGTTATTCATCTGGTAATTCGGGATTCTTATATAATGTACCTTTAATGAAGATATTCCAGTATCTAATTCTAAACGATCATTAGACAACCGTAAAATAATGGATTGCAAAGTATCCCCTATCAGTAGAAAACATATAAAATGACGTATAGTCAGTAAATAAACCAGATTGTCATTCAGGCCGTGAATAACGAATAACGAACTGTTTGTTATTCCTTTTTCACCTCGTTATTCGGGATTGACTTATAAGGTATCTTCAATGAAGATATTTCAGGATTTAATTCTAAACGACCATTAGACAACAACAGAATAATGGACTGCAAAGTATCCCCTAGCAGTAGGAAACATATTAACTGGCGTGTAGTCGGTAAATAAAGCAGATTGTTATTCAAGCGGTGAATAACGAATAACGAACTGTTTGTTATTCGTTTTTCATCTCGTTATTCGGGATTCACATATAAGGTATCTTTAATGAAGATATTTCAGGATTTAATTCTCAACAATCATTAGACAACAACAGAATAATGGACTGCAAATTATCCCCTAGCAGTATAAAACATATTAAGGGGTGCATAGTCGGTAAATAAACCAGATTGTTATTCAAGCCGCGAATAACGAATAACGAACTGTTTGTTATTCGTTATTCGTCTCATTATTCGGGATTCACATATAATGTACCATTAAGGAAGATATTTCAGTATTTAATTCTAAACGATCATTAGGCAACAATAGAATAATGGATTGCAAAGTATCCCCTAGCAGTAGAAAACATATTAAATGACTTATAGTCCGTAAATAAACCAGTTTGTTATTCAGGCGATGAATAACGAACTGTTTGTTATTCGTTTTTCACCTCGTTATTCGGGATTTTGTTATAAAGGTAGCGAATAACGAGCTATTTGTTATTCGTTTTTCACATCGTTATTCGAGATTCAAATATATTGTGTTCATATATCTTTAATGACGATATTGCAGGGTTTCATTCTAAACGATCAATAGACAACAATAGAATAATGGATTGCAAAGTATCCCCTATCAATAGAAAACATATTAAATGACGTATAGTCGTTAAATAAACTAGATTGTTATTCAAGCCGTGAATAACGAATAACGAACTGTTCGTTATTCGTTATTCACGGCTTGAATAACAATTTGGTTTAATTACAGACTATACTTCATTTAACTTGTTTTCTACTGCTAGAGGGTATTTTGCAATCCTTTATTCTATTGTTGTCTAATGATCTTTTAGCATTTTGATTTAAAAATCCTGAAATGTCTTCATTAAAGGTACTTTATATGTGAATCCCGAATAACGAGGTGAAAAACGAATAACAAACAGTTCGTTATTCGTTATTCACGGCTTGAATAACTATCTGGTTTATTTACCGACTATACTTCAATTAAAATGTTTTCTACTGCTAGGGGATACTTGCAATCCATTATTCTATTGTTGTATAATGATCGTTTAGAATGAAATCCTGAAATGTCTTCATTAAAGATATATGAACACATGATATGTGAATCTCGAATAACGAGGTGAAAAACGAATAACAAATAGCTCGTTATTCGTTACATTAATAACAAAATGTACGGTTTTGGATTTAAAGTTTGTTTTACTGTGTTTTATACAACTGGGGGATACTTGTCATCCATCATTCTAATCATGGCTAGCTGCATATTGGAATCCCGAATATAAAGTTGAATAACGAATAACGAATAACGAGGTGACTTGCCTCGTTATTCGCCAATAACGAGGTAAGTCACCACGTTATTCGTTATTGGTTATTGGTGAATAACGAATAACGAAAAACGATTCAACTTCATACTGCCGGTTTTAGTTGAAGATTTAAATAGATTTAATGTTTACAAACTTATATAATATCTATACAACTCACTTGATCAGACATATTGATCTTCTTAATTATAATATCAAAGTCTTCCGCCGATGATTTGGACAAGTTATGACTCTGGGCCCTGTTTCACGAAATTTTAACTGAAGATAAAATCCAATTTTAGTAGATACTTCAATTTTGATTGGCTAAGCACTAAAATCGATCTAATATTATCCAATCAAGTTACTAAAATTGGGATCTTAGCTTAGTTAAAATTTCGTGAAATAGGCCCCAGGTCTAAACATATTTACGGAAATATTTGTTGTAGAGTCGCCCTTTGGGAAAACACGACTATTTATAGTAGCTGATTCAGTTATCACGTCACGTGTGTATATCTATTAGACAGTGTTAAATATCAAGTAGGCTTAATTCTTATCCTTTCGTTGTTTTTTTCAGTCTAACGTCGATTAAATGGAAACTTTATCATTTTATATCCATTGTCGTGTAATTAGATATACCCACTGCCTTGGCCAATACCATCTACTGGGAATTGGGGGGGGGGGGGTCAACGGGAATAAAACTGGGTCTAACTGACAAGACGCCCGGGTTAGTTTTGAATTATTTTGTCGAATTGCCAAAGATCAAAGCCCTAAATCATTACATCAACACACTAAATCGTTTCATCCGATACTGGACAATCAAACAGATCAGTTTGCTTGTTATCTTGAAACGTACATTGAACTAAATCATTCCATCCAATACTGGGCAATCGAACAGGTCAGACTGCTGGTTCAACTGAACAATACAAACAACTAAATCATAAAATCAGATACTGGTCGTTCAAATAAATTACTGGTTAATCTGAACAACTAGAATAACCTCATATTCTCTAATATAATCATTTCAACATACTCACTTGATTAGACATATTGATGGGCGTGATCGATTACTTTATAACATAAATACACGACCGTCTTCACCAGTATTTAAGTGCCTACTGACTCAGTATAGACTGAATTAAGCAAGTTTCAAGGATGGGCCCGCGTTACAAACGATCGGGAAATATTTTATTATGATTCCCCGTTTGATAAACCCATTATATTCTCCGTACTAGAAATCTTTTGGGTGAGGTTTAAATAATGGATCATCTTTCAGTACTTATGACCCAGATAAACACTTTTCAGATTATTCAATTATCTTTTTACAAGTCAACATAACCTCAAAACCCTGCATATATCTAACATCATATACCTTTAGGCCTTCTAATATCAAGAAATTGGCCATTTTAAACCATTGTTGGTCATTTTAAACCATTGTTTTAAACCATTGTTGGTCATTTTAAACCATTGTTGGCCATTTTAAACCATTGTTGGCCAGCACGAAGATTTTTTTTAATAGAGTACTCGTTCCATGTCATTAAATATGAAGTGAATTTAAATTTCGGTTTAGGTTATTTTTCATTGTTGTTTTTTTTCTGTTTATTATACTTGAATCATGTGGTGATATATAAAACAGTTACAAAGGGTTTTGTTTACTATAGTTTGGGGTGATTTTTGTTCTTGAGGTTTTAATTTGGAGCGTCATCTAATTGCTTAAATTGCCTTGCAATCAAATAAACGGGTACAGGACTGTAGCTGTATTTCCATGGTATGAAAAGTAATGGTATGGGTATTATTTTTGTGAATGATGGTATTATGTGATCCGGGTCACTGGCAATATTATCCTTATTCCAAATATATCTATATGTTGCAATAGATCAACAACGTAGCTCGAATGAGTGTCTGTTTATGATGATTGACGATGATACCAGGTTAGGAGAGGGTGTCAACTATCCTAAATTAAAATTGACTTATGTTAAAATTATCCTTAAGATAGTTTAATGAAACGCCACTATTTTAAGTTAATATGTTAATATAAAATTTTATCTAAAATGCGGAAAATTTTTAAAATCGTTTTGTGAAACTCATCTAATCGTAAGTTAGGATGGTATTTTAGTTTAAGACGATTTAAAGGAGATTTAATGATGTGTAACAGTAGACGACAAAAAGGAAATTTGTTTAAAGGCTTTGAGATGTAGTTTGACATCACCCGCGGTTGAAACGGACGCTAACCCTAGTGAAACGGGGACATGCTGAGCACAAATATATACTATCGTAGCCAAATTATGAACTGCTACGAATAATGCAAATGTGTAAAAACTAGAAAGGTTTGAAATCGTGGGATTCGTAGCTCAGTGATAGCAGATATTGTGGTCTATTGTATACTATAAGACGGAAACCGAAATCTATCATAGGGGATGGGTTAGGGTTAGGGTTAAGGTACACTAGTCCTTGGGTGCATTAGACCTTCAATATCTATTATCAGAGTTAGGATTATGTTTTTTGATACCCTTATTTATAGTATTTCTTATAGTGGCGGACTAGTGAACCCCCCTTAATAAGACACACGCTGAGTCGTATGGTAAATATATGAAATGGAATGGAATTAGGTTTATCGTCTCCTTCTCCTTTCAGGCTAATAAAGACAAGCATAAGGCATACAATGTGCTTATGAGGGCAATTTCACAGTGACATCAACCCTTTGGCATACTCATATTATGGTTTTCAAAAAGCTATTACGCCAATGTATTTATTTCGATACGAATAGAAAGCCCCGACACGCACCTACGTCCTACGCGAGTTAAGGGAAATCATACCAGAAATTCCAGACAAACTTTCACGACCAAATTATGACTTTCTGTTTAGATATGTTTACTTGTATTAATACATTACTTGTTTTTATTGAGGTGTTTAGCAGAAGTAACCCGTGACAATAACATGTTGAGAATAGGACGAGGTAATGTTTAATAATAACACAATAATAATTTCAATTTTATTGCAAACCCTTTCACAATACTTGAAAGAAATATCCCACACGGGGTGTTAACCGGTTTTTGGTTTCTATTCTTATTCATATTATAAGAAATGGCTTTATTCAATGGTTACAATTTATTACCTTATTGGGGTATTTTAAATAATACAATTCAAGAAGTCAAAAAACGTACACCTAAATATATTTTTACGTGTATACATTCAACAATACACGAAGGCCTATATATATTTTTCAAATATGAAAATAAACACAGTACAGTGGGACACCAGGGACTTAAGCTAGCTGAAAAGTGTATCAACCATTTCCTATGTGGTATCAATGCATGTATATCTGGTATCATCAGAATGTCACGCTGTCGGGTTTCCAGTGGTGGGTGTGGTATTCCACACCCCAAAATGCCATGCCCCCCAACTAGGCTAGATTAGCTCAAAAGTGTACCACTTGAAAATCGTACAGCAGTGTACCGTACATCAGTTATTCAGGTATCACAAAAACACCCTGACAGACATTTCTAGTTGTGTGGTACCCCCGACAAGAGTTATTTTATTTCCAAACCATGGCTAGGCTAGATTAACTGAAAATTGTAGAACGGAAAACTGCTTTGAAGCTGTTCAGTACCTCTACAGACATCCTGAATGACCACAGCCTGACAGTTTGTGCGGTAGGTTACCCCTAACAGACACGCCCAAAAAACAGCCAGGTTACGAAACGGCCTGCACCCCGAGAGTGTCATGGCCCCCAACTGGGATAGATTAGCAGACACTGTTCCCGTGCTCCAAAAAAATTAAAAATAGTGCCCAGGATGTGTAGAACATTAATACCTAGTACGTATGGAAGAGGCGATAACTTAAATCTGCTTAAAATCGTCTTATACTAATTTTTATCCTAAGTTATGATGGATGGTTTAACAAAACGATTTTAAACAGTTCCGATATAATCCACTAAAATAATATTTTAAGTTAAAATTTTATCTTAACTTACATAGTGGCTATTCATAAAACTATTTGAGGGACAATTTTAACTAAAATTAAATTTTAATTAAGGACATTAACAAACATGGATTAGGTCTACGTTGATAGATTTAATCTGACATAAAGAATAATAATAATATTGCCAACGACCCGGGATACATAATTGTAGCATACCATCAATGTCTTTCCATAGCATGGGAAATACAGCTACGACCACCCGTTTATTGTATTGTAAGGTAAAAAAACAATGTGACATTGTATGGATACTGCATCATCGCAAACCAATAGGTCTGACATAATATGGATATCCTATAATCTTATACCCTATGATCATAGACCCACTTCTTTGGCCACAACGTTCTACTGAGAATGTGGTTTAACTAACGAACACTTTATTTGGATTAGGTTTAAATGCATTTGTTGGATAAAATTCGCGATTTATCCCCCGGCAACAAACCGTATATCATTGACCTAATTATCGAGTTGCAAAATGTTAGAAAATTGAATCATTGTTACTCGAACAACTAGAATAACATCTAGGGTTAGGGTTAGGTTGATCGCTAACCCAGTTTAAATCTCGTGACGTTTGACCACACTGGAAGTTGGCATTAGCAAGTAGATCTAACCGTCACTGATTCATTTAAAGCTGCAATTTCATATTTCTAAGTTATATTTTTAAAATATATGAAGATAAAGCCTTTAAATAGGTGGTATCTATAAACAGTCCTATCTTGTTAAAGAATAATCCTATAATTCACTATTGCCAGTTGAGAAATTGGCACAAATATCATTTTCAAATTCAAATGTTGTAAGATAGCTATTGCATGGGGGGATGGACAAACAAGGGAGGTAATTGTGTTATTATTTCCGATGTGAAGGATTTGTAAGTGTGGAAAATATGGCCTATGATTGTATAATAATAGTGAGTTGACAACCTATGAAACAAAGGACATAGAAATAAATATGTTTTGACTTTCTTGGAAAATATGAAATTCCCGCTCTAAACAAATTACTGGCTAACTTGGACAACTAATATAATCATTTCACGTAATATACTCACTTGATCAGACATATGTTTTAATACCAACAAATGGGGACTTTGTGTATGGTGAAAACTAACAACCGAGTACACACACACTCACATCCGAGGACTTTAGAAGTGAATATGAATGCGGTGTGTACAAACTCAATTAAAGAGACATACCTTTCCTTAAAGAGACTTACCCTTCCTTAAAAAGAGACTTACCCTCCCTTAAAGAAACACATCCTTCCTTAAATAGACATACCCTCTCTTAAAGAGATATACCCTCCCTTAAAGAGACATAACCCCCCTTAAAGATTAACAACATAGGACAGAGACAAGTTGGGTCATTCCATGTGGAAATCATGAAAAAAAGAAGCGGATAGATCATTTGTTCAACATTTTGCTACCTGGTGGCACAACAGATATGCATCGCTCATTGACTGTGATGCCAAATTTGTAATCCACCCCAACTGTTGTCTTTGATTACAAGGTTAGAGATTTACTCCTATTAGAATGTGGGTTTAAAGCACTCGAAAACTACACCCTAATTTCAAATGAAAAAGTCTCAGCAAGTTGTTGACCTAAAGCGGTAGAATTTCGGATTTGGTAGTTTAAGGCCATATACTATAACATATATTCTTTTGTAAGTTTTTTGGAGGGGTCATGTTCCCACCATTGGTCCAATTGATATGGAATGACCCAGTTATTAATTTAAAACTGAAATCATGACACGAACAATTCATCCATCCAACAACCCCCTCAGCCTAATGAAACAGGACAATTGAATATTTATCAAGGTTAATTTACCTGCACGACAACGAGCTCGGTTTTCATCCCATCTGGGAAACCTAGGCCTAAAACTCCAAATCAACCCGCTTGGCCAACACAAGGATCGAACCGGGAACTTCTTAGTTAGTGAGTCAGTGCCCTACTCTCTGTACCCTCCGTGGCTCCCAATAATATCATACGCAAGCGGGATATTGTTAAAAATGGGAAGACCCTACGAGGCACAATAATAATAACCTTTGAATTTCAATTTGTTTATTACAAACCTACTTAATTCTCTCGTGTAAGACCATCTACAGAGTTTCCCTAATAGAACACTGTATGACGTATGCGCGTCTTTATTATCCCAGTCGGAGCAGACAAGTAGGACGTTAAACCCCCATTTCATTTCATTTTTGATTGTCACATTTAAGACCATCTAATATAAGCATGATCGTGGCACGGACAAAAAAATAAACAAATCACATAAAACTGAGGAACGAAACGAAGAAAGATGAAGACAAAAATTCAAATAACTTGAAAAGAAAAACAATAAAACTACTTAAAGTATGTAATAAGATGTGTATATCAGAAAGTGTTTTTACCTTTACTTTCATTATATTACTGGCTACTGAGATCAAATAGACTATGTATGTTATATGGACAATCAGGGCTGTTATTGTTTTGTGATAATGATTATTTAGATCTATTTCACCTGTCCATTCAGATCCACCATCTTAGATGAACTTGGCTACGCTCTAATTGGTAGATCAAGCTATTACACACAATCTGTACTATGCAATAACACCACACCTCATGGAATAACAGAAGACTATACATACAACTATAGTATTTTGCCTATACAGTGATATTATACACGTTATTTAAGACTATACATATAACTAAATTATTTCATGTCTATGTAAATGTAAAGAATGGAGGAAGGTAGCAAGGGATGCGAAAACTTGTGATTCTGGTGAATTTTGCCGTCGTCCCTAATACACAATTTTCTGTCTAATACGTTTGAAATCCGTGTTATACGCCCCGTGTTAGATAATAGAGACTTTTGGCAAGTGGAATTTTCCGCATGCGTATCACGTATTCGTATCGCCACGTGATACGTTGCGTCAAGGTAGTTTTAGAGTTTTGGCAGATTTTCGCGGCGTGTACATATGGGTAACTGGGCTAGCTTAGTTATATTTACAGCATGATGTCAGTTATCTACCAAGATCTTCAGTACTAGTTAAGTGTCTATTATAACACAACATTTCAGCGTCTAAAAGTAGCAAAAAGTATGGTAAAAAGACGACGATGTTATATGGACCTTTTCCGTATGAAAGCTGTTCGATACGTGCTGCCGTATCCGTGTGCCGTATCACGTATGAGAAATACACAAGCATTGTTGACGTCACACACAAAATCGATACGGATACGCGATACGGACCAGAAATTTACGCTTGCCAAAAGTCTCTAATTGCAATTTGATCACGTTATGAAAACAGCTCTGTATTAATAGTTTCTTTCGACACGTCATACTGTTTCAATGTGTAAGTGTGGGTGTATTGTGCACGTTGGCGTGCATGTAAAAGATCCCTTGGCAGTTGGCGTATGCCAGTCTTCATTCGCCCAGTTGATTAGAACAGTAGGCCGTTAAACCCCATTTCATTTCATTGAGATCAAATAGACTATTTGTGTTACATTTATATTACTGGCTATTGAGATCAAATGGACTATGTAGGTGAGCAATTAGGACTGATTTCAGGAGATTACTACCTCTGACAAAATCACTTGATCTTGTTCTTTTCTTGTGGGTTGTATTATACCCTTATGTCGCAGCTATTTAGACTCGCTGCTTCAGGTGTTCGGGATAGGGTGAGGAGAAAGAATAACTCAATATGGTTTTAAAAGTTTATATAAATATCACACATCACATAGCTATAAAATTACAAATAACATCCCGCGAACGCGGTTATTGCTTATTGATGAATCACCAGTATGACATCACATGAACGACATAATCATCAGGTGCAAAACAACATGCCCTGAAATGACAAAAATACATTCTATACTAAACTAATTCAAGTCTGTACAATTCAGATCATGTCGCAGTAAACTCAATGATTGACTTCCATTTTGGATGAAGTATATAAATTATTTCATAAAATCATAATATAGAATCATTCATTCTACACACTTGATTTCACACAACCAAGTCACATACCCAAACATTCATGTATGTTAAAGTTAAATGTAATGTAAGTGTCTTTCCAGTTTGTGGAAATGAGCTGTATAAATCAGGAACAATGAACCAGTCATCCAAACAGAAAATTAAGAGTGGGAAAAGGTACTGATTCATATCTTTTAATAAAATGCGCCACCCAAATAACCAATCAGAATACAAGAAATCATATCACCTGATAAACAACCTCGAAGTGAAATGTTCAACAAAACCTTCCAGAACAAGGGGGGTTGGGATGGCCTAGCGGACTAGAGTGCCGCGCTTCGACCTCTAGCTGGCCGGTCACCTCTGGCTTGCGGCTGTGGTTTCGAGCCCTGGTGTGAGCGTATGTGGCATGGAGATAAAGACGCCTTCTCAACCTCGTGGGTTTCCTCCGGGCACTCCGGTTTCCTCCCACTGCTAAAGACCCCTACGCGCAAGCGAATTATTGAAATAAAATTAAAAACCGTATGTAAGTCCCGAAATGACCTAGTTTGTGTTGAGTGGACGTTAAACCCCATTTCTCCCTCTCTCAGAACAAAACTAACTCCTCAATATTTTAAACTAAGGACACAAAGAACAAATTCCACCAAACATAAAAATCAAATCCTAGTTCCTACAAAACTAAGACCAAAACTTCAAAAGTATAACTACAATAGCAACTTATATACACCACAACCCATAACATCTTTTTATACTTTTTTAACTATGTAAAATAAAACTCAAAATCCCATTACTTAAATAACAAGATCAAACAACCAAACGGACAAACTGAAATGTAGCAAATTATACCCCGCTACATACTTCCCCCCACCGTTAAATGACGTCCCCGTCATTACTTACCAGTGCAATAATATTATTTATTACCCGTTATTACACCGAGTAAAGCATTACTCACTTCTTGAGACATGGACGTAAATGTACCGGCCGAATGCAAAGACTGAATATACTTAGCTCTTTCCATCCATTCTGGCGATGTATTAACTCGAGACATGACAAATTCTCCATCTCTCATCCACTGTGGTCTTCGTCGATTACGCCCTGACCTTCTTGGTGGCGCCTCAACATTTAAAGATTCTCCAGATGAATCATCTGAATTAATTACCTCGGGTATAACGTCAGTTGGTACTTGTAAATCAGAAATGTCATGAATCTCTACTTCAGTTCGAATATTCTTCTCTCCCTCACCTTCAATATCCTCCTGGATATTGTCTACAGCAGATATTTCATCTACAACTTCTTCGACTTCAATGGGAGTGTGACGTTTAAATACTTCAAAATCGTCACAAGATTCAAAAGGCTGTGAATCGGCTATTTCCTCCGAAACATCAACGATTACCTGTTTTAATTTTCTGGGTTTAGGTTGAGGTTTATCTGAAATTAAACTGGGCACATCTGTATCCGGGATAATGCTATTGACGGTAATAAATGATTCCTATGAAGTGTACGAGTTCTTCCCAACCCAGATTCTGATCTAACTCGATATACGGGAATCTCTAAATTAGGTTGGTCTACAACAATATAGGCATCGGTTTCCCACCGATCGGCTATCTTATGTTTACCATCAAACGCAAGAGCCTTTACTAAAACACCATCACCCGTTTCAATTTTTATACCTCTAACTTTCTTATCATAATCTTGTTTCTGTCGCTGTTTACTCCTTGTAGAAGATATCGCGGCCAATTCATATGCTCTTTGAAGTCGTTCCTTTAATTTCTTGGTGTAAAGGTGTAATGACGTTATAGAAGAATCTTTATTCCAAATACTAGATCAATCGGTAATCTAGGATGACGCCCGAACATTAAGAAAAATGGTGAATATTTCGTTGTTTCATGACGAGTACAATTATACGCATGAACTAATGGTGAAACGTGCGCTTTCCAATCGGACTTTTGATCTTGTTCCAATGTTCCTAACATATTTAAGAGAGTTCTATTAAATCGCTCGCATTGGCCGTTTCCCATTGGGTGGTAAGGTGTAGTTCGAGATTTAGCAATACTTGTAAGTTTACAAAGCTCTTTTATAATACTGCTTTCAAAATTTGCTCCTTGGTCCGAGTGAATTCTTGTAGGTAAAACATAATGAACAACGAAATTGTTAAAGAAAGCTTCTGCCGTAGTCTTAGCCGTCATATTCCGTGTTGGAATCGCTTGTGCATATTTTGTGAATAAATCGGTTATTACTAAGATGTACTGAAAGTTACCTTTTGATGGTTCTAGAGTAAGAAAGTCCATTGCGACTATTTCAAGTGGGAATGTTGTTTCAATATTAACCAACGATGCTCTAACATTAGTAGGTGATTTTCGTCTTAAGCATCTTTCGCAATTCTTAATCCACTTTTCAACATCAGAATTAATACCTGGCCAATAAAAACGTTCTTTGAGTAGTAACAAAGTTCGGTCTCTTCCCATGTCTCCCATATCATCATGTAGAGCCACAAACGCCGATTTTCTGTAATGTAACGGAAGAATTAACTGATTAACTGTATGACCATCAACATTTATTTCTCGATATAAAACACCCTGTTTTAATTTCAATTTATCAAAATTTCTATTCAAATTAACGTAATCTTTACTAATTTGTTCCGGATTCGGTCTGATCCCCGATCTAATATATCTTATTAAAGACAACAAAGTAGGATCTTGCGACTGTTCCTTTCTCCAATCTCTAGGAGTCATGCCATTCAAACCTTCTCCGATATCTGGAACTATGTCAGGTGAAATAATTAGACATTCAGCATAATTATCTATTATAGTATTACAAATTACCTTAATATTTTCAGTGCTAATGTGGTCATTTGTGTTTGGCGAATCTTGTAATCTGGATAAAATGTCAGCATCGGTGTTGTATTTTCCTGGTCTATATTTAATTTCAAAATTATAAGCCGAAAGTGCTGCTAACCACCTATGGCCGGTTGCGTCTTGTTTAGCTGAAGTTAAAACATAAGTTAAAGGGTTATTATCAGTGAATACTGTAAAATCGTTTCCGTACAAATAATCATGGAATTTCTCTGTAATAGACCATTTTAAAGCTAGGAATTCAAGTTTGTGGGGTGAATAGTTCTGTTCCGATTTATTTAAACTTCTGCTAGCATAAGAAATTACTTTTAGCATACCATTTTGCTTTTGATACAATATTGCACCTAATCCTTTTTGGCAAGCATCTATATGCAATTCAAAAGGCAACGTGTAGTCAGTACTTCCTAATATTGGTGAAGAACATAATCTTTCCTTTAACTCCTTAAAGGCGGCTTCCTGATCAGAATCCCATTTCCAAATAGGAAAATTAGATTTACCTTTCTAGTTTGGAGATGGCATCAACTGTGATAGTGGTTTAGCTATTTTAGAAAAGTTTTGGACAAAACGGCGGTAGTATCCTGCAAAGCCCAGAAACTTACGGACTTCTACAGAGTTTGATGGACGAGGCCAATTCTTGATAACGTCAATTTTGTCGATATCCGGTTCTATCCCGTTAGCTGAAATAATATGACCAACATAATTCACACGTCTCATAAAGAAACTACACTTATCTGCACCTAATTTAAGATTACATTGACGTAGTCTATCCAAAACCATGGAAAGTCGCTCCAAATGTTCTTCATGTGTATCTGCAAAAATGATCAAATCATCGATATATACAACACAAATTGATAAATGAAGATCTCCTAAAACCTCTTCCATTAAACGCTGGAATGTCGCGGGAGAATTACAAAGTCCAAAAGGGAGGCGATTATACTCATAAAAACCTAGAGGTCCGACAGTGAATGCAGTTCGTTCCTTATGATCTTCTAAGACTTCGACTTGGTAATAACCCGATTTCATATCAAGTTTACTGTAAAATTTGTTTCCGGCTAAGTGATCCAAGACTTCCTCGATCCTCGGTAACGCATATAAATCTTTAATTGTTCTCAAATTTAATTGTCTAAAATCAGTACACATTCTCAATTTACCATTTTTTCGACGACACAGAACAACGTTAGACGCCCATGGACTGTGGGAAGGTCTGATAACGCCACAAGCTAGTAACTGATTAAGATGATTCTTTACTTCATTAAACATAGAAGGTGGAATGCGACGATGTCTTTGCTTAAAGGGTACATTATCCATAAGATCAATACGATGTGCAACTCTTGAAGTACGTCCAAGATCTAAATCATTTTAGCAAAAACATCTTTAAAATTAGATAAGTCTTTACCTTGAGTTAGTTCAATTTCTGTAAGGTCACTGGAATCTATTTCAACTTTACCAAAAATTGTATTTTCATCAGGCTCTTCAGTATCAACTGTAGACTCAATAGTAACAGGTTGTAATTCACAAATTATTGCATTAGGCGATATCACAAAAGTTTGTGTAGACACGTTTGACAAATGAATAGGAATATGTTTAGCTTCATGATAATTATATATAGTTAAAGTTGGAGATACATCAAGATCAGCTAAAGTAGATGTTTTACATGGATGAACCATCGCCATTACTTGTGGATAACACACTTTTCTATCAACATGACCATTTATTGTAACTTGAGTATTGGGAGGAACTACTATGTTGTGAGTTTCTGCACTTTTAATTATTCCTAAACTATAATCCCGCTTAATCAATTCTTTCTCTGAGAATCATGCTCCTGAATGATAAATACCACGGACTATGTAATTTAGCATCTTGTAAGAATGATTGACCATGATGGTTCTTGCACTGACTCATTAATTCGGAGAGAACATTTGTTCCCAATAATACTGGAACAGAGGAATTATATTTACTCACCGGAATAACTAAAAACATACATGTTAATTTAACACTTCCCTCAACACCAACAGTTTCTAAATCAGCCTCAATATATCCAGAATACGGTAACTTGTTACCATCAGCACACTCAATGTCTAAAATTGTTTGAAGTTGATGCAATGTTAAATTAGATAATTTTGATTTGTAAAAGTCTTCGTTTATGGTTGAAATTGTTGACCCCGAATCCAACAATGCTTCACATGGTAAACCTTCAATAATAATATTTGTCTCATTAGCAACTCCAATCAATTTACTTGAATTTATTGTCTTTGATTCTGGAAGTCGTTGCGCCGCACACCCCAGGGTGCTTCCCGTTGCCTGGAGTCCCGTACGTTTAACGAATGGTTACGGTTTAAAGCTATTCTACAACCTATCTGTACATGACCTGGACTACCACATCGCCAACAAACAGGTCCTGGAAATCTGGACGAATCATGAGAATTCCTGTAATAATGAAATGGCCTACCTGAGTATTGGTTAGGATGAGGTGCACGCGAATAATTCTGCGCGTTCTGATCAATTCCAGGAGAACCTAATCTTGGTTTCTGTGAGACTTGTTCTTTTAAAGTACGAATTTCACTGCTAAGATTGTTGATTATGCCTTTAATTTCCTGAAATTCAGAGTTAGAAACATTAGATGCGCTAGCCATTTCAGATGGAGCCTGTTTTGGTTCTACAAGTCTACGTTGACTTAGGTCGTATTCAATACGTCGGACAGCAATTCGTAGTTGATCGAAATCTATTGGTTGATCATATTTATGAGCAGCAAGATCTTTCAAATGAGGTAATAAACCTTTGCCAAAAGACACTTCTAAGAGCAGCATTACTATCGTCTAAATTAGGTGTCATGCCACGAGTAGCTCGAGAATATAATTCTTCCAACCTACATGCCCAATTAGCAACTAACTCACCAGTTTGCTGTTTAGCACTGTAAAATCTACCAATTAGTGATTCCGATTCTTCACAGGTACCATATACACTCAACAGCTTGTCTAATATCTCTGGAATTGTAGCCGATGAACCAAGGCGCATAACAACTTTACCTGCTTCTCCCTTTAAAGACCGTCTCTAGCAAGAAGTAACACATGATCTTGGTAGTTAGCTTCATTCAGTAGACAATCTACTTCATATCGCCATAAATCATAACTTACCTCACGTTTACCAGGTTCTCCAAAAAACATTGACAGTTTTGGAATTTGACTGACTGATTTATTTACTAATTCTATGGGCTCAGACTTAATACTAGGCCACTTACCTTGTGTCTTTAAAGTGTTAATCATCCAATCGGAAATACCTTCCGGTGAATTCACACCAGCTGGAAAAATACCTATGTTTCTTAACGTTTCACCTAAAGATTTACGTCACCTTCACCTAGAGGTGCATCATCAACTTGAGAACCATTGTCACCAACCTCCTGTTGGTTTATATCACCACCCTCAACATTATTAACATCATTAGCGGACATAATGACAACTTGACCAAATACTACCAACCAAAATGAAATGCAGCCTGAAATACTAAAAAACTTAAAAGACAATTAGAGAAAAGACAGTCCGAATTGATAATGATAACCTACCATGTTATGTGAATATGTAATGTGTGGGGTAATATGTTATATAATCCATGTTATGCACATGTATACTTACGCTCAATCACAAACCATTCAGACCATATAAAAATTATAACGTATAAACACATTTATAAAAATACAAATTAAAAATTCAATTGAAAATTAATGTCAATTAAAATGAAAATCCTCTTCCTCTTCTGTTGAACGACGCGCACATAAAGTCCTGCAAAGTCCTTGAAGTTCATTCACGCAATAATCACAAAATATGTCTTCTGTCGCGAACAAAATGTCACGGATATACCACTTTAATTTGTAGACACAACTAGTATCAAAAGTGTCAATTATTGAAACCTAATTTTTAAAAAGTTGAAAATTGCTAGCAAGACATTCTCCTCAAAACTCCTATCCTCCCTGGGGGCTCCATTTGTCGCAGCTATATGCGGCGCCTAAGTAAATTTAGACTCGCTGCTTCAGGTGTTCGGGATAGGGTGAGGAGAAAGAATAACTCAATATGGTTTTAAAAGTTTATATAAATATCACACATCACATAGCTATAAAATTACAAATAACATCCCGCGAACGCGGTTATTGCTTATTGATGAATCACCAGTATGACATCACATGAACGACATAATCATCAGGTGCAAAACAACATGCCCTAAAATAACAAAAATACATTCTATACTAAACTAATTCAAGTCTGTACAATTCAGATCATGTCGCAGTAAACTCAATGATTGACTTCCATTTTGGATGAAGTATATAAATTATTTCATAAAATCATAATATAGAATCATTCATTCTACACACTTGATTTCACACAACCAAGTCACATACCCAAACATTCATGTATGTTAAAGTTAAATGTAATGTAAGTGTCTTACCAGTTTGTGGAAATGAGCTGTATAAATCAGGAACAATGAACCAGTCATCCAACCAGAAAATGAAGAGTGGGAAAAGATACTGATTCATATCTTTTAATAAAATGCGCCACCCAAATAACCAATCAGAATACAAGAAATCATATCACCTGATAAACAACCTCGAAGTGAAATGTTCAACAAAACCTTCCAGAACAAAAGTAACTCCTCAATATTTTAAACTAAGGACACAAAGAACAAATTCCACCAAACATAAAATTCAAATCCTAGTTCCTACAAAACTAAGACCAAAACTTCAAAAGTATAACTACAATAGCAACTTATATACACCACAACCCATAACATCTTTTTATACTTTTTTAACTATGTAAAATAAAACTCAAAATCCCATTACTTAAATAACAAGATCAAACAACCAAACGGACAAACTGAAATGTAGCAATTTATACCCCGCTACACTTATATTACAAGATATAAACTATAAGACACAAACTTGTCTCGGAGTATGTAACTATGTCAAGTGTATTTGTTTAAAATGGTTTTATTTGCACATGGCTATATACAAGGTTACCTTGTACGTGGTATGCTATTATTTTTTGTGTTAACGATTCAACCCCTTCAGATCCAACATCAGGGGCGTTTAGAAGTCGTGGAAGCCGTAGATCAAGCTATTACATACAATCTGTACTATGCAATAACAACATACCACATGGAATAATAATAGGACACATCACTGTACACAATTATATCTATACTCTACACCTTGACATAATCATATCATTCAACTATCATTATAAACACAATGTGCTTTATATATGCAAATATAATACATTACGTATATAGTAATATTATATATAGGTTATTTGAGAAGACTGTACATACAACTATATTATTTCATGTCTTTGTAAATATACTTAAGAATCATAAAAAATAGGGAAAGGTAGCAAGGGGTCAGAAAATTGATGTTTCCCGTGCGTCCCAAATAAACAATTTCAAGCTAATAAGTTTACAATCAATATTATACGCCCTGAATTAGATAATACAATTCGATCTCGTTATGAAAGCACGTCTCTATTAATAATTTATTACGACACATCGGACTGTTTCAATATGTGGAGGTCACGTGTCCGCTCCCTGTATTGGCCGAGACAGTGGTCACCCTTATCAGTTGTGAAGGACAAGAACAGCTCTCTAGTCGTTCGGTTGGTATGTAAAACCGAGGTTCCGTGTATACATTTGCGTGCACGTAAAAGATCCCTTTATATTTGGCTCAGTCGGAGCAGAATATTTTATTTTGCTAATAAGCTAGCCTACATACATCTACACACCTGTAATATTAGCAGGTAGGCTGCATAAATATGATATCAAATATACCTAACATATTCAAACTAAGTCAACAGATTAACAACCAGTATTTAAACTCCGTCAACAGATTAAAAACAAGTCTTTAAACTTGAACACACGCAACTACTTCATTCTACTTAAAGGTGTATTAGGTAACGTTAGATAAACCGTCGACAGTCCTCGCTATAATGGTTAAATATAGATAAGGTGCATTAGGTAACGTTAGATAAACCGTCGACAGTCCTCGCTATAATGGTTAAATATAGATAAGGTGCATTAGGTAACGTTAGATAAACCGTCGACAGTCCTCGCTATAATGGTTAAATATAGACAAGGTAAACAGAATACGCTGAGCGATTCCATTGTAAGAGAGCCTTGGCCGTCATAGCTTCCGTAAGATTTTAGATGATACTAAGTTAGAGACTTAGGTACTTTAAATCATTGCAAGGAACCATAGACCAACTCAACATCATCATTTGTAATACATAATATTATTAGAAAAACTATTAATATCTGATTTGGTAGGATGAACTACCATGGAATCGTATGCTGACGTGGATGGGTGATGATCAGGTTTTTTTTTAACTTTGTGGTGTTGAGTAGCAGTTTTTTGGTTAAATGTTGAAAAAAGGTATTTAAGATTCCGATCACAAATATTGAGGTGAGTGTCGCGATGGTGGCTTTTTTGGTCTTGGTTGGGTTTGTTATTGAAAATCTGGGAGTTGTGGCTGGTGTCCTATAAACTGAAGTTTGGAGCGCTTTGTTGTTTCTTCCGATAATAACATCTAGAAAGGGGAGTCTCGTTCTGTGACCACGGTGAACTTAATTTCATTATGCTGTGCGTTGAGTTATACCAGTCAGGAGTGGTGAGGTGGGGGCGTTACCAAATCGACATCATCGTAAGAGACGAGTACGAACAATGTTATATGTATCAGGGGGTAATGTGGGGGGGGGGGGCGAGCTGGTGACGATGAATTTCCTCGGCCAGATACAAGTCGTAGTTATATGAAATACACAGGAGACTATAGTGCAATGGAATACACGGCCTTACAGAAGGCTATAGTTCTATGGAAGATAATTAATGCTGATTGACGTTTTGACCGGGATTATCTATGATACAATATGAAATATACCCCCCCCCCCCCATCACTTGAAGGGAGGGGGTGGCCGAATGGTATCATAAAGCCTGTCATTGGGTCAACTGGCGTGGTTTCGAATCCCCGGTTGCATGACAAGGAGTAGGGTCACCTGTCCAACCTCGTTGGTTCTCTCCGGGTCCACTGGTTTCCTCCCACTGCTAAAGACCCCTACGCGCAAGCCAATTATGCGATATAAAATTAAACCATATGTTAGTCCCGAAATGACCTAGTTTGTGTCGAGTGGACGCTTAACCCAACACAATAATTACTAATCGGTTATGTTCGGCGGAATACGCAAGAAGTCTAGCCACGTTCTTCGAGTCCCTTGTTACCACTGACGTGGGCTGATTTTTTGTTTCTCCAGATAATAACATCTAGAAAGGGAAGTCTCGCTCAGTACCCACGTTGAACTTTATTTTATTATACTGTCAGTTGAGGTATACCAGTAAGGAGGGGGGGGGGTGAACAAGTCGACATCAGATAATTTGAACTGTTTTTCATTCTCTAATAGCGACGAAAGAATCTGCATCGTATTGCAGTATTGGGCCTTCATGTTAGGTTCTGGATGACAACACTGGTTTAACATCTTAGAATACTTTTATTCTGCTTCTTACATATCTAGTACCTACATTTTAATGTTTACGAACCCAGAACTAACTTGTATTGAGGGAGCCATGTCTTAGTTTGGCACAAATAACTCCCACGCGCTCTCCCTGGTTCCGTCTCATACTTCTAGGTTCAGATATCAGCTTTACGAGACAAGGACATTATCTAACGCACCTGAAAAATATATTTAGGTCTACGTGCAATGTTGAATTTAAAGAATCGAAATATTTTGATCTTTCGAACGGTATTATTTAAAATACATTAATAACGCCATAAATTGTAAAGAATGAATAATGACAAGACGTGTATTAAATGTTTTATTGAATTGGTATAGAAACTGAAAACAGATTAACACCCTGTGTGGGATATTTCATTCAAATATTGTGAAAGTTTTGACAATAAAATGGAAATTATCATTAAACATTGAATCGTCCTATATCTTAGTCGTCTCAACATATTGTTGTCATGTGTTACTTCTGTTAAACAAGTCAATAGAAACAGGTAAAGTATTATAAAAGAAAATAATAAAAACTGTATATAAAGAGTACTTTATGACGTATATTGACTGTAAGACACAAGGTGTGATATTAGATTTTGACACTCCTTTAAATTTTCTTGCTCATGAATAATTAACATATGTCATCAGTCTCGGATTTGCTCAATTTTATTGGGTCAAAAATACACTTCAGTCGAGTGGGCGAGGGGTTGGAAGGGGTCTCACACGTGAAATAGCCTAAGGACTCTCCTCTTCTAAATGTGGTGAGAAATCCAATCCATAGATATATATATAGGGCGGTGTCAATAACGTTTACCCCACCGCATAAAATATATAACAGTTGTAGAGTGAGGCAATTAGAGACGCCATTGAAAATTTCTGACAGTTATCACTTCCGATGCACGTGACGAGGCTTAACAGTATGCAACAAATTAGTAAATTTAGTAAATACGCTGATCTAGCTTAGTTTTTGGGATGAGGCGGCTATGGACGTCTTTACAATTAGAATTTGTCAAGATGGAAATTTACTGACTTTGTCGATGGTCTAATACCGGAAAGGCATTTCTGATGCACAAATATATTCTCAGCATGTTGAAGAAAGTGACGAAATGCTAGATGTCCACAAAGTCGGACAGCTACGAAAATTAGAACACCTGTAACTTTTTTGGACCTAGGCCGATTTTTGGTGAGTTTTCTTCCTACTAAATGGACATTTCATAAAAAACAAGAATCACTTGTTTCGGATGTTTTTCCCTAGTTCACGCAAATAATAAAGTTCTACTACCAGCCTATATGTAAAATATAATTACACACAATACACAATATATCATAAATTATATACGATATATCATAAATTATATACAATTTATCATATTATTAATCCGTCTAAAAATGGTAATAAAATAAAAACAAATGGCATTCTTAAAGGCAATGAAATGGAGTTTAACGTCCTACTATTCTGCTCCAACTGGGGTAATGAAACCGGCCGGCACCGAAAATAGCTAAATCGCTATCTTTGGCACCCAGAAATGGACACAAACAAGTCGTAACGCATATGATTATGTTATGATAATGTTATGCATATATATGGTTACATGCGCAATACAAGGTAAAATAATTGTACCCGGACATCCTTCTCCAATATTAATTATCCAATAAAACTAAAACGCTTACAGTCACCATTAAAATATGAAGTGGTGTTTAATATCACATTTTCGACACCACGTAGTGTAGTAGAACCCGAGTATTAGAATTGTTTTTTCGGGCGTATAGAGAGAGAGAGGGGACTGGAGTTTAACGTCCACTCGAATTAAACTAGGTCATTTCGGGACTAACATATGGTTCAATTTTATTTCAATAATTTGCTTGCGCGTAGGGGTCTTTAGCAGTGGGGGGAAACCAGAGGTCTCGGAGAAATCCTACGAGGATGAACCGTCGACCCTACTCCTTGTAACGCACAACCGGGGAATCGAAACCACGCCAGTTGACTCAAGGACAGACTTTATGATACAACGCGCACGCGCGAACCATACGGCCACCCAACCCCCTATTAATGTCTTTTGAAATGGGGGTTCCGAGAAGACATTTTCGAAACTTTATGTTTTCGAAGTAAAATATTATGTTGAATTCTTGTGGTAAAATGTCGAAAATCTTGTGGAATGTGGTACCACACAGGGGGATACGGGGCTCTGAGAAGAAATATTTGAAAAATATAGTTTTTGTGTGTCCAATATCTTGTGGAACCCATGTAGTCCAAAAAAAAAACCACCACAGGCCAAAAGCACTCTCTCAAAATTATTGTCGAAATGCTTGTGGAATGTAAGTACCACACTATGCGGTTAATTTCGTTCATCTAGGCAAGATCACTCAAATTTATATTAAACCGAAAGCAATAAACTTATACTCTTAATGTATAAAATTGCCCAAAACGATGTTACTGGAAAGATGCTTTTTAAAAATACTCATTGATTTTAGTTACCATCTTGTTTTGTTTCTGTAAAATATTTGATCTAGGCAGATCAACTGTTTGTTGTCATTTAACACAGAAGGCGGGGACCTAAGACAGGAAATTATATCATTCGTCAACGAAGGGGTTCTTTATTATCAATAATTGACAGTCAACTTCTATGTCACCTGAAGAAAGACTGAAAGACTGAAATGAAGTAAATGATGAAATAGCTAGTGGATACAAATCATCCTGGGTACCGTATGAATATGCGTCTTGGATGGAAAGCGTACATGCAGTGTCTTGATTTTCGCTCCCAGAATTTAAAGATATAATTATTATTAATGTTTGTCTCTAGTAGATTAGATATTTGATGTTTTGGACATTAATTATTGAAATTGTAAGAGATTTGTTTAATTTTTGGGGGTATAAAACTTAAATGTAGATATATATATATTCTATAACCTGTTTTGTAGGCCGGATCAGATGATTTAGATCTCTCTTATTTTGTTCCAGATTGTTTTCATCTGAGTAGTAAAGGACAGTCTAATACAGCGACAGCATTGTGGAATAATATGGTAAATAATCGTGTATATCATGTCTAAATATTGGGTCTAAATAATCAATATACTGTTAACCGTGCCAATCGTCGTCGTGTTGGGGATCGGGGCTTGCAAAAGATAGTTCGATCAGAATAAACCATGTACTGTAGTAAACTCAAAGTGTGATCTTAATACTAAAATATATTGAAAATTTCCATTATTCAGAACTGATATATCTCTGTCACGCGATTTGTGCACAACGTTGACCAGTTGTCAACAAGCGTGACCAGATTAAATTACAAATTCAATTCTATTTTTCTTCGAGTCATGGGAGTCTTTTACATAATTACATTAATACAGTTCAGGTGCTAAAACTGTTGTCGCTAATTGAATGCAACTCTTCAGTTGAAGGAACCTGTCAGATTAAAGAGATGACAGCCCAACACGCTACATCACAGTCGCAAAGTCAACTCTCAAAGCGAACATGTATCGCTCTCGTTAACACTTGACTACTTACTTACTGAACACGTGTTGGTAAAGCCCCCGTCAGACCTAAGCTCGATGTGGTTCAGATCTAAAATGTTTCTAGCAGGTCGCGTGTAATCACGATACAGATTTGGTGGAATTACTTCAATCTGTGTCTGGACTCACAGAATCGGTAACTACACGATGTCGATATGATCAAACAAGACCAACGCGATCCAAAAGGAACAAAACGTGATGCATCTGAACAGGATATGTATATTATCTAGACTGGAGCGAAGTTTGTTGTGTTGGAGCTGTGATTAGGTCGAGTAGGTCTTACCAAGGTCTTGTTTGATCTGGGATCGGGATCTGGGATGGAGCGACTGACTTGATCCTGCACGACCTGGACCACCGTGTCACGTTCACTCGTCGGGAAAACGTCGCCTTGATAACACAACCTGTTCTCGATTCACCAATACCTGACGACGACCTTCCGATCAAAGACTTTCCCCAGTTTTACAAATCTGAGTCGTGTTTGGTCGTGATTTGGTGTTATCGGGGCTTAGGACATTTTAGGGTATTGTTGATCGTATATTATTAATTATGTGAACCCGGCCCCAAAAAACACATTGAAGATGTCGTTTTTGAAGCTGTGCGTGAGTGATTCTTAAGTTGAGAATAAAATTGTGTATGGGCCTCGAATCTGAATATCATAAGGAAATTTCAGCTATACCCCAGTGAGCCTTCACTATCAATAGTTCTCATTTAAACCTTTTACTTTTAGTTTCAACCTGTTGGGCAGAAGACTTTAAATTGGGAATTAGGCAACACTATAACCTGTCCGACAGAGGTAAGTCTGCCATCTTAGTAGGGTTTCTTCCATGTTGTAGAAAAAAGAATTCACGAACATTTTGCAATTATATTATACCTTAATTTTTTTATATTTATTATTTTATATTTGACAATTTTCAGCAAAATCCACACATATATACCAATAAAAACAGTGGAGATGGCCAGAATTGAAGTGAAAGCATGAATTCTTGAAAGAAAATACCCAGCACTATATTGATTATATTGATAGAATCAATTAACTGAGACAGAATTATATTTAACTTAATAAAAAAAATTTCACGTGTATATGGATTTGAAACTCATACTATTCGTAAAATATTAGGCAACATATGTCAATTTTTATTGCATTGTGGCATATGAATAATGCCATCTTCCGGGTGATTATTCTTCCAAAGGCTAGTTATCACAATCATTTGACGAAAGACAAGAAGGTGACGGGAATACATGCAGCTAAAGTGCCATATTTGCGTACTCGACCGTCAACACTAATGACAATTATCTTCTAAGAGCAACATCAGTACTCGTCAAGTGTCTAGCCTACAAATTCCTGAAGGGTGTAAAGTCGATCGACAGTCACTGAGCTATTTAAAATTTAAAAAAGAAATAGTGTTGAATATTATTTTAGAATAAGTCTTCGACTTCGTCTCGACGGTAATTTTTTGGTTCACTAATTTATCTTTTCATAAGTATATCCCACTCGGCTGTATGACATATTCCGCCATTTTGGAACTACTTTAATGGTCCCGGATGCAACATGGCTGCTCTCATGGTGTCTTGTTTGTTTGTAATAGCGTCAAGTTTTCCTATTAAAGTAAACCGGTAGCCGCATCGCAAATGTATGGGCGTAGGTACATATCACTTACTGTCATACAGCCGAGACTAGATGTAGGTTCCGGAATCTGTCGAGATTTGCCGAGTGAAGTATATTCCTTATACATATTTGCACGTAGATCAAGCAGCATGCAGACAGACCAGAAACGTATGAAATTCGGCGAAAAGCTCATCAAAAGTAATGATTAAATTCCAATTTTTATCATAGTTCAAATACACCTTCGTGTATTAGGATACACATAGATTGATAAAATCGCTATGGCACAACTTTTCAGCGTTTAAAAGTAGCAGAAAAGACGATAAAAAGACAACAATGTTATACGGACCTATTCGGTGTGAAAGCTGTTTAATACGTACTGACGTATCACGTATGAGAAATAGAAATACGCACGCATTTTTGACGTCACACGCAAAATCCATACGCATACGCGATATGGACCAGGAATTTACGATTGCTAAAAGTCTCTTTTATATAGCGTATGTCCGTATTCAACAATCGTCGCTGAAGAGTAGGACGTTAAACTCCATGGCATTTCAGTTCAACAAAACAGACCAAAAACCTAATAATCGTAGTCTACAATCTACATACTGATATGTCGAATCAATTAGTCAACCATCAAGTTTATCCGACCATATTGTTATTAAAAACCATCAATTTAAATCACACCCCATCCATATAAACCTACTGTATATCATGATATTATATTTTGTGTTTTTAGTAAAGGGACAATAACACTCTTTAGAAAATAAATAAAGCCTTATTCTAAGTACTAGATGTTTAAATGTCCTACCTGTTGTGTAAATTATCCATTACATCCTATTTGTCCAGAAGGTTGGAAAATATTCTACAATCCAAGTCACATTTGAAAAGGTTTATGTTAGGCTTTTCAAATCATTTAGTTGAATGTTTACACTTTTTGAATTATGCGTGTTAAGATGAAATTTGTATCATCAATTGATTGGAATTTTGTAAAGTAATACAATTTGTTGACCAGAATAAAGATTGGGACATATTATTCAATTACAACAAGAGTGGTATTAATCCTTATAAATTTATTCCATGTTAAACATGTAGCATATCGTATAATAAGGTCTGTAGTTGATCTAATTGTCGTGAGTTCGATTCCCACCTCCTACCAGACAAGGACTACTGTCCTAATTCTGGTTGTTGTCGACTGTTGATCAAATGAAGACGTTATTGTATTAAATGGAGTTGCTTCCCTTTATATTAATAACTCTCTACCTTTGGCTTTACGCTATTGACATCACCAGGGTTAGGTCATTTTAATTTCGACTATAATTATAATCGCTTTAATTAGTCATAATCACATTTTCAAATTAATTTATATTCTCGGAGTCGAAATACTGGGCTAGACGTAAACTCGACTATAAAGTATACAGCAATCTGGTGTGTGAAAGACAATCCACTGAAAACATGACAAGGATAGAGAACTGGGGTTTAAGGTCCACTCGACACAAACTAGGTCATTTCGGGACTAACATATGGTTTCAATTTTATTTCAATTATTCGCTTGCGCGTAGGGGTCTTTAGCCGTGGGAGGTTAGAAACCGGAGTGCCCGGGGGAAACCCACGAGGTTGAGAAGGCGTCCCTATCCCCAAACGCTCACACCAGGGCTCGAAACTACAGCCGCAAGCCAGAGGTGACCGGCCAGCTAGAGGTCGAAGCGCTGCACTCTAGACCACTAGGCGCCCCCGCCCCCCAAAACTTAATAAAGCTTGGGGGAAACAATGAGCCTGATATTGATGAAGAAGGACGTGTTAAGCTCTGAATGGAATACGTATGTAATAGGGTTTAACGTCCTACTCTTCTGCACCTAACCTGGGCTAATGGAAGACGGGCATACGCCAGGCAGTGTGCTATGAGGGAAATTTTGCCCGGGCTGCGGCACTACAGCCTACTCTTATATCGAATTTCACCTGTCAAAGAATCTTTTATGTGCACGCCAATGTGTACACGCATCCTCGACTTTTCGTCCCATCCGCCCGACTAGACAGCAGTCCTTGTCGGGCACCCCTGTTCTGCATCACTGACAAGGGGAAACTACACCGGAAAATCAGGATGAACTTTTCCGGTCAATGCACGGATAGAACACCCGACCTCCAGGCTAGCCATCCAGCGTCTTACCCATTTAGTCACATGATTCCTCTGTATGGAATAAATGTATGAATTGGTACTACATCCAGACAAATGATGACGGACATGCTACGATGGACATTTTATCAGGACAAGAATCAAGTTAAACCTGTCATGGTGATCACTGGACCTCTGATTATCGTCCCATCCAAACGACTTGACAGTGTTCCTTTCTTAACTCTCCGTCCTACAGCACAGATAGACTGGTTGGTGAGCTTATTCTTATTTCATCCGACATTTTACTATATCATCGTTACGTCATCAAGACAAACACATATTGACATATTATTCGTGTCGTTGTTGTCGGGAATTCAAGTGAGATCGACAAGGACCATCACTTACCGATATGACGTCACAATACCAAGATGACGTAATTGGAAGTAAACCGATTTATTTGTCTTCATTACTAACACCACCCATCCACATACATTACCCTCCCCTACATGACCCCCTCCCTCCTACCAAAATAACCTCACCCAAAACATTACCCCATATTCCCAAATAACCCCACCAAAAACAGAACATACCCACAACCATCCACCACCCCTTACCACCAAAATACCCCTACCCACATGCGCCCCCCCCCCCCTTCCACATACCCTCACCCACATACTCACAGTGTATCGCCACATACACACAAACTATAGCAATACTTTCTACAGTATAATATCATACAAACTATATGATTACTTGATACAGTATAATATATTCATGTTAAATGTTTAATATTGTTTTATAGTTAGTATTATATACACCATCAACAGACTAGCTCCACATCCATTCGACTATATCTCCATGTGTTATATTATAGTGTGACAATGGAAGATGTTTGTTTTGTTTGTAGTTGTACTTCTTCTGTTTACCACCAACACTGTGGATATAACAAATATAAACATCATCTCTACCATACATCTTTCTATCCTCCTCCTGTAACATCTTCTCTAATTCATCTACTGTTTTATCTCTACTTATACTTATATCGCTGTAAATACAGGTAAATATATAGTATAATACTTATATCATACAGGTAAATATATATTATAATAGTATATACAGGTAAATAAATAACATGTGATATTAAAGAAAGGGATAGAAGAAAATAAAATGGACGTTGACAGTGGACCTGTTTTTCATGTACGAGTTTTCCATGTAAGTGGGTCTATTGCACGTGGACCGTTCCAAATAATCGGCGATAACGCGTACATGTAATACAGGTTTTACAGTGTTAATCTCTGATAAATATCTACTTGGGCCATATTGTAATAACAGTCACCAGATGGGATAACTGTCACGTGTGTCAACATTGCTAACTGTTCTATTTATTACAAACTACCTGCGTTTATATTAGTGACGTCATCTCTACTCGACGTCATCAATCAGTTGATGACAAGAACGTTTTATCACTGACCTTGTATAGTAATATCAGTGTTTCATCTATAATATATAATTTTACATCAAATCTCGAGATTTATGAATGAGTTAAGCTATAAAAAAGTTTATTTACTCGACCAAGTAGTATATCTTGAGAGTAATCATTCCGTCTGTCTTGTCTGAATTTTTATTCGGTTGTGTTTTCTTGTCAGAATTTTTATTAACGTTTGTTTTCTTGACCACCTTTTCATCTTCTAGAATTTTCACTCTCTCTGTCAGTTGGTTCATTCCACATGTAAGTGTCTCTACTTGATCAGTGAGTTTGTTTATTTTATCGTCCCTAATAGCGAGTTCATGTTCCATGTCTTCTTTTAGATGATTATTAAAAAGGTGATCGACTCTATTCTGATTACCTATCTGTACATTATTGGTGTCATGAAAACTGTATATAACCTGATTGGTTATAGATGATACCGACTGAAATAAATAAAATATATATCATCATTGATAAATATCATTTAATATATACATTTCATATGATTACCCCCCACCACCCTACTATCCTCACGCCAATAAGGATCCGCGGTGATTCAGTGAGTAGTGACCGAGAAAGTTCTGATGTATTTCCATGCGTGTTTTCTCTTGTTACTGGTGTAGGACGGATAGGCTTTAGTCGTTCGGATGTGATAAAACACAAGGTCACGTGTACATGTTGGCGTGCACGTAAAAGAACCCTTGACAGATGGAATTCGATATAAGAGTGGATCATACTTCCGTTGTCCGAGTGATGGATTAACCATAAGGCAAATAAAGCACGTGCCTTAGGACCAGCAAAATAATAAAGTAAAAAAAAAAACGGTCTATAGTAAAAACAGTACTGTCAATGTTCTGAATTGGTTTGTAATAAATCTTCTGTTGCGAAATTTAACTTAATTCCTTTTGTCAATAGACGAATTGCCATTGGAGGCCGCCATATTGGATTTGACGTAGGTCAAAGGTCAATCGGAGTAAACTAGCGAAAACACCGTAGCCGCCCTGCTGACTTTATTATGTGTTCGTATAATTTTGACAAGGTTGTGGGCTCTATTCATTCTTAACTCTTATATTTTACTTTTTATACATTTTTACTTATGACAGAAAATACGGATTTGCCTGTAGATATCTTTTTAGCGCCGAAAAGTGATTGATTAAACTGAGTGTGTAGGCCTATCCAAAAAGGCGTGGCCTATATTATAATATTTTTTTGGATACGATACAATAAAGAGCCGAAATGGAGTAATTTTTATAATAAAACACTACACTACCTCTTCTCTCTTTTAATTGAAGATAGCGAATTTGTACTGATCTATATGGATTCAAATATTCTGTCTGACGCAGCTCTTGATCCACAGCTGCTTCGATCGTTAATCGTTCGAAATTTTGTGTACATCGGTTTTAAAGGCTAAAAAAGTTTATATTTTCAGCATATTTTTTTTCCTGAATCGCTATTTCTTTTAATTGACCATAATAGTTTTAAAATTAAAACATTTAAAATCAGTGTTATAAACTGCATCTACTTTCTTCTGCCAACTTGTTAAGCGTGACATTTTTCGGCATATTATTATTTGTTTCGGCGCATGTGGGCCTGCCGCTTCGCAGGCCGCGCTTCTGTGGAAAACCATTTAAATACCACTACACTGGACCACTTTCTCTTTCCTGACATAAAAAAGCAGTAATACGTCTTTTCGGCCGTCTATTTTTTTTTCTCGGGGCCCTTTTTCCAGGGCTTTTCTTTTTGTCCCTATCCTCCACAGTATGGAATTTATTTAGGCATATATACTGGGATTTCTGTTGCAAAACGACATAAATAAGGCCATATTGGTGACGGAATAAACAAAATGACGCATATTAATTTTTGTTATTATTATTTCAGTATAAGTAAACTACAATTCATGTATACCCGTCTGTTTTCTTACGTAGGGAGTATAATAGGCCTAGAAATATGGCATTTCTTGACTTTGTCTTTAAAATTCTTTGTATGTTAATTGTTTTAATGAACTGGAAATACACAGCTGACAATTCTATGGAAATCATAATTTTTACGAAACGTCGCTCAGTAATAAACAGTGTCTGTATTCCGTAGAAATTGTGTCCCGTGCAATGCTTTGAAAGCAAAGTTGTAAAGAAAGACGTCATTTTTATTCCAATTGAACTTTGACCTCGGTGATTCAAGATGGCGGAACCGACATCGGCAATTGGTCTATGAGCCCAACATATCTGTATTTTCAGGCCACCTATCAAAATGTGCCTTAGGGCCAGCAGATCCATAATCCGACACTGCGTTGTCCTGGGATTGTTTCTTTCATAGCACGCAGTATGGTTAATGTCCGTCTTTATAAAGTCTAGTCGGTGAACCTTGACATTGATAATAGACCGGTCAAATCCCGCTAATCAATGAAGACCGAATCCCACCATTTTTATAAACCAACATCACGATTGTACAAACAGTATACATGTAGCTACCATCCAAGATTTAACCCCAATCCCACCAAGTTCCAGTAATATTACTGCTATTCCCAAGTTTTTAAAAATTCCATACACATGACTATGACACACCTACAAACCTCAATACACGTCATTGAATTAATTATGTTTATAATAGATAATAATACGTCATTACACGTCAATAAAACATTAAATTAATCATGTTAAAAATAAATAGACAACAGACTTCAATACTCCACGTTAGTATAAATTAAAGTAAAAGTAGGAAACCCAATGTTCTTCACCGACTTGAGTATAGGACTAAGACTGGTAATTATTCCATTTTTTTTCCTCTCTTATTATCCCACAGTTTTTTATTGAATATTTATCCCTAGCTTTCTATCATTTCAGGTGCCAAGGCTAATGTTTCATTCATAGAGTGGATTGATTGACCTCAACACAAGCTTTAAAAAGAAAAAAAAGAAGCAAAACAGGTGAGATAAATGTGCATTTCATACACTTTACAAAGTACATCCAACCTGATCCCCACTTCTGCTGACTAATGGGCTGGAAATTTGGTACTGCACAGGGTTTCCCCCCCCCCCCACTTTGGCATGTAACTGAATTGCACATTTTGACCATTTTCTGGATGTCAATGATCCATTTCCCTGGGTAGTATTCGCCCCAGAATGCTCATTCTCATCCAAATTTAACATTTCAGGTCTACATCTCAAAACCCGATGACTTCCTGGACTGGCTTTTGTAGAATGATGATGCATATCAATTTCATCCCTGATCTCTATGACACCGGTGGTGAAAGTGGGAGGCAAATCGTGATCAGTTTGGGTTCCAGCCGAGGACCCCTGTAAACTTTGCTTTTTGGTGATGATTTCATTTTCGAGCATGAAAAGGGCACCCTTGTGTTTATCATGACCTCTCATATTGGAAGATAACATAAATGCCAATAAATAGCCTGTGTGTTGACGGTTGTTCATATCTCTTTGCCAGGAAAGTTGTAGGCACCATCACCATTGTAAATCATTTGACAGACCAGAGTGAACAGGGTGACCTATGATTGGTCAGCAGTGTATCTGATTCAATACTGGGGGTGGGGATGAAAAAACTGTTGTAGTGTTACATAATCAGATTTTTTCCACTAACTTATCCTGTGGAAATACAGCTATATAGGCGATATTTTGATATTCATAGGCACTTCATGTTTCAGCATCTTAGATTTGACCACAATTTGGCACTTGAAGCTATGTTAAGAGAGAAAACTGTGTGTGTTTTTGATGAAGTGTCAAAAAGTCTAATATTGCATCATGATTACTGTTTTAAAGTATTTTCATGTTTCATTTATGTTGAATTTATCTCCTCTTTTTACAGAATGCATTTATGTTCAATAATAAAAATGTTCTGAGGAATTCAAAATTCATGTGCTTTCAAATTATAAGATTTCATACTGGGGGTGGGGTTGAAAAAGCTGTTGTAGTGTTACACAGTCAGATTATTTCAACTTACTTATCCTATGGAAATACAGCTATATCGGAGACAGTTTAAAATTGATAGGCAGGTTTCAACATCTTAGATTTAACCATAATTTGGCACTTGAAACTAAGTTAACAGCGAAAAACTTTGTGGTTTTTGATGAAAATGTTTGATTTACATTGCATTTATCTCATCTTTTTACAGAATGCATTTATGTTCAACAATAAAAATGTGTGGAATTCAAAATTCATGTCCTTTGAAATTTCTGTCTGAAATTCCGCAGTTTTCTTATGTATTATAGTGTTTGCAGAATGCAGCACTGCTCATCTGCTCATTGGTCAGGGAATTGCATATATGTTTGTTTATCAGATTACAAAAGATTTGTTCAAATAGCAGCAACATGTGAGGTATAAAGGACTAAGACTTGTAATTATGTAGTGCGAGTTATAAATAGACAATTTTTCCCTTATTTTTTTTCTCCCCTCTTCCTGCATTTTTGGTTGACTTTTTGGTCTAGAATTGGAGAAAAGGCATCAATTTTTTTTAATTTCATAGCAGTTTTGGGTAATACTGGGGATATTACAGCGGAGGGATAGGTGGGTGTAAAATGTCTTTCTGCGGAGCAATCATTGTGTCGGAAGTGAGATTATTACTCTAGTCAACTTCAAATCCCCGTAGCAAAAAAATCTAAATGGTCAACCCCCTACAAATTTATGATGAGGAGATTGCCAAATGTGGTCCCCATTGTGCCTAAAAAGATTGGAAGTGAAGGAATGTTGAGAAAAAACTACAGCCTGTGATACACCCATTTAACATTGAAGTCAATGGGCAAATAATTACTAGTCTGAGTCTGTATGGACTAAGACTAGTAATTATTTCCCATCATGAAATGATGGACGAATGTAGTGCGATTTATAAATAGACAATTTTTCCCTTATTTTTTTCTCCCCTCTTCCTGCATTTTTGGGTTGACTTTTTGGTCTAGAATTGGAGAAAAGGCATCAAATTTTCAATTTCATAGCAGTTTTGGGTAATACTGAGGATATTACAGCGGAGGGATAGGGGGTGTAAAATGTCTTTCTGCGGAGCAATCATTGTGTCAGAAGTGAGATTTTCACCCCAATCAACTTAAAATCCCCATAGCAAAAAATCTAAACGGTCAACCCCCTACAAACTTATGATGAGGAGATTGCCAAATGTGGTCCCCATTGTGCCTAAAAAGATTGGAAGCAACGGAATGTTGAGAAAAAAACTACAGCCTGTGATGTTACAGGCATTTAACAATGAAGTCAATGGGCAAATAATTACTAGTCTGAGCCCGTATGTGTCTAATGGATTTGTCTCCCTTGACCCAATCTTTGTGAATATTGCATAGAAAGAGAGGAGGCGGGGGTGGAGAGAGAGAGAAATGGGGTTAACGTCCACTCGACAAAAACTAGGTCATTTGGTTTAAATTTATTTCAATAATTTGCTTGCGCGTAGGAGTCTTTAGCAGTGCGAGGAAACCGGAGTACCCTGTGAAAACCCACGTGGTAGGACCCACTCCTTGCCACGTACAACCGGGGATTCGAAACCACACTAGTTGACTAAATGGTAGGCCGTCTGATATAGCGCGCGCACGCTAACCATTCGACCATCCAAACCCCCACTAATGAATCATGGCCACATCATTTTCTAATTGAGTATAATTAAGTTTTAATCATTTTGATGTTAAAATACTTTAATGGTTGTTAGAAGTTGTGATCAGGTGAAATAGACGAATGACCTGCTCGTAGATGTCAGTTGATCTAGACGTCAACACAACAATATGGCAGACTTGATGTGACAGGTTTTAGTTGAAGGTTTAAATAGATTTGATGTATAATATCTATACAACTCACTTGATCAGACATATTGAGCTTCTTAATATAACAATCCTCCACTGATGACTATAAAATAGGGAACGAGGCTCGTCTAAACATAATACGGACATATTTGTTGTAGAATCCCCTTTTCGAAAACCCCGACTATTTATAGTAGCTGATTCAATTACATCGTAGTCTAGGTTATCAAGTCACGTGTGTATATCTATTAGACAGCGTTATAGTTATATTAAATAGGATTAATTCTTATCTTTTCGTTGTTTTTCTGTCTAATATCGATTAAATGGAAACTTTATCATCTTGTATCCATTGTCGTGTAATTAGATATACCCACTGCCTTTGTCAATACCATCTACTGAGAATCGAGGGTGTGTCAACGCGAATAAAACTGGGTCTAACTAACAAGACGCCCGGGTTAGTTTTGAATTATTTTGTCAAATTGCCAAAGATCAAAGCCCTAAATCATTACATCAACACACTAAATCGTTACATCCGATACTGGACAATAAAACAGATCAGTTTGCTGGTTATCTTGAAACGTACATTGAACTAAATCATTCCATCAGACACTGGACAATCGAACAGGTCAGACTGCTGGTTAAACTGAACAATACAAACAACTAAATCATAAAATCAGATACTGGTGGTTCAAACAAATTACTGGTTAACCTGAACAACTAGAATAACCTCATATTCTCTAATATAATCATTTCACGTAATATACTCACTTGATCAGACATATTGATGACGTAATGTACGTGATCGACCACCTTATGAACACAAATACACGACCGTCTTCACCGATGTTAAAGCGCCGTCTGGCTCTAACAAGGGACGAGGCTTTCTGCAAACAATATTATTTTAGGAATCCCCGATTCTATTTTTAGTAGCTGACTCAGTATAGACTGGATTAAACAAGTTTCAAGGTCGAGGCCGCGCTACAAACAATCGGGAAATATTTTGTTATAAATCCCCGTTTGATAAACCCATTATATTCTCCGTACTAGAAATCGTTTTGGGTGAGGTTAAAATAATGGATCATCTTTCAGTACTTATGACCCAGATAAACACTTTTCAGATTATTCAATTATCTTTTTACAAGTCAACATAACCTCAAAACCCTGCATATATCTAACATCATATACCTTTAGGACTTCTCATATCAAGAAATTGACCATTTTAAACCATTGTTGGCCATTTTAAACCATTGTTGGCCAGCACGAAGATGTTTTTTATAGAGTGCTCTTTCCATGTCATTAAATATGAAGTGAGTTTAAATTTCGGTTTAGGTGTTTTTTTTTTCATTGTTGTTTTTTTTTTCTGTTATTTATTTGAAAATAGTATACTTGAATCATGCGGTGATATATAAAACAGTTACAAAGGGTTTAGTTTTCTAGGGTTTGGGGTTATTTTTGTTCTTGAGGTTTTAATTTGGAGCGTCATCTAATTGCTTAAATTGCCATGCAATCAAATAAACGGGTACAGGACTGTGGCTGTATTTCCTATGCTATCAAAAGCAATGGTATGGGTATTATTTTTGTGAATGATGGTATTATGTGATCCGGGCCACTGGCAATATTATCGTTATTCCAAATATATCTATATGTTGCAATAGATCAAACAACGTAGCTCGAATGGGTGTCTGTTTATGTCGTGACTTTAAGCTAGGAGTTTGACGATGATCCCAAGTTAGGAGAGGGTGTCAACTATCCTAAATTGAAATTGACTTATGTTAAAATTATCCTTAAGATAGTTTAATGAAACGCCACTATTTTAAGTTAATATGTTAATATAAAATTTTATCTAAAATGCGGAAAATGCCTAAAATCGTTTTGTGAAACTCATCTAATCGTAAGTTAGGATGGTATTTTAGTTTAAGACGATTTAAAGGAGATTTAATGATGTGTAACAGTAGACGACAAAAAGGAAATTTGTTTAAAGGCTTTCGGATGTAGTTTGCAGGCGTAAAAGGATGGGTTTTTTTTTTTACCGTATATATCCAAAACGTAAGACATGGAATGTTGATCGCAGATCTACTCATTAACGAGAAATTCTAGAAAGGAGATGCAGGAGCAGGGTCTGACAACAGCATGTCTAGTCGTTCGGCTGGGACGAAAAACAGAGGGTCCGTGTACATATTGGCGTGCACATATAAGATCGCTTGGCAGTTGGAATTCGCTATAAGAGTAGGCCGTAGCTCCACTGGCCGGGCCAAATCTCCCCCAAGTCCGTCTTCATTAGTCCAGTTTAGGAGTAGGACGTTAAACCCTATTCTAGTCCATTTTTTAAAACATATTTATATGTTTATCATTTTAAAACAAATTTAAATATCTATCTCTTACCTCAACTCTATTATTAACTTTATATATACCATGGACAGCAGTGGTGTCATGGAAATTACAATTTTTGACCTCGCGTTACCTAAAGAGATTTTCTGGAAAACTTTTGACAAAGATCGTGTATGCAATTAATAATTTTATAAAAATTCCAATTCTTTGTATCTGTATAACCTCTAAATTCGACTGGTTCTTGTGATGTAAGGGTCTTCCGAATAATTTGCATTTGATATCACCCGCGGTTGAAGCGGGCGGTAATCCCAGTGAAAAGGGGACATGCTGGCACACAAAGCACAAATAAAAACTATCGTATGGGTTAGGGTTAGGGTTAAGGTGCACTAGTCCGCGGGTGCATTAGTCCTTCAATATCTATTATCAGAGTTAGGAGAAAGAGAGAGAAATGGGGTTTAACGTCCACTCGACACAAACTAGGTCATTTCGGGACTAACATTATTATGATTTTCATTTCATTTTATTTCAATAATTCGATTGCGCGTAGGGGTCTTTAGCAGTGGGAGGAAACCGGAGTGCCGGGAGGAAAACCACGAGGCTGAGAAGGCGCCCCTATCCCCATGCCACACCTGGGCTCGAAACCACAGCCGCAAGCCAGAGGTGACCGGCCAGCTAGAGGTGGAAGCGCTGCACTCTAGACCACTAGGCCACCCCAACCCCCCATCAGAGTTAGGTTTGTGTGATATGTATAGTATTTCTTATAGCGACGGACGAGTGAACCCCCCTCGATAAGTCACACGTGTTGAGCCGTATGGTCAATATATGAAATGCAATGGAAAATATCCCTTGATAAATGGAATTCGATATAACAGTAGGTCGTAGCACACTATCTGGAGTATGCCCGTCTTCATTAACCCAGTTCGGAGCAGAACATTAGGGCTGTATCATACGGCCTGCCATTGAGTCAACTGACGTGGTTTCGAATCCCCGGTTGTACGTGGCAAGGAGTAGGGTCGCCTGTCCAACCTCGTGGGTTTTCTCTGGGTACACCGGTTTCCTCCCACTGCTAAAGACTTTTACGAGAAAGGGAATTATTGAAATGACCTAGTTTGTGTCGAGTGGACGTAAAACCCCATTCTCCCCCCCCCCTCTCTCTCTCTCTCTCTCTCTCTCTCTAAACTCGGATCTTGCACCACGGATCTGTGGTTACAAATATATTAACTTGATCTGGTAATAGGTAAACAACATTGTCATAACAAGACCCCACATCTATATATATATATATAGTTTTATTGTCACACAATTTTCATAAGAGTAAAAATTAAGACGGTGTTTTATCTTCCAGGGACATGAAGCAGAAAGATATATTGCCACGATGGAAAAAACCCTCCAAATACTTCAAGACAATTTACCCCGTACTATTGTTAATGTAGTTGAAGTTCTTAATGCCAATATAGTGAAGAAATTAAACAAAGGTCTAATATGTTCTGTTGTTCATTTGTAAGTTATAGAAACACGGCCTGATACTGACATAATCATATAGAAAAACTTCCAATGATGTCTTGTTCACGTTGTCTCCTGTTTGGTTTCTATATTTTCCACTTTGTGTAAATGATACCAAAAAATTCTTATATGTAGCTTATGACAATATTATCTTTTGTAATTTCGCTTTTGTCACCCATTCATGTTTTTGCTGTCTTGTAACGTCCTTGTGTTGTTGTTCATCGAAAATGATAATCTATTTTTTAACCATCGCCATGTAGGGGTTGGATGGCTGAATGTTTAGCACGTGCGCGCTGTATCATAAGGCCTGTCATTGAGTCAACTGCCGTGGTTTCAAATCCCGGTTGTACGTGACAAGGAGTATGGTCGCCTTTCCGCCTCGTGAGTTTTCTCCAGGTCTTGGCAATAATATCAGTTTCAACTTCAAATTCAAACGTTTGAAGCTAGCCATTCCATCGGGGTGAATGGAAAAACAAGGGAGGTAAGTGTGTTATTATTTCCGGTGTCACTGATTTTAATGCCTGGGAAATAATTCCATGATCGTATATTAGTGAGTTGACAACCTCTTGAGCAAAATACATAGAAATAATTATGTTTTGACTTTCTTAGAAAATATGAAATTCCCGCTTTAAAACAGCCTCAAATATGGTATTAAAATTAGGTTGAAAAAAAGATACAAATATTTTTGGCTAAAGTTTTCAGTTCTCTTGAGCCTTATTCAAACAGAACTGAAAACGTTAGCCAGAATCGTGTTGTTTTTTCAGCGTATTGTAGATATATTTCTCTGGGAGTAATTCAAAGAAATTAAAATGTCCTGAAGATGTTCAGGTCGACCAGAAAGCGCTATAAAGCCGTCAAATTATTATTTTGGTGCCTTTCATTTTATTTAGTTTATATGTATATATTAGCTGGGAGTTGTATTTTCCTATATTTTATTATATAATTATGTTTCAGTTTTCTGTGTAAATGTGCAGCTTATCCTAAAAATGATGTAGCAGAACAAGAGTTGATTAACATGACACGACTTTATCAAACATCTCTTCATGATCTCGCTATATCAGGAAAATTTGACACAAAAGATGATTTCACTGTTGTTGATCAACCTTTCTTTAGAAATACATATCCTCCTACTAAGGTAAGTTTACGAAAATGTACTTTAGTTATTTACGTAGCCAAGTAGGTTCATTTTGAATTATCTATAATTAACAGTCAACTTCTATGTCACCTGAAGAAAGACTGAAAGACTGAAATGAAGTAAATGATGAAATAGCTAGTGGATACAAATCATCCTGGGTACCGTATGAATATGCGTCTTGGATGGAAAGCGTACATGCAGTGTCTTGATTTTCGCTCCCTGAATTTAAAGATATAATTATTATTAATGTTTGTCTCTAGTAGATTAGATATTTGATGTTTTTGACATTAAATATTGAAATTGTAAGGGATTTGTTTAATTTTTGGGGGTATAAAACTTAAATGTAGATAAATATATTCTATAACGTGTTTTGTAGGCCGGATCAGATGATTTAGATCTCTCTTATTTTGTTCCAGATTGTTTTCATCTGAGTAGTAAAGGACAGTCTAATACAGCGACAGCATTGTGGAATAATATGGTAAATAATCGGTGTATATCATGTCTAAATATTGGGTCTAAATAATCAATATACTGTTAACCTAGGGTTAGATCGGGGCTTGCAAAAGATAGTTCGATCAGAATAAACCATGTACTGTAGTAAACTCAAAGTGTGATCTTAATACTAAAATATATTGAAAATTTCCATTATTCAGAACTGATATATCTCTGTCACGCGATTTGTGCACAACGTTGACCAGTTGTCAACAAGCGTGACCAGATTAAATTACAAATTCAATTCTATTTTTCTTCGAGTTATGGGAGTCTTTTACATAATTACATTAATACAGTTCAGGTGCTAAAACTGTTGTCCCTAATTGAATGCAACTCTTCTGTTGAAGGAACCTGTCAGATTAAAGAGATGACAGCCCAACACGCTACATCACAGTCGCAAAGTCAACTCTCAAAGCGAACATGTATCGCTCTCGTTAACACTTGACTACTTACTTACTGAACACGTGTTGGTAAAGCCCCCGTCAGACCTAAGCTCGATGTGGTTCAGATCTAAAATGTTTCTAGCAGGTCGCGTGTAATCACGAAACAGATTTGGTGGCATTACTTCAATCTGTCTCTGGACTCACAGAATCGGTAACTACACGATGTCGATATGATCAAACAAGACCAACGCGATCTAAAAGGAACAAAACGTGATGCATCTGAACAGGATATGTATATTATCTAGACTGGAGCGAAGTTTGTTGTGTTGGAGCTGTGATTAGGTCGTGTAGGTATGGAAGCGTATAGGGTCAATAGCGCGATAGATACCGCAATATTAAGTTGATAATAAGTCAATATATTGTGATTTTTCTGACGATTTTATCTCTGAAAAGGCAATTTTTGCCAAGTTAATTGAATAACTCGCTAATTTGCATGTCGTCATTTTGTTTTAGATGCACACGTCGACATAGCGCATGGCGATATTTTGCGAATATGTCGATATATACTACGGCGAAATGGAATATGTCGCCAAAGCTTCCGAATAGCAATATCTTACCGCAAACGTGTACATTAAAGACGAAATGGGGACATAAAACATAGCGTGTTGACTCAATTACCTCGGCAAAAATTAACTTTTCAGAGATAAAATCATCAAAATAATCACAATATGTTGACATAATACCAACTTAATATTGTGGTATATATCGCGCTATTGACCCCTATACGCTTCCATATGCACGACCTGGACCACCGTGTCACGTTCACTCGTCGGGAAAACGTCGCCTTGATAATACAACCTGTTCCCGGTTTGTCAAGTTCTGACGACGACCTTCGCGATCAAAGACTTTCCCCAGTTTTACAAATTTGTGTCGTGTTTGGTCGTGCTTTGGTGTTATCGGGGCTTAGGACATTTTAGGGTATTGTTGATCGTATATTATTAATTATGTGAACCCGGCCCAAAAAAACACATTGAAGATGTCGTTTTTGAAGCTGTGCGTGAGTTATTCTTAAGCTGAGCATAAAATTGTGGATGGGCCTTGAATCTGATTATTATAAGGAAATTTCAGTTATACCCCAGTGAGCCTTCACTATCAATAGTTCTGATTTAAACCTTTTACTTTTAGTTTCAACCTGTTGGGCAGAAGACTTTAAATTGGGAATTAGGCAGCACTATAACCTGTCCGACAGAGGTAAGTCTGCCATCTTAGTAGGGTTTCTTCCATGTTGTAGGAAAAAGAATTCAAGAACATTTTGCAATTATATTATACCTTAATTTTTTTATATTTATTATTTTATATTTGACAATTTTCAGCAAAATCCACACATATATACCAATAAAAACAGTGGAGATGGCCAGAATTGAAGTGAAAGCATGAATTCTGGAAAGAAAATACCCAGCACTATATTGATTATATTGATAGAATCAATTAACTGAGACAGAATTGTATTTAACTTAATAAAAAATATATATAAATTTCACGTGTATATGGAGTTAAAGCTCCTACTATTCGTAAAATATTAGGCAACATATGTCAATTTTTATTGCATTGTGGCATAGGAATAATGCCATCTTCCGGGTGATTATTCTTCCAAAGGCTAGTTATCACAATCATTTGACGAAAGACAAGAAGGTGACGGGAATACATGCAGCTAAAGTGCCATATTTGCGTACTCGACCGTCAACACTAATGACAATTATCTTCTAAGAGCAACATCAGTACTCGTCAAGTGTCTAGCCTACAAATTCCTGAAGGGTGTAAAGTCGATCGACAGTCACTGAGCTATTTAAAATTTAAAAAAGAAATAGTGTTGAATATTATTTTAAAATAAGTCTTCGACTTCGTCTCGACGGCAATTTTTTGGTTCACTAATTTATCTTTTCATAAGTATATCCACTCGGCTGTATGACATATTCCGCCATTTTGGAACTACTTTAAGGGTCCCGGATGCAACATGGCTGCTCTCATGGTGTCTTGTTTGTTTGTAATAGCGTCAAGTTTTCCTATTAAAGTAAACCGGTAGCCGCATCGCAAATGTATGGGCGTAGGTACATGTCACTTACTGTCATACAGCCGAGACTAGATGTAGGTTCCGGAATCTGTCGAGATTTGCCGAGTGAAGTATATTCCTTATACATATTTGCACGTAGATCAAACAGCATGCAGGCAGACCAGAAACGTATGAAATTCGGCGAAAAGCTCATCAAAAGTAATGATTAAATTCCAATTTTTATCATGGTTCAAATACACCTTCGTGTATTAGGATACACATAGATTGATAAAATCGCTATGGCACAACTTTTCAGCGTTTAAAAGTAGCAGAAAAGACGATAAAAAGACAACAATGTTATACGGACCTATTCGGTTTGAAAGCTGTTTAATACGTACTGACGTATCACGTATGAGAAATAGAAATACGCACGCATTTTTGACGTCACACGCAAAATCCATACGCATACGCGATATGCACCAGGAATTTACGATTGCTAAAAGTCTCTTTTATATAGCGTATGTCCGTATTCAACAATCGTCGCTGAAGAGTAGGACGTTAAACTCCATGGCATTTCAGTTCAACAAAACAGACCAAAAACCTAATAATCGTAGTCTACAATCTACATACTGACATGTCGAATCAATTAGTCAACCATCAAGTTTATCCGACCATATTGTTATTAAAAATCATCAATTTAAATCACACCCCATATAAACCTACTGTATTTCATGAAATAATTTGTGTTTTTATTAAAGGGACAATAACAATCTTTTGCTGACTTGGCAGCTCTAGAAAATAAATAATAGCCTTATTCTAAGTACTAGATGTTTAAATTTCCCAGACGGTTCGAAAATATTCTAAAATCCAAGCCAAATTTGAAAAGGTTTACGTTAGGCTTTTCAAAACTTTAGTTGAATGTTTACACTTTTTTAAATTAGGCGTGTTAAGATGAAATTTGTATCATCAATTGATTGGAATTTTGTAAAGTAATACAATTTGTTGACCAGAATAAAGATTGAGACATATTATTCAATTACAACAAGAGTGGTATTATTAATCCTTTAAATTTATTCCATGTTAAACATGTAGCATATCGTATAATAAGGTCGGTAGTTGATTTAATTGTCGTGAGTTCGATTCCCATCTCCTACCAGACAAGGACTACTGTCCTACTTCTGGGTGTTTTCGACTGTTGGTCAAATGAAGACGTTATTGTATTAAATGGAGTTGCTTCCCTTTATATTAATAACTCTCTACCTTTGGCTCTGCGCTATTGACATCACCAGGGTTAGGTCATTTTAATTTCGACTATAATCGCTTTACTTAGTGATAATCACATTTTCAAATTAATTTATATTCTCGGAGTCGAAATACTGGTCTAGACGTAAACTCGACTATAAAGTATACAGCAATCTGGTGTGTGAAAGACAACCCACTGAAAACTTGACAAGGATAGAGAACTGGGGTTTAACGTCCACTCGACATAAACTTCGGGTATTTCGGGACGACTAGCATATGGTTTTTAATTGTATTTCAATAATTCGCTTGCGCGTAGGGATCTTTAGCAGTGGGAGGAAACCGGAGTGCCCGGAGGAAACCCACGAGGTTGAGAAGGCGTCCCTATCCCCAGACGCTCACACCAGGGCTCGAAACTACAGCCGCAAGCCAGAGGTGACCGGCCAGCTAGAGGTCGAAGTGCTGCACTCTAGCCCCCCCCCCCAACTTAATAAAGCATGGGGGAAACAATGGGCCTGATATTGATGAAGAAGGACGTGTTAAGCTCTGAATGGAATAGGGATGCAATGGGGTTTAACGTCCTACTCTTCTGCACCTAACCTGGGCTAATGGAAAACGGGCATACGCCAGGCAGTGTGCTATGAGGGAAATTTTGCCCGGGCTGCGGCACTACAGCCTACTCTTATATCGAATTTCACCTGTCAAAGGATCTTTTATGTGCACGCCAATGTGTATACGCATCCTCGACTTTTCGTCCCATCCGCCCGACTAGACAGCAGTCCTTGTCGGGCACCCCTATTCTGCATCACTGACAAGACGAAACTACACCGGAAAATCAGGATGAACTTTTCCGGTCAATGCACGGATAGAACACACGACCTCCAGGCTAGCCATCCAACGTCTTACCCATTTAGTCACATGATTCCTCTGTATGGAATAAATGTATGAATTGGTACTACATCCAGACAAATGATGACGGACATGCTACGATGGACATTTTATCAGGACAAGAATCAGGTTAAACCTGTCATGGTGATCAGTGGACCTCTGATTTTCGTCCCATCCAAACGACTAGACAGTTTTTCTTTCCTAACTCTCCGTCCTACAACACAGACAGACTGGTTGGTGAGGCAGGTTGTCTACCTCTTGGAATTGATTATAGTAGTTATATATGTCATGTTATTCTTATTTCATCAGACATTTTAGTATATCGTTACGTCATCAAGACAAACACATATTGATATATTATTCATGTCGATGTTGTCAGCAATTCAAGTGAGATCGATATGACATTTGGGTTTACTTGTTGAGTTGTCAGCTTCACGTTCAACACCCACAATTCAAGTGAAATAGACTTGACTTGTGTTCACTGGACCATCACTTGCGAATATGACGTCACAATACCAAGATGACGTAATTGGAAGTAAACCGATTTATTTGTCTTCATTACTAACACCACCCATCCACATACATTACCCTCCCCTACATGTCCCCCTTCCCTCCTACCAAAATAACCTCACCCAAAACATTACCCCCATATTCACAAATAATCTTGCCCAGAACAGAACATACCCACAACCATCCACCACCCCTCACCACCAACATACCCCCCCCCCACACACACACCTACATGTCCCCCTTCCCTCCACATATTCCTTAATAACCTCACCCAAAACATACCTTTAACCTTCCACATACCCTCACCCACATACTCACAATCCCCCCACCCATCGCCACACACACACACACACAAACTATAGCAATACTTTATACAGTATAATAATATACAAATTATATGCATACTTGATACAGTATAACATGTTCATGTTAAATGTTTAATATTGTTTTATAGTTAGTATTATATACACCATCAACAGACTAGATGGGCCACCAGATGACCATATCCCCACTTGTTATATTATAGTGTGACAATGGAAGATGTTTGTTGTGTTGTTTGTACTTGTTGTACTTCTGCTGTTGATAATCATCACTGTGGATCCTATGAATACAAACATCATCTCTACCATACTTCTCTCTACACTCCTCCTGTATCATCTTCTCTAATTCATCTACTGTTTTATCTCTACTTATACTTAAAGTCATATCCGCGCGGCTGTAAATACAGGTAAATATATATTATAATACTTATATCATACAGGTAAATATATATTATAATAGTATATACAGGTAAATAAATAACATGTGATATCAAAGAAAGGGATAGAAGAAAATAAAATGTACGTTGAAATAGTGGACCTGTTTTTCATGTACGAGTTTTTCATGTAAGTGGGTCTAATGCATGTGTTTTGGAACTGTTTCCAAATAATCGGCGAAAACGCGTACCTGTAATATAGGTTCAACACTGATAAATATCTACTTGGATCATATTGTAATAACAGTCCACAGATGAGATAACTGTCACGTGTGTCAACACTGCTAACTGTTCTATTTATTATAAACTACCTGCGTTTATATTAGTGACGTCATCTCTACTCGACGTCATCAATCAGTTGATGACAAGAACGTTTTATCACTGACCTTGTATATTAATATCAGTGTTTCATCTATAATATATAATTTTACATCAAATCTCGAGATTTATGAATGAGTTAAGTTATAAAAAAGTTTATTTACCTGTTCAAGGGGTATATCTTGAGAGTAATCATTCCGTCTGTCTTGTCTGAATTTTTATTCGGTTGTGTTTTCTTGTCTGAATTTTTATTAACGTAATTTTTCTTGACCACCTTTTCTTCTAGAATCTTCACTCTCTCTGTCAGTTGGTTCATTCCACATGTAAGTGTCTCTACTTGATCAGTGAGTTTGTTTATTTTATCGTCCCTAATAGCGAGTTCATATTCCACGTCTTCTTTTAGTTGATTTGTAAAAAGGTGATCGACTCTATTCTGATTACCTATCTGTACATTATTGGTGTCGTTAAAATTGTATATAACCTGATTGGTTATAGATGATACCGACTGAAATAAATAAAATATATATCATCATTGATAAATATCATTTAATATATACATTTCATATGATTACCACCCCCCCCCCCCACTCTACTATCCTCACGCCAATAAGGATCCGCGGTGATTCAGTGAGTAGTGACCGAGAAAGTTCTGATGTATTTCCATGCGTGTTTTCTTTTGTTACTGGTGTAGGACGGATATGCTATAGTCGTTCGGATGTGACAAAACACGTTGGCGTGCACGTAAAAGAACCCTTGACAGATGGAATTCGATATAAGAGTGGATCATAGTTCCGTTGTCCGAGTGATGGATTAACCATAAGGCAAACAAGGCACGTGCCTTAGGACCAGCAAAAAATCCAGGCCACAAAATAATAAAGTAAAAAAAAAAATGTCTATAGTAAATACAGTACTGTCAATGTTCTGAATTGGTTTGGAATAAATCTTCTGTTGCGAAATTTAACTTAATTCATTTTGTCAATGAGCCCAACATATCTGTATTTTCAGGCCACCTATCAAAATGTGCCTTAGGGCCAGCAGAGCCTTAATCCGACACTGCGTTGCCCTGGGATTGTTTCTTTCATAGCACACAGTATGGTTAATGTCCGTCGTTATAAAGTCTAGTCGGTGAACCTTGCCATTGATAATAAACCGGTCAAATCCCGCTAATCAATGTAGGCCGAATCCCACCATTTTTATAAACCAACATCACGGTTGTACAAACAGTATACATGTAGCTACCATCCTAGATTTAACTCCAATCCCACCAAGTTCCAGTAATATTAGGTACTCCTATTCCTAAGTTTTTAAATATTCCATACACATAACTATGACACACCTACAAACCTCAATACACGTCATTGAATTAATTATGTTTATAATAGATAATAATACGTCATTACAAGTCATTAAAACATTAAATTAATCATGTTAAAAATAAATAGACAACAGACTTCAATACTCCACGTTAGTATAAATTAAAGTAAAAGTAGGAAACCCAATGTTCTTCACCGACTTGAGTATAGGACTAAGACTAGTAATTATTCCATTTTTTTCCTCTCTTATTATCCCACAGTTTTTTATTGAATATTTATCCCTAGCTTTCTATCATTTCAGGTGCCAAGGCTAATGTTTCATTCATAGAGTGGATTGATTGACCTCAACACAAGCTTTAAAAAGAAAAAAAGAAGCAAAACAGGTGAGATAAATGTGCATTTCATACACTTTACAAAGTACATCCAACCTGATCCCCACTTCTGCTGACTAATGGGCTGGAAATTTGGTACTGCACAGGGTTCCCCCCCCCCCCTTGGCATGTAACTGAATTGCACATTTTGACCATTTTCTGGATGTCAATGATCCATTTCCCTGGGTAGTATTCGCCCCAGAATGCTCATTCTCATCCAAATTTAACATTTCAGGTCTACATCTCAAAACCCGATGACTTCCTGGACTGGCTTTTGTAGAATGATGATGCATATCAATTTCATTCCTGATCTCTATGACACCGGTGGTGAAAGTGGGAGGCAAATCGTAATCAGTTTGGGTTCCAGCCGAGGACCCCTGTAAACTTTGCTTTTTGGTGATGATTTCATTTTCGAGCATGAAAAGGGCACCCTTGTGTTTATCATGACCTCTCATATTGGAAGATAACATAAATGCCAATAAATAGCCTGTGTGTTGACGGTTGTTCATATCTCTTTGCCAGGAAAGTTGTAGGCACCATCACCATTGTAAATCATTTGACAGACCAGAGTGAACAGGGTGACCTATGATTGGTCAGCAGTGTATCAGATTCTATACTGGGGGTGGGGATGAAAGTGTTACATAATCAGATTTTTTCCACTAACTTATCCTGTGGAAATACAGCTATATAGGTGATATTTTGATATTCATAGGCACTTCATGTTTCAGCATCTTAGATTTGACCACAAATAGTGTTACATAATCAGATTTTTTCCACTAACTTATCCTGTGGAAATACAGCTATATAGGTGATATTTTGATATTCATAGGCACTTCATGTTTCAGCATCTTAGATTTGACCACAATTTGGCACTTGAAGCTATGTTAAGAGAGAAAACTGTGTGTGTTTTGATGAAGTGTCAAAAAGTCTAATATTGCATCATGATTACTGTTTTAAAGTATTTTCATGTTTCATTTATGTTGAATTTATCTCATCTTTTTACAGAATGCATTTATGTTCAATAATAAAAATGTTCTGAGGAATTCAAAATTCATGTGCTTTCAAATTATAAGATTTCATACTGGGGTGGGGGGTGGGGTTGAAAAAGCTGTTGTAGTGTTACACAGTCAGATTATTTCAACTTACTTATCTTATGGAAATACAGCTATATAGGAGACGGTTTAAAATTGATAGGCACTGCCGGTTTCAACATTTTAGATTTAACCATAATTTGGCACTTGAAACTACGTTAACAGCGCAAAACTTTGTGGTTTTTGATGAAAATGTTTGATTTACATTGCATTTATCTCATCTTTTTACAGAATCCATTTATGTTCAACAATAAAAATGTGTGGAATTCAAAATTCATGTCCTTTGAAATTTCTGTCTGAAATTCCGCAGTTTTCTTATGTATTATTGTGTTTGCAAAATGCAGCACTGCTCATCTGCTCATTGGTCAGGGAATTGCATATATGTTTGTTTATCAGATTACAAAAGATTTGTTCAAATAGCAGCAACATGTGAGGTATATAGGACTAAGACTAGTAATTATGTAGTGCGATTTATAAATAGACAATTTTTCCCTTATTTTTTTTTCTCCCCTCTTCCTGCATTTTTGGTTGACTTTTTGGTCTAGAATTGGAGAAAAGGCATCAATTTTTTTTAATTTCATAGCAGTTTTGGGTAATACTGAGGATATTACAGCGGAGGGATAGGGGGTGTAAAATGTCTTTCTGCGGAGCAATCATTGTGTCGGAAGTGAGATTATTACTCTAGTCAACTTCAAATCCCCGTAGCAAAAAAATCTAAATGGTCAACCCCCTACAAATGTATGATGAGGAGATTGCCAAATGTGGTCCCCATTGTGCCTAAAAAGATTGGAAGTGAAGGAATGTTGAGAAAAAACTACAACCTGTGATACACCCATTTAACATTGAAGTCAATGGGCAAATAATTACTAGTCTGAGCCCGTATGTGTCTAATGGATTTGTCTCCCTTGACCCAATCTTTGTGAATATTGCATACAAAAACTAGGTCATTTGGTTTAAATTTATTTCAATAATTTGCTTGCGCGTAGGAGTCTTTAGCAGTGCGAGGAAACCGGAGTACCCTGTGAAAACCCACGTGGTAGGACCCACTCCTTGCCACGTACATCCGGGGATTCGAAACCACACTAGTTGACTAAATGGTAGGCCGTCTGATATAGCGCGCGCACGCTAACAATTCGACCATCCAAACCCCCACTAATGAATCATGGCCATTTCATTTTCTAATTGAGTATAATTAAGTTTTAATCATTTTGATGTTAAAATACTTTAATGGTTGTTAGAAGTTGTGATCAGGTGAAATAGACGAATGACCTGCTCGTAGATGTCAGTTGATCTAGACGTCAACACAACAATATGACAGACTTGATGTGATAGGTTTTAGTTGAATATTTAAATAGATTTGATGTTTACAAATTTATATAATATCTATACAACTCACTTGATTTGACATATTGATCTTCTTAATTATAATATTACAATCCTCCACTGATGACTATAAAATAGGGAATGAGGCTGGTCTAAACATAATACGGAAATATTTGTTGTAGAATCCCCTTTTCGAAAACCCCGACTATTTATAGTAGCTGATTCAATTAGATCGTAGTCTAAGTTATCAAGTCACGTGTGTATATCTATTAGACAGCGTTATAGTTATATTAAATAGGCTTAATTCTCATCTTTTCGTTGTTTTTTTCAGTCTAACGTCGATTAAATGGAAACTTTATCATCTTATATCCATTGTCGTGTAATTAGATATACCCACTGCCTTGGTCAATACCATCTACTGAGAATTGAGGGTGTGTCAACGCGAATAAAACTGGGTCTAACTGACAAGACGCCCCGGTTATTTTTGAATTATTTTGTCGAATGCCAAAGATCAAAGCCCTAAATCATTACATCAACACACTAAATCGTTACATCCGATACTGGACAATAAAACAGATCAGTTTGCTGGTTATCTTGAAACGTACATTGAACTAAATCATTCCATCCGATACTGGGCAATCGAACATGTCAGATTGCTGGTTATGTTGAAACATACATTGAACTAAATCATTCCATCCGATACTGGGCAATCGAACAGGTCAGATTGTTGGTTAAACTGAACAATACAAACAACTAAATCATAAAATCAGCTACTGGTGGTTCAAACAAATTACTGGTTAACCTGAACAACTAGAATAACCTCATATTCTCTAACATAATCATTTCACGTAATATACTCACTTGATCAGACATATTGATGACGTAACGTTCGTGATCGACCACCTTATGAACACAAATACACGGCCGTCTTCACCGATGTTAAAGCGCCGTCTGGCTCTAACAAGGGACGAGGCTTTCTGCAAACAATATTATTTTAGGAATCCCCGATTCTATTTTTAGTAGCTGACTCAGTATAGACTGGATTAAACAAGTTTCAAGGTCGAGGCCGCGTTACAAACAATCGGGAAATATTTTATTATGAATCCCCGTTTGATAAACCCATTATATCCCCCGTACTAGAAATCGTTTTGGTGAGGTTAAAATAATGGATCATCTTGCAGTACTTATGACCCAGATAAACACTTTTCAGATTATTCAATATCTTTTTACAAGTCAACATAACCGCAAAACCCTGCATATATCTAACATCATATGCCTTTAGGACTTCTAATATCAAGAAATTGGCCATTTTAAACCATTGTTGGCCATTTTAAACCATTGTTGGCCAGCACGAAGATTTTTTTTTAATAGATTGCTCTTTCTATGTCATTAAATATGAAGTGAGTTTAAATTTCGGTTTAGGTTTTTTTTCAATGTTGTTTTTTGTATGTTATTATTTTGAAAATATTATATTTGAATCATGTGGTGATATATAAAACAGTTACAAAGGGTTTAGTATTCTAGGGTTTGGGGTTATTTTTGTTCTTGAGGTTTTAATTTGGAGCGTCATCTAATTGCTTAAATTGCCTTGCAATCAAATAAACGGGTACAGGACTGTAGCTGTATTTCCATGGTATGAAAACCAATGGTATGGGTATTATTTTTGTGAATGATGTTATGTTAAAATTATGTCCGGGCCACTGGCAATATTATCGTTATTCCAAATATATCTATATGTTGCAATAGATCAAACAACGTAGCTCGAATGGGTGTCTGTTTATGTCGTGACTTTAAGCTCGGAGTTTGACGACGATCCCAGGTTGGGAGAGAGTGTCAACTATCCTAAATTGAAATCTAGCCGTCACTGATTCATTTAAAGCTGCAATTTCATATTTTTAAGTTATATTTTTAAAATATATTAAAATAAAGCCTTAAAATAGATGGTATCTATAAACAGTCCTACCTTGTTAAAGAATAGTCCTATTATACCAATAATTCACTATAATTGCCAGTTGAGAAATGAGCAAAAATATCATGTTCAAATTCAAATAATTCAAACGTTCGAAGATAGCTATTGCATGGGGGGGGGGGGCAAACAAGGAAGGTAATTGTGTTATTATTTCCGATTTGACGGATTTGTAAATGTGGAAAATATGGCCTATGATTGTATAATAGTGAGTTGACAACCTATAAAACAATAGACATAGAAATAAATATGTTTTGACTTTCTCGGAAAATATGAAATCCACGCTCTAAACAAATTACTGGCTAACTTCGACAACTAATATAATCATTTCACGTAATATACTCACTTGATCAGACATATTGGTTGGGTAATGGGCGTGATCGATTACTTTATAACACAAATACACGACCGTCTTTCACCAGTATTGAAGCGCCTTCTGGCTCTAGCAAAGGGCGAGGCCACGCTACATACAAGGAAATATTTTTTTTGCAGAATCCCCGTTAGTAGAAACCCAAACACTATATTTAGTAACTGACTCAAAATAGACGTTATTAAACAAGTTTCAAGGTAGCGCTGCACATAATAATAAGGAAATATTTTCCGGGAATTCCCGTTTGTATAAAACCGTACACTATTTTTAGTAACTGACTCATATATATATATTCCAGGTCGCGCTACAAACGCTTGTTTTTTAGGAATCCCCATTTGTACATTACAGGGTGATGGAGACTAGGGTGTATTATGCATGTATGAATGTCAACAACATCCAGACTGTAGACAATAACAATTTATTGTATACAGCCAAAGAATTGCTCAAACCTGAAATACCCGAAAAAATATATCGGGTTATAGACCACGGTCGTCTGCAAGTAGCACGTGAAATGTGTAAAATAAAACAGATATTTGAGTAACGTCCTTGTTGAATAAGTATGCTATATAATATAAAGACGACGGTGTGTAAAATTATATACATGAGTATAACATCAACAATAAATATATGGTTGGTGTAATTCATTATAAATACATTTCGATAATGAAGTGACTTTTAATTTATTAACCCTGGAATACCCTGTCGGTATATATGACCCCTTGGGGTCGAGCGCCCTGCCCAAATTGCCTACATCTAACGAAGTAAAAACATCCATTTGTTTACCTCTACTGCCCAGTGCAGGGGCGGATCCAGGAATTTTTGCAGGAGGGGGTTTGCCAGGTTTCTGTTACGGAAATCTGCCAGGTTTCTGTTACGGAAATCTGCCATCATCGTCTCTAAATAACAGAGGCATACATACAAATTGAGCTTTTTAAACAGAGAAATCATTTTTATACTGATGTAGGATCACTTTGTGATGTAATTTCACTGATGCAAGGCATTATTTTTTTTAAGTAGCTGAGCAGGGAAGTGAGTGGACCCCCTCCCCCGGATCCTCCCCTGCAGTGTTGCATATGTGACCTATTGTAGACTATATTATCCTGACCTCCACCGGCATCAAATGGGATCAAAGATGGCAGCCCCCATGGTTGGGTGAAATGTGTGCTGTGAACCAGTGAATTTTGAGTTTGTACCAGAAGGCACAGTAGGCTATTACGCAGCTAAACTGGTACGCAGGATCGACAAATATTCAAGTTCAACGGAGGCACTGACAACTTTACACTGGTTACAGACCAGACTTGTCAGGCTGAGGGCCTGCCAAGGACAGTTGTCTAGTCATTCGGATGGGACGAAAAAATAAGGTCCAGTGTAAAAATTGGCGTACATGTCAAAGACCCCTTGGCCGTTGTAATGCGATATAGGAGTAGCCTAGGCCGCTGCCCGGGCAAAATTCACCTCATAGCACACTTTATGGCGTATGCCCGTCTTCATTAGTCACGTTTAGGAGCAAAACAGTAGGACGTTAAACCCTATTTAAATTCATGTCATTTGTCAAATACATCTTAATCGACTATTCGAAGTTAATGTCATTGAACTCTATGTGCAGACGAATTTATTTTGTAATTTGCATACCAAAATTGTTAATATGACGTTAGAGAGCATCGGGCCCAGATTTACATCGAACAGATGTAGTCTTGTGTAGGTCTACTATAAGAAAGTCTATAAAATCCACCGTGTTATACTTGTTTATATCATCATAATTTGATAAATTATGTAAATGTATATAGCTGATTTTATTTTTTGCAGGGGGGAGGGGGTCTAGGTTTGATAATTGCTTAACTAATTGCGCTCAACCGATTAATTTGGTAAATTAGATTCAATTTGGTTCATTCTGACGTATTTCCGGAAGGTAAATTCCAAAATTACAGGTCTAAATCGCCAATAAAATCGCATTAAAAAAATTTTCAAGTCTGAGCAGGGGGAGGGGGGGGGGGTCCGGACCCCCTGGACCCCCCCCCCCCCTCTGGATCCGCGCCTGTTTATGATATCTATGCTGCTCTCAATCATGCAATATGTACGATTTAGATAAAGAGCTGATAATTCTCGATATTATAGCTCAAAAATCGGTTATGAAAAAGGGATATATTGAAAATTGCAAACAAAATTTAATTACTTCTTTTTGATCGAAGTTCTGGCTGTTTACAAGCTACCATAGTTTCTATTCCGTTCCTACCGGATAATCTAACAAAGGGTATCTTGTTTTTTAAAATGATATATGGATTTACAAATACACGAGAAAGAGAGAGACTGAGAGAGAGACAGACACAGAAACACACAGAGAAACCGGGGTTTAACGTCCATTCGACGCAAAGTAGGTCATTTAGGGACTCACAGATGGTTTGATTTTATTTCAGTAATTCGTTTGCGTGTATGGGTCTTCAGCAGTCGGAGGAAACAGGAAAAACCCCACGAGGCTGAGCGGGCGACCTTATCCTTGTCACATATAACTGGTGATTCGAAACCACGCCAGTTGACTCAATGACTTACAAATGCATACATATATATACATAAGTGTATACAAACAGGATCAGAACAATTTACCAATCTTCTCTAAGTTTATTCTATTTATGTTAATGGATAATTGTCGATGTGGCATATGTCCACACAGATAGACTATCGCGAGTCCCAGTATTTAGGCATACGACCGCGACGAAAATACCCCTCTGCGTTGGTAATAGTAGGCCTACAGGGGTGGATCTAGGAATTTTGAAAGGGCCGGGGGGGGGGCGCAAAATGAGGGCACGGAGCGCGGAGACGGGGCACAAGAAAATTATCCGACATTTCCTAGCATCTGTAGCCATTCCAAGAGCTATTTGGTTGATATTTTCGTCCAAGTAAACGTTCGGAACGGACATATTTGGGTCTGAGAAAAGGCACTTTCAGCAGTAAAAAAAGGCACTGTCGAAAATGAGTGCCCCCCCCCCCCCCATTGCATGCGCCTCTGGCCTACGACTAAGATCGGTTATTATTAGAAGACACCCAACTTCCAATAATACACCCCCCCCCAATTCACTTAACGCATAAAATCAGATTAAAGTACAAAATTATTTCAGATGTTTATATAATGGAGTTGCCTCCCATTAACAAACAGATAAGTATCACATGATAGTACCAACCAAACTAGGGGAATCAGGCTGACGATAGGCTAATATCACAATACCTGTATCGCAATGACCATATATATGATAGTATCACAATGACCATATATATGATAGTATCATAATGACCAAGTTAGTATCATAATGACCATATGATAGTATCATAATGACCATATTAGTATCATAATGCCCATATGATAGTATCATACTGACCATATAAGTATCATAATGCCTATAGGATAGTATCATAATGACCATATTAGTATCATAATGCCCATATTATAGCATCATATAAATGACAATATATAGTATCATATAAATGACAATATGATATTATCATAATGAGCATATGATATTATCATAATGAGCATATGATATTATAATAATGACCATATCAGTATCATAATGACCATATATCATAATGACCATATATAGTATCATAATGATCATATGGTATTATCATAATGACCACATGATATTATCATAATGATCATATGATACTATCATAATGAGCATATGATATTATCATAATGAGCATATGATATTAATGACCATATTATTATAGAATCATATGATAGCTTCTCAATGACCATATCATAATGCCCATAATAAGATAGACTCGTAATGACCATATGATAGAATCATTATATAAATACCCCTTCGAGTCCAAAGTGAAACTAGCAAGTCTTTAAAATATGCCATTTTGATATATTGTTAAACTTTGAAGGATTAATAAAGTATGTATATATTGATTAATCATATGTTTTGTGTTCATAGTATTGTTTGTTGTAAACATTATTAATGTTTAACAATCCATGACAAAAAGTGTTTTGAATTTATTGTTTTATAACATTGTATTCCTCACCATTCTTACACAATATACCACAACGTGATTGTTTATTAAATGAAGATAGTCTAGACGTTTTGCTTTTCACGTATTGCTCTTCAATCAATCTTCTCACAGTTGCCTTGTGGTAGATCTAATTCATTCCATCTAGGGAGTGAGCAGACTAGGGTCTCATTCCGTTCTTCCTTTGTTGTCGTACAGTTTTAAAATACAATCGAAGATGAATCTGCCTTGTGGGAGATCTAATTCATTTCACTAAGAGAGCGAGAAGAGTAGGGGAATGAGACAAGCGACCATACTTCCACTCTCCATCTTTACAGTGGTCTCATTCCGTTCTGCGCCACTAACCCCTGGGTTAATCTATGTGGCAGGAAGGGGGCGTTTTCAAGTTATCTGCCCTTGATGATTGTGCTATTTCTAGCGACCAATTCCATATATCGTTAATTGCAAAGGAAGTTGACAAAGGGACATAACTCATAACCCTGACCGGTTAGAGTAAGCAAAATGACAATGTTTCTGTCCTATTTCTTATCACGCGCAATCTTTTGATCTAAACCACGTGAATTACACCACTAGTCAAAGAATCTTTGAACTGCCCTTAAGTTGTACTTTTAATAAACCTGACTGTTGCCTTTATTTACATTTATGTTTGTCATACAGAAATGCAATTCTTGTCAGGCTGCTGTACAATATTGACTGTGACGTAAATTGCTTATTCGATAGATCGATTGTCAGCCAGATTAGTTTACTTCATTACCGCATATCACGGTTACTGAAGAGCAATAATTTCCATTTGTTGACGATATATAAAACTTTAATGAAGGACAATAATATATTTCATTATATAAATGAAATATAAACATTGGCTAAAAAGGATTAGAAATAATTAAGAGAGTTAGTACAAAAGAAACCATGTAAAAAATTTATGTAGATATGTTCCCCATTCAGGAAACGCAGTGGTTCAGGGAATGAGACGTTGGCTTGTTAACGCCAACTTTGCAGTGGTGCAGAACGAAAGGGGGGGGGGGACAAGGGGCAACGTATAGTCGTTCGGATGGGACAAAAATGAACACTTGACTGTTAGAATTCGAAATAAGAGTAGGCCGTAGTGCAACTGTCCGGGCTCAGTTTCTCTCATAGCACACTGTATGGTGTAGGCCTGTATCCATCGCCAGAATCTAGTATTTATTTATTGAGTTAGTATTTGCTGGTATTGGGTTAGTATTGGCTGGTATTTAGTTAGTATTGGCTGGTATTTAGTTAGTATTTGGTAGTAATGACTACTATTTATCTAGTATTAGGTGATATTGGCCAATATTGAGTTAGTAAAGTATGGGAAGGGGGGCTGCACCTCACATAATTTACACAAAAACAAATACATGGATACAAATACACAAACGATTCAAAAAGAGTGAATGGATCAGGGGGTAAGCCCCTACGCTGTACAATCCCGGGCATGTTATAGTACAGGCTTCACTAAAAGAATTATTCAGGGACGGATCCAGGAATTTTTGCAGGAGGGGGTTTGCCAGGTTTTTGTTACGGAAGTCTGCTCTAAATTACATAAGCAAACATACAAATTGAGCTTTTTAAACAGAGAAATCATTTTTATACTGATGTAGGATCACTTTGTGATGTTATTTCATTTATTTATTTTTTATGTAGCTAAGCAGGGGGTGGGGGACCCCACACACCCCCCCTCTGGAGCCGCCCCTGTGATTTACAAAAAAAAGAAGAGAGGACTAAGATTTGGCTTAATTTTATTTCAATAATTCACTTGCGCATAGGGGTCTTTATAAGTGGGAGGAAACCGGAAGAGCCGGAAAAACCCACGCGGTTGGACAAAAACAAGAAGTATTGGCTAGTATTTATAGCTATAGTACTTGGTGTTTTGTCGGTTTTTACAAATGTCTTGGTTACGAACATAAATAAAAGTCCGCTCTAATAAAGAGCAGAGCAAGATAATTATAATTGGATGTTCTAAACAAAGGTCAAACCAAACGGTTTATTCCCATAACGCCGACTCACCGAGTTTTAGGGGAAAAATTTTGGTCGGTGTTAAGGGGTCGACTGGCCAAGAACAATAGACCCAAGCTGGGGGATAAAACTAATTAAGCCGATAATTTTGGGAGTATTTATTTTTTACAAAATTTAACACATAACATTACAAATGATTTTAACTTTTGACACGCATAAAATGTCCAACATAGTCCAAAAATTCTAACAAATTCAATCCCCCTTCTTCATATCTATGTTTAGCATCTTCGATCTTTATGTTGATATCTGTGTATTTTTTCCTTTTAGGTGGTTGTCGCTGGCCACTCGAATACTGCAACAACTGAATTTCGATCGTCTTTTGCTCTTCTTTCAAAAATGCCATCACTTCGATATGCGCAAATAACGAGAGGAACCAATCCCCCTTCTTCATATCTATGTTTTGCATCTTCGATCTTTCTGTTGATATCTGTGTATTTTTTCCTTTTAGGTGGTTGTCGCTGGCCACTCGAATACTGCAACAACTGAATTTCGATCGTCTTTTGCTCTTCTTTCAAAAATGCCATCACTTCAAAAATGAACTGAATTTCGATCACTTGTCAGCTTCTTGTTGAACTGTCGTATATTATTTTATTAATCAATGAATGAGTTGAATTTAAGTGAACTATATTAATAATCTGAACCAAGTAAAGTAAACTATAGATTAAGAAAACTATAGTTAGTGAGTTGAATTTAAGTGAACTATATTAATAATGGCTGGTCCCTACCTCATTAACGCCTTTAATCCGTCCTTAACCCCTCAAAGAGTGCCGCGGTCGACTTTCCAAACTCTGGGGAGTCGGCGTTATGGGAAGACACCAACCAAACCTGTTCTGTTTATTTGCTAATTGTTTAACTATGTCCCACTTTACCTCTATTACGGTTAATTAAGCAATTAAAATGATTTCCTATTTCTTGAAAGGTCGCTCTGTATTGTGTCTTTAAGCGCACGTGGTTTTATTTTGAACTAACAGATACAAGACAGGGCTGGTGACAATTAAAAGAGATATAGAGAGAGAGACGAAGGGGGGGGGGGGTAACCCCCACTCAACACAAGTAGGTTATTTCCGTACTATAATTCGCTTTTAAAAAATGCATGTATATACGTTCCCCATTCAGGAAACGCAGTGGTTCAGGGAATGAGACGTTGGCTTGTTAACGCCAACATTGCAGTGGTGCAGAACGAAAGGGGGGGGGGACAAGGTGCAACGTATAGTCGGTCGGATGGAACAAAAATGAACACTTGACTGTTGGAATTTAATAATTCGCCTGTGCGTATTGGCCTTTAACGCTCGTAAGGAACGGTGGGGGGAGAAAACAGGTGACTCACCCTGCTTCTTGTCACGCACAACCTGGGAATCGAAACCACGCCAGTTGACTCAATGATAGACCTGTTGCACGTTCTCACCATTCGACCATACCCCCACCAAGCCCCGTAAAATCAGACCAAATGCACTGTTCTGGACCACATTCAGCTGGGTATAATTAGAATGAAGGAAATGTTGTTTAATGACATTCAATATTCTCTTCCATAGTCCAATCTATCTTAACCGATTTACATTCAATGGTTTCCGTTTTTACTCTAATTTCAAATCAGTAATTTTCGGCGAAATAAACCAGCAGTGTCAATAGAGTGGCTATTTCGAGTGTCCAGTTATTCCAGTCTACATACGCCGTTTGATTTGGTGCAATGTTTCTAGCCTCGTTCCACGAGTCTCTTGCTAGAATTGGGGCTGAAACGCATTGTGATACACGATTCGCGTACCAATGGTAAAGTATTTATTCTATCTTAAATATTGGATATCAGAAGCACATCTTTTTTCCGGTAAGATCACAGCATCAATGTTGATTTAAACTGAAAAATAATTCGTGTTTTCAATGTTGAAGATTTTGAATGATATTGAGTTAATAATAATATAATAGTAATTAATTTTTCATATAGCGATTTACATTAGACAATCTCAAACCGCTGTACATAATGTTAGAGACTTAACTCCTTTAAATACATATATTGCAAGTAATTGAACTAACGACCAGTGATTAGTTGATTAGTTATCAATCTAATTAAAACACAGATCCTATTTCGTTTCGTTTTTATAATTCAAAATTTCGTTTAACTTGTCTGAACTACACTAGGATCTTGTTATCAATGACGTGTTCTGAATGATGTGTGGGGAATGGGGATAGCCAATTAAACGGCCTGTAACTGTGGGTAAACCGATAGACGTCACGACTGATTGGCGTCATAGGGTCAGCAACCGCTCGTTTGACCTCTGACGTGAACTCCCACTATAACGTAATGGCGGGGTTTCTGCACCAAACCGTGTTTTGATAGTGTGATCGCTTGCAAAACCGTATCAACAAGGCTAAAAGTCATATACACAAATGAATTATTCAGGGGCGGATCTAGGAATTTTGAAAAGGGGGGGGGGGGCCGCAAAATGAGGGCACTGACCGCGGAGACGGGGCACGCTGCTGAGAGGGGGTGGGGGCCCCAAGAAAATTATCCGTCATTTCCTTGCCTCTCTAGCCAATTCAAGAGCTATCGGGCTGATGTTTTCGTCGAAACGTTCGGAAATCGTAGAAAAAGAGCCTCAAAATCGAGCAAAAAAGCTAGTTGAAAGGCACTTTCAGTAGTAAAAAATGGGCGCTGTCGAAAATTAGAGGGGCCATTTCCGCCCCCCATTGAATCTGCCTCTGTTATTACTAATATAAATGAATATAAACAAATATTGCAATGTATTTAACGATGTATTCACCCGATTAGAACTTGATCCGGTATTCTATTTTAATCCCCTTGGAAACGGCAATGTTTTATGTGTTTATATGAGTCATTTGTTTTAAAACTTTGTTGTCATCGTGATTTCTGTTAACACAGTTGCAATGATTTAAGATATGGTAAAACCTGATTGTTTATAATAATAATTATACCAAATAAAGATATGATTACCCCAACTTATCAACCTTTACAATTAAGAAGTTTTATAAAAACACAAATTACTTACTTGAGACGGAAAAGAGGAACTTGTTGTATATCATTTGCTTTCTTGCCATTATACTGTCATTACTTACTAGGGAACGACAAGAGTAACTTGTTGAAACGAAGTGTGAAATAAACTCAGAGATTGTATTCCACATAACTGTGTGTGTTTATATCATATGTTCAGTTACTAAATACCGTGTAAGGAGTTTAACAAGTTTAAATCATTGTTTCCATTACTACATTCGTTTGAGATACATGGGGTTTACTCGACACGCACACACTGTCATTTCGGAACAACCTTATCGTTTAATCTTAATTCAAGTAATCGTTAGTGGGTAGGGGTCGTTAGCAATCTGTTATGACTGTATTCAACACGTGCAATGACATCACACGGCGGTAATCATTGGCTCAATGGCTCGTGCCTTGTATACATAAGACGTAACTGCTCCGGGCAAAATTATGCCTTTTACTCATTTTAATACCCATTTATACTAAATAGGAAATACATTTTACTTATTTTTCTAATACATACCAAAAAGGTTTTAGAATTTAATTTGTCGAAAGAAAAAAGTCAATATCGTGAACTCATTAAGTCGCGTCGATGTCATCCTTATCAGTGATTGTAGCGTCCTATTCACTGCTGATCAGTATAAGTCTTTAGCTGTGGAAGGAAACCAGGGGACCAGAACCGGAGAAAAGCCACGAGGTTGGACAGATTATCGTTCACTTGACACTATGCCATAACTTACGCGTTTAACCATTCGGTCACCACACAACCCCCTTGACAGTCGCGCAGGGCGGCGGAACTGACAAGGACAAACGGGATGGGACGAAAAAAACCGGGGTCTCGTTTATACATTGGAATGCGCGTAACAGATGTCTTTGTAGAAAATGGGTCTTATTGTGCCGCTGCCCGGACAAAATCTCCCCCATAGCACACTGTGTGACTTCTTTATTAGTCCAGTCGGGCAGAACAGTAGGGAGTTACACCCATTTCATTTCGGTTCTAGTATACGAACATGACTATTTAAAGAAAGATACTCTATGGGAGATTAAATAAAGAGCGAGTAGTTCTCACTTTAATAGTTAAATTTTTAGGCCTAGCTTCGATTATCAATACTAAATTCGGTACGATAAAAACGTAGTCTCGATTATCCACTTTTTGATTTAATCATCAATGAGCGTCGAGCAGGAGATTGGATTCAAATTCATTCTGAATAAATCACAGATCCTATTTCGTTTCGTTTTCTTATTGTTCAAAATGTCGCTTTTCTTGTCTTTACTGTACTAGGATCTGGAAGAGTTGTTATATAATAGCGTTCTCATTAATGAGGGGAATGAAACGGTCTGAGCCAATGAGAGAGAGAGAGAGAGAAATGGGGTTTAACGTCCACTCAACACAAACTAGGTCATTTCGGGACTAACATATGGTTTAATTTTATTTCAATAATTCGCTTGCGCATAGGGGTCTTTAGCAGTGGGAGGAAACCGGAGTGCCCGGAGGAAACCCACGAGGTTGAGAAGGCGCCCCTATCTCCATGCCACATACGCTCACACCAGGGCTCGAAACCACAGCCGCAAGCCAGAGGTGACCGGCCAGCTAGAGGTCGAAGCGCGGCACTCTAGACCACTAGGCCATCCCAACCCCCCCTGAACCAATGAAACGGTCTGTTACGGCGAGCTTTAGGTGTGTTTTACACGGAACTGTGGGTAGCCCACTAGTAAAACCAATGCTGATTTGTTAATCAAATGTCTGGCGTCATAGGATCAAAAACCGCTCGTATGACCTCTGACGTGACCTATCGCTACAGCCGGTCAGATCGACATGCAGTGTAGGTCATCGGAAGTATAAAAAAAACCCATCGAGAGTTGACTGTGGTCTTGATAAGTTAATTAATGTTTAATTAATAATTTAGATAACATTTCAGGCCTAAAGAAAGACCTAAAGAGCAATCTGTACCAAAAAGACACGATACGTCGACATGCCTTCTATAAACAAAGAAGTCAACATAATCTCTGAGCAACCATTTCAACAGTTCAAAAACCGTATTACCAATCATCAAAAGACTGAACAAAATAGATACAATTATCGATAAATTATTAGATAAACATGCCCCGTTCAAACTAAAGGGATGAAGAGCATATCAAATAGGGATTTGTTTTTAATGATGGAAGTAGGCAAGTTTTGATCTATTGAAATTAAATAGTCCATAACCCCTCCACATCCGCACGCAACCTTAGATGTCTTCGTGACGTAACTAATAACGTGCGCTTTGAAAACGAAACTAAGGACAAACAACATGGTGCGTTGATTTATTTAACTCAGCAAAACTTATATTTTTAGGGTTAAAATCATCGTAAGAAGAACAATTTACCTAACTGATATCCCGATATTGACCCACATATGCTTCCATACTACATGGTCCAACCTCTAAACCCCGTCTTGCAGTCGGGCAGAACAGTATGACATTAAACTCTGTTTCATTTCGTCTTATTTCATTTCATTTCTAAAGACTCCCTTGTTCAAGTCAATTTTTGACACAAAAATATATTCCGATTTATTTCTTTACTATATTAAAAAAAAAGCAATATAATTTACAAAATCTGACATGATAACTCATTTGTTCAACAATCATTGATACAAAAGTTGATTTTAGTATAAAGATTGTGGATTAAGAACTGCGGTACGAACACTGAATAAAGAGCTGTTTGGTCTTCCATATACATATAGATACATATGATGAATAGGGGAAGGCAATACTTGAAATAAATTCCTAAATACACCGATAGAGTTGACAAATCGGGAATACTTCCACAGTAAGAAAAGCGGACAATAGCTACGTTATGGAAATTGTTTTTCAAATTGTATAAACTGAAGTCTCTTCCTAATAAACCAACTTCAACTATTCTCAGATTTCACACGGAACTTAGAGCTTAATCGCTTATATGTGGGAGGGGGTGGCGTAGTGGTCTAGCTAGAGTGCCGCGCTTCGACCTCTAGCCGGCCGGTCACCTCTAGCTTGCGGCTGTGGTTTCGATCCCTGGTATGAGCGTATGTGGCATGGAGATAGGGGCGCCTTCTCAACCTCGTGGGTTTCCTCCGGGAACTCCGGTTTCCTCCCACTGCTAAAGAGCCCTACGCGCAAGCGAATTATTGAAATAAAATGAAACCATGTGTTAGTCTCAAAATTACCTTGTTTGTGACGTTAAACCCCATTTCTCTCTCTCTCTTGCTTACATGTAGGACCTGGACACAAATGTGTCGTAACGCATATAATAATGTTATTTATTTACATACATATGTCTGGCGGAGTAGAATACGCCCAGAAGTCTCAGTCGAATGACAATCTCTAATCATTCCTGTCTACACCGGCAGCATGTATTGCGCATGCTCCCAGGATAAGAATATGGTGTCACTGTTTGACACGACTCGTTCTTCGAGTTTGGTGTTACCAATGGTTCTGAAACGCATTATAAATGGTACCTGATTCGGGTACCAATGGTAAAATGTTTATTTTGTCTTAAATATTGGATATCAGAAGCTCATTTTTCCCATCACAACATCAATGTTGATTTAGATTGACAAATAATTTTGTGTTTTCAATGTCGTAGACGTTGAGTGATATTGAGTTAGAGACTTATAGCTACTTTAATTATAAGATTTCTCTAAGTTTGGGGACGGCCGAATGGTTAGCGTGCTCGCGCTGTATCATACGGCCTGCCATCAAGTCAACTGTCGTAGTTTCATATCCCCAACCTCGTGGGATTTCTCCGACTATTTCGGTTTCCTCCCAATGATAAAGACCCCTACGCACAAGCGAATTATTGAAATAAAATTAATTAAACCATATGTTAGTCCCGAAATGACTAAGTTGGTGTCAAGTGGACGTTAAACCCCATTCTCACGCATTCTTTAAGTGATGCATGAATACCGCATCACCAATATATCCAACAGTACTCTCCCAAGTTCAATTACTAAATACCATTGAAACACAAGTAAAGTATTCGTGAAGACACCAGGAGTAAAATAGCGATTGCACGGCTGATATTGCTGTAAAACCGACGTGTGATTCTATTCTGTAAATAATCGATTGTCTCCGGTTGGTTACGGCTAAGATTCGCTAGATTTGTCGGTAAATCACATGCAGGAATAACCGGAGATCGGGGAGGACGAAAGTTAAAGGTAAGTGACGCTCTCTTTCCTTTTGTCATTTTTTTTTCTTTTGATAACTTCTCTAGCGATTAGCGGCGTGTTCCTTTTGAATGTTGTAACTATTTTTTTTAATAATGTTACAATATCAAATTCATGACTGCAATAACATAACACCGGATCTCTCTTCCAATGTCAAGCATAGGAAATAAAAACTAGGGTTTAACGTCCTACTGTTCTACTTAGACTGGGCTAATAAAAACGGGCATACAGTCTGCTATGAGCGAAATTTTGTCCGGATAGCGACGCTACGGCCTACTCCTATATCGCATTCCAACTGCTACACCAATGTCTTTACTGGGCCGCGTAATTTGATTAAATAAGTTTTTTTGTTTAATCGAAATAAGATTTCGTAAGTGGATTCATATAAAAGAAATGAAATAAAATGGGGTTTAACGTCCTACTCTTCTGCACCTAACCTGGGCTAATGGAAGACGGGTTTCATATAGAAGCTGAAATGTACCTTTTCCCTAATTGTCGATACAGTTGCCTGTTTTCTCCAACTGCTAAAGACCCCTACACACAAGCGAAGTATTGAAATAAAAATTAAACCATGTGTTAGTTCCGAAATAACCCAATTTGTATCGAGTGAGCGTTAACCCTCCTATCTCTCTCTCTCTCTCTCTCTCTCTCCCTCTCTCTCTCTCGCATATCTTCATGCGGTAATATTGAACCCCGAAATTATGTTATGATGAAACACTTAAGCCTATTTGTAAATTTTAGATCTCGACCGCAATTTTTTGGGGGTTAGGGGTTCCCCTAAAATGGTATAAAGGATGAGTTAACACAACTGGGTATATTTTCATACGAAAAAAAACGACCTGAAAAACATCAATGTTCATGATACATGTATAGAGTCAAACATCAACCATTTAGGATTTTCGTGTATATTGATTAGGCGAATAGCGGTCATCTTGGATTGTTAAAACGCAAGAATGACCCCAAAACATTAGTTTATATTTTCATAATTCATTTATAAGGTCTGAAAGCAATAGTTCCAGATTTGTTCATACGTCGATTGAGCGAATGCCGGCCATCTTAGATTTTACCGCTTTCCGGTGCGCAAATTTGGTTTACTTTGAAGACGTTAAATAAAATGTTTTCATGCAATTTTTTAATTCAAAAGCGAAGGTTTAGCTTCATCCTAACGACCTGTTTTATAGGACTTTCTGAAAGAGTGAGTGACATTGCAAAGTCGTATACCATTAAGTGTCCATTTGATGTGAAGTCATCTGTGAAAAATACGTCGCTCCTTCTAGTGTGTATTCATTTGTCTGTAATATAATTCGCTCGGCATTATTTTAGTCGAGTTGGGTTGTCGGACATCTCTTGACAACGGTTGATTAGCGAGGATACCGGTCAGGCAATCTGGTCCAGGAGTCACATGATTCTGAATAACGGTAAGGAATACAATACCTGCATGTGTATATTGGTGTTTCGTCTTCTGGGCCCGATTCCTAGAAAAATCTTAAGCACGTTCTTATGCTTAGATTTTAAGTAGACTTTCCAATTAAGTAAACTCATCTTATTTTGTGTTCCCAGAAAATTCTTAAGAACGTTCTTGTGCTTAGATTTTAAATAGACTTCAGTGTAAGCACAAGCACGTTATTGTGTGTTCCAAGAAAAAACTTTTACGAATTTTCTAGGAACCGGGCCCAGACAATGGAAACTCCAAAACTTTTGCGTCCGTGATTGATGCCCAGTAGGCCTACTGGATGACACAGGCGAATACTAATTTAATTTTCTGATAACGAATTTATTTACGTGGCGTCAACAGAGTTAAATAATACATATTTTTTTTTTTCCTTCTTTGATCTTTATGTCATGACGTTGAAAGCTTAATCATCAATTATCTCATTTCAGGATATTTGAACACATCTATGTCAATGGTGTTTAAATATGCCATGGATTTGCTATTACAATGGTATTCTATTTTCTTTTGTTCGGTTAGAACAGTAGGACAATAAACCTCATTTTATTTCATTTGTGTTGTTCTTCTATCTACCCGTCTTCATTAGCCCAGTTCAGAGCAAAAAAGTTGGACTTTCGTCCGTTCGTTTCTGCGGTTTAACGCCCACTTCCACCTAGGGTGATATCGTAGACAAATTGTTTCCTAGGTAACTAGCCTGTACCAGCCACTAAGGAGGGACTGGGTTGGCTTTTTGGGTAAGACATACCGTCTTTGTGGGGTAACAGTCATGATTGGTCTCATCCGGGGGGGGGGGGGGGGCTCGGGTTGTTGGAAAAGAAAAGAAATGACACGTGGACGCAGTCTGGTCCACTTCGCCACACCTGCTAGAGAACTTGGGAGTGTTAGGTGATTTCGTACGAGTGTCGGTTGGGTCTGGGGGTTTGAGGGTGCAGCAATGTTCTCCGGGCTGGGCGTTTACTAGCCGTTGGCACTCGAACGAAAACAAAAAACGGCCGCTCAGGGCAGTTGGACTTTAAACACTATTTCTATATCTACAGACTGTAACCCATGGTAACCCATTATTCCGTATAGCTTGATTAGTCCAGTAGAAGCAAAACAGTAGGACGTTAAACCCCATTTTATTTCATTTAAACATTTATACCCCAAATGAATATAGACGTTTATGTTGTTGTTCTCTCTACAGATGGTATCCCATGGTAACACAATGGAGCTCGTGAAATTATTCCTTATCATTTCATTAGGTAAGTTGATTATGTTGTATTTTCTTTCAGTGTTTATCCATATTGTGTAGAACGGTGTTGCATGTTTGTAGCATTGCTGTTGTTGTATCCGTGATTTAATAAAAGATTCATCCTGATATTATTTCAATAACTCCATTTATTAAGGGTACTTTAGCAGCTAGAGGATAACACCCATCTAACATAGTTGTTATTCGGGCGAATGGTTAGCGCATGCGCGCTGTATTATAAGCTCTGATTTTTGATTCCCAGGTTGTATGTAACAAGGAGTAGGGTCGCCTGTCTAACCTCGTGGGTTTTCTCCGGGTACTCCGGTTTCCTCCCACTGCTAAACACCCCTTATTGAATTAGAATTAAAACCAAATGTCAGTCCCGAAATGAACTAGTTTGTGTCGGTTGGACGTTAACCCCCCCCCCCCCCCCCCTTCCCCACTGCTATTGACCCGTTTTAAATCTGGTCAGTCATCGCTATTGAACTGTTCTAAATCTGTTCAGCCCTTTTGTCCCCCGCCTTTCGACGAAAGTTGGGGGCCTATTAAAATGTGTCTGTCTGTCTGTCTGTCTGTGTCTGTCTGTCTGTCCGTCCGTCACACTTTTTGCGACACAATAACTCTCTTAATAGTTGGGCTACAATGTTCAAACTTGGCGCATTTGTTTATTAGGTCAATGTCTTGATGGAGTTCGAAGATGAGCATTTTCCGCTTAGGGTAAGCAGAGATAAGCAATTTGATTGGTAGATACTATGGGACAAGATAACTTAATAGGTTCATCTGGATTGATGATTTTTATGCCAATACAATGACTGCATTCTCATTTAGTAATGGATTCGACAGTAACAGTGGATAGAAACGATTGACTTGGACACGAGGGCCCTTTCCCTTGGCCAGAGGGGCCCTTTTGTCAAGCGTGGGGGCCCTTTTGTCTGTCTTTAGGGTCCCCCTAACTATGGCACATTTTCATTTTTCTCGTCGGTTTTAGCATTTTTCTTTATAAAACACCTTTGGATGACACTTCGTGTACAGTTTGATTGCTCGATATGTTTGAAAAAATAAATGTGTGATTAATTAATATGTGTCATCTATTTATTTTGGGATTTCGGCGGTGGAGATCGGCCTCACTGTTGGCTTTTTTCTAGATAATTCCTCTCTACGCCGTACTTAGAAACTTTCATGAATTCATAAAATCGTTGCAATACAGAATCAAGAATAACATTGTTACGTTTTGATTGTCGAACATTAATATTTAACAAACAAATATCATGTTGTTTGATGTATTATTTAAAAATCGTTAAATGAAATAAATACATGTTTGTCACGACAATAAAATCATATTTGTATTAGACTATCTTCTACATAAAACAAATGCACGGTCGGTAACCCAGGTGATTCATCTAGGTCCGTGCAATATGGCAGAAACCTAAAAAAATAACTGAGTCCTAATTTGATTAAAGATACATTATGGGAGATTAGAAAAAAAACTAGATAGTCTTAAGGTAATGGGCTGAAAATTTCAGTCAAATTGATCCACTATTAGCCGAGAACGAAGCGTTTGAAATATTCACATAGACTGGGTCATTATTACTCAAATCATTATTATAAACAGCATAGTCTCGATTATTTTCTTGATTGATTTAATTATCAACCGCCAGTAAGCGGCATATAAGAATTTCATCCATCAACATCGAAGGCTAGCCTTGACATCAAGAGTTTATTATAGTTAACTAATATCCAATTGATTATTTAGATAATGTTTCAGGACTAAAGAAAGACCTGTAATAAGCGGATTTTGCTCTAGCATAATGCTATTTTAAATATTTTTTTTTTAAATCGAAAGATGCATAGGCAGTGGATTCATGTAAAAACTATACGTTCGCCTTAATTTTCGAAACAGTCGAATGTTTCCTCCGCTAAAGACCCCTACGCGCAAGCGAATTATTGAAATGAAATTGAACCATATGTTAGTTCCGAAATGACCTAGTTTGTGTCGAGTGGACGTTAACCACATCTCATTCTCTCTCTCTGTCTCTCTCTCATTCTCTCCCTCTCTCATGTTAAACCTCGTCTATATTATGGACAAGAGAATAGCTCTAAGAGTCACATCCATAGCATCAAACCGTCTGACGCAATCGTAACACGAATATAGAAAAGAAAAGAAATGAAACGTGGTTTAACATCTTACTATTCTGTCCCTTAACTGGGCTAGTGAAGACGGGCATACAAGTGTGCTATGAGGGACATTTCACCCGGGGTCTGCTACATGTATGTGCACGCCAATGTGTACACGGCACACCGGTTTTTCGTCCTATCCGAAAGACTAGACAGCTGCTCTTGGTAGACCCTCCGTCTTGCACCAGTTACAAGGGGAAACCACGCCGGAAAATGCGAATATTGGAGATGGATATATTATGTATAAGATTCTAACTAACAAACCTTCAGAAAGAAGAATTTTCTGATAATTGCGATACACTGGACACGGTTCCATTGTAGATGTCGCCCATCGTTTTCCAGCCATAGAAGTGGGACGTCCTAATGCCTTCCTTTGGACAAGTTGTGTAGTCTTTGGACTACTAAAACAGTACTGGCCTATAACTCCCCTAATTTCCAATTGCACTGACCGCAAACTGTACTGTACATAGCCTAACATATAATAAACAGATCTTTTTTGAGATAAAAGTGAAACCTCGCCGTATAAATTTGATTAATCCCAACTGCCTTGCGAAATGTCTGTTTATTTCAAAATGGCCGCCGAACCAGTATGACGTGGTTTTGTGTCACTGAAAAATACAGAAAAACTGTTATGATTTCAGTGTTCCACTCCTCACTCTTTGTAACATATATACTTATTTCCTATCAAACGGTGAAGATATGTATTGGAAATTTTGCAAACTGTGAAGCTAATAGTGTATCAAGCGTAGACGTCAAACAAATTATCAGGGCTACAAGTTGCAGCTAAATGTTACACCATAGATATATGTAATTTCACAAAGATGTATTGCCTAAGAGCTAAATCTGCATATTCCATGATTTAATTTTGGCTTAAATTCTTATAAAAATTACTATTAAGACGTTTAGTCACATGGCGAGACGGTAATCACCTCGTTAGACCATTGAATGTTGGGGATTCAAGTGGACTTGAAAACCACTGAGATTCCAAAACTTAAAACAAAAGTGTCGAGACATCGTATTGGTTGTCCAGTACCGTGGCTACTGTAATAGACATCGTATTGGTTGTCCAGTACCGTGACTACTGTAATAGACATCGTATTGGTTGTCCAGTATCGTGACTACTGTAATAGACATCGTATTGGTTGTCCAGTACCGTGACTACTGTAATAATCGATATGTGCTCGATCAATCTAGAGAAAGTCATAAACTCGTCAAGAGTAAAGTAATTGGTAATTAGAACGAAATTGTGAATGTTTTTATTGTATATCTTGGAACAATTAATTAAAGCAAGAATGACACGATCTTTATCCATATGGGTTAGGTGGGATGACGGAGTGGTTAGCGCATGTGCGCGGTACCATAAGGTCTGTCATTGGGTCAACTTGCGTAGTTTAGATTCCCCGTGTGCACGAGGCAAGGAGTAGGGTCGCTATCCAACCTCCGGTTTCCTCCCACTGATAAAGCCCCCTACGTGCAAGCGAATAATTGAAATAAAATTGAATAATACATTTGCCCTTAAATGACCTAGTTTGTGTCGAGTGGAGGTTAAACCCCATCTTCTTTGTCTATATATCATTTGAAACTAAAGCGAAAATACCTGCAATGTGTATCCTTGGTTCTTTCAAACAACATCCTCTAACAAGCAACATTGTTGAACTTTTTACATGTGTCTGGATATTGAAGCCCACGGGGACAAACTATTGTAATTTACCGGGAACAATCTTTCAGCAATTAGCTGTCAAAAGCATTCACAATTTCCTCTTATCAGATCATGTCAAAAGGTTGTAACTGTACTCAATGAACTGTTGAATTAAATAACGAATCCATGCCGTTATATTAACAAAACCAGTAACCATATGACATAAGATCGGTATTCATTGTATTGAATTGTATTCCGATAATATAGGAAAAGAACAAATCCTTTATTAATGGCTTTTGATAAATTTCCGACAGAATTGTTACCCATTTAGCTTCAGTTTAAATATTAAACATACATTATGCAAGAGCTAAATCTGTCTATACAGATCTTTCCTACGCCTTAAATGTTATACAGTGGACTCTGTCAAATCCGACATCGTGCGGGATCGTGACAATATGTCGGAAGTCACAGAGTGCCGGAATACCCAGTTTTGTCAAAACCGGAAATATTGTAACTTCGAAAACTTACTCTTCCGGACACCTCTTACCACTGTTTGTCGTGTATATTGTACACGGTGAACAGTCCATTTGCTGATTACACTATTTTACCTTGACCGTTTTTATTGGACTTCGAATTTTGACTAATTGGATTGTTCGTACTTGGATTTTTTTTTATTATTACAATATTGCTTCGAACCACCCGAGCGCTATTGCCTTTAAACTATTAATTAGACATTTATTAACATATCCAGACCATAATCAACTGTCGGTGTCAACGCTAGCCTGAGACATTTTTTGGATTATAATCGGATTTAATGCTTAAATGGATAACCAAGACTATAATTTAGGTCGTACCCACATTAGTAATGATGATCGAGGCTAGGCGGAACGGTCATTCGCTTAATTCTCGGTTCATAGTGGATCAATTTGAGTGAAATTTTCAGCAAATTGCCTATACATTCTCTATATTTTCTCTATTATAGTGAGAACTGCTAACGCGTTATCTAATCTCCCATAATATATCTTTAATATAATTGAAATAATTCAATTGACAATGAGATAATTGTAAATATTGGGAGAGTAATACACGTAATGCATTTCCTCTATATCTCCTACTACACTGATGTCCGTTGGAACAACTATTACAAATACGAATTGAACATGGTACAGAGAAAACAGTAACAAATTATGATTTTGGGTCCAATTTACTAGAAAAACAGCACACGGCATAAATCATCTAATTGAAATACAGATACATATTTCAGGGATTTTTTTAAGACTTTCGATGGCTTACACTACATGAAGATCTAATTGGTCGTACAGATGTTGGCCATATGACTTCAGACAGTTGATTAACCAATCAGCGTTGATGTTTCTATCGGGATACCTACAATTCTGTGTACCGCACGCCAGAATTCGCCGTAACTAATCGTTTCGTTACATGTATATGTGTAAGTCGAAGTGCCGCTGCCCAGGCCAAAATCCCCCATAGCACAACGATTTCTGATGATAAGTTAGAGTTATATATTGTGGACCATATATCGACTTAATTTATGACCCGATTAATTTGATACTTCCGCAGTGTTAAGTCCATGCGACAAAGAATCCTATTGATTTTCAACTGTGTCCAATAATAGCTACCACTGACGAACAAGAACACCCCTTTACATTTTAATTTGTTCTGGTAATGATTTCGCTGTTTGGTGGATCATACATGCTCACAATATCTAAAACAACTATTGTTATCTGGTCATGTCTTGTAAATGGCACCCGCAAAGCAATTAATAAAAAACTGAAAATGATTTTTCCAGTTATTATTTATGCTTTCTCTTTGGATATGTTTCAGCCTGCTTTGTGATCATGCAGAACAGTTTTTGTAAAATGTGTTGTTTATCCAGGTTGAATAATTACAATTTTTTTCCGCCAAAAAGTCTTTGGAAATTATTCGTTATTTGTTTGTCCTCTACTAGAAATGCGGAAAAGGGAAATTTGAAATTGATATTGATTCTCAACATAGAGGAATCAATATTTTACATCATTTCACTAGATTATGTTTACAAACATGCAGACTTCATCGGAGCGTAACCATTCCTTTTCGATAATGTCGTTGAAATGTAAACAAACTTAAATTCAACCAAGCGTAACAAACTAATTTCAGTCATGACGAAAATGTGGGATACGACAGGTTGGTTTTAAAACTTTTCAAATAATGGGGCATGATTTGGGTTATACTGGAGAAGGAATGACCGATTGGTTTCACACGTGCGCTTTTGATCACAAGGTACGCAATTTAGCCTCGTTCTGCGACCACCACCCCCTCTCTTTCTCTCTTGTATGTGACATGGTATCAAATCTCGCGGGGTTTCACCGAGATCCCCCCCCCCCCCGCATCCCTTACCTCTCAGTGCTATCGAAACCGTTGTCACGCTCCATGAGCTACATTGGCCCTGCTTGATTTGTCCATACCGGCGCATACGGGCTGACCACAGTTCGGTGGTTTCCCCGGCGAAGTGACTTGATTTAACCGGAAGTCGACGAAAGATCGGTTGCGGCGTACGGCGAATGCGCCGCAATGTCGACAGAGGCGATCACCAGCTCAAGATGGTGAACATGTCAACTAGATGAAATTCACCTTAGTTAGGAATGCCATTAAACACGAATATTAAAGAGTTAAAATTTAATTGGAGCTTCGTAAAACCAGATGTTCATATGTTATTTATTTTTTTCGGAAATATTACTGATTATAATTTTCTGCTTATTTTGCGGTCACTTACTCATAGTCATATTTTTATGAATACTGTTTTTATTATGTCATGTAACCGTTTTAATATCATAGTATTATCCGATGCCAATTGTTTTATCAGTCGGGTCACTTGATTTGGTCGGATACGGTTATCTGATCGGCGTACGCCATGACAGAAACCGACTCGTCCATCGGTGGACAAATCAAGCGCAAACTTTGTGTCGAGTGGACTCTAAACCCCATCTTTCTGTTGGGATATATGGTTATAAAATGGATGAGTTACACCTGTGTTATCACTATTTGAATACGTTGCGAGTACAAACATACTTTTATAAAAATCGTGCTGCTGTAACTGATACTGAAGATCATCAATAACACAGAATTCACATTAAAAACTAACAGCGCACAAGTGAAGAGAATATTTGTAATAATTTTGTCAATCATTGATTTGTAGCAAAACAGTACAGATCATATTATTGACTCCCACTGGTTGTTTTTATATTTTCTGTTATGTAAATCAACACACATCACACACGTGTTCTGCCCTACCTTGGTTTAAACATCACAAGACCTAACAGATAAACTGGCGAGTCATCATAGAATATATTGTCATGTTCGTTAAAATTAGTAGTCAGCTATAATCGTTACAAGTCATTTCGGGACTAATATGTGGTTCAATTTATTGCAATAAATGTTTTTTTCGTCGGGATCATCGTGAATAAGTGTGAGTGTGTGTATGTGTGGGGGGGGGGGTATCGGAGAACCCAAAGAAAACCCACGAGATTCGACTAACTGCCCAACTCCTTCTCGTGGACAAGCGGGGAATAAAAACCAAGCCGCTAGACGCAATGGCTGACCTTATTATTTAACGCACACGCTTTAAGCCAGGCAGCCACCCTTCAACTGGGTATGAAGGACACGTGGCTACTTGTATGTGATATTACCTTAGGTCTAAGTGGACGTAGCACATCAGGAACGTCCACTCGACACAAACTAGGTCGTTTCGTTACTAATATGGTTTAATTTTATTTCAATAATTCGCTTGCGCGTAGGGGACTTTAGCAGTGGGAGGAAACCGGAGTACCTGGAGAAAACCAACTAGGTTAGATTGGCGACCCTATTCCTTGTCACGTACAACCGGGGATTTGAAATGACGCCAGTTGACTCAATCGCAGGCCGTATGATACAGCGCGCGCACGATAACAATTAGGCCATCTACCCCCCTGTACCAGGAACGAACTAACACATGCCTAGAACGAGAATAGAATACGATGCATGGTTACATATTCCTGAAGCAATGGCTAGAGAAATGACTCTCTGGCAATTGCTGGATTGTCTTCTGGTACTTTTGCGGGATTGTGTCTAAACCCCGTTCAATCAAATCTATCCCAAGTACAGCAACATGACAGCTGGCATAATCAAATCTTGAGTTATGACGTAGCATATTTGGTCCAATTTCGGGGTCTGTTTAAAGCGTAATGATATTGTTACACAGTCATAACTATTAAGTTGGATTAACATTATGCATGCCAGGGCGGGAACAGAAAACGACACGTGGCTAGAAAACGTAACTAGTTGGTCAGGACCGTACCCAGCGGGGGTGCAGTGGTTCCATTGCATCCTCAGAAAAATAAGGCACCTGAGAAATGCCCCCCCCCCGACCAATAGACAACCTTTCAATTATAAAATAATACACTAGATTATGATAAAAATAAAATAAAACCAAGTACGAACAATCCAAACCATTAAACAGAATTCGAAGTCCTAAGAAAAACGTTATAGGCAAAATAGTGTAATCAGCAAATGGACTGCTCCCCGTGTAGAAAATACACGACAAACAGTGGTAACAGGTGTCCGGAAGAGTAAGCTTACCCTGCCTGGCGCCACACCCGCCATAGCTGCATCCAAACTATTAGGCAAAATGTCGATAAAATAGCGTGATTGGCCAATGAACTATCGGTATGCAAAATGCACGTGATGAACTGTGTTAACTATGTAGTGGACATATAATCAGTGAGATAGTATTAGTATACGTGTCAATTAAATATATCTAGAATAATAACCGAGAGAGACACGTTATATTTACCAATCAAGTCAACATGACGGCCATAAAACTTTTTAAAGGTTTTTACAAGTTTAGTGCGCACGTATCCTTGTAGTTGAAGCTTAGATGACAAATGCCTCGATCTACTTAAAAAATCAGAATAAAAGGAACAAGCTCTCGCGTACCGAATTAGCTGAGACACAAACACTCCATAAGCTGGTGATATTGGAATGTTACTACTAATAAATGGAAAGTTAACAATCGGAAAGTCAAAGTCATCACGTTTATCGATCGGTTTTAAGGAGACACACACGCCTATGGGTACCCAGTTCGTTTGCCCTGATCTAAACTTCCAAATATGACTTACTTTGGGGCTATGGAGCGCCACCAATACCCTCCTTAAAAATCTGCCGTGCCCCGAAATAAGGCGCCCCTGAAAAAAATCCCCCATATAAAATAGAAAATCGTTCGCCGTTCCGCGCTAAGAAACCTTTGCATTATATTGGCGACCCACATCTGTGCTGCATCCCCACTTTTAAAATCTTACATACGGCCCTGTAGTTAGAGGTAGCTCTGGTCTACTAAACATTTTGTTTAAAATGGTTGGTGAATATCTGGTAAGAAAAGACCCATTTGGTTCTGATCGCTTATTTCTTTAATTTCAGGAATTCCTTGTACCAATAGTGGAACCAGTCCTAAATTAACCTGGCCCCTATGTGACAAATCTTTTGGGTACGAGGTGATAGAGAAGCGAAATGGCGTTTATCCAACATATACAGACTGCTTTGAGTATCATGACGGTCCGCAGTTCACATCCACGACTACTAAAGCGTTACATTTTAACGGTTGGTCAGCATCAAGTTATGTCGAGCTTAGTATCCCGTCAGATTTGATTCCAGAAAAAGAGTTTGGAATATCGCTATACATATATCCGGAAGAACTGCGTGGTACAATATTATATTATAAAGCAGATTCAGCATCTGTTTCTGATATCACGTGTGTGATGCTTCGCATGGAAAGCGACGGTAAATTGCATCTTGAGCTCAAGGACAGCTCTGGTAACATCTCAAGCTCCATATTACATGGTTCAGTTTCTATAGATTCATGGACTCTAGTGCAGTTCGGATATTCACGGGGAAAGTCAAAGACATATCTAACCGTTGATGGATCTTCGGCACAAAATGCCGGAAGTGGCCGGTTCCAAACGGGCGGCACCATGTATTTTGGTCGACGAAGTGACACAACAGATCCGTATCATGGCAGTGTCACGTGTGTACTGATGTTTGACAAGGCAGTGGATTTTCCAACCATTTCTGAAACCAATGAATACTGTAAAAAGCCTGGAGATTGGGCTTCATCGCCACCAAGTAAGCATATTGTACTTAAAAATCGAAACCTAGACGATATTTATTTATTTTATCTCATGGGATTTTAAATTCAAGTAAAGCAATGACTGATTTGTTTCCGCCAAAAGCTTTTGACATTTGTGCACTACTATCATTCACGTTTTTCAATATTTTGATCGATTTGATCAAATCATTTCGAGATATGCATATTGTTCAGTTTTATGTCAATAATTCACTTAGGCTCAAATGACTTTAGCGATTGGAGGAATCGAGAGAGAAGAGAGAGAGAAAGAGAGAGAGAGAGAGATCATCCACAAACAAGGTCATTTCGGGACTAACACATTGTTCAATTTCATTTAGTATTGTGGCGCGGGGGCGGGGGAGGGGGGGTGGAGGGCCCGGTGAAAACCAATGCGGGGATTAAACAAAGCTTCTTGCACTGCCATTGAAAATCAAACAAAACATACAGATAACATCCTATAATTGAACATTTCTTACTGATATCTTTACTGGCCACTTTCGTGTCACAAATAACAACCAGAACAAGTGGGGGTTTATTCTGCGATGCTTATAAGCCTGTGCATGTGTTTGTTTCGCTGCGCCCTGTATGGGACGCCAAGAATGCGCAGTGTGTATGCTATTTATTTGGCATACCTAAAGTGTCGGAGAATCGCACATAAAACAAACCGGCTTAACTTGCATCCGACCAGGAGTGAGTGAGCGTTGTGTGAACGACTAGAAAGGAGACACCCTGCTCGGTTGACAGACGTTCGTCTCCCTGCTAGTCTAGCTGGCCACCCAACATTTTCTTTACCTATACGGTCGGAGGTAGCGAGAGAATGGTCGGATGAAAGGTACCTGTAGGTTGATTATGTTTTAGTACTGAATCCCGGTTAACATGCTAATTGTTATCCGTCATTCACAAATCCCAAATAACGAGCAAGCACTTTATTCGGTTTTCGGCAATAACGCAGGTGAGTACTTGAGGGGGACTGCCACATGCACGCCACCAAACAAACATTCATCTCAGTGCTAATCGGTTTGGAGTATCGAGTAAATAGTCATATTCCTGAAGCAATGTCCAGAGAAATCCCTCTCTGCCCATTGCTGGATCGACTTCTGATTCTTGAACTTTGGGGAAGTGTTTTTATTATTCCCGTTCAATCAACATGATAATCTTACGTTTAACTTTGGACAGTGATTTAACGTATTAAAAACGGTGAAAGTATGTTCGTTTCCAAACAGTATTGTTTACTTTTCATTCGACTTGATAGCCTCGTTTGCCATGCAATTAGTTTTACTGCAGTATTCTGCTATGCACGGGTTAATTGGGCATAATAAAATTGTGAGCCACGACGTAACGTTATGTAAACATAACATTGGTCCAATATTGACATTCGTTTTAAATGTAAAGCTTTTGTAAAGCAGCTAATCATTGGTTGCTAGTCGGGCTACTGACCAATCAAAATTTAAAACAACAAAATCCACTCATTACAGCAGTGAGTAGTGGGATTATTTTTAATCAAACGGAACACTGCGAGGAGTATGGAAAATAGTCGAATGCAAGATTGGAAGGTTTGTTACATTTCGCGAATCCCGAATAATATGTCAAATCCACTTTGTCTAATAAACATCAAACTCTATTTTACAGATACCCCTGAGTGTCTTCATCCACCAACCCACGGCCCACCTCCTCAAACAACAACTGAAGCTACCACAACAAAAGACACATTTACCACCCAAATATCCACAGAAGCTACCACAACGCAAGATATTCCTGTACCTACTACCCAGATAACAACACAAAGTAACCCAATACACCTATGGCCATTAGACGACAAAGCATTAGCCTATGAAGTTATATCACAGCAATCCCCAGACTCTTCTGCACTATCACTCTGTCCCAGAGTTCAAAAGAACAATTCAGTATTCCCCTTCTCGAGTATTTATTTTGACGGAGCTTCAATTTCTTACATCAGAACAAATTTAAATCAAACATTTTTGCAAAGAAGCTTTACAATTGGCCTGTTTTTGTGTCTGGAAGAAAGAGATAGTGGAACGGTTCTTTATGTAAACGATAACCAAGTGTCTGGAATATCAAGACTAAAAATACAAACATATTGGAACAATGTGACCGTAACAACCTCTAATACAGATGGAACAATATGTGGAGAGGTTCTGGGTACCAACTTGGAAATAAGGCAGTGGAATACATTGATAGTAACCAGAGATACAGCATCCGGAACTCTAGAGCTGATTGTAAATAACGTCACTTCCTCTACGGACGATAACTGTCCAACTGGTGATACAAGTCAACCATGTGAGATGTATATTGGTACAGATACAATGAAGGAAGAATCTTTCCGTGGTTATTTACGATGTTTAACGATATTTGACGATGTTGTTGATTCACCAGATCTAGCAGGGGTTTGTCAAGATACGAAAGTAACAGCATACTCTGCTCCAGGTATTTATAGTACAAATGCTCTTTAGAGACATTATCAAATTGGGGATCAACGTCCTAATTTTTTGTGTCGACTCGGCTGATGAAGACAGGCGTGCCATATACGCAGCGCTATAAAGACAATGTTGCCCGGACAGCGGCGCTGGGCCTTCTTTTTCAGATCGTCTATCCGTAACAGTAACTGGTTATTTCAGTTTCATGGGTCGGCTAACTATAAGTTTATGCTCTTAAGGTTATTGATAACTGCAACTTCATGGATTTTGATAAGCTTTGCGGAAATTGTTTAGCGTTGTATTGCGAGGCGGGGAGAGACGGTGCGACCTGAAATCTATAGTCCTGTCTGATACATACGGCAGAGATATTCTTAGCTCGTAGGTCCAGTCTATGAAGATTGGGATGAATAACGATCAATTAGATTATTTAATCGATATTGCCACTATTCGTACATCTTTACTCGTACAGGTTGGAAAGGGGGTGGCTTAACTTACCTCGGGGATCAATTTAGACCCCCCCTGCTAAATGAATATTTTATAGAATTCAGAAGCTTTTTTGTACCAATACTGTAGCTACAGTAAGCTGAAGTTACAATGAGCTAAGGTACGATAATAGTTACAATACTCTGAAATCGACCGTAGCTAAGATAAGCTATGGTACGACTGTAGCTAGAGTAAGTGAAGGTACGACTGCATATACAGCAGGCTATGGAATGACTGAAGTTACAGTTAGCTAATTAGGATACACCTGTAGTTACAATAAGCTAATTAAGTTACACATGTAGATACAGTAAGCTAATTAGCGTACACCTGATGCACGACTGCATCTGAAGTAGGATAAAGTACGACTGTAGCTAAACAAAAGTACACCCCACCTATGGTCATTAATATCAAATCATTTTATATTTTTAAAAAGATATTTAAAATAGTTAGAAGCATGAGGGGAAAAAATAAACATAATAACGTCATTAAAATCAACTTATATCGCGGGAATATTTTATGTATCGGGCGACGATATCAAAATATATGTATCGAATAATTGATTGTCAATAATAGACATTCCCTGTTATGTTTACAAAGAATCGATATTTTCTTTATTCTCCGTCTTACAAGTTAACAATCGATTGGTTCTTTTCGGGGTTTTTTTTTTTAATTTTTAAAATTCTTTGCTGTCTTTTTAACTCTTTTTTCCAACCAATGTAACACGTATTGCGATTGATAAACAGGAGGAGACGAGAGTAACCTGGGTTTAAAGGAACCGATTCGGTAATAATCTTGGACCTAGAAATTGACAAAAATGGGTCGCAACGCACATAATAATGTAATATAAATAAACTAATTTACATTCCATCGTTTTCGTTTTTACTCTAATTTCAAATCAGTTATGTTCAGCGAAATATGCCAGTAGTCTCAATTGAATGGCAATCTCTGATCTGGTTATTCCAATCTTCATAGTAATTATTGCGCATGCTCTTCAGAAAAGAATGGTGTTACCGTTTCACATGGCTTGTGGAATATGTCTAGCCTCGTTCTTTGAGTCCCTTGTTACAAATGGGACTGAAACGCATTATGGTAAGACCACCACATCAATACTGATTTAAATTGACAAATAATTCGAGTTTTCAATGTCGAAGACTGTGGATGATATTTCGTCAGAAACCTGACTACTTTAAAGCGATGTTATCATGACCATTTTCGATAAATAAGACACGCGACTATCTTAAATCTACGGAGTCCCGGGGGGTTGGGATGGCCTAGTGGTCTAGAGTGCCGCGCTTCGACATCTAGCTTGCCGGTCACCGCTGACTTGCGGCTGTGGTTTCGAGCCCTGGTGTGAGCGTATGTGGCATGGAGATAGGGGCGCCTTCTCAACCTCGTGGGTTTCCTCCGGGCACTCCGGTTTCCTCCCACTGCTAAAGACCCCTACGCGCAAGCGAATTATTGAAATAAAATCAAACCATATGTTAGTCCCGAAATGACCTAGTTTGTGTTGAGTGGACGTTTCTCTCTCTCTCTCTCTCTCCGTAGTCCCTTAATGTTTTCGTTCACGATTCCACTATTATAAAGGATTTTTTATGATTCATTTTATGAGAAAGCCCCTATATTATCTATTCCAATTAATTAAAGTAAAATATATGCTTTCGTTCATGATTCCAATATTATAAAATTACTTGACAAAGACACAGTGTCAAGTAAAATATATTGAAATAGAATAATAACCCCTAGAGTTATATCCGGAGCAGTATTTTAACCCATTGTTTTATTACACTGTTTGAACTGTTAAACTTTCTTCCTGTATTCAAAAGAATAAAACAGTCGCTGTACGTAGTGATACAATACAAACCATATAGAATACAATATACAATAGTATCGAATACATACATTTTAAGACAAAACAAACCAAACGATGTCCGGTGAATGACTGACGTGTCTAACGATTATGAAAAGAATAAAATCACAAAGGAAATTAAAGATACATTATGTAAGATTTAGATACCGAGCTGGGGCCTGTTTGACGAAATTTTAATTAAGATTAAATCCAAATGTTAGTATTTTTATTGGATATAATTAGATTGATTTTAGTTCTTAGCCAATTAAAATTGAGGTATCTAGTAAAATTTGGATTTTATCTTTAGTTAAGATTTCGAGAAACAGGATCCTAATCTTTAAAAACATGGATAATTAAAACTGAATATAGTGAAAGTTTCATTCAAATTACTTTATTCTGAGCGACCTTATCACTATTTGAATTTTTTCCATAGATTGTTATTATCGCAGCAAGGTACTTGGTTATCGAGACTCAGCCTCGCGTCTGCAGGTGAAAATGAAATCATTTAATGGTGATCGTATTTTAATCCGTTACTACTGGATCATGTGATGTCTTAGAGTTTAGCGTCCTACCGATCGTATTTTAATCCGTTACTACTACGTCATGTGATGTCTTAGAGTTTAGCGCCCTACCGATCGTATTTTAATCCGTTACTACTACGTCATGCGATATCTTAGAGTTTAGCGTCCTACCGATCGTATTTTAATCCGTTACTACTGGATCATGCGATGTCTTAGAGTTTAGAGTCCTACCGATCGTATTTTAATCCGTTACTACTACGTCATGTGATGTCTTAGAGTTTAGCGTCCTACCGATCGTATTTTAATCCGTTACTACTACGTCATGCGATATCTTAGAGTTTAGCGTCCTACCGATCGTATTTTAATCCGTTACTACTACGTCACGCGATGTCTTAGAGTTTAGCGTCCTACCGATCGTATTTTAATCCGTTACTACTACGTCATGTGATGTCTTAGAGTTTAGCGCCCTACCGATCGTATTTTAATCCGTTACTACTACGTCATGCGATGTCTTAGAGTTTAGCGTCCTACCGATCGTATTTTAATCCGTTACTACTACGTCATGTGATGTCTTAGAGTTTAGCGTCCTACCAATCGTATTTTAATCCATTACTACTACGTCATGCGATATCTTAGAGTTTAGCGTCCAACCGATCGTATTTTAATCCGTTACTACTACGTCATGCGATGTCTTAGAGTTTAGCGTCCTACCGATCGTATTTTAATCCATTACTACTACGTCACGCGATGTCTTAGAGTTTAGCGTCCTACCGATCGTATTTTAATCCGTTACTACTACGTCATGCGATATCTTAGAGTTTAGCGTCCTACCGATCGTATTTTAATCCGTTACTACTACGTCACGCGATGTCTTAGAGTTTAGCGTCCTACCGATCGTAGTTTAATCCGTTACTACTACGTCATGTGATGTCTTAAGAGTTTAGCGCCCTACCGATCGTATTTTAATCCGTTACTACTACGTCATGCGATGTCTTAGAGTTTAGCGTCCTACCGATCGTATTTTAATCCGTTACTACTACGTCATGTGATGTCTTAGAGTTTAGCGTCCTACCAATCGTATTTTAATCCATTACTACTACGTCATGCGATATCTTAGAGTTTAGCGTCCAACCGATCGTATTTTAATCCGTTACTACTACGTCATGCGATGTCTTAGAGTTTAGCGTCCTACCGATCGTATTTTAATCCGTTACTACTACGTCATGTGATGTCTTAGAGTTTAGCGTCCTACCGATCGTATTTTAATCCGTTACTACTACGTCATGCGATGTCTTAGAGTTTAGCGTCCTACCGATCGTATTTTAATCCGTTACTACTACGTCATGTGATGTCTTAGAGTTTAGCGTCCTACCGATCTGCTCCGAACTAGGGTTATGAAGATGGACATACGCCATACAGTGAGCTATGATGGAAATGTTGCCCAGGCAACGGCACTACGATCTATCTTATATCGAATTCCAATTGACAAGAGATTTTTTTTACGAGCACGACAATGTGTACATGGGACGCCGGTTTGTTCCTGTTAAACCCTCCGCCCTACAACAATGGCGAGTTGATTGTAGGCTTGTCTTAATAATATTTTATATAACATTTGAAGCTAAAATAAATACTTGTAATACCCCGATTTAGATCTATACGTAACGAATCTTTAAAATACCTGATTACAATGACAGTAGTGACGAGGAAGTTATCTATCGACAACAACTGATAAACAGATTCAAGTTTAACATTTATTATTATTTTGTCCTAAAGAAATATTGATCAGAAGAAACCTGTGTTGTTTTTCTGGTACACAAAGGACATTAAACAAGCAATCTGCATCCGCTAATATTACGAGGATATTATTTGTTTGAAATAAAACACACACATGTCTTAGCCATAAAAACACTTCACCCAAGCGAACGTATGGTATTCGATATATTAAAGATACGTTATGGGGGGTTAGATACAGGGTTCACAGTTCTCACCATAGTTATAAAACAAGATAATGTAAACGAGATTTGCTCAAAATATCAGTCAAATTGATCCACTCTGAACCAAGAATTGGGGGATTGAAATGTCGGCCTAGCCCCGGGCATCGTTACTAAAATCAGTACAATAAATACTCATAGTCTCGATTATCCATTTCATGATTAATTCATGAATGAAAGTTGAGCAGCGAATCGGATTGAAGCGAAATATTGAAATAAAATTGAACCATATGTTGGTCATTTCGTTGGATATTTTCGTAGGTGGAAGTCGAAGTACTCTGGATAAACCCACGAGGTTTATGGTCTCATCAGGGAACGAAACCAGAATCGCAGGATGAAGGTATCGGCCAACTAGAGATCGAAGAACAACCTTCTAGGCCACTAGGCCACTAGGCCACCACAACTACCGTGTTATTGTTGTTCTTAGTTTTTAACGTCCGCTTAGTTTTCATCAGGGTTTTTTTTTTTTTGAGGTGATCGGCCAGTTAGGGACAAAAGCGCCACACTTTAGACTACTACCCCAACCGGAGTAAACCCACGCTCACAACAGGGCTAAAAAATCACGACCGCATGCCCGAGGTGACCGACCAGTTAGGGACCGAAGCGTGACATTTTTAGACTACTAGGCCACCCCAACCACCAGGCCGCCGTGTGTCTGATGACTAGATTGTATAATACCTGATTGTTATTTTATAAAAGGACGTTCAATTCAGTGTGTTTATTGTTGTAACTGTCTAGGGGAATGTTTATTATCGATTACGGAGAAAGTAGTTACGATGGCAATATAACAATATAATAGTTGTTATTAGAGAATGTTAGATTACACAATAAAAGTTATCATTAAGATTTACAGAATATGAAAGTTGTTACAAGAGAACGTTACATGGTTACACAGTAAGAGTTATCATTACGATTTACAGACTGTGATAGTTGAGTGGAGTGCTAGTTAACCTAGCAAATGACAGCTTCAGTTTTATTTATACTATGTTTGAATATTTACATGATTTCAGAATAACAATTATGAATAATATTTACAGATAATACCGCGTATCGATTTCATTAATATATTAAATTATATTATATCCGCGGTGCGGAAAGGTGTCCGTCTCCCCACTATCCTGTCGGCCCCATGTTCGATCCGTGGATTGACCGAGGAAGTTGATAGGGAATTTCCGTCTTGGTTTCGACTTGTCTGTGGTTGAAGTAGGAGGGCTGGAGCCTGGACAGGGGCATTTTTTATTGTGCGCTGGTGTGTAATCAGGACCTTGGTGTTCCTTCCTTCCTTATAAGACTAGACAGCTGGTCGGGCCCTGTACGACTGACCTGTCCTGTACGACTGACGAGGGGAACCTAATGAACTTTCTCGGCCCATACCGGGAGCGAACCTAAACATTACGAAACACGGCCTCACGTGAAATATCCCGCCAATCAGTAACCACTCTGGGAGGTGCTAAGAAACCGATTTCACGCTGACTAATGGCTGGCGAGTTTCACCAGAGATATACGAAGGGTGAAGTTATCTCTGGGGTAGGGATTAATTTATCGAATCAGTAATTTCATTTGTTCATCATTTGTTCAACTGTTATCTTCAGCTTCACCGTTATCATTTGTTCATTATTTGTTCAACTGTTATCTTCAGCTTCACCGTTATCATTTGTTCATTATTTGTTCAACAGCTTTGTTATATAATTATTTTAGCTTCACGGTGTCCACCAAATTATGTATAGTCCCGAAATGACCTAGTTTGTGTTGAGTGGACGTTAAACCCCATTTCTCTCTGGTCCATACTACATGAAGATCTGACCAATTGTTGGCCAGAGGCTAAAAGAGCGGCTTTTGACACTAACACGTCAGACATTGATTAATCAATCTGCGTTGACATGTCTAGTGGTTAACCTACAGTCCCGTGCATTAAAAGTCCAAGACGTCGCCTTCACATACTGTTTTATTTTCTAATCTCTCACATCATTCAGAACACGTCAGTGGTAAGAAATTTTCTATGTACTAGTGTTGTGAAGACAGGTTAAACGAAATTTTGGACTATCAAAAAACGAAACGAAATAGATATGTCGGTTGTGTTCAATTGTGTAATCATTTTATTATTTCAGCTCCACTGTTCCGAACAAAAATCTGTGTTTATTTCATGTATTCAACAATAATCTTATAACTATTTCAGCACCACCGTGTCCAGCAAGATCTGTGGAAAAGGGAGTATATTTCAGAAAGTCAGTCACCAACAAAAAGCCGAATGGCGGCGTAATTTACTCGACTGTTGGGAGTAAGAAGAAACGTTGTGGGGGTCTTTGTTCTACTTTCAGTTTATGCAGATCGTTTGTGTTTGACTGGACGACGGACACCTGCCATCTATATGATTTCGTAACAGCACGTGGATTGGTGGAAGCACCAGGATCTTCATATTACACCATCGTCGACAGACCTTGATTCAATTTGTGGCGAGAAATGGGGTTTATCGTTCAATCAACACATACTATATATAACTATGTCATTTCAGTCATTAGCTTGCGCGTAGGGGGTTTTAGCTTTCGGAGGAAACCGGAGGACCTGGAGAGAACCCTAAAAGATTTGGCAGGCAACAATACCCCCTGTCACGTACAAGCGAAAGAGAGGGAGAGATCGGGGGGGGGGGGGGCGACAAAAACTAAGCCTTAATAATATATGGTTCATTTTTTTTTCAATAATTCGCTTATGCGTATGGGTCTTTAGCAGTGGGAGGAAACCGGGGGACTCGGATAGGACGACAAACCCATGTCCCGTATTCGCATTAGGGTGCGCGTAAAATGTCCCTTGTCAGTAGGAAATGAATATAACAGTAGGCCGTAGCGCCACTGTTCGGGCAAGATTTCGCTCTTAGCAACATGTATGGCGACTGCCCGTCGGAGCAGACCAGGAGGACGTTAAACCCCATTTCATTTCTGTCACCCCCCACCCTTAGTGACGTAGCAAATCCAACGCTTCAGACGACACACCGACTTGTGGTTGTTTCTATTAAAATTGCACTGTAATTTAAAGGAGCTAAATCGCTAATATTTTGGGACCTAGAAATTGACACAACTGAATCACAACGCATATAATAATGTAAAGTGAATGTATATAAAGTGATTTACATTCAATGGTTTCCGTTTTTACTCTAATTTCATATCAGTTATGTTCGGTGAAAGACGCCTGAAATCTCAATCGCATGCCAATCTATAGCGTCAGGTTTTTCCAGTCTACATTATTGCGTACGCTCTCCAAATAAGAATGTGTCCATGTCTAGCTTCGTTCTTCAAGTCCCTTGTTAAAAGTGGGCCTGAAACGCATTATGGTACACGACTCGTTTACCAATGGTAATTGTTTTTATTTTGTCTTAAATATTGGATATCAAAATGGTGATTTAAATCAACAGCTAATTCGTGTTTTTAACGAGTAAGATTTTGGATGATATTGATTTAAAGACTTAGCTAGTAAGATATTCATCACGAAGACATGGTCAAACACAAATCTTTTTTTCGATTCGTATTTTATAGTTCAAAATTTTGTTCAACTTATCTTTTCTGCACTAGGATCTGGAAGGGTGGTAGAGTGCAGAGAATTGTGGGAATCCCATTAGAAACTTTACCGCTGACTGGCTAATCAGATGACTGACTTCATACGTTCAAAAGTCACTCGAATGACCTATGACGCGACCTTTAACTAAAGCTGATCATATGTTCATGTAGTGTAGACCATCGAAGGTATAAAAAAAACGAAACGAAATATAGATCTGTATTTTAATCAAATAAGGTAAAATGTGAACATATGAGTTGTTTCCCCTTTCAATGAAAATACCCAGAATCTTGCTCAAAACACAAAAGGATTAAGGCTGACCTATATTTATAGAAATACCATTTATAATTCCTGTCATGTGTTTGTGTTTATCCTGGAAATGGTGTGAACCGACAAGTAGTTACGTTCCATGTACCCTACTACAAGTTGTTATTTCCCGTGCAGTTCGTCTTGTGATTCGCGTACATTATACAACAAGTTGTTATTTTCAACAACTCGAGCAAGTAGAATATTTCACCGTGAAGAGAGAGAGAGAGAGAGAGAGAGAATTCCCCAATGCCTCGTGTAATGAGGTCTACGTCCGGGTAAATCACTAAGACCGACATCACACCAAAGCATGATTTACCGCGAAGCTGGAGAAGGTTTGCCTGGATCGCGATGGCCATGTGAATCATTCGTCAAAATATATCTCTGCGCGATCTCGGCCTCAAATGATTTAAGCGGTATCAAATGGACAATAAGAGTCCTCTAAATTCTAAACAGGAGGTATTATCTCCTAAATGATGATAATAATAGACGGAATACTGATAACCATCAAAAACTTGTCTTGCAATTTTCATAAATTGACTGGACTAACACCACCGTGATAATTTAATGGTGATAAAAATTAACGAAATAATGATAATGATACAAACCTGGCAAATTAATTAATAGTTTATAACATTATATAGCAGTGATAGTGCGTAGTCAGGTGTTTTACGAGCCCACACAATAACATAATATAAAACACAATAACTATATAAATATTATGCATATTAAATTCATTATCATTCGCTTGATAACGTTCACAGAATCTGCCAATAAAAAACAACGAAACAAATATAATCATATTATTAGTAACGGTGTATTGCATGAAGTATCGGGGATTTACTCCATCGAGACGTATAAAGAATCTAAAATACAATAAATTTACACATGTTCAATGGTCGTGTGGAAGTAGTATTAAAGATACATCATGGGACATTAAATAACGAACTAGTAGTTCTCACTATAATAGTTAAAAACTAGATAATGTAAAGAGAATTTGCTGTAAATTTCAGTCATATTGATCCACTCTGAACCGAGTATTAGCCTCGATTGTCCTTTTAATGATTTAAACATCAATGAGCAGCTGACCGGATCCTAATTCAGTAAATATTGTAGGCGAGAGATGACATCGAGAGTTTGGACAAGTTAATCAATGCCTAATCAATAATTTAGATAACATTTCAAACCTAAAGAAAGATCTACAATATGCAGATTTACCTCTTGTATAATGGGTGTTTAAGCTAGTAATGGTGGACTATATAAATACAAGAATTATTAAGCATTATTATATACACATAAGGATTAATTTCTGGAAATGAAGATGGGCGAGATTACTGTCTACTTGACACACATTAGGTCATTTCGGGACTAACACATATAATGTATGTTTAAGTAATTTACTAACTGTGGTGAAATTTGCTTCTTGTCTATACATTAACAGGGTCGTATAAAGGATTTTAAAAGTGGTGGGGGGAGCAGAGTGATGGGGCGTCATAGACTCCACGTAAGAGGTGTAAGGAAGTTTGGAACTGGCGAACCCATTGCATTAAGAGCATCACAGTGTGATCATAATCAAATGTATTATTTTATAATTCAAAGATTGTCATTATTTTTTTGGAGAGGGAGAGGGGGGGGTGCGCCTTATTTTTCTGGGGATGCCATGTACTTCCCCCACCCCCGCCAGATACGGCCCTTTGCATTAATTTGTGAATATAATTTCAACAATTACAACAAACACACTACAGACCTGATAATCTGAAGAAAAAATGAAATGAGATGAGAGGGTAACCACGCCGGAAATAATATGAAGGAAAAATGAATGGATTTCAGGGTCAACCCCCCCCCCCCCTGCTCAGCTACATAAAAAAAATAGTGCCTGGCATGAATGAAATTACATCACAAAGTGAAGCTACATCGGTATAAAAATGACTTCTCTGTTTAAAAAGCTCAGTTTGTATGTGTTCCTATGTAATTTAGAGACGATGATGGCAGATTTCCGTAACAGAAGCCTGGCAAACCCCCCTCCTGCAAAAAATCCTGAATCCGTCCCTGGATTTATTGTTAAACGTATACCACGGTCAACAATCATAAACAAGTTGGTGATAAAATGGGGGTAAACGTCCTTCCCCGGTCTGGCTAATGAAGGTACCCAACTTTATTCTCTACGGTTAGACCGGGCGCCAGCTTCAGTTAATCATACTAAGAGAGGGAAATTGTCTGATAGGGGATAATTGTTTGTCAATGCCTACTAGTCAAACATCTGGATTGCTGCCGGGAATTAACCTGCCCATTTAGGTGGTGTGGGGGCCTAAAGGGAGTCAATTTTCACTTTTAATCATACTTTGGTAGGGATGGACAATTTTGATAATATTTAATATATAAGTAATACGGAGTCGAAAAACACCATTGACAGCAACTTTTTGTTGACAGTGACCTTGGACAGCAAAGGTCAAGTGCTGTCCAAAATTCATTTATTCATACTAAGTGAGGGATGGCTAAAACTTTTTGAATATGATTCATTAGACGGTTCCAAACATTCCTACATCATTGCCAGCAATTTCACACTGACCGGAAGTGGCGACAGTGACAGTTAAATACCACAACATGGCATCAGGTATGAGGCATCAGATATAATCATACATTGAGAGGGATGGCTGATTTTTTTACACAATGTATAAGTATGTATATACACTACAAAAATACAAATGACAGCAATTTTACACTGACCGGAAGTATCGCCAGTGATGATTACGTAATAGGCCCCATCCTCAGATATAATCATACATTGAGAGGGATGGCTGATTTTTTTACACAATGTATAAGTATGTATATACACTACAAAAATACAAATGACAGCAATTTTACAATGACCGGAAGTGTCGCCAGTGATGATTATGTAATAGGCCCCACCCTCATATATAATCATACATTGAGAGGGATGGCTGATTGTTTTTTTACACAATGTTAATATATGTGTATACACTACAAAAATGACAGCAATTTTATACTGACCGGAAGTGTCGCCAGTGATAATTACGTAATAGGCTCCATCCTCATGAAATTAGGTGCCTGATAAGGCTATAAATTCACAAAATGTTAAAGTATCTCCTACTGCAAAATTGCGATGTAGCTATATTATCTAAACCAAAGTGTTGCTCTTCTATATATACCATGGTCTTCTATATATTCCATGTACGGCCAATCTTTTCCCGGTAACATGGACATCAATAGTTACGATCACAGTCATACGTAATTTAAACGTCGTTTAAATATCATCTTCATCATCATCTTCACCATCATCTTCGCTCTCACTATCATCAGACCAAGCATCGTCGGATTGTTCACCATCCTCAAAAAGCAGATCATCGACATTGAGATCTTCTTCAATATCGGTGTCTGCATCATACTCTCCTTCAATAAAATTAACTGCATCATGATCTCCGTAATTTTCAGCATCATCTTCTCTAATTTCTGTACCCTCGTCTACTGTTTCAGCTGTCTTCTCATCATCGGTATTCACCTTCTGTGGTAGACTTTCACCATCAAACCAATGTGGAATAAAGTAACCGTTACCGTTGTTCTTCCAACCATAATTAGTAGGACACCGCCCCATTGTCGGATCTAGTTCAAGTGCATTTATCCAGAGCATAGAGACGTACTGCGACCTCAGTAAATGCTGTAGTAGAACCTTTTGACATAGTAGTAGAGAAGAACAGTTTATTTTCTTCACCTTTTTGCCTACTGTTTTACCCTTGCACCCACTCATTTTTAGGAAGGACTTGTAGCGTGCTTCCTTTATGTCGAAAATGGCCTTGAATCTGTATAGTCGACTCACGAATGAAGTTAAGCCTTTTATATCCATTTCATTTGTACATAATGATGACAAATTTTACTAGGGATATCCAAGAGACTATTTGAGGATAGAGAAATAGTAATGGACTTCGGATCTGGTAACAATCGTCGTCTAATCAATGTATCGGAAATTGGTAGGCATATAGAAACGAAACAGGATGGACTATCAAAAGCTATAGTCGGATTCCGCGCTCTAACAGGTGTAGCACCATGAGTCTTCTGTCTGACGTGGAGAACGTCTGTTGGTAACCGGTCGTCACATCTTACATACGACTCATGCATATTGTTTTTGCTACATATTACTGTTAGACTTGTGATCGTCTAGAATTTGTCTCTAGCTGTCTTTTCTGCTCCTTCACGTTGTGTTTACTTCTTACTGGTTTCTTAAGACGTTTGTCTTCTTCAGTTATAACAATGCAACAGTTCGTTTTTACCTTTTATGAAGCTTAGGTATACATACAAGCATAGTGCATATTACAATTATAGTCAATACTAACTAAACTCTTCTCACCTAGACACGTCGCGGTGTCTAGGACTCTTAGATGGTAAGCCTCTGGAACCTAATCGAAGTCTGCTGAATTCTCATGAGTATCCTTATTTTGTATCAACTGGTTTTGGACATTCAATTATCTAATTGGTCAAACATGATGTAAATAATTAGAGAGATTGGTTAATTGAGCCCAATGACGTCAAAACACACCCTTATATGGTTATGGAATTTACTCTTGAAATTGCGCATGAGATATCTGTTATCATGTTGTTGACATATAGAACCAGCTATGTTTTGTTTCTATAACCCTTTTTTATATAACAATATGTCAATCAAATGTTAGTTGATTTCAGTAGACACCTGCATATATGTGAATATTTTAGAAACATAAAACTATATCTTTTCTCCTCATTCCTTGTCTATAATATTTAAAAACAATGTCACCACGACTATATTGCTACACAGGATGCGACTTCACATCCTGTTTTTATAGAAAAGGCAAAGCTAAACCCCTTGAACTTCTAGAAAACTCACAGCAATATGTCCAATGTTTGTCATCATTATGTACAAATGAAATGGATATAAGAGGCTTAACTTCATTCGTGAGTCGACTATACAGATTCAAGGCCATTTCTGACATAAAGGAAGCACGCTACAAGTCCTTCCTAAAAATCCGTGGGTGCAAGGGTAAAACAGCAGGCAAAAAGGTGAAGAAAATAAACTGTTCTTCTCTCTCACTATGTGAAAAGGTTCTACTACAGCATTTACTGAGGTCGCAGTACGTCTATATGCTCTGGATAAATGCACTTGAACTAGATCCGACAATGGGGCGGTGTCCTACTAATTATGGTTGGAAGAACAACGGTAACGGTTACTTTATTCCACATTGGTTTAATGGTGAAAGTCTACCACAGAAGGTGAATACCGATGATGAGAAGATAGCTGAAACAGTAGACGAGGGTACAGAAATTAGAGAAGATGATGCTGAAAATTACGGAGATCATGATGCAGTTAATTTTATTGAAGGAGAGTATGATGCAGACACCGATATTGAAGAAGATCTCAATGTCGATGATATGCTTTTTGAGGATGGTGAACAATCCGACGATGCTTGGTCTGATGATAGTGAGAGCGAAGATGATGATGAAGATACTATTTAAACGACGTTTAAATTACTATTGATGTCCATGTTACCAGGAAAAGATTGGTCGTACATGGAATATATAGAAGACCATGGTATATATAGAAGAGTAACACTTTGGTTTAGATAATATAGCTACCCTGCCATTTATGCCCTGCCATCGTAATTTTGCAGTAGGAGATACTTTAACATTTTGTGAATTTCTAGCCTTATCAGGCACCCAATTTCATGAGGATGAAGCCTATTACGTAATCATCACTGGCGACACTTCCGGTCAGTGTAAAATTTCTGTCATTTGTATTTTTGTAGTGTATATACATATTTTAACATTGTGTAAAAAAATCAGCCATCCCTCTTAATGTATGATTATATATGAGGGTGGGGCCTATTACATAATCATCACTGGCGACACTTCCGGTCATTGTAAAATTGCTGTCATTTGTATTTTTGTAGTGTATATACATACTTATACATTGTGTAAAAAAATCAGCCATCCCTCTCAATGTATGATTATATCTGAGGATGGGGCCTATTACGTAATCATCACTGGCGATACTTCCGGTCAGAGTAAAATTGCTGTCATTTGTATTTTTGTAGTGTATATACATATTTTAACATTGTGTAAAAAAATCAGCCATCCCCCTCAATGTATGATTATATCTGATGCCTCATACCTGATGCCATGTTGTGGTATTTAACTGTCACTGTCGCCACTCCCGGTCAGTGTGAAATTGCTAGCAATGATGTAGGAATGTTTGGAACCGTCTAATGAATCATATTCAAAAAGTTTTAGCCATCCCTCACTTAGTATGAATAAATGAATTTTGGACAGCACTTGACCTTTGCTGTCCATGGTCACTGTCAACAAAAAGTTGCTGTCAATGGTGTTTTTCGACTCCGTATTACTTATATATTAAATATTATCAAAATTGTCCATCCCTACCAAAGTATGATTAAAAGTGAAAATTGACTCCCTTTAGGCCCCCACACCACCTAAATGGGCAGGTTAATTCCCGGCAGCAATCCAGATGTTTGACTAGTAGGCATTGACAAACAATTATGCCCTATCAGACAATTTCCCTCTCTTAGTATGATTAACTGAAGCTGGCGCCCGGTCTACGACTTCATTGAGAAGGAGCTATCATCTTATCCTTCGACGGTATGCTAATAGACTATCCATTATGAAATAACAAAACCGATTTGACATATTTCCAAGTACCCTTATATAAAACTAGGACGAACCCGCAGTAAAAATATTACACATGCGTTATAAAGTACATGAGCATATTGGTATACACGAATAAATGTGGCGCACGTGAATGAGAGGAGCCTTAAATTCACCTAATGCCTTGACTTTAAAATCTATTCTATTGACGTCGATAGTCGATTCTATTTATTGAGATGTATATATTTAAATAACAATATTGGTGTCACTTATAATCACACATGTGATGTACAACTCATTAAACGTGAACCAAATATAATTTTAACACAGCTACGATAGATGCGTAATAAAGGAGGAAGTGACGAACACAAAAGGAAAACACGAGTCATCCTTCTATATAAGTGACTGAAGTGAGTGTTATAACAGATACATGGCCGAATTTCTGCTCACTAGCAATTGCTTCTACGACCAAGACCAAGATGATATCTGACAATTCGAAAAAGTAATTGAAGGCCACTAAATAAGAGAAAACAAGAAATAATTCGCATATTCCCTTGGTTTTATTCATTCTGCACGTAATTAAACATAGCAATGTACAGACCTTTTCTACATTCTTTCGTCTTCTCTTTTCTAGAGACAGTGAATTTCTATTTGAATTGTCATATATCATCTCGCAGTCTCATATATCAACTTTTGGTCTTAGGGGGAATTATTTGTGAGCCGAATTACGCTCGTGTATGTGTTATCGCTAGTCACTTCAGTCATTTGTATAGGAGGGTGACTCGTGCGTTCTTGTGTTCTTCACTTCCTTTTAACAAAATATATATTTGGAAAGTGTTTTTTTTTTCACATGTGATAATGACTGATACCAATATTGTTATTCAAGCGATATTTCTCTTTGACCGGAAATCTGTTCCATACAAGCCAATAACAAGGAAAGACAAAGTATAATTTTGTTATATACATGTATACTTTCGGTCCTACCACCCCCCCCCCCCTCCTCACACGAAACAATAAAAAGCCAGTCCTATTAAAACCCACATTCATTAAGGTCTTTCTTCAGGCCTGAAATGTTATCTAAATTATTAATTAGACATCAATTAACTTATCCAAACAATAATCAGCTCTCACAAACATCGTTAGCCTGTGATATTTGGCGCATTTGAATACATTTTGTGAATGACAATTAAAAGTAACAATAGTTTATCGAGACTTTGTGTTTTATCGTACAGACTTTAGTAATGACAGTTAATATCATGGTTCAGAGTGGAACAATTTGTCTGCAATTGTTAACATGTTCTATTAATCCTTGTGGGTATACGTCGCACGAAAAACGTTGTCGGCAACAAGGGGTAATCTAAGACCCCCAGACATAAATAAGTTTTTAGGTGAATAATTGTATTCAAATACGATCAACTATAGCTTCATATCAAGACTTTACAATAACCAATCAGGCTAAAACTAAATATTTCAGCCAGTATCAGTGACACTAGGAATTATAAGAGTTTTTCGAAACCATACAAATCTAAAAAATATCGTAATTGTCATATTCCATGTAGAATCGTCTTTTGGTGGGGTTGGTAGGGTACCTTGATTTGCTTTCCGATCTGGATTACTAGAATAACAAAAACAATATCATCAGTAAGAAAAAATCCTAATACAAAGCTAGCACCGATTGCAGGACAGATTAGACACCTGTAACCATCAAAATGTTGAAATGAAAGGGGATGGGGCTCCACAAGACTCCGACAATGTAATATTCGAAGTTTCTTATCAAAAGATGAAAGTTGCCACTGCCTCACGTCCATTCTATTTGCAGCATTATAATCGACATTAAGTAGCTGACAATGTGTAAAATTCTCGCTAGGCAATTGTAAACCAATTTCTCACAAACATGAAGTATATGGTCGTTGGGGTCCAAAATACCCCTTGTATACGCACAAGGGTTAACGTTAACTATTTTTAAGTATTATAACAAAGCGAGGAGCTTCAACTCTTTTATCGTATCTGCTATAACGCCCGTTTAACGTATGACCGTTATATGAATGGACAGTTTGTTTTGTGCCCTGACCAACATCAATCATTTTCAATGGCGGTTAGTATGTACATTACTCTAATAACTGTATTATATATATATGTGTATATTGCAGGTGGGATATAAATCAATCTGTTTGTTGTTGAGGAAAATATTGTGTTGCAATCTCAGTAAACAAATACAGGGAATTATACAATTTTTTTCTTCGCTCACTTCTAAACAAACAAACAAATAAATAAATAACGAAGGACTATTGAACTCTGTTTATTTGTAAACATATTTTCAGACGGTATAAATACTAAGAATGTCCACTAAATTTCATCCAACATTTGATCTCGTCAAAGATATACCTCAAGTAAGTGCAAATGGATAGTATTTTACAATTGTGTCATCGGCAAGGCTCTTCTGCCTTGGTTAAATTTCTACAGCCTACTGTAGACCATAAAGGGGTACTATTATATACTGTTGGGGTTAGTTGCAGGAACTTGATGATTGCCCAAAAGCCAGTTTTGTCCCGTTTCTAGTGATTTGAATGTGTTGGCGCAAACGGGGATCTGGTACAGAGACAATAAAAACACAATAGTAGCGGTCCTGTTAGGCGCAATCTTCACCCCTCGCGCAGACTGCAATCTGCGCTGTCGTGTTGCGCAGATTGCACCTCTCGCGCGCAGATTACAATCTGATGATGCTGGTCCGCTGATTACCCCTCGATGTTTTTCGAGATGTTGGTTGTCTGTCAGACGTAAATATATATCTGACCTGCCCCCTATCGGCTTTGTAGTGAATAATTTTTAAAATCACAACATAATTAGCGTGTGTGCTTAGAAAATAAGATTTAATTTGAAATTCGGTAAGCAGTATCTCATAATCGGTGCTGACCATGTTTTTTTTGGTTTTTTTTTTGAAACAATATTTTATTCAGGTTGTCTGAATGGGATTGGGAACAGACTTAGCCTATGTAAAACCCCTGGTGTCTATGATTCATTCAATGACTTTACTTGTTGGTGGTAAGGCTTAAAACTTTTCAATCATCAGATATTGAAAATTTGATAAATCGAGCAAACAACAAAGTTTCTGTCCTCTACACCTGTTCAGGAGAACATTTCGTCTTTATTGGTTTAACGTCTAATTGTTGCGCGCCGACTCGAGTAATAAAGACAGGCGTACGCCATACAGTGTGCTACGAGGGAAACTTTGCCCACTGGGCAAATCTCGACAGATTCCGGAACGTTCCGGAACCTACATCTAGTCTCGGCTGTATGACAGTAAGTGATATGTACCTATGCCCATACATTTGCGATGCGGCTACCGGTTTACTTTAATAGGAATACTTGACGCTAATACAAACAAGACACCATGGGCGCAGCAGCCATGTTTCATCCGGGACCATTAAAGTAGTTCCAAGACACAATGGGCACAGCCATGTTTCATCCGGGACCTTTAAAGTAGTTCCAATATGGCGGAATTCGTCATACAGCCGAGTCTAGATGTAGGTTCCGTAATCTGTCAAGGATTGCCGAGTGAAACTTTGACCGGACATCGGTGAATTTCGTTTTTAAGTCTCCAAACAACACATAATAGGCCTACCTGTATTTTATTTCAGATAATTAAAATAGCATTATGCAAGAGCAAAATCTGCTTTTTACAAGTCTTTCTTTAAGCCTGAGATGTTATCTAAATAATCAATTAGACATTAATTAACATATCCAGACCATAATAAACTCTTTATGTCAAGGCTAGCCTTCGATGTTGGCAGATTAAAATCGTATATGCCGCTTAATGGCGGTTGATAATTAAATCAATCAAGTGGATAATCGAGACTATGCTGTTTATATTAATGATTTGAGTAATGATGACCGAGATTATGTGAAAATTCTAACGCTTTTTTCTCGGCTAATAGTGAATCAATTTGACTGAAATTTTCAGCAAATTATCTTTACACTATCTAGTTTTTAACTATTATAGTGAGAACTGCCATCTCTTTATCTTATCTCCCATAATGTAACTTTAATGAATCATTTAATACTTGTTTTATATTTCAGATAATTAAAGATGGCTTCAGTCCTCAACATTCTAACCATATTCCTTGTTCTAGTCGTTGTTAGTGGTATCCAAGGTCAAGGTTGGTTATATTAATGCAATAATGAAGAGCCTCCGTTGTCGTCTTAACCCTAAACGTTACAATTACATGAATACATGCATTCTGAACAGTTCGTGATTTGCGTGTACTTTTTTTTGTGTCGTTTTCGTGTATCCGCGACTAACGAGAATTGGTGACGTGGCGTAATTTGTTGGACAGTAGCCTAATGTAAATGATAACGGAACAGGCTGCATGATCCAGACTACTCGTGATATTCAATATGTAATGATTGTTAGTCGAGGTCGGGGGGTCTTGGTATTGGTTTAGAAAGTTCCTCAGGTTTTTGCGGCGCGGTGACCCCTTGTGTCAGTGGTGCGGGCAGGCAAGAATGGGTGTTTAGCAGTTCCGATGGGACGAAAATACGAGGTGTCGTGTACATGTTTAGCATGCATTTTAAAGAATCGCTACCATCTGCACCAGAACGGTTGGTGAAGACAATATGTCCACTAAACCCTTTTAAGTCATTCCATATTTGATTCGTCCACTGATTAAGTGTCCACGTATGCGTGTAATGAACTGGTGTCTTAAATTCAATGACGTAAAGTGTGGACTATGTTATCTTCAACTTGTTAACTGTTATGTTTTGTAGGTTTTAGGTTTTATGGAGACGATGATAGATTCGATGATTTGTACGACGATGACCTGGATGATAGATTCGATGACCTATTTGATAGATTCGATGATTTGTATGACGATGACCTGGATGATAGATTCGATGACCTATTTGATAGATTCGATGAGTTGTTTGACGATGACTTATTTGATGACCTAGATGACGTTTTTGAATTTGAAGATGATAACTTATTTGGCAGAGGTCCCTTTGGTTTCAATCCACGTTTCGGTTTGGGCTACCATAATCGCGGTCTTGGTGGCAGAAATTATGGTTTTGGAAAATAGTTTATTGAATTTATGACTATGATATAGTTTGATATATCATAGCTGTATGATAATTGTGTTAGAAGTTGACATATATCATATCTGTATGATAAATGTGATATGATTTTATATATATCATGTCTGTATAATATGTTAACTGTGATATAAGTTGATATATCATATCTATATAATATGTTAACTATGATATAAGTTGATATGCCATGCCTGTATAATATGTTAACTGTGATATAAGTTGAAATATCATGCCTGTATAATGTGTTACCTGTGATATAAGTTGATATGTCATGTCTGTATAACATGTTAACTGTGATATAAGTTGATATATATCATGTCTGTATAATATGTTAACTGTATAATACGTTGATATATCATATCTGTTGCCTGTCATTCATATACCATGTATGGACAGCTTGGGATAATGTTAAAGAAATTATTTCGTTCAATGATATTTATGTATCCTGTATATAATGTTACCTGGACATGAAGGAAGTTATTGAAGAAATGCTGATATATTCATCAAAAATTACGTTCATGTGATCAAGCCAAATTACGTCCATCTGACCAAATCAAATTATGTTTATTTCATCAAGTCAAATTACATTCAATTGATCAAGTCAAATTACGTTCAATTAATCGACTCAAATTACGTTCGTTTCATCGGGTCAAATTACGTTCAATTGATCAAGTCAAATTACGTTCATTTCAAATCACATTTATATGATCGAGACATTACGTTCAATTGAAAAGTTATAAAACATGCTTTTAGCAATTTCAGTATAACAATGCCTGTAAAATGTATCTTATATATATATATATATACATGTATCGGTATTTCTTCTGTGAAAATAAACTTTTTAAAGTGAATTTGATTGACTTCACGTTTTTTTAATGTATTGCTAGGGTGCCCCACGTGCCAACTGAAAAGTTGTTCTTGACACGTTGATCCTGCACGTTTTAGTTGAATGGCTTACTACTGATTTCTGACAGTCTCGCACACTCGTTGAGGCTATAAATAGCAACAGCATGCGGAAATGTTCAAAACACCAAACACTACTACAGTCGTAAAAATCTATTGTTGACGATTCTGAATAGCAATAGTATTTAACTTTTTCGTTATTACGGCATCTTTAGAAATTACGCTCGTTTTATTTTTTAAATTGCCTTATAATTAATTGTACCATTAGAAGCTGCATATTTTGGTTAAGTACAAATAATATCTCTGCCTCAACATCCGTAATGCAAGAATATGATACTAGCAGTAGTTTCATTTTACTTTTACAAAATTCTTAAAAATATTGTTGAGTTGCCTGATGTTGGTGCTTCTAAATTCAATTTCTTGTTCCATGTTTCGCAAAAAAAAGTAGTCTTGATTATCCCGACCCGTCAATTAGACGTAGAAAGATCGGTAGCATAGTTAGGCGAGACTAATTTCAAAACAAGGGCACGTAACCTATCTTTTACTCAAAAGTGTCTGGATGTTATGGACGACACTCCAAACCATTTTCAGTATTATTTATGTATGGTTAAATGGTCATAGCTTATGAAGTACAGCATGATCGTTTATTTAGTGACTATAAATGTGTGAAACAGATTTAAGGCTTTCTAAATATATTAGTTTTGTGGTGTAATTGTCGAGATATTTGGAGATATTCATTTAGGGTGCACGGATATATACTATCCCAGGAGTTAGACATAATTTGAATGTAATGTGTTCGCTGTTAGTGGCGCTGTATGCTCTGTTTTATTCCACATAAAGAGAGAGAGAGAGAGAGAGAGATGGGTTTAACGTCCACTCAACACAAACTAGGTCATTTCGGGACTAACATATGTTTTTTAAAATTTTATTTCAATAATTCGTTTGCGCGTAGGGGTCTTTAGCAGTGGGAGTGCCCGGAGGAAACCCACAAGGTTGCGAAGACGCCCCTATCTCCATGCCACATACGCTCACACCAGGGCTCGAAACCACAGCCGCAAGCCGAGGTGACCTGCCAGCTAGAGGTCGAAGCGCGGCACTCCAGACCACTAGGCCATCCCAACACCCCCTCCCACTTTATAACTGAACGTCCTATTGTTCTGCACCGACGAGGATTATGAAGACGGTCAGCGGAAATATGGTCTACGCTTCTGTCGAATACCAACGTCCAGGGGATGATTTACGCGCATGCCCATGTATACACAGAACCTCGGTTTTACGCCAAAGTGTACACGGAAGCTCGGGTTCTCGTCCTATCCGAACGACTAGACAGCTGTTCTGGTCATTCCCTCCTGCAGCAACACTGACAATGAGGAACCAAGTCGGAAAAGTCCGATGAACCTTCTCGGTTAATGCAGGAATCCAACATGCGACCTCCAATCTAACGAGTCAGGATCCTATCCACTTACCCACCGTCACCAACTACACATAAAAAACCCCACTTTGCCACCGTGGCCAAGAACTCGCCGTAACAGAATGTTTTATTGATAAATTTCTCACATCAACTAGAACTCCTGTTGGGGGTCACGGTGGTTAAGTGGATAAGGCACTGGCTCGCTAGTCTGGAGGTAGGGGTACACATTAGAGGTCCCGTGTACACATTAGAGTGCACGTAAAAGATCCCCTCGCAGTTTGAATTCGATATAAGACTAGACCGTAACGCCGCTGCCCGGGCAAAATTTCTCTCATAGCACACTGTATGGCGTATGCCAGTCTCCCATTAGCCCAGGTTAGGTGCAAAAGAGTAGGACGTTAAACCCCATTTCATTTTGTTATATAACAATTCGTCCAGATCATAGTGAAGTTAAGACAAGTAAAACGAAATTAACGAAATAAAAAATTATGACCTGGCTACGAGCCCGCCCTCTAGATGATATGAACGGAAATTGTGTAACCAGTGACCATATTTGTCCTATTCAGATGGAAATTTATGTTAAGGCTCACAAGAATCAGTATGATATCGTCGCACATCATGCATGGATTTCTTGTGGCATGTTCCCTGTCATTTGCAAAAAATATGTAGTAGGTTCATAGGCGTTCTCGCGTTTTGAATTGGACACATTAAAATAATGGAACCTATTAAAGGTCGTCGCTAGCGGGTGTTCCGATATGGATTGTGTGCGTTTTGCCTACGTGCCTTTACGGGGTCCCTAGCGTTCTATCGAAAGCCTTTTGACTTCAACATGAGTAATTCACCCTTCTTATCGAAACTTTTACAGGTTTTAACAGATTTTGGATACGTTGACATCTAGTTTGAACGTATATAGTCATCAGATTGTCTGTGTATCGATCTATCCGCCAAGATTTGGGTTATGAACAAGATAAAAGCTACAGTCAGGCCCGGATCCAGGATTTTGTAGGGGGGGGGACACATTGGAGCAAAGGGTAATATGTTGCAACCTTGGATTGCTTAGGCGGAGACAATGCTAAAATCATGTTTATATCATCTATTAAAGAGCAGATATGTGAACTACAACAGTAACAAAGCATTTGACGAACCGTATCGACATCCGACGTTCTGTGATTTTCCGTTCCAAAGGCATGCCCCTTTTCTAAAAAACGTTGAGAACACGATAGAGACTTTTATTTAGCACAAGAAGCAATGGGTGTAAGAATATTGTGGTATTTTACTTGTTTCAATCTCGTTTAGGATATTACAGGACACGGATAATACGATCATTAATTTAAAAGATGCATTTTTAAACACAACATGGAGACTGACGATGTACCGTCGTGTCGTCTCTTTATTATCAAACAAAACTTTGGAATGTACCGATACACTGAAGCAGTTTAGCCAGCTGACCAAACTGATAAGCAACAAACTGGAAGTGAGAACGACTAACCTGCCCAGGTCATAAGCCTCCATGTCCGCCATATTTATTTCACATATTGGAAACAAGTATGGCGGCTGGAGGCCTTAACTTTTTTTTTTTATTTAATTATTTCGGTATTTTTGTAAGCGGAGTTCAGCTTTAATTCTCTACTGTGGTTGGCCAGCTGTCTCGACAAATTAGGTATGCGTACCATGAATGTTTTGGACACGATTATTTAACTAATAACACAGATATTAATAAATACCTCATCCCAGAATATCTTGAGCGTCAATGAACGAGAGCATGTTCAACAAAGGGGAAAGGCCGTGTATTGGGGAACTCATTATACCTATGGTTGTGCGTATAATGTTATAAAGTTTGCATTTGAGATTTAGACTACTTAAAGGACATTAGTGATTTCGACCATTATCACGTGTTTGACGTAATGTCATTCCAAGTATAATTTTAACACAGAGATCATTGCTACGGTAGATGCGTTACGAACACTTGAAGAAACGAGAAATGACGTCACAAATGACAATCTCGAGTTATCCTATCAGCATCATTCCAACTTTTCGGAATATTTGAAGGACAATACTGATGCTTTACTATCAAATAAGAGCCAGGAATTCTCTCGAAAAGTAGTTTAATGGGGTATCTACTTCGAGGAATTGACAGGATATGGAGGTCTTAATTATGTACAGTGGACGGGGTGGAACGGAATGAATCAGTAACTAGAATCGAGTTCTTATATTGATAAGTCGGACGCGTTAGTTTTATTAATGCTGATAATAACGCGGGGGGGGGGGGGGGAGGGGCGTTGTATTAACAGACGACCTTCAAATTAATTATACGCCCCTGGCAGCCTTCGGAGAATACGTTTGTACCGATGCAATTTAAAAAATTATGGAAATGCCGAGATAGTATTGTTAACATTATAATATATTACCAAGCAGAATCTGCAAAATCATGTCTGTACATTATTGAATTGGTGAAATCAACATAAATCCTGATGAACACATTAGTATATATTCAGCAAAACACATATCTAATTTGTATACGGTAAAGAGACAATATCAACTCTTTTCTCAAACTGTCAATACATGGTGTACGAATACCAGGCAACATAGTAGATATACATATCAACTTTATATCACAGTTAACATGTTATACAGACATTATATATCAATTTATATCATCAATTTATATCACAGTTATCAGTTAACATGCTATGCAGACATATATCAACTTACATCACAGTTAACATATTATATAGATATGACATATGCCAACTTACATGTATATCACAGTTAAAATACAACTATGATATATCAAATTATATCACAGTTAACAATTTAATAAACTATTTTCCAAAACCATAATTTCTGCCACCAAGACCGCGATTATTGTAGCCTAAACCGAAACGTGGATTGAAACCAAAGGGACCTCTGCCAAAGAAGTTATCATCGTCAAATTCAAAAACGTCATCTAGGTCATCAAATAAGTCATCTTCAAACAACTCATCGAATCTATCAAATAGGTCATCGAATCTATCATCCAGGTCATCGTCGTACAAATCATCGAATCTATCATCGTCTCCAAAACGCCCAAAACCTACAAAACATAAAAGTTTACAAGTTAAAAAAAAAAACAAAAAACAAACCAAAAGTCGATATTTCCGTAATTGAATTTTAAGACACCAGCTCATTATATGCATTCAGCGAGCGAATTAAATATGGTATAAATTTTTAAAAGGTTTAAAGACTAATAACAGACAAAAACCTACAAAACGTAAAGGTTTACAAGTTAAAAAAAACAAAACATATTTCCGTAATTGAATTTTAAGACACCAGCTCATTACACGCATTCAGCGATCGAATTAAATATGGTATAATTATTTAAAACGTTTAAAGACTAATATAAAACAAAAACCGTTGTTAGTAGCAACAAGGAAAGATGTACTATAGATAAAGATATTTGATGCAAATTATATGATTAATGAATTAAAATAACCAACCTGACCTTGGATACCACAAACAACAGCTAGAACAAGGAATATAGTTAGAATGTTTAGGACTGAAGCCATTTGTAATTATCTGAAATAAAATACAAGTATTAAATGTTGTATTAACTGCCATTGAGGGACATAAAAAGAAATGTTATGAAGTATGTTTTAACTTCCGAGTTGTTTTCATGGACTGTGCTAATGTGGACTGGCTTATAGTATGCTATGGCTGGAATTCAAAGTGGACACGGGCGCCACTTAGATGGAATTCCAACAGTACACGCCTCTCCGTCCGGACAAGAGAAAACCACGCTGAAAAATGCCCGTGAACTTTGGAAGCCAACACTGGGATCGAGCCCTGGACCACCTGCTTTGTGGGAAACGAAGTGGTGAAAGAGAGAAATTGGGTTTAATGTCCTCTCGACACAAACTAGGTCATTTCGGGGCCATCATATGGTTAAATTTTTATTTCAAACCGGGGGACCCGAAGAAAATCCCCGAGGTTTGGCAGGCAACCCCACTGCTTGTCATGTGTAGCTGGGATTCAAAACAACGCCAGTTAACTCAGTGAGACAACCAATCAGAACGACACTCACCTTACCAGCAGACAAGTGACTCTGACACAATGAATAGCCATGATATCCATATGACGTTATCTAAACGTTACAGGCCATGGGGTCACATCAACAAACAAATGTCAACACCGTCATTATTTTCATTGTCAACATTACAAGACACAATGTTACATTGTAAACAATAGCCTTCTTGCAGCCTTTAGGACTGTAAAATCCGTACAGCCATAACTTCTTATCGCGTCTTCACAAAAATAACGTCTACAACTCTACTCTACATTTGGCGTCGGCATTTTGGCACTATTTTGTGCTTCGGTCGTGTCTATTTCAGATATACACATTCAATTCTATTTATGTTTTTAGCGTGGGGATTGACTAATAGTTAATTTATTTCAGTTCTAAACAAAAATTTAAAACTTTAACGCAATTTTTTTTAAAAAAATAGCCAAATTATGGCTGGGATTTCTGAGCAAAATGGCCATTTATTGTAAACGTTCGAAAAGAAAAAAACAGCTACCATTTAATTTTCGAACGTTAGACACAACATGAAATATATCCCCCCCCCACCATGAATTTTTATTTTACTCTTCATTCAATCTTCGTGGTATAACATCGAAATATGTAGAGCATAGTAACTATATGCAGAAAATATGGCCAAAAGTTCACAAAGCATTCTCAGACTTTCAATCGCTCTTTTTGGGAAATGTCTTTGATCCAGAAACACAAAACTTTGCACATAGTTTCTTATTGATGTATTTGATAGATTAAAACAACAAAAGTTTATATATTAGTTAAAATAAGGCGAACAATTTTGAGTAAATTCTCAACTTAAGTCTGAGAATGCTTTGTGAACTCGGGGCCAGATGTATACCATTTGTCCAGTAATTCTCACATGAAGATGTTTATATCATGTTTATGTATTCGCTATACGTAGATATCAATGTAACTATAGCTAAAATATAACTTTGTAATTTAGAGACGATGATGGCAGATTTCCTTAAAAGGAGCCTGGCAAACCCCCGACGGCAAAAATTCTTGGATTCGCCCCTGTACATATAACCGATACAACACCTTGTTCATATACAAAAAACAAAGTATTTGTTTACATCCTATATTGTATATATAACCACCACGACAAAATATTGATAAAAAAGAATTGATATATTACTATCGTATACAATAACACTATATATATATGTGAAGAAATGATATATTAGTAACATACAAATAGTATATAACCGACATTCATCGGGATTTATCTTGAACATATAAATATAAACAAAATGACGTTAAGGTCATATAACCGGTCTTCACACTATTGCTGGCCAGGTGGATACATATTTTAACCTTTTACAATTAGAGATCTTGTATGTCTTAGGTTTATTTTTGTGAGATGAAATAAAATGAAATTGAGTTTAACGTCCTACTGTTCTGCCCTGACTGGACACAAAGACGCGCATGTCATACAGTGTTTTCTGGAGGTAAAGTTGCCCGGACTGAGACGCTATAACGGTCTACTTTTATATTTAATTTCAAATGTCAAGGGATCATTTACGTGCACTCTTATGTGTACACAGGGCCTAGGTTTTCCGTTCCATCCGAACGACTATATAGTATCCCTGCATCATTATTTCGAATAGCATTCAATGTATCCCAAGATAGTCTTTAAGTGGCATTTAGCGATCGAGAACACAGGTTTTATGGGATACAATCACTAGATTTATTCTAAAAGCACGCCGTTTCGACAAGTATCCTCTTATCGTTATCGTGCTTGATTACGATAAGAGGATACTTGTCGAAACGTCGTGCTTTTAGAATAAATCTAGTGATTGTATCCCATAAAAACCGTGTTCTGTTAAGTATCCCAAGATATTTAAACACGTTCGAAAGAAAGGTCAATTTACTCTTACACACCCCAACTTCATGTGGATTCTCCGGGTCCTCCTTACATATAATGAACGCTACGCAGAAGCAACGTTTTGAAATGAGATTGGACTATATGTTAGTCCCGAAATGTTGAGTGGACGTTAAACTCTCGCGCCCATTGATTTTTTAAACAGTGAAATAAAATGAAATGTTGTTAAATGGCGCGTCAGCTCCAATCAGACTGTATTGCGCCAAACATATGGCGGGATTTTGCGAGACAAACTAGAAACACATAATTACAATATTATCTATACATATACATAAATAAAAACAAATATCTCAGTAAATACCAATTAAAAATAAATATAAACTTTATGTATATATATTTAAAACAGGAAAGTGAAAATCAGATATATACAATTAAAATTTTCAATAAAAATTTGCCACTTTTAAAAAATCTAGCGCTTTTCAATATAGATCCGGTTGGGCAAGCAACTGATGAGTGATTGGCAACGACGGTAATGCCGTAATCTTGCACTCAATCAATGTACTTCACTGTCAAAGGAACACGACAGTGTTCACATTCTGGTTGAGGCTCTCGCTTTAAGATGAAAATATGTGTTAAAAAAGTATGACCTATGCAAAAGCGACACAAGAAAATTTCACCTCGCCTGATCGTGCGATAGGAGCTTGGCCAGTCTTTTAGAGAGGCTTGATGTGATGAAGTTTATTTGTTACTGCATGATCGCAAAACCGCTGCCAGCCGTAAACCCACGAGGTTGAGAAGACTCCCCAATCTCATGTGACCTGCCACCTAGACCTTGAAACGTGACATTCTAGACCACATCCTCTTTTCTGATCGGAGGACTGGATGTCCGACTGGCTAGCACGTTCGCGCTGTATCATAAAGTTCGTCATTGAGTCTCTCTGTGTGGCTCTCTCTCTTTTCTAAGCATAGCAAAGGCAATCCGGTTTACTATCGATTTTTATCGAGTTTAAGTTTCATTATCTACATGTACCAGAATCCACACAGCAGGTATCACGACATCTTCAATTGCTTAAAACTCGGGTTTTGCTTTCTATAGATTTAATATCATAGAAGGTAGTTGATAAATCGGGTTCGTGCAGCACGATAGAAAGGCCGAATGAAGGGTTAATGTTTTTGTTAATTTCCTGAATATGCTTTTGTCTGTCCGTGCACATACATTAATCTTGGCCATGTAGAGCGCAATTAAAATAATTAGAAATTATCTCGGATTGTTCGAACAGGAACTCGCTAATCGTCATTTAAATTTTTTCGGGCAATATATATATTTGCTTTCACAATCTACTCCTCCCTATCATTTATTCATATTGATTATTCAACATTCATTCATATTCATCATTTATTTATTCATATTGATTTATATAGATTATTCAATTATTATTCATATTGATTATTTATTAATATTGATTATTTATTCATGGTGATTATATATTCATAATGATTATTTATTCATATTGATTATTCATGTTGATTATATATTTATATTGATTATTTATTCATATTGATTATTACCATTTAATTATCAAAACTAAATTTTAAAAAGTTCAAAGAGGCCCATTGAAAGACTACCGCCAACATTTGCTTGTCTGGACTCAACACTGTATATCGTCTCCTGTCGATGCTGAATGTTGATCACTTTTCAAATACCGACAGGCATTGAACCACTTCTGACAGGGGTCATTTAGGTGCACACCAACGTTTACACATCAACTAGGTTTTTCTATACCATTCGAACGACACCTTGTCCCGACCCGACCCGTTCCAGTCCGAACACCACGAATAAAGGGGTACTACGCCGGGAAATTCAAATGAACTTTCTCTGTCAATACAGAAATCAAATTCTTGACATCCAGGTTCGCGGGTCAGCACCTCATTCACTGAGTCACCGTGGATGCATTGATACCACAGATGCAACACGTTGTATGGCTTGTTACTCCAAGAAAAAAAAAACTGGTACTGTTTTTAAGCGACCGTCGCAAAAATTCAACACTTGCGCGTTCAAGCGGGACACATTGAACGACACCACCGAGTCTTGCGCGAAAATTACTGTCAGATTACACATTTTATCAATAACAATCGAATCGTAATTATACTGCAAGAATTATAACTCTAGGAATAAACTATCTGAACATATTGTAACAGTTTATAAATATCTGCATTGCATGACAGAGTAGGTCATAGTGCCGCTGCCTGGGCAAAGTTTCCTTCATAAACACTGTATGTCGGTCGCATGCCCGTCTTTATCAGTCTGGTCGGAGCAGAACAGTAGGACATTAAATCCTATTTTATTTCATTTCATTTATAATACATTTCTAAAAGTTATTACAATTTATCCCCATACTTGTTAAAAAAAAAAACCCCAAAAAAACCCCAAGGGTTGGCGATATAGCCTACCGGTATTGCGGTATACCGTGATGAAATCATCGTCGATTTTATCATATCGGATTTCCTTAAAAATATCGAAAAACCGGTATATCGTGATAACCATAATCATCATGTTCCAATATTGATGAAAATAAATCGTCGCTTGGACTCATGAACGAGGAAAGCGTGTTTGGCAAGGTCAAGGTTGGACAGTATTTTACCGCAGTCGCAACTGTCACTGTTTTACAATGTTCTCTCCCTCTCTCTCTAATATTCTACTTCGACTAACTAGTAGTCATGGTTAAATTTCCATCATGGCGTCTACCACCGTTAACAACGATGTTAGCATCGATCTAACAGTAATAACAAGCGACGATTTGCTACCCTAAAAAAATTTTCCAGTCCCGTTTGGACTTTCTTTGGGTTGAAGCCAAATGACGTAGACCAGGCTTCGGTAATCTGCATAGTTTGCACAAAACCAGTAATGGCCAATGGTGGCAACACAACCAACCTCTATCAGCATTTGCGAACACGACACCCAAGTCAGTTCAAAAATTTGAATTTGACGAGGGCCCCGTCCAACACACGTCGAGCTGCAACAAATTCATCAAAATCTTTGCCACAGGTTGTTTTCCTTTGAAAAATACTACAAATAGGCGGATAAAGATAACAGATGCGGTAACCAAATACCCAACATCTGAAATGGTTCCGATTTACACGGTGGAGAAAGGGGGATTTATTTTAATACTGAAAACCCTAGAGCTCAGGTATAACTTACCAAGTAAAACATTCTTTTCAACTGTGGCTATTCCAGAACTGTACAATATAAACCGCCAAGTTTCAAGCCTAGTGTCACATACTGATTATTTCTCTGCCACAACTGACATATGGTCTTCCATATTCCTGAAGCGATGGTCTGAGAAATCCTTTCTGATACTTGAGCTTTCGAGGGAGTGTGTGTATTTTGTATTTTCCCTGTTCAATCACATGAACATGACAGCCCTTCGTTTGGTATAGTGTCTTCCCTAAAACTCTGGACAGTGATTTAAGGTGTTAAAAACGGCAAAAGTATTGTTCGTCTTCATACGGTATTGTTTACATTGTATTCTTGCCGATAGCCTCGTTTGTCACACAATTAGTTTTACTACAATATTCTGCTATGCACTGGTTAATTGGGCATAATAAAACTTTGTTTCAAATTTAGCGATTTTGTTGCACTGTAATCCATTGGTTGGAAATGGGACTATTGACCAATAATAATTAACTTTAAAATTTTAACCATGACTTACAAGACATTAAATAAAACGACACCTCAATATCACTGAGATCTGAGAGTAAATTATTGTTAGATGTCCCAGTTTATAAGACGAAGAAATTTGGTTCAAGGACTTTTCAAGATAATGCATCAATTCGAAAGTGTGAAACATTGTCCATCTTCAAATCAAGTGTGAAAACCTGGCTGTTTAGTCACTATAATTAATCCCATGTGAACACTTTCATGCGCCTAGAGCAAGCCCAAATGGGATGAATTGTTGCGTAATATAAATTTCGTTATTATTATTATTTAATTCACAGGAAAATTTTTTCTCTATTTACATCAGTGAGTAGTGGGGATTAGCTCTAATAATACGGAACACTGTGAGGGGTCACTCGGCAGATTCCGTAAACTACATCTAGCCTCGGCTGTATGACAGTAAATGATATGTACCTACGTCCATACATTTGCGATGCGGCTACCGGTTTATTTTAACAGGAAAACTTAACGCTATTACACAAATTGGGAACCTATTCGGCTAGCGAACTATTCGACCGATCGAACTGCAACCTGTTCGTTGGAAACCTATTTAGAATAAAGACAACAGTCGTCTCAACTCATCTATTTATCAACCAATAAAATCCAACATTGTGTCTATCAATTGAAAGTAGAATATATTATTTTTTATCCATTCCTTTAGCTCAGAATATAAGTGTAATTTCGTCAGCTGGATCGGTCGAATAGGTCGCCAACTTGTGTTCGGAATGGGCGCAGCCATGTTTCATCCGGGACCTTTAAAGTAGTTCCAATATGGCGGAATTCATCATACAGCCGAGTTTAGATTGTCCGAAATCTTCCGAAGTTTGCCGAGTTGTATGACGGTCTTCGCGATCTATGGAGTCTTATTACAGTTACACTGTTCACTTTATCAATGATGATTGGGAACTGCAAACAGTTTGCCTTCATACACTATTCTTTCCGCAAGATCATACAGGTGAAAACATAAGTGAAGGGTTGAGAGCTACACTCTAATCTTGGAATCTAGAAGAGAAGAAGCAGGCCTGTATAACAACAGATAATGGAGCTGATGCCGTAAAAGCATGCGCATTTAAATGGGTGGCCAAGGGTCCTGTGTTTTGGACATCGACTGCACCTTGCTATTAAGACCTGACCGCTACGACTACACACGACCCGACAGAACTCAGCGTCTTGGGTCGCGTCTTTACTTGCCTCTGCCAGTACCAGTCCACACGGGTCAGACTCTCACAGATTATGAGTCTCGAGTTACGCCACTTCTCTCTAGCGAGTGATTCCAAAAGCAAACCGGAAGCATATAAGTGACATTATTTTTTGCCAAGATGCCGCTAAAGTTGACAGCTCGTAAAAAGAAATGTGCTGCACATACCTGCAGTCACATGACTAAATGCTACTCTGATTGGCTAAACAACAGAAAGACAATTGATCGTGTCGTGTGTGTGTCCACACAAATACGATGGGTTACGACTGCATCCAACTACGATTGATCATGCTCAGTCGGGCCACTATTCTCTATCATCCACACAAATATTCTACGAATATTAGTCTGGATGGGTCCTCAAAATTTTGGCGGAAAATAGGTCATTGTCTGGATTATCCAGTCTTTTAAGTTACCGCGTACTGAATCTATCAAAACAGCTCGTTTGTCAACAATGACACTCTTTAAAATTTTGTTTGTAAAGGTATCAATTGAAATGGTAATTTTCTCTCGTCATGAATCAGACGTATGGCTTCTCACAGTCTTCTTAATTCTCTATTTTATTTCTAATAATAGATGTGCGAAGTGCATTGTGGGATATATATCAACCACGTTTTATAGAATCTAGCAAAATCGGCCCGGCTTCGTAAGATCTAGCACTTACCGAGACTTTAGCTAAAAAGGTTCCATTGCCCATGCGTAACCAAATGTTTTGTTTTTTTTATGTGGTGGATTATCCAGTAATTTTCGTTAAAAATTGAGAACCGACCCAGACTATCCGTGACGTTGCGTTGGGTAGAGTCTGCGCAAGTAGCGGTATGGACCGGGCTTTAAATGACGATAGAATAGTACGTGCTAGAGCGGTATGTAAGAAGATTGTGTCCTTCCAGTACACTCGTTTGTTAGAGATTGTGGCACCATATGGTGCTCTTTTCGGGAAATGGTGGGCAAATTTCTGGAGCAGGAAAAATCAGTTAGAGCTGTATTGATGAATGACCGTAAAAGTTCATCCCTAGTTTAGTCTCTAAATATCAAGATCTTGAAGTATTAGAGAGCGTGAATAAAACATAAAGCCCTTGCTAAACTGACTGATGCTTGAAGTGGTGAAAAGTTTTTTTGGTTTTTTTTTTAAAGTATTTCATCCCTATGTTGGATGTATTAAATAAATAAATACTTGCCCCCAAACAAAACAGAAACTGGAGAAATATCAGAACCTACCTTAAGTATTGACATTCAAGCCCATCCAAATGTTACGAAAGCTTCATCTGGTAAGCAACCAAATACCAGTAACGAAAGTACGATAGGAACAGCCAAACAACACACTATTTATGGATAACATAATAATGAAAACAAAGCGAGACAATGTAATGTTGAAGCCTCGGGTATTTTATTATCTTGGTAAATAAAATAAATGCTCAACTCAAATTCAATTGAAATTCCATTTTGATAAATTTATGATAAATATTAATGAAAGCTTACTTTAACAATATAACATAAAAGAGATAAGCACACTGTGAGAAGAATTCGGGGCCAATTGTATTTCCCTTGGGCTGGCAAAATAATAAATCATTATAATAATTAGGACTATGTAAACAAGGCCTTATCCACACTGGGGTGTGGTATTGGTATGGAGATTAAAATTCAAAACAAGGCATCGCAACATAAAGTTTCAATGTTCTAAAACGCTTTTATGGTTCGGCAATAATTAAGTTTATAATATTTAATCTTCATAACTTGCTAGTTCAATTATTCATAGGTACCAATCTCGTTCCCAGAGGCAGCCGCGGAGCCGAAGGCCTCTGGCACATTAGACCGTCCATTTTTTCCAATTATTTTCAAACCTAAGCCCCGCCCATTCTGACCTCTGATTGGTCAATCTTTTTGGGTCGATTTCTCGTAAACTAGAGGTCGGATCGTCGTTTCGTTTGTTGTAAAATGACCCTTGAGTTTTCGTTTGTTGTAAAATGACCCTTGAGTCAAAGTCAACTCGCTGACATAAAAAAATTGGATCCTAAGCGAACAAATTCAAGTTTTTGTAAAGATCTATTTTCTACGCGTGGGTATATTTTTACGTGATTCGGTCATCCAGGCACGTAATATCAGGGGCGTACGACGCAAATAAACGAGAAATTTCCCGCGTAGGAATTACATGTCATTTTCCGGGAAAATGGCTACCCCGATTTACCAGAGAAATTTCTTCAAAAATTTTTCTGGTTTCGAGATTGCATAGGTACACAAACGCTCTTCGATTGTTTTGGCCTGATTTTGATCCACAATATCTCGATATGCAACAGTTTTATTTCTCAGACATCGGTAAGACTAAAAGTATCTCGAGATTCAATAAAATAAACCCGAACAATCCCAACGATTAGACAAAATTCGAAGTCTTAAAAATACGGTCAGGGCAAAATAATGTAATCAGCAAATGGACTGTTTATCGTGTACAAAATACACGACAAACAGTGGTAAGAGGTGTCCGGAAGATTAAGCTTACCCTGCCTGGCGCCACACCCGCCATAGCTGCATCTAAACTATTAGACGAAATCTCAGTAAAATATCTTGATTATCCAATGAACTATCAGCATGCAAAATGCCCGCGATCAACAGTGTTAACGATGTTGTAGACGATTCATGAGAAAGCGAATCGCGATGAGTGGATTAAAAATTATTTTGGTTGAATCCAAACCAAATGTAGGCCTATACTGACAGAACTGGGCTGGACAGACATTTCCGTGAGCCCCATTAAAAACGTTTTGCAAGTTCCATTTCAATGACAGAAATATAGTTCTAATTAATAAATTACCTTAATATGGTATTATAGGAACGATTTGCCATTCATCCAATGTTTAAACATATGTGACACATATTCTGGGGCGAATGTTATGAAACCACTCAGGATTTAGCTTCGGGCGGGCCCCTAGGTACAGATGTCACACCCGTTACATCATGAACTTCCGAGAATAGTAACAAGGGCCATAATTCAGGAAGTTACAATCCGATATGCGCAAATATCGAAAGGAACCAAGATATTTGGGTTATAACCATGAATTTCAAGTTTCATCAAAATCCAATTAAAATTGTGACCTCTACAGGGTCCACAACGTTGATATACCATTTTTTAACAGTATTTGCATACAAACGGCGGCCATTTTGGTCCGATTTTCCCGAAATTCGAACTCAACCTTCCTTAGGGTGTAATGGTGATATAATCAAACGGTTTTTTAAATCGTATAATAATTGTGACCTCCAGAGGGACCACAAGCTAAAAAAGGTGATTTTTCGGACAATCAGGGGCCATAATTCAGGAAATTACGTTCCGATAGGCGCAATTATCGAAAGGAACCAAGATCTTTGGGTTATAAACATGCATGTTAATTTTCATCAAAATCGGTTTAAAATTGTGACTTCTATAGGGTCCACAAGCTAAAAACGTGAATTTTCGTACAATCAGGGGCCATAATCCTGGAAGTTACAGTGTGATATGCGCAAGCATCGAAAGGAACACATACATCTATGTACGGAGGTCTGTGACATTGTTTTAGTTTGTCTCGTTAAATTCACCACATGTTTGAGATATCGTCAAATATGTCAAGTTCAATTGCAGAGAATTTAAAACGGGTTTGAGAAAATTAAGGTTAATAATGGTAGTCATAATGAACTTTAACTCAATTTATATCAGTCAATTACTGTGCTTTACCATGTCGCAAATTAAGGCAACGCTGTAGACTTCGACACATAGAATTATAAACATATTTGCAGTAGATTTTCTCACTAAACTATCAGTCAAGTACACACAAATGTATAAGTACCTCAATCTCGAAACCAGAAAATTTTTTGAAGAAATTTCTCTAGTGAATCGGGGTAGCCATTTTCCCGGAAAATAACATGTAATCCTCGTACGCCCCTGATTGTACGTGCCTGGATGACCAAATCACTTAAAAATATACCCACGCGTAGAAAAATAGATTTGACAAAAACTTGAATTTGTTCGTTTAGGATCCAATTTTTTTATGTCAGCGAGTTGACTTTGACTCAAGGATCATTTTACAACAAACGTAACGACGATCTGACATCTAGTTTTTGAGAATCGACCCAAAAAGATTGACCAATCAGAGGTCAGAATGGGAGGGGCTAAGGTTTTGAAAAAATGGATGTCTAATGTTCCCGAGGCCTTCGGCTACCTACGGTATCTCATCAATGGTCAAGTGTATGATATTACACTTATCAGCGTAAGTCAATGTTGCTATTTGTGGATTTTTTCTCCATGATAGCGTCTAGAATTGAATCGTCATCATGATCATCACCCTCCACTGATTTCCCACAAAACTGTTTAATCTGCTGGTTCATAACTTGTTATGTGGGCCTGTTATACAAATTCCCGTCAGTCGAGTTAAAAAAAAAAATAAACCATAAAATTGCAATAATGTATTTTAAACATATCAATTTATCCACTGATATAATCACAACATATGTATCAAAATGTAGAGTGTGTAACCTTTTAAAAGATATTTAATTTATATACATGTAATTACCTTTTATGCAATCTCGTTCCCAGAGGCAGCCGCGGGGCCGGAGGCCACTGGTTCCTTTGATTGGCCATTTTTATTTCGAACCTAAGCCCCGCCCATTCTGACCTCTGATTGGTCAATCTTGTTGGGTCGATTTCTCGAAAACTAGAGGTCCTAAACGTACAAATTCAAGTTTTCGTAAAGATCTATTATTCTACGCGTGGGTATATTTTTAAGTGATTCGGTTATCCAGGCACGTAAAATAAATACATGTCACGTGACAGTCATGCGATTCGTCACTTCTGGGGGAAAATGGCTACTCCGATTCACCAGAAAAAATTTTGAACTGGAAAACAACAAATGAATTTCATGTCCATTGACCGTTGGTTACTTTAATAACCAATTCTTATCATCTTTGGTGTCTAGTCCGTTATTGGCTGATCCTATACACAACTAATATGAAAATAAAACTTCCCCTCCATCCCCGTTCTATGGCTATTTTGGAATCCTTTCTGATAAACATTATATATAGTAGTTGCGCAATATATATAATCAATTATCTTTTCTTTCTTGGGCTAAATCTGCTACACCCTTTGGGGTGAATGTTATTTTCTGTTTATCCCCGTTTATGCCAACTCTTCCTACAACTCTTTTTTGGCTCGTGGTAGGTTTTGAATGGTAGCATTCCTCTTGTTATCAACAGGCTGGATGACATTTGAAGTTATTTTATTATTGAGTTTTCTTTTCTTTTGGCTTTGTTGATCCAATGTAGGTAATCTCGTTATCATCATGAAAACAATCATGTGTCTGGGGTAATGATTTTATTTAACATTCTAAAGAACTTGTTAATGCAGTGTGTTGTTTATGAGGATATAGATGTCTTTGAAGATATATGTAGTGGAATGAGTCCTTTTCAAACTTAATGTTGTTCGTAATGGCAAGTTTAATACAAGTCAAATTAATGTCTCTGTCACCACCAATTGACGTTTCAGTTGTTACAGATGCATTGCCATAATTGGCTTATATGTTTTTGGGTTTATTTTGCAAAAAGGCTCAGACTTTTGAGGAATGGCTTCTTCGTAAGCTTGATGCCGAGACATTAAGAGACATATATCTGAAAAAAGAATAGAAAGAATTTCTTTTATCATGTATTAAAGACTTTACATATTATGTAATCACATATGTTCCGCAGATACTCTGTTATCAACATTATAAACCTGTTCAAACAAACCAGTAGTGAGGTCGATGTGTCCATACTCAATCACAAAATAAATAGATGACTTTCCACAGTAAGTTGCTTAATGCTCATTTGTCTTTTATTAAAGCAATCACATACCACTGAAATTGTTTATTGCCATAATGTCCCACAGCGTTCGATAATGAGCATTTTCTGCTCAGGGTAAGCAGAGCGATACGCAATTTGATTGGTCGAGACTTTGGAACACAATAACTCTCCTTCTATTCGAGTTAAAATGTTCAAACTTGGTGTATATGCTTATTAGGGCAATGCCTTGGTGGAGTTCGAAGATGAGCATTTTCCGCGTAGGGTAAGCAGAGATAAGCAATTTGATTGGTCGATACTTTGGGACACGATAACTTTAGTTCTAATTAAGTGAGAGTGGTGAAACTTTGTGTATAGTTTCATTACAGTAATATCTCGACTAAGTTCGATAAGGAGCATTTTCTGTTCAGGGTAAGCAGAGCGATACGCAATTTGATTGGTCGAGACCTTGGAACACAATAACTCTCCTTCTAATTGAGTTAAAATGTTCAAACAAACTTGGTGTATATGCTTATTGGGTCAATGCCTTGATGGAGATCGAAGATGAGCATTTTCCGCTTAGGGTATGCAGAGATAAGCAATTTGATTGGTTGATGCTTTGGTGTATAGTTTCATTACAGTAATACCTCGACAATGAGCATTTTCTGCTCAGGGTAAGCAGAGCGATACGCAATTTGATTGGTCGAGACTTTGGAACACAATAACTCTCCTTCTAATTGAGTTAAAATGTTCAAACTTGGTGTATATGCTTATTAGGACAATGCCTTGATGGAGATCGAAGATGAGCATTTTCCACCTAGAGTAAGCAGAGATAAGCAATTTGATTGGTTGATGCCTTGGGACAAGGTAACTTTAGTTCTAAGTAAGTGAGAGTGATGAAACTTGGTGTATAGTTTCATTACAGTAATACATCGACTAAGTTCGATAATGAGCATTTTCTGCTCTGGGTAAGCAGAGCGATACGCAATTTGATTGGTCGAGACTTTGGAACACAATAACTCTCCTTCTAATTGAGTTAAAATGTTCAAACTTGGTGTATATGCTTATTAGGTCAATGCCTTGATGGAGTTCGAAGATGAGCATTTTCCGCTTAGGGTAGGCAGAGGTAAGCAATTTGATTGGTTGATACTTTGGGACAAGATAACTTAAGTTCATCTTGATTGATGATTTTTATGCCAATACAATGACTGCATTCTCATTCAGTAATGAATGGATTCGACAGTAACAGTGTATTGAAACGATTGCCTCGGACACGAGGGCCGTTTCCCTAGGCCAGAGGGGTCCTTTTGTCAAGTGTGGGGCCCTTTTGTCTGCCTTTAGGGCCCCCCCCCTAACTAGGGTACATTTTCATTTTTCTCGTCGGTGTAAGCATTATTCTATATAAAACACTTTTGGATGGCACTTCGTGTACAGTTTGATTGCTCGGTACGTTTGAAAAAAATAAATGTGCGATTAATTAATATGTGTCATCTATTGATTTCGGCGGGGGACATCAGCCTCACTGTTTGCTTGTTATATATTAAACATGGTTTAGCCTTGGATACAATCAACTTACTTACAAAACAACGTGCATAATTACATTTACGTAAATAAAAATAGCAAAGGGGAGGTAACTCCAGAATAAGATTGTCGAATGATAAATTTCGAAAATGGAAGAACCACTTTCAACAGTTTGAAAAAGTCAGACCCACCTTATCTGCTCGTGTCATACAACCAAAACATAACGCTAACGCTACAATACGTCCACATTCCTGCTTTGATTGATATGGTACTTTGTCAAGAAGCCTAGACGTTTGGTTTGTTTAGCGTTGAGGGTCGTGCATCAACATTAATAGTTGCCGTCCTTAGAGTATAAGGAATAACTATACCAAGATAATCCATTCAGAATTGTGCCTTCCTAACACTAAAGGCAAAAAGTGGGCGTGGCTCTGCCCCTGGGGGTCGGGACATTCATCAAAATCAATAGTGGACGCCCTCAGGCTATAAGGAATACATAAACCAAGTACCAAGCTGATTCATTCAGAATTGCGGCCTGTAAACGACAAACACAAAAATTGGTCGTGTCTTGCCTGTGTGAGTCGGGACATGCAGTTGACGTCCTTAGGCTATATGGAATACATATCCCAAGTTTAAAGACGATCCATTAAGAATCGTGGCCTGTAGACAACACACATAGACACGAAGTAAAAATGGGCATGGCTCTGCCCCTGGCGGTTAGGAAATCACCAAAAACAATAGGGGTCATCTTTAGGGTATAAGGAATAGGTTTGTAAAGTTTTAAAAGGATCTGTTAAGAATTGCATCCTCTAGGCGAACACAAGACACAAAAGCATTGGGCGTGGCTGTGTCCCAAGGGGTCCGTCATGCACCAAAAATAATAGTGGTCAGCCTTAGGGTATAAGGAATAAGTATAAAACAGTTTTCAAGACGATCGATTAAGAATTGTGGGCTGTAGGTGACACAGACAAAAAAAAATGGGCGTGGCACTGTCCCTTGGGGTTGGGCATGCACCAAAAACAATAGGGATCTTCCTTAAGGTACCAAGAATAAGTATTCAAAGTTTCAAGATGATACATCAAGAAATGCAGCCTGTAGACGACAAACAAATACAAGAAATGGGTGTTGCTGTCTCACGGGGGTCGGGCATGCACCCAAAACAAAAGGGGTCATCCTTAGGGTATAAGGAATAAGTATTTTAAGTTTCAAGATGACCGATTAAGAATTGTGGCCTGTAGGCGACACACAAAAAGAAAATGGGCGTGACTCTGCCCCCGGGGGTTGGGCATGCACCCCAAATGATAGAAATGTTCCTTAGGGTACAAAGAATAATCATTCAAAGTTTTACAGAAAATCAAATAAGAATCGCGGCCTGTAGGCGACACAAAGACTCACGAAAAGAAAATGGGCGTGGCTCTGCCCCTGGGGGTGGGGCATACACCCCAAACGATAGGGATGTTCCTTAGGGTACAAAGAATGTGTATGTAAAGTTTCAAGATTGTAAGTTAAGAAATGTGGCCTGTAGACGACAAACAAACAAATACTAGAAATGGGCGTGGCTCTGCCCCTGGGGGTCGGGCATGCACCAAAACAATAGGGATCTTCCTTGGGGTATAAGGAATAAGTATACCAAGTTTGAAGAAAATCCATGAAGAATTGCGCCCTGTAGGCGAACCACAGACACACACAGGGGCGACGGCATAATACGTTCACATTATGAATGAGGACGTATAAAAATGCAAGCCAGCAATCATTTTGATGATATTTGCTTAAAAGAAATCTAATGTCCATACCCGCTAAAAACACTTCTGATAAGTTCTAATGAGTCCATGTCTTCTGCATCGTAATCACACATGAAGTATTTAGGTTTCAATTTTGGGTTCCGTTATTGTAATGAGATCGAGTCTTCTGTTTCCAAAACAAAAGAAGCTACTGTTATTTAATTTACATTAGTTAGAACACGTAGAAAATAGAGCGGGGTGCAAAATTCGTGGTTCTGTGTGGATAACATTTTGAGGAGGAGTTGCTGCTTTTCGGCGCAAGACCTGGTTCCAAGTGAACAGGCAGATGTTTGGCGATTCGTCGTCTGAGCGCGGTGCATAACTATTTTCACCTGATACAGATCCAGTTCCGTTTTAGAAGCAAACAATCACTTGCTAATTTTATTTGAATATTGGTGTTTTTAGTTGTCCTTCCGTTGGTTTCCATATCATTTAAGGTTAATTCTGAGTATGAGAAACTATCAGATAGTTTTACGCTATTGAAAAATTTTCTGCGTCTTATAGTTTTCAATGTACCGACATCATTGGCCGATATATTTATCAGGGACGACACAAATGAATCTTTGGGATTTGGGAGAAATTTATCAGAGAGTATAATGTCTAGTATATCACAGTTATTGAGGTTACAGTCGTTGTTCATTATTTTATTATGTTCAGCGTGTTTACTACCGAGAGATGGGATTCGGATTGACACTATATTGTCACGAATTATGCTTAAAAAAAAAGTATGAACAATCCAAACCATTAGACAAAATTTGAAGTCCCACAAAAAAGGTATGGGCAAAAAGATATAATAGGCAAAATAGTGTAATCCACAAATGGATTGTTCACTGTGTACAAAATACACGACAAACAGTGGTAACAGATGTCCCGAAGAGTAAGCTTACCCTGCTTGCCTGTTGCCACACCTGCCATAGCTGCATCCAACTATTAGACGAAATATCGGTAGAATAGCGTAATTGGCCAATGGGCTATCCATGTGCTATATGCACCTTGATGAATGGTGTTAACGATGTTTTTTCGCGGCTACCTCTGGGAACGAGATTGCGATGTAGTATACCTTATCAGAGAGATAGTATACGCGTCAATTAAATACCAATCAAGTCAATATGACGGCCGCAAATCTTTTTAGAGTTTTTTTTAAGAATTAGCTTAGACACAAACACTCCACAAGTTGGTGATATTGGAATGTTGCTACTACTAAATGGAAAGTTAACAATCGAAAAGTCAAAGTTATCAAGTTGTAAATTAACACTCAGTTTATGGCAATTGTCAACATCGAGACGCAGATCAAAGACGGAAGCGTAATTGTCACTGTCAGTGTTTTAAAATTCGAGTTCATTAGGATATAATAATAATAGATGAATTCGACATAATCAATAGATTTGGGATTATTCAGTGATACAACATCATCGATATATCGATAATTGAAATGAAAATGTCTGACTAATCATTTATTTGTTTTCAAGAGTGCCTGCATGTACTCGGCATCGAACGAATAGAGAAACAAACCAGCAAGCAAAAAAGGACCCATGACCCCGTAGACTTCAACATACGGAGGATCTGGCACCGTTTCAATAATTGACGAAAAGTTCCAATGCCCATGCGTAACCGAGAGTTTGTTTTTGTATGTTGTAAATTATCCAGTATTTTTCGCCAAGTCAAGTAAGAGTTGCTCCCCTTCCCGTGATAAATTCCGCAATTCTTGCATTATTTTAAACATACCTGAATACTGACGACGAATTTAGGGTTACAACGCAGATATGGCCTATGAAGAGAGAAAATTTACTATAAAGAAAAAAAAATAGGAAGTTACCTCCCTTAGACTGTGTATATGTTAATGGGAAAGACCGTATAATCTAGCCAATGGCCTATTATTCTCCAAAGTTGAAAACGCATCCAGACTAATAGTCATAGGATTTTTTTTTTCTAGATGATACAGACTACATCATTTGACGAACGTGTTTGCACTCACGACAAAGCTATGTGTGTCATATTGTGTAATATTTTAAAACGTTTGTCTCTTTTTCTGTAGACTCAGTCACCCAGAACCTCATTGTCTTCAACATATGGAGGCGGAGGGCCTGAGGCAGTTGTCAATATTTGACGTGATGTCCATTGCCTATGCGTAACCGGGAGTTTGGTTTTTAATGTGGTTGATTATCCAGTATCTTTGGCCAAGTCAAGTAAGAGTTGCGCCCCTTCCGCGCAAAATACATCCCATAATTCTTGCATTAATATAAATAAACATGTCATGAATCGTGACGACGAATTAGTTTTAATTTTTAAAACATAGATATGGCCCACGAAAAGAGAAATATTACAAAAAAAAATAAGAGTGTTAAATATTGAACAGGCAAGCCATCAAATATTTTTAAAATTGGAATATTTCAGTTTCTACCATAAATGGAAGAAGTTGTCATAAGTGAAATGTCTGGTCCCATTATGTCACAACTCGGGATAAGAAAGTGGCACGAGGGAAATGTCTGGTCGCATTATGTCACAACCCAGAATAAGAAAGTGGCACTAGGTTGACGCGAGGGAAATGTCTAGTCCCATTATGTCACAACCCGGAATAAGAAAGTGACAGTAGAAAACTTAGCAGTGTAACATCTCACAGACCTTGACACGTGGATTAATCGAGACGGATGAATAACGACCACGTGACTACTAATAGATATACAATGTTTAGTCAATATAAAGCAGGGTTATACATTCAGTACGTTCTATCCTGGAGACAGTTTATACATCAACATGCCGGCTTTCCGTCTTCACTATTTTGATTCTCGGGGCCGAGCAGAAATTGCCCGGCTCATGTTCAATGCTGCTGGACAGGAATTTGATGACGTTCGATACAGTAAAGAAGAGTGGCCAGCATTTAAACCTAGTAAGTGGAATTTGGGGTGAAGAAGGCACTGCCTTACTAAAAGCGATGTCGGGGTTTCGAACCCCTTGTTTCCCGTACAAGTTCCAGGGATATTTTCACTGTGGTTTCTCCCTGTCAGTGCTCCTAACAAGTGTCCGAATATCAAAGATTCTATTACATGCACGCTAACGTGTGGGCTAACCCGGACCTCCGTTTTATAAATCTTTGGAACAACAACTTCCAATTATCTTTAAATACGGACGGAGAGAGATAGGATTTAACAATCACTGAACTCAGACTTGGTAATTTGGAGACTAACACATGGTTCAATTGCATTTCAGTAATACGTTTATATATGGGGGGTCTTTAGCAGCGGATGTGGGTGGGGCTAAGACCAGAAGAAACCCTACAAGGATGGACACGTACAAGATAGGAATTGAAAACACACCACTTGACTCAATGAAAAAGAAAAAATTTATCATCTAAATAGCATTGTTTTTATTCTGGGTCCTTCGATTTACGTCCACTGCTAAACACCGGTACGCGCAAGCGAATTATTGAAATAAAACTGAACCATATGTTAGTCCCCAAATGACCTAATTCGTATCGAGTGGACGTTAAACACTATTTCTCCCCTCCATAAAGCGCACGCCTTAGATAATTAGGCCACCCAATCTTATTCGTTTATAGAACTTGCTCAAGTTATGACTTGTTATAGATAGGTCATAATCTCTTGGCCAGTCTACACAAATAAATATCATTATCATTGACTTTTATCGTATTTGTCTCGTAGGCCTATCAGAAGATTTATAATACCCAAAGGTCATAATATTGAACGGTGATTATCACACTGGGTCAAGAGTATGGAGGGGCATTAAGGCCATGTCAATAATTTTCTATAGTGGGGGGGGGGGGGTCGCAGTGTATAAGGCGCTGCTTCGCTAGCCTGGGGGTCGGTTGTTCGATCCCTACATTGGCCGAGAAAGTTCATCTCGATTTTCCGTCGTGATTTCCCCTTGTCAGTGATGCAGAATGAGGGCCTGACAAGGACAGCAGCCTAGTCGTCCGGGTGGGACGAAAGACCGAGGTCCCGTGTACACATTGAAGTGCACGTAAATATCCCTTGGCAGTTGGAATTCGACATAAGAGTAGGCCGTAGCGCCGCTGCCCGGACAGGAGATCTTCCTTTGTTCATTTCGTTGAATAAGCAGATTGTGTTACCTCTGCAACAAGATATTTTCAATGTTATTGCACACTTTTCCTGGCTTAAGCAATCATATAGAGAAGTGGGTGGGTTTTCTGTGCAATAATGACAAGCATGTTGAGCAGGTGTCAGTGTTTCAAGTCATTTATAGCACTCATCAATCGCACTCGGCAATCCTCGACAGATTCCGGAACCTACATCTAGTCGGCTGCATGACAGTAAGAGATATGTACCTATGCCCATACATTTGCGATGCGGCTACCGGTTAATGTCATACAACTGCTCGTCTCAGCAAATAGTTAATGTTATACATCTAGACGTCTCAGCAGATAGGGTTGGGATTACATTAAGAACCTACTTCCTTATTTGTAATTTTATTGTCGACGTGTTGTTCGGTCTCCATACGCTTAGCATAAGACTGCAATAAACGGTATAATCATGTTGATGCGCAACACTTTTATGTCAAACGCTCGTTGTAGTTTGTTTTTAGAACAATAAAAAATGAAATCAAATGGGGTTTAACGTCCTACTGCTCTGCTCCTAACCTGGGCTAATGAAGACGGGCATACGTCATACAGTGTGCTATGATGGAAATTGTGCCCGGGCCTACTCTTATATCGAATCCGTACTGCCAAGGGATCTTTTACGTGCACACCAATGTGTACACGAGACCTTTGTTTTCCCGACCATCCAAACGACTAGAACAATGAAGACTTCATGAATGTTTTGTTTGGTTTCAGAAACCCCCCTGGGTCAGTTACCTGTTTTAGAAGTAGATGGGGAATTATATGCCGAATCTGGAGCGATATTTAATTACCTGGCCAGAGAACTAGGTACGTATTTCATCATAATAAAGCATTTTTCTCTGTCTTCCTCAATTACTAAATATTCAAACTATATTCTTAACAGTAGCTTATTCGCTGTTGTTTTTGTTTGATACTTCAACGGCCCGTGTCATTGGAGTATTTAAGAATTATGTAGCTTGATTATTACTAGAGTTATTCCCCTTCATTAAGTCATACCAAAGCTTTTTATCAGGTTAAATTCCCCGTTTTATAGAAGCCCCTAACTTTTAAGTAGGGTTTAATGGTCGAAAGCGAGATATTTAGTAATATATTGATACGACACGAGGCGATAGCTGAGTGTTGTTTCAATATATTACGCAATGTCTTTAGCTTGAGACTATTAAACAACTTAAAATACAGACACTATCCCGCACGTGCTTTTAGTAGGCTTAATCGATCACACAAACTTGTTTAACTTACACGCCCGTAACTTTTAAGAGTAGGCTTCGTGAATCTGTTTACATTGTGTCTGTGACGACACTATGAAATCAGGTAGATAGTAATGACGAGATTATATTCTGGGGTTTAACGTCCACTCGACACAAACTAGGTCATTTCGGGTTAATTTTATTTCAATAATTCGCTTGCGAGTAGGGTTCTTTTGCAGTGGGAGGAAACCGGGGGAAACCCACGGGGTTGAGAAGGCGTCCCTATCTCCATGTCACATATTTCAAACCAGGGATTGAAACCACAGCCGCAAGCCAGAGCCAGCTAGAGGTCGACCACTAGTCCATCCGAACTCCATACATATATATTTATTAAAAGCATTTTACTATAATTGTTTATATACAGGATTTTATGGTAACGGTAATATTGAAGCCTTACAGATAGATATTGTTATAGGAATTGCTAAGGATTTTTATCCCAACTTGTTGAAAGTATTTTACACACAAGAAGAACAAGCCAAAAAGGTAACACTGCCATAAACCAAATAAAATACAAGTGGGGTAAATCAGCTGTAACTTCCTGATGCCAATGATTTGTATATGATATGGCAACAAGTAACAGGGGGCTTCAGTCTAACTGACATCACATTTCACACTCGTGCAAAAATAAAACTTTTTACCTAAATTTTAACAAAAATAAATTTCCCTTAATCTAGACCCTTCGTTATAGACCTTAGAATAATAGGATTATCTTGTAACTTCTTCCGACAGCCGAGGTTAGTAAATTACGTTTGGGTGATGATGAACAAGAATCACGAAATATTATCTGATACCTCTCCATTAAAGATACATCATAGTGGATAAGATAATGAGCTATAATAATTAAAAACTAGGTAATATATATAGAGAGAGAGAGGGAGAGAAAGAAATGGGGTTTAACGTCCACTCGACACAAACTAGGTCATTTCGGGACTAACATGGTTTAATTTTATTTCAATAATTCGCGTGTGCTTAGGGGTCTTTAGCAGTGGGAGGAAACCGGAGTGCCCGGAGGAAACCCACGAGGTTGAGAAGGCGCCCCTATCTCCATGCCACATACGCTCTCACCGGGGATCGAACCCACAGCCGCAAGCCAGAGGTGACCGGCCAGCTAGAGGTCGAAGCGCGGCACTCTAGACCACTAGGCCATCCCAAGTCCCGTAATATATGCTGAAAATTCCAATCCAACTGCTTCACCCTAAGGCGAAACATTAAATGTTAGAATAACTATAGCTTCGATTGTCATTCTTACCGCTGTCACGATAACTAAAAAAGTCTCGATTATCCATTTTTGCTTTAATCATCAATGGACGTTGAACAGCAAATCGAATTCAAATCCAACGAGAGTTGATTATGGTCTTGGCATGATTAATTAATAGTTTAGATAACATTTAAGGACTAAAGAAATACAATATGCAAATTTTGCCCTTGCATAATGTATATTATATAGCTCTTGTAGATTTTTCTTTTTGCGTGTAGTGCGGTCGTCCTACAATTACTATTAGTGGTAATTCAGATGTATGTAAAACGTCGAACATTATGCACAACTTTTATTGGTTTATATTTTAGGAGCTTATACAAAAACTTGTAACTGAAGACGCTACTCAATTCTTCACCAAGTATGAACAACTATTAAAAGATAATGGCAGCAGTTACTTTGTGGGCAATGGGGTAAGTAATCTTGTGATTATGGAGAAGTAAATTACAGAAAAGTTACATCAAAACAATGAGAGTGAAACAGAACATGGTAGAGCAGTGTGACCAGCGAAGGACTAGTCCCAAAGTTATTGTGTCCCAAAGCATCAACCAAGTTTGAACACTCTAGCTAGACTATGGAGCAATTTTACTGTTGATACGTTGGAATATAACAACTCTGCTTTTATACGTTGGAATATAACAACTCTGCTTTTAATTGAGGTAGTTATTGTGTCCCAAAACATGTGACGGACAGACGGTTTATAGTTAGCCAGGTTTCCTTGTCTGTCATTAAGTCACGTGGTATCTTACATTTTGCACATGAAAGTTGATGCTGTGCGAAATATGCTATCTAGAAGCGTGAAGAACAAATAAGACGTACACACGTCAATAGAAGCATCTTCCTACAAAACATTTATTATTTAACACTTAACATTTGACGTTTTACATTTAACTCTTGCCTTAGAGATATTTTGACTTCATCATTGTATCAGTACTTTACATATAATCAATGGAAACGACATTGTTGCAGGGCTTTAATAATGTCAGCGATACCCTTCCATAGTGGTATATGATATTATTCAATGAATACTCAGTGGTACTGGCTTAATTGTGGTTGTTTGTAGTAGTATGTGGTAGTATCCAAATGAATATTCGGTGGTATTGAGTAGTGTCGGGTAAATTGTGTAAAATATCTATATTCTGCCCTTTTCTATTTACAGTTGACGCTGGCTGACATTGTTGTGTATGATGTAATTGAATATTTACTTCCGCTCAGGGCAGATATACTTGAGCCATTCCCATTACTTCAAGCTAACCGTAAAACCGTTGAAAGCAACCCACGAATAGCCGCGTACTTAAAGACGAGGAAATAAAATGATACAACATTTTATAAAGTGTGTTATTAATTAAGCGGTATTATGGTTTACATGCGTTTTAAAAATCTAAATCAGTGAACAAACATTGCCTTAATTTCGGTTTTAACGGGACCGTGAGTATCTTGCATACGGCCACAGATCGCAAAAGATTTCCCCATGGACTTTAATGTTAATTTTCGTCTCTTCGACCGACTCTAACTTTTCCCTAAATTTTCTTTAGGTAGAAGGCTTTCTGTCACATACGGAGCAACATGTGGCAAACTCTTGCCCAAAAGCATGTACCAGGTTCACCATGTAAAACTTGAGATACACAAGCTGGAAGTAGCTAACCAATCTCTCTTTTATCCTTCCGTCACAAAATCGTTAATATTCACCAAAAACTTGGCATAAAATGTAATTTCAAACCCTGTTCTTCGATTCTACAGCAAAAAAGTTCACAAAACTGCTATGCCAAAGGCGGAAAAATGGAAAGGGAGAGAAAGACTAAAAATAACTTTCGCCCTTGTTTTGTGTGCTGACCGCGAAGTGAAATGGAATGGGGTTTAACGTCCTACTCTTTTGCACCTAATCTGGGCTAATGCAAGACGGGCATACGCCATACAGTGTGCTATGAGGGAAATTTTACCCGGGCAGCGGCGCTACGGCCTACTGTTATATGGAATTCCAACTGCCAAGGGATCTTTTACGTGCACTCCAATGTGTACACAGGACCTCGGGTTTTCGTCCCATCCGAACGATTAGGCAGTTGTCCTTGTCAGGCCCTCCTTCTGCATCACTGACAAGGAGAAATCACGCCGGAAAATCTAGATGAACTTTCTCGGCCAATGCAGGGATCGAACACTCGACCTCCAGTCTAACAAACCAGCGCCTTACCCATTTAGCCACCGTTACCCCCTACTGATAAGGATGACATCGATGCGATTTAATGAACACCCAATATTGACTTATTTTCCTCCGATTAAACATTTTTTGTTATCTATTAGTCCAGGCAAAATTCCCTCATCGCACACTCTATGACGTATGTCCACCTTCGTTAGCCCAGTCGAAGCAGAACCCCGTTTCATTTCCTTCTACATGTTCATTAAAACAACCTGACCAGGCGCGGATCCAGAGGGAGGATCCAGGTGGTCCGGACCCCCCCCCCCCCCCTCCCCCCTTGCTCAGACTTGAAAATAATTTTTTATGCGATTTAGACCTGTAATTTTGGAATTTACCTTCCGGAAATACGTCAGAATGAACCAAATTGAATCTAATTTACCAAATTTTTCTGGGGGAAATCGGTTGAGCGCAATTAGTTAAGCAATTATCAAACCTAGACCTCCCTCCCCCCAAACAAAAAATCCTGGATCCGCGCCTGCTGACATGGCATGCACCTGCAATGATATCAGAAAGACAGTGAAATGGCGGTACTAAGCGGCGATAACTCCAAGCTTTAATGAAATGACATTGGTGTAACGTCTCTACACCGACTGGGTCGTGAAGAAAGACTTACGCCGTGTTATGTGTAATGCGCCAAATTGCACTCAGTCAACGGCGCTGGGGTGTTTCGTACCACGCGAACTGCTAGATTGAACTGGAGTTGAACAAACAGTCGGATAAACGACGGGAAAACCCTCAATTGGTGCGTATGGTGTATGTTGTACAGTAGGCCTATGCTAAAGCCAGGCTGACACTTGCACGATTCCGTGGCACGCATTGGCACGACTCGAGTCGGCACGGCAGCGTCCGATTTGCGCAAACTCGTCGTGCCAATGCGGGAAGGGCGTAAACAATGCGCAAACTATGCGTGAACTCGTCGTGCCAGTTCGTGTCAATATGGACACTGATGGGTACGACGAAATCGTGGCCAAAATCGTGCAAGTGTCACCCTGGCTTTACTCTTTCCGAACACTGGATACATAAACCTTTGAGAAATATTAGGATGGACATATCCCCCGATAGGTTGTCTACAGTAGGCTTACTCTTCCCAAACACTAGATACACCTTTGAATCTGCGACTTCTTTGGCTTTGACAAGATCGCAATTGATGGGTGATATCTATACTCAACAGCATCTCACTCTTTCCAAATCCCCCACCCCCCTTGGTGAGTCATGTTTATACTCTTCAGCAAGCTTACCCATTTAATTCTGGGGCGTCTCTCGGTTTCGGTGGCGGTTGGTGTGCATAATACACAGTATGCTTCTTCCCGAACACTGGATACACTTTTGAAGCCGGGACGTCTCTGGCTTTGACAAATTCCCTTGGTGATGGTGTCTCTGGCTTTGACAAATTCCCTTGGTGATGGTGTCTCTGGCTTTGACAAATTCCCTTGGTGATGGTGTCTCTGGCTTTGACAAATTCCCTTGGTGATGGTGTCTATAGTCGACAGTAAGCTTACTCTTTCAAAACAGCGGATACTCCGTTAATGCTCGAACGTCTGATTTGTATTGATGGGATTTGAATTTGGTTGCCCTTTTACTGTATATATTATTGACAGGCAAATGATACATGCGTATTTCCCGAATATTATTGGAGAAAAACAATTTAGAATTATCGGTACAGGGCTTTAAAGGGCCAATCCCGATATTATTTTGGAGAATAAAACTGCTCAATTTTGTGTTAAAATGTCTTAAAATCCTTAACGTTTGGCTCAACTAACTCAATCTTCATCTGGAAATAGAGACTGGTATCCCAGCAACCTGTATTTATGTGGTGTCTGGAAAAAAAACTTTTATTTTATAAACATTATGTGGTCGATGCAATTTACCTTTCGTTTTCAAGACCAGCACATGGGTCACCCACTCTATAGACCTCTAAAGGAACGGGAATCGATTATCACCCATAGAGAAAATTGAACGGAAATCGTCAAAGCGATTACGTGTCCGGATACGCAGTTTTGATGTTCACGTCGAAACCACTCAATATTTCGAGACAAGCTCAATACACCATTCCTCTATATTTTGACTCCTATATTTCATAGATTCTCGGACTTATTCTCGAGACCCTGTTGAAATTTGGATAGCCCCTTTAATGTTTTGTCTTTGCTACTAGCTATAGTTGGGTTCGATATAAAGAATAGTAATAGATTTAGTCCCTTATAAAATATGTTGAGCTTGATATATCCACAAGCCCATCAACAGTTACAAAATCATACAAATGACACGTGACGTCAATTATGCTAAAGGAGCGACAGTTTGTCGTTTCTAAGCAGGTGCGTGCACAGGTAATCTTTGACCGTACACTAAATGTTTGGATTGAATGTAGCTGAGCTTGTGGGACAGATTTAGATTCGTGACCTCGGCTTATCATTTCTCTGCTCATTCGTGTAGCCGTGCAGCTGGCATCATCTGAAGAAGAAAAGAAGAGTAGACAACAGTGCAATAGGTCTCCTATAATTACACTTTCATTTATACGTTAATTAACACACGTTGCCACTTTCGTTAGCATATATTTAATTAACACACGCACACCTTCAATAACTGACACTCACACACACCATTGTTAATACGTTAACACACTTTGCCACTTTCGTTAACACGCACACCTTTAATAACATAAACACCCCTTCGTTAACACGTTACCACTTCAGAAACCCGTTATCATTGATACACACAGCGGTGCTATGGTCGACTCTTATATCGAATTCCAACTGCCAATGGTTCTTTTATGTACACATCAATATCTAAGCTTGACCACGCGTTTTCGTCCCATCTAAAAAACTGTAGGTTATAATCCCATTGCTATTCCGTCAGTCCTGTTCCACTGACAAGGTTGAAGGTGGGGCCCCGCCGAAACTTTCTCAGCCAACGCAGTGATCGAACCCGGGACCTTTACGTTAGCGAGCCAACGTCTTACTCACTGGGCCACCGTGGTCCTAAACAGGAAAATAAATACCTACCTGGAACAATATAAGTTAAGATACTTCCCTCTGAACATTCATCAATAAGTTTGCTGACCGCCAAGGTAGGATACAGTGGAGAATCCAAAAGTACAAGACATCGCATTGCACCAAGAAAACGATCATTTGTTGACGACTTGCCGCCAAGGTGTAACGTCAACTCTTCTAGTGGTAGAAATGGGGCTGGACAAGTGTCCGGAAATTTGAATTCTTCGGCATTTACTAAAATAGATATTGTCCTGGAGAGATGGAATCGTTGAATAGCCAATAAATACCAGATTTGTTTCGTGAGGACTGTGGACGTCGGTACCATTCTGTCGAAGCATATACTTCCATTTGAGTACAAAGTAAGCCGTAGTTTCCCTTCGATTTCAAATGTGACGTGGAGACTATGTCTGCCGCTAAAACTGAACACAGATAAGACACCAGAACTGTTGAATACTTCAGAATAGAAAAAGAACGCCAAACTGAAATCTTTCTGCAATAATGTTTGGTTCAACTTTAGATCTATATTTGAATAAATAGATCCGTCAAAGTACATTGCCTTGTTTGGTAAACTTGAGTACACGTCATTAAATCTTGGGCAGGAAGCTGACGTAATAACTGGTGCTGTGTCTGTTTTAGCTTCATTAGCTTTACTAGAATTGTCCAGGGGCCAAATTCTCTGAACAACTGGATTGGTCGGACTGGTAAAACACTTGGGAACTGAAAAAACAAATAAACCTCCAATACTTCAATAATAATAATGATAATAATAATGCATTTATACAGCGCTTCTCATCTAGAACTGTTCTACTCGATGGCGTTGATCCGCTCTGTCACGTTTGGTATTCAGAGTTAAATAGGTGAGGCTTAAGGGATGTTTTAAGAACTCAATATGAAATGGCTGTTACAAAATCAAATCAGGTTTGACGTTCTGCTGTGCTGCACCCACTGGGATAATTGGGGCGGTGATTCATTCTCTTGTGTAAGCACAACTGTGAATCCGCCTTTATGATTAAAAATGACGGCCATTTTCAACTAAGTGATTGTTTTAGAAAAAAATGTTTTTAAGCAGGAAATCAAATGGGTTTCCTGCTCCGATTGGGCTATAACGAGGAACATACCCTATATTCTATGGGTATGATGTCTTGTCCATATATTTGTTTTTGTGTAAATTATGTGTGATGTAGTCCCCCTGCACTTACTATTAGGTCAATGCTTGCTGTATTTATTGACACATGGACATGGGTCTATGTTTATGTTATTTGTGTGTTCAAATTTTTATATTTTACTATACAAGTGTATTTGAAACCACCCCACAAAACGAACATATTCTTCTTACCAGGTGGTATGTAGCTCCAGCCCATCTTACAGTCCCAATCCACTAATTCAATCTCATCAGTAAAACCAGACCCCACACCATACATCATTAAACATCGAAGAGCCCCAACGAGATGGTCGGTTTTAGCCAAATCAGCACCCATCCGTATTACACCTGGAACTTGCAGCAAAATAGCAGGCGATAGTGTTGTTGTTGATACAAGACCATACTGTTGGTACAGCTCAACTGTTCCAGAATTGTGGTCGTAACCTAAGGCCATGCTAATCCACGTCGATGATGTAATGGCCGTAGGGAGATACAGATGCCCTTTCTCTACTCCCAATCCATTCTTAAAGTAAACGTGTAAGTCACCGAGGATAAGGTTGATTATAATCTCAGAAATTGTGTTATCCCCTGGAACATCAGCTTGGTAATGAAAAACCGTGCCAGTTGTTATTACAGGATAAAACATAAAGAAAAACCCAAAGGAGTCGATGGTGACATTATCAACTAGTACCATATCCATGTACGATTCTCGTGTTCCGTCCACGTACATTGGCGGGTTAGCAACCCAACTTGGGTGAGGAGTGGGACTTGTGAGAAAGCATTCGTTAATCTTTGGGTGACGACCATCCACACCAGCCCCGTACACCTCATAACTGAATGTCCTGCTATTTAAGGGCCATAGGAAATGCGGTTTTGGTAGATTTCCAAATACAGTCTTCATAGCTGAAATGGGAATTGTAAAAAAATCTTTATAAATGTGTTCCTACAGTAGATAAATATTGATAGTTGCTTCCAGATAAGGGCATTCTGAAAAGAATCTGTAACACTGCTCGTAAAATGGATTTTAACTCATGCATTTCTGTCTACAGTGGATCATTTGCCCCACGACTTGATATACTTAACAAATGCCCTAGAAGTGATTTAAATTTCTTGCGGCGACTGACGTTGTTCATTTGTCTCCGGGGTAATTATTTGCGTACTGTTCGCAGCATCGGAACAACAAGGTCTTTATATGAAATTGGGTTACAATTCGTATTGTATTGCACCAACTGGGCTAAGTAAAGCTAGCATACATTGATGTAAATTGTGCTCGGACAGCCGCCCTACCGCCTACTCCTGTTTCAAATTCAAACTGTCGTGCGCTGTATTACCCACAAGCTGAACAATGTTAACTGCACGCTGAACAATGTTAACTGCACGCTGAACAATGTTAACCACGCTGAACAATTCCGAGAGTAGCACGCTGGACCTCCAGGGTGGCGACCAACACCTAAGTCACTATACCTTTAGTAAAGTTACAGACTTGTGTAATACATGTCTTGGACGACAACATATACGCTCAAATCCAGCTCCTATCGGGAAGTCCATGAAAAAGACTATTCCTAGTACAAGGGAACATAGGCTTTTTGGCTTAAGAGCAATTCCTTTCCGTTGTATCCATTGTTCTAAAATTACTTATAAACCTGGAAGGGTAAATCTCTTTGATCTTTGGGGTGCATTCTATGCTCGTAAAACTTTGCTTTCTAAATCTAAAGAGAGGAATTTTGGGTTATATTTCTTAAAACCCATATCGAGTTATTCTTCAAGGGTAGGGTAGGTTTACGTTCCATAAGAAAACATTTCTTAATGGAATTCGGGGATATTCTCAGTTTACGTACATGTAAACAACAACGGTTTATAATCACGATATAGTTATCGACTTCGGTTTTGCTGGGGAAAAAAACTTCAGAAAAAACTCTCGGTTTTGTTTTCGGGGTATTTTCTTCAGTCTTTCTTTCACCAACATAACCATAGTCTCCTACATATAGGGAGGTTGGGATGGCCTAGTGGACTAGAGTGCCGCGCTTCGACCTCAAGCTGGCCGGTCACCTCTGGCTTGCGGCTGTGGTTTCGAGCCCTGGGGTGAGCGTATGTGGCATGGAGATAAGGGCGCCTTCTCAACCTCGTGGGCAAGCGAATTATTGAAATAAAATTAAAAACCATGTTAGTCCCGAAATGACCTAGTTTGTGTTGAGTGGACGTTAAACCCCATTTCTCCTTCTCTTTCTCTCCTACATATAAATATATATTATTTTAAGCTGATAAGTTGTGGGATGAATCTGTTTCTTCTATTGTTTTGGTTATACATGTATATCACAGAGATCGGGATGTCCTCATCACAATTGTTCTAATCCATTCAAGGCGTTAATCTTTCCTCAAAGTCGATTATATTTCTATGCAGACAATAGCAACAGTTTTATACTGGACTTTTGTGTTAGAATTTTCCTTTAGTCATCATAAACAATGGACCATTTTCGTTCCGAATGGTTGACAAAAACGATATTAGATTGTTTTTCACACTAATAAAATCTAAGCAACTGCGAATATAAGTTAAAGGGAGATTCAGTTCCCACTATAATAGTTAAAAACTAGATAATTTGCTGGAAACTTCAGTCAAATTGATCCACTATATGTACTGAGATTTAATGAGCGTTAAGCGTTAAATGTATTTTGCCAGGTGATAACCCTCCCCTATTCCTCTATATGTTAACGAATGAATTCATCCCTACCAGAAACTAAGTACTTTATTTGTGGCATTTTGCCAGGTGATAACTCTCCTCTATTCATCTATATGTTAAAGAATGAAATAATCCCTACCAGAAACTAAGTACTTTATTTTTGGTGAAAGAACTGTGGCAAAATAACGATTTTCCTATAGAACTCAAGCACTGTGCATTAATTAATTGAGAGTTTTAAAAGGAATCTTAAAACACACCTTTTTAGAAACGTTTTCTTTTAAATGTTGATGGCGTACTCCTTTTAACGAGTGTTTTTCTTTTAAATGACCGTAATGTTTGCTAAGAGCAGCATCGAATGGATTTTGGAAATTATTAGTAAATGCCTAATAAATAATTCATATGATATTTGAAGCCAACAGAAATACATCTATAATGAACTTTTCACGCAATATCGCTGATTTTTTATTTTTTTTTTTTTTTTTTGAAAATTAACTACCACAAATATCGGCAACTCGCATTTGGTTTATATCTATATCACTGGATGATCGATTCACAGTCCAGAACGAGTGGCTGGTTGAGATATGCGTTGTAGCTCGAAATTCACCTTTTCACTCGATTGTCGCTATTTCGGGGATTGACAGAATTCAATTCCGGAACGCTCCATCGAGCATCCCCGTAGATGATAGGGATTGGCCGGTTATGGGTTTACTTAAAACTGACTGTTTTGATTATCGTTGGTGGAGAGTTAATAGGTCGTATCTGGATTTTGCGAAATTCTCCAGGAGAGTCAAAATGTCTTATAAAACCATCACGTCAAAATGTCGTACGTAAAATGTATTTCTGAAGCTTTTCTCAAATATGTATTTACAAAACGTATGTGTAGCCATTTAAATAGTATGTAACGATGCGCACATATCAAGCTCAACATCCAGTCCAGAAATAAGGAGTGAAAGTTTGTTATTTGCAATTTTATACAACAAATTACATGCTTCAATTTCATAGACTTCACACAGTAAAGCCTTGATAATAATTTCACCATAAAACAATACTGGCTTTATTTCGTTTGATTCTATTGTTTTGATTAGAAACAAAGTTGTTTTTTTTCAAGAAACATTTCGTCGAAATAACGTTTTGGCCTCACTCCACTCTACTCTTAAGACATGTTTTCGACTAAATAAGCTAAATGAGCATCCATTTAACGATTTAGTTATTAAATTTTACGACTGATGAATCCAAGCTGTATCCAAGCCACCCGAGGGCTAACAGAGTTGATTTTAGTCTTGTTATGTAAATTAATTAATAATTAATTATAACATTTGAAGCCCACAGAACGAATTGCAATTATAGCCCGATTAACCTCATGCATGACGCCCCTTTAAATATATGTTCATTTATATTACATTATAAATTGTTGGGAATGAGGGGACATGAGGTTTAACGCCCTACTGTTGGCGGCATATGGCATTCATTGTGCTATGAAGGACAGTTTGTCCGTGCAGCGGAACTACTCTTATATCGAATTCAAACCGTCAAGGAATCTTTCTAATGCGCGCCAAAGTGTAAATGTGTCCTCGCTTTTCCGTCTTATTCAGTGTGTGTGGTATCATTTCAAGGTGAAAACGTACCGAAATATACGGTCATTACTGCAATTTAATGCATAAAAGCTAACAAATTCTGAATTTAAATAATTATATAAATCATACCAATTATCGATACCTTGAATGTAATCGCGTTTCGTTATACAAAAAAGTTCTGAGTTGAATGAAATGAGGTTGAATCAATACTGACAAACATTGACAATGATTAAGACTAATAAGGCTAATTCTGCATTAGTCGTTTTATTTATTTTGTCTTAAATGTAGGTATTGATTAAATAAATTTACATTGAAATCAGAAAACAACACACAAATAATTGTCAAGTGAATCAATAAATTTAACTTTCGTCATCATTACATGTATTGAATGGCAACTCTCTTTTAAGTGATAAAATCTTTTTGAATAAATACGATTGAATAAAAGTCAAGAGAGAGAGGGGGGGCGTTTGGTATCTAACAATGGGGGGGGGGGGACCAGAGCACCGGAAGTAAATCCACGAGGTTGGAGAGGCGACCAATCTAATTGAAATTCAGATCTATATTTCGTTTCGGTTTCTATAATTTCGATGGCCTACACTACATGTAGATCTAACAAGTCATAGCGGGAGGTCGCGTTCAGCCAGACCAAATGTCAAGCACGTGACTTTTGTCTCTATAACCTCAGTCATTCGATTAACCAATCAGAATCGTTGTTGCTTTGTTTTGATTTCTATCACTGATAATGCCTACCCACAATTCCGCGCAAAAAAAGTCAAACCCTCGATCCGGCAGACAATTTGATTGGCTGACCCCTCATTTCAAGCAGAACACGAGTTAAAAACAAGTCTTTCAGATCCTAAGTAGTAAAGACAAGTAAAACGAAATTTTGAACTATAAAAACGAAACGAAATAGGATCTGTGTTTTAATCGGATTGAACAAAAAACCCCGATAGACTGCCCCAAATATCGAACAACACAATAAATCACATGACTTAATCTGTTGTTTAATACATCACTTGGTATTTATTGTTCAATGCTTGCAATATCCATGGATTTTGTTTTTGTCCAAGCCTTTTGGTGTGGCGTTGTCGTCCTTCACTTACAATTAGATGTTTCTATAAATGACAAAACTTACCTCCTCCCCTGCCCATCCCTCCATCTCGGCAAGACGAGAGGACGGAATAAGAAATTACTCAAGTTATTTATCCCCACCCCTATCGCCAATAAACATTATAGAAAATGACACGACGACAATAAGAGAAAAAAATATTATGCGTTTTCTATTATCTGAAATTATTCAAAACGACCCCCATCTCCAAAACAAAAGATAAATAGACGCTAGAACAAGAAAACAATAAATATACATTTTCTGTTAAATTAGTTTATTTAAAACCCACTCCTTCAATCACCTCCAAAAACACAGATAAGGAATAATAAAATAAACGGTTTCTTTTCACTTAAGAAATATGTTCCCCGTGCCTCGAGAACATGAGTAAAAAAACTAAAGTTATTTCAAACGTTCAACTTACCCGCTAATACTGTTGATATTAAGAGAAACTTGGTACACCTCATGACTGGAATGTGTTGATAATTATAGACAAAGTAATAATTCTTCAGTATATATCACAACAGCCGATATACAATCAATATTTTATCAGTTTTAGATTTACAACTGACAAACTCGCGCGTATTCATACATTTATTAATAAAGAAAACTGTCAGCTCTTTATCCAATGTTACCGAATGTCCCTTTAATGACGGCCTGACAAGGACAGCCGTCTAGTCGTTCGGGTGAGACGATAAACGAGGTCCCGTTTACACATTGGTGTACACGTAAAAGATCACTTAGCAGATGGAATTCGATACAACAGTAGACCGTAGTGCCCTGATCGTTAAAAATTTCCCTCATAGCAGATTGTATGGTATATGTCCGTCTTCATTAGCCTAGTTTAGGACCAGAACAGTGGGAAGTTAAAGCGGGAAAGTCAAAACATATTTATTTCTATGTCTTTTGCTTATAGGTTGTCAACTCACTATTATACAATCATAGGCCATATTTTCTACCCTTACTAATGCTTCACATCAGAAATAATAACACAATTACCACCCTTGTTTTCCATTTTCCCCATGCAATAGCTATCTTTAAACATTTGAATTTAAAGTTGAAAATGACAGTTTTGCCAATTTCCCAACTGCCAATAGTGAATTATAAGATTAATAGGGTTATTCTTTACCAAGGTAGGACTGTTTATAGATACCATCTATTTTAAGGCCTTGTTTTAATATATTTTAAAAATATAACTTAAAAATGAAATTGCAGCTTTAAACCCTATTTCATTTCATTTTCCCCATTCCCCTAATAAATAGTATATAGATACATCATGTATTACTAAATACTTTATATAAATGTATTATTGAATAGTTTATATTATATAGTATGGGTATTACTGAATAGTGTATTACTGAATAGTTTATATTATATATTATGTGTGTTACTGAATAGTTTATATATATAATAATATATTTATTAATGAATAGTTTATATAGAGAGAATATCCAACAAGTCTTTTTTTGATATCAAGTTTTGACACAAGTTGATAAAGTTCAAAACAAAGCGGGACTCTGATGAGTTGGAGATTTTATTTATCACCCAATCCTTTCTTACATGCACAAATAAATAAATATAATGTTTTGGTATAGATTTCACTTTTACTGAATCTGATTACATTACAGCGTAGTGATACATCATTTTTTGACAGCAGTTTGCCTATTGCAAAGTCCTCAGTATTTCCTTCAAGGTCAATTAAATAAAAACAATTATGTAATTTATCACTCAAGCGACATCTACTGTCAAATGTGTCATTAGGTGATAAACATGTATTAATAAATAATTTATAGACATGCATATTGAAATATATTTTTAACTAATAGTGTATACACACACGTATTCATATATACTTGGATTAATGAATAATCTATGAAAATGTGTTGCAAGCGTCTTCTTAATTAGACCCAAAATGTCATATAACCTATTAATTAGACAAATATCAGCATGACAACTCCATAATGAACGCTCTAGAACATCGGAAGGTCGTGAAATTGAATGGGTTGAATTATAAAAATGAATAGTGGCAACTTTGTTTATTGAGATAATAGTGGGAACACTCCAAAGTCTTATAACATCGTTTAGCAACGAGTAATCGAATGGAATTTTCAATTGATTACAATTATAAAAGCGGACATTTTTTTTATCGAAAATTTAAATAATTCATAGATCTTTGATCAATAGTTGAGGAAATACATAATTAAAGTGGAGACAACCCTTTATATCCAAGGTATTATTTAAAATATCACAAAATTGTACATTGAAGGCAGCTAGTCAATAGTTAGGGGAAAAAGAAACAACTGGGGTTTAACGTCCACTCAACACAAACTAGGTCATTTCGGGACTAACATGGTTTAATTTTATTTCAATAATTCGCTTGCGCGTAGGGGTCTTTAGCAGTGGGAGGAAACCCACGAGGTTGAGAAGGCGCCCCTATCTCCATGCCACATACGCTCACACCTGGGCACGAAACGACAGCCGCAAGCCAGATGTGACTGGCCAGCTAGATGTCGAAGCCCGGCACTCTAGTCCACTAGGCCATCCCAACCCCCCAGTAGTTAGGATCCCTTACTAAGCGCAGTATCTGGCCTGTCAGGACTGTATGACGATATATTATGTATATTTATGTCCCGGTATATTAAAGAATTCAACAATCATTAGGAGTCTGTCATATCCGAAGAGAGGATTTACACCTTTAAAATATTGTGAAAGGCTTCTTATAACTCATATAAGATGACTGGCGTTTTTAAAGGGACAATCCCGATAAGAACAGAGTCTCAAAAATTAAAGTCCGAGTATTTATGAAATTTATGGACCAAAATATAGTGGCATAGTGTATTTACCTTGTCTCAAAATTTTAGCTTAAAATATTGAGTCGTTTGGACGTGAACGTCAACACTGCTTATCCGGACACGTAACCCTTTTAAGATTTCGGGTCATTTTTTTCATTGGGTGATCTGATAATCGATTAATGTTTCTTGAGAGGTCTATACAGTGAATGACCCATGCCCTGTACTTGATAACAAAAGGTAAATTTCACCTACATATTATTTTTATAGAAAAAAGTCAGGTTTTATCCAGATACTGTATAATACAGCGGTCTCCATTTCCTGATGAAGACTGTCAGGTTTAAGTTATTTACAAGCGTATCACAAATATCGGGTTAGTAGGTGAGCCTTAGGTTATGGATTTTAAAGGATTTTAACACAAAATTAAGCAATTTTATTCCCCAAAAAGTTATCGGGATTGGCACTTTAAGTTAAAATGCCTTCTACATCGGCTCGCTGGTGTGTGCATTGTTTGCGTGAGATGTCAAGTGTGAACTGCTCTGTACACAATGGGGGGGTTGGGATGGCCCAGTGGACTAGAGTGCCGCGCTTCGACCTCTAGCTGGCCGGTCACCTCTGGCTTGCGGCTGTGGTTTCGAGCCCTGGTGTGAGCGTATGTGGCATGGAGATAGGGGCGCCTTCTCAACCTCGTGGGTTTCCTCCGGGCACTCCGGTTTCCTCCCACTGCTAAAGACCCCTACGCGCAAGCGAATTATTGAAATAAAATTAAACCATATGTTAGTCCCGAAATGACCTAGTTTGTGTTGAGTGGATGTTAAACCCCATTTCTCTCTCTCTCTGTACACAATGGTTTTGACTTCTCTGGTGGTTTAACGTCCGCTTCCACATACGTGATAACGCAGACTAGATATAGGACATCCGAAGATTCCTCCTGTTTTAGAATATGATTTTGCAATCTTTCCATTTGCGGCCTTAGGCCATGGAGTAGGGTTAGTGGGAAGGCCTTCCCTTTATTTAATAATAAAAACAAGTTATTTGGTTGTTTTTTTCTTCTAATTTCTGGATTGGTTGATGTCGTCTTTATGGGATTAGTCTTTAGGTGCCAGACCCCAGTCTGTTTCACAGAGAATTACTTACGAATTATCTCTGTAACAGATGACTGTCCACAACAGGTGCGTTGACTTCACGCGCCGTTAGGGCTCAACGGCTCTTGCAATGTTTACTTAACACCTAACTGCTTCGGGCAAAATGATGCATTTTACTCATTTTAATACCCATTTACACTAAATAGGAAATATTTTTTAACTACAAATACTTCAAACGTCTTTATTTATCTTTCTTTTACCTCAAAAAAATGTTTGAGAATTTAATTTGTCGGAGTAAAAAAGTTAATATGCCATCAGTCGATGTCATGCTTATCAGTGATTGTAGCGGCCAAGCGAATATTCACTGCGGGATCAGTTTGGCCAGAGCCGTCTTATCAATGGTGCCTTTTACTCATATTATATACTCGTTTATACCGGAGTACCCGGTGTAAACACGCGCGATTGAGAAGTCGGTGCTTTCTTGAAGCCACGTATCACACATCGGGATCGAAACTAACAAAACCGCAGGACAGAACTCGAAGCACACTGATCCGCAGTGAATATGCGCTAGGTCGCTACAGTCACTGATAAGCATGACATCGATGCGAGTTAATGAGTCCCCAGTATTAACTTTTTTTCCTCCGACAAATTAAATTCTTATACATTTTTTCTTTATGTATTAGAAAAATAAATAAAGACGTTTCAAGTATTTGTAGGTAAAAAATATTTCCTAATTAGCGTAAATGGGGAATTAAAATGAGTAAGTTCGACAGTCTAAACCTCTATAGGTCATCCCAACCCCCCATTCCATTGATCTGTGCCCGTGATGTTAATTATATTGATAATCTAGCGCGTACAGCCTTCCGGCATCGTTAATAACATCAACAGTAAAGACCGCCATTATTAACTTCAGACTAATTAGAATTATTGTGTTTGCATTTGAATTTAGTCAACAAATTTCTTTAGACCAAAGTTGAATAAATGTTGTATAGTCTCTCAAAACTTTCCTATTACATTTTGATTTTTAAATATTATATTTGTTTCGCGGAAGCTTCGATTAAAGAAAGCTATTCCCAATATGTTCGCACAAATAATAAGAAGCTATACAGTGGTTGTATATGTAATATATTTTTTTCTGATGGTTATTAGAAGATAAATACTAATTTGAACACGCGACAAACGTTTCTAAAAATGAACGGTCTAAGGGGCATATTTCTCACAAAAGTGATGCATAAGCCCCTAGGATCCATCAATTCAAGTCCATTCGACAAGAAAAAAAATGGCTTGGTTTTGTTTTCTTTAAACTATTTTGCTCCAATTTGGTGAAATAGATTGGCTTATAAGCTAGGATTTGTAATTTTTTTACTGTTTGGTGAAATTTCAGCTGTGACATCACTGGGGAATTCCCCTTTATAGTGCCCATTTGTCTATCTAAATTCAATAAATTCATGTAAGCTGATTAATATTTATCACCCATTAACCGTTTTTCTGACACAAAAGTTAATTTTTGGTAGACTGGTTAATCTGCTTGACTACTCCAGATTTTGTTAGAGACCACAAACTTGATATTCCCGGCGAGGGAGATAGTAATTGACTCTCATTAGACAGATTTCGTTTCATAATTCACATGCCTTCCTGTCATTTTCGATTTTCAGTGGGGCACATTTCCGAAGGGCATACTCATACTCCGCACAGTGTTTCGTTTGATTAGAGGTAATCCCACTACTCACTGCTGTAATGACTGGATATTGTTGTTTTAAATTTTGATTGGTCGGTATTCCGACTGCCAACCAATGAAAAGCTTCTCTACAAAAGCTTTACATTTAAAACGAGTGCCAATATTGGACCAAATATGTTTACATAACATTACGTCATGGCTCACGATTTTATTATGCCCAATTAAAATGTGCATAGCAGAATACTGCAGTAAAACTAATTGCGTGACAAACGAGGCTATCAAGTTGAATGAAATGTAAACAATAGTGTTTGGAAACGAACATACTTTCACCGTTTGTAATACCTTAAATCACTGTCCAAAGTTTTGGGAAGACCCAGATTAAACGAAGGACTGTCATATTGCTGTACGTGAGTGATAGCTTTGATTGAACGGGAAGAATAGGCAATGTGTACATGGGACCTCGGTTTTTTGTCCCATGCGAACGAGTACGCATCTGTATTTGACAGGACCTCCGTCCTGCATAACTGACATGGGGAAACCACGCCGGAAAATCTGGATGAACTTTGTCGGCCAATGCGGGAATCGAACACCCGACCTCCAGGCTAGCGATTCAGCGTCTTTCCCACTTATATAGCTTTGAGTTCCCCCTTTTGATTTCTGAATCGAAATTTATTAACTTCGATTAACAGCACTGTTAAATCGAACCTATGACTGGCTTCAATTGAGTACACAGTTTGATTCTCTGTAGGACTTCACTTCTGGTTAATTTACTAAAACCAAAAAACCCAAATCAAGCCCGCTGTGTCAGACTTGTTTTCTTAGTAATTAAAAAAATGTTTTAAAATTTAATTTGGAGCATAAAAAAGTTAAAGATACATTATGTGAGATTAGATAACGAGCTGTCAGTTCTCACTATGATAGTTCAAAACTAGATAATGTAATGGGAATTTGCTGAAAATTTCAGACAAAGTGGTCCACTCTGAACCGAGAATTTAGCGGTTGAATTTCGGGCCTAGCCCCAATCATGACCATAAGAGTCGGTACGATAAGAAAAAAAGACAAAAAAAAGACAAACCTAGATTATCCATTTTTTGATTTAGTCATAAATGAGGGCAGAGTAATAGATATGATTCTAATCCAGTAAAAATCGTAGGCTATCAATGACATCGAGAGTTGATTATATGGTCTGTATAAATTAATTAATGTCTAATTAATAACTTAGATCACATTTCAGAAAGACCATTAATATGCAGATTTAGCTCTTGCATAATGTAGGTTTGAATAAAATTATAACTACCCGGTGCTGCACAACCATATTTTTTGCCAAGATTAACCACAGTGAGTAAGACGTTGGCTCGCGTCTGGGGCGGGTATTCGATCCTGCATTGGCCGAGAAAGTTAATAGGAATTTCCCAACATGGTTTCTCCATGTCAGCGACGCAGAAAGGAGAACAAGCGCCCCGTGTATACATTGATATGCACGTAAAAGATCCCTTGACAGTTGGAATTCGATATAGCCTAAGACTATACACCGCGGTGCCGCTACCCGGCCGGGTCGATCAACTTTCCCCTCACCACTGAATGATTGGCGTATGAACGTAAATCTTCATTAGCCCGGTCGGAGCAGAACAGAAGGACGTTATAAACCAAGTTTCATTTCACATAAATCAATCCTGATTATTTGTTTTCGATCATTATGACGTCAATGTTTGATATTCTATAGACTCCTTATTAATTAATATAATGTTTCTATAACTACTGATCCAAGGGAAATAACTCTTAATTTGTATAACTTCTTCCTTGTCCATTCCGGCAACGCTGTTTACCTCTGTGACAAACAAGACTAAACTGTCATGGCTGCGTCCATAAGCAAAGTAAAAATGCTGAAAAGAAATAACCTATTGTTTACTAGATTAACGTCGCTAATTAGAATAAATCAACGGGAGCTGAGAACAACATCAATTCAAGTAAGTGTCGTCTCACCATCTTAGTAAATTAATACGTGTGCACCATGACACGCGGTATTAGTATTGCACAGCTGATCAGCAGTGAATATACTCGCTAGACTGTCACAGTAGACCGCTGCATCACTGACAGCGGGGATGCCGGGATGACATGTGGCTTAATTAGCTCGCAATAATATGTAACAGGCATTCCTGAGTAGAATGATGTCTGTTGTCAAATATAAAATCTTCATAAAAATGGGGGAGGGTGGCCTAATGGCTAGTAATGGTTAGCAGGTGCGCACTCAATTTTTCGTCCCATCGGAATATTTATATTTTTAATGTGTACACATGTTGTAGGGTGCAATTTCCGGATTAAGAAAAAGACACAAGGGTTCAGGTTCTCGCATAAATCGGTTTATTAATAATAACCACAATAAAAACCCTGAAATACATAAATATGTACTATAAATAAAACATAACATTTACACCAATTCATTAAAACATTACAATCACAAATATCACAGATAAACAACTATACATAATATTATACGACTCCATAGATCTAATTTATAATATAATAATGAATGATTTGAAGTAATACTTAAAATATATATATATTAATTACTAACATAATTGACTGGCTAAGTGCTTACCCTATAAAGGGGTTTTCCAACCACTTGGAAGCCAAGAGATGGTGGCAAGCACTTCCAATAAACCTGTAAAGTTATACACATCTATAAATATGTGAATGGTAAATAATATTGAAGTGAAAGACTTCAATGGTAATATAGGATAATGTACTAACCCAGGATACTTTGTAACTTCAAGATATTTAATTTAAATGAAACATTTAAATATTACTTTTACTAAAATTCAAGATGGCTGCCAATCTATAAACTACTATTACTATTACTGATTAAAATATATTGGTACCTAATTTAAAACAATTATTAACTTAAACATTACACATACCTGCTGTTGAATCTGTAATTCCTATTTAATTCATCTGTAACCTTATTAAACACTATACTATATCAAACTAAAGCTAATTATAGAAATTGGAATATTGATGAAATACCAAAATCCCGCCAAAACTAACTAACTAGTAGATACCTGGAGAAAATCAGAAGGTGATCTTTCTCCAACAAAATCTAAAGTAAGAATGTCCAAATAGTCAGGTGACCAATGAATGTTCAGATAAGAGAGAACATGCACATGGTGAGTTGAACACTACTCACCAGTCCACAAGAAAACTATAGAGACAGACAAGGGTGATAAAGATGTTATAGCAATACTTGGTGTGTAGGGTTAAATGTGCTCACTGTGTTAAAACATGCATAAAAGGACACTGTGCAAAAAGAACACTATACAATAAAATAGCATATATTATACAAATAGATTAAAATAAATCTTCACTCTGTCACATACTCCCCTGCCAAGGAGAAAGGTTGTCCTCAACTCGCATTCTTGAAAACTTCTGGAAATAAGGTTTTGCGTCACTGTCACTTGCCAGGTTCACTGACTAGGATTAACCATGCCGCAAAATCTGGATGAACTTTCTTACCCACCTTGGCTCTCACATGTAGTCGAACCTCAACTATAAATATAGTTTACTCCCAAATTGGGGGGTTGGGATGGCCTAGTGAGTAGTGGTCTAGAGTGCTGCGCTTCGACTTCTGGCTGGCCGGTCACCTCTGGCTTGCGGCTGTGGTTTCGAGCCCTGCTGTGAGCGTATGTGGCATGGAGATAGGGGCACCTTCTCAACCTCGTTGGTTTACTCCGGGCACTCCGGTTTCCTCCCACTGCTAAAGACCCCTACGCACAAGCGAATTATTGAAATAAAATTAAACCATATGTTAGTCCCAAAATGACCTAGTTTGTGTTGAGTGGACATGAAACCCCATTTCTCTCTCTCTCTCCCTCTTTCTCTCTCTCTCTCTCTCTCTCTCTCTCTCTCTCTCTCTCTCTCTTTACTCCCAAATTTAAATATGGTATAAAATTGTACCTTGTTTTAAATATGGTAGTTTATGTTGAGTGGACATTGAATGCCATTTGCTTATCTCTCTTGGTTTTGAAGTCCTTCACATTTAAGGGGAGCTTTTGCTCCTCGCAACGCACATCGATTTTCCTTCCAGGGGTCATTAAAGACTCCTGCAAATTAGCTAAATCGCTCTCCTAAATATTGAGATTAATAAACTACTTTCATTTTTTGTTTACTTTTAAACTGTATACATTCAAGGTAGGCTACCAGGAAAGTTTTATGGCTCACGGACAATTTTATAAACGTGAAGAACTGTTTTTGTTTTGGAATAGGCTAGTTAGTCTAACATGTTCACTTTGGTTGATAAGGTCTGTCAAGTTATGTGGTTTTGATTCCGGGATAGATCCTATCTGGTTGTCATTTTTCGGATTGTCTAGGGGGGTTGGGATGGTCTAGTGGTCTAGAGTGCCGCGCTTCGACATCTGGCTGGCCGCTGTGGTTTCGAGCCCTGGTGTGAGCGTATGTGGCATGGAAATAGGGGCGCCTTCTCAACCTCGTGGGTTTCCTCCAGGCACTCCGGTTTCCTCCCACTGCTAAAGACCCTTACGCGCAAGCGAATTATTGAAATAAAGTTAAAACCATATGTTAGTCCCAAAATGACCTGGTTTGTGTCGAGTGGACGTTATTTCTCTCTCTCTCTCGGATTGTCTAGTTTCCTCCAACTGCTAAAATAATTTAGTTAAATGTTGTTTATCCCAAAAGAACCCAGTTTGTGTTGAGTGGATGTTAAACCCTATTTTTCTCTCTATATTTTAGAATAAAGGAGTAGTAGTTGGTATTTACAAGAAAGAAAAAGATGAAGAGATAACACTAACACCAGCAGCATCTCATTTAGATCAGAAAAGTCAGGGAAAACTTCAACAACTTTTAAAAGTGTAAGTTAAAAAAGTTGTCTATGAAATTTTCAATACATTACACACAATTATCTTTCTACACTTTTTCCACCCTCTAGAAAATCTTCGTACAATTTTAGAAATATAAATGATTTGACTGAATATCGGTGTAGAAGGAAATTATTTTCCAGCTCATTTGTACCATCTGCAATAAAGGAATGGAACCAGTTAAACGTACCAGTCAACAAAACGTGCAACAAGTCTCACTTCTTTTAAATGAAAGCTATCCGAACAGCAAACTCTTCTTCAGGATTAACAAGATGTTAAATTTTATTCTATACAGATCCTATTTCGTTTCTTCATTTCGTTTTTATAGTTCAAAATTTCGTTTTACTTGTCTGCCCCCGGATCCATTCACTTGATTTGATATTTTCCGCAGGTCAGTCTTATAGGTTTCTGTTTTTCGTGTAGTGTGTTTCCCCTGCACTTACTATTAGATGTAGTGTAAGCCATCGAAAGTATAAAAAACGAAACGAAATATAGATGTGTATTTTAATTCGATTGAATTTTATTCTATCATATTTCGTTTATATTAACAGAGCAAGTAAGAAGTTAAAAAGTGGTTCAGGTCGAGTATTATATGGAGTACCGGTGAATGATGAGTTTACGACGGTAGCTGTTGTAAATCTCGGAGAAACAGGTGTTAAATTTAATGATCTTGAAGAATTAGATGAATGCAAACAAAACATTCGATCAGCAGTAGCCAGTAAGCTATTCTTAATTTTTTTTTTGTAATTTTTACAATTGCTTAATTCTTGATTTTAGACTTTGAAAAGCTCTGTATTTTTGAAAATTCTTATTTTTAGACTTTGACCATCTCTGAATGTTTGAGAATTCTTGAATTTAAACTTTGACATCCCTGTACATGTATGTTTGAAAATTCTTAGTTTAGACTTTGACAATCTCAGTATTTTTGCAAATTCTAATTTTTAGACTTTAACAGTCCCTGTATGTTTTTAAATTCTTAGTTTTACACATTGACAATCTATGTATGTTTGCAAATTATTAATTTTAGACTGTAACAATCTTAATTTTAGACTTTCAATGTCTTATAATTATTTGTGTGAAATTTCTTCATTTTGAACTTTGACAATCACCCCATTGTTTGAAAATTCTTGCTGAAGGTGTTGGTTATCAGACAAATTACGGTATGTTTTGTAGATGGTGTTTCCCAGTTGCATGAAGTTGGCGAAACTGAAGTTACTGTTGACCCTTGTGGAGATGCTAAAGGTAGGTCAAAGGTCAAAATTAGATAAAACCTGTTTTATATATTGCATCAAAAATTCTCACCGATACGCTCTCTCTGTAAATTTCGCACTGTAAAGTTTTCTGCCTGGTCTTATGGCTTGAAGATTTACACTTTACAGAATTTGGGCCCTGATCATAATTATTTTTTTAAAACAATATCAGACACTTCCCAAGCATTGAGATTTACATGTGCATTAGTCTTTCATCACGAATAAATCAGTGGTATTAGCTACAATATAATATAACTGTGGGGCCTTCTTTAATAGGAGTGGTGGAGGAGAGTGTCTAACATTCACATAAGTCTTTATCACAAATGAACAAATGTTATTTGCTAGAATTAAACCTCGATTTCACCTTTAATAGCCTGGATGTCCAACATGCGCTTTTGATCAGGTCTCCTGCTTAATTTTCATCTCTAGTGGCGCCCCCACAGGCTGCACACATGAAAGTGCTCTCACTAAAAAGTGATATTAATGCTGATATACTTTAAGTTTGTGTTATTTGGTTGAATATTTTGATGTGTAAGATGTAGTAGCTCATACCTATCCAGTTTTCAAAAACTTTTTGTGTTTGGATTTGGAGGAATTTAGAAGTGTTTTTCATCAATAGACATATAACTATTTTATTTCTGATATCAACTCAACCTCTATCTGTGTTGATGAAATGGTGACAACAAATCATTCTGTGCTAATTAGATTACTATGTGTGTCCCTTGTATCTGAATACATCATGATTGCTTACTCACGACAACAACTCTTGGATTATAGCCACTCAAGTGTTACAAGATTATCTCCAACTGACTTTTCTACTCTAAAAGAATGTAATATTCTTAAGAAATTCAGAGGAAAAAGATCTGGCAATAAGAAACCTACTGGCAAACCTGTAAATTCAAAAATAGTTTTACGTGTTAATCTGTGGAATGCTCAGTCAGTCCGAAATAAAACTCTGGAGATTTATGATTACGTGATCGAATCAAAAACGGATATTTTGTTCATAACTGAAACTTGGCTATCAAAAAATGGAGACGAGTCCAAATGTGTAGAAATGACCCCACCGGGCTACAAGCTAATACAGTTTCCACGTTTACTGAGGGGAGGAGGAGGAATTGCTGTAATGTATAGGGACATTATTCTACTGAATGTCTCACAACTAAAAACTAACTTCATCTCCTTTGAACATTTAACTGCAATAATTACTTCTGGAAAGATCACAATCAAGATTATTTGTATCTACAGACCACCACCATCGCGGAAAAATAAACTAACTGTGTCTGATTTTGTCAACGAATTTACAACTTTCTGCGATATCACTGATTCAAAAGATAACACAATTATCATTGGCGATTTTAATGTTTATTATGATGTTTCTGATAATTCCACTACAAAACAGATTTCACACGTTTTACAATCCTGTGATCTAAAACAGTATGTAAAAACATCAACTCAAAAGGCAGGGCATATCATTGATTGGGTTATCTCAAGAGACAATCATCTTATCCATGATCTACAGGTTATTGATAAACAAATGTCTGATCACTCAATTATCTCTTTTGATGTAAATTTCACAACGCTTCCATCAAAGAGGACTGAAGTTATTTTTAGGAATTTTAAAAATATAAACATCGACGATTTCACGTCTGATCTCTCAAACTCTGTTTTATTGTGTAATCCACCTGATGATGTAGATGACTTAGTTGACTTGTTCGACACCACACTACTGGATATTTTAAATAAGCACGCCCCTATACACACTAAGAAACTTAGTCAGCACTTATCTACGCCATGGTATAATGAAGACGTTGCAATCTCCAAGAGACATAGAAGAACTGCAGAGCGTAGATGGAAAAAATCTGGCTTAGAGATTCATAAACAAATGTTCAACAATGCTCGTAATGATGCAAACCGCTGTATTAAAAAGGCTAAATCTACCTACCTGATTACAGAGATTTCCAAACACTCTAAAAATCCCAAAGCGCTTTACTCTACATTGGATGTTTTATTGGGTAAGAAGTCTGAAGTAGTATTGCCTCAAGGTGAAGATCTACATGTCGCCAACAGTTTCAGTTCATATTTTTCCGAAAAAATTTCAAAAATTCGAGAAAGTTTCGATTCTACTAGTGATGTATTGTCTGTTGCAGAATTCCCAGGTGCCAAATTGCAAGCCTTTGCTGATGTCACAGAAGCAGATGTTAAAAACATCATTCTACATTCGAAGCCAACCTCTTGCCAACTAGATGTTCTCCCTACAAAGTTCCTTCTCAAAATATTGGATGTGATTCTGCCTATCATTACTAAAATCATTAATCAAAGTCTAAACTCCGGAACTGTTCCTAAATGTTTCAAAAGGGCTGTTGTAAAACCCCTTCTCAAAAAACCATCATTGGATTCTGAGGTGTTTAACAACTATCGCCCGGTTTCAAATTTGCCATTCCTTTCCAAAGTTTTAGAAAAAGCTGTCAAAATACAACTTGTTGAGCATCTCACCTCGTTTGGACTACTTGACAAATATCAGTCAGCTTATAGAGAAGCCCACAGCACTGAAACCGCCCTAAATTGTGTTCTTGATAAAATAAAGATGTCTGTCGATGCTGGAAATATCGGTTTGCTAGTGCTTCTAGATCTGTCTGCAGCATTCGATACCATAGACCACAGAATACTGCTTGATCGGCTGCAACTGGAATACGGCTTAGACAATAGTGTCTTGAAATGGTTCTCATCATATCTGACTGACAGGAAACAATGCGTAGAAATAAACAAGGTGAATTCTGGTAGTTTACTTATTTCGTGTGGTGTCCCCCAGGGATCTGTTTTGGGACCCATTCTTTTCACCATGTACACACGATCACTAGGCAAGGTTATTCGCGAGAAGCATGTTGATTACCACGCATATGCAGATGACACTCAACTTATTGATAGTTTCCATACCGATCTTCAATACCAAAAGTCTGTATGTCTGAACATGGAATCTTGTATTGACGCAGTCAAAACTTGGATGTCCTCAAACATGCTTAAGTTAAACGATTCAAAAACTGAAGCCTTGTTAGTAGCTCCAACGCAAAGACTAAAAAAGAGCCACGCAGATGTTCTTAACATCGGCCAGTCCACCATATATTTTTCTGATACTGTGAAGAATCTTGGTGTCTTCCTGGATTCTGGACTAACTATGGAGAAACACATTAGTTATTTATGCTCAATCTGCAATTTTCACTTGAGAAACATAGGTGCAATTCGTCATTTTCTGACAAATGAATCCGCAGCAATTTTAATCAGATCTTTGGTAATGTCACGATTAGATTACTGCAACAGCTTACTAACTGGTGTGTCATTGGAGCAGTTATCCAAATTACAAAAATTACAGAACAGAGCAGCCAGAATTGTGACCAGAACTAAACCGCGAGAACACATTACTCCAGTATTGAAATCGTTGCATTGGCTACAACTTCGTGAAAGGATTGATTATAAAATTCTGTCGCTCACCTACCAATCAGTCCACAAAACCTCTCCAGATTACATTCAAGATCTCACAGTACAATATGTGCCGAACAGAATGCTAAGATCTTCAAAGCAATCACGTTTATATAAACCTGACATCAATTTAAAAACATTTGGTGCGCGATCGTTTGGTTATACATCAGCTGCTTTGTGGAATGAACTACCCAAAGATATCATAAGTTCCTCATCACTAGATATATTCAAATCAAGAATAAAAACTTACTTATTTAGACGCTATATATAACTCGTAGTGAGATAACTTTTTAATGCGCTTCGAGCATACTGAGGTGTGGTGTTACAGCGCTATATAAATATTATTATTATTATTATTATTATTAATCTTGTAGTTTTTAACGGCTCCTCCGGTTTCCGCACAGTGCAAAAGACCACACGTCTTTATAGAAGCGTTAAAACGTCTTTCTCTCTTAATTTATAGCGGCAGCAGAAGGCAGTATTTTAGGTCTGTTCTATTATGATGACCTCAAGGCCAAGGACAGTAAAAAAGCCAAGGTGAAGGTTGATTGTTATTCAAGTAATGAAGATGATATGTAAGTATAAACCAGCCCTGGCACCTACATCAATCATAATTTCTTTGCCTTCTCACAGGAATCAAATTAGCCATTGGTTTTAATTTGAGAGATTTGGAATCCTTGACAAACTATAATATTTTGAAAGTTGTATCTATTGACAGATGGTTAGCATGTGCACGCAGCATCATAAAGCCTATCATTTAATCAACTGGCATGTTTTTGAATCCCCGGTTATACGTGACAAGGAGTAGCGTCGTCTGTACATCCTTGTGGGTTTACTCCGGGTCCTCCGATTTCCTCCCACTGCTAAAGACACCAAGTCCAGTCCAAGCAGATCAGTGGGATATCAAAATCCTTTATATTTTATTTTAGAGCTACTTTAAACCATGATTGGTCACAAGGTTGTATTCTAGCAAATTCCCAGAATTTTGCAAGATGGCTGATGGAGACACCAGCCAATAAAATGACACCTACCATATTTGCTGAAAGCGTCAAAGAGAGGCTTGGTTCCGAAAATGGTGTCACTGTACAAATCAGGTAAATTGTTAACGGTAATAAAAGGGGCAAATCCAGATTCCGTGTGATATCCGTTCATGCATATGTATTCTATAAAACAGCCTTGAACAAACGAAGCAAACCCACCTTTTGTCTTTCAAAACATTAACGTACAAATTCAGATAGTTATAGACAATATATGCTTTCCATAAAGATAACTCAATCCAAAACGTCAAATGTTACTTACCACAGGTAAATTTATACAGGTAGATTTCTGCCATTTTCCGAAATCATGGTGGCTAAGTGGATAAGGCGCTGACTGACTAGCCTTGAGGTCAGGTGTTTGATCCCTGCATTGGTCGAGAAAGTTCATCTTGATTTTCTGGCGTGGTTTTTCCCTTGTCAGTGATACAGAATGGATACCTGACAAGGACAGCTGTCTATTTGTTCGGATGGGACCAAAAACCACGTTGGGGTGCACCTAAAAGATCCCTTGGCAGTTGGAATTTGACATAAAAGTAGGCCGTATCCATGAGTAGTTCTCCGTGAGAAGTGGTAACTTTCAGCCAGATGACAAGTGACTAATATTCTAGTCTATATTTCTTTGTCTGCTGCACTCTCTCTCTCTCTCTGCAAAGGACCTTACTTGTTGTTGCGACTTTATTCATTTTGTAGGGATAAAGCCTGGGCAGAATCAAAAAAGATGGATGCTTTTCTATCTGTTTCCCGCGGGTCTGATGAACCACCGATGTTTCTAGAAATTGACTACAATGGAGGCCCTAATGGTTCTACACCTTTAGCTTTGGTTGGTAAAGGTGTGACATTTGATACCGGAGGTGTGTCTATTAAACCATCAGCTGATATGGATAAAATGAGGGCCGATATGGGCGGGGCAGCATGTGTGGCCGGTACACTACTTGCAGCTGCTAAACTCAAACTACCAGTCAATATCAAAGGTAATTTTATCAACTTTCTCACAGCTGAATCCACTCTCAAATTAATTATTTAATTAAGATAAAAGAAAAGAAAAAAAAAATATCCACAGTATTTTTTTTCCCCAGGATGTATTCACTCATTATACACTAGTATATTGCTAGTAGTAATACCACTGCTGTCCCATTTTCCTCCCTAATAATATTACACACCACACCTCGATGTTAGTACCATATTGCCTGTAGGAAAACCAACTGCTGTGCAGATTTCTTCCCTGATAATATTACAGTGTATTTACCAAGTATCTTCATGGCAGTACTATATATTGACACTGCTGTGCTGTTTTCCTCCCTAGTAATATTACACCTCTGTGTTAGTACCATATTAACAGTAGCTAGTAATACCACAGCTGTGCTGTTTTCCTCCCTAGTAATATGACAGTGTTAGTACCATGTAGTAATACTGTTGCTGTGCTGTCTTCCTCCCTAACAATATTACATCATGTGTTGCAGCATTTATACCTCTATGTGAGAACATGGTCAATGGACGGGCAACAAAACCAGGTGATGTTGTCACGGCAATGAATGGGAAAACTATACAGGTGAGTGTACGTGTAACTTGAGCCGCAGTAACTCGATGAGTAGGTTGCTGGGGGTTGGATGGCAGAATGATTACCACATGCACGCTGTATCATAAGGTCTGTCATTGAGTTAGCTGGCTTGGTTATGTACGTGACAAGGAGTAGGGTCACCTGTCTAACCTTGTGGGTTTTCTCTGGGTCCTCTGGTTTCCTCCAACTGCTAAAATTGAAACATATGTTATATATTATTATTATTATTACAAAATTTATATAGCGCCCCTTTCACAGATGTGTTTAAGGGCACTTTACAGTGTAACAAAAAATATACATTCAAACAATAAATAGCATGAAAAAGCAATTATAAAAATACAAGAATTACAATAAACAAGATAATAGGTGTTAAAAATTGTTATAAGCCTTTAAAAATAAGAAAGTTTTAGTCTGTTTTTTAAAATCAGCTAGTGATGATAAAATTTGAATATTAAAAGGTAATTGATTCCATAAAATAGACGCTTGATAACTAAAAGAGCGTGCCCCATAACTAGAAAGGTTCACAATTTTTTGCTTTAAAAGTAATTTATCAGATGAACGTAGAGTCTCGAAATGAACTGGTGTTGGACAAGAATGAGGAAGTTCAAGTGGTATTTTAGGCATGGTTTCCCTGTAGTCAGGGATGTATTGGAAGTGGGGGTCGGGTGGGGTTTGGGCTGGGGGAGGTCTAGACATGCTGATGGGACAAAAAAAACCGAGGTCCTATATGTACATCAGTCATTGTTTTTTAAGGCGAGTGATTACTCTCGAGCGCCTACAGCTCACCTGAATGTCGACTGAGGGGAATTTTTTTTCCCTCACCTTAAAAATGAAAATCACTCTCCTTTACAAAGTCATTGGGGGTTTATTAACATTTATCTACCAATCACTCTCCTTAATATCAGATCACTCTCCTTAATTTCTAAATCACTCTCCTTAATTTCTAAATCACTCTCCTTCACAATTTTTAAAGCATTCCTCTTATCAAACTTGGAGAACTTTTTAGGAGAGCCATTTTTTTCAATTTGTTGATTGAGGGGAGCTTATTTTGGCTTTCCTCTGAAATACAAAAAACAACGACTGGTACATGTTAGCGTACACTTAAAAGAACTCTTAAAAGTTACATTTTGAAAAAAAGAGTAGGCCATATTACTGCTGTACAGACAAAAGTACACAGAGTGCCATACACCTGTCATCATTAAATCAACCCCATTTCATTTCATTTGCATAGCTGTTAATAATAGTTAGATAATCATCTGACTCAATCCTTTTTCACCACAGGGGGGTTGAGATGGCCTAGTGGTCTAGAGTGCCACGCTTCGACATCTAGCTGGCCGGTCACCTCCGGCTTACGACTGTGGTTTCGAGCCCTGGTGTGAGCGTATGTGGCATGGAGATAGGGACGCCTTCTCAACCTCGTGGGTTTCCTCCAGGCACTCCTGTTTCCTCCCACTGCTAAAGACCCCTACGCGCATGCAAATTATTGAAATAAAAAATTAATACCATATGTTAGTCCCGAATTTGTGTTGAGTGGACGTTAAACCCCATTTCTCTCTCTCTTTTTCACAACAGGGTTTGCATGGCTAAATGGTGAGCATGTGCGCGCTGTATCATAAGTCTGTCATTATGTCAACTGCCGTGGTTTGAAATCCCTGATTGTACGTGACAAGGAGTAGGGTTGCCTGCCTTACCTTGTGGGTTTTCTCCGGGTCCTCTCGTTTTGTCCCACTTCTAAAGACCATTACGTGCAAGAGAATTATCATAATAAAATTAAACCATATGTTAGTCCCAGAATGACCTAGTTTATATCAAATGGAGGTTAAACCCAATCTCTCTCTCGCTCTCTCTCTCTCGTTCTTTTCCCCCATCCCCCTGTTCCCCCAACTAACATTAATTTGGGGTTTTGTTTACTCAGATAGATAATACAGATGCTGAAGGAAGACTGATTTTAGCTGATGCCTTAACTTACGCTGATACGTTTAAACCAAGTTTAATATTAGATATGGCAACTTTAACAGGTAGGCTAAATGGGAGATCGGATAAACATACATTATGCACGAGCTAAATCTGCCTATTGCAGGACTTTCTCTCTTTAGGCCTGGAATGTTTTTCTACATTATTAATGAGACATTAATTAACTTATTCAGGCCATAATCAACTCTTGATGGCATCAGGTTTCTCAGATATTAAATAGATTAGAAAAGTTCAACCATATTTTGATTTAAGCTAAAAATGGAGGAGCGAGACATAATTTCGAACAACCAGTTCGGTGGTTGTAATTATTGCACACATTTTGTTAAACCTTCAAAGGCTAAATATCCTCTCTCACAACAGAGTAATTCGAATGAAGTTTTCAAAATTATTCATTTTACATTGCATCTATGTTCAAACTATTATAGCAAAAATGGCTAGCTCTTTATCTAAATCTTATATAATGTATTTTTAATTTCAACAATCATTTTATGATAACAATGGAATTTCTGTGTGTGTGTTTTTTTTATGGTTATTAACAAATTGATGTGAGTTTATTTAATGATAATTATATAATATGTGAGTGCTGTATTGTGGTTATTGATGACTGGATATGAAATTTAGTTTTGTTACCTTTAACAATAGTTTATTTGCTAATTTATGATGGAATCTGTGATCTTATTGTTATTGAGAGATTGATGCAGTTTTACCTGTTCAGCTCTTGTATGGTTATATTCTTTGAATGGCATTTAGTAATTGGAACATAATCAAATAACACACTTTTATGGATAACAATTACTATGGTTTATTTCACTGCGACGTTTCAACAAGATTTCACAAGTCGTTATCAAGCATATAACACAAATAAATAAAATGAAAATAATCTGGTTATATATATACACTACAGCAGCATAACTTTGCATCCCATTGGGGGGTTTATGCTGCTGTAGTGTATATATATAACCAGATTATTTTCATTTTATTTATTTGTGTTATATGCTTGATAACGACTTGTGAAATCTTGTTGAAACGTCGCAGTGAAATAAACCATAGTAATTGTTATCCATAAAAGTGTGTTATTTGATCTTGTATGGTTAGTTTAGGGCTTGATTATGTTGATATGTACAGTACAGTACACTACTATATTTTAGGGGCTGTAGATATGTGTTTGTTTTATAATTTAGCAGCTGTTGATATTCTGTATTATATTTTAGGGGTCTGTTCAGATGTTTTGTATTTTATGTATTATAAAGTGGTTGTTCTTATGATTTGAATTTAAGGGTCTGTTCTTAGATTTTGTATTATTTTTAAGAGGCTTTTCACAATTTTTGTATTATACTTTAGGGTTTGTTGATATACTATAAGGCCCATTCTTAAGTTTTGTATTAAACTTTAGGGTCTGTTTATATACTTTAAGGGATTTTCATAAGTTTTGTATTATATTGGGCTTTCTTAAGTTTTTTATTAGATCTTAAGGGCAGTTGATAAACTTGTATTATATTTTAGGGCCCGTTCTTAAGTTTTCTATTACAATTTTGGGGCTGTAGATATACTTGTATTATGTTTTAGGGGCTGTTGATGTGGCATTAGGATCAGCAGTTACAGCTGTATATACAGATTCTACACAATTGTGGAAGACTTTACATCAGGTAATGTCCAACTAGACATAACAGGAAAATAGGCACCAACCAGGGCCAGTAGCTATTCGGGGGGGGGGGGGGGACTTAGGCCCCCGAAAAATCAAATTAGCCCCCACAAATATTTTGCCAACAATAATTATTTCTTAGGGGAGTGTTCTTAGCTGGCCACATCCTCAGGCCCTCCAAAAAATCCAGTAGCCCCCCCCCCCAAATTTTCTGAGCTGGCTACGGGCCTGCACCAACCTTTATGGAAAAGTGGCCTTTTGTAAAAAAGAAACACTGCTTCTAGACCAAGGTGGGGGGGGAGGTGGTGGATGGCTGAATGGTAAGCATGTGCGTTCTGTATCATAAAGCCTGTCATTGAGTCAACTGGCGTGGTTTCGAATCCCCAGTTTTATGTGTCAAGGAGTAGGGTCGCCTGTCAAACCTCGTGGGTTTTCTCCGGGTCCACTCCTCTGGTTTCCGCCCACTTCTAAAGACCCATATGCGCAAGCGATTTATTGAAACAAAATTTAAAAAACCATATGTTAGTACTGAAATGAATCAGTTTGTGTTGAGTGGACGTTAAACCCCATTTCTCTCTCTGTCTCTAGACCAAGGTAGCCATCCATTGTGGTGCATTGATCAGAAATTGTTGTCTAGTCATTCAGGTAGGACAGAAAACCAAGGTCCCCACAACACATTGGCATGCACGTAAAAGATCCCTTGACAGTTGCAATTCAAATTAGTGCCCTTTTCTGGACTAAATTGTTCCTCATAGCATTCTGTATGGCATTGTAAACTCCATTTCATGTTATTTCTTCAGGCTGGCGGTATAAGTGGTGATAGAGTATGGAGGATGCCGTTATTTAAACATTATACATCACAAATAAAACACTGTGATTTAGCTGATGTTAATAATATCGGTAAATATAGTCGATCAGGTGGATCATGTACAGCAGCAGCATTTCTAAAGGTAAATATACATTAAAATCCTTTATAAAGAGACCACAGTAAAGGTAAATATACATTTAAATCCTTTACAAAGAGACCACAATAAAGGCATATATACATATAAATCCTAAAGAGATCACAATACATTTGAATCCCCTACAAAGAGACCACATTAAAGGTATTTATGCATTTAAATCCCTTACAAAGATACCACAATAAAGGTAAATATGAATCCATTACAAAGAGACCACAATAGAGGTATATATACATTTAAATCCCTTACAAAGAGACCACAGTAAACCCTCTTGAATAGACCATACATAAAGGTAAATATAGTAAATCCTTTACAAGGAGGCCACAATAAAGCTAAATATGTATAAAAAAATATACATTTACAAAGAGACCACAGTAAAGGTCAATGTAACAAATCCTCTTTAAAGATACAGCAGTAAATACTTTTGAATATACCTCACAAAAGAGTAAATAGACCATCAATAAAGGTAAATCTAATAAATCCTTTACAAAGAGATCACAGGGAATCCTTTACAAATGCGCAACAGTATAATATCCGTTTAAATAGGCCTCCCATAATGGTAAATACACCAAAGTAAATCCCTTTATTTGGGCCTTCCATAATGGTAATAGGCCTTCCATAATAGGCCTCCATAATGATACAATAATGGAATGCCTGGCAGATTTTGAAATGGGAACTCAGTATAATATATGTTTAAATAGGCCTCCCATAATGGTAAATACACCAAAGTAAATCCCTTTATTTGGGCCTTCCATAATGGTAAATATACCACAATAAATCCCTTTAAATAGGCCTGCCATAATGGTAAATTTACACAGCAGTATTATATCGTTTTAAATAGGTCTCCCATAATAGTATATACACAACAATATTCCCTTTTAAATAGGCCTCCATAATGATACAATAATGGAATGCCTGGCAGATTTTGAAATGGGAACTCGGCCCCATTGTACATCACTGTTTATTTTTCATTTCAGGAATTTGTTGAGAACAAAAATTGGTTACATTTGGATATAGCGGGTGTGATGATCAATAAAGATGAAGTATCCTATTTACCGAAAGGAATGTCTGGTCGACCAACTAGAACAATTGTAGAATTCCTCTCCTTATTATCAAAACAACAATTATAGCAGTATATATACTGTTTGCCTTTAGAAATGTCTGGATAATCAAATAGAACAACTATAGACTTTCTGTTGTTATTAGAAAGGTTCGAGGTTCGGATGCACACCGGGAACGAGAATGAGGTGATTCCCTTTTTGCATGTTACATCATCAGTTCTCAAGGGTTTCCCCACAGCGCAGGTGAACTAGCTCTTGAAAACGTCTTGGGCCCTCTTAAGTTGTAAGAATTTCACTGCGATTTAATTCTATTTTAGAAATCTCTTTCATAATTATACCAGCCTTTGTAAGGCACTGAGTGACTGGTCGAATAAAAGCGAAATGGAAGAATTAATAGACACCTTCAAACAGTGCACTGTTTACTGAACTGTGCAACGGCGTCACGTCTTCCCGGTACACATTATCCTCGGTTACCAAGTGTACTCATTCCGTTCTACTCCACTATACCCTTGGCTAATCCATAAGGTTTCCACGATTTCAAACTATCTAATTGTAGTTAGACTGTACGAACCAATCAAAAAACGGTTTACAAACAAGTCTTACATAGACTCTTTAGCGTAATTGTTTACGTCATAAAACTACATTGTTTAAAATGTGGCGGCTTGTTTGATCGATTATGACAAAGTTTGTAAAGATTTAATCTAAAAGAATTGACATGCACACAAAAAGATGTCAGGGACAGTTCTGTCATGAAATTCTTAAATGAAACTACGCGGTAGGTATTTTTCCCAATGACATATTAAGTGTGCAAGAACGGACTGGGATAGCCATGTTTGGGGTATTCTTTGTTGGAACACGATGAGAGTTAATTCCCTTCGCTTGTTACTTTTCCAAGTAACGCTTTATGGGTTTGGACGATAAAAAAATCACAATCCGCCATGGCAGATAATTTGAAATCGTGGAAACCCTATGGATTGACCTAGGGTATAGTGTAGTAGAACGGAATGTGTACACTGGGTAACCGAGGATGGGTATGCATCTGAACCTGTCGATTGTCAAAATAGCCTTTATAGTAATGTATAAATAGAACAGTAGTAGATTATATTTAGTGTCAAAACAACCATTATGGTAAATATATGTGTTATTTATGGTAATATTACCTCATGTATTTGCTATTGATGGTAATGTTACCACACATACACGTATTTTCTAGTTCTGGTAATATTACCACATATATTTGCTATCTATGGTAATATTACTACATATATTTGCTATTTATGGTAATGTTACCACATTTATTTGCTTATAATGGTAATATTACTACATATATTTGCCATTTACGGTAATGTTACGATATATATTTGCTATTTATGGTAATGTTACAATGTATATTTGCTATTTATGGTAATATTACAACATAATGTTACTTGCCATTTATAGTAATGTTACCACATATATTTGCTATTTAAGAGTGCTGTTTGATACAAAATAAACTTGCTCATTAATAATAATAATAATAATGATATTTTTATCGCGCAGCTATTCAATCCACTAGGGAATGCACTAGGCGCTGGAAAATGTTCTCACTTTGGAGTGTTAATAATAGTGACTAAATAACCAAGTTTTCACTTTGGATTTAAAAACCGACAGAGATTCACATTGTCGGATATTTTCTGGAAGTGTATTCCAAACAATTGATGCACTGTATCGAAAAGTTCTAGACCCAAAAGATTTAAATTTATAGGCAGGTACATCTAATAATAGTTTCCCTTCTGATCTTAATGATCGTTTAGGTTGATACAGTGATACTAGATTTTGAAGGTAACCTGGCGCGGATTTATTTATCGATTTATATGTTAACGATAAGACTTTAAAGTTGATCCTTTCTCGAACACGGAGCCAATGTAATTTGTTCAGGACTGGGGTGATGTGTGATCTTGATTTAGTTTTTCTGACAATGTAAGCAGCACGGTTTTGTAATCTTTGGAGTTTTGAAATCTGTTCGTTAGTAATACCAGTTAGTACTGAATTACAATAGTCTATTCTGGACAGGACGAAGGATCGAGCTAAGGTTGCAGCAGCATCTTCAGTTATTAGATGACGAATGGACCCTATCCTTCGGAGATGGAAATGACATATTTTACAAATGTTGTTCACATGGTTTTCAAAGCTGAGACGAGAATCGACAAGAATTCCAAGATTTCTCACAGATTTAGACATAGGAATTTCGGTGTTTCCAATGCTGATCTTTCGAATGTCACATTTCTTAAGTCTGCTGGCAGGACCCACCAGAAGAATATCAGTCTTTTCATCGTTGAGTTTAAGCATATTGGATGACATCCATTTTTTGACATTTTCAAGACACCCTTCCAGATTCTTAATGATGGCATTTTGATCGATCGGAAGTGGCTTGAAGCTGTCAAGGAGCTGAGAATCATCAGCATAAAAATGATACAGCAGATTGTCACCATGAATAAGTTTGCCTAACGGCTTAGTATACATTGTGAAGATTATCGGGCCCAAGACAGATCCTTGGGGAACACCACATACGAGTTGTTGATGACTTGATGAGGAGTTGTTAACTTCAACATACTGAAATCGTCCTGTGAGATAGGATGAAAACCATTTTAGAATGTTTCCAGTTAGTCCATAATCTGATGAAAGTCGATTCAGTAGGTAGTTTAAGATAAACTGTTATTCAGTGTTGTTTTTTGTTTGTATTGTTGGGTGATATATTTGAAAAAATACCAAGGGTCGGCCAATTCAGTTCGAAATGAAGCATGGCATGCTTGTTCCTTTAATAGACTTCTATTTTAGATATGACGTCACAATTTCAAGATGGTTGTGTTGATGTCATGATATGTTCCTGGTCCATGTTGAATTTAGAATTTTTAACTTGTCTGGTAAAATTCCTTATTAAAATGTCTAGGCCTACAGAATACATAAAATGCCTGAAAAGTGAAAACTTTACTCAATAATCATTCAATTAAAATGATTAACCCATCCTGCCAATCACATAGAAAGATAGTCCTGTTCTATATTTCCTTCCCAATCAACTTTGTCAGGGCAGGATAACTGGGTTATCGTCACTATTTTACCCAAACATGAACTGGTCATTATTTTAGGTTAAAACCACATTTTACTATTATAAAAAAAAAACCTTTTAGACTTTGTGTCGATGCACAGATTATTAGGCTACTTAGAAAGATACGTAAGGAAGGTTTGAAGAAATCGTAGTGACGAAAGCAAAAGGAAAACACAGGAGTTGACCTCCTATAACTGAGTGAAGTAACGAGCGACAAACAGATACACGAGCGAAGCGAATTTCTTCTCACTGATAATTTGGCAATTGTTTCGAAAACCAGTAGCTTTTATATGAGACTGTGAGAGGATATCTGACAATTTGATTTAACATTTATGTTCTGTCAGGTTTTAAGACTGGAGTAAGCTACACTCTGTAGATTTTGATTAGCTGTTTTTGACATTCTGAGCTCTTTATAAATTGAAATCATAGGAATGTTGTTTTTAAATGATTGGCTTCAATGGGGATTAAAATTAGTAGTCTTGATCCATGAAGATTTAAATAGATTTATCTCCCTTGTTTGACGAAAGCAGGAAGGAAGAACTCGCCATTTAAAGCCCCAATAACACTCTTGTTGTAACTGAAAAATATGTTCCAATCTTCATTCTGGTCAACAAATCATATTATTTTAGAATATTCCAATTAAATGATGATATAAATTTCATCTTAACACACCTATTTTAAAAAACTGGAAAAATTCAACCAATTGATTTGAAAAGTCTAACGTAAACCTTTTCAAATGTGACTTGGATTTTAAAATATTTTCGAACCCTCTGAACAAATAAAATAGGTTGTAATTGATAATTTACACAACAGGTAGGGCATTTAAACATCTAGTACTTAGAATAAGGGTATTATTTATTTTCTGGAGCTACCAAGCCAGCAAGAATGTTATTGTCCCTTTAAAGAGGGGAAGAAATATATGCAAGAAATACATCACCAGACATCTACAAGATTGTTCAAGTAAGGTGAGTTTTTGTGATAATAGTCTTTCGAGAAGTCAAGCAGATAATATAGGTATATTGATATATTGCGAAGTGTTTCGGGCATGGTCTAGAAAATACACATTTGATCATATCAATAACACACAGACACAATCATCCAGGCCTATAGCCTGCTTGCTGTCTTCGCAGGGGCAGTAAAGTTTTTAGGAGAGGTGTGCCCGTTACAGTCTACAGTGTCAGTAGGTATGTTAGAGTTATGGTTGGCAAATTTTCTTTCGAGGGTGAACAATATCATCTACGTGAGCTCAGTAGAGAAGTGGTATACTATCAGATGTTACATGTATATAAATAAGAGGAAACATGCTCTGTCTCGTACAGAAGTCGATTTCAATTAGAGAAAATATAACATTAAATTAATAAAGCAATTTCTAAATCGATTGCATTTGGACTAAGACTAGTAATTATGTAGTGCGAGTTATAAATAGACAATTTTTCCCTTATTTTTTTTCTCCCCTCTCCCTGCAATTTTGGGTTGACTTTTTGGTCTAGAATTGGAGAAAAGGCATCAAATTTTCAATTTCATAGCATTTTTGGGTAATACTGAGGATATTAAAGCGGAGCGATAGGGGGTGTAAAATGTCTTTCTGCGGAGCAATCATTGTGTCAGAAGTGAGATTTTCACCCCAATCAACTTAAAATCCCCGTAGCAAAAAATCTAAACGGTCAACCCCCTACAAATTTATGATGAGGAGATTGCCAAATGTGGTCCCCAGTGTGCCTAAAAAGATTGGAAGCAACGGAATGTTGAGAAAAAAACTACAGCCTGTGATGTTAAAGGCATTTAACATTGAAGTCAATGGGCAAATAATTACTAGTCTGAGTCCATTTTGCAAGTCCCGACGTGTGACTCACTATCTATTTATGGAAAGGGGAAAACCCAGTTTTCAGTTACTTTTATCAAGTCCTTTATATCCATTGGTATAATAACATGGATGTATGGACTCTGTGGTGTAAGCAATTTAAAGTGCAGTTATTCTAGGTATGGTTATAATTATAATTCACACCACCAATAGATATTATATCGGGGGAGGAGGATATTCATGGGCTTTTATTGTTATACCTTTTATTTAAACGAAGGGAGAGGGTTACCTTTATCGGGCTAATTCAGATGAAATGAGGATTGACATCGTATTGCTCTGCTGTGCTCCGACTGGGCTAATGAATTCAAATAATGTAATGGTCACAGTTTTTGTCCGATTTTTATGAAGTTTAAAATATATGTTTATATCCCAAAGATCTCAGTTATAGCGTTCAAATTCACCAAATATGTCAATTCCTTTCCCAATCTTTTTCAAGCCTTTTAGTTAGAAAATGTATATGGGAATTTACCTTATCTGCCTTTCCATAAGAAAACATGATAAAAGGGTTTTCGTACTGGAAGAAAAACCCTGGAGTTAATTTCTGCAGCCACTCCAACCCAGCATAACCTCAGTCTCCTATCATTACCCTACAAATAGCTTATTGTCGTTTATTATTTGTGTATTTTAGGGTTGTTGGGATAATAACAGCTACTTTATATAGACCAACATCTAAACAAGATGAGTGGAAGGAGGTTCGTATATTAGATATTATCTTTTCGGTGAACATCAGAGGGTTAACTAATCCTTTTAGTGGCATTTAGCAACATTTAGCGATTGGAGACATAACAGAACTAACACAGTTATATGGGAAAACAATCATTGATTTATTATAAACAAGCACGACGTTTCGATAAGTATCCTCCTTTCGTTATCAAGCACAATGACATTTAGTAAACTAGAGGGTCTATATATATATACAAATGTACAATTTGAAGCCATGATGATCAGTCTATTGTCTATTCGGTGAACATCAGGGTTAACTGGAGTAATATATATATATATATGTAGTTAGGTTAGTCTCGTGTACTATCAACATCATGTTAAATTGCCTGACAAGGACAGCTGCCTAGTCGTTCGAATGGGACAAAAAACCTAGGTCCCGTGTGCACATTAGCGTGCACGTAAAATGTCCCTTGGCAGTTGGAATTCGATATAAGAATAGGCGAGGCTGCCCTGGAAAAATTTCGCCCATAGCACACCGTATGGCGTTTGCCCGTCTTCCATTAGCCGGGGGGGGGGGTGTTGCCGCATTGTTAGCTGTATCATAAAACCTGCTATGGAGTCAAGTGGCGTGCGGTTTCGAATCCCCGGTTGTAAGTGATAAGGAACGAAATATCTTGAATCTTTACATTGTTATTGTATTTATATCATCTGTATAACTATAAAACATTTTTAATATATTTTAGTAAACTCGAGTCAAAACTACACCAAGCTGAAAAAGATAGAAATATAGGAGACGTGGTGAAAACATTATCAATACAAGATAAAAAGAAAGCTCTACTTATAGCAGTTAGAAACAGATTGTATGACGTTATGATTTATCTGTTAGACTACGGAGTAGATGTAGATTATGTTGATGGTTATCGGAACAACCTGCTGTACATACTGTTACTTAATTATGATAGATATATCAATACGTGTACACCTGATTTGGTAATGCAATGTGTGGTTAAATTAGTTGATTCTGGTGTAGATGTCAACCACTTGAATAAAGATAAAGAAACACCTATACATATAGCTGCCAGACAAGGATTGTATGACGTTGTGATCTATCTGTTAGAACATGGAGTAGATGTACAGTATGTTGATAGTTATCAGAACAACCTGCTCTACATACTTTTACTTTATTATAATAGATATATCAATACCGGTACACCTGATTTATTATTTGAATGTGTAGTGAAATTAGTTGATGCTGGTGTAGATGTCAACCAGGTGAAGTATGATAAAGATACACCTTTATATACAGCTGCTAGTCGAGAGTTGTATGAAGTTGTGACGTATCTGTTAGAACACGGTGTTGATATACATTATGTTGATAGTCTGGAACGCAGCATTCTTCACTATGTTTTAGGTTTTATGTATTCACATGTTGAATTTGAAGAGAAATATATACAACTCGTTAAAACTTTAATAAACGCAGGATTTGACGTAAACCAACCTGATTGTAAAGGCAATACCCCGTTGTTCTATGTCGGTATATACGACGACTCAGATGATAACAACAAAACGCATACTTATGGAAAACAGTTACTAGTGTATTTTGGCGACGTTTCGTAGAGTATTCTCTCAACGTTATCAAGCTAATACAGTAAAACAGGTATGAGGCAAACATATATAGACAAAATACAATAACATAACCGAAACCATACTTAACAACAACATGATCAAAGGCCTACCCCAACACTTATTTAAATATACAAAAACAGGTAGAGAGTTAATTAACTTGATAGTCCATAGTCGGTGAGGGTGTTTTAACAAGAAGAGAAACCATACCTAACAACTAGTAGATCAAAGATAATAATATACAATGGCAATAAATTTATACAGGTAATAATATACTAAGTAAGAAAAGAAGCCGGTATGTTAAACGATGAATGAGGCCACTAAGTGTTGCGATGATAGCTGAATATACAAAGTGATTAATATGGTTAAAACAATATCATTGAGCTATAGGGTATGTACAACAGATGAATGTAAAGATATGAAGGGTGTTAAAGCTGGATTGAATATAACTGTTTCCCTACCCACCACTTTAAAACCTTGTAAATGTATGACAGAAAGATAATTGGCTATGCGAAGGAGATATAGATTAACGAAACAAAAACTTAAAGCCATAAATAAACAGTGTGGTAAATGAAGTCACGTGATGTAACACAGCACAAGTGTACAGTTTTGAAGTAGAAACATGCTATATTTTTTTAAAGTAATTGATCATACGCGTTGGGCAAAAATATCCCTGTGTCACGGTTAAGATCTGGATTGTTCCTTCTGATGTTTATTGCCTCCATTAATTTACGTGTCTTTTCTATTGGGAGATTTGATGCCAAGGTTTCGTATGACTGGATTCTATGCCCAGGGTTGGTCTGGAGGTGTTGCGCAACAGCTGAGTTTGTGGTGGACGACTTGGACTTATGCTGGCTTATTCTTGTTACCACATATACAATGTATTTGCTATTTAAGAGTGCTGTTTGATACAAAATAAACTTGCTCATTAAGATAAACTGTTATTCAGTGTTGTTTTTTGTTTGTATTGTTGGGTGATATATTTGAAAAAATACCAAGGGTCGGCCAATTCAGTTCGAAATGAAGCATGGCATGCTTGTTCCTTTAATAGACTTCTATTTTAGATATGACGTCACAATTTCAAGATGGTTGTGATGATGTCATGATATATTCCTGGTCCATGTTGAATTTAGAATTTTTAACTTGTCTGGTAAAATTCCTTATTAAAATGTCTAGGCCTACAGAATACATAAAATGCCTGAGAAGTGAAAACTTTACTCAATAATCATTCAATTAAAATGATTAACCCATTAGGAGGTGCCAATCATATAGAAAGATAGTCCTGCTCTATATTTCCTTCCCAATCCACTTTGTCAGAGCAGGATAACTGGGTTATCGCCACTATTTTACCCAAACATGAACTTGTCATTATTTTAGGTTAAAACCATATTTTACTGTTATAAAAACAACGTTTAGACTTTGTGTCGGTGCACAGATCATTACTTAGAAAGATACGTAAGGAAGGTTTGAAGAAATCGTAGTGACGAAAGCAAAAGGAAAACACAGGAGTTGACCTCCTATAACTGAGTGAAGTAACGAGCGATAAACAGATACACGGGCGAAGTGAATTTCTTCTCACTGATAATTTGGCAATTGTTTCGAAAACCAGTAGTTTTTATATGAGACTGTGAGAGGATATCTGACAATTTGATTTAACATTTATTTTCTGTCAGGTTTTAAGACTGAAGTAAGCTACACTCTGTAGATTTTGATTAGCTGTTTCTGACATTCTGAGCTCTTTATAAATTGAAATCATCGGAATTTTGTTTTTAAATGATTAGCTTCAATGGGGATTAAAATTAGCAGTCTTGATCCATGAAGATTTAAATAGATTTATCTCCCTTGTTTGACGAAAGCAGGAAGGAAGAACTCGCCATATTAAAGAGGGTAAGAAATATGTGCAAGAAATATATCACCAGACATCTACAAGATTGTTCAAGTAAGGTGAGTTTTTGTGATAATAGTCTTTCGAGAAGTCAAGCAGATAATATAGGTATATTGATATATTGCGAAGTGTTTCGGGCATGGTCTAGAAAATACACATAATTTGATCATATCAAAAACACACATACACAATCATCCAGGGGCCTATTTCACGAAATTTTAACTAAGATCGCAATTTTAGTAATTTGATTGGATAATATTAGATTGATTTTAGTGCTTAGCCAATCAAAATTAAAGTATCTACTAAAATTGGATTTTATCTTAAGTTAAAATTTCGTGAAACAGGGCCCAGGCCTATAGCCTGCTTGCTGTCTTCGCAGGGGCAGTAAAGTTTTTAGGAGAGGTGTGCCCGTTACAGTCTACAGTGTCAGTAGGTATGTTAGAGTTATGGTTGGCAAATTTTCTTTCGAGGGTGCAAAATATCATCTACGTGAGCTCAGTAGAGAAGTGGTATACTATCAGATGTTACATGTACGGTATATAAAGAGGAAACATGCTCTGTCTCATACAGAAGTCGATATCAATTAGAGAAAATATAACATAAAATTAATCGAACAATTTCTAAATCGATTGCATTTTGCAAGTCCCGACGTGTGACTCACTATCTATTTATGGAAAGGGGAAAACCCTGTTTTCAGTTACTTTTATAAAGTCCTTTATATACATTGGTATAATAACATGGATGTATGAACTCTGTAAGCAATTTAAAGTACCGGTACAGTTATTATAGGTCATGGTTATAATTGTAATTCACACCACCAATAGATATATCGGGGGAGAAGGGTATTCATGGGCTTTTATTGTTATACCTTTTATTTAAACGAAGGGAGAGGGTTACCTTTATCGGGCTAATTCAGATGAAATGAGGATTGACATCGTATTGCTCTGCTGTGCTCCGACTGGGCTAATGAATTCAAATAATGTAATTAATGGTCACAATTTTTTTCCAATTAAAATATATGTTTATATCCCAAAGATCTCAGTTATATAGCGTTCAAATTTACCAAATATGTCAATTCCTTTCCCAATCTTTTTCAAGCCTTTTAGTTAGAAAAGGTATATGGGAATTTACTTTGTCAGCCTTTCCATAAAAAAACATGATAAAAGGGTTTTCGTACTGGAAGAAAGACCCTGGAGTTATTTTCTGCAACCACTCCAACCCAGCATAATCTCAGTCTCCTATCATTGTCCTACAAATAGCTTATTGTCGTTTATTATTTGTGTATTTTAGAGTTTTTGAGATAATAACAGCTACTTTATATTATATAGACCAACATCTAAACAAGATGAGTGGAAGGAGGTTCGTATATTAGATATTATCTATTCGGTGAACATCAGAGGGTTAACTAATCCTTTTAGTGGCATTTAGCAACATTTAGCGATTGAAGACATAACAGAACTAACACAGTTATATGGGAAAACAATCACTGATTTATTATAAACAAGCACGACGTTTCGATAAGTATCCTCCTATCGTTATCAAGCACAATGACATTTAGAAAACTAGATGGTCTATATGTATATATATACAAATGTACAATTTGAAGCCATGATGATCAGTCTATTGTCTATTCGGTGAACATCAGGGTTAACTGGAGTAATATATATATATATGTGTAGTTAGGTTAGTCTCGTGTACTATCAACATCATGTTAAATTGCCTGACAAGGACAGCTGCCTAGTCGTTCGAATGGGACAAAAAACCTAGTTCCCGTGTGCACATTAGCGTGCACGTAAAATGTCCCTTGGCAGTTGAAATTCGATATAAGAATAGGCGAGGCTGCCCTGGAAAAATTTCGCCCATAGCACACCGTATGGCGTTTGCCCGTCTTCCATTAGCCGGGGGGGGGTGTTGCCGCATTGTTAGCTGTATCATAAAACCTGCTATGGAGTCAAGTGGCGTGCGGTTTCGAATCCCCGGTTGTAAGTGAACGAAATATCTTGAATCTTTACATTGTTATTGTATTTATATCATCTGTATAACTATAAAACATTTTTAATATATTTTAGTAAACTCGAGTCAAAACTACACCAAGCTGAAAAAGATAGAAATATAGGAGACGTGGTGAAAACATTATCAATACAAGATAAAAAGAAAGCTCTACTTATAGCAGTTAGAAACAGATTGTATGACGTTATGATTTATCTGTTAGACTACGGAGTAGATGTAGATTATGTTGATGGTTATCGGAACAACCTGCTGTACATACTGTTACTTAATTATGATAGATATATCAATACGTGTACACCTGATTTGGTAATGCAATGTGTGGTTAAATTAGTTGATTCTGGTGTAGATGTCAACCACTTGAATAAAGATAAAGAAACACCTATACATATAGCTGCCAGACAAGGATTGTAAGACGTTGTGATCTATCTGTTAGAACATGGAGTAGATGTACAGTATGTTGATAGTTATCAGAACAACCTGCGCTACATACTTTTACTTTATTATAATAGATATATCAATAATTTATTATTTGAATGTGTAGTGAAATTAGTTGATGCTGGTGTAGATGTCAACCAGGTGAAGTATGATAAAGATACACCTTTATATACAGCTGCTAGTCGAGAGTTGTATGAAGTTGTGACGTATCTGTTAGAACACGGTGTTGATATACATTATGTTGATAGTCTGGAACGCAGCATTCTTCACTATGTTTTAGGTTTTATGTATTCACATGTTGAATTTGAAGAGAAATATATACAACTCGTTAAAACTTTAATAAACGCAGGATTTGACGTAAACCAACCTGATTGTAAAGGCAATACCCCGTTGTTCTATGTCGGTATATACGACGACTCAGATGATGTTAGCCCGCCCTCTCTGGGTAAAGTGTACCGAATAAAATTGAAATTACAGACAGCGCAGGACACTCATGTTCGATTGAAATTTAAATTGTTTAACTGTTTATTAGAAGCTGGTTGTATTGTGAACCATCAAAACACTGAAAAGCAAACGGCTTTAATGTACCATATACAATACCAAACTGATATCAGTATATTAAAACTGTTAATTCCACTTTCTGATCTAAGTTTAACTGTTAATAATGATGATACAACAATTAGTTATTGTGTTAAATATCACATGATCAATTCGACAGCCATCTTTAAACTTTTAGTAGATTCAGGTACAGATTTAATGTCAGGTAACAACGGAGTTAAGTTATTCCATGATATTTTAAAATGTAAGAGATTGGGGATGTTCAGTTATTACATTAGGCTAAATTTGATTGTTAATGGTGTTACAGCCGAAGGAGAAAATATTCTTCATCTTTTAGCTCGTGTTAACTATGATTATTCTGTAAGCAAGTTTAAATGGTTGTTAAATAACGAGCTAGATATTAACCATCCCTGTTCTAAAACCAACACACCGACTATGATAGCTGCCTTTTTATTAAACAATAAATATTTAGAACTGTTGACACGTCATCCTAGACTAGAAATCAATTTTCAGAATAACCAGGGTCACACAGCTCTACATCTTTGTATCATTGGATTTACGATGTTTAAAGATGGCTTGAACAAGAGACAGGTAAATGATGTTGTTAAGGAATATTGTAGACAGATATATCCAATATACATGGCTTGTATTGATATTTTACTTGATGTTGATGGAATAGATGTAAATATTCCAGATAATAGAGGTAGAACTACTTTAATGATGGCTGCTATGAAAAACGATAGAGTTCTGACAAGGAAACTACTTCAAGCTGGTGCCATAGTTACCATGTTAGACTATTCAGGAAGATCAGCTCTACACTATCTTGATATTTATCAAAGTGTGTTTGATTTGGCTTGTTTTAAATTACTTCTATCTAATGGTGATACTGGTCTTCTCAATTTACCCTGTATCGATGGTAACACGATTATCCAAACAGCCTTGTGTTTTCCCCGCTTCTGGGAACCATGTCAAGCCATTTGTTTTATTAGATATTTAGTTGCAGAAAATTGTTGCTTTCAGACGCTCATTGCGCCTTCAGTTGAAAGTACCTATAATCAAATTGATCTTACTGAACTGAGTAGTTCAGATAGAGATAAACTGAGGAAACTGTTATATCTTAGTGGCGCCCAAGGAGAGGAAATTATGACAACAATAAATTTTGACGAGGAAGATAATCGATATGAAGACAACGACACGATTCGCCCACGAGGCCGAGAGGATTTCTTTAACTTCTGTAGTAATATATCTCTTAAGTCTCTGTGTAGACGAATCATTCGACCAAATCTGGGATTTGGAATAAAGGAAAAAGTTAAGGATCTAGATTTACCTTATGAATTAAATGGGTTTCTTCTACTAAAAGATATTCTGCACCCTAAAGATTACAACAAAGACTATATTGATGATGGCTGTAATTATTTTGATGATGATGATGATTATGATGGTTATGATATCGATAAAGATAGGGATGATGATTATAGTGAATATGACTATCAATATTTTACTCTTAATACGGATCATGAACTAAGACAAGATTTCAGAAATACATTGTTATTTCCTAATGGCGAGTTTGATGATGATGAAGATGGTTCTATATATGGATATGGTGATGATGATGATGATGATGGCGATTATTATAAGGATGGTTATAGTGATGATGTTGCTGATGGTGTTGAAGCTGCTGCAACTCCTGTTGTTGATGATGATTATGGAGATGGTGATAATTATAAGTATGGACATGGTGGTGATGTTACTGCTGCGACCCCTGAGGTTCATGATGATGATGAAGATGGCGATGATTATACCTATGGGTGATAAGTTTCTATAAATTCATTAAAATTAATTAATGTGGGGTTTTTTTCTCAGAAAAGGTGGGTATTTGTCAATATCAATTAGAATATTTTATTTCTAAATATCTGTTTATTTTGCTCAACCGCGTGACTTTCCTCCGGGCACTCCGGTTCCCTCCCACTGCTAAAGACCCCTACGCTCAAGCGAATTATTGAAATAAAATGAAATCATGTGTTAGTCCAAAAATGACCTAGTTTGTGTCGAGTGGACGTTAAACCCCTCTCTCTCTTAGTTAGTATTTGGTAAATAGACTCTATCTGTACACCTGTAAACCCACAGATTGATGATATTCAGCTATGTCTTTGTCAACCTCGTGGGTTTCCTCCGGGCACTCCGGTTCCCTCCCACTGCTAAAGACCCCTACGCGCAAGCGAATTATTGACATAAAATGAAACCATATGTTAGTCCCAAAATGACCTAGTTTGTGTCGAGTGACGTTAAACTCTCTCTCTCTCTCCCTCTCCCTCTCTCCCCCTCTCAAAGTCAAAACATAATTATTTCTATGTCTTTTGCTCAAAAGGTTGTCAACTCACTATTATACGATCACAGGCAAAATTTCACAGGCGTTAAAATGGTTGACGCAGGCTGATTGAGGAAATAGTAACTCAATTACATCACTTGTTTTCCCATTCCTCTCCATGGACGGCCATCTTCAAACGTTTGAATTTGAAGTTGAAAATGATATTTTTGCCAATTTCTCAAGCGGCAATAGTGAATTATAGGATTAATAGGATTATTCTTTAACAAGGTAGGACTGTTTATAGGTACAATCTATTTTAGGGCTTTATTTTAATACATTTTAAAAATATAACTAAAAAATATGCTATTGGAACTTTAAGTGGAATAATAAAGACGGGTATACGTTATACCGTGTGTCATGAGGGACACTTTGCCCGGGCATGATCAAAGGCAAGGTACATATTATGAAGGAGCATGTTGTTCTCATGCCTTTGATCTTGTTGTTGCCATGCATGGTTTCTGATTCGTTGTTATAGTTTGTCTATATATAATTGCCCTACACATTTGTAACTGTACTTGCTTGAAAACGTTTAGAGAATACTCTTCGAAACGTCGCTTAAATAAATCAGTAATTGTTCTTCCATAAGTATGTGTTATAGTTTATTGCTCTTTCCAGTTAATAAATGCCTCTAAAAGATGAAAATCAGAATTCATTTTAGCCGAAGAGTGAATACAAGAAAATAAGCAACATTCATAACAGTGCTGTACGATAGTGTTCATCACCAGCTCATTCATTATGTTTTAATTAAATATGTATAAACATTTGAATTCATGTGTACAAAATGATAAACTAAAACTAACTGACTACTTTAAATGCAGAATTGGTACGAAACAAGGTTGTACTTTAAGCCCATTAATATTTGTTTTATTTCTGAATGAGCTACATGAAATGATGACTGAATATGGTAATCAGGGTATATTTGTGAATTCTGAAATATCAAATATAATATCTTTAATGTACGCAAATGATATTGCCAATGTATCGGACACTGTTAATAGACTCCAAAATCAGATTAATTGTTTTCATGAATTCTGCAAAAAATATGGTATGCAAGTAAATGTAAATAAAACTAAGATAATTGTATTTCGCAGAGGTGAAATTGTTTAGGCAAACGAAAAGTGGTTTTATGACAGCAAACCTTTGGAAGTTGTTTCTTTCTACAAGTACCTGGGAATAATGTTTACCCCGAAACTTTGCTGGTCCCTCGCGACCACTACATTAGCCCAACAAGCCACTAAAGCTTCCAATATGTTAAAAGCCTTCGTTTCGAAATGCTCTGTAAGTGTTCAAGATTCTTCTCTTCGACAGAATGATTTTACCTATTTTAACTTACGGCTGTGAAATTTGGGGATTTGTTGATATAAAAAATATTGAAAATGTACATCTAAACTTTTGTAAATTCATACTTCATGTAAATTCAAGAACTTCTCATGCTGCTGTGTATGGTGAACTTGGTCGAGAACCTATTTATATTACCTATATGTCAAAGCTTATAAAATACTGGTTAAAACTCTTAGAGATGCCAACTGACCGTTACCCCAAAGCCTGTTACAAAATGTCATTATCTTTAGACAATGCAGGATGAATAACGTGGGCAAGTAAAGTTCGAAATATATTGTATACACATGGGTTTGGATTAGTTTGGGAGCAGCAATGTATTGGGGACAAAAGTGTATTTTTAAGGCAATTTAAGCAACGTTTAAAAGATATAAATTCTCAAAACTGGTGCAGTGAAATAGCAGATAGCTCTAAAGTGTCTAACTACTCGGCTAATAAATGTCCCCTTTCACATGAAGCGTATTTATCTGATATACATATTAATGCACACAAAATAGCACTGACAAAATTTAGATGCTCAAATCATCACCTTGCAATTGAAACAGGTCGTTGGGACGGTACTGACAGGGTTGACAGAATTTGTCTGTATTGTAAAAATGTTGTCAATGAATCTCACATTGAAGATGAAATCCAATTTATTGTGAAATGTACCTTATATAGTGATATTAGAAATGCACTATTAACCTTAAATGTCAATTATTTAAATGCAACTGATGCCTTTAAACTTATTATGTGTAATTGTAATCAGGTTCAGCTAGCAAATTATGTGTATAGTTGCATGAGGTTAAGATGTAAATATATCAACAGTTTATAATTATTTATACTTATATGTATATATTTTCATGTTCTTTTGTAAATCATTACATCACTTGTACTTTGGGCCAAGGGCCTTGGATATTGAATAAACAAACAATCAAACTGTATGGCTATATTGAAGAATTGAAGCCGGTTATATCCGAAGAGAAGTTACACCTCTATTTCGAGGAAGGTGGGGGAGTGCGCGCTGTATAAAACGTCTATCTTTGAATCAACTGGTGTGGTTTCGATTCCCGACTGTACGTGGCAAGGAGTAGGGTCGCCTGCCGAGGTCGTGGGTTTTTACCTGGAACCACGGTTTCCTCCCACTGCTAAAAAAACCCCGATGCGCAAGTGAATTTATTGAAATACAATTTCACCATGTGTTAGTCCCAAAATGACATAGTTTGTTCCAAGAGGACGTTAAACCCCATTTCTCTCACTCTGTCATTTCGGAGATTGGACATTCATTTCCGGTGCATCCAGCCAAAAAGTGAAATTACAATTAATTCATAAATTATCGTTATTTCATTTGTTTTTAAACCAATAAAATCATTCTTAAATCTCTTAGAATTATTAGTCGAGGCACTTAATCAGGGGGGTGGCTCCTGGCCACTAATCCCGAGATTTTAGCCTTTTATATGAGTTATTGGAGTAACGAACACCCACTGAGTTCAAAGGGTGAAAAGCAATTTTCCTCTGGAGTAACGAAAACGTATTTATTGATATTTATTAATAAGGCTATTTTTTCAATATTAACGGACGGACTGATCAACATAAATCCGACAGAACTATAGTTGAACCTGGATATTGTATACTCAAACGGGCTGGTATTGAAATTTCATGTTTCATTTAACGTAAGTTTGTAAAACAGACACAGGACTTGACACTTTACAGGGCAGTGGACGCGAGAGAGAGAGAAATGGGGTTTAACGTCCACTCGACACAAACCAGGTCATTTCGGGACTAACATGATGATTTTAATTTTATTTCAATAATTCGCTGGGGCGTAGGGGTCTTTAGCAGCGGGAGGAAACCGGGATGCCCGGAGGAACCCCACGAGGTTGGACAGGTGACCCTAACCTTTGTCACGTATAACCGGGGATTCGAAAACACGCCAGTTGACTCAATGACAGGCTGTATGATACAACTCGTGCTAACCATTCAGCCATCCACCCACCCGCTTATTTGTATGTCGGGGGGGGGGGGATGGCGTGTCTAGTTGTCTAGAGTGCCGCGCTTCGACCTCTAGCTGGCCGGTCACCTCTGGCTTGCGGCTGTGGGTTCGAGCCCCGGTGTGAGCGTATGTGGCATGGAGATAGGGGCACCTTCTCAACCTCGTGGGTTTCCTCCGGCACTCCGATTTCCTCTCACTGCTAAAAACCCCTACGCGCAAGCGAATTATTGAAATAAAATAAAACCATATGTTAGTCCCGAAATGACCTAGTTTGTGTCGAGTGGACGTTAAACCCCATTTCTCTCTTTTTCTCTATTTGTATGTCATGTCCGTATGATTGTCTTGGGTAAATGTTGTGTGTGGTCCAGTCCTCCTGCAATTAGTATTATATATCTATAAGGTTCGAAATAAATAAAACAAAGTGACTTAAATATTAAATTAAATAATTTAGTAATTGTCTGCCGCATGATCTCAACTTTAGTCATGTAAGAACTGAAATCAAACGCCATGTTTGTGTGGGAAAACGATCCAATAATTTCTATAATATATGTTTTTCATCAAAATTCTTACGCCGAAATATTTTAAATTGTGTCTTTTTTTTGACTAAGAATGTCTTAGTAATGTCGTTGTGGTGTGCCGTTTCTAGAATATATGATACTAATTAGCTTAGCTATTTATCTTTTAATGTATAATAAATGAATGAAATGTTTAATGAAACGTCAGCTCCAACAGGGCTATATCACAGAACACATGCACAAATAAAAACAAGATCACAGTAAATAACGTTAAAAACAAAAATAAAATGATATATAAATACAAATTGAAATTTATGATAAAAATCTGCCGTTTTTAAAAAGTCTAACACTTTAGCATATAGGGGGTCACGGTGGCTAAGTGGATAAGGCGCTGGTTCGATAGCCTGGAGGTCGGGTGTTCGATCCCTGCATTGGCCGAGAAAGTTAATCTAGATTTTCCGGCGTGATTTCTCCATGTCAGTGATGCAGAAGGACAGCTGCCTAGTCGTTCGGATGGGGCGAAAAACTGAGGTCCCGTGTACGCATTGGGGTGCACGTAAAATATCCCTTGGCAGTTAGAATTCGATATAAGAGTAGGCGGTGGGAGTAGGCGGTGGCGCCGCTGCCCGGGCAAAATTTCCCTCACTGCACACTGTATGGCGTATGCCCGTCTTCCATTAGCCCAGGTTAGGTGCAAAAGAGTAGGACGTTAAACCCCATTTCATTTACCATATAAACCCGTTTGTGAAAACACGTGATGTGATGACTGATGACGGTAAAATAAGATCTACTATCCTTGAGGTGCTTGCACTGGTTTAGACTCTCGATTTAAGATGAAAATACGTGTTAAAAAGGTATGACCGATGCCAGAGCAACCCAAAACAACTCAATCTCTCCTACTAGACCTGTAAGAGCTTGGCTTTTAATATACAGTTTCCAAGGCTTGTTTTTTCAAGACGAACACACTGTTCAAAATATTACAGACAAAACGAACCATTACTAGGGGTCGATTGGTCGTTTGAATTAGCTGGTTTAAAATAATTCTCAAAACGGGTTTGATACTATTAAATGAAATCTTGTGCATTTTCATTTCGGAGCCGAGATGACTCAGTGCGTAAAATGTTTGTGAGCTAATCTGAAGGTCCCATGTTCGGTCAGTGGTAATTCCCCTTTGTCAGTAAAACAGACATACTCCGCGCACTGCTATTATGAGTGGATATTGTTGTTTGAAATTTTCATCTGTCAGTAGTCCGTCTACCAACCAATCACTAGCTGCCAAAATTGGACCAAATATGTTTACATAACGTTACGTCATGACTCACGATTTTATTATGCCTAATTAACCCGCGCATAGCAGAATACTGCAGTAAAAATAATTGCGTGACAAACGAGGCTATCAAGTCGAATGAAATGTAAACAATCCTGTTTGGAAACGAACATACTTTCACCGTGAAATCACTGTCCAAAGTTTTAGGGAAGACCCAGATTAAACGAAGGACTGTCATGTTGCTGTACTTAAGTGATAGCTTTATTTGAACGGAAAGAATAGACGCACTCCCGCATAAGTTCAAGAAACAGACGCTATTCCAGCAATGGTCAGAGAGGGATTTCTCGGGCCATTGCTTCAGGTATATGTAAAATAGAATGAAGGACCTGCACCAGGCTGTAACCGTAAATTTTTGTGTTTTTTTTTTCTTGACGGAAAATATCCGATATAGATCGTAAAATTTAGATTAAATCAACAAGGGGCAGCTTTATGTTGAGTTGACTAGCTTCGACTCTTATTTATTTATCTGTAGCTATTGACTGGGAGATCTGAGCAGTACAACAATGTACTATAGGAATACAATACAGTTTAATAGGATTTTGTAGGGCAATGCATTTCATCGGGTCAACACTGATCGGATTATCTGCCAGTACCGACTATTTTATGTTAACGACAAAAGAAAAATATCCGTCTATTCTTTGTCGATATTATAATCTCAATGGTACACAGGACGTCAATCAAACCAGTTACAAAGATGTGATTGAAGGACAATTGGATCTCTTTTAATCTGGACTAATATCAACAGTTGATATTTTAATGTTGATAAATAATCAATTTGGGTAGAGTTTTAGTGTGGATTAAACACTTTCAGAAATAATATAAACAATGAACATATATACACAACGCGATGAACCAAGAAACCTCTTTAGAGAGAGAGAGAGGGAGGGAGAAATGGGGTTTAACGCCCACAAGGTTTTTAACCCTTTGAACACTGACTTTACATGGGGTGTTGCACGTCCCTCCCTGGATTTACAGGACGTCATATCAATTATGACGTCAACGTAATTGGAGCTTGAACATGCCCCAAGCCGCAAAACCGACATTTCGGGTATATGCCATACAACGTTAAGCCGGTTTTTCGGCATTTCGGGTTCTAAGGGTTAATTTTCTTTCAATAATTCGCTTGTGGGTATCGGTCTTTAGTAGTGGGAGGAAATCGGAGGACCCGGAGTAAACCCATGAGGTTGGTCAATTAACCCTACTCCTTGCCACGTATAACCGGGGATTCGAAATAACGCCAAATGACTCAATTGCAGGCCGTATGACACAGCGCGCACTAAACTTTAAGCTGTTTATACAAAGTAGTGTGTTGTCAGAAGAGACCCATTATAGACGATCTATGGATTATATAGGTCCAATGGTTCTTGCGAAATATTAAAAGACAAAACATATGGCGTAATTTAAGGGCCTGAACTAAATACCTGGAGAAAAATGTTATATAAATACATAATGGCGTTAAAGTAAAAGTCAAATTATAAATGTTTTTTCAATTCACATTTATTTTACACTTTAATACAAGAAATTTTCCAATGAGGTACTGGCAGAACTAATCCACCAGTAGCGGCGCTGCAAGAAAGTAGAACATTTCCGTAGCCAATGAGGTACCGGCAGCACTAATCCGCCAGTGAACTAGGTCATGCCCCCGCCAGACTGCAACCTGTGCGTTTATACAGCATTCTCGCGGTGGTGTATCTGGACTGCACGTGCGTTTCCACCCCGTGATCATGGCGAGTATATAAGCAGGTTAGATTGGGGTTTTTGTTTAGAAATTTCAAGATGAATCGCCAGTGTGAATGTTAAGCATAACAAGGACCATTGTCTCATTATAAGCATGTTGGACGTTTTTTATTTGTTGTTGTGAAATACTGCACATCTGGTAGCATTCTTGGGGAAGTGACATACCCAAGTATATACATTATCTCTAATTAGTATGTCTCATATTAATTAATTTTTGTTGACTAGTTTGAGGGGGGTTGGGATGGCCTAGTGGTCTAGAGTGCTTGCGACTGTGTTTTCGATCCCTGGTGTGTGCGTATGTGGCATGGAGATAGGGGCGCCTTCTCAACCTCGTGGATTTCCCCCCGGCACTCCGGTTTCCTCCCACTGCTAATGACCCCTACGCGCAAGCGAATTATTGAAATAAAAATAAACCACGTGTTAGTCTCGAAATGACCTAGTTTGTGTCGAGTGGACATTAAACCCCATTTCTCTCTCTCTCTTTTGACTAGTTTGCCTTTCAATACCTATACTGATCTTATTACTTTGGCGTAAAGTATGGATATATGGCCCATATTGCCTTTATTAAAAAAGCTGTTCTAGTTAACACCAAATCACGTGGACAACAGCAATAATAAGTAGAAACATTATAACCCTAGGCCTAACTGCCAGCAGGTCATATCCTCCATATCACTCCACCCTCGTCAAGATCGGATTCCCTGAAGGAAACGTTGGTTTGCGTCAACACCCAAGGTACTATTGACCACTATTGATAACTCCTAGGTTAAAACAACATCAAAGACTATCATCCCCTAGGTAGAAAAGAAGATAACAAATTAAGCATCAAGATTATCTTGTTCCAAAGCACCGACCTATGACATTGATTGCTTAGCTTCAGCCCGAAATGTTAATTCATTTAACTCAGTAAAGTTTAAACATTATACCGCAATTAAAAGCAGAGATGTTACGTCCCAAAGGCTTGATCAATCAACTTACTTATCGCTCCTTAGCCTAAGCAGACAATGCTCACCATCGATCTTAGTCAATGATATAATGAATCTATATTTCGAGTTTCAACGCCCTCACTTCAATATATCCAAAGTTATCGTGCCCCAAAGAATCAACCAGAGTGATTATCTCTGCTTACTCCACCAGGTTTCAACATTCTATCTAAATTAGAAAGGAGAGTTATTGTGTTCCAAAGTCTCGACCAAGTTATCGTGCCCCAAAGCATCAACCAATCAAATTGCGTACCTCTGCTTAATTATCCCAAGCAAAAAATGCTCATCTTCGAACTTCAGCAAGGCATTCACCTAATAAACACCAACACCAAGTGTGAACATTTCCAATCAATTAGAAGGAGGGTTGTTGTGCTCCAAAGTCTGGACCAGCCAAAATGCTCATTAACGAACTTAGCCAAGGTACTGGTGTCATGAAACTATACACAAAGTTTCATCACTCTCACTTAATTAGAACTAAAGTTATCATGCCCCAAAGCATCACACAATTAAATTGCTCACCCTAAGCAGACAAGGATCATCTTCTAACTCCACCAAGACATTGACCTAATAAACACATACACTGAGGTTGAATATTCTAGCTCAATTAGAGTTATTGTGTTCCAAAGTCTCAGCATAATCAAATTGTTTATCGCTCTGCTTACCCTGAGCAGAGAATTATGCTCAGTATCGCACTCAGTCGAGGTATTGATGTAATGAAACTATACACCAAGTTTCATCCCCCCCCCCATCGCTTAATTAGAAGTAAGTTTATCGTGTCCCAAAGCATCATCCGGAAAATGTTCATTGACCTGATAAACACCTACACCCCAAGTTAAAACATTGTAACTCGATTAGAAAGAAAGTTATTGTGTTCCCAAAAATGTGACGGACTGACAGACGGACGAACCCATTTTAGTAGGCGGGGGACAACAAGTGGAGTCAGAGGGGATGTGAAACCTATTTATGATACTAAGCCAGTGCATACGAGAAATTCTTGGCAAAGTGAACAAAACTTGATAAACATGGTACTTCACTAGCAGGTGAGCCAATTGTTGGTTTTCATTCATATTTGGTCGATTTTAATATTTTGAGTGATTTATGTGGCATTTTGAAAAAAATAAATTTTAACTGGATCATACTGTACAATGACAATCTTTTAGGCTTCCGTTCAAAGCAAGTAGCTTGTACTATAAATGTATGAATCAGCCAGGAGCCAGCATAAGCGCGTTATCAGATGACCATGACTACTGCTACATCATCTACAGTGACAAAATAGACACGCCAAGTGTGAACAATCAGAAGCAGAGTTATTGTGTTCCAAAATTTGGACTAATCAAATTGCGTATTACTCTGCTTACCCTGATCAGATTCGAACATGCTCATTATCGAACGAAGTCAAAGTATTGATGTAATAAAGCAATTCATCACCTTCACTTATCAAGAACTTAAAGAGACAATAACATTCTTGCTGGCTTGGTACCCCCGGGAAATAAATAATACCCTTATTCTAAGTACTAGATGTTTAAGTGTCCTACCTGCTGAGTAATTTATCCATTACAACCTATTTTACTTGTCCAGAGGGTTCGAAAATATTTTAAAATCCAAGTCACATTTGAAAAGGTTTACGTTAGACTTTTCAAATCAATTGGTTGAATTTTTCCAATTTTTCAAAATAGGTGTGTTAAGATGAAATTTATATCATCATTTAATTGGAATATTCTAAAATAATACGATTTGTTGACCAGAATGAAGATTGGGACATATTATTCAGTAACAACAAGAGTGTTATTGGGGCTTTAAGTAAGTTATCGTGTGCCAAAGCATCAACCAATCAAATGTTTGCTTATCTATGTCTAAACTAAGCAATGAATACCCATCTTCGAACTCCATCAAGGCATTGACCTAAGAAACTCGAATTCCAAGTAGAGTGATTCCAGACTAAATTATTTAATTCATTGTCAACGCAGTACAAATTCGCGGTATCCAATTGAAAGAAAAGTAAAATTAGTGTCTTATTAGATTTCGGGCACTTTATTTTGTCAACAAGATGAAAAAATTACTTTTGGTTTCACGTTAGATAAAGCTATTTCACACACACTCTTGAATCAGTTTATCATTCTTTCACAGGGGGTTTTAAGATTTATCATGGCGGAGGCTATACTATTTTGAGGACCCTCTTTCGTGGGGGGGGGGGGCTTAATTGGTGTTTTTTTATGATAATTCAATGACTGCATTCTAATTCAGTAATGGATTCGACAGTAACAGTGAATAGAAAACGATTGACTCGGACTCGGGGGCCCTTTCCCTTGGCTAGAGGGGCCCTTTTGTCAGGCGTGGGGCCCTTTGGTCTACCTTAAGGCCCCTCCCCTAACTAGGGTACATTTTCATCGGTTTTAGCATTTTTCTCCCGTTTTATTTTTTCCAATTTCTTTGGGGTTTTTTCGCGAGGATGCTGGCGCCTCCAGCGCCTCAGCTATAAAACGTCATTGTTTTTTCATTACAACACGACAGAGGGTCAAATTTGTCATAGATTGAACGCAATACACATCAAAGGATCGAACATAAAAAGAAAATAAAGAGAACCCTCTTCTAAAATTAATAATAGAAACATGTAAAATCTATCTTGAGGGATTTTAGCACCGTGCATTCAGTTTACAATGTCGAAATAGCTCTTGCGCAACGCAGGGATTTTCGGAAATAACGTAGATGTTTTTAACTGGACTGACAGTCCTACCTTTTATCGTGTACAGGTAAGGATAAGAAATCTGAACCAGTTAATTACCAAATATTACAACCCAATAGATGTTGCGGCTATTGCCAGGGATTACATTTTATATGTTGACAGTGATGTTAGCATGCTCAAAACCCGGCACTCAAAATCATTTTAACGGTTTACATTTACTTAACATAAACAGCACTACAATAATTAATATTCATCACATGACTTTATCGATTCGTCGGTGATTTTGTTATTTACTACGACGCACGGGCGGGCTATTTATTCGATTAAGGTAATCGGTTTGGCTTTGGAACGGTTGAAAGCTCAGGGAAATGTACAACATAATTGCCTCGTGTCATGATCTTCTTACAGTTTTTATTTTTTTATTCCTGGTGAACAAATTAAATTGTAGATGCCCCGATTATTGGTTGGGATTTACACATGTTTTAGATGACGTGTTACCCAACTCGGCTCTAAAAATGGTGTCGACAGATTCTAAATTTGGGTGTATCTTAGTTTGTACTCGGGAAACTCATTGTGTGGCGTTTGCCTTTCATCAACAAAGAAAAGAATGTCATCTTTATACAAGGAATGTGGAGGAACTGACTGCAGATCCGGACCCAGGAATGAAGATTTTCTTGGTTATTACGGGTAAGATTGTATACTTGTTGATTACGAATCACAATCTGTCCTTGTGATTATTTCCAATTTGAACCCCTGTATGCGCGGTCTATAATGTTAAAACATTTCAAGTGTTTTGAAACAGTTCACCAGTTTTACGTTTAACATGGTATACAATCCGAGGGCAATTTAAGGTAGAGGATGACTTGTAGAGGATGACTCTTCCCAGACATTAGTTAACTGAAGAAAAATCCAAGAACAGCCAACAAAAATCCAGAACAGAACTATTTTAACATACATGATATAAAAAAGTACCAAATTTATTTTTTAAACACGTTTAAAATCATATACTGCAATTTAATGTATTTCTTCTATAGGATGACTCCCCCCCCCCCCCATATATCATCAAGCTGAAAAGAGACATTAGTACCAGCAACTATTTAAACATTTATAAGATTAAAACACGATATAAAACCGTATTAATTTCATTCCTGTAAACACTTATATTTATACCGTTCTTGTTGATTAAGGTTGTTTTTTTTGTTGGAGTGTTTATGGTTAACGTTTTCAGTTCTGTCCGATCAAAATTCCGACCATAGAACACTGCATGGGCGTATGCCCGTCCAAATTACCCCAGTCGGGGCAGAACAGTAGGATTCACAACTCAATCCATTTGTTGCCTATCGTTTACCTATATTTACAGGAGGTAGTAACCTAGCCAGTTTAAAAACAACCTCTACTAGCTCTGTTGGTGCGTTACAACCGCTCCCAGCAGCTCTAGATAACATCCCAAGTACCTGTTTTCAAACACAGAAAGATGATTACCAACCCTGGGTCCTTGTTGATTTGGTGGACAGATTTCTAATTCGTTTTATAGTGGTGTACAACGAGGCTGAGTATCGTAAGTATGAGTATTGTATGTTAGGTGTTGTGCACTCAACGGATTAATGATATAACACGATACCGGGTATAACATGATATTACATGATATAACACGATACTCGAGGGAAGCGGGGCATAAGACGATTCTTGGGGGGAAGTACTAACACAATACTGGATACAGGGGGGGGGGGGGTAACACCATTCTTAGGGGGAGGTAATAAAACAATACTGGATATAACGAAACTGTTTTATCGTAGCTTAATCGTTTATAACGGGATAACACTATACTTAATGTGACGTGGTTGTGCAAAACAACATATCTTTCGTTATAGCTGAACGCCTCCACGATGTTAACTATGAAGTCTACGATTCTGATCCAACAATAAATAACTCTTCAGAAGGTAATTGTTGTGCTTCAGTGGTTGATTACAATACAGGTAAAAACATCATCAGGTGTAACGATGGCGTCCATGGAAGATTTGTCAAGATTTCTATTGAAAAGTCCAATTTATTAACTCTTTGTGAAGTGGGAATATACGGAATCTCTGGTAAGTATTCAAGCCTTGTTCCTACAGGGATTGTGAGTTTGATAGCGTGGGGTTTCCAGGAGAATATGTGGATGGTTGTCTGGTCAGTGATTGTAATTCAAAACTAGAAAGTACCATTTATTACCTTGTCCAGAGAGAATTATGGCAGAAAACATTGTATTTCAAAACCAAAGTATTACATTTATTCTATAAGCTGGCCCAGTGAGACCCACGACTGACAAAGTTCAAGACCTTCCGTACTTAGCTGGTCCAGTGAGACCCACGACCTTCCGAACTTAGCCCTTGAGCCGATGACAAAGAAAGCGGCTTTGAGCGAGGAACTTGTCCGATTTACTATAATGGTTTCCAGAATTTGTTGATATTTTATTTTCGAGAAATAAAAATATCATTTATACGAAATGTCAGATTGACAAACCATTCCAGAAATGCAGCAACTCTTCAGTACTACCTTCCTAATTATCCAACATGAATTAAACAGGTATTTCCATCTATCAGTACCTGCTCCGGTCCTTAGTTCTATTGGCCATATTTTGTAATTTTTATTGTCCATACTTGAACTTTGTTTTAGTGAATGAAACGAGTCACACCTGTAATCAAAGATATGGATGTAGGAAATTACCAGGTAGGTAAAGCTGACATATTATATATTTATTTTAAACGAGCACATTTATAGGACGTTTATTTAGAGGTCGGCAGTTGTAGGTCATGATTGTCCAGCTTCCACTATAAATCAGATATCGTCTGTCCAACCTCGTGGGTTTTCCTCGGTTTCCTCCCACTGCCAAAGACTCCTACGCGCAAGCGAATTGTTGAAATAAAATTAAACCATATGTTAGTTATGAAATGACCTAGTTTGTGTCGAGTGGTCGTTAAAACCCATTTCTTTCTCTTTCGATATAAATCAGATACGTGATCGTTGAAATCATTCACTCTATATACCGCAAGCCTGTGAATAATACAGAGAAGCGAATAATCGGCTAAATCTTATGCGATTTGAATCGTAGCCGTGATAAGTCAGTCCAAATGGACATATTAATATCTGGTGAAACATTTTTCAGGCGGCGTCAACATTGCTTTGGGAAAGCCAACGAATCAAACCTCAGATCTATGGACGACATACAGGTCATACAAGGCCGTGGACGGAATTAGGAGTGGCCGCCACACGACGATTCATAGTTGCCAACACACAGCGGGTGGTGACCATAATCCATGGTGGCAAGTAGATCTGCTTGGGATGTATGACATCACAAGTATAACTATATCTAACAGATATGATAATAAACACCGTAAGTCACCAGGTCCACTCTTTTAACGTTCAAGTCTCTCACCTAGTTACTTCCAATTAAAACGACCAAGACCATCTTTATATTTATTATAGTTGGGGTGTACTGATCTAGCGTTTTCATAGCTTTATCGTCGTTGATGTCGACTGGTCTAGTGTCTTCATATTCATCGTAGTTGAAGTGGACTGGTCTAGCGTCTTCATAGTTATCGTAGATGAGGTGGACTGGTCTAAAAGCATCAGTCTCAGATCAAAATATGCCAATGAGTGTTATACCTAAATTAGAGTATACATTATTTGGACACCCTGTTTCATTATTGGGTGAAACGTGGAGTGATGTACTCTTTCGATAGTCTTACTCCTTACCATCTTTGATGGCGGGTATAAACGTGGAGGATAGCACTTTTCACCATCGGTAAAGTGATCTAAACTGAGATCATGAAGCGACTTAAAGTTTGGATACACTGCTCCGCACATCTTCAAGCAATTTTTATACTTCATCGAAATGAAATTAAATGTCTAAATGGTGTTTAACGTCCTACTGTTCTGATCTTAAACTCGGAAATAGGGGCGCCTTCTCAACCTTGTGTTTTTTTTCCGGGTCCTCCGGTTTCCTCCCACTACTAAAGACCCCTACGCGCAAACCATATGTTAGTCCCGAAATGACCTAGTTTGTCTTGAGTGGACGTTAAACCCCATTTCTCTCTCTCTCTCTCTCACTCTTGAACTCAGCCATGCAGTGTGCTATGAGGGAAAAAATTGCGCTCGGGCAGCGGCGCTACGGCCTACTCTTATATCGAATTCCAACTGCCAAGGGATCCTTTTCATGCACGACAATGTACACAGGATCTCATTTTTCGTCCCATCCGAACGACTAGACAGCTGTCCGTCTCAGGCATTCCGTCCTGCATGATCGAATACACGATTTAACAGGTTGTCAATTATTTGGCATAATGGCGCGTCAAACTCATTGCGCCACGTCAGTATTTGAAATTCCAACCACCTTTATTTCTAGTTGATCTGGTATCTCTTTCAGTTGTTGGTGAGCGGTTCGCTGATGTGAGTGTACTGGTGTATGATTCAGATCCATCTGTCGGTATTCCATCATCAACACTGTGTAAATTTTTACCAGGTGTGTTTGGATGTACCATGAGAACATTTGAATGTGACGAGAAAACAGTCGGCAGGTTTATCAGGATAACCAAACCAACAGAATATCTGAACATGTGTGAAGTCGAAGTGACAGGGATAAAACAGTAAAGGGTTGGCACTCAAGGGGAGATAATTGGGTGCAGAACATTTTCAAATCGCATTGGTGTATATTAGGGTCGTACATTGCTCTTGATATATATTTGACGTACGTTGTTCTTGGTATATATTTGTCGAATACTGCTCTTGGTATTAATTTGTCGTAAACTGATCGTGGTGTAATTGACGTACGTTGCTCTTGATATGTATTTGACGTACACTTCACTTGGTATATACTTGGCATACATTGCTGTTGATATTTATTTGACGTTTTTATTTTCCCACATTTTCTTGTGCTCGTATACTGTCGTCTGTCCGACTCCAAGCAAAGAAACTTGACATATTATCTCCTTAACATCTCGGTTACTTTCGATATTGGCATGTATTGGATCGCTATTTCATGGATAATGACCCCGGCCACTCTAGAGGTCACAATTGTCTACATGAAATGCATGAATATAACTCAAAGATCTTTGTTCCTTTCGCTATTCGCGCACATAGGATCGTAACTTCCTTAATTATGGCTCCTGTTTTTATGAAATAAGGCGTTTTTAGCGCTTGTGGTACCTCTAGAGGTCACGATTATTATCCAATTGAAAAATGGCACTTAAAACATATCTTTATATCCCAATGATCTCAGTCCTGTTTGATATATGCGCATTTCAGAGCTTAACTTTTGGATTATTGCCCCTGAATGTACAAAATCTCCCTGTTTGTTTATAACTTGTCCTCTATCCATCTCTTGGTAAATGTGGGCCTATCCTGCCTGGTAACCGTTATATATATTTGACGTACATTGCCCTTGATATATATATAACCGGGGCAATAGGCAGACCATAAATACATATATATAGCCATTAAGCAGACCGATGGATTAGGCAGACAAAAACCGGTCTGCCTAATATTTTCACCGATGAATTCTACAAGTTAAACAGTGAGAAACCACATTTCTATAGTTGGAATGGATTTTAGTTGTCCCTCGCAGTAATTTTAGGCATCTGGATTTTAAAAATACAAAACATTGAAATTCATTTTATTACCTTAAGTTTTGACCTGAGTATATTTCTTTATCTATTATTATAGGCATGAGGCAGACAGGCTTTGACCCTAAACAGCTTAAAACATATGAATGTCTATATTTTTTTTCCATTTTTTCATTCAGGAAACATTGCTTTTAATTTTAAAAACAAATTTGTTTCGTGGTTTTAATTAATTTCGAAAATAATATTTTGTCATTTTGTTACCGTCTAAATTTCGTTTTGACGTGAGCGATCATTATTAATTGAAACATGCACGGGTATGAGTTGAGGTGGTGGAGTAGTAGTTCTTAGACATTATAACCTTATCACAAACGTATATCCATCGAATGATTTATATTTAGATGTTGTTTAAACACCAATCGACAAATAATACAAGGCTACTTTATTACAAAAACATCGGTGAGCAAAGGAAAAGATAATTACCTAATCAGCATTCTTAATTACTGTATGACCTAATCACTGTTCAAATGTAGTCTGATTGATACATGACAGGTATTAACAACACTACACTTGCGCACTCGGCTAATCTCGACAGATTCCGTAAACTACGTAAACTACATCTAGTCTCGGATGTATGACAGTAAGTGATATGTACCTACGCCCATACATTTGCGATGCGGCTACCGGTTTACTTTAACAGGAAAACGCTATTACACAAATTGCGAACCTATTCGGCTAGCGACCTATTCGACCGATCGAGCTGCAACCTGTTCGTTGGAAACCTATTTAGAGTAAAGACAACAGTCTCTATTTATCAACCAATAAAATCCAACGTTATGTCTATCAAATGAAAGTAGAATATATTATTTTTATCCATTCCTTCAGCTCAGAATAGAAGTGTAATTTCGTCATTATCTTACAGCTGGATCGGTCGAATAGGTCGCTAGCCAAATAGGTCGCCAACTTGTGTTTGGAATGGGCGCAGCCATGTTTCATCCGGGACCTTTAAAGTAGTTCCAATATGGCGGAATTCATCATACAGCCGAGTTTAGATTCCCGAAATCTTCCGAGGTTTGCCGAGTGTACACTTGCGATACACATAGATAGTTAGGTGACCCTTCTCAATCTGTTAATTCTAACGTATATTGAGATATCTTTTCGTATTTCATTTTTGCGGTCTATTTCAGAGTAATAAAGTCAAATTCGCAAGCAGAAAGAAAGGCACCGTACGTCGATAACGGATCGTTATTTACAAATCGCGTTTGAATCATGTTTGACGTTTATGATATATTTTGCGTGACCACATCTTTTAACTCCTATACTCGGGGAAATTCGAACCACAATACTCTTCTGACGAAAATGTGTCTCGAATAGTTGGGAGTGTATGACATCGCTGCCGTGAGAAAATGAACGATCGTACATTATGAAACAAATTCTAAATTGAATCTTGAATGAAAATGAATTATAAAATAAATTATTCCGTAGTCAATTGTTTTATTTAATTAGGGGGATTAAGGAATCAGCCAGGCGTTAATGAATAGACACGCCGGATGTATATAGGTAATTAAGGAATAAACATTCCGAATATGCATTCAGTCACTGTGACGTCACTGGGATTAAGAGTGTTTTCAATAATTGGCAAAGTCGTTTTTACGGGAGGTCTATTTTTACGACTGAAGACAGCTGAATTAATTTTTGTCGGATTGATGTGAATTTGCCATAAAGTGGATAAAATAACCCAGGACTGCTCACATAGAGAAATTTTCAGGGCCGTTTTATGTGCACTTTAACTAACAGGTGCAGAAAATAAAGAGTGCCATTTGAGACGATTACAGACATAGAGAGACAAGAACATTATAAAACAGACATGAACATGGACGAACATATTTAGACAACAAAAGACATTTACATTTAGACAAACAGACACGAACATTTAAACACAGAGACACAATATGTACATATATATTTCGGTCGTTTTGTTGGTCTGGTCGTTCTGTCCTATTGTTGAATGGCAGGGCGGTGCCACTCATCCTTGGGGCTTGTTGGTGAGTATCTGGCCTAGTCTATTCTTCCTTCCTTTTGGTTTTTGTTGTCCGGTATGGTGGCTTTGTTACATCTTTGTTTCTGTTTTTCGTTCCTTTGTTTATTTGTTCTCTGAATGAAGAATCCAGCACCTGAAAAAAGGGGAGAAAAGAGAGTATCTGTTTTATCGCGGTATTGTTTCGTCTGATAATGCTTCGGGGGGGGGGGGGGGGGGGTAAACTAATAGATGGAAAGAATAATAATACATATAATGAGATAAATTTAGTAAATAAAAATAAATTTATCTCATTATTTTTATTATTATTCTTTCCATCTCAGTTCGTTCGTTCGTTCGTGGGGTTTAACGCCCACTTCCACCTAAGGTGATTTCGTAGACAAATTTTCCATCTCAGTACTACTACTACTACTTGGTGTTTAACGTCTGCTTCCACATAAGTGATATCGCAAACAAGACTTAGGAGAGCCGAAGCTGATTCCTGTTTTTTGGAATATGATTTTGCAATCTTTACATTTGGCTTTAATCCATGGATTGGGTTTTAGTGGGAAGTTCCTCCCTTTATTTAATAAAAAAAACATATCATTTGGTAGATGATCTCGTCTGTTTCTGGATTGGTTGATGTCATCGTTTGGGGTTAGTGTTTAGGTGCCAGGTCCGTCTTATCGTGGCCTCCCCTTACTCCACTATCCCACTGTATGGGTTTGGTATCAGTTTTTTTTACGGAATAGTGTTTAGGTGCCGACCGAGTACGTCTGCCCGAAACTCCCCTTTGTGGGAGTTGTGTTTAGGTACCAGGCCCGTCTTATCGTGACCTCCCCTTACTCCACTATCCTATTCTGTAGGTTTGGTGTCTGTTTTTTGGCGGAATAGTGTTTAGATGCTGAGTCCGTCTGATCGTGACCCTCCCTTACTCCACTATCCTGCCAGTTTGGTATAAATCCCCCATGTAGTTTAGTGTTTAGATGCCGGGCCCGTCTAACCGTGGCCCCCTCTTACTTCACTATTCTACTTAGTCCAACTGTGTCCATTAGGGCGTGGATTTGTTTGAAGATTTGCAGTTTCAGATCTGGTCTAGGGAAGAGTAGGTTCTTAGTGTTGAATGGTATGTTGTTGGTCTCCATTATTCTCACTAGTTCCCTTCTCTCCTCCTTGTATACCTCGCAGTCTACCAGGAAATGGTTGTTGGTACATTCTTCTCCGCACTCATAGACGATGGCTTGGTGTTTGTGGTGTCGCAGCCGTTCTTTCACCCTTAGTTTCGATATAAATCTGCATATATCTCTTCTAGGGTGATTGATTGCTGTCTTCGTGTAGATCTTGTCATCCAGTCGGAATCTGTATTTGTCAAGTTCAACGAGTTTTAATTCCCAGATTGAAATGACCTGTCTTTTAACCATACTGTAGATTTCCGTGGTGCTGTATCCCTGAGACCTTCGTTGGCGAGTCGATCTGCCTCCTCGTTTCCTGTAATTTTGACATGTGATGGAATCCACACGAGCTCTACTTTGCTTCCCTTCTCTAAGACCCTCTGGTACAGCTGCCTGATTTCCAAAATGACTTCTGGTCTTGAGTCCGAGTTGTCAGTTTGGATTGAAATCAGACTGCCCAGGGAGTCGCTTGGAATGACGAACTTACTAGTCTTTTGATGTGAAATCCATGATATAGCGTCACGAATGGCCACAAGCTCTGCAGTGTACACCGAACAGTTATTGGGCAGTTTCCTGCTAATTCCCTGTTCCCCGTTTGGCAGGTATATTCCAAACGAGCCGGTGCCCCTTTCAGGGTTGCGTGAGCCATCCGTATACACATGGTCCCAGTGATCGGACGGCCAGTTGTTTTCCAGGTGTTCTAGAGAGAAAGCACGTGCAGCAGTGGGGTTGATTTTCTTGTCGGTTTTCTGTAGTAGATCTAGATTAACCGGCGGTATAGGGAGCGTCCAAGGGGCGATCGCTGGCGGGTCGTGTTCATTTATTACGAACTCCCCTAGTCGCAGTTCCTTGATTGTTTCCCTGATATCTTGGCCAAAGCTTTTCTTTCGCGGATCTCTCATATATCTTGTATTTTGTAGACTGACAAAAGTTGGAAGTTGGAGATCGTACCTTGTCGCTAGTTCTTTTCTTCTTAGGGATAGGGGCAACTCCCCGACTTCCTGCAGTAGTGCATCTCTCCTAGTCCCTTGCCCTACGCCAGTCGCAATACACAGAGCTTTTTATTGGATTGTGTCAAGCTTCCCTAAGAGTAATGGCGCGCAGTTCATGAAGACCAGAGAGCCGTAGTCTAAAACAGATCGTATTAGAGCACGAGGCACCATCATTAGTGTAACTCTGTTGGCCCCCCATGTGCTGCCCGTTATTTTCCTCATTAAGTTTAGGATTTTGGTGCATCTATCTACAGTCTCGTCGATGTGCGGTTTCTAGGTCAGCCTTCGGTCAAAGATTCTGCTTATCCCTCTATCCCTGCTTACAAGCATGCCGACCATTTTCGTCTCCGAAACTCCCCAGTCGTATGCCCATGTCATGAATTTGTCTAGGGCCTTTTGCATATTCTTTTGTAGTTCACAAAAGTGCCTCCCTGTCCTCCATGTGGTACTATCATCAGCAAATTTAGCTAACTCAGTTTTGGCGTCGAGGTAGGAGGATTTCTGTATGTCGTTGATCATGATATTGAAGAGAGTGGGACTGATAACCGACCCCTGAGGCGTGCCATTTTCTAATGTTAGCTCGGCACTCAGGAATCCGCCAACATTCACCTGTATCCTTCTATCGCTCAGAAAGCTTTTGATCCACCGAAACATTATGCCTGTTATACCAATACGTCCTAACTTGAAGAGCAGCCCGTCTAGCCAGACTTAATCGAAAGCCTTAGTTAAATCTACGAACACAGAACATAACAGGTTCCCAGAGAGGAGTGCCTGCGACATGACTTGCTGTAGTCTCACCAAGTGATCCATTGTTGAACGCCCTTTCCTGAACCCGCTTTGATTTTCGTTTCCAGATAGAACTCATGTTGTTGTTCTTGGTGTTTAACGTCCGCTTCCACCGAAGGTGACATCGCAGACAAGTCTTATTTTTCATTTTCATTATCTTATCGCGCGCGCAGAACTCAGAGGCAACATGAACTTATATACCCAATTCGTGTGTCCCAAACTACAGTTGAGGTTTCCATGGCATGGCATGGGTATTGGCCTACGATTGGTCAGCATACGGATTAACTTAAGCGTCATGGCTCAATCCCAATTAACCTGCCAGCCTTAAAGCTGAACTCCGGTTACAAAAATGCCGAAATAATTAAATAAAAAAAAGTTAACGCCTCCAGCCGCCATACTTGTTTCCAATATGTGAAATAAATATGGCGGACATGGAGGCTTATGACCTGGAAAGGTTAGCCGATCTCACTTCCAGTTTGTTGCCTATCAGCCACCTGTACACATCTGGTTTTACGCTTCACTAGTGATTGCTCTATTTTTCCCAACAGTGAAATTTCAAGTCGAGGTAAGTCATCTTTTTGTATCTTTTGTTTTAGAGTAAAGTTTAGGCTATATTGTAGTAGACACGGTTCATATAATTATTTAGGGGGTTACCTGATCAGACATTTTGCAATCTTCAATAATTTGGTATACTGTTGGGAAAAATAGAGCAATCACTAGTGAAGCGTAAAACCGGATGTGTACAGGTGGCTGATAAGCAACAAACTGGAAGTGAGATCGGCTAACCTTTCCAGGTCATAAGCCTCCATGTCCGCCATATTTATTTCACATATTGGAAACAAGTATGGCGGCTGGAGGCGTTAACTTTTTTTTATTTAATTATTTCGGTATTTTTGCAACCGGAGTTCACCTTTAATTTGATTAGCCAGCCTATTGTTTCAATTTAGCAATAGTTCTGCTTCAGAGACGTCACTCAATTACCCTGCCGATTAATTGTCTGTCTTAATCACTTACGCTAACTTTGTCAAGTTATGAAATTAAGGTTAAACAATGGGTTAAATTAGGAGGAAAGCTCATAATTCTCTTAATCTCTAACCTTGTTAAAAGAGTATTTCAATATGAATGTGTGAATTAAAACGACGTAATTTTGGACTGGTATAATATATTACATATTTTTGCACTAAAATTTGGCTTTTATCTTTAGTTCAGTTTTCAAGAAACAGGCCCATGTGTATTAGAAAATATATAGAAATTATTTATTTAATGCAATTCTTTTTCTCTAAATAATCTTCAGTTTTATCTAAAGTCACCAAGTATTGCAATAAATAAAACATTGAAATTTATAATTATTATTTAAAACCAGGTTTTCTAGTTGACACTAAATGCACTTAAAATCTGCATCGCTATGGTATTGCCATAGTGTATCTTTGTATATATTTTATTATATGATTTTAGTTAAAATAGTAAATGGCCAATGTCCGCAATGATATCTCACTAATCTTTCAAGTCTTTAAAATGTTTGAGGTTATAATTAATGTAACGATATATATTACGTAATTATAGTTAACACGCGTTCTTGTTATGTCCATATTTTCTTCTGTATTTAAACACCTGTTTCATATTTTCAATTTAATATCTTATGATATCATTATATAATAATTTTAATCCTAAGCTTCTATACATGTTCTATATTCTATTGTAACTTTAGTCAGGTGATCTCAGTTTCGTCGTTAGTGTTGGAATAAGCTACAAACCTCCAAAAATCAACAGTTCGGCAGTATTATAGGTGTGCAAAACACAGGCAATGATTTTAATTGTATATACGTGTACTATAGAACAAGAACGCGGAGTATATAACCATAGGCGGACGAGCTAGGGAGACCCCCCCCCCCCATTTTGGGCACCAAATGCTTGGAAAATTTGGGCACACAATTTTACTTTGTAAAAGTTGTATAATAAAATATTGTGTTCTTGAATGTGTCCAATTTAACAGCGAATTTAAATTCAGAGTGTCTATAGACACGAACCTCTATTGTTTGGAGTACAGTAAGTCACGATTAATATTCTAAGAACCTATCTTCATATTGGGCAGTCAAAAATTACCCCGTACGCCTATTTAAAAAATATGGGATCTGTGTTTTTATGAGGTTGAATTTAAGCTTTTGTAACCTATCATCCATGTGAATCTGCCATAGATTAAATACGAACAATACGGGGTTTAATTAGCCACCACTAAAGCGTAACCGGGTAGGGTATATAATCTAGTCACTGTATTTATACTAGGAGAATATTTTATGGCTCTTTCTGTCGCATACCGAAAGAAAGAAATGTCTCACAGGGTAAGTTTGTTTTCTCTCATTGTTACATCCGAAGTTGATCCTGAGGCAAACGAAGATTGATTGTAACCTGCACCTGACAATGTTCTGACATATTATTTTCGTGCTTTAGGTGGGGGGGGGGCAATACTTCAACAATACAAAACTTCTGAAACAGAAATCATCAAAAGTGATCGGTATGATAATGGAAGCTCAGTTTCCTCATATAATCTTCCAAGATTTACATAGCTATATAATATAATTCAAGGCACGGATTTTTTTTATGCAGGCACGTTAAAATAGGCGCCGAGAGACATGTTGACTGTTGCCATGTTGAAGGTGGCATTTGATTTACTCGATAATGTGTATCGATAAACTAAATCGCTTGAATTTCGTAGAAACTATTGAGAATTGTGACAAACATATTATGATATTTGTGACTCAAACGACTAATCTGGGCTGTAATATTTTTGTCGTATTTTATAAGTATTTATCAACTTTGAAATTAATACACCCATAAGCAAATGTTCCGATGCCTATAGACCCTTTCAATCATACTTTGAAAATGCCAAAGTGCCTATCTGTCTAACTCCATTGTCTATTTTTACCCCAAGATAAAACAGTTTTGACACCTAAAATGTCTCTTATTTATGTTGTTTTATTAACGTAAGACTTCATTAAGAAATAACAATGAATGATATTAAGATTTTATTTCAAATAGGCCTATGAAATAACATTTTTCAATAAACACATTTGAGATTATCGATTTATCTTTTTACAAAACATCATAACCTCCAAAAGTATGGGTAAATACTACATATGGTTTGCCTAGTATTATAGGCCTTTAGACCTTCTAAAACCAAGAAACTGGCCATATTAAACCATTCTACACGAAGATATTTTTTTTGACAAGATTTTTCCTTTTTCCGCGATATTGGATACACATATATGATGTTCTTTTAGTGTTTAGTTTACTTGGGTTTTTAGTGGAGTTTTTTCCGCGATATTGGATACACATATATGATGTTCTGTTAGTGTTTAGTTTACTGGGGTTTTTGGTGTTTTTTTTCTTGGAATACTAATATGGAGCGCCTCTCGAATGCCTAAATTGCCTTACAATACAATAAACGGGCGGACTGAATATCTGTATTTTCAATGTTGTGAAAAGATATTGAAGGAGAATTGTTTTTGTTAAAATAAGGTGACCCGAGCCGTTCACAATATCATCATTATTCCAATTAATTTATATGTCGTGATTTTAAGTTAGGACAGAGCGACAGCTATCTTAAAGTGCCCGATAACTTTTTGGGGAATAAAACTGCTTAATTTTGTGTTAAAATCCTTTAAAATCCATAACCTAAGGCCCACCTACTAACCCAATATTTGTGATACGCTTGTAAATAACATAAACCTGACAGTCTTCATCTGGAAATGGAGAACGTTTTATTATACAGTATCTGGATAAAATCAGACTTTTTTCTATAAAAATAATATGTAGGTGAAATTTACCTTTTGTTATCAAGTACAGGGCATGGGTCATTCACTGTATAGACCTCTCAAGAAACATTAACTGATTATTAGGTCACCCAATGAAAAAATTGACCCGAAATCTTAAAAGGGTTACGTGTCCGGATAAGCAGTGTTGACGTTCACGTCCAAACGACTCAATATTTTGAGCTGAAATTTTGAGACAAGGTAAATACACAATTCCACTATATTTTGGTCCATAAATTTCATAAATACTTGGACTTTAATTTTTGAGACCCTGTTCTTATCGGGATTGTCCCTTTAAGTTAAAATTGACTTTAGTTAAAATTGTCATTAAAATGGGTTTGTGCAACGTCACTATTTTAAGTTAAGGTTATATTTTAACTTAAAATATTATTTTAATGGATTTTAACTAAAATGCTTAAAATTGTTTTGTGAAACTCGTCTATCTTAAGTTAGGGTGAAATGTAAGTTTAAGACGATTTTAAAGCGAGAATTTCACATTTTCTAAGAAAGTCAAAACATAATTATCTCTATGTCAATAGGTTGTTAACTCACTATTATACGATCATAGGCATTATTCCCCACACTTAAAAAAAATCATTCACACAGGAAATAATAACCCAATTACCTCCCTTGTTTTCTATTCTGTCTTCAAACGTTTGAATTTGAAATTGATATATTTGTCAACTTCTCAACTGTCTATAGTGAATTATAAAATTAATAGGATTATTCTTTAATAAGGCTGGACTGCTTATAGATACCATATATTTTAAGGCTTTATTTTAATACATTTCAAAAATTTAACTTAAAAACATGAATTTGTAGCTTTAAGTTTTTGTGAAACAGGGCCCAGACTTCTTCTGAGTAATTCTTGTTAAATTGGGCATCTAAGAAAGATTCCTTTCAAATATGCTGGGGTCACTTTTGTTAAGTTGGTAAGGCGCTGGCTCGCTAGCCTGGAGGTCGGTTGTTCGATCCCAACATTGTCCCAGAAAGTTCATCCAAATTCGATATAAGTGTAGGCTGTTGTGTCGCCTTTCGGGCAAAATCTCCCTCATAACACACTGTATGGCGTATGCCTGTCTTCATTAGCCCAGAACAATAGGACGTTAAACCCCATTTCATTTCATTTTCAAATATGCTGTAATAAAAGTACAATGTTTGAAACATAAGCTCAACACCGATAACACAATTATACTATGTAAGTTACCTGGTATGAGAGCTTGATGAAAGAAGATGTATTTCTAATATAATGTTCTTTTTTTTTAAGGAAAAGTCTGTTTGGTTCGTTCTTCTATTCATAGTTCTTCTAGTGTTCTGTTACCTTCAAGTTAACCGACAACCTTGTTCTCAAGCAATATCAAATTTGCAAACACTACCGATCAGTACAGTGGGAGAGGACGTTCTTTTGTTGCTCAACGTTGTTATAACGTTCCCTCTATTGACAGACCCGGTCATAATGAATTCTTCAAGTTATTCTAAATATCCACGAGAAAAGATGGAAGAGCGTTTAGCTGAATATATAACGTGTTTAGAAATAACTTTAAGCCATCGATACGTTTCTAATGTACACTTTCTGTACGATCAACCAGAAATCATCAGTTATATTCAAACTCATGTTACAACCAATCCAGACAAGCTGCTATTCCATAAAGTAAATGACTCGTCATTATCAAGCACCGCTTACGAATTCGTATTTTCTAATCTGAACGGACGACTTGTGATGGTCAATCAAGCCGACGTTTATCCGGGACACGGTTTGGATTTAATTACTAAAGATGTCATGGTTTCTAATAAGTTGATGTATGCTTTAACCCGACATGGTCGTATGGAAGTGAAGTGTGATATGAAACCAAGAACCACCTGTACTGATAAAGGATACACAGGTTCACACGATACTTACATCTTCGTACCACAAGGCAAATTACCCCCAGCAGCATGGAAGGCTTTGAACCACCGTTCATCGGCTATGGGAATCGATAATGTACTTTTGTGGACTTTTAGAAATATTTTAAAATACAAGGTTATGAACCCCTGTAAAGTGATATCAATGTTTCACTACCATTGTTCTGGTTTAAGACCTACAGCTGCTGCAAAACGAATAAACAACAAAAATAATTCGGGCATGTGTTGGCCCACCGATAAACTTAAGTAATATATAAACCCAATGATCGACGCGTTTGATATGTGAAGTGAACCCATCGTTAGTCCTGTCAATTTTACCCAAACAAAATTGTTTTGTGTACTTATTAAACCCCAAAATGTTACCAAAGATGGTCGACATTAAAGAGATAAAAACCAAGATGGCAGACATTTACCTAACCAATGTTCACGAAAAATCTAAACGGCTTGGGCTTTTTGATACACCCACATCCGCCCCTGTCCGTCCACAATCTGTTAGTGGAAAACTCTACATGTCACAATTCTTATCCGATTTCGAGGAAACTTAACATGTAGGTTTATCTCCAAAAGATCTCGATACCCTTTTGACATTGGCATGTATCGGATCAAAACGTCGTGGATGAGGACCACTGATTGTGTAACAATATAAGTGTACATTAGTACTAAGAGAGTGCCCTGCTTAATATATAAATTCGTTACCTGCATGATGTATGACGAAAGCTAGGGTAATGAATTAGCTTGCCTTATTCTGCTACTATCTTAGACTAACTCACAGACAGTTATGTCAGTATCCATTTCTGGAAAGTATAGTACTATCGTCCAGTCCTCGCGTGCACAGATTAGTACAATTAACTAGAATAGTGTTTATGTAAAACGGTGCCTTTAGGAAACACTTACTCATAAATGGTAATTGTCCCGCCTTACTAGCTGGCACAGTGTACATTCTATATAGGAGAGAGCTTGTTTGATTTACGCTCAGACAACATTCGAGAGAGCCAAGGGGAAGTTCACCCCGGGGGCTGGCCTGCCTTTCCGAGGGAGACGACTGGGGGAAATGGCCAGGGTAGACAGAGTTTGACGATGGACAACCCCCGTGCGCCCGAATCACTGCTGAAAATCATACGTTGTAACTGCAAAGGGGGATGTAATTCCAAGCGATGTAGGCCGTAAGCATGGTCTGGCTTGCACTGCTGGATGTGGAAAATATATGGATATATCTTGTGCAAACTCCGAAACAGTGATAATTTAAGCCTTTGAAGATGTGGGGGATATATTCTATTTTTGGGTCTCACAAGTTGGCCCTGGAAACATCAGATGTGTTCTATTTCATTGATATATCTTAATATTAAGATGCCGATTTTATATATTTTGGTTTTCATATTCTAAGTAGGTGGATTATTCTTATCGGCTTTTAATAAATGAAATGGGTTTTAACGTCCTACTGTTCTGCTCCAACTGGGATAATAATACATGCGCTATAAGGGATTACGGCCTACTCTTATACTGAATTCCAACTACCAAGGGAACCGTAAATTGCACGCCAATGTGAACACGGGATCTCGGTTTTCCGTACCACCCGAAGGACAATACGTTGTCCCTTGTCAGACCCTCTGTCTTGCACCACTGAAAGGGGAGAACCACGCCGGAAAGTCCCGATGAACTTTCTCAGCCAACGCAGGGATCAAACACTGTATTCCAGATAAGCAAGCGATAGATGGACGATGATATTTAATTTCAGTTTTGGGGAAGACGTGTTCTTTTATACAAATTATACAGCGGTTCGTGGGTTCCAGCAGTTTTCCGAGTACAGTTACAATAAAATTTGAAAATGACGTCACGAGAACAACGTAATGCCGTCAAAATGACGTTACAATAAGGTCGGAGGAAAAAAATATCGGCATTTTTGAACTCGCGAGTATCGATTTCCTATAGGTCGGTAATACATTGATTTCGGGAATTTTCTGGTGGCCGTCTTCGATTTATGGTCGTTGCCCGGGCAAAATTTCCCTCATAGCACACTGTATGGCGTATGCCGCCTTCCATTAGCCCAGGTTAGGTGCAAACGATTAGGACGTTAAACCCCATTTCATTTGATTTCATCAATTTATCCTGTCAGAATTAAATAATCTGGGGTTCGATCTTGAGACAGTATTACACAGCTATTATTGCCGAATATACGTCACTCCACATTCAACAATTTATCCTTTCAATCCCAAAATTATGTTACACAGTATTTATTGCCTTGAAAAGGGGGATTCATATAGGTGAGGAGAGGGAGAGGGGGGAAGAGGTTTAACGTCCACTCGACACAAACTAGGTCATTTCATGACTAACATATGGCAATAAAAAAAAACCCCAATAAAACACAAAAAAAAAACCTTTACCTTAGATAGAATATCTGCAATATGTGCTTTATTCATCTTCGATTTACCAAACGTTCGAACATTGAAGGCACCAAATCTTAAAGACGGGTTAACGGCTGTTGATTGAATTAGGCTAGCGACAATGGCCAAAATCAAGAAGCGTATTAAAACCATTTCTATTTGAATCTACGTTCGTATTGATAGCAAACCTTTTCCGAATGGAACTTCGAATCCACTGGTCTGAAGAAACGTCTGATTTTGTTTTTATCGATCTTTTACTTTTAGCCCAAAATAAAATTTATAAGCCACTATTTGATTGGCAGTTTTATTGTGGAAAGTTTGATTGTTCTCTGTCTTTCTTAAAGTGGTTCATGCACTATAAACCTCAGAATGCCTCGTTCGGCATTTCTGTCCGAACGAGGTAAAGAAAAAGCCTCGTTGTCTGGAGTTCCAAAACGAGGTTTTTTAAATTGCCCCTTTTTGGAAGAAGACGTGGCCTATCTACGCTATAATGATATGGATATGAAAGAAGACAATAGTTTGTGTAGGGATTTGTTATGGTTGAAAATTTTAAGCTTGCGGTAAGACATGTTGTTGCATCTTTTGTTTTAGAGTAAAGATTAGGCTATATTGTAGAAGACGTAGTTCATATAAATATTTACAGGCTTACCTGATCAGACATTTTGCAATCTTCAATAATTTCGTAAACTGTTGGGAAAAAATAGAGCAATCAGTGTAAGAATAAAACCGGATGTGTCGGCTGGCCGACAACAAACAAACAGGAAGTGAGAACGGCTTACCTTTCCACGTCATAAACCTCCATGTCCACCATATTTATTTCACAACTTGGAAACAAGTATGGCGGCTGGGGGCGTTAACTTTTTTTTATTTAATTATTTCGGCATTTTTGTAACCGGAGTTCAGCTTGAAGCACGGAAATGAAATGAAATGGTGTTTAACATCCTGTTGTTCTGCTCCTACTGGGCGAATTAAGACGGGCATACGCCATAAATGTGCTATGGAGGAAATTTTGCCCGGACAGCCTACTCTTATATCGAATTCGAACTGCCAAGTGATTTGTTTACGTACACACCAATGTTTTTCGTTTCATCCGACCGACTAGACCGCTGCCCTTGCTAGGCGCTCCGTCCTCCGCCATTGACAAGGAGAAACCATATTGGCAAGGAGTGCTTAGTGGTCTAATATGTTTCCCCACACATCGCAGTCGCTTAATTTGTTTTTGTTTATCGGGAACATTTGTCTGCGATGTCAGTGGAAGCGGACATAAACCCCTATATTAGTAGTAGTAATTGGTATACACTACCCTTTTTTTAAAGACCTTTAAAAAAAACGAAAATAAACCCAATAAAACTAAAACTTACCTTAGTTAGAATATCTGCAATATGTGCTTTACTCATCTTCGTTTTACCAAACGTTCGAACATTGAAGGCGCCAAATCTTAGAGACGGGTGCCCAACACCAAGAGGCGTATTGAAATCATTCCCATTTGTCAAACCTTCTCCTAATCAAACTTAGTATCCACTGATCTGAATAAACGCCTGGCTTTTTATAGTCCCCAGTCATCGAATGATGCAATTTTGTTTTATCGATATTGTGCTTTTGGCCAAGAATAGAACTTATTTGCGACTTTTTGCTTGGCAGTTTTATTGTCAAGAATTTGATTGTTCAGCCTTACTTATAGCGATTGTCATAGTTGATTAACAGTGCATCCTCATTAGTGAAGTAAGTCAAAAGTCGATCCACTACCCCCCCCCCCCCACCCTGCTCAGCTACATGGAAAAAAATAATGCCTTGCATCAATGAAATTACATCAAATTACATTACAAAGTGATCCTACATCAGTATAAGTTATAATATTATTAATAATATGGTAAACTAGCAGGGTTTGGTCATTGCATGTACTTAAAAATATTATATTATGGTCATGTACATATTTATTGAATATTATAAACTCGTAGATTCATCCAATACGAAGTTTGTCCTTGTCACGCCCTCCATCCTGCTCCTCCAACAAGGAGAAACCGGAAAATCCCGAAAAACTTTTGTTTATATTTGAGTGGCATTATAGAGAGATAAATAAACAAATGGTCATTATTATAATTCCTAAATTAATATATTATATATTCAGGCATCAGCATGTTTAAATTCTGATTACTGACGACACAGCGGTGAAAACGTTAACATAAAAATGTAGTTTTATTTTGCTATCTTTAATTTCAATTATATATTACCAAAGAGCAGCTTTAATTAACTATATATATATTTGTCGTTCATTACTCTTGTATCCCCGTGTCGCAATAAAATTTGGTACCATACATAGATTATTATAAAAACAAATAGGTCCTTTTATAACACCATGGATCTGCTTGCAGGGGACCCAATTCTCTCTCTTACACACTGGTCAATATTCTGGACTATCCTGAATCACTTGTTCACGTCTATATGACTTTGACATTTAAAATTATCTTGTAGTCTACGGGTCGTGAGTTCGCTCCCGGTGTTGGCCGACTAATTTCATCCGGATTATTTAGAGTGATTTCCCTTTGTCCTCAGTGCAGGATAGAGGCAGTTGTCGGATGGACGGAAACACCGACGTCCCGTGTAATCATTGGCGTGCGCTTGCAATATCCCCTGTGGTTTGGAATTTGTTATTTGTATTCAAATATATTTTTTCAAGATTTCCAGATGAAAGAACAACCCACATGACATTTCAAAATTTAATATATTTTGCCAAAAGTTCCTAACAAAAATTATGTGCAATTAAAGCTGTGTATGCCGATTCTCTGAAAGGAATACCAGACATAAATGGTTAGTCTGTTCTAGACTGGCTAAAAATGGCTAAAACTTCTGGAATTACCACGAATGGTCATCCCATTGCTTTCTGTATTGTGAGAACTAAGTTCGGGTCAAGCTTTTTAGCCTTTCTCCCGTGAAAAACTGTGGTTTGTTGATATCTTTATCCGGGAAACATCTAAGTTTGGCCTAATTTTCTGGACGAGCCTTAGTGGACAAGGGTGCTAGGTTTGCTTTAAGTCGTTTCACCCTAATTGGATGTATAGGCGGATGTTTCGGTCGAGTAGAATATATGTCCTTTGAAAAAGTTATTTACTGAATCCGAGACCACGGTTGTTTGTATATTTAATTGTCCTCCGTCCGAGGGATGCAAGTTTTTGATATCGATATAAGCTAGTTTGAAAATAGATAATAAAAAAGAATATATTGACATTTCAGTCGAATTACATAATTTTGACCGAAGTTATAAATGATGGGAGTTTTGATAAGAAAAGCGCTGTCTCAATTTCCATTGCTACCATTTTTACGATAATAAAAATATTCTCGGTTATCCATTTCACACCATTGAAAGACGCCCACCCGAAACTTTAGATAGTTGATCATGTAGGCCTAACCGGTCATGAGAATAAATCTCTAATTAATAAATTTAAATATTATTTAGGGCTTAAAAAGGAAGACCTACAACAGGCATATGTAGCTCTTATACAACGCCTCTTGAAAAGAAATTCACTAACATACTAGTCATTACCATGTAAGAATGTGGATGGTCGCTAACTGGTCCGGTCAAATTTATCTAATTTTGGTAAACAGTTTTTAACCGTCCTTAATTTGCCTGCCGGTTTTGTAGAGCACTGTACACACATTTTACGTGTATATTTAGAACGTAAAACATATTTTTTAAAATTTGTAATTGGTTTATAATTCACTACATTATGTTTCCTAAATAACTTCAGTAATATAATTGTTTTATACATTACTTGACATATCGTGTATTTTTTCTTGATTGTGCATAGCAATATTTTATCATTCAAGGAACTATATTTTCCTGACATTCGTTTGTTTCGATGATGTAATGGACAGTGGAGAGTATTAAAATCTGTTGATGTTTATATGTTCGCGAAAATACAATTTTTGCCAGAATGACGTCATTTTCAGTGATCTATTGGTTACATCTAAGGAATATTCACCGATTGCTGTAATTTATTTTTATGAAAATCAAACCCTAATAAGTATTATTGTCGCGAAACAAACGGGCGAAGTCTCCTTCTCTAGACATTTCTAACCGAATGCAACAAATTTATAAGGTACCCTAATAATGTGATATGCAAGTGTCCCATTTAACGCACGCGCAGGCGTAATGTTTATGTTCTGAGAAAGTGACAATGTCGAAATAATATGAAATTTACAAAAGAATACTGGATTTTATCGGACTTTTGGTCATTTATTTTAAGGGGAGAAATCACAGGGAGGACAAATCCATGGATGTCACAAAGTTTTAACCATTTTTCTCAAAAAATAAAGGCATGGCAAGCATTTTTCGAGTTGGAGTTTCACCTGGAACACACAGTAGATACGATGAATTCATATTTTCGCAAAATTTCGGAATCCAAGCCGAGGGAAAATACTATTACTACTGTGGGTATACTTTTTAAAACGCAGAGATATTGTCCGAAAACTGCACGATCGTTTGTTTGCGAGATACTTATAATATTAACTATTACCGCACACATAGCTAGAAATTATAGAATCATTGATACAGGATTATCTGCTTAATTGTCGTTGGATGTGCCAGAAATGTTAAAAAATAACAATAATCAATCGTTGTTTTGATGAAAAATATTGTCAATGTTGCTTACTTTGTGCAAGTATGATTCGCGTTCAGCTTTGCTACGACAAACTAAACAGGATCATCTCTTATCTCGAAACACGGAGGGTTGAAAGATGAGGTTTGTTATCTAGTACAGACGCTGCACTGTTGTTATTGACACTCGAGGTGGAGACACCAGGTACTGATGTGTAGACGGTGTACAAACTCTAAACCTTCCCGTAATGTCTTAGAATTGTTATTGTGGTGAATATAATCACAAAAATGACTTTGATCCATTTAGTAAGACGTTGGTTGATTTGATTAAATTGTCTTTGAAATCGTACTGGCGTTTTGTTTTGTGTTTTTCTGTTTAGTATATTTGGAACGTTGATGTTTAACGTATTACTAATGCCTCAGTCACTGGATAGGTCAACGTGTGACGTCACAAGTCTTGTAATTAAAGCTGGCATGATCTGCATTGGTTTCTTTCCCTCATTTATTTACACATTAACACTCAACGTATACTTCAAACACATTTATTTTTTGAATAATTTTAATTATTGCTTTATAGAATTTAATTTGCAGAAGAAAACAAAAGTTAATCTTGAGAGGTAATTAATCCGCCCCTTACAGTGATAGCAATGGTCAAGCGAATATTTAGGAACTAATACGTGTGTGGTAGAATCATTTTGGGACTGACACCTGTGTGATGTAGAATCATTATGGGACTGACGCATGTAGCGCCATGGGCCTTTCTGACAGACATGGAGAGCGGATGTTGGAAAATCGGTCCCCACATTCTACGTACGATCCATGCATCCTTTTGTCCTACATATTTTAGTAGCCTTGTGATCGTCTAGAATTTGTCTGTGGTTACCTTTGCTTCCACTCCACGTTGTGTATTTACTTCTTACTGTTTTCTTAAAACGTTTGTCTTACCAAGAATATCAATGCAACAGTTCGTTTTTACATTTTATATAATAAGCTGCTTACATATGGTATAATGCATGATACAATAGTCATTCACTCTAACCTCATCCAGCCAGACACTTTTACATCTTTCCCTTCCAGTATCTGTCTGTTGTCCGAGAACTCATATTGTAATCTCTCGGGAATCTAATGAAATCTGGTTTGAACTTTTGCCATGATTTCTTTTATATAATAATAATAATAATATTTTATTGTTTAAAGCAGACTACATACAAATTTATCTCAGCCCGCTGTACAGTATAACAATAAAAATAATAGTAATAATAACGACATAGAATAAAACAGAGAATCTTTAAAAATTGCACAAACTAGTAGTATAAAATAATTTAAAAATAGTATACAATAATTTAAAAATAGTATAAAATAATTTAGAAAAATAGTAAAAAATAATTTAAAAAATGAAAGGAGACTAGGAATAAGTGGAGCGAAATAAATGAGTTTTCAATTTACATTTAAAAGATTTTAATAGCACGAATAGAATCTGGGAGACTGTTCCACAACCGTGGTGCACAGACTGTAAAAGATCTGTCACCGTACGTTTTCAGTGTCCTGGCTACTGGATGATTAAGTTGAATTTCTTTACTATCTCGTAAAGAATGTGTGGGCACACGGACATTCACGAGCTCGGTCAGGTAGGCCGGTGCACCTCCATGTATTGCTTTGAATGTGATGCACAGAATTTTGAAGATGATGCGGGCATCAACTTTGAGCCAATGAAGACTGTACAGAACAGGAGTGATATGTGCACGCATCTTGGTTTTGGTCAAGATTCGAGCTGCCGAATTTTGAATAAGTTGAAGTTTCTTGATCTGCTTAGAAGACTATTGCAATAATCTAAACGAGATGTCACAAAAGCATGGATCAGTTTTTCAGTCGTCTGCATGTCCAAAATCTTACGAAGTTTACCTATTCTCCACAAAGCATGGGATGCCGACCTACACAGACTGACAACGTGAGTCTCCAGGGTACCTCCTGAATCAATCATTACACCCAAATCGCGAACGGTTTCGGAAGGATGAACTGTGATGTCACCCACCCGGACACCACCCGAGCCCCGGCAGCCCTCTTGTACTTAGATGAGAACCAAACAAGTTCGGTTTTATCGTCATTCAATGCTAGCATATTTGCGCGCATCCGATGACGAATCTCATCCACACGGGAAGTACAAGAAGTGTCATTTCGTGAGTCACAGACGATGTACAGTTGGGTGTCATCAGCATAAATTACACAGTTTAGTCCGTGACGACTAATGACATCCTCGATGGGTGCCAAATATAATGAAAAAAAGCACAGGACCTAAAACAGATCCCTGTGGTACACCGAAATGTAAAGGTTTCGACTCCGACACGACTGAACCGATCACTACTCTCTGCGTGCGTCCCTTGAGATATGAATTCAGCAACGCTAGGGCTGTCCCGTCAATTCCATCACGCCAATGCAGTCTGTCAATGAGAATACCGTGGTCTATCGTATCGAAGGCAGCTGATAGATCTAGAAGTAACAAAATTACATCCTTTTGCTTATCAAGAGCGAGCATAACATCGTTATGCACTCTAAGGAGTGCGGTTTCAGTGCTATGCCCCTCTCGATAAGCAGACTGGAATTTACCGAGCAGTGAGTTTCGAGTGAGATAATCCATTATTTGAGATAAAATGACCTTTTCAAGCAATTTTGCCAAAAATGAAATAGTTGACACTGGTCTATAACTTTTGAGTGCATTACGGTCAAGACTTGGCTTTTTAATCAGAGGTCTTACAATGGCCTCCTTACAATCATACGGGAAAATACCATTTATAATAATCGTCAAAGCTGGTGCTATTTCATTCAGACACTCTTTTAGTAGTTTTATAGGAATTGGGTCCAGAGCACATGACTTACCCTTCATTCGACACACCACTGATATTACATCATCAACATTCAATGGCTCAAAATTAGAGAAATTACACTGGGGTGGGACATTAATGTCAATGTAAGGGGGGCATCACGCACACACGAGTGTGTTCATTCACAACGAATCTGTGCAATCGCTGATATGGTATGTTGAATTAAGCCAAATGACGCCATAGGTAAATTTCCAATCACATGTATTTAGTTGACAGATTGAACAAGCTATGTTTTGGTTCTATAACTCTTTTTATGTGTCCACCTGTCACTTATATTTTAGTGCTATTTATTACGATTGGCCAAAGACATTAATTAATGAAATATAATGCAAACATTAATTATAAGAGCTAACATTCTAGCAATATTTATACACGAGTGTAATTATTTAATAATTTGTCGGTACAATGGGTTTACTGAGGTTAAATAGTTGACACTAGGGCAAGGTCTTTGTATGACCGATATAATCCGAATCGCAACTCGGTACATAAAACAAGCAGCGTGATATTCTCAAACTTAGTAAAGCTTTCAGAATTCCATTAAGTCATTGTATATTACAGCTGATAGTGTACGGGGATCAACAGTGTATACATTATTCACCGACAAGAAAAGTTGGAAGGAAGCAAGAGAAGTGTGCCGTCAACATGGGGGATATTTAATTAATATCGAAACAGAAATAAAATATCAAAATTACATGTCTATGAAAGTCGGTGTATTTTCTTCAAGGTAAGTATATTCGAAAATAAAGCCACATCTGTCCCCGGAGGATTTGAACCAGGGGCGGATCCAGAGAGAGAGAGAGAGGGGGGGGAACCCCACTCTGCTCAGCTACATAAAATAAATTAATGCCTTGCATCAATGAAATTAAATCAAATTGTGACTTAACTTCATTATGAAAATGATTTCTCTCTTTAAAAATCCCAATTTGTATGTATGCCTATGTAACTTACAGACGATGATGGCAGATTTCCTTAACAGTAACCTTGTAAACCTTCTGCAGAAATTCCTGTATCCGCCCCTGTGCCCGTTTCTGTTGTTGTCGTTGTCTCTTACCACCTTCATAGGCCCAATTCGCTCATAACGAAGACCTCACAACGCGGGCTTACTTTGCGAGCCCCCCCCCCCCCACCACACACACACACACACTACATTAGAAAGGGCAGAATTGAATAAATCTTCCCCTTTTGCCAATTCTCCTCGGTGCCCAACTGCGTTGTCGCCCACACAGTAACAGACCGCGCCGCCCTAGATCGACGAACATGTCACGTGTTGTGTAAGGTGTTACAGCAACCTTACCTCGACCGGCTAAATTTACGTACTCGCAGTTCCGTTTCGTCTTAATGAAACAATGATTTGCATTTTGTTGGACGATATAAAATTCCACAAGGATTAATCCACACTATGCACAGGATTAATTATTACAGATTTAATTAAGGACACAAAATCAAATATCAATTCCTCGAAAAGGAATTTTAAAAAAAAAAAAACAAACAGGTAAATATGGCGACTAAAGTGTTATAATATGACGTCATCCGCAAATAAATAGACTGCTGTAGTTCAATTTGTAGACTTGATTTGTCCTTAAATGCTGTCAATAAAACGAAGCAAAACAAAGGATAAAGTGTACCATTTACATAAAGACACGCACGGGTCTATAATATAAAACTTCGCCGTGTCTTTATGTAAATGGTACTAACCACTCCCACAAAAACAGGTTCTTGGTCATTTTCTTTTTAAATAGAGCTATCAGCATATTGAATAGCCCACAGGGTAAGCTTTAAAGAAGTACAATTCTTTCTAAATTTGTCGTAGCATCTGGAATTCATTCGCGGCAAAAAGAAGGCACACGGTTTAAGTTTTTGTGTCCGTAATACAAAATGAAGTTGTGCGACAAGCGTTTGGTTTCATGTGAGCGGGTACTTTGCAGGAGATTCATATATCGCTCAAATCTATGGAAGCCTATTGCGGCCATTTCAAAATCTCGTCCCCTCGCCGCGAGAAGTCGAGGGCGAGAACACGAGAAGTCGAGGGCGAGGGAGCGAGAAGACGAGAACGCGAGGGAGCGAGAAGTCGAGAGCGAGAAGACGAGAACGCGAGGGAGCGAGAAGTCAAGGGACGAGAAGTCGAGGTGAAAGTAATCTCGTGTTCTCGGGGCGAGATCCTCGTATTCTCGCCCTGTTTCCTCGCGTTCTCGCTCTCTCGCTCCCTCGCCCTCGACTTCTCGCTCCCTCGCGTTCTCGCCCTCGACTTCTCCCTCACTCGTGTTCTCGCCTTTGAAAAACCTCGACTTCTCGCTCCCTCGCCTTTGAGTCAATCTCGTCCTCTCGTGTTCTCGCTCCCTCGCTTCGTCACAATCTCGTGTTGTCGCTCCCTCGCCTCGGAAGTGCAGTTATTACGCATGTCCACTGACTATACCGTATCGGCATTTGTATTTTGACATGGATTATAATAAACGAAAATGTTTGAAGTTCTAGAAAATGTAATAGTCCTAAACAAGTTTAATCTCTTCTTGCACAGATAGTATTGTATTCTGTAATTGATTTTAAGTCTTCAGTCAAATCTTTCTTTGCTCTCTAAAAATATTCATCGGGAGTTTTCGTTTGATGCGTGGTTTTGTCAGTGCTGCAGGATGGAGAGCCTGACAAGGGAAAATGTATAGTTGTTCGAATGGGATTTTAAAAAACCAGGTCCCGTGCCCGGAATCGAAATGAAGTTGGTTCTACGGTGGCTCACTGCGTAGGAGGTTTGCTCTCTAACTTAATCGAAGTTCATCGTGATTTTTCTGCCTATGTCCACCCTTGTCAGTGGTGTAGAACAGAGAGCCTAGCAAGAGACAACGTATAATCGTTCGGATGAAATAAAAATAACCGAGGTGACGTGTCCGGAATCTAAATGAAATGAAATGAAATAAAATGGGGTCTAACGTCCTACTTTTCTGTCCTAAATTGGGCTAATGAAGACGGGCATACGATACAATAAATAATACAGTGTGCTATCAAGGAAATTTTGCCCGGGCAGTGGCGCTAAGGCCTACTCTTATATCGTATTTAAACTTTCAAGTAGTCTTTTATGTGCACGCCAATAGGTGTCCTTGACAGGCCCTACGTTTTGCATCACTGACAAGGAGAAATCACGCCCGAAAAAAAAATCTGGATGAACTTTCTCGGCCAATGCAGGGATCGAATACCAAGTGGTGTCAGTGGTGTGGGACGGGGGGCCTGAGAAGGGACAATGAATAGTTGTTCGGATGGAATACAAATAACCGAGATCCCGTGGCCGGAATACAAATGGAGCTACGATGGCTCAGTGAGCAGGATCGACGTTTGCTCTTTTACTTTATCAAAGTTTTTCAGGATTTTTCGGTCGGGTTCCTGCTTGTCAGTGGTATAGGACTGAAGACCTGGCAAGGGACAACGTATAGTCGTTTGAACGGTATATATATAAAATACGAGGTGTCCGAAATCGTAATGAAGTGGTGGCTACAATGGCTCAGTGTGTAGGACGTTTGCTCTCTAGCTTCATCGAAGTGCATCGGGATAAATTTCTGGAGATGTCCCACCATGTCAGTTGTGTAGGACGGAGGGCCTGGCAAGGAATAACGTATAGTCGTTCGGTTTCGATTCACCGTGTGGGGTTTTTCCGGTTTCTCCCACTTAGACTGCGATTTAGCCCCGAAAATCGTTTCATCTCGTCCCAGCAAATTCCGGGTGAAAATCTGACGCTTTGTTACATAAGTTAACCAGATAGCCGTCACTGTCGCATACATTTCGTTTCCGATGCATTGCACAATACGTCAGCACTAGAATTACGCCTCGAACTATATTTGTCAAGTGTAGTCATACTGGGGTGAAAAAATCAAATTCTAAGCCAATCAGAAACCAAAAATCAACGTCATAGGGTCACGGGTCAATAGCCATAATTAGACCATGGAATACCTTTTACGAGACGGAACATGTTGGTTTGTTTACATTTGTCAGAGAGAATTTTTCTCAAAATATGCCCGGATTACTGTATAATACCACATATTAAATGTTGCAGTAACACGATGAAAACGACTAATCCCAGATCTGTGGAATAAATATGGTCAACAGTAGAGAAATAGCACCAATGATTGAAAGAATCTGTTATTTACTGGAAACAAGTATTTTTTAAAAAAAAACTTTTCAGTAAAACAATATACTAAATATCCCTGAAAACGATTTTGGCAAAAATAAACAAATGCAATAATATAAATTTCCTCATACACAACAATACCATACACTACTAGTAAGAGAAATGAGGTTTAACGTCCACTCGACACAAACTTGGTCATTTACAGACTAACATATGGTTAAATTTTATTTCAATAATTCGTTTGCGCGTAGGGGTCTTTAGCAGTGGGAGGAAAACCCACGAGGTTGAGAAGGCAACCTATCTCCATTCCACATACGCTCACACAGGGATAGAAACCACTGCCGCAAGCCAGAGGTGACCGGCCAGCTAGAGGTTGAAGCGTGGCACTCTAGACCACTAGGCCATCCCCCCCCCACTACTAGTAAATGAAATGAAATGGGTTTTAACGTCCTACTCTTCTGCACCTAACCTAGGTTAAAGGAAGACGAGCATATGCTATACAGTGTGCTATGAGGGAAATTTTGCCTGGGCAGCACCGCTACAGCCTACTCTTATATTGAATTCCAACCTCCAAGGGATCTTTTACGTGCACGCCAATGTGTACACTGGACCACGGTTTCCCATACGATCTTAACGACTAGACAGCTGTCCTTGTCAGGCCCCTCAGTTCTGCATCATTGACAAGGGGAAACCACACCGGTAAATCGAGATGAACTTTCTCGGCCAATGCAGGGATCTAACACACCACTAGTATTGATGAAAAATGTATATAATAATTACATGTATAATAATATCATTGTTCTGGAGTACGGTTTCTAATGTGCTGTTCAGATTGTTATATTCACAGAATATACACAGATCAGGTCTTGTGCCCATTTACACTGTACAAAATTAAAAGATATATACCAGTAAATAAAAATAGATATAAGAGAAAAACAAATATTTATCTAAATGATTCCAGTAAAATGAATTAGAAATGAAATGGAGTTTAACGTCCTACTGTTTTGTTCCTATACATGTACTGGGCTAATGAAAACATGCATACACCATACAGTGTGCTATGAGGGAAATTTGGCCAGGTACATCACTATTTTCTACTCTTATATCGAATTCCAACTGCCAAGGGATCTTTTTATGTGCACACCAATGTATACAAAGGACCTCGGTTTTTCATCACATCCGGACGACTAGACAGCTGTAATTGTACCTTTTTACATGCAAACCAATGTATTCAAGAGACCTCTGTTTTTCGTCACATTCGAACGACTAGACAGCTGTCCTTGTACCTTGTCAGCCTCCCTCCACCACTGACAAGGGGAAACCACGTTGGAAATGAAACAGAATGAAAAAGGGGTTTTATGTTCTATTGCTCTGTTCCGAAGCTGGACTAATGAAGACGGGCATATGCTATACAGTGTGCTATCAAATTCCAACTGCCAAGGGGTCTTTTTACGTGCACACCAATGACCAATGTATACAAGGGACCTCGGTTTTTCGTCACATCCAAACAACTAGACGGCTGTCCAGGGGCGTTTTAAGGTTAATCATGGCGGAGGCTACACTATTTTGAGGGCCCTCTTTCGTGGGGGGGGGTCTAGATTGATGACTTTTATGCCAATGCAATGACTGCATTCTCATTCAGTAATAGATTCGACAGTAACAGTGTATAGGAAATGATTGACACAGACTCGGGGCCCTTTCCCATGGCCAGAGGGGCCCTTTTGTCAGACGTGGGGCCCTTCTGTCCGCCTTCAGGACCCTCCTTAACTAGGGTTCATTTTCATTTTTCTCATCGGTTTTAGCATTTTTCTCCCAAAACGCCTTTGGGGCTGTCATCGTACCTTTTTACATGCACACCAATGAATACAAGGGACCTCGGTTTTACGTAACATCCGAACGACTAGACAGTTGTCTTTGTACCTTAATAGACCCTCCTTTTGCACCACTGGGGTTTAACGTGCTACTGCTCTGTTCCTAAGCTGGACTAATGAAGATGGGCATATGCTATACAGTGTGCTATCATGGAAATTTTACCAGGGCAGCGGCGCTACAGCCTACTCTCATCACATCCGAACGACTAGACAGCTGTCCTTGTACCTTATTTAATTGTCAGTCCCCCCCCCCCCCGCCCACGGCCTGCACCACTGACAAGATAAACCACCTCGGAAATGAAAAAGAATAAAAATAAAACAAAACCATACAATATTAATCAGCATAGTGACAAAATATAACATGAAAATTTATTGACATGTACAGTACATTTAATTAAAACATTTTTTAAAATATGTATTAAATGTATTTAAAAACTGCTTACAAAAATACATGTACACGAATACAGGTTCAAGCCTACTCATAAAAAATCACATAATTTCATACATATCATCATCACTATTAAAATCAATGTCACTGTCGAACAATTTACACATATCCATACAAGAAAGTTTTCACTTGTAACAAGTACATCTATCTGTAATGAAGCCTGATTTGTATCCACAGTGAAAATTTTATTTGGTGCTTAATCTCTAGTTACCCTAACCCTGTCATTTTAAACAGTAGTGTTTAACAAACGGGGCAAAAATTTTTGCAGCTACAGTAAGGCAACCCGGGGGCAATGCGCCTGAATAGGCCCCCGTTTTGATTGGTGGTGCAAGGGCCAAAGCAACATTTTCATCCAGGGGACACATGCAAAGTCAATCTGGTGTGGAATTAATTCATACATATTTTTTTCATAAATAGGGCCTAACATGTGCTCTTGTACCAACTCATCTATTTTGGTTCTCTTTTTCTCCATACATCTTGGGTATATTTCTTAAAGTACTGTGCATGTTGTTTCACCTCAATGGTGACACAGTCTTCACCATATTAGTCTTCTATTGGTCTGAGTGGTCCTGATTCGAGTAGTCCTTACTCCTTGGTGACTGCGAGTTGTCATGCATTTAGGAATACAGAATATATCTTTATTAATCAACTTGTTAAATGATCCCCTTAACAAATTAACCAGACCTATTATTCTTTTTTTTTTGTTTGTAAAATTTTAGCTGCTTGCTTCTAACATCACTTTCTAACTTTCGTCAATAAGTTTGGAATCGTGATAATGTTTCATATACAGTTGTTGTTTTTTTTACGTTGAAATGTTAAAACCAAATCACCGCGAAATTCAAATACCATCGCACATTAAGTAAGCCTGTATTTATTTTACGGTTTCTGTCAAACGTCAAAGAATGGATAACAGAAAAGTCGCGTGGCAATGAAGTAATACTAGAAGAATTAGATGATGTACCTTTTTGTACCCGAAACATGCTAGGACGGAAAACAAAAGCAGGCTAGCTAGAAATTTCACACCACGGCCTATATAATAAATAAAAATCTAAAAGTGTGTATGGGTGTGTGTATCTATGTTTGTGTATGTTTTTTCGCCCATCACGTTTCGTCGCCACACTCCACCTACACATTATTATGTGTTATTAAATTAACCAGAATCACAACAGGAATCTTTTAGGCCAGTGAATTCGGGCCCAAGGCGAATTACGCTTCGTCGCCGAGCTTAACCCCCACATATCTCGTATCAAATTGAAAAGAACGGCTACGTATGTATTTTAGGCCATCGAATCTGTCCTACAGGCAAATTTGGGCCACGAATGAATAAGACCTCGGGCGAATTTAGGTCCCGTGGGAATTTGGGCACTGGGCGAATATGGGCCCCTAGCAAATTTGGGCCATGGGCGAACTTGGACCCCGGGCGATCAATTTGGGCCCGTGTATAGGCGGGTAAACTACGGGTAGTTTATCTGATAATATTTGATAATATTAGCATCATAGAAAGAAGTGGGTATCGAAACCGAGCCCCCGCCCCCTACAAACACACACACCCAAGCCAATGTGTAGCCTATACGAGACCTCGGTTTTCCATGCCATCCGAACGACATGCTGTCCCCAGGCCTTCCGTCCTACACTGATAGGAGGGTACCTCGCAAGAAAGGCTAGACTACGCATTGAGCCACCGAAGCTCCAACTTCATTTCGAATCCGGACACATGACCTCGCTCTTTTAACCCAACCCTTCCTTCTCCACTGATATGGAAAAAACCCGCTAGAATATTTCCGATGAACTTTGATGAAATGAAATGAAATAGGGTTTAACGTCCTACTGTTCTGCTCCGACTGTGCTATAAGGGAAATTGTGCCCGGAAAGCGGCACCTAGGTCTCTTCTTATATCGGATCCAGGCTGCCAAGGGATCTTTTACGTGTACGTCAATTTACAGCCTAGAATTTTCATCCCATCCGAACAAATAGACAACTCTGTCCTTACCAAACCCTCCGTCCTGCACCAATGCAATGACATGCGGAAACCACGTCGGAAAACCCGATAAACTTTCTAGTCCAATGCAGGGATCGAACACGTGACCTTCAGTTTAGTGAGCCAGCGTCTTACCCACTTAGCAGCCGTGGCTCCAAACATTAACGTCCTACTCACTGAGCCACCGGAGCTCCCACTTCATTTTGATTCCGAACACGGGACATTGTTTTTCTATGCCACCCGAACGACTATACGTGGTCCCCTGTCAATTCTTTCCTCCTACACCACTGAAGTAAGAGAACAAACGTCCCACTCACTGACCCACCGTAGTTCCTACTTCTATTAGATTCCGGACACGAGGCCTCCGCTATTTTTATTCATTCCGAACGATTATACTTTGTCTCTTGCTAAGCTCTCCGTTCTACAGGACTTCGGTTATTTTTATTCCATCCGAACTATTATACTTTGTCTCTTGCTAATTTCTCCGTCCTACACCACTGACAATAGTGAACATCGCCAAAAATCACGAGGAACTTTGAAGTTACAGAGCAAACGTCCTACCCAGTGAGCCACCGTAGAACCAACTTCCTTGCGATTCCAGACACAGGACATCGTTTTTTAAAATCCCATTCGAACAACTATACATTGTCCCTTGTCAGGCTCTCCATCCTGCAGCACTGACAAAACCACGCATCAAGTGAAAACACCCGATGAATATTTTGCGAGCGCAGAAAAAGATTTGACTGAAGACTTAAAATCAACTACAGAATACAATACTATCTGTGCAAGAAGAGATTAAACTTGTTTAGGACTATTACATTTTCTAGAACTTCAAACATTTTCGTTTATTATAATCCATTTCAAAATACAAATGCCGATACGGTAGTCAGTGGACATGCGTAATAACTGCACTTCCGAGGCGAGGGAACAAGAACACGAGAAGACGAGATTGTGACGAAGCGAGGGAGCGAGAACACGAGAGGACGAGATTGACTCAAAGGCGAGGGAGCGAGAAGTCGAGGTTTTTCAAAGGCGAGAACACGAGGGAACGAGAAGTCGAGGGCGAGAACGCGAGGGAGCGAGAAGTCGAGGGCGAGGGAGCGAGAACACGAGGTTTTTCAAAGGCGAGAACACGAGGGAGCGAGAAGTCGAGGGACGAGAAGACGAGAAGTCGAGGTGAAAGTAATCTCGTGTTCTCGGGGCGAGATCCTCGTATTCTCGCCCTGTTTCCTCGCGTTCTCGCTCTCTCGCTCCCTCGCCCTCGACTTCTCGCTCCCTCGCGTTCTCGTCTTCTCGCTCTCGACTTCTCGTCTTCTCGTGTTCTCGCCCTCGACTTCTCGCGGCGAGGGGACGAGATTCTGAAATGGCCGCAATAGGCTTCCATACAAATCACACACGGAACATTAATATTGCAGAGAAGCGAGTCATTATAAAAGTAAGCACTTTGAACATATTGTCTCTAAAAGTAAAGAAGAATCAATATGTACAGATTGAAACGATAAGGAATACGATTTGCTCTAGGAAAATCAACCAACCAACCGATACCGGTTTAATATTTTATTAGACCACACAAACTATACGAAAGTTACCTAGTCTGTACATAATTAGCTCCACTTGAGCACGGACACGGAGTTAATTGACCGATATTGTAATTTCTGACACGAGCAATACTTTGAGTATTGTGAAAAGTATTTGTTCTGCCCCCTTCACATCACAAAGTAGTATACAAAGTTTCTTTTCATTTTAAAATAAACAATGGCGGTCATTCGATGCGGAGATCTATTGTTAAAGTAGATAGTTCATTTTACAGGCATGGAACATTTAGACTAACACAATGTATTATACATGGAGGGGGGGGGGGGCTAGTGGTCTAGCTGGTCGGTCACCTCTGGCTTGCGGCTGTGGTTTCGATCGACAAAGATTAGGTCGACTGTATAACCTCGTGAGTTTTCTCCGGCTCATCCGGTTTCCTCTCACTGCTTAGCGAATTATTAAAGTGAAATTAAACCATATGTTAGTCTCGAAATAACCTAGTTTGTGTCGAGTGGACGTTAAAGCCGATTTATCTCCGGGTACTCCGGTTTATTCTGCTAAAGACCTCCACGCGCAAGCGAATTATTGAAATAAAATAAACCATATGTTAGTCCCGAAATGACCTAGTTTGTGTCGAGTGGACGTTAAATCCCATATCTCTCTCTTTCTCTCTCTCTCTTTCCCTCTTACCAGTTAGAACCTATACGGATTAGATACCATCGAATCGAAACGAAATTGAGAAATATACTTTAATCACGGATTTATTCGAGAACAGTAGAATCTATAATATGTATCTTAACGGTTACAGTATTGGGTCTCCATGGACCGGTTTACATTGGACATCATCCACATCCAGACATTGGGATGGTCCGGGATGTCCACCACCACAGACCCACCTCTCGACAACGTACCATTGGAGAGAAAGTAATGACTTCAACTACGATGCTGGTCAACTTTGCTATAGAGAAATGGACAACGGTTTACAGAGATTTGCCTGTAGGGAAGACAACACATTTATTTGCGAGCATTACATTGGTATGTCCAAAGTATACGATATAAGTTACATTCCCGGGTACAAACTGGATGATTTGATGATACATTAGGACTAAAATCATATTCAAATTAATTAATTGATCATAATTTTACTTCAAATCCTTCTCAAAACACTGTAATTGCCAAGTATACCCTTCTATAAAAATCGATCGATTACCCCTCTCCGTACCTCTGGCAACGACCTGCGGAGACGGGTGGGAATTTATTGCATACACAAGACGATGTTGCCTGTAATGACTGACTATTTATAACAAATATCGAATCCTAATTAAATTCTCGAATTATCCACTGCCCGCGTCTTTTCCCGTGATTTTGTATCTCAGAAAGGATTGTACGTCTAACTCTTTATACAGTCCAGAAAGTGTTGTACAAAGCGCCCAATGTACTCGTGCAGCCTTCGACGAGAAAAATCCTAATCGTCGAGCTGTTGATTAGGGGAACCCTTAAATTTTTGTCCTGTATGCGCTGCGTGAGTGTTTTTTTTTAGGGAATCCAGTATTTTTATCGTAAAATTGGATATCTCTGCCATACTTTTATTGGCAATAACCACCCGATAAATACTTTCCTGGGAACCCATCTTTAATAGGATGAATATTATTATTATTATTATGTAATTAATTTATTTCTGCTATAACCCAACGCCGCAACACAATGTTTTACAACTTCATTGTTTAAAAATGTGTGTGTTGGGGGGGGGGGGGCAATTACACGCCAGTTGCATTTTTGAGCACCCCCCTCCCCCAAAGTGTAATGAACGAACGAGTTACTTCCTATACGTGAGCACGGAACACTATAGTGGTTGTACATGTTCAACGTGCTAGGAAGGGGTTACATCCGTACGACTGTATACTGCATCGATACCCAAGCAGCGGCAATTTTACATAGTACGGTCGTTGCAATTTGAGTGTTTAGGAACAATGCTCTTCATTTGACGTTAATTGCATTTGCACGTACAGAAGTGCAAATTGGATTCACAAAACAATTCAGTATAATGCTTTGAATACCGCCCATTCTCTTAATTTCAGATGGAACATGTAGGTACGACGAATCGACGATCACTTCGTTTACATATCAATCAATCAGGTCAACATCAGATGACTGTCAAGATATCTGTACCAATACAACTGGGTGTTTTCTGACGGCTGTTGTTAATGTACGTGTATGTTTAATGCTGTTAGCTGCAGATGTCAGTAACACAACAGTTTCTATTAAGAAATGTCCACATGGTAATTAAACTTTCTACAGTGTTTATGTTAATAGTAATTACTTTAAAGATACGTCATGTAACATTTAGATAAAGGGTCCTGACAAGGACAGCTGTCTAATCATTCGTATGGGACAAACAACCGAGGTCCCGTGTACACATTGCCGTGCACATAAAATATCCCATGGCAGTTGGAATTCGATATAAGAGTAGGCCGGGCAAAATTTCCCTCATGGCACACTGTATGGCGTATGCCCGTCTTCCATTAACCCAGGTTAGGTGTAGAAGAGTAGGACGTCAAACCCCATTTCATTTCGATATAAGAGTATGCCGTAGTGCCGCTGTCAGGGCAAAATTTTCCTCATAGCATACTTTATTGCGTATGTCCGTCATCCATCGCCCAGTTCGGAGCGGAACAATAGGACGTTAAACCTCATTTCATTTTATTTTTGCAAAAGATAGAACAGAGCGTGTCTGTTGATTGTGGAGACTGCAACATGCAAGGTCGAGTCTTGATATTTAAATGTAGTGTCTTTAATAAGATTAAACCATATGTTCATTCCCCTCTCTCTCTCTCTCTCTTTCTCTCCCTCTCTCTCTCATTTTATATACATTGTATTCATCAGTAAGTTAAAATAGTAATCAGGAAGTAGTCACTAAGTAGTTGTTACGTCACTAGGATGTTAAAGTGTGACTATTAAATGTTATACATCGATAGTGTGTATTCAACAGTGATAAGTATTACAATTAGTGACGCTTTAACACCGATAGTGACATCTTTTACATCTAGTTGCACCGCCTGCTAATTGATGATATCTGTATCATTTCTAACCATTTTTTTAGTTTAGAATAATGATCACTGATATGACTTAATGATATAATGGGTTATTATTAAAGACTCGGGGCATGTTCCATGACATTTTAACTAAGATAAAAATGAAATTTTAGTAATTTGATTGTATAATATTTGATTGATTTTTGTGCTGATCCAATCAAAATTGAAGTATCTACAAAGATTTGTAGTTAAGGTTTCGAGAAACAGGGCCCAGGTCCATAATTACCCATGTTTCTTGATTGTAAAGACTGCAATCGACAACGATGTACGTGATATAGTTGTGTTGATATGTAGTTATATCATGTTTATTTATTGTAGAGACTGTAATAGACCGCGAGACACATGAGGTACACCAAGATGATTCTGATCCTACAGACTGTGCTAACTCACCATCAAGTTAAGGTAACGTAAGCCCTGTACATAAAGAAGTAACAAATAATTTATAAGTACTCACGATGTCCTGATGTTATTCAAACTATTGTTGTAAAGGTGATAAATATTCATTCCATAACATCAAACTTTCAACGTAAATAGTATTTTTTATGCGATTTTATTGGCGATTTTTAGACCTGTAATTTTGGAATTTACCTTCCGGAAATACGTTACAATGCACCAAATTGAATCTTATTTACCAATTTTTTCTGGGCGAGTTCCCCCAAACCTCTCGTTAATTAGTTCCCCCCCCCCTGCAAAAAAATCCGCGTTTACATCACAAGGAGTCGAGTCACCTGCGTAACCTCGTTGGTTTTCCTCAGTTTAACTTAAAGATCCAATATCATATTTTCTAAGAAAGTCAAAATTATTTCTATGTCTTCTGCTCAAAAGGTTGCCAACTCACTATTATACGATCATGGGCAAAATTTCACAGGGATTAAAATGGCTGACACAGGCTGATTGAGGAAATAGTAACACAATTACCGTCCTTGTTTTCCCATTACTCTCCATGGACGGCCATCTTCAAACGTTTGAATTTTAAGTTGAAAATGATATTTTTGCCAATTTCTCAACTGGCAATAGTGAATTATAGGATTAATAGGATTATTCTTTTAACAAGGTAGGACTGTTTATAGGTACAATCTATTTTAGGGCTTTATTTCAATACATTTTAAAAATATAACTTAAGAATATGCTATTGGAACTATGGAAAAATAATTCCATATTTCAGTACCATCTACAACCACATGTACTGCTGTGACAAGCACAGCTACCGAAACGATAACGTTTATAGAAACTTCAACAGAAGCGACTACGTCCTCAATCACCATAGCATTTACCGGTATGTCCACAGTAACGCAATACTCCACATATTGGTCTTCTACAAATGCATCTATTGCATTTACCGAATCAACAACTGAAAACATGACAGCAGAAGTCCCGATGGATTCTTTGGTAGTTACCCAACCAATAGAAACGGTATCACAGATGAATAATGTGACAGTTGTTGACTCTTCATTGGCTGTATCCATGGTTACAGAAACAAAGGTTCAATCATATGACACCTCAACAGTTGACGCCGCGGGATCATCTCCGTCGGTAGTTCTGTACTCTTCTTATCCCTGTCCTTCGGAGACTGTCCAAACTGTCGTTACAACAATTCAGCCATCGTGCGGTTCTCCCCAGGTAAATGACACAAGGGCTTCGGGTGTTATTGGATCAGACGGCATAATGAGGGCAAGGCTGTGTCGTAACGTTATTGTCGTGACCCCTGACCCGGCCGCAGAACAAGAGGCAGTAGAAAGCATAGTTAAGGAGTTGACGGTTGACAAGAAAAACATATCTGCTATCGCAAAGAAAAAGGCAAGTGCACGAGACCATCGATCTAGCTCTGTTGCTATTGGTTACATTGGAATAGTATTTCTGATAATCCCGTTTCTTTTAATCATTGCTGTAGATTTACCGACATGCATCCAAGGCGGAAGAAACATCATTAAATTATGTAAGGACGGGGAGAGATTTTGATCTGTATGCTAAAGATATAACGTCGTGAATATAACAGGCTATTTTGTGTTAAGACGCTTGAATCCCTTTATTCTAGTCACAAGTAATCAATCCTCGGTTGTACGTAACAAGGAGTGGGGACGTCTGTTCAACCTTGTGGGTTTTCTCGGGGTCATACGGTTTTTTCCCACTGCTAAACACCCCTACGCGCATGCCATTGTGTCCACGGCAACTCGACTTTTCGTGCCACTCGAACGACTAAAAAGCTGTCTATGTCAGGCCCTCCGTCCTGAACCATTGAAAATGGCAAATCATGTTCAAAAATCTCGATGACATTTCTCGGTAAACACCGGGTGCAAGAGAGAGAGAGAGATCAATAGAGAGAAAAAAATGGGGTTTAACGTCAACTCGACACAAACTAGGTCATTTCGGGACTAACATAAGGTTTAATTCTATTTCAGTAATTCGCTTGTGCGTAGGGGCCTTTACCAGTGGGAGGAAACCGGATTGCCCGAAGGAAACCCACGCGGTTGAGAAGACGCCCCTATCTCCATGCCACATACGCTCACATCAGAGATAGAAACCACAGCCGCAAGCCAGAGGTGAACAGCCAGTTAGAGGTCGAAGCGCGGCACTCTTGACCACTAGGCCATCCCATCCCCACCCTCAACACCGGATTCAAACCTCCGACTTCCAGCGTCTTACTCACTTAGTCACCGTGGTTCCCAGGTATGAAATATGTTCAGGATGTTATTCAACTGAGGTTTATTGTTTCTTAATCTAAAATGGGTGTTATTTATGTACTTATTGCATATCAAATGTTTTAGTATGTTTATACTTATGATATTAGTTTGTTTGAATTGTTCATTTATAAGAATACGAAACAATATGGATTTGACAAGTTAATTTATTAAGATATATTTGATACTTTAAAGCCCCAATAACACTTTTGTTGTAACTGAAAAATATGTCCCAATATTCATTCTGGTCAAAAAATCGTATTATTTTAGAATATTCCAATTAAATGATGATATAAATTTCATCTTAAAACACCTATTTTAAAAAATTGGAAAAATTCAACCAATTGATTTGAAAAGTCTAACGTAAACCTTTTCAATGTGACTTGGATTTTAAAATATTTTCGAACCCTCTGGACAAGTAAAATAGGTTGTAATGGATAATTTACACAACAGTTAGGACATTTAAACATCTAGTACTTAGAATAAAGGTATTATTTATTTTCTGGAGCTACCAAGCCAGCAAGAATGTTATTGTCCCTTTAAGATAAAACCAACTATTTTAAGTAAAATATCTATGTTTATTAATTTTTATTCTATTTTATTAAAAAAAATTGGTTGATAAAATACTTGTTTATTAATTAAACTACGCGTTTTTAAATTAAAATTCTTGTGTATTAATTAAAATACTTGCGTATTAATTGAAATATCTTTTTTTTTTAAAATGGTTGTTTTATAAAATATTTGTTTGTTAATTAAAATACTTACCTATTAATTAAAATAATCATTTTTTTTTATTGAAACACTTGGTTTTTTTTTAAATGCTTGTTGATTAAAATACTTGAATATGAAAATAGTTGTTGATTTATAAAGTTTGTTTGTTAAAGTAATTGATTATTAATTTGTTACAAACTTCTTTATTATTACATGCTTCTTTATTACAATACCCCAGTGTCATAGTTGATTTTCATTTTCGTTTGCTTAGTTACTGTTGTATCTCCTATTTAATAGATGATATAAACATGATTTACGCACTGTCTCCGTCCAAACAATCCAAGGTTCAAACATATTACCCTTTGCTACAATGTGCGCCCCCACCACCTCGACAAAACCCTGGATCCGGGCATGAGAAGATTTTCATTTGCATTCAAATATTTTTTAAATCATTAATTAAACACGATAATGAACAATATATGTCAATATTTCAATAAGTGACAGCGTTGCTTAGAATAAAGTAATTTGAATTAAGTACTTAGATTATTAATTTTGAAATATCTATCTTGGAATTATTACAGCCATAACGACCACCCCTTTATCTAAATCCTGCTTGTTTATAAATGTATTTGATTACTTTATGTGTTTATTAAAATCTTTGTTTATCTCAAATTTTTGTTTATTATTTATCTGGGTGAAGCGAGCCACGACTATGACGTCTGTTTTATCCTTTTCCTACTCATGTTGCACGTATCGTTAATAAATGAAGCCAGGTTTATTGTTAAAGTTTATATGGAAGTTGATATAAACGCCAGAAACGAACGAACGAAAGTCAGTTATTTTCTAATCACATGCCATTAATAATAATGGGTCGTAAGCGAAAACTTGAACAGCCTTCGTCCACGTCCGATAGAAGAATTTCAAACTTATTTTTTTTGTATTTCACCACCAAAATTCTCCCGAACTGACTATATAATAGTTATGAAATAGATAACGTAAATTGAATATGCTGAAAATTTGAGTCAATTTGTTTCCTTTGAACCGAGATTATTAGCGTTGATATTATCAAAAGAAGATTCAGCTCTTAGTCCTTACATAATGTATGTTTGTGCATTTGAAAAATGTAGATCTCTTAAGGATGAATGAACATTTTCAAAGTGCTTTGTCACAATTCCTGTTATAAAGAAAAATATTCATTAAAACAAATACACTGTGTGGTTACCCCAGATGTTGAAAAAGCTCTAAAAAAGGGGGCTTCTGCAAAGCAGTGAAGAATTTTGTAAATTGTAATATTATATGTAAATAAAAATTACTGAAAAAATATAATAGAATAGATATTCGTTATTTTTTTTTTGGGGGGGGGGGCGGAAAAAATATATGGTTAATAAATTAAATCGAACGAGTATTATTCACGGTGTCAGCCATTTTGAATATATAGAAACCGTCAAAAAAAAAAAATCGTTTGGTGTGGCGCCAGGCAGGGTAAGCTTACTCTTCTAGACACCTGTTACCACTGTTTGTCGTGTATTGTGTACACGGTGAATAGTCCATTTGCTGATTACACTATTTTGCCTCGACTTTTTTTAGGACTTCGAATTTTGTTTGGTTTGTTTGGATTGTGTGTACTATATCTGTAATACCCGTGTATGTACTATATTGACTAATACGCGTTTACTGCAACATCTAACAGAAACACGGGAATACCTTTTTACAGCTCTCAGAAATAATAATATGTGCCATAGTAAGAAATGAAACTTTCGTAAATATTGTATCATAAAGCCTGTCATCGAGTCAACTGACAATAAGGGGGATCGCCTGTCCAACCCCGTGGATTTTCGCCGGGTCCTCCATTTTTCTCCCACTGCTAAAGACCCCTACGCGCAAACAATTTATTGAAATAAAATTGAACCATATGTTAATCCCGAAATGATCTAGTTTGTGTCGAGTAGACACATCTCTCTCTCTTATTGGCTAAGAAGTGGCGCGTTTTCTGCTTAAGAGAAATAAAGGGTAATAAAACCTATATTTCAGAACATATCACCAAAATAGAAACATGGGCTACTGAAAAAAAATAAATAGCCCGAGAAATAACGAAATAATTCATTCATACTGGGCTTGTGATGGTATCTGTCTTTATATAAAAATGTGGAAAAATCAAGACCTCAGGTGTACTAGCCCCGAAATGACCTAGTTTGTGTTGAGCGGACGTTAAGCCCCATTTCTCTCTCTCTCCCTCAGGTGTACATAATCCACGGACTTCATGAAGAAGATAAGAATAGTAAATATATAAGTGCTATGGATAATCGATCACAAGTGATAAAGCGTCTAGTAAAGTTATGTATCTGATACAACCTGTGTTTACCAAAATACTTTATAAGTATAAGCGGAAGTGAGATACACAAATTCCATCATATGATCATACTATAAGTCAATACTTTGGAAGAAAATTTGGAGAATTTTTAATCGTTGTTAGTCCTCATTTTCTAATAAACTTTTCTTTTTATGGAACCAATTTTGCTACATAGAAAAGTGTTAAGCTTGATTCCAGTTTATTTTAAAGGAGCTAAATCGCTAATATATTAGACCTAGAAATTGACACAAATGGGTTGCATCGTTTTTGTTTTACTGTAATTTCTAATCAGCTGTGTTCGGCGAAATACGCTGGACGTCTTACTCGAATGTCAATCCCTAGCGTCTGGTTATTCCAGTCTATACCGATAGTAGTCATTGAGTATGCTCTCCAGATAACAATATGAGGCTACCATTTGGGGAATATTTTACAACATTTTTACAGTATTTTTAACGATAAATTAAATCTGTTTAATTATTAGGAATTTGTTTATTATAACGGTTTGGAACGAAATAAAATAAAATTATTCTGTCTAAAAGCATTATGACAGATTTCTGCAAGAGGTATTTCCTCTTAACTACTTGATCTTTTGATTTATCGAGACATTTTAATGCTTGAATCATTATGTACATATTATGTTCGATGGTGTTTATTTTTTTTGTTGATAAGCATAATTGTTGTTCCAATTAGGTAATGGAACACCACAAACTGCTACATTGGTTAAGATCGGTCAGAAAATATAAAATTAGTAGTTCTGCTTCAACTTATACTTGTTTTCTTTTTTAATTATATACAATACAAGTTTAGTAATAAGTAGTAATTGCATTCCACAGAATTTTAAACGGTGTATACTCTATTAAATTACAAAATGCCATTAAAACAGTTTGTACTGTAATGAAAAAGCGGAAGTCCCACATGCGTACTTTTGTTCTATTTCTATATAATTCCAAAGACGAAAACAAAGTGAAAACACGTGCTAGTGAAAACATAACAAGTATCACTTTTGCGGATTTAAGCAAGGCGTTCGACAAGTATTGGATAAGAAGGCTTGTTTACAAATCACTGGCAATATACTAGACTGGCTTACATGTCAAGCAGAAGACGATCTATTTAAAGGGGGCGCTATCGATGTTTGACTCCTATATGCTGGGGTACCGCAAGGTTCGGCTCTGGGACCGTTGCTTTTTTTTGTTTTTTATAATGATATTCCGGACAATATGAATGAATGGTTTCACGAGATTATTTGCCAATGTAGCCGATAATGTGGGTTATTTAAATTACGTGATAAATAATTATTAAGAAAATTTAAACTCTCTGTCTAAAACTGGTTACTGAAAATTAACCCAAACAAAACAGAAATATTAATATATAATAGGTCTTAGGTGAATACAAACTTCTGTATTCAGTTTGATCGAATTTGTATTGAAACGGTATCATTTAGCTATTGCATTTGGTGATGACTATAAATGTACCAAACACATTGATATTCTTATAGAAAGAGCATCTAGGCAATCGAGTGTACTAAGAATATTAAAATATAAAATAACAAGGGATACCTATAAAAGATTAACATTAGTTTTATAAAGCAAATTTTAAAACATTCTTCGAAAGTCTGGGACAATTGTGGAAAATTAAATTCTCCAAAAAGGTCCAAATACAGGATAGTAACCGGTCTTCCATCCTATTGTAACATTTGTAATTGATACAAGTAACAGGTTAGGAACTATTGGAACAGGGGAGAAAATACTAAAGATTATTGCTTTTTATTTTACAAAACTAAGAATAAACTTGCTCCTAATTTTCGGACGGAATTACTTCCTCCAACTGTTTCAGACAGAACAAATCATTTGGGGAATAAGGATAATTTTAGCCTTGAAAATAATAGACCTTTGATATATCAAGATTCGTACTTTCCATCCACCTAAAAATTATGCAATAACATAGATCTTAACCTAAACGAAATAACAGCAATTTCAGCATTTAAACGAAAACTTAAACAAGATTTATTTTAGTTCTGACCCCACCCCCTTCGTCCCTAGGCACTATTTAGTTCGCATATCGAAATTTAATATTCTACATAGTAGTTTAAGGGACAAATGTAGTGCACTCAAAGTTATGTATTAATACTTGTTCTAAATGCGTTTTTCATATAAATGTATCTTATTGTGTCATTCAATGAATTATAAAATATATGTAAACGATGTGTTTACTATCTGTGTAACACGTGTCATATATATATATGTAATATTCGTTTAATATACGTGTTCTATATGCTCTTAAATGCTGGTATAACGACCTCTTTGTTATACCATCAATTAAAGTTACATAACGTATCTTTCTACAGAGCTGTTTGTATCCTTCGAATGCACGTCCCGTGAAGAACCAAGTTTCTTACATATTGATTTCATTTCAATATAAATATAAATCACAAGCATTTGTTTTGTAATCCCCTGGTTTCATTTGAGATAAGACAATTTTAAAGAGAACAATCTTTAAGTATAAATTTACGTGATGATGTGACTATTAATATATACTGTATATTTCCATCCGTACAATCATATATGTATTTAAATATATTTATGTATGTGTTTGCCATTTTAACTGTGTATATACACCCATCTTGTTCCGTCGTTTTAATATTATGTATGTATACTATTTAGGGAGAGGGGGGTTTACATAGGCTAAGCCTGTTCCCCAATCCCATTCAGACATCCTGAATAAAATAGTGTTTATAAAAAAAAGTATAATAGGCTACATGGAGCAAAACTGGTAGATTTAAAATGACAAATGAAAATGACACAACATGAGATTGTATTGACAACAAGCGTCGTCCACATCAACTATATTTAAACATACATTATGCAAGAGCTAAATCGGCCTCTAGCAGTTCTTTCTTTAGGCCTGAGATGTTATCTAAATTATTTATACATACCATAATCAACTCTCGATGTCATTGCTTAGCCTGTGATGTTTATTGGATTATGTCCCGATTCACTATTCGGCTTCCATTCTTGATTTCATCGAAATACAGCAACAAAGTAACTTCAAAGCTGTGTTTTTATTTATTTAGTTTGAGTCATTCTTGCTTAGCCTGTGATGTTTATAGGATTATGTCCCGATTCACTATTCGACTTTCATTCTTGATTTCATCGAAATACAGCAACAAAGTAACTTCAAAGCTGTGTTTTCCTTTATTTAGTTTGAGTCATTCTATGGTTGTTTTATTTTACAAAATTCAAAGATTTATATGGTTTTATTTCGAAGTAACTGTTAGTAAACTATCGTCTATGAAGAAGTAGTTGCCATGCAGCCTACGCGAATATTTCGCATAAGATAGGGTTCATTGCCCCAAAGAATTTACATCGGATATGAAAACAAATATATGTTAGAAAACCATGGCCTATATCGCGCTGACAAGGTCTGTTGTAAAGGGAAGTAACTTCTCAGATCAAAATCTACCTGGAATTTACCACGAAAATCTAGGCACATTCTTATGAATGATAATTTTCTCATTAATCATTACATTCGATTCATACTTTATGTTTTGGAACCATGTCCAAAAATAGGACGCTGCCCTTTAATGGGTTAACCGTTGACCCGTCGCGCTTTATGTGGCCTATTAATATGTTGGATTTGATTTGAAAAGGGTACTGGTGACGTCATTGTTCCTTAATATACATTGTGTTTAAAACGATTTACCTGTGTCGTTATTGTTCCGTATTTTACCTACTAATATATTATCTATGAAATTGTCAGAACACAAATAAAGGGTGATTATAATTACAAACAATGGTTCCATTCATGTTTTATTCACCTTTTATTCCACACATATATACTATTCAAAAAAAGTAGGGGATATTTGATTTTTAAGTGTTATTAAAGTCACCTACTGAAACTGACGAAGAAACAAATGTCAAAATGAAATGAAGTTCCCATTCATCGATTTATTCCAAATGATCGTTAGACTAAGTAAGGCACAGACTGACCATTTTAAGGGTAAAATGATACCCGGTGTCAAACAGCAAAGTTACCACAGCATCACAACAAAGTCAGTAACGGGTAAATCCTCCTCTGTTTGCCAAACAAGCATTGATCCCATGTGGCATACTCCCAATGAGACGTCTAAGGTCATTTTGGTCCAGATTGTCCCATTCCTGTTGCAACGCAGCAGCAAGTTCTTGGACATTGGCAGGGCGTTGTTGACGTTGACGTGACCTCTGTCCAAGCATGTCCCAAACATGCTCGATGGGGGAGAGGTCGGGACTCAGTGCTGGCCAAGGTAATGTGGTGATGTTCTTTTGTTGGAGGTAACCTGTAACGATCCTGGCCCTGTGACATCTTGCGTTGTCATCCTGGAAGATGAAACGGCGGCCATGACGTCGTGCTAACGGCACAACATGGACTGCCAAGATGTTGTCCCGGTAGTACTGGCCTGTAACACGCCCTGCAACAACATGTAAAGCCGTTCTTCCAGCAACAGTGATGCCTCCCCACACCATAACAGAACCACCCCCAAATCGATCATGTCTGATGACGTTAACGTCTTGGAAGCGCTCGTTTCGACGACGCCACACCCTCCTACGTCTGTCCAAAAAATCAACAGTGAACCTTGACTCATCTGAAAACATCACATTGCTCCAGTGTCGATTATCCCAGTGTTGACGATCCCTACACCAAAGACGTCTTGCCTGAATGTGATGATCTCTCAAACAAGGGATCACGCGAGGATGTCGGGCGCGAAGGTGACCCCTATGCAGTCGATCCCGAATCTTTGAAGACGAGCGCTGATCTGATTTGCTGTGATGACACGATTTCTCGATCCTTGGTTTGAGTTGTCGCCCTTGGTCGACCTGAGCGTGGTCTGTCCTGTACAGATTGTGTATCACGGTATCTGGACCATAGCCTGCTTATGACAGACTGAGAAACATTCATCGTCCGCGCCACAACCGCCTGTGTTGTGCCGATCTGTAGCATGCCAAGGACACGCAACCATTCATTTTTTGTAAGCCGACGCATATCAAAATTTGTTTTCTGGTCACTAAAACAATTAAACTGATGTTTCCACCCTGGAATTCAATGCCACAATGACTGTAACATTCAAAGTCAGAGTCGTGCAAATCTTGGGTTGGACCCCCATGATGATCCCAAGCATCACCTGCATTCCATGCGATAGCTATTGGTGCGTTTGGGCGTCACATGTAACTGGAAATGTTTCTTCTGTTAGGTTCCATAGTGACTTTTTTCGTAGTCATTTGCATATTTTAGTATTATGCCCCCAAAATCAAATATCCCCTACTTTTTTTGAATAGTATATGATCACTATGTTAAAGGACAATATTGGTGTCAGTCAGTTATATAGAGGACCAACTCGTGTTTTCCTTTGGCACTCGTCACTTCAGATTCATGAAACCTTTATTACTCCGCTATCGTAGCAATGATCTCTATGTTAAAATTATATTTGGAATGTATATATATATATATATATGATAATGACTGACACCAATATTGTCCTTTAACGGTTCGTGTTGAATTTAATAAACTGTAATAAGGTAAATTTCTATTACTCAATTCAGTAAAACTTTGCTGTAATGGATCTTAATGAGAGAGAGCGAGAGAGAGAGATGGAGAAATAGAGAGAGATAAATGGGGTTTAACCTCCACTCGACACAAACTAGGCCATTTCGGGACTAACATATGGTTTTATTTTATTTCAATAATTCGCTTGCGCGTAGGGGTCTTTAGTAGTGGTAAGAAAACCGGAGGACCCGAGAAAACCCACGAGGTTGGACAGGCGATCCTCCGTCTTGCCACGTACAACCAGGAATTCGAAACCACGCCAGTTGACTCAATGACAGGCTTTGTTAACCATTAAGCCCGTCCCCCTGGATCTTAATGTCTCCAGCATTTTTTCTTTTACGCTTGAATTGATTTTATAAATTGTAATTAACGTCTATGGTTGATAACGTTTTCGTTACCTTGGTGTCTATCAGAGGAATGTTAAAGACAAAAAAAAAACACAATTAGGGCGAATGTCTATCAGATGAATATTTAAGTAGCTGCTAATAAAAGCAACAATCAGTTTTATCAAATCAATAGTTAAGTAACTGTTAACGAATAACTGTATATATATAGTACAAAATGTATACAACATACAGCTCTTAAATATTGGCTCACAAATATACATAGTACAGGTATACAATATAAATACAACATAGATCCTAAAAATTGACTCACAGATATAAATAGTACAAGCATACAATATAAATATAAGATAGATCTACAAATTGGCTCACAGATATACATTATACAAGCATACAACATAAATATAACATGCGTATTTTACATAATCCGACAAGCAGTTGTGGTCATACTCAAGGAGATAGCGACCATTATTTCCAAATTATTCGTCTCAGCGTATCTCAACATTAAATACCCTCCCATTTAAATCGAAACATACAAAAGCGTTCCTATATGGCGATCCCAATGAACGTAACTCGTACAATGAAGTGATTTTTAGTAAAGTTCACGAGTACTTAAAACTAACCAAGCGCTTTGAATAGATAAAGGAATTGGCAGGCGACGGTGATTGATATTAGATAGTGATGATGATGATTATTTACAATTCATTTATGATGATGATGATGATGGCCATGAAGATGATTTATTTATTTATTAACTCATATATTTGTAAAAATGTAACATTAGTACCCTTGAAATTTGTACATTTTAGCAATGTTATTGTCGGTGATCTTAATTAGTATGTCCATTCCAAATTAAAAGTAATAATTAGTGGTCTTGTTCCAAATTGTATTGTTAGAGTTATCGCCACTTGTTTTTTGTATTACCTCCAAAAATGGTTGAATAAATAAGTCAAGATTGCTTGAAAGAGAGCCGTGTCACAATGAACCATCGCATCCAAAGTCGCATTCCCTACATGGTCACGACGAGACGGACATCCAAGTTATTTGATACAGTCCAAGAAAACTGATAAATTTGTGTCATATATACTTAAAAAAGTAAGTGTAAATTCGGCGCGAAAAAAATGGCGACAGGCACGCAATCTCCATTGTCACGTAGCCCGTTGGCAACTGGCCAAAATTTAACTTCAAGGCAAAGTAACTATCCATCCATGGAATTAAGTAGATTAAAAAGGATTCGTGGCAGTCATAGAGCAATGGCAAAAAGACTAAATTCTGCTGTGGAAGAATTACTTGAATCTGATTTAGGAGATCACGAATTAATGGAAAGGTCCGAACAATTAAGATTGGCAATTGAGCAGAAAGTAAACAAGTTAGAAGATTTTGATTACCAAATCATAGCCCAAATCGACGAAGATCTTATTCACGAAGAAATAGAGGCGTCAGACAACTACAAGGAACTATTACAATTAGCCTTGATCCGTATCCAGGCAAACCTCTCAAATAAGGCCAAGTCAACAATACCGTCAAACCTGGTTAATGCGTCCACTCATGAAAATGGTTCTATAGATTCAGGAAATCAAGAAGTAAGGCCAAACATGTCCACAGCCACACCCCAACAGCAAGCCACCAACGCTGATGCAAGGATAGTCCATCTTAATCTTCCAAAATTGGACCTTGTTAAATTCAGCGGAGATTTAAGTCAATGGAACACATTTTGGGATGCATTTGACGCATCTATCAACACAAATGGAAATTTGGCAGCCGTAGAGAAATTTAATTACCTTAATTCATTATTGGAAGGAATGGCAAGGGAGAGTATAAGAGGGTTATCTCTAACGTCTGCAAACTACCAGGAAGCTGTAAGTATTTTAAAGAAGAGGTTTGGAAATAAACAGATGATTATAAATCGGCATATGGAGATTCTGCTGAATTTTGAGACCATCAGCTCTGGTTATAATTTGAAGGGAATTCGTCAGCTATATGATAGTGTAGAAGCTCAGGTCCGAAGTTTGAAATCTTTGGGTGTTCCATCCAGCTCCTATGGCAATCTCCTTGCAAGTGTATTGATGAATAAAATTCCGTCCGAGTTGAGATTAATAGTCAGCAGAGAGATGGGTGACAGTGATTGGGAACTAGATCGACTACTACAGTTTATTTGTACAGAATTGGAGGCGAGAGAGAGGGCTTTAGATTTAAGTAGACAGTCCAACCACATATCCACAACAACTTCACGGCCAGTATCAGCTTCAGCAAGATTTAAAAACCAAACAACTGCTTCAGCCTTATTGACAACTGATGGTAATAGATTATCGTGTACTTATTGTCACCAACCACATCCATCCAATAAGTGTACTAACGTTACAAGTATTGAAGCAAGACGCAGTATACTAAGGAGGGATAAACGTTGTTATGTTTGTCTCAGAAAGGATCATATGAGTTTCAATTGCGACCAAAATAAAAGATGTCCACGTTGTCAAGAGCAACATCATATTAGTATTTGTGAAGCCAGAGGTCCAAATGTGCCAATCAACAGTAAGCATTCTCTTTCCCAAAGATATTCCCAACCCTCGCCATCATATTATCAGCAATTCAGATTCCCAGCCTTTGGCAGTCAAGCTAGATGTCCAGTTTCGCAACAAACAATATCTCACAGATTTCAGAATAATCAGCCAGCTCAACCGTCACAAAGATTCCAGTCAAACAGAAATAATGAAGGTTCAACATGGTTTCAGGGAAATCAAGGGAATAATCATGGTCAAGTGGAAACAACACAGAATTCATTGTCAATGTTTGTTAATTCGTCAACATCAGTATTGCTACCCACAGCAAGAGCTATTGTATTTAATCCCTCAATTTACAGTGCCAGATTAGAAGTTAGAATGGTATTCGACAGTGGTAGTCAACGCACATATATAACCCGAGCCATCCAAGATTATCTTTGCTTTCCAGTTGTTGAACAGAGAACATTTATGCTCAAGACATTTGGATCAGCCTTAAAGACCCCCCAGACTTTAGATGTTGTAAGCCTACACATTAGCACCAACAACGGAGATATCCGGATATTAGCAATAGTTGTTCCATTCATATGCGACAAATTATGTAACCAGTATTTAGACAGAGCTCAAAATGGATTCCCTCATCTGAGAAATTTAAATTTTGCGGATTATAATGGAGAACAAATTGACCTGATGATAGATATGTTAATTGGTTCAGATGAATATTGGAATTTTGTAACCGGAGAAGTTGTACGGGGGGAGAGTGGCCCTACCGGTTTGAACACAATATTGGGATGGGTTTTATTTGGTCCAATGAGCCATACAACCCGAGATGAAAGCAGATGTTATCCAGAGATGATATCTACAAATTTTATTTCTTCATCAGAAGCTGATCAGTCATTACAGGAAGAACTTGAAAAATTTTGGAACCTGGAATCGCTTGGTATAGAATCAAGGTCTTTATTCGAACAGCACATCGACAAAATTAAGTTCAAGGACAACAGATATGAAGTGGAGCTTCCTTGGAAATCAGTTCATCCACATCTACCTGATAATTTTGAATTGAGCCTGGGAAGATTGAATAATCTATTGAGAAAACTCAAAAGAGAAAATTTACTTCAAGAGTATAATCAAGTCATGGTGGATCAGATTAATCAAGGGATAGTAGAGAAGGTAGAAAATCCAAGCCAAGGTCAACCAGGAAAGATTTATTTCGTACCACATCACCCAGTAATTCGTAGAGATAAAACAACTACCAAGCTACGTATTGTCTACGACGCTTCTTCTAAGCAGCAACCAGATTTGCCATCACTGAATGATTGTTTACTTGCTGGGCCGCCACTTACAGAGAATATACTAGACATCCTGTTGAGATTTAGGGTTCATCGTATAGCCCTTGCAGGGGATATAGAAAAGGCCTTTTTAATGGTATCAGTAGCACCAAAGGATAGAGATGTCCTGCGTTTTCTTTGGTTCGATAATCCTGAAGATGAGAATCCAAATATTTCGGTCTACAGATTTACCAGAGTAATGTTTGGTGTTTCTTCAAGCCCCTTTCTGCTTAATGCAACAGTCAGGTATCATATTGAAAGGTTTATAGAAACCAATCCAGAATTCGTCAAAAATGTTTTGAGGTCTATATATGTTGATGATCTTAGCACTGGTTCCAGTGATGTCGAAACAGCCTATCAGCTTTATGAAGATGCAAAGGAAAGGTTCGCCACTGGTGGGTTCAATCTGAGAAAATTTGTCACCAATTCGTCCGAGCTAAGAGAGAGAATACATGTAAATGAGTCAAAACTGCATCCAGGAAATCGGAACATCACCTCCTCTCCTATCCATGAAGAAGATGAAACATATACTAAGTTTATGTTGGGAAATTCTACTTCAAATGAAGATCAGAAAATATTGGGAATCAAATGGAATTTCGTGCAGGATAATTTTGTCATCGACTGGTCAGAAGTTCTTCAACTGGCCCAGAATATAGTTCCAACAAAGAGATTGGTGGTTAGCATTTCGTCCAAATTCTATGATCCTATGGGTTTCCTGTCACCTTTTATAGTCCAGTTTAAACTGTTCTTTCAAGATTTATGTAAACGTGGAGTTAGATGGGATGACGCATTGGAAGAAGAACACCTTTCTAAATGGAGAAGATTAATAGAATCAGCCAGGAATATGAAGCCGATTTTAGTCAGCAGATGTTATTTCCAGAATATTCAAGAATCAATTATTTCATGTCATCTCCATGGTTACTGTGATTCATCGTCTAAAGCATACGCTGCCGTGGTTTACCTCAAGATAGTCACAACTACCTCAATCTATGTCCGCTTCCTGTCGTCGAAAACCAGAATTGCTCCAATCAACTCACAGACCATTCCAAGATTGGAACTTCTTTCAGCTTTAATCTTAGCCAGACTAGTCAACACCATCCAGAAGGCTTTAGAGTGTGAATTACAAATAGATGGTATACACTGCTGGACAGATTCAAAGGTTGCCTATTACTGGATTCGTCAAGAAGAGAGAGAGTGGAAGCAATTTATACAAAATAGAGTAGAGGAAATAAGAAAACTAGTTTCAGCCAGGTCATTTAATCACTGTCCAGGTTTACAGAATCCAGCGGATATTCCTTCCAGGGGAATGAACCCTTTCGAATTTGTCAACAATTCCCTGTGGATTAAGGGCCCTGAGTGGTTAATTAACTTTGAAGAGTCTATGCCAAATTCCACAGAGGATCTTGACCTACCAGAAGAATGTTTGATTGAAATGAAGGTCAAGGATAGAGATCACATTAAAGGTCAACTGGCGTCTGTAATGGTAGCAGTCGAGAATTATGGTATCGCCAATGTTATTATTTGTCAAGATTACAGTAATCTTCATCGTCTACTGAGAGTAACAGCAAACGTATTAAAGTTTGTCGATATATTGAAATCCAGAGTTAACAAGGTTCCTGTAAATAAGTCATTTAGTCAGTATGTATCAGAAGCCCAGGTGTTATGGATTAAAGAAGTTCAAAGTCAACTAGTCAATCATTCGAATTTTGAGACATGGAAACGACAAATAGATGTTTATGAAGATGATAATGGTGTTCTAAGATGTAGAGGCAGACTTGGAAACTCACAACTTACCAATTCTTGCAAATTTCCTACTCTGTTAGACCCCAGTCATTATTTTACAAATCTAGTAGTCATCAGCTGCCATAGAAAGGTTTTACATAATGGTATTAAAGAAACCTTAACTGAGCTGAGATCAAACTATTGGATAATTCGCGGAAGACAGTACATCAGAAAACTTATTCATCAATGTGTAACCTGTCGAAAGTATGAAGGTAAGCCGTATCAACCACCATCAACGCCACCACTACCTGACTTCAGAGTTCAAGAATCAGCACCATTCGCCTATGTCGGAGTGGACTTTGCAGGTCCATTATTTGTCAAGATCAATGGTACAACAGAACAACACAAGGTATGGTTATGTCTTTTCACCTGTTGTTCAACACGCGCCGTCCATCTTGATGTTGTTCCAGATTTGTTTACTTCATCGTTTTTACGATGTTTCCAGAGATTCACAGCTAGAAGAGGTTATCCAGTACGAGTTATATCAGATAACGGGAAGACATTTAAGTCCGCAGCTAAGTTACTTCAAGATAAATTAGTTTGGTCATTTAATGTGGAGAAGGCCCCTTGGTGGGGAGGTATTTTTGAAAGAATGATACAATCAGTGAAGAGATGCCTAAAGAAGACTATCGGTGGGGCAAAACTGAGTTACGATGAGTTGGTTACAGTGGTCATCGAGATAGAAGCAGTACTGAATTCCAGACCAATTTCATTTGTATCAACCGAAGATGTGGAAGAACCACTAACACCCAGTCACCTTATTCATGGTCGTAGAATATTGAATGTTCCAGATGGGCTGAATGTCAATACAGAAACTCACCACATCAATCAAGAAGATATGCGAAGAAGGGTTCGTTACCTGAATCAAACACTAGATCATTTTTGGCGAAGATGGTCATCAGAGTATTTGTTGGAGTTAAGAAATAGATATGCTATCAAGATTAAGTCAGGTCCTAAAATGTCTATCGGAGATGTTGTCACAGTTCATAATGAAAATCTACCAAGATGTCGATGGAGAATTGGTAGAATAATAGAGTTAATCCCAGGTGAAGATAAAAGTATACGAGCGGTTAAATTAAGGGTTCGAGCGGTGAATGGTCAGATTAATATTATCCAGAGACCCGTGCAGAAGCTATATCCTTTAGAAACGTCACACACTGAAACAAATCCTGTTATCACAACTTCAAATGATGACAATTCAGATCCAGTGATCGAGGTTCCAAGCAAACAATCGAATACTGATGATCCAGATCCAGTAGTTGAGATTTCGGATTCCAGCCCACAACGTTCCGACCCCAATACACCAGTTTCCAATTCTAGGTCTCAACGTCAAAGAAGAGTTGCAGCGCAAGAGTCTGATAGAAGGAGGAAACAATGGATCAAAGATTTAATGTCATAGATTCAATGGATAATTTAGTAATATTAAAAGTCTGATGATTTGTGTAAAGTCCATTTTGTAGTGTTTCATGGATTTTTCATTCCCATAGTGTTTATAACTCATAGGACATTCATTCAAGGATTATTTTCAAGGATTTAAATTCAAGGATTTAAAGTCAAGGAGTGAGGCTTCAAGGAACTTTATTATATTTCAAGTGTTTGAACTTTAGTGTTATTATTCCAGGGAATTTAGTTCAAAAATAGTCAATTTCCAAGGTGTTACATATTTCCAATTAATTTCCAAATATTTGTTCAAGGACATTAATTCAAGGAGCGCAATATTCCAACATAATTCTTAGAGGACTTATTCCAAGGGTGATGACCTGTCTCATTCATTTCATTTCTTAATTCAGGTCATCGGGGGGAGTGTCGGTGATCTTAATTAGTATGTCCATTCCAAATTAAAAGTAATAATTAGTGGTCTTGTTCCAAATTGTATTGTTAGAGTTATCGCCACTTGTTTTTTGTATTACCTCCAAAAATGGTTGAATAAATAAGTCAAGATTGCTTGAAAGAGAGCCGTGTCACAATGAACCATCGCATCCAAAGTCGCATTCCCTACAGTTATTGACATTTTCAGTTTACGTGGAGGTGAATTTATATAAGCTATGGCTTGTTTTCAGATCCACAATATCAGTATTGTAATTAATCATGATTCAATAGCAATAAAATATTGTTTAAACCAAATATAACATAGATCTACAAATTGTCTCACAAATGTACATAGTAGGCCTACAAACATACAACATAAATATAACTTAGATCTACAAATTAACTCGTAAATTATCCCGCACTATTGAATTATACATAACGAATTCCGCTGTGGAGGAAGGTTGTTTGGGGATGGACGTCAGGTTGCAATAAATATATATAATGCTGAAGATATGTCATAGAATAGAGAGGCGTGGTTTCGATTCACCTCTTGGATTCGAAATTACCTTGTTTGGATCGAGAGGAAGTTAGCCCACATTTCTTTCTCACTCTTGTGACGTCCAGGAAAGTTCATTATGAATTACAAATTGATTAAGTGAACATAGAACTAAAAGATAACTAGAAGAAAGGTACCTGTGAAGAACGAAGGTGTTTATATAATTGTATACCGCGAGGTAAACGGATGAATGAAAATAATTACTATTATTTTGTAATCAGATATTCGCACAACCAGTCGTTAATTGCCATGCAACATACTTGATGGCTCAAACTTGTCTTTTTATTAAATCAGATAGTTTGTCCATTTACAGTGGTGTTGTTTCAATTATCACACTCAAGACAAAAAAAAACCCCAACATATTTCGACCTGGGAGTTCACACTGCGGCACTCAGGAGGGGGATACCAACTTCAGACCTTTTTTATATATCTGCCATCTGGGTGGGCGTCCAGAATCTAAATACCGTTTTATTCCCGGTGCGCCTTTGGCATTTGTTGCTAGAATATCATGTTTCTTGTTAATATGTGTTGCGATTGATTAGTTAACATTAAATTAAGAAAACAAAATCAAAATAGAACTTTAAAGGAATACTTAGGTGTTTTGTTACGTCAGGTCACAATCAAGTTTAACCATGAAATATTGAGTATAGTAGCATCGAGAAAAAACCTTCAAAACCAAACGTTTTGATATAAGTTGTTAGTAGATGTCTGAAAGTACAAGGGTCATTGTTCTGTTATATCATCCGATTTGTTGCCAATTGCAGTAGGTATAATACAAAAACAAGTTTTCGAAAATCGGAATTAAAATGGCAACTGAATGTTGGTTTGAACAGGTTTTTTTGTGAAATCCAAAATGGCGGCCAAACGGTTGCAAATGTTATGGAACAATGTCTCTGAAAGTGAAAGGTAATATTGTTAGTACATTTTTAAAATGGAGAGAACTAAGTAAATTTAAGGTTGCCTTTTATTTTTATTTCAGACCTCTAAACGGTATATATTTATTGTTTTATTTCCCTTTTTAATTTTTAGATTTAATCTAATTGTTCTTTCTTTCCCCTTTCTCGTCCCGTGTGCTTTGCTTATATGACATCTTTTATTCTTTTAGTATTTAATTTTTTTATATATATATTTTCGTCTCTTGTGTAGGACTCCATATTTTGCTTTTCTTTCTTTCTCGGATTCACTAACCAGACAATTGACTGAACTAGACACAGGAATCTAAAACAACCACTAACAAGCTTAATTGTTCTTCACCTTGTACGTACAAGCAACAGGATAAGATAAGATAAGATAAGATAAGATAATCTTTATTTATAGTCGGTATGTACATATAACAGTAAAAACACAAGCTCCTTGGAGCTTTTCGACCGACATAAGTATTTCAATTAAAAATAAAATAAAATATAAATTTACACTACAAGAAATATTACAGTTAAACATAACACATTCCTAAATATGATATATTTTTAAATAATAAGGTGTTATAAAATCTATTAAAATTTGGCAGTTATAATAATACATTTAAAATGTGGAGATATCACTGTCAATAATTTAATTGCTATATTTACAAATTTTAGCATTTCACTTAGAGTTACTAGGTTTACACATTGAACAGTTACATTCTATTCCATTCCAAGTAAACAGTAATTTTTTGAATAAACCAAACTTAGTTGTGGTTCTAATATGTTCTGGTAAGCTATTCCAAATCTTGGCAGCTTGAAATTTAAAAGAATTTTTTTCCATGTTTTTCTGAGTTTACATTAGGTACCTGAACCAGGTTTGAATAACGACAGCTATAATGTGATTTTTTAACTGATATTAGTTGTGACATATATACAGGTCTGTTTCCAGCTATAATCTTAAAAACCTCAATAGCTAATAGTCGCATGCGTCTTATTTCTAGCGAACTGACACCTGTTTTCGATATTAGTTCATCATAAGAACTATTAAAATCTTGAAAAGTGAACTTCAGAGCTCTGAAGTGTAACTTTTCTAATTTGTCTGAATTACTCTTACCACAGTTATGCCATACCAATGGACAAAAATTAAAAGTTGACATAATAAATGGGTGGTAGATCAGTTTTCTGCATGTGATTGGTAAATGTTTTCCTATACGCTTGAGAACATTTATTTGCTTTGAAGCCTTACGACAGATGTTTCCAATGTGTGTATTAAAATTCATCTGATAATCAATGTCTACCCCTAGGAGTTTTACATCCTTGGTGCATTCAATATTTATGCCCTTAATATTGAATACTGGCTTAATGTTATAAGGTTTCTTACCTATAGCTAGGCCTTGGAATTTATCAGGATTGGCTTGCATATGATTATTCGTGAACCAATCCACTAAATAACTACCTTCTACCTGGCTTGCGGCTGTGGTTTCGAGCCCTGGTGTGATCGCGTGTGGCATGGAGAGAGGGGCGCCGTCTCAACCTCGTGGGTTTCCTCCGGGCACTCCGGTTTCCTCCCACTGCTAAAGACCCCTACGCGCAAACGAAATATTGAAATAAAATGAAACCATATGTTAGTCCCAAAATGACCTGGTTTGTGTCGAGTGGACGTTAAACCCCATTTCTCTCACTCTCTCTTAAAAAAAGAATAGCTTGGATGGCTTCCAAAATAATGAAGATATTAATAAAAATTCGATACAAATTGTAGGACGAGTGAGATTTTATAAAATTACTCTAAACAGGGTACATCGTCCCCGGTCCCACGAAGCCACATAAATATCTATTAAAATACGCGATTTGTCCTATCGTTGCCTCGAGGCGTCAAACAGAATTTTAAACTGTAGACTGTGGCGTTCATAACGCCTTTAGAAAAGAGGGCATAATGCTGCAGTGGAAGATCACGGAACGCTAAATACAATTGTGCGATACATTTGTTACTGTACTTGTGTGACAAAGAAAGTAATCTATACATAGAACTTTGCTAGATTTGATATTATATTATATTTGACGTTTTCAACTATAACTTCTAATGTGTTCAATATGTTATGTACGGGCTACAGACAAATGGCCTCAAAAGACACGATCTCATTAAACATCTTATTTATTAAATATGTTCTGTATAAGCTAAACATGATCTGTGTTTAACATTCGGCAGAACTTCGTGACTTCAAAGGAAATATGTAGTGCAGTTACAGATAATATAATCCCAACAATACCAGATAAGAGTATCTCTCTTGTACCATTTTCTTAATGGCCGTATGCTTTATAAACCAGAGTTTAATGAAAGTATGTCAGACTTGAACAGAGCTCCTTCCGATCTATGTCTATTCCATGTTCTCAATAAAGATCTATCAACTATGCTGATCGTCTTGACTCTTTTATCTACAGTGTTACATTTGCTTGAAAACGTTGAGATAACATAACTCTTCTGAACCTCACCCAAATGAAGTAGTAATTGTATTGCCAGTTTGATTAAAAAACAAATCTGTAGTTTCGTTTCGTTTCTTTTACACTTTTTGCTGTCTGCACTAAATGTAGATCTGCCCAATTGCAGTGACAGGTCACGTTAGGGGTCATACGAGGGGCTTTTGATCACATGACTCCATTCATTTGATTGACCAATCAGTGTGGTTGATTCAAGGGCAAATACCTCGTTTGCTTTGAAATATTTTCTATCGCAGAGAATGTCATCCCAGAGTCCCGCGTGCCAGATGATAAGCACTCGAATCAACAGATCATTTGATTGGCTAATCTCCCATACCAACCAGAACGCTACCCTTTTTTAAAGAACTCTTCCAGATCCTATTGAAGGGAAGACAAGTAAAACGAAGTTTTTAACCGAAAGAAATAAAATCAAATGACGCTCTGTGATTTATTCAGACAGTTGCTATAGTTTATTGCTCTTTCATGAAAGTAAATACAGAGAAGGTGTATCCGGTGTACCTGTACCAGAAATAGAAAGTAGCTAAATATTGGCGTTTGTGTGAATCTCACAACGAAACATTGAGCCGAAGCATAGCTGAAGATCCTCTTAACACTTGGGGTTTAACGTCGGCTTTCACCTAAGGTGATATAACACCAGTAAGTATCTTTTTCTACATAAGACTGTTTATACATTATAGTATATATACACACAATGCTACGTAATATGTTTGTACAAAATTTAAAAATCTGAAATCACGAGGCTCTACCCAATAACGCGTTGAAACCCGGTTCTGATGTAACGGTATTAGTTATGCAGCACGGTGAAAATGATGATTGATCCTGGAATGAAGGAATATAGCTAGCTCCACTGTGCTTCCGTACAATACTCAACACTAATAATAAATTTACAAGTGTTTTCATTGTCAGTTATGTACTAAATCGCCGACAATGATTATCCGCTCTGAAATTATACTTTACATTTTTGTGATTGGTACGTGTACGGCACAATCTCAGTGCAAGGTAACCGAATGGTTGAAACCAAAAACGTGTACTGATAAAACTTTACCAAAAGGCAATGCTTTTAATGTATTTAGTACAAATCAGAAATTAAAATGTATGAAGGCTTGTGAAACCACAACAGCGGGTAGTTGTTCGTCCGTGTCTTATGATAGAAGAAACAGACTATGCTATCAGTTTGATGATATCGGCGATAGTTGTTCTGATATGGTGGAGGAACCCGATACACAATATTACTACAAGGTAAGAATTAAAAAAGTACAAAAAGGCGTTACTGCTAGTTATTTTGATATCCATCAACATCGGGAAAAAAAATCTGCAAGACAGAAGCTATAAGATCTGTTCTTATTCCCATTGTCCCGAACAGTTAGTTTATACAGGGGGTTGGGTGGCTGAATGACTAGGACGTGCGCTCTGTATCATAGAGCCTGTCATTGATTCACCTGGCGTGGGTTCGAACCCCTTGTTGTACATGACAAGGGGTAGAGTCGTTTGCCAACCTCGTGGGTTTTCTCCGGGTCCTCTGGTTTCCTCCCACTGCTAAATACCCTTACGCAAACGAATTATTGAAATAAAATTAAACCATATGTTAGTACCGAAATGATCTGGGTTGTGTCGAGTGGACATTACCCCCCCCCCCTCTCTCTCGCCAACATAATTTATTCACAACCCAGAGTAACCTCCCGTTGGTGCTGTGGCCAATACGATTTATTAAAACCCCAATCCTTCTGTAATCTGGAAAAACCTAGTAACACTGTTGAATATAGTTTTGAGTAAACAAAGGAAACCTGTTTTGTTAAGCCACTGAATATGAGAGAGAGAGAGAGAATTTATGTCATTTTGGGGACTAACATATGGTTTCATTTTATTTCAATAATTCGCTTGCGCGTAGGGGTCTTTAGCAGTGGGAGGAAACCGGAGTGTCCGGAGGAAACCCACGATGTTGAGAAGGCGCCCCTATCTCCATGCCACATACGCTCACACTAGGGCTCGAAACCACAGCAGCAAGCCAGAGGTGACCGGCCAGCTAGGCTAGAGGTTGAAGCGCGGCACTCTAGACCACTAGGCCATCCCAATCCCCGCTACTGAATATATTGCCAATTTTATTTTGTCTTTATAGATGAAGATAATTAGAAGCCCTTTCGGTGAAGGAGAAAAAAAAATCTATTATTATGTACATGTGTATACTAAGTCCAAATATGGGTCTAACTCAATTTTCACCAAAATTTGACTTGCTACGTTTTTCCAGATTACGGGAGAATTGTAACTGCCCAGTTGGTGTTTCATTCACAATGTATATATATTAATTACAGGATATATGTTTAAATGGAGGAATTAAGAATTCGTCAAACAATTGTGACTGCCCAGTTGGGGTGTCAGGTCGGCGTTGTAACACATTATTAGGTATGTTTCATAGTGGAATTATTACTGCTTCAACCCTCTCGTCGTTGTCTTACTTTTGGTTTGTTTATTTAACTTCATCTCGATCTAATGCCAAGTTTACATTGCGCACTCGGACATGCACGGAGTGTCGATTCAAGATCAACCTATCAAAAACGTAAAAGATTCCTCTGTGTGTTCAATTTATTGGTTTATTATTTAAGCAAGTTTATGTATAAAAAACATGTATAATTTTAATTAAAAGCAAGTTAATATACAAAACAAATCACATCGACTCTAATGCAAATTCATCGAATCTGGAAAGGAAATGGGTTTAAAGGTCCTATTTGTCTCGGGTTTAAGGGACATTTTGCCCCGACAGCGGCACTACAGCTTACTCTTTATCGACTTCCAACTGGCAAGGGTTCTTTAACGTGCACCTCAATGTGTACATGGGAACTCTGTTTCCCGTCCCATCCGAACGACTACGTGCTGTCTCCTGTCAGGCCCTGTGTCCTGCGCCACTTACATGAGGAAACCATCCCTGAAATTCCTTATGAGATGAAAATTATATTGATCGAACACGGGACGGCCTGAGCACATGCACCGTTGCTCCTCATCTAGACTGGCCCAGTCTCTTCTATTTATTTTACATTTAAATTTATATAAAAGTAGTAATTTTTAGTAAACCAACACTTTCGTTTCCATTTGTATAAAAATTTGAGTAAACCTGTAACCAGCACCAGAGACTGGACAATTTGCGAGCTTCACAATAAAATGGGCGTTTCTTGTCCTGTTTTACGTTGTTCCTTATTTGGAATGATTGACAGTTGTCAAGCAAGCACCGAGTCATGTGACACGAATTTGTAAATGTGATGTCTAAGATAAATTAAGTTCGATATTTACCTTCATGAATCATGCGTCTCGAATGGAGTGCAAAGCAGTCATGCTGAAACCGTCTGCGGGCTGTTGTCACGTTTTTGTTTCCATTCGCCATTCGGCTTCGTCCCGATACGCATGAACTGGCTTCGTAAAGTTGATGTCGTGTGTAATTATTTATGTTCATTCACCTCATCCCATACGTTGTATCCGTTCATTCGACAGATATTGTCCGTCAACAAAATTCTTAGATCGTTAAAGTATCACTAAATAACAATAACTGTTATCCACAACAACCATCTCGCGCCCACACCAGTTTGCCAGTGCAAATGCAGAAATCCCGTGCACGACGTCACACGACCTACATAATGCAGATTGACCTACTAGATGAGAATGAAGCTCTATTTGCCCAGTCTCTAGAGATTACGTTTTTTTTTCGGTTTTTTTTTTTTTGAGAGGACTGGCCCATTTTTGGTGTGTGGAGAAGTCTAGAGATTACGTTTTTTTTTCGTTTTTTTTTTTTGAGAGGACTGGCCCATTTTTGGTGTGTTGAGAAGACTGGCCACCAGTCTACTCCTCATCGAATCGAGGTTCGAGTTAAGATATGTTAGAAATTATATTTAGACGCATTCTGTAATGTATCTGCAAACGATTATGTCATAGTTTTCAATTTTAATTATTAGGATGCAGGGGGTTATATTATAGTGGAGTACAGGGTATACACAAAATTCCTATTCAAGTAACACCTGATGGACCACCGTTACCAGTATACTGCTTCTACCAATATATCTCTGTCATGATCCACCAAATAGATCACCCATTCAGCTTCAACAGAACATGGGAAGAATATGTCAACGGATTCGATGCGGGTGAACATGCTATTTGGCAAGGACTCGAGACGCTGCACCAGATCACCAAATATACTCCTGAAAAGGTATTGGTAATCGATATTGTTTTGGAGACTACCCACCATACGTCTGCGTTCGAGGGTTTCAAAGTCGGCGACCGATCAACAAACTACAGAATGACATATTCCTCTTTTAATCATCCAGCTAACCAATATCTTGGCAACGTTTTAGATGGTTTAAATGGCTCATCGTTCAGTACTTATGACCGAGATAACGACGGTGATGCCAACAGAAACTGTGCTCTCCAATATGCTGGAGGATGGTGGTTTAATGGTCCCAGCGGTTGCTCCAGAAATTCTGTTACGTCATTGTTCACGTGCCCCGCACAGCATTGTGATCCAATGGCAATAAAGCAGTTCCCAGATAGCGCTAACAGCCACAAGCAAGTTGTTATGGTCAATATGTACCTGGAACCCGGATTATAAAACACTTGCCACATTAAAGCTACATTCCCGGGTACAAACTGGGTGATTTGATGATATATTAGGACTAAAAACATATTAAAACAAATTAAGTTATCATAATTTTGCTTCAAATCTTTTTCAAAACATTGTTATTACCATGTATACCCTGTTTGCGTCAGGGGATTACCCCTCTCTGTACCTATAGCAACGAAGGACGGAGACGAATTCATTGCATATACACGACGATGTTGTCTGTAATCGCTGACTATTTATTACAAATATCGAATCCTAATTAAATTCTCGGATTATCCACTACCCGCGTCTTTTCCCGTGATTTTTATCTCAGAAAGTGTTGCACGTCTAACTCTTCATAAAGATTATCAATATGTACACAAAACGCTCAATGTATTCTTGCAGCCTACGACATCTCGTGTGTGGTTAGTCCTAATCGTCGGGCTGTTGATTAAGGGAACCCTTACATTTTTGTCCCATATACGATCCATGAGTGTTTTTCGGGGAATCCAATAATTCTAGTAAGATTGGATATCTCTACTTTCCATATATACCATAATTGTCATACTTTTTTGGGGCAATAACCACCCAATAAATACTTTCCTGGGAACCCATCTTTAACACTATACGCTTGCTGTCCAATAAATAGATATACAATTAAAGATACATTTCATAACTGCTTTAAAATCTTTTGTACAAGTTTAGTCTCCTTTTACAGAAGCACCACGACAGAAAAAAAGGTAGACATTTTTGTCCAGATATTATTATTATTTTCAATACAAATTAACATTTCGTCAGAATAGAACAGTCGCTCTGACGTTTCGTACATTTATCCTCAAAAATTCGTCGGTTCAAATTGTTATCGCAGTACATCGGGGGACTAGGACGGAGTAACAGGCTGCACAGTCAATTTGTGCCCATTGCTGTACCTGGTAGTCTTAAGCCATCTAAAATAAACTACGTATGTATGAATCGGTCGAGTAGATCACGTGGAAAATTATTTAACAGCTCTAAGACATAATTTGAATGGTATGTTGGAGTAAATATGTTTAAAGCTGCAATTTCATATTTTTAAGTTATATTTTTTAAAAATATATTAATTATAAACCCTTAAAACAGATGGTATCTATAAACAGTCCTACCTTGTTAAAGAATAATTCTATAAATCCTATAATTCACTATTGCCAGTTATTGTAATTGTGTTATTATTTCCGATGCGAAAGATGTTTAAGAGTGGAAAATAATGCCAGTGATTGTATGATAGTGAGTTGACAACTTATTGAGCAAAAGACATAGAAATAATTATGCTTCGACTTTCTTGGAAAATATGCAATTCCCGCTTTATTATTACAAGGATGAAATAAAATGAGGTTTAACGTGCTACTGGAATTACTAAGATAAACAAAGAGTGCACAGGACAAAAATGCCTGTCTGTTTGTTACTTGCTTGCTACGAGGGCTTGAGTGTTGTTGATCGAACAAAATACGTAACAGATAAGACTTTGCATTCAAACCCCACCGTGCTCAGCTACTTAAAAAAATTGAATGCCTTGCACCAATGTTATTAAATCACAAAGTGATCCTACATCACTATAAAAATGATTTCTCTGTTTAAAAAGCTCAAGCTTGTATGTTTGCCTATTTAATTTAGAGACGATGATGACAGATTTTCTTAACAGGAACCTAGCAAACCCCCTCCTGCAAAATTTCCTAGACCCGCCCGTGCGATATGTATGATAAATGGGTAGTTTTAAGGGAATATTGTACAAGCTGAAAGGTACCTTCCCTAACACAGTCACACTTGACAAACAAGGTTGCTTGCAATATAATTTTGCAGTTTGAGTTAATATTTGTCTGATTTCGAACTTCTGGTAGATACATTTGTTGGAATATGTTTCTTCTAGTCCTGATAATCATCAAATTCCACAGTTTGTAAGTTGCACGGCTCATTTAAACAACGCAATTTCACTAACATTATCAAGGCAATGAGAATATTATGGCGACTTAATAGAGAGATTTCGTTAGAATATTAATGTTTTCGTTTGAGCTTACGTTTGTTCTTTTAATTCTAATAATAGTTCCTCATTCGATAGTAAAACGAACAATATTATGGCGACCTAATAGAGAGATTTCGTTAGAATATTAATGTTTTCGTTTGAGCTTACGTTTGTTCTTTTAATTTTAATAATAGTTCTTTATTCGATAGTAAAACGAACAAATGGTAAATTACCTCTTTGCACAAGCGTATTGGTCTCCGTTCTTTTTCCTGGGTCTGCTGTGTTGAACCCATGTAAAGTGCTCCGTTCTTTTTCCTGGGTCTGCTGTGTTGAACCCATGTAAAGTTCATTGCAAATTGCAACCATCACCTAATGTTTATTTAGGAGATAAACACCCCCTGTTTTGCATTTAGAGGGGTGTTATTGTCCCAAAAATGATTCCACCATTCAGGTTTCTGGAAGCCGTTAAGGATCTTGGTGTGGTCTTTGATTCTTACCCTAGAGACCCAATATGATCATCTGTGTAGATCGCGTTACTTCCAGTTAATATAATAATAATAATCCTCTATATAGCTCGATAATACTAAAGTTTTCTCGATTGAACTATGGAAACGCCTCTGTAAACAGGAACGTCTTTAGTTGAGATTTAACTGCTTCTAGAGAGTTAATTGTTTTAACGTTGTAAGGCAGCAAATTCCATAAGAAAGGGACAGAGAACGAGAAAGATATTTTGGCTCTGTCAAGATTCACTGATGGTTGATACAGAAATTGTTTATCTGTGGATCTAAGAGTTCTTGTGGATTTATATGGGTTAATCAGATCTTGAGAATTATAAGCGCTATTACATATATCATCCACACAGATGCCACAAAATAACAAAATCTCAATAAATGCCCACTGTGACATTTAACTACAAGCCATATTGTACAAACTCTGTCGGCAGATTACATTCATATTCATGGGTTTGAGTCACAACCCACCGCCACCAAATTTGGCGCCCAAATGATGCATCTAAAAAGAATAGCCGTTCCAGAGATGCAGGATGTATGGGTTTCTAGGGACAATTGTTGTTATTTTAAAACAGACAGTAATTTGATCTAGGACATCCACAAACATTCCAATATGTATTCCTGTGCAGATGTAACGTCAAATGTTGGATCATAGGACATATTTTATTCTGTTTAAAAGTGATCTTTCGTATACAATGGCTAACCCATTCTTCATTCCATATTGCACGCGGGTTAGTGCAACCAGCAATGCAGACAAACAAGAGTTATCTCGCTTCTAATATATCACATATGGTTGGTGATCTTGAGCGTACCAGTGAACAATATCACACATTTAATCCAAGAATACTAGTCAATATTGCATGGGTGAGGGCTATCAAAAATGCAGACAAACAGGAGTTATCTCCCGTCGTCTATTTACATGTACAATGACATTTAAAATACACGTGACGTCATGCAATAGAAACGCAAGAATTATCGCACATTAATGCTCATTTTCCATGTGCGGGTTTTCACCCTTTACATTGACACGGGTCCTTACAATTGTATAAACACGTGTATGGAAACGGGACGTATTCTGATTAAATCAATTTTATTTGTACCAAAGTCGTTAAAATGGTTTAAAATGCACGTCCCATCCTTTGTCCCTTCGCCTCGAACCCAAGTCCCCGAGAAAACCATGCAATATCAGACAGAAGTGAAAAGGTGAAGGTCGGACGATTCGATTCATGTTAAACCATCTGTCGGTCTAATGACGTATCTAAAAAAAAAATAAAAAGTTCCAGAAAAAAAGGGTATACGGGCTTTTGGGCTATTTTCGGGTCAATTTGTGCCATATTTGGGTATGGATTAGTGGATAAACCCAATAGAATAGTAGAAAACACAAAAGCTACAGAACACCTTATATATGATTAATATGGAGGCGAAGCAACTTCCTTTCAAACTGTAAGACAAACCCTCAAATGACATTAACATAGTGCGAGTTTTAAGAAACGAATGTCACATTGTTCACCCAGAAATCGAATTTTGTATTTCATTTCCAGAGTTTTTTTTCGAATTTGGCGTAAATTGTATGCTTCAGTTCATTTTCTGTAAACGAATTCCCTAATCTGTCATTAAAACCGTCCCAAAAGATAAATCGTTATATAATAACATTAAAGTAGCTAAGTCTCTAACTCAATATCATCCAAAATCTTCGACAATGAAAACACAAAGTATGTGTCAATTTAATTCAACTTTGATCTTGTGATCTTACTGGGAAAAGATGGGCTTCTGATATCCAATATTTAAGACAAAATAAAAAAATTATCAGTGGAGAGCATACGCAATAATGTAGACTGGAATAACCAGTCTTCAGAGATTGGCATGCTATTGAGACTTCAGGCGTATATCGCCGAACACAAGTGATTTGAAATTGAATAAAGACGAAATGAATGAATGTAAATCAGTTTATATACATTCATATAAGATTTTTTTATGCGTTGTGATCCATTTGGGTAAATTTCTTGGTCTCAAACATTTGCGATTTAGCTTCTTTAAGTCAATTTCTACTACACACGAATGGAATATTTTCCACAAGAAATACTATCGTCAATTATAAAGCGTATTAAAATACTGAAGAAATCAGTAGCTAAGGCGCTGTTGGTTTTTATTTTCATTGATTATTTACAGATCAGGGTTTTGAAATAAGAATGTTTTAAGTTGAGATTTTAAAAAATGGCCCGCCGACGGTAGTTCTTTCATTGACTGTAGTAGTCCATTCCCAAGAAACAAGTTATCGATTACCAGCAATAGCGACCAAGCATATTGTTATTTAATGTAATAACACTGTTAAAAACGAACACAGACAGGTTTATAACACCCTGGATGTGTCACTGGAAAATAGAAGGTTAAACAAGAACCCAAGGCATGATATTAACGAATTAATAATGTCTGTACCTGTCAGGTAAATACATTGGACGAATTCAGCAATAATGAAGTAACAATAAATTTACTCGTCTTATGGGGCATTCAGTAATGGAAGCTTGTATCAAACAATTTGTGTTAGTTTTGCCAATGAAAGGAAATTGGTTTTAAACGCCCCATTGTTCTGGGATACTGAGGGTAGATATATGCCATACAAAATGTTATAAGGTAAATTGTTCCCGGACAGAAGGTCTTTGGTTCGAGAAAGATTGCTGAGGATAGCCAAGTCCGGTTTCCACTTGACGTTGGTTCTAAACGCTTAATGACACATATGCTACCCGTGTTTGTATGGTTTAATTTTGTTTCAATATTTCGCTTGCGCGTAGGGGTCTTTAGCAGTGGGAGGAAACTGGAGTGCCCGGAGGAAACCCACGAGTTTGAGAAGGCACCCCTATCTCCATGCCACATACGCTTACACCAGGGAACGCAACCCCAGCCGCAAGCCAGAGATGACCGGCCAGCTAGAGGTCGAAGCGCGGCACTCTAGACCACTACCCCCCCCCCCCCCGACAGCTTCGAACTGTCTGTTTAATAATACACTGTACTACGTACCCCTGCTAACATAGATAGACTGGTTCAGCCTGAGACGATAAACACCCTTTCCATTTGAATTCAGATGTATCAATATGTTTACAGTACATATATGTTTGAAATTGTAAAATTGTTAATTGTTATTACAAGTTCATAATATTAGATCCCCTGATTGCGTTAATTGTCTTGAATTAATTTTCTAGTAACTGAGCTTTTTGCGGTGCGATGTTATATCCGGATGCCAATTGTTTTTCTGTTCTTTTTTTTTGTTTTGGGGTTGTTTTTTTTTATAAATCCAAGTTTTATTTTTAAATAAAACATCATATATACAATTTTCACTATAGTCATTAAATAAGGTGAATATATTTATATGTGTGGCCTTGAAAATGATTTTTCTATTACTTATAAATATTATATACAAAACATACATAAAATTGAAACAATAAAAATAAAGCATTTTACCATAATAAACATTCTTCTTAAAATGCATTCTTGTATCCTTTTCTTGAGAAGTAAAAAATTAGAGGTATTCTTTAAAAACCTTTTTAAGTTAAATTACTGCTATATGATTTTCTCAACCTCGTGGGTTTCCTCCGAGCATTCCGGTTTCCTCCCACTGCTAAAGACCCCTACGCGCAAGCGAATTATTGAAATAACGTTAAAAAACATTTGTTAGTCCCGAAATGACCTAGTTTGTGTCAAGTGGACGTTAAACCACATTTCTCTGTCTCTCTCTCTCTCGCTATACGTTTCTTTCAAAATTTTAGACTTCGAAACTTTTCTCTCCGCTTAGTTATGTTATCTCCCTTGTTTGAGGTGGGAGTTTACATATTTCAGAGGTTATGGAACTCTCCAAAACAAAAGAAAAAAACAGGTTGCTATAATTGCAGCAGTTTCCCGTCGCTCAAATATGGCAAGCAAACCCACTGGAGAGCTCACTATGTCCTTGCTCCACACCTGTTAGCATTGATTGTTTGGGGATGTGACTGGGGTGAAAACTGTTGGATCTCTCTGTTGTTGTTGTTTACAGATTTACGTCCAATACATATTATATGATATTATAGACAGATAGATTAAATTAAGTTATTTACACTTCATGTGTTTGATAGTTGGTAAAAACATACAATTGGTTAACACACGAAATAAAAAGTCAATGTATATTAAAAAGTCAATCCGAACCACACTTATCAAACCGATGTCGTGAGAAGAGAGGGCGGGTCATCTTCTCCCTTTGTTGGATCTCTCTACGTGTTATTTACTTAAATACAGCAGCCCAATCGCTAGTTCATCGGAAGCAATATGCAGGATACATCAATTACCACTAGCGACCAATCATCATCGTTTACGTGTTATCAATTCATCACTATGCCCAATTTGTAGAATAGTTGACGAAGATACTTGCCATTTTTTATTTGATTGTTCAGCTTATGAGTCATTGCGGAATCAGTATATTATGCCTGTTAGAGTATTATGATCAAAATCGATTTTACAATTTATGCACAATTATGAATATAGACTCCATTGTTGCCAATCTAGGCGCTTTCTTATGAATGATAAATTCACATCATATTATTATATTTTCAATTCACAATCTATGTTGCGAAACGATGTACCAAAATGGGACGCTGCAGTTTAATGAGTTAATTTGACCAGTTTCGCTTCGTGGGGTCCATTAACATATTGGATTTGAAAACAAGTACTGGTGGTACCATTGTTCCTTAATATACATTGTGATTAAAATAATGTATCCGTGCCGCTATTGTTCCGTATTATACCTACTAATATATTATCTATGAAATTGTCAGAACACAAATAAAGGATATCTATAATTACCAAATAATGGTTTCATTAAAGTTTAAGGGAAATCAATATGTGTAGACAGTTTTATTCTCAGGACACAGAGATGCTATAGTTTAGTAAAATACAATTTTTATATGTCACGCGCAATGTAAAATGTATCGATTCGGCAAGCGACGATATTCATATATAGCTTACTTTCCCTACATCTTATCCCTCTGTTAACTTTAAAAAACTAAAAAACAACTTTACGTGTTCAATTTTATACGTTGTAACCATTTGAAAAACAATAACTAAAGTTGTGATCTGGAATAACAAAAGAGAATATAAAATTTATCAATGAAATAAGAAGCAATAATTAAAACTGAAAATCACGTCTAATTCACTTGATATGACTACAGTCTGTTGACCCTTAGTGTCAATATCTGTTTTGTTTATAGCAATTTTACCAGTTCGGACATTTATTCTGTTCACTCCTTCAATGTGTATGTTTTTGGTCGTGTCGTAGTTATTTTCAGCTTTTGAGCAACTAGTTTGTTGGCTATTGAGCGCTTTTCGATAGAACAATGTAGAGTAACTGGTATTTACACAAAATTCTGTATGGCAGAGCATTGATAAGCACCCCCCCCCCCCACACACACACACACGATCAGGGTTAGTGTCTATGAGATAATGAATGTTGTTAAGTTAGTCACTTGAGTAATCGATGGCGGGTTGCACCTATAAAAATAATGCTACAGATTTAGGGCTTTAGAATTTAAGGCCTGTCATTGAGTAAAGATGCGTGGCTTCAATTGGGCTTGATTAAAAATTATCAATTATAAATTGAATAGGTATACACGTGGAATTAAAAGACGGTTAAAGTTGAAATTGTATTGTCCGCATTCATATCAATTCATATAAATTCCCGTTGTGACAGACTATACTTAGTTTGAAGACGTGCCAGACAATTGCAAGTTGTTTTTTCACTGTTGTGTTTTCTATAGGAAAGTCAAATGTAAATAAAACCCGAGTTGCGCTTGTATAAATTACCACATTAGTTGACTTGACTTGTGTAACACTATCTTAGTGATACTAGAGATCAGGTTTATACATATAGAGTTTACATCCTTGTACGCTAAGGCTAATTGTTTTTGATACTCCTACAGGTCACAATTCTTAAAAGATCCCTTTGAAACTGTCCATACCCTAAATGATGGCCTTAATTATTTTATGGTGATTGCCCAACCCCCAGGAGCAGAACAACACCCATTTTGTCTTTTTATCTCGGTATTTGCCTGTAGGTCACGATTCTTAATGGGTCGTCTGTGAACTTGGGATAAGTCAATCCGTTTCACAGAGAATTACTTACGAATTAACTCTGTAACAGATGAGTGTCCACAGCGCGTGCGTTGACTGCTTACCGTGCCAGTCATTGGCTCAACTGCCCGTGCAATGTTAACTTAACACCTAACTGCTTCGGGCAAAATGATGCATTTTACTCATTTTAATACCCATTTACACTAAATAGGAAATATTTTTTAACTACAAATACTTCAAACGTCTTTATTTATTTTCTTTTACCTCAAAAAAATGTTTGATAATTTAATTTGTCGGAGTAAAAAAGTTAATATGCCGTACTTATTAAGCCTAGTCGATGTTATGCTTATCAGTGATTGTAGCGGCAAAGCGAATATTCACGGCGGGATCAGTTTGGGGAGAAATTCATCCAAATTTTCCCGCGTGGTTTATTCCTTGTCAGTGATGCAGAACGGAGGGCCTAACAAGGGACTAAAAACCGAGGTCCCGTGTACATATTGGTGTGTACGTAAAAGATCGCTTGGCAGTTATAAAAGTAGACCGTAGCGCCGCTGTCCGAGCAAAATCTCCCTCATAACACACTGTATGGCGTATTCCGTCTTCATTAGCCAAGGTGGGGAGCAGAACAATAGGACGTTAAACCCCATTTCATTTCATTTCCTAATGACGACAACTGCATGGTCCGAGCTCCAGGGGCAGGATCACGTCCAATTCCTATAACAAGGTTGTATCTATTTATATTGTTCCACATCCAAACCCTAGTGGCCGAGCCACACCCAATTTTTGTATTATCGTCTACAGGCTGCAATTCGGAATGGATTATCTTGAAACTTTGCGTATTTATCCCAGACTATTTATTTTGGCAAATTAAACCCAACGCCTAGCGTTCTTTGCCTCTTGGGGTTGGGATGGCCTAGTGGTCTGGAGTGCTGCGCTTCGACCTCTAGCTGGCCGGTCACCTCTGGCTTGCGGCTGTGGTGTAAGCGTATGTGCTTTCTCAACCTTGTGGGTTTCCTCCGGGCACTCCGGTTTCCTCCCACTGCTAAAGACCCATACGCTCAAGCGAATTATTGAAATAAAATTAAATCATATGTTAGTCCCGAAATGACCTAGTTTGCGTCGAGTAGACGTTAAACCCCATCTCTCTACCTCTCTCTTTGCCTCTTGTCATTTTACAGTAATTTCATATTTCATTCTCTTCCTTTCAAAAAGCACCATATCAATCAAAGCAGGGATGTGGACGCATATTTCAGCGTTAGTGATGCTCTTTGTGTAACTGACAACGATGTTGGTACGTTCAAGAACCGACAGTCCAAATATGTTTACATTCAACTAACATTATCAGGAGTATCTTATCTAATATTGATCAAAGGATGTTAGTTATCGATTTGACCAGAATGTTGTTGTTTTCTAAGACGCACGGGCTCTATATTTCATTAAGGAAATCGGTTGAGCTTTGAAACGGTTCGAAGTTTACAAAAATGTTTGCACTGTTTCAGGATCTTCTGGCAGTTTTTATTATTTTATTCCTGGTAAACAAATTAAATTGTAGTTGTCCCGGTTATTCTTTGGGATTTACACATGTTTTAGATGATGTGATTCCAAACTCCGCTCTAAAAATGGTGTCGGCAGATTTTAAAGTTAGGTGTGGCTTTGTTTGTACCCGGGAAACTCATTGTGTGGCGTTCGCCTTTCATAAACAAAGAAAAGAATGTCATCTTTATACAAGGAATGTGAGGGAACTTACTGCAGATCCGGACCAAGGAATGAAGGTTTTCTTGCTGATTACTGGTAAGATTTTATTCATAGAATAAAAAGGCTGATTTAATTAAGTTATTTAAATGAAGGAGGAACACTTAAAACATGGTACTAAAATTTGCTGTCGTAAAAAAATTAAAGTGAAAACAGAGACCAGCATGGGGGTGGGGGGATTGATTGTTGTCTGGTATTATTGAAGATAGAGAAACATAAAATCCGCTTGCTTTATGCGGTAAAGCGAAGTTTTCTAACTGAAATCCACATAGATGGACTTTTGGATTATTTCCAAAACCGTGTGATTATTTCCAATTAAAGTTAAAACAGTGTTTGAAACAGTTCACCAATTTCACCTTTAAAATCGTATACGGCAATTTATTTCTTCTAGAGGATAACTACCCCAGATATCATCTAGCTGAAAAGAGACATTAGAACCAGCAGCATAAACATTTATAAGATTAAAACCCGATATGAAACAGTATCAATTTTATTCCTTTAAACAATTATATTTATACCGTTCTTTTTGATTACTTGAATAGTTTGTATCGTATTGTTCGAAGCCCGCTTAGTGCCGCTGTCAGATCAAATTTTCGACCATACAGCACTGAATGGGCGTATGCCAGTCCAAATTACCACAGTCGGACGAGAACAGTAGGATTCACAACTCATTTCATTTGTTTCCTATCGTTTACCTATATTTACAGAAGGGAGTAACCTAGCCAGATTAAAAACACCGTCTTCTAGCTCAGTTGGTACGTTACAACTGCTGCCAGCCGCTTTAGATGACGACACAAGTACCTGCTTTCAAACACAGAAAGATGATTACCAACCCTGGTTCCTTGTTGATTTGGTGGACAGATTTCTAATTCGTTTTATAGTGGTGTACAACGAGGCTGAGTATCGTAAGTATGACTATTGTATGTTAGGTGTTGCGCACTCAACGGATTAATGATATAACACGATACCGGGTATAACATGATATTATGCCTCTTGACTCAATGACAGAAGTTATTATGCAACGCCCATGCGCTAACCATTCGGCCATCAAACCCCCGTTAAAATATTATAGGCGTATGAAAAATTGCCAAAGTTAATGCATGAGTCTAGAAAACATAAATCCTTGCACTGAAGTCACACCAAAATAAAAGAACATCATAAACAGCAGATATAAAATATAGCAGATATATATATAATTTCTAGATAATTTGGTTGTTTAAACATCAATATGAGTTTGTTTTGTTCAGTCTACAAGAACTTAAATAACTGGTGCCGGTTGCTCAAAACTAAGTTATTTTAACAATCCGTTAAACTCTAACGGATCGTTATCTTGCTAACGTGTCGATTGTTAACGGTCCATTAAATTTATGTTGCCGGAAAGTCAATTTCGATATCCGTTAGTAAACGGATTCATTAACGGATACATTCAAGAGAAGACTGTTTGTTCATTGGCTGAATCTTAAATTTAGATGTATATAACAACTTCATAGAAGTTAGTATTAACAAGAAACTGAAGACAATGGGGCAACTAACTAGACAGTCTGTTCACAAAACCTTCTATGACAAAACTTAATTAAAGACAAAAAGAGAATTTACTATAGAATACTTTATTTCTTCTTATCGAAATTTTAGCATAAATCTGTGTGAAAAATTATGGGATTTTTACTACAGAATATTTGGGGCCATTATTTTCTACAGACCCCCAGAATTCTTGAGAATACAATAGAATTTAATCCTACAGAAAATGGAATAGCCTCCCATCGCCCAACCCTTTATAATTATAATGTTCTATAGAAAATTACACTACATGTATGACTTATGCTACAGCCCTCTTATGCCACCGTTAAACAGACAACGGACCCCAACATCTCCGTTAACTATAACGGCAAGTTAACGACACGTTCAAGTTAACAGGGCTTCCAGCAACAACCTTTATATCCGTTAAAGTTAACGATCCGTTAACATGGAGTTAACAGAGCTTTGAGCAACCGACCCCTGGTCTACAATAACATAACGACATAACATCTTAGTGCAAAACAGTATATCTTTGGTTTCAGCTGAACGCCTCCACGATGTTAATTATGAAGTCTACGATTCTGATCCAACAATAAATAATTCTTCAGAAGGTAATTGTTGTGCTTCAGTGGTTGATTACAATACAGATAAAAACATCATCAGGTGTAATGATGGCGTCCATGGACGATTTGTTAAGATTTCTATTGAAAGGTCAAACTTCTTGACTCTATGTGGACTGGAAATGTATGGAATACCTGGTACGTTTTTAAGTCTGTTCTATTGGATAATGGGTGTACTAGCGTGGGGTTTCTATTAAAAGGTTTGGGTCAGTTATTGTAATTTAAATCCGGACTGTTCTATTCATTACCTTGCCCAGAGAGAACCTTGCAGATTTATTATATTACCTGATCCACCGAGACCGAAAAATGACAATATTTCGCTGACTGCTTTGATTGATACCCTGATTGTACGTGACAAGGTGTTGGGCCGTCTGTCCAACCTCGTGGGTTTTCTCTGGGTCCCCTGGTTTCCTCCCTATGCTAAAGACCCCAACGCGCAATCGAATTATTGAAGGATATGTTAGCCCTGAAATGACCAAGTTTGAGTCGAGTCTCCCCCCCTCTCTCTCTCCCTGGGCGATGGCTTTCCGTTTTATCATGCAATGTTGGTATTTGTGAAGTCGTAATATGGCACAACACATGTTGAGTTATTCATTGTGGTAGCCTATCTATTCAATTCCACGTGATGCTGAATTGTTAATCGAAGAAACAAGCAAGAGGATAATCTGCCTGAAATGATATTTGAATAATTAATTAGCCATTGATTAAATATACATTACGGGAGATTAGATAAAGAGCTGGCAGTTATCACTATGATATTCAAAAACTAGATAACCGAAGGGGAATTTCCTTAAAATGTCAAGTCAAGTTGGTAAACTCTGAACCGAGAAAGTAACGATTTAATGTACGACGTAGTCACGATCATCATTACTAACGTCGGTACGATGTGAAAAACATAGTCTCGGTTATCCATTTCATAATGTAATCATGAATGAAAGTTGAACAGTAAATCGGGTGTTAATCCAGTAAACATCACAGACTAGCGTTGACACCGAGAGTTGATTATGTTCTGGATAAGTTAATTAATGTCTTATTCGTTACCTAGATAACATTTCGGGCCTCAAAACAATAGGCAGATTTAGCTCTTGAATTAGCGAATTGGAATGCCTTTCTTTTCAAAGATAATCATATGTCAAAATGGATAATCAATGGATAATTTTTTAACGTACCGACGTTAGTAATGGTGACCAAGGCAAGCCTAAAATTCAAAAGCTAATATACCTCCTTTTACAGAGGAGAAATTAGACTGAAATGTTCTATGTGCGTTATTCTATGTACGCTATCTTTTTCGATCTATGATAGAGAGAACTGTCCACTCCTCACCTAATCCCCCAGAAAGCCCCTTTATGTTTACAAATTGGGGGGTTGGGATGGCCTAGTGGTCTAGAGTGCCGCGCTTCGACCTCTAACTGGCCGGTCACCTCTGGCGTGTGGCTGTGGTTTCGAGCCCTGGAGATAGGGGCGCCTTCTCAACCTTGTGGGTTTCCCCCGGGCACTCCGGTTCCCTCCCACTGCCAAAGACCCCTACGCGCAAGCCATTTATTGAAATAAAATGAATCGATATGTTAGTCCAAAAATGACCTAGTTTGTGTCGAGTGGACGTTAAACCCCATTTTTATTTCTAATGTTTATAAATTATGTTCGTTTCTTTTTTTTTTTTGGGGGGGGGGGGCACACTTTTTAAGAAATTATGAATGGCAAACCATGTCCAGAAATGCAGTTACTCTTCGGTACAGTTTGCCACGTTGAGTAACTAACTAGTCTACTTGCTAAATAAAATAAAACCAAGTACGAATTATCCAAACCATTAGACAAAATTCGAAGTCTTTAAAAAAAAATATTAGCAAAATAGTTTAATCAGCAAATGGACCATTCACCGTGTACGGAATTCCCGACAAACAGTGGACATACTTTCTGAGTTTCCACACTTTAATATTTTGTTTACGTGGCTAAGTGGGTAGCACGCTGGCTCGCTAGCCCGGAGGTAGGGTGTTCGTTCATTGCATTGGCCGAGAAAGTTCATCCAGATTTCCTGGCGTGGTTTCACCCCTTGCCAATGATACAGGACGGAGGGCCTGACAAAGACATCTGTCTAGTCGTTCGGATGGGACGAAAAACGAGGTCCTGTGTACACATTGACCTGCACGTAAAGATTCCTTGGCAGTTTGAATTCGATAGAAAAGTAGGCCGTTGCACCGCTGCCCGGACAAAATTCCCCTCATAGTACACTGTATGGCGTTTCCCGTCTTCATTAGCCCAGGTTAAGTGCAGAAAAGTAGGACGTTAAACCCCATTTCATTTCATTTCTATATTCTACGATATCACTAACTAGCTTATATACTGCATTATTTTATTGTCTTTGTTATTAATCTCTCTCTGTGTTCATTTCTTTGGTTACCTCTCTCCAACAACGATTAAACATTTATTTACATCTATCAGAACTTGCCGCAATCGCCAATGTTATTGGCAATAAAATGTAGTTCATTATCCAACTAACAAAGTATTTTATTGTCCATACTTGAACTTTATTTTAGTGAATGAAACATGTGACACCTGTAATCAAAGATATGAATGTAAGAAATTACCAGGTAAGACAGCCATATAATATACATATTTTAAACATGTGTAAGACTTTAACGTGTACATTGTAAAGTGTATAAATGTTTATTTAGATATTTTTAACGAGCACGTGTATGAGACTTTTACATGTGTATTATAAGATGAATACACGTTTATTTAAACATCACTGACATCATGTCAGCAATTGCAGGTCATGATTGTCTAGCTTCAATCTGACTTTACATCAAGCAAGTGGCTGTAGAAATCAGAATCTTTCTATAGGGAAAGCTTATCGATGATACAAACAATTTAATTATAGACTACATACTATGAGTTTTGAAATCATCCCAACTGGAATATTTAGATTTGATGGATCATTTTTTCAGGTGGCCATAACATTGCTTTACGTAAACCAACGAAACAGAGCTCAACAGTTTCAGGGAGTTACCCGTCATTAAAGGCCGTTGATGGAATTAGGAGTGGCCACCACAAGACGATTCATAGTTGTCAACACACACGTGGTGGTGACCAGCCTCCATGGTGGCAAGTTGATCTAGAATGGATGTATGATATCACAAGTGTAACTATATCTAACAGATATGATGATAAACACCGTAAGTCACTAGTTCCACTTTTTTAACGTTAACATTCAAGTCTCTCACCTTGTTATTTCCAGTTAAAACGAACTGGACCGTCTTCATATTTATCGTCGTTATATTTGTATCATAAAACAGCTCCCGTGGGATTCGTTTGTTAAAATTGATTTTTTTTGTTGATGCTTTGGGTTGATTAGGGACCAGGCTATTCAAAAATGTTGCGGCTTAAATTTTCCGACCCCTTGATCCATCTGGGAGGTGCAGTTTTGTAATCGGAACTCCTCTGAAAGAGATCATGGCAATCTCCGCCAATAATTGTTGGATTTTCATAATTTGAAGTCGTCCATTTTCATGTTTTTTCGTCATGCTGAGCCCATCTATGACACATTTAAAGCGATTGGAAGTATTTTTCATTGACTTCCGGTGGGGAATACCAATTTCCGGTGTCGAATTCAGATTGATTTCAGCCAACCAATAATCTTGGGATTTGGCTTGTAAAACTTTGAGGGGTGCACCCTTTCGTTAGTCTAATTCCATACCATCGGCAATGTGTTATAAACAGGTAGCGGTGCACTTTGTCGGTGGTTCAACTCCTTACCACCGGTGATGCACTGTAAACGTTTAGGGTGCACTCTGTCAATAGTCCACCCCTTTATCATTAGTGATGTGATCTATATGAGCGTGGAGGGGTGCACTTTGTCGGTGGTTGAACTCCTCGCCATCAGTGATGTGATTTACACGGGCGTGGAGGGGTGATCTACTCGTGCGTGGAGGATCACAGTCTGTTGATGGTTTAACTGTTTGTCATCCGTGATGTGATCTACACGTGCGTTGGGGGAGGGGGGTACACACTGACGGTGGTTTAACTGTTTGCCATCCGTGATATGATCTACACGTGCGTGCGGAGGGGTGCACTGGGTAGGTGGCTTAACTCCTTGCCATCTGTGATATGATATATACGTGGATGGGGTGCACTCCGTCGGTGGTTTAACCCCTTACATCGGTGATGTGATATGGACGTGGGGGTGCACTTTGTCGGTGGTTCATTCAACTCCTTACCATCGAGGGTGCACATGGGTGCATTCTGTCGGCGGTTCAACTCCTTACCATCAGTTGATGACGTACACTCTGTCAATAGTCCAGATCCTTACCACCGGCGATCTGATTTACACTAGAAGGGGTGCACCCCGTCAGTGGCTCAACTCCTTGCCATTGGTAAACAGTTTATATACGCTTGGGGTGGGGGCACCCTGTCAACAGTTTATATACACTTGAGGGGGTGGTGGTGTGATATAAACTGAGACGATTTAGCAACTTAAAGTACTGATACATTATCCCATCCGAACGACTAGACAGCTGTCCTTGTCAGGCCTTCCGAATATGCGATTTAACAGGTTGTCAATTATTTGACATAATGGCGCGTCAAACTGAGGACACCACGTCGGTATTTGAAATTCAAGAACGAATAAAAGAAGAAACAAACCCCCTTTATTCCTAGTTGATCTGGTATCTCTTTCAGTTGTTGGTGAAAGGTTCTCTGATGTGAGTGTAATGGTGTATGATTCAGATCCATCTGTCGGTAATCCATCATCAACACTGTGTAAATTTCTACCTGGAGTGTTTGGATGTACCGTGAGAACTTTAGAATGTGACGAGAAAACAGTCGGCAGATTTATCAGGATATCCAAACCCACACAAATTCTGAATATGTGTGAAGTCGAAGTGACGGGTATAAAACAGTAAAGAAATGATTGTCGAAGGGAGAGAACATGCAAACAATTTTCTAATCGCATATTTTTGACGTACGTTACTCTTGATGTATATTTGACGTACATTGATCTTGATATATATTTGACGTACGTTACTCTTGATATATATTTGCTGTACATAACTCTTGATATATATTTGACGTACATTGATCTTGATATATATTTTACGTACATTGATCTTGATATATATTTTACGTACATAACTCTTGATATATATTTGCTGTACATTACACTTGTTATGTATTTGACGTACATTAATCCTGTATCCCCGTGTCATGTTTAATGCAACACTATCAGTATCACCTGTTCATCTCTGCACGGCCACAGAACACTAATTATTTCTCCAATGACTTTAATGTTAATTCTTGTCTCTTAGACCGGCGGTAACTTTTTCCCAAATATTCCTTGGGTAGAACGCTTTCTGCCACAGATGGAGCAACATGTGGCCAACTCTGGCCCAAAAGCATGTATGAGGTTCACCATGAAAAACTTGAGATACACAGGCTGGAAGTAGAGACAACTAAACAAGCAATTTTCGCCCCCCCCCCTTCAACGTAACGAACCTCACAACCCTTGTATCCTTCTGCCTCAAAATCATGAATATTCACCTAAACCTGTCAGAAAATGTATTTTTAAACCCTTTCTTCGATTCTACACCAAAAATTCAACTAACATCGCCAAGCAAAAGAGGGGAAAAGGGTAAAGGGAGAGAAAGACTAAAAATATCTTTCACCCTACAATCGTGGGTGATCTGTTTTCCACACGACTTCACGTAGTCTGGCTCGCTAGCCCGGAATTCGTGGGTTCGCTCCCGTTGTTGACAGAAAATGGTCATCCCGATTTTCTGCTTGATTCCCTTTGTAAGTACAGCAGGTATGGGAAATACCCAAGATCAATATTTTACTTAAACATACATTAAGAGATAAATTGGGCTATTGTGGATCATTATTCATTACACTGATTTTAAATGTTTAATGAAATTTCGATACCCAACAAATAGATGATTTGAAAATGATCGATGCACATCGCACATTTGCCTAACGCTTGGGATTTCGGGCACGTATTTTGGGATGGCTAGAAGTCAAAAAGCCCCCCTTCCCCTTAATAAAATAAAACCAAGTACAAACATCCAAACCTTTAGACAAAATTCGAAGTCCTAAAAAACGGTATAAGCAAAATATTGCAATCATATCTTTAATTTATTCTTTATCAGCTCAAATCCTAAAATATAGCAAGTATGCTGGGTTATTAACAAACACGAGAGAATAGAGGTCGTACGTTGGATGCGGTAAACGATTCGGTGGCACCGGGTTCCATGTCAGACAGAAACAGTATATTGCAATCTGACCTTATTTCATTTCGTTTTTTATAGTTCAAAATTTCGCTTTACTTGTCTTTACTACACTAGGACCCGGAAGAGTTGTTATATGATAGGCGTTCTGTGTGGTGTGAGGTATTAGCCAATGGAAAGTGAGGTGCTGTGGGTAACCATCTAGAAACATCAACGGTGATTGGTTAATCAAATATCTGACGTCTTAGAGGCAAAAGCCGCTCGTATGACATCTGACGCGACCTTCCACTCAAACTGGTCAGATCTTCTTGTAGTCGAGGTCATAGAAAGTTTAAATAACGACATGAAATTTTGATCTTTATATTAACCAGAGGACTATTTCACAAAATTTTAACTAAGATAAGATCTGAATTTTAGTTATTTGATTGGATGATATTAGATTGATTTTAGTTCTTAGCCAATCAAAATTGAAGTATCTGCTAAAATTGGGATTTTATCTTTAGTTAAAATTTCGTGAAACAGGTCCCTGACTTGGTTTAATGCTACACCAGAAGTAAAAATCAACTGGGGTGATGTCAGCTGTGATGCTTATCAATTTCCATTATTTTACTGACAAAAAAGCGTATAATACCGATACCCAAACTCTCCTTTTAACCACAACTAAACATAATATCAAGGTCGTATATCGAATGGCTCAATTTTATTTTAAAAACTCGCCTTCACGTGAGGTTTTTAGCAGTTGTAGGACCTGGAGGAAACCTACGAGATCGAACAGGCGACCCTACTCGTTGTCACGTACAACCGGTTAATCGAAACCATGCCAGTTGTCTCAATGACAGACCTCTTGATACAGCGCGCACATGCTAACCATTCGGCCATCGAATTAACTCTCGATGCCATCTGCTGGGTCCAAGTTTCCAGATTGAATCCGGTCGGCGGTTCAACTGCCGTTGATATGAAACCATAATAATGAATTATTGAGAATGTTAAATCGTAAGAACGTTGACAATAACAATATAGACTACGGTATTATTGTATCGCGGAGTAGAACAGCCGTCTAGTCGTTCGAATTGGACGAAGAACCGAGGACGCGTGTACACATTGGAGTGCACATAAAAGATCCCTTGGCAGGTGGAATTCGATATAAGAGTAGGCCGTAGCGTTTTTATTCGGTCAGAGTTTCCCTCATAGCTCATCAGCCCAGTCGGGGCAGAACAGTAGGATGTTAAACCCCATTTCAATCCATTTTCCTGTACTTTTATATACCAATATGGCTACTTAGGTTGTAGTGCCATAATAGTATACATAAGGTTACTACCACCAAGATGGTCAAGGATTTTTTTCTGGTCATTTAGCATGTTCGTAGTTCTTAATCATGTTTTCCACGAATGTCATATAATGAAGTTTGCTGCGTTAAATTTATTGTAAAATTTGACATTGTCATGAGATTCCATTGTAAATTTCCGAAAATATTTATACTGCTGCGATAAGAAAATCCCGATTTATTTCTTTTACAATTCATTGACTTATACATATTTGACGTTAGCTGCAAGTTGACAATGACTGCAACATGTTATTGTCTTCGTTCGTATATAAATTTACAAATATGATGATGATTCCTGGTCCAAGCGTGCCACCAATGATTTATATATTTTATTTTGATCAGTAATATTCATTCGGGGAGAAATACTGGCCCGTCGGATTCTAGAGTGTAGGCACTGACACAATTTCTATGTATCTCCCAAATTTATCGATAGATTTCATTGATCAATACTGAAATGATTTATACAATTCAACTAAAAAGCAAACTGTTTTGGGGTATTGCTTATATGTTTTTTTTGTCGTTATACATACTTTAAATAATTGAAATTGAAATCTATTGAAATTTATTTTTTAAAAATATCTACGAAAACAACTGTCCCAGCAGCGAATGTATACCTAACATAATTTATCAGACATTATTGTCATATTATTCTGATGCTTTACAATATGATATTTCGACATTTTCTTAGTAATGACAACTAAGAGTAGAGTGATGCTCATGAGGGGAACGTGAGTAATTCGGGATTTATGGCAGTAGAGGGTATTCCATAGTCACAAATTAATGCTTTTTGGCTAATGTGGGTATTTCATATTTTAAGTGAGCCGTTAATTTTTTTAGCAAGTATATGTAAATTACAGTCTTTGAATACCGATTTAAGACACTTGGTTAAGTGGAAAAATGAAGTATTTTTACTTAACTTAGAGAAAACTTTTGAATTCGGACCCAGGTGTGGGCTCTTCTCTGAGAAAGATATACACACCATTATAAATTGATAAGAAAGGCTTTGGAACTCTTATATCAAAAGAACAGAATTGACGTCACCTAGAGGATGTGGTTTCGGTCCATGACGCAAGCGCATTGATATTGGTATCCATTTACAGCTGGGTATACTGGAATACACCTTTCTGCCAGTACCCATTTGGAGCTAGGTAAAGGGAGATAATCAGGTTTCTCCTGTATGGGTTCAGACCACCATTAAATTTAACCGTTTCGATACAACGAATTCTATTTCCCTCTCACGTTTTTATCGTTGTAAAAAACGAAGCGATATACGATTTGTATTTTAATTAGATTGATGTGTTAGGTCCTGAAATAGGGGTGGGGGCGAATGGTTAGCCTGCGCGCGCTGTATCGTATAGCCTGCCATTGGGTCAACTGGTGGGGTTTCGAATCCCCGGTTGTACGTGGCAAGGAGTAGGGTCGCTTGTACAACTTCGTGGGTTTATTCCGGGTCCTGTGGTTTCCTCCCACTGCTAAAGACCTCTACGCGCAAGCGAATAATTGAAATGAAATTAAACCATATGTTAGTCCCGAAATGACCTAGTTTGTGTCGAGTGGACTTTAAACCCCATCGCTCTCTCTCTCTCTCTCTCTCTCTCTCTCTCTCTCTCTCTCTGTTATCAAATCCCTATTCAGAATATAGATCTAATACAAATGGTGAAATAAATAAAATGAAAAGGGAGGAGTGTGAAGGGACTGTGGCAAATTGTCAACACAAATCACTCGTTGAACGGGGTGGTTGAGTTGTACGATACCGCGGAAAGAAAATAATAAAGTAAATGTCTTTTAATATCGCCTTAAAATGCAGCTGTCTCCATGTCTCCTTACGTACTCCACGGGTGTCGATGCAATGGCCTCTGGCAAGCGAATAAGAATACACACAAAGGGTTTAAAATATTTCGAGAATATTGCTCTATGATATGCCTGACTGGGTTACGTTAAAACTGACACAGCAAATAAACTGTTAATAGATTTTATCAAAATATGTCAACAACATGGCTTGAAGTACATTTATATAAACCTTATATAAAAAAATACTGGTATGACCCCTTTCTTACGAGTCAATTGAAATATGTCAAAGTTCACTTCTTTGGATCGGGATCAAAAGATAACTTGCATGTTGTTAGGCCCTTTAGAAAGTCATTTTGCCCAACAATCTATCGACGGCTAGTTTGCTATATTTAATAAATCCTGTAGAATTTGTTACAGTGCGATAACGCAATATAGGCTTGACTCCGTCAAATATAAACCATGACATGTTAAATCGAAAGCTAGCTGCTACAGGGTCATTTAGATAATTATGTTTGCATTCGTCCTGGTTGGTGAAAAGGACATTGATCTCGTGGTTATGAAAGAGGTGAAATGTCCATTCGAGTGAATCGCTAAAAATTCGATCGAGTGATATAATTTCTTTGGAACATGTAAATGCAATTTGTCACAGATAATTTACGTTATTTTAGTCACTTCGCCCTGATATTAAAATATGGGGACTAGCATTTACAGGTGGTTATCAGTTGTACGTAAAGTCTACCAACGCAAATTGGCCCACTGGATGGTATTTCAGCAGTTGGAGGAAACCGGAGGACCCGGCAAAAACCCATGAGGCTGAACAGGTGACCTACTCCTCGTCAGGTACAACCAGGGAATCGAAACCACGCCACCTGACTCAATGAGATACCTTCTGATACAGCGCGCACGTGCTAACCACTGGGTCATCTAACCTCCCATGGTGAATATAAGTGTATGAAGTTTGTTTTAGTGTCTGTATACGGGATTTATGATAGCAAGTTGTTCAGTGGGACCGTATTCAAGCCTTTTAAATTAATTGATTTGCATAATTTCTATATATGGTTGGGGTGGGTGGCCTGGTGATTTGATTGTCGCGCTCTGATGTCTAACTAGCCGGTCGCACTCTGGGCATATTTGTACAAGGCGTATTAAGATATTCTTGACCACTGATGTGTGTCAAAAAATAATTTATCGCTGTTCAGCCTAGGTGGTTCTGTATTGTCCACTTGACACCTCATCCATAACGATATACCACAGATGAAAGAATCAATAACACGCACACTATGACCTGTTTATACCATAAATGTGTCCGATACAGTCCAATTAGTTTTTAAGTGGGCCTGGCGTGGGGTGTGTTTTCTCGTTTTATAATCATGGCCGTATCTAGCGGGGGTGCAGGAGGTACATAGAATCCCCCAGAAAAATAAGGCCCCCGGGAAATGGCGCCCCCTCAAAAACTTTGAGAACCTCTAAATTATAAAATAATTATAAAAAACAGTGGTGCTCTTAAGGCGCTGATCAATAGGCCGGTTTTAAGTGCGCCCACTCTTATTATTGTTATTATATTTAATATAATATTATTAAGTTGGGTATTTCTATAGCGCACCTTTCACAAAGTGCTCAGATGCGCTTTACAATTCAATAAAATTATAAAATGCAGATAGACAATATGACAAAAACTATTAGGAATTATAAAAACAATAAAACAAAAAAAATGACACACATCAAAAGTATCACAATAATAATAGCGTAAACGGAATACCAATTTAGCTGTAAAGTCTGCAGTAAAGTTCAATAAAATGCTTTAGTAAATAAAAACGTTTTTAGATTAGATTTAAAAGTCTGAAGTGATTCGCAGCTCCTTGCTGTTAATGGCAATTTATTCCACAGTTCAGGAGCTTTAACAACGAACGATCTTTCTTCCGCTGATGACTTTGTGTTGGATTCACAAAGTAACCAGTTATCACTTCTAGAACGGAGTTGACGGTTGGGTTTATATTGATTCAATAACTGAGATATGTACACAGGAGCCAAACCATTAAGACATTTAAAGGTTAATAGTAGGATTTTATAGTCAATTCTGTAAGTAATAGGTTAAATAAAATTGGTGTTATATGATTAAATTTTTAAGATCCAGTTATAAGGCGGGCAGCAGAGTTTTTGAAGTTTGTCGACTGATTTTTAGGGAACACCAGAAAGCAGTAAGTTAAAATTGTCTAGTCTAGAAATAACTAAAGCCCGAATTAGTGACTATTGATATATTTCTTGATTTTACCAATGTTTCTCAGGTGAAAGTAACTTGTTTTAGAAATGTTATTTATTTGGCACTCCATATTCATATTTGAGTCAAATATAGCTCCAATTCTTCTAGTGGACTTAGATTGAGATATAGTAGACTCTCCTACACGAACTGATAAATCGCCATCCAGTTTATTAGACAGTTTGAATTTTGAGCCTATTACTCAGTATTCAGTTTTGTCACCATTCAATTTAAGGAAATTTTTTGACATCCAAACTTTGATGCCGTCAATACACTATTCAATGATGATTTTAGATATATTGAAATTGTCAGGATTTGAAGGGTTAAACGAAATATATATCTATGTGTCATCAGCATAGCGGTGATATTCAAGTCCATGTTTTCTAACCAGAATACCAAGAAATGATGTATATAAACTGAACAATATCGACCCAAGCACAGATCCTTGAAGTACTCCAACTTATATCACCTATGTGGAGGCTATGGGGCACCACCACAGACACGGATAAGCAGTCCCTGTAAAAAAAAGTCGTCCATATAAAATACAAAATCGACCTTAAGATATCGCCAGAGTTTGCGGGCGGGTGAGGGATGATGTCTGGGTGTCGCCGCTCCGCGACCAGTAACTCGGGTTATTGTATTGGCGCCCCACCACTCTGCTGTACCCCAACTTTTAAAATCCTACATACGACCTTGTTTATAATACCTTTAGCTATAGTATAATATTATGGGGTTTAATAGTTGAATGGTTGTTTTGGAATTATCGTGTGGAACGCAAACTCGTTTCATAATGAACCTTAGATGGTATACGAGGTTAAAAAGTTAAATGAAGTCATTCTTTATTGGCTAGCGTGGGCTACATTTATTCGTTTTATAATAACCGACGGTAGAATATGGGGTTTTATAATAACCATCGGCAGAATGTGGGGCTAAACTGTTGATTAAGGGACTGGATATTCTCTCGTTTATTTACAAATCGTAACAGTTTGTGAAGTTAAAATTTGAAGGTCTAGAGTACACGTGATCTAACAGTTGGTAGCTAAAACACTTGTGTTCTAGACCTTCCAATAATAGGTTGGCATCGGGTAGGGGTGTTTGCATTTACTCGTTATGATTTTAAATCCCAAACAGTTAAAATTTGAATAAAATTCTTAATCATAGGTTAGCATGTGGTGGGTGGGTGTGGAGGGGCATTTTCTTGTATGTTAATAATCGTAAATAATATATTATAAGGTTAAAGGGACAATAACACTCTTCCTGTCTTGACAGCTCCAGAAAATAAATAATAGCCTAATTCTAAGTACTAGATGTTTAAGTTTTTAAATAAGGTGTGTTAAGATGAAATTTGCATCGTCAATTTATTGGAATATTTTAAAATAGTACACTTTGTTGACCAGAATAAAGATTGGGAAATTTTATTCAGTTACAACAAGAGTGGTATTGGGCCTTTAACCGTTATTGTTAGGTTACTGAAACACACCTACATATCATACTGTACAAGTATTAGTTGGGGTGGTGGGTGGTGGATGGCCTGTCATTGAGTCAATTGCCATGGTTTCCAATCCTTGATTGTACATGAAAATGAATAGGGTCCCCTGTCCAACCTCATGGGTTTTCTCTGGGTCCTCCGGTTTCCTCCCTATACGCAAGCGAATTATGCATATAGAATTAAAAAACATATGTTGGTCCCCAAATGACCTAGTTTATGTCTAGTGGACGTTAAACCCTATCTCTCCCCCCCCCCCCCCCTTCTATCTCCCTCTCTCCCTTTCTCTGATATTAGTAACACAATGTAAGTGTGCCACATATAAACACACCTACAGGAAATATACACCGATATTCCAAACAATAAACAACACATGTATATATATACAATCAAGTGATAATGAATCCGGGAGCAAATCGTACACGCTCACTGTGCTGTACAGTTTTATGTTGGTACATGCAGTAATACACGTTTCATTCAAAATGAATACAAACAACGCTCGTAACAATAAGGGAAGTAAATTGATTGGTCTATATTTGGTAAACAGGAGCTTTCTCTCCACTGCTAAACACCCATACGTATTACTGAAATAAACGGTGGTCCCAAAATATGATATGACTTGGTTTGGGTTGAGTGGAAGTTACCCCCCCCCTCCCTCCCTCCCCACCCCTTTCCCAGGAGAGGCGCTACGGTCCAACTGAATTCCAACTGATAAGGGATCGTTTGCGTGCACGCCAATGTGTACACTATAGGACCTCGGTTTTTCGTACCATGCGAACGACTAGACAGCTGTCCTTGTCAAGCCCTCCACCCTTATTAGCCCAGTCGATACAGAATAGTTAAATGATTCAGGGGGTCACGGTTGCAGGTGGGTAAGGCGCTGGTTCGTTAGCCTCGAGGTCGGGTGTTCGATCCCAGCATTGGCCGAGAACGGTTATCTCGATTTTCCAGCGTGATTTCCCCTTGTCAGTGATGCAGAAGGAGGGCCTGACAAGGACAGTTGCCTAGTCGTTTGGATGGGACGAAAACACGAGGTCCCGTGTACACATTGGAATGCATGTAAAAGATCCCTTGGCATTGGAATTCGATATAAGAGTTGACCGTAGCGCCGCTGCCCGGGCAAAATTTCCCTCATAGCACACTGCATGGCGTATGCCCGTCTTCCATTAGCCCAGGTTAGGTGTAAAAGAGTAGGACGTTAAACCCCATTTCATTTTCAATTTTTTAGACGATGCAGAAAGGTTAGACGATGCAGAAAAATCAGACGCTTAATCCCATTTCAATCTTTGTTCACATACCGTAACATGAACATCGCTATATCCGTTATTAAATCATTTACTTCTTACGTTTCATCTGACACAATAGCTAGTTTTTAATTCGTGTACCTTGCCCACATCCTAGATACTTATATTAAATGCGTCACTAATTATTTAAAGGTGCATTAAAGATGATTTAGATAAAGATCTGATCATTCTCCTTATCATGATTCAAAAATAAACTATGAAAAAATTATACGTACAGCCAGGCCCCGAGTTCACAAAACATTCTCAGACGTAAGTCGAGGATTTACTAAAAATTGTTCGCCTTATTTTAACTAAAATATAGACCTTTATAAAACTTTTGTTGGTTTAATGTATCAAATACCCTGTATGCAAAGTTTTGTGTATCAAAGATATTTTTAACAGTGATTTAACGTTGAGTAAATTCTCAACTTTGTGAACTTGGGGCCAGGGATTCGAAACCACGTCATTTGACTGAATGACATGCTTTATGATACAGCGCTCACGTGCTAACCATTCGGTATTCACTATCTAAGCGAGCTTATAACCTAGTGATATATTAACGGCCTGCCATGTGAATAAATAAACAATAATCTATACATTTGAATCTATAAAAAAGACCAGCAATTAGCATATTTTGTTTTTGTGTTGTGAATCTTTAAACAGCGTTTATGTGAAATGTGTCACGGATTACTTTCGTCCATAAATGTGGTTATTTAGTTACACATTTAAATCTACAGGGAGTGTATTATAAATGAAATAGAATAGACGCCGTACATAAATAGATGAGTTGTCATATCCAAACAATAAGATTTCAATTATATGCCAATGAACGAGAATTAGAAAATTAAGTTACTTATATCTGAGTGGATATAGCAATTTATATCTGAACATACAAATGTATGTGTGTAGGTGCTTAAAATTCCAAGGCCGCACAGATTGAAAAACCTAAGAGTGGATATAGAATTTTATATATCTAAGGGGACAGTAACCATACATTGAAAAACTTCGGCTACCTGTCAGTCTTTTGATGGTTAACGAAGCATGGAGAGTCAACTATATGCTCTCGCAATTCAGACGAAATAGAATCAGTTGGAGGAATGCAGTTTGAAAGGTAAGTCAACGTAATTATTAGAGTAAATGTGTTAAAATATTTTATGTGTGAATTATTAGCCGTTTATCTTTCAACAATTAAAATCATGGTTTCATGTCTTTGCCAATGAGTGAGAGATAAATTTCGAGTTTAACGTCCACTTGACACAAACTAAGTTATTTCGGGATAAACATACGAAATATTTTTATTTCAATAATGCGCTTGGGCTTTGGAGTGAGTCTAAAACCTTCCAGATCCCACGAAAACAGACTTTACTAATTGTCCTATACAAGTGTGGTGTGGACATTACGTCAATTGATTCAATAACCGACATTTTAGATCTTCCGACTTGAAAACCCATGCGAGTAGGGGCAAAAAACAGGTAGGTGACTCTACTAAATGTCAGCACAAGAGTGGGCTATGGAAGACCAAACAGCTCTTTATTCAGTTTTCTTAGTTCTTAGTTCTAATTCGTAGTCCTTAATTCTCACTTCTTCATTTGTTGTCGTATTTCGACATTTGTGCACTAAAATTGACATTTGTACACTAAAATTAACATTTGTATCTTAAAATCAATATTTGTTTCACAAATCAGACATTTGTCATATCAGATTTGTAAAATGTATTTTAATATAAGATATTTATTTTTCTATTAGAAAATCCAAAAATGAGTCTATTTACATTTCATCAGAAAAATACAACAAAAAACAAATATCGAACAACAAATTCAAAATACAAATCTCCAAATACAAATCTTGCAAAATATTTCTTCAAAAAAATTTCTCCAAAAATATTTCTTCAAAAAAATTTCTCCAAAAATATCTCTTCAAAAAAATTTCTCCAAATATATTTCTTCAAAAACATTTCTCCAAAAATATTTCTTCAAAAACATTTCTCCCAAAAAAATTTCTCGAAATTCATCCAACTGGAACATTAGAAATCAAACTGGCATACAATAAGTCACCATACAATAAAGAAGAATCGAGCAAGCATGCAAAAAGTAAGGTCACGTGTCTGGAAACCAGCTTACTAGATACAATAACAGACCTTATGATCTAAAGTATGCATTTTAATCATTCGACTTGAAAACTCACGAGGTTAGGCGGGCGACCTAAGGAAACGACGCCACTCGGCTCAATGACAGGCGGTGTAATATAATAAGAACGCTGTAAACCACTTTACCAATGACAAGATACAATAAATATACAATGTAAAGGGGAGGGCGGGCAAAATGGTTAGCGTGCACGCGCTGTATCATACGGCCTGCCATTGAGTCAACTGGCGTAGTTTCGAATCCCCGGTTGTACGTTTTCTCCGGGTACTCCGGTTTCCTCCCACTGCTAAATGCCCTACGAATAATTGAAATAATATTAACCATATGTTAGTCCCGAAATTACCTAGTTTCTCTCTCTCTCTCTCTCTCTCTCTATCTCTCTCTCTCTCCCCTCCCCCTTTAAAATGTATATATCCGCTAATCACCATTTATCGTAATGATTGATTGTTATTCGATTAACACAATCTAGAATTCCTTTTATTAAAAAAAAAAAAACATTGTTCGCATATATCTTACAAGGTCTTGAAATAACAAATTGAAATTGCAATAGATTAGTAAATTATTATGAACGCCTTGGGGAAAAAACCCCAACAAAAGCCCAAGTTATACAACTTATAATTAGTAAATGACATACATTAGCACACACAGATTTTAGATACAGTATGAATGAAATTCCTAACGTTAATTATCATCAGTACATCAAATTTGGTTGTCATTGATATAGACGACAAATAGGGTTGACAAAATAGGACAGCCTTGCTTGACCACTGATCCATCGTGCTATCAGTCATTTGTTGTCAGGACAACTGTGGATTGACAACTGGATGGGTTTCTGATGTCGCCTTTGGGCTTCTTTACAAAGTTCGAGTCATCAACGTCAGTGCCATCCGACATGGTTGGTTTTGAGTTGCGACGAGTGTATGGTTTTTTTTTTTAGTTTTCGTAAAGTAGTAAAGGAGAATGAAACATAGGTTCATCTGCATCTAGTTCGTTCTCATGTTCTCTGGATAACGTGAATACGTACATATGCCATAAAGTGTGTTATTCCATGAGTGTAAATTGTTGCAGACAGCAGTATTGAATTTCAAGTGTCAAAGGTACTTTCACGGGCACACCAATGTGTTTGTCCAATGTGTTTGTTTATGTGGGATGCGATTTACCTGTTATTGTTTTTTTTTTGTGGTTTTATTTCAAGTAAACGAGTTTGGAATATTCACAATCTGTTGTACGGTATCTTCATTCTCCAATTGATAATTGATTTCTACCATATTTGCTTACGATATAGGTGGGGCGGGGGGGGGGGTGGATGTCCGAATGGTTAGCGTGCGCGCGTTCTATCATACGGTCTACCATTAAGTCAACTGGGCGTGCTTTCGAATCCCCGGTTGTACGTGGCAAGGATTCGGGTCGCCTACTCCGGTTTCCTCCCACTGCTAAAGACCCCTACGCACAAGCGAATAATTGAAATGAAGTTAAACTATGTGTTAGTCCCGAAATGACCTAGTTTGTGTCGAGTGGACGCTAAACCCCATTTCTCTCTTACTCTCGCTTAAGATATATTATGTAAGCGGTAAATAAAGAGGAAGCCATTCTAACTATACTAGTTTAAACAAAGATAATGTAAAATAAATAATTTAAAAATTTCATTCAAATTACTCTATCGCGAGCAAAGATATCAGCCTTTGAAGGTTTGACAGATGTGTGCAATAATTCCAACCACGGCACTTGTTGTTCGAATCTAAGTCTCACTCCTCCATTTTTAGCTTAAATAAAAATACGGTTGAACTGTTCTAATCTAGTTAATATCGGAGAAATCCGATGCCATCGAGAGTTGATTATGGCCTGGATAAGTTGATTAACGTCTAATTAGTAATTTAGAAAACATTTCAGACCCAAAGAAAGACCTGTAATAGGCAGATTTAGCTCTTGCATAATGCATGTTTAAATAAAGAAATAGAAATTATAAAAACTATCGTATCTCTGTTCGAATATTTTCTGCACCGATAAAGCTAATTCAGACGGATATACGCCATGTAGTGAGCTGTGAGGGAAATAAGGCCCAGGCAGCGGCCGCACCTTCTCTCATTGAAAAAACTGATATAGGTAGACGCAAACATGAAGTATGGACATTTGGTAATTTGTTCCATCCGAATGAATAGACACTATTTCTTACCAGGCCATCCTTCCTGAACAAATCTTTAGTCGTTTGGATTGTAGGTATTTTTGGGTGATATCATAGCTTCGTTTATTTATAAAGTAACGGGTTATGCCGGGGGGGGGGGGCTAGCGGTCTAAAGTACACCTCTGGCCGGTCACCTCTGGCTTGGGGCTGTGGTTTCGATCCCAGGTGTGAGCGTATGTGGCATGGAGATAGGGGCGCCTTCTCAACCTCGTGGGTTTCCTCCGGGCTCTCCGACGATTTTCTCCCACTGCTAAAGACCCCTACGCGCAAGCGAATTATTGAAATAATATTGAAACCATATGTTAGTTCCAAAATGACCTAGTTTTGTGTGGAGTCGACGTTAAACCTTATATATCTCTCTCTCGTTATGCCATTACTCCAGAATTGATATTATGATTTTATGTCATATCCAGTGTGACTCTTCTTTTTGCAATTTTATTTTTATTTTGTACAGTCCCCTAAATAGCTTAAAATCATGAACCGGAACAAGATTAATAATATAAACGCCATTATTTACACAGATGACAAGATGAGTCACCTAAAAAAGAAAATGCAACTTCAAATAAATCATAAGCCTAATATATTATATTATCAACAGTGGTGAATCCTGGGGCTCGGAACCTTGAAAAGCGTGCAAATTTGAACTGTGTTGGTTTGGGTGATATAGGTGATGTATTGATTCAGTGGGGGGGGGTAGCAGGTGCGCGCTGTATCATACTCATACGGTATGCCCTTTAGTCGATTCCCCGGTTATACGTGACAAGCTGTAGGGTTTCGTCTGTCAAACCTCTTGGCATTTCCCCGGGTCCTCCGGTTTCAACACTGCTAAGGACCCTAGACGCGAGCGCATTATTAAAATAAAATTGAACCATGTGTTAGTCCCGAAATGACGTAGTTTATAGTGTCGAGTGGACGTTAAACTTCATTTTTCTCATTATTTATTCCGCCACCAATCCGCACCCTTTATGAACGTATACCTGTTTTCTTTCGAATCTTAACATATTGCATACCAGGACCCGTTTCAACCAGTATTGACGTTATTATCTTACCGTCGACATATACGATCTTATGTAATACTATATTTTATTAATGTTTTCTGCTCTACTAAATGTCGTTGCCTACAAATAAATGGGTGACAAGGATTAGTGTGATTCTAGTTAAACCTACACCATGCAAGAGCTAAATCTGCGTATTGCATGTCTTTCTTTAGGCCTCAGATGTTGTCTACATTATTAATTAGACATTAATTAACTTATCCAGGTCATATTCAACTCTCGATGGCATCGGATTTCTCTGACATTAAATAGATTAGAAAAGTTTAACCATATTTTGATTTAAGCTAAAAATTGAAGAGCGAGACTTAGCTACGAACAACCAGTGCGGTGGTTAAAATTATTACACACGTCTTGTCAAATCTTCAAAGACTAATATCTTCGCTCACAATAGAGTAATAATGATTTCTTTTTCAATTATTAATTTTACACCATGTATTTTCGAACTATTATAGAACGAATGGCTAGCTCTTTATCTAAATTTACATAAGGTAGATTCTACATTTTGAAACTGATTTTTTTTTTAAAAAATGAATATTAATAATTTCCTATACATTCGTATTACATAAATATGCACTTTTATTGAATAGAGCTACGTGCCCTTTAAAATTGTTTTGTTCGAAATATGTTCTCAGAGATTATTAACGGTACTCCGTCGTAAAATATATTTTATAAAAAATCTGGAGTTATTCAAATCTCAGTAGAAACGTGTGTTGTCTTGTTATTCAAGACCATGCGTGTGAAGTTCAAACAAATTGAAAATCCAAGTCAAATTTAATCCTTTAACAAGGCTGCTTTTTCAGTATGTTGCTGTTTTGTATAAATGAGTTTATATGACTCATGTAATCACGTGTAATCAATTAAATTTTTGGTAAGAACCCCTGATAGTTGGGTATCGATAAGAATGGCACACCGAAGCGCCGCTGTAGAGGTAAAATTACCCTGTATGGCATATATCCGTTTTCGTTAGCCTAATTCGAAACACAACAGTAAGACGGTAAACTTTGTGTCACGCCCTTCAACTAGGGTTGTTTCCTAGAAGGTTGTTGTTTTTTAAAAGGCCATAAGGGATGACATTTTAGTCAACTGAATATTTTTGTAACAAAGATGGTTACCCATATATTTTGTTGTATACATAAGGGGCGTGTCTGTTATTGGTCAGGATAAGATCGGGTGAGTGGTTTTTAAAGGCCGACTATTATGATATAAGAAAAAGGATCATATTATGCTATGCACTTAAACAAAATATTAATTTCGCAATCGAGGACAAATAGATGTTAACGTGCTTTATGCATGCAGATTTTTTTTTTTAAATGGTTTGTGTATCATAAACCCGGACAGTCTGTTATGTTTTTGTCTGACCAAAAACAACCAGGCACTAAGTTCTGTATCACCGCCAAGAGGAAACACCCAAAGCAACATTCTCGTCAAATTCTTTGTCGGCTCCTTTCGCGCTGACCGACCAGTAGCGAATTTTACGACTGTTCGTTTCAATGAAGATCAGAATGACTTTACAAGGTTATAACAGGTCATATTTTTGAATATCAGTAGTAAAGCATGTCTGTTCAAAATAAATAATACTAGCTGGACTAATGCCTTTTCTAAATGGCTTACAAATTACAGCGCACTCACAAGATCAGTGTATGCCATTGACTATAAAACATTTATACTTTTCACTAGCAATAAACATGTTTTACTGTTTAACGGCTATACTGATTATATTCATTTAAAGGTTTGACAAGAACGAATCCGCTTGTATCTTATCACAATTAATTTAGGAATGCTATTGAAACGCATTTAAAAGAGGCAGATTGAGTTTGAGGCTAGGCCGTTGACATATACATCTAAGTCAGGCATATAGACTATTGTAATTAATGACTGTTCAGCAATGCGGACGCTGACGACTTGTCCAGGTTCTATTCAGTTGATTTATGCATGTGTTGTTTTTATCTTGACCGAAGATGTGGCTTTTTCGGTTTTGTTGGTGTTTATTGCCCCACCCCTCCCTCTCTCACTCTAACGTTTAGACGTATCTGTGGTGGGTTGAAGTCCAGGTGGCCTGGTTGTCGTAGACTGTCGATCTTCTATCTCTTATCTGTCTGATCACCCCTAACTTACGGTCGTGCGTTCGATCCCTCTTTTTTTAATTTTAAGAAAAAGACATCGATACGACCAAGGGTACGTTATAATGACCAGAACATTATTTTGTTTTTTTTGATAAAGCTATGAAATGAAATGGGGCTTAATTTCCTACTGTTCTTCTCTCGCTCTCTCTTGCAAACGAAGATGGGCGTACGGAAGACCGGCATACGCCATACATTGCGATATGAGGGACATTTACCCGGACATCGGAGCTGCTCTTCAATTTCAACTACGACAGGTTCTTTTCTGTCGTACAGGCCAGTGGGTGTGTGAGACCTCGGTTTTCCGTCACATCCGCGCGACTTTAAATAGCTTCTCATCTGGCGAAGGGGAACCATGGCTGACATTCCCGACGACCTTTGTCGGTTATCACAAGGGTCGAACACGTGAAATCCCTGTTAGTCATATGATCCTTTCACAAATTGAGCAATCATGGCGCCGTTTTATTACGAGTATTGTGTACGATCTAAACGCTCTAGTTAACCATACTCTGGTCTATTCAGGCTTCGTTATCTGTCTTATTGGATGGGTTTCTCCCCCTTACTCACAGGCACTTGAAGGGATTAAAATAAAACTTCTTACGACTGCTTAACTATATGGTATAGTATAATAAAAGTAATTCAGACGCCATCTTTGTTTTGACTGGTTTACGATATATCGTCTGTTATCATCTCACAATACTCACTAGTTCTAAGACTTTCCATCGTTTTAATTGCCAACGAGACTTTATTTGATCATGTGTTTGCTGTTCTGTTTATAAATGTATGTTTTATTTTATCATTTAAGGATGACTACAACAATTCTGCAGCTTATACTTCCGGCACTAATTGTGTCATTAGCAACAGCACACACGTGTCACCAGGATGCAGAAACATGTGAATTTTGGTTGCATATTGACCACAGAATGACGATGGTAAAGGGTCGTATTGCTGTTTTCCCCGAAAATGGTCAACTCTATAGTTATGATACCGTCAACACTTCCGCCGCTACGCCAATGGATTTATCCGACGTTATAACAGCTGATGGCTGGGAAGGATACCGTTTAGTTATAGTAGCTAATAATAGTTTACCTGGTCCACCTATAGAAGTCTATGAAGGTCAAACTGTTGTTGTACATGTGAAAAACGCATTAACCAGCGAATCTGTGACTATTCACTGGCACGGACTTCATCAGACGGGTACACCATGGATGGACGGCGTGGCGTTCGTTAACCAATGCCCCATTCACCCTGGTAGCAGCTTCACCTACAGATTCAAAGCTAAACCTAAAGGTACCTTTTGGTATCATTCGCACGTGGGCTCACAGAGAACCATGGGTTTATATGGAGCGTTGATCATTCGTGAGAAAAAGCCAATGGAGATGAAAGAATTAATTGCTGTTATTACAGACTGGAACCACTGGGATTCAACGGAGGTTCATCAACGGATGCTCTACGGGATGTACGATCATCGTGTGAAATTGGGTAGCACGGACTCACTGGATGGTAGCCATTTCAGTTTGTTTCGATATGAGTCAGGTTTAATTAATGGCAAAGGCAGATTATATGATGGAAATAAACACAACGGTGCTCCTTTACATGTATTTAATGTTACTGCTGGAGAACAATACAGATTTCGATGGATTGCTGCAGGCGCTCTCTTTCCGTTTCGTATATCCATTGATGAACATAATCTTACCATCATAGCTTCAGATGGTTACGATTTGAAACCCAAAACAGTTGAATCACTAGTGATCAATCCTGGTGAGCGATATGACTTTATCATTACGACAGACAAACCAGTGGGAAACTATTGGGTTAGAGCCATCACTCTTGAGGTAAACGTCAATCACACAGCGGAGGCCATTCTTAGATATGACACAGCTGACAACATGGAACCTGAATCAAGCAAAAAGTCGTGCACGCAAGATGATAAATGTGTTGTAGCAAACTGTCCATTTTCTTATTATCCTAAAGAAGCCAATACCGTTTGCATCAGGTTTGATGAGTTTAAAGCCCTTCCCGATGACGACCCCGCACCAACAGCACCACAAGAACAACTACAAGAACGTTTCATAAACTTTGCTTTTCCGGGAATTAATTCGTATCCAGGGTCAGCCAATGGCCGATCATTTGTAAATCCACCAGTGTCAGCCATGACCCAACCTCAAGAATTAGGGAAGTATCGCTGTGGTGAAGAATGTACGGAGCAAACAAATTGTCATTGTTTCGGCACAATGGATCTGGACCACAACAAGGTTTATCAGATAGTGTTCCTTAATATGGGTAACGGAAAGGGTTGGGCTCATCCAATTCACATGCATGGCCACTCGTTCTACGTCGTCAAGATGGGATACGGATCATACAACGAAACGACTGGGAAAATAATGGGGGACAATTTAGATATTGATTGTCGTGGAGGTAAAGAAAGGTCTAAAAGTTTCTGTAATAATGCCACGTGGTCGAATTCGACGTGGTTTGGTGGCAATGTCCCTGGTTTAGAACTGACGAATCCGCCTCGAAAAGACACAATAATAGTTCCAAGTGGGGGCTATGTTGTTGTAAGAATCAAGGCGGATAATCCTGGAACGTGGTTTATGCATTGTCATATAGATCTGCACGCAAGTGACGGAATGGCCCTTGTTTTAAACGAGTCTTTCCCACACCATCCTAAACCACCGAAGGACTTCCCTAGATGTGTCGATTTCGAATATGATATGTCAAACAGGAACATGGAACCAGTTCCCGAGAAGGAGAATATGAAACCTGCAGGTAAATATGCACTATGTTTGACCTCACGCATAGATAAAAAAGAACTAGGAGCTACAATGAGTCAGAGAGTAAGACGCTGGTTTATAACCATGCTTACTCCCTATGTTGGCCGCGATAGTTCATCGTTAGTTTCGGGCGTGGTTCCCCTCGTAGCCCGATAGTTTCTAGTCGTTGTCCAACATAACAATTGAGGTCACGTGTAAACGTTGACGTGCACATAAAAGATCTCTTCAAGTTGGGATGCGATATAATAAAAAGCCGTAATATATTGTCCGGGAAAAATTTATCTCGTGACGTACAGTTTATGACGTACGTCCGCCCTCAATCGCCAATTCAAAGTACAAAAGCAGGATCGTTATAGATAATAAATTGCTAACGCCACTACGTTAGCCCCGAAATGACTTAGTTTGTATCGAGTGGCACTGTCTCTGCTTCCCGGAGTAGTTCGGAGGGTTCTCCCGTGAGGTCTATATTTTTTTTATTTTTTTTTTTTAAAAATGTATTTAATTGATTATACGTTTTTGATTTAAACTATACAATTCTTAATCATTTTAGTATAACGATAAAATAATATTTCTTAAAATCGCTAGAATGGCTAACATGGTTTGTAATTTTTTATGTTTTATTTTCAGAGAAAATGGTATCGAACGAACAGTTCTGGGTTGTAACCGGATGTCTAATTGCTGGCATCGTGCTTCTTGGTTTCATCATCGTCTGTATGGTTTGCAACAAAGAAAAGGCTAAAAAACAATATGAAATGAAATATGCGACGGGTCAAGACAATAAAGTCTTCACTGTTAATTCATAACAACATTTGATGCTTCAAACTATATAGGACAGTGCAAGGGTGAGGGGGGTGCATAACAACTAACAAATTGAACATAAAAGAGGTCACTTACGTAAACTTTTATCGAACGGCTGAATGTGTGTATATCACAGTAGCGCAGCTTTACGACTGAGCCAATAGTTTTGTATATATGTACAGACCATGCACGTCCTGGGTAGATTTGTTGATAGAGAAGTAACGATCTGTTCGGACTTTAAAGGCAGCAATGTAAATAATCTTAATGAAATCAAACTGTCCATAATGTCATTTATATGTACTGGAAGTTAAAAGTTTAATAAACATTAATAACAATAACAGCTGCTGGTCCCCGCCCCCGTTCTCTCTCTCTCCCTCTCTCTCTCTCCCTCTCTCTAAGCCGAGTCGGAATAGGACGTTAGACCCCATTTCTATTCCTATTATTCAAAGATGCATTATGTAAGATTTCGATAAGTTCTCCTTGTAAAAGTTTTGACATTGATAGTGCCAGGAGAGTTTGTGGAATTAGACTCGATCATGTTGCAATCCATTCAAAATCACAAGCATCTAATAGTCTAACCAGTTGATTATGAGCTTGACATGTGAATACATGTCTAATTAATAATGTATATGACATTTGGGGCTGGAAAAAAGATCCGCAAAGACGGTTTTAGCACTTAAATATGTCTTTATGGCACCCCTTATCCACGGCAATTTAACAAAGACCTTAATAATTACCCCAGTGTCTAATCGATTTGTTCTTTGTCTCCCCGGGGCGGGGGTGGATAGCCGAATGGTTATCGTGCGCGCGCCGAATCATACGGCCTGCCATTGTGTCAACTGGCGTTGTTTCGAATCCGCGGTTGTACGTGGCAAGGTGTAGGGTCGCTTGTCCGGCCTCGTGGGTTTTCTCCGGATACTCCGTTTCCTCCCACTGCTAAAGACCCCTACACGCAAGTGAATTATTGAAATACAATTAAACCATATGTTAGTCCCGAAATGACCCCATTTCTTTCTCGTTGTCTCCCCCTTGTCCGGTATTCTTAAATTGAAGCAATAATTTGAATCTGTATTACAATGAAATGAAATGAAATGGGGTTTAACGTCCCACTCTTTTGCACCTAACCTGGGCTAATGGAAGACAGGTGTATTACAATAAGAGTTTACAATGGAATTCAGAGCACGAATCCGTAGCATACAACATCAGGGTTAGGCCACGTGATTGTTGCCATGGATTATGGATTTGGTTTGAGGCAAGGCGTAGGGACAGGTCTTGGGTTTAGACCAGGGTTTGGGCCTCGGTTAGCGCTAGTCCTGTTTACATCTCGTAGTTATGTATTTGTCCGCGTAAAATAGATCTCTAACCACTCTGAAACCATGAACATTAAAATCGATTTATCTCCCTTGCATAAAATCGATTTATCTCCCTTGCATAAATTGAAACACGGAAGAAATCTCCATTCAAGCAGGGCAAGGAAGATTCATCAGACAACTACGAGATTGTTGAAGTAATAGGTGAGTTATTATAGTAAAAGTTCCTCAAGAATTCAAACAGAATATATAGGTATATTGATATATTGCGATACCTTTTAGACATAGCATACTGTGGTAAACCAATAATATCAACTTCCGTTACACCCTTGCATGCCACATTAATTCTTAATTTAGTAACAGTGACAATTTATCCACTTGTGCAATACCAATAAAACAGTGTTTAATAGCAAAGTTCAACGAAGCTACCAGAGATAGAGAGAGAGAGAGAGAGAGAGAGAGAGAGGGGGGGAGAGAGAGGGGGAGGAGAGGAGAGAGAGAGAGAGAGAGTTGTAAACTTGACATATGATATGGCAGGGTAAGCTTACCCTTCCGGACACTTGTTACCACGGTTTGTTGTGTATTTTGTATACGATGGACAGTCCATTTGCTGATTACACTATTTTGCCTATTACGTTTTTTAGGACTTCGAATTTTGTCTAATGGTTTGGATTGTTCGTACTTTATTTTATTATGATATTATATTCTGATATGGCCGAGGGGTGGGGCAGCCAGACAAGGTACACGCTCTAGTTGTTCAGTATGATCACATATAATTATTTTCGAAACCATATCCTGTACAATTATACAGCATATAATTACTTTTCGAACACCAAATCATAATATACAATTACTATATAGCGAACACCAAATCATATACAATTAATTTTAGATGATACCAGTTAATAATACGTTGGCGGTTTTTATTTTCTAACAAATGAATGTCCGGCCAGGTGGGATATATAAAGGGAAATACACAATACAAGAGAGGGAGAGGGAGGGAGAGAGAGGGAGGTGGAGTTTAACGTCCACTTGACACAAACTAGGTCATTTCGGGACTAACACATGGTTCATTTTTATTTCAATAATTCGCTTGCGCGTAGAGGTCTTTAGCAGTGGGAGGAAACCGGAGTGCCTGGAGGAAACCCACGAGGTTGAGAAGGCGTCCCTATCCCCATGCCACATACGTACACACCAGGGATCGAAACCACAGACGCAAACCAGAGGTGAGCGGCCAGCTAGAGGTCAAAGTGCGGCACTCTAGACCACTAGGCCATCCCAACCCCCTACACATTACAAATTAATGTAACTAAATGGTATGGTGTTGTAGAAAAGTGTGGAAATATGTTAAAGTTGGTGGAACTGACTGCCGTGTTATATAAGTACATAACAGCTAGTCTTTATTTGTCTATTTTAGTGAGGTTGAGATAATAAAGGCCACTGGATACAGATAAACAGCCAAAATAAGATGGCTACAGAGAGGTTCGTATATGAAATAAACCAGGCTTTAGGATATGCCCACCACCCATTCTATATTGTAGATAGGTCGAGCATCGGGATTAACTGAGGGAAGGTATAGTCAACCTACTAGTGTCAACACAGCGAGCATCGGGGTTAACTGGGGGAAGGTATAGTCAGCCTACTAGTGTCAACACGGCGAGCATCGAGGTTAACTGGGGGAAGGTATATTCAGCCTTGTGTGTACACGGTGAGCATCGGGGTTAACTGGGGTAAGGTATAGTTAGCCTAGTGTCTACACGGTGAGCATCGGGGTTAACTGGGGGAAGGTATAGTTAGCCTAGTGTCTACACGGTGAACATCGGGGTTAACTGGGGAAAGGTATAGCTAGCCTAGTGTCTACACGGTGAACATCGGGATTAACTGGGGGAAGGTATAGCTAGCCTAGTGTGTACACGGTGAGCATCGGGGTTAACTGGGGGAAGGTATATTCAGCCTTGTGTGTACACGGTGAGCATCGGGGTAAACTGGGGTAAGGTATAGTTAGCCTAGTGTCTACACGGTGAGCATCGGGGTTAACTGGGGGAAGGTATAGTTAGCCTAGTGTCTACACGGTGAACATCGGGGTTAACTGGGGGAAGGTATAGTTAGCCTAGTGTCTACACGGTGAGCATCTGGGTTAACTGGGGAAAGGTATAGCTAGCCTAGTGTCTACACGGTGAACATCGGGGTTAACTGGGGAAAGGTATACCTTAAAACAACTCTGGTGGACTGATTCGAATAACACCCCAAATAAAACGTATATTTAGGCAATTTTCAAAAATTAGAATAGCTTTATAATATAGAATAGCTTTATAATATAGAATAGATTTAAAATATAGAATAGTTTTAGAATATAGAATAGCTTTAGAATATAGCATATAGAATAGCTTTATAATATAGAATAACTTTATAATATAGAATAGCTTTATAATATAGAATAGCTTTATGATATAGAATAGCTTTATAATAAAGAATAGCTTTAGAATATAGAATAGTTTTAGAATATAGAATAGCTTTAGAATATAGCATATAGAATAGCTTTATAATATAGAATAACTTTATAATATAGAATAGCTTTATTATAGAATAGCTTTAGAATATAGAATAGCTTTATAATATAGATGTGTTTGATTAGTTCTTGATTCATATTAACTTACAGATATTGATCAGACAGAAAACGTTGTTTGTACATTTACATCATCTTTATAACAACATGTTTAATATATTTTAGGCTACTGCAGTCAAAACTTCGCCAAGCTGACACAGACGGAAATATTGGAGAAATCATAAAGCAATTGTCAATGTCATCAAAAGATAAGAAGAAAGCTTTACGTATAGCTGCTCGAGATGGGTTGTATAAAGTTGTGAATTTTCTATTAGAACATGGTGTTGATTGTGATTATGTCTATGACCATACGAACAACCTAATACACCTAATTTTAGATAGCTATAAGATACGCGGCAATACATGTTTACACGATATGTTACAATGTGTAATTAGATTAATTGATGTCGGTGTAGACGTAAATCATTTAAATGAACATTTAGAGACAGGTTGTTCTGTAGCTGCTAGTTACAGATTGTATGACGTTTTGGTGCTTCTGTTAAGCAGCGGGGTGAATGTGCATGCTCTTGACCGATTTCAACGCAACATTCTTCACTATGTTTTGGGTTGTATGCATTCCCTTGTAAAATATGACGAGCAATATAAAACTATAAAACTCGTTAATACTTTAATAAACATGAACTCAGACATAAACCAACCTGACTATGAAGGTAATACCCCATTGTTCTATGTCGGTATATACATCCCTTCCAATGATACACCTCCATTGAACCTGGGTAAAGCGTACGCGACAAAAATGAAATTAGAGACAGCACAGGACCCGTATGTTCAATTAAAATGTAGATTGATTAACATGTTATTAGATGCTGGTTGTAATGTTAACCATCAAAACAAACTGGGACGGACGGCTTTAATGCACCATATACAACTCCAAGCTGATGTCAGTATATTAAAATTATTAGTTCCACATTCTGATCTAAGTTTAACTGATAATAATGGTGATACAGCAATTAGTTATTGTGTTAAATATCACATGATCAATTCTACAGACATCTTTAAACTGTTAGTAGATTCAGGTACAGATCTGATGTCGCGTAACAGCGGGGTTAAGTTACTCCATGATATTACGAAATGTAAGAGATTGGGGGTGTTCCGTTATTACATTAGGCTAAAGTTGATTGTTAATGGTGTTACAGCTGAAGGAGAAAATATGCTTCATCTTTTAGCTAGAGTTAACTATGATTATTCTGTTAGCAAGTTTAACTGGTTGTTAAATAACGAGCTAGACATTAACCATCCCGGTTCTAAAACCAACACACCGACTATGATAGCTGCCTTTTTATTAAACAATAAATATTTAGAACTGTTCACACGTCATCCTAGACTAAAGATCAATGCACAGAATAACCAGGGTCACACAGCTCTACATCTTTGTATCATTGGATTTACGATGTTTAAAGATGGCTTGAACAAGAGACAGGTAAATGATGTTGTTAAGAATTATTGTAGGCAGATATATCCAATATATATGGCTTGTATTGATATTTTACTTGGTGTTGATGGAATAGATGTAAATATTCCAGATAATAGAGGTAGAACTACTTTAATGATGGCTGCTATGAAAAACGACAGAGTTCTTACAGGGAAGCTACTTCAAGCTGGTGCCATAGTTACCATGTTAGACTATTCAGGAAGATCTGCTCTACAATATCTTAATATTTATCAGAGTGTGTTTGATTTGGCTTGTTTTAAATTACTTCTATCTAATGGTGATACTGGTCTTCTCAATTTACCCTGTATTGATAGCAATACGATTATCCAAACAGCCTTGTGTTTCCCCCGCTTCTGGGAACCATGTCAAGCCATTTGTTTTATAAGATATTTAGTTGCTGAAAACTGTAGTGTTCAGACCCTCGTTACGTCATCAGCTGAAAGTAGCTATAATCAAATTGATCTTACTGAACTGAGTAGTTCAGATAGAGATAAACTGAGAAAACTTTTATATCTTAGTGGCGCCCCAGGAGAGGAAATTATGACAACATTAAATTTTGATGAGGAAGATAAACGATATGAAAACAACAACACAAATCAATCGCGCGGCAGCGAAGCATTCTTTAATTTCTGTAGTAATATATCTCTTAAGTCTCTGTGTAGACGAATCATTCGACCAAATCTTGGATTGGGAATAAAGGAAAAAGTTAAGGATCTAGATTTACCTTATGAATTAAATGATTTTCTTCTACTAAAAGATGTTCTCCATCCACAAGATTATAATTTATACCATATTGACGATGGCTGTAATTATTTTGATGATGATGATGATTATGATGGTTATGACGTAGATGAAGATAGAGATAATGATTGCAGCCAATATGACTATCAATACTTTACCCTCAACACAGATGGTGAACTAAGAGAACATTTCATAGAAACTTTATTATTTCCGAATGGTGAGATTGATGTTGATGAAGGTGGTGATGGTTTTGCTGATGGTGGCGCCGCTGCTGTTGATGATGATGATGATGTTGATGATGACGATAATGCTGATGAATATTAAACCATATCAGGGCTAACTCCAGTGTGTGTTTTGTCTTATTCTGATTGACGACAAAATAAAATACTTTTTGATAATGACCGTCTCCATAGTTTTGTGTAAGCCCACAATAATAATTTAAAAAATGAAAAGAAGAATTTGTTCAAATATTTCCCTAATTGGTATAAATGATAGAAAATTATAAATTTTCGATTTAATTTATATTCGCTCGTGTTGTGTGTACAAATGTTGTCATATCTATGTCCTATGTCATTTGCTCATATTTCTTCTAACATACTTTAGTACAAATTGCTTTCAAAAACATAAAAATGTTGATTAATGTAATGTTACACCAAAAAATGTATAGATAACTCTGTGATAAGTATTAAAAAGAGATGAAATGTTATGTTTTTTGAAAGATTTTATTGTATTTATTCACTATATTATTATGTTTGAGTATATATAAACAGAATTTAGTTTATTGACTTATTGTTTGCTACTACCCAAGGGATATCCTATTCGAAACAATTCCCTGCAGGGGGCGGGCGGGGGGTATGGCCTAGTGGTTTAGAGTGCCGCGCTTCGGCCTCTAGCTGACCGGTCACCTCTGGCTTGCGGCTGTTGTTTCGAGCCCTGGTGTGAGCGTATGTGGCATGGAGATGAGGCACCTTCTCAACCTCGTGGGATTCCTCCGGGCACTCTTGTTGTGGACAGACGGGGTAAAATAGTGACTTTAGTGAGGAGACAAAAAATTAACAACAGCGTGGAAATGCACGATATTTTTATTACTTCCGATTATCCCATGATATTTTATAACATGACGTCATGCGTCTATATTTAGATAATTTGTTGACACCTGATGCCGTTTATGTCAGTTTAGATGTATACGGTCCCTGCGTGTAATTATACGGGGGTTAATGTAAACACAGTGTTTAATAGTGGAGAGGGGGTCATTTAGGTCGGGTATATTACTGCCAAATATATATCATTCCTTTCATTTTTGCTGTAGTGTGGTTAATATATACACAGGAGGAACTTGCCTTTCTATCCCAACCATAACACTGGCCAACTGGTCCTGTCAGACAGTGGGCTCTGGGCTTGATGAATCCTGAATAATTAGCTATCGGACTTACGCCGATATTTCAACCCTAAACCCGAAACATTATGAGAATATTCCTCGAAACGTCGCCCGAAATTAATCAATAATTGTCCTTCCAAAACAAAATATACATTAACAGATACTCCCAGTTGTTTTTCTTTTTTTCATGAATTGATAATTTTGAGATAGGGTAGACGCTACTTCTAGGTGCCCCCCCTCTCTCTCTCTCTCTCTCTCTCTCTCTCTCTCCCTCTCTCTCCCTGTCTGTCTCTCGTGAACCCATGAATGTCTCAATGCGCACATTTTAATAAAAATGTATAAGATGTACAACAATCTCTGTGAAAGTGTATACACATTTCGTGCTATATTATGTTGAGCTGATCTGAGCGGACGTTACGATTTATGACCTTGACCCTCATCGTCGATAGCAGTGTTTAATAAACACAATGTATAGCCGTTTAAGTGAGCGGATGAAATGAATAACAAACGCCCCGTAGTATTTTAACCATTTAAGACACACAATAATTGTATCAGTCTTTATTCCCCATTTTTGTGGCAAGATAATTCCCGAATGTAACCGGAATATTCCGTAAAACAGGTTGAAGTAATTACTTGTATACACCACAAAACATCGACATATACTGATCTCCCATCGATACTGATCTCCCATTGATTATTCCTGACAGCCCTCGACTTTGTCTGAAATCTGTGCCCGAAAATCACTACCGTACCCCACCCCTACCTATTTTTTTTATATTTCATTTAATTTTCTAACGTCCTCTGCCATTTTATTTATTTGAGCCACACTACACATGGTATGAAATGAAAAAGTGTTTATCCCACTTTCATGAAGTACCATCGATTATTCCTGATATCCCTCGGCTTAGTTTAAAATCTGTCCACGAAGATCACTACCCCCCCCCCCCAGTCTAATTTTTTGTTAAATGCAATTACTTTTATAACGTCCGCTCACATTTTTTTTTCTTTGAGCCATCCCATACATGGTATGGAATGAAAGAGGGTTTATTCCTCTTTCATGTGGTACCATTGATTATTCCTGAAATCCCTCGGCTTAGTATGAAATCTGTCCCCTAAAATCACTGCCCCCCCCCCCCCCCCAGTGTATCTTTTTGTTATATTTCATTTCATTTTCTAACGTCCGCTGCCATTTTATTTATTTGAGCCACCCAATACATGATTGATTTCAGACTTAGTCGAGGGCTGTCAGGAATAATAAATGGTACCACATCAAAGAGGGATAAACCCTCTTTCGTTTCATACCATGTGTAGAGTGGCTCAAATAAATAAAATGGCAGCGGACGTTAGAAAATTAAATGAAAAATTAATAAAATAGGTAGGGAGGGGTAGTGATTTTCGGGGACGGATTTCGGACTAAGTCGAGGGATGTTAGGAATAATCAATGGTACCACATGAAAGTGGGATAAACACTCTTTCATTTTATACCACGTGTAGGGTGGCTCAAATCAATAAAATGGCAGCGGACGTTAGAAAATTAAATGCAATATTTAAAGAAAATAGGTGGGGGGGGGGTAGTGATTTTCGGGGACGGATTTCAGACTAAGTCGAGGGATGTTAGGAATAATCAGTGGTACCACATGAAAGTGGGATAAACACTCTTTCGTTTTATACCATGTGTAGGGTGGCTCAAATAAATAAAATGGCAGCGGACGTTAGAAAATTGAATGAAATATTAACAAAATAGGTGGGGGGGGGTGTAGTGATTTTCGGGGACGGATTTCAGACTAAGTCGAGGGCTGTGAGGAATAATCAATAGTACCACATGAAAGTGAGATAAACACCCTTTCATTTCATACCATGTGTAGGGTGGCTCAAATAAATAAAATGGCAGCGGACGTTAGAAAATTAAATGAAATATTAACAAAATAGGTGGGGGGGGGGTAGTGATTTTCGGGGACGGATTTCAGACTAAGTCGAGGGCTGTTAGGAATAATCAATCGTACCACATGAAAGTGGGATAAACACTCTTTCATTTTATACCATGTGTAGGGTGGCTCAAATAAATAAAATGGCAGCGGACGTTAGAAATTAAATGAAATATTAACAAAATAGGTAGGGAGGGGTATTGATTTTCGGGGACGGATTTCAGACTAAGTCGAGAGCTATTAGGAATAATCAATGGTACCACATGAAAGTGGGATAAACACTCTTTCATTTTATACCATGTGTAGGGTGGCTCAAATCAATACAAGGGCAGCGGACGTTAGAAAATTAATTGAAATATTTAAAGAAAATAGGTGCGGGGGGTATTGATTTTCGGGGACGGATTTCAGACTAAGTCGAGGGCTGTCAGGAATAATAAATGGTACCACATCAAAGAGGGATAAACCCTCTTTCATTTCATACCATGTGTAGGGTGGCTCAAATAAATAAAATGGCAGCGGACGTTAGAAAAATAAATGAAATATTAATAAAATAGGTAGAGAGGGGTAGTGATTTTCGGGAACGGATTTCAGACTAAGTCGAGGGCTGTTAGGAATAATCAGTGGTACCACATGAAAGTGGGAGAAACACTCTTTCATTTTATACCATGTGTAGGGTGGCTCAAATCAATAAAATGGCAGCAGACGTTAGAAAATTAAATGAAATATTTAAAAAAAATAGGTGGGGGTAGTGATTTTCGGGGACGGATTTCAGACTAAGTCGAGGGCTGTTAGGAATAATCAATGGTACCACACGAAACTGGGATAAACACTGTTTCATTTTATACCATGTGTAGGGTGGCTCAAATCAATAAAATGGCAGCGGACGTTAGAAAATTAAATGAATTATTTATAAAAAAATAGGTGGGGGGTGATTTTCAGGGACGGATTTCAGACTAAGTCGAGGACTGTGAGGAATAATAAATGGTACCACATGAAAGTGGGATAAACACTCTTTCGTTTTATACCATGTTTAGGGTGGCTCAAATAAATAATATGGCAGCGGACGTTAGAAAATTAAATGAAATATTTAAAAAAAATAGGTGTGTGGAGGGGGGTGGTAGTGATTTTCGGGGACAGATTTCAGACTAAGTCGAGGTCTGTGAGGAATAATAAATGGTACCACATGAAAGTGGGATAAACACTCTTTCGTTTTATACCATGTGTAGGGTGGCTCAAATAAATAAAATGGCAGCGGACGTTAGAAATTAAATGAAATATTTAAAGAAAATATGTGGGGGGGGGGGGTAGTGATTTTCGGGGACGGATTTCAGACTAAGTCGAGGGCTGTGAGGAATAATAAATGGTACCACATGAAAGTGGGATAAACACTCTTTCGTTTTATACCATGTGTAGGGTGGCTCAAATAAATAAAATGGCAGCGTACGTTAGAAAATTAAATGAAATATTTAAAAAAAAAAAAAAAAGGTGGGGGGGGGTAGTGATTTTCGGGGACGGATTTCAGACTAAGTCGAGGGATGTTAGGAATAATCAGTGGCACCACATGAAAGTGGGATAAACACTCTTTCGTTTTATACCATGTGTAGGGTGGCTCAAATGAATAAAATGGCAGCGGACGTTAGAAAATTAAATGAAATATTAACAAAATAGGTGGGGGGGGGGGTAGTGATTTTCGGGGACGGATTTCAGACTAAGTCGAGGGCTGTTAGGAATAATCAATCGTACCACATGAAAGTGGAATAAACACTCTTTCATTTTATACCATGTGTAGGGTGGCTCAAATAAATAAAATGGCAGCGGACGTTAGAAAATTAAATGAAATATTTAAAGAAAATAGGTGGGTGGGGGTAGTGATTTTCGGGGACGGATTTCAGACTAAGTCGAGGGCTGTGAGGAATAATAAATGGTACCACATGAAAGTGGGATAAACACTCTTTCGTTTTATACCATGTGTAGGGTGGCTCAAATAAATGAAATGGCAGCGGACGTTAGAAAATTAAATGAAATATTTAAAAAAAAAAATAGGTTGGGGGGGGGGGGTAGTGAATTTCGGGGACGGATTTCAGACTAAGTCGAGGGCTGTGAGGAATAATCAATGGTACCACATGAAAGTGGGATAAACACTCTTTCATTTCATACCATGTGTAGGGTGGCGCAAATAAATAAAATGGCAGCGGACGTTAGAAAATTAAATGAAATATTTAAAAAAAAAAAATAGGTGGGGAGGAGTGATTTTCGGGGACGGATTTCAGACTAAGTCGAGGGCTGTGAGGAATAATCAATGGTACCACATGAAATTGGGATAAACACTCTTTCGTTTTATACCATGTGTAGGGTTGCTCAAATGAATAAAATGGCAGCGGACGTTAGAAAATTAAATGAAATATTTAAAGAAAATAGGTGGGGGGGGGGTAGTGATTTTCGGGGACGAATTTCAGACTAAGTCGAGGGCTGTGAAGAATAATAAATGGTACCACATGAAAGTGGGATAAACACTCTTTCATTTTATACCATGTGTAGGGTGGCTCAAATAAATAAAATGGCAGCGGACGTTAGAAAATGAAATGAAATGAAAAAAAAACCCCAAAAAACCTGGTGGGGGTAATGATTTTAGGGACCGATTTCTGATGTAGAGGTATTTCAGGAATAATCGATGTTGCCATATGAAAGAGGATTAAACGCTTAAATTATTCCATACCAATTATTAGGTGGCTGAGGACTTTTGGTAAATAACAATACTGACAAAAAAAAAATCGTGCGGGTATTTGCGGAACGTATTTAAGAGGACTTATAGTAATATTCCTGGTTGCTATATATAAGATGGATAAATACCCTATCACCCCATGTCGTGTATTGTGTGGCTCAGGACGAAAGAAACATTCGGGTTTGGTAAATGAAAATCGACCTGAAAAGGAGATCAGTATATTCCGATGTTTTTGGTTTATATCGGTAATTACTTCAACATGTTTTACGGGATATTATAGTGATTTTCAGGAATTATGTATGATGCTACAGTAATGGGGGACAAAGACGTATACAATTATTGTGTGTATTTAATGGTTTAAATAGTACTGGGTATTTGTAATTCACTTCGTATATTCACATAAACGGATGAGCACAGTGTTTAGTTAACCGCAGTTTTCGACGATGAGGTTCAAGGTCATGAACTGGTTGCTGAGAACTACTAGGCGATGCTCGATTCACTGTTCCTGAATTGAATTCCAAAACTGGTGTCAATCGAGTGAAAAGGAGAATTTCTCGGAGTACAACGCATGTGTCGACGGTATAAAAATATCTCAACCAATCATGACAGCTGAAACATATTTTTTACCTAGGCATACGTCACGATTCTACTCACTCCACCTCAGCTGTCGGGACTGGCAGAAGAACTGTGACAGGACTGAATTCCGGGTCACTCGATTGTAATTCTGTCGATTCGGGACGTTCTGGACTGTGAATCGAGCATCCCCCTAGTCTTTTGTAGTACAAGGGGAGACAATTTGACCTTTGACTATTTCGTCTTTAATGTACACAAAAATGTGATGTATCTATTACTAGAATTGTACATAATATCCAATAAGTATGTTGTTTAACCATGAATATTTATAAATTATTCCTGGATTAATCATTGTCAAACTATACCAGGACTATTATTTAGATTTATGTCTTGTTATGTATTATATACTTTTTACCTTTTGTTGAATATTGCCCAATCCGTTGCCATGGAAATATATTCCAGGAATGTATATACATATACAATATTTTTTGTATACATTATTAATATCCGAAGACGCCTATAGAAGGCCGACAGCTAGCTTATATGAATTAAAGTATGTCAGAATGAAGTAAAGGGGAGAATTGTTTACCTGGACGTATTGTTTATTTATTTATGTATTTATCTACCGTAAACAAAGGAGCACTTATACTTTGTGTAATTTCATTTTTTAGAATGTATGATATCCTTTCACGATAGGACCCTATATAATATGTAGTTTGATTTTGCCATCTTTAATTTCAATTATACCAAAGAGCAGCTTTAATTAACTATTCTAGTATTCAATGACATTATTTATGCATAGTCCCAAGACGGACTGAGAGTATTTTAAAATGTTATTAAACGATTGATGAAATCAGCTTGAATAGTGATGAATGAATAAACAAATATAATATGCAATTAAACACTATTCGCTTAGCTACTTATCAAAATGAGATCAATTAAACTAATTAAGCTAATTAGATTATCTCCAGTTACTAAATGCGCCTCAAAGATTATTTAGTAGAGGTCTAAAGAGAAATTATGAAATATTCCTCTTTAACCGTTTTGCACAATCATTTAGGAACTGGTAGAAGGGGAATATTTGGAATTTGGTATTAAAGTTGTGTGCACATGTGTTCAGATGCTCGCTCAGCGATATCATGCGATATCTTGGATTATTTATCTGTGATTTGTGTACATATTGAAACATGTAGTAGCGAATCGGTGTTATTTTTATGTTTATATATACTATAATACATACTATAATATATAAATCTGTATATATCATTTGATCTATTTGTGTATATATATGCTTGATAACGACTGGTGAAATAAACCATAGTAATTGTCATTCCATAAAAGTGTGTTTTTATAATGTTCGAACTACTAAATGCCATTCAAGGAATATATTAAGCGTATTGTTCTTTTATTATGGTTGTTCAATATTATATCCTTGTCACGTGTCCATCATTGTATATCATTATAACATTGATAGTAGGTGTATTGACAGGAGAAGTTATGTATACATGTAGTTATGTATATTGCCCCCCACCCCTGCCCGAGACAGGAGAAGTTATGTATATATGTAGTTATGTATATTGCCCCCCTCCCTATACCCCGACCCGTGTGGTCGTGCTATGTCTATACGTTGCCCCGACATGAGAGGTTATATGGTGATGTTTTTAACTAGAAGAAATTGTTGTTCCCCTGTCCATATAGATCTTATTAAGACAGTATGTGCTTAGTGTCTAAACCAGAGCCATATACATTGTATATAACGATCCCTGTTTCTACTGTAAACTTTGGTTGCTCTTCTTGATTTATGAAACCATATATTATGTTATCTGTGAGATATAAGTACGACTTTCTCATTGAAATTATCCCCCCACTCCCAAGCAAAAATACATCATGACATGAACATTAAGTGTAAATGTGATTATGTTAATACGAATCACCGGCATGACGAATTGTCCCCAAAATTGATTCGCTTGGTCAATTATTCCATATAGTAGATGGAATTGCTAGTCTCCCAACCGATAAAAACATATTTAAACATTGCTCGTAATACAAGTCCCAAGCTTACCGACTACTGAGTTGCGTTGATGTCCTAAATCGAAGTCCATCAATATATAAATACACTATTCCAGCGGGCATGGTCGCCATTTTGTTACCCAATAGATCAGTATTAGCACAAGAGACAAATATAAAACTATACTCCTGCATACGATGGGGGGGGGTTGAAACTAACAGGTTAATATATTCCTAAATATGATATGGAGGAACTGTGTAAGATTCTGTGCGCAGATTAAACGACAAGGTCAATAAGTTACCATGACGACCCCATATATCACCTTATATGTAATAAGAGTTTACACAGCTAACAGTTTCTCGTCCTCCGTGCACGCTCTTCTTATTTGTCATTAATGTAAGTCTTTTGTTGATCTTTCCTGTTCCCACCCGACTGGGCATGATTGCTCTTTCCTGTTTCCCACATTAGCTTTATTCGATTCCCATGCTACTTTTATTCAATCCCCATGCTACCTTTATACGATTCCCATACTCCCATTACATCATTCCCATACTACCTTTATACGATTTCCATACTACAATTACATCATTCCCATGCTACCTTTATACGATTCCCATACTACAATTACATCATTCCCATGCTACCTTTATTCGATTCCCATACTACCTCTATACGATTCCCTTACTATCATTACATCATTCCCTTGCTACCTTTATACGATTTCCATCCTCCTATACTATCATTACATCATTGACATTCCTATGTTACCTTTATATCATAAGGTCTGTTATTGGGTCAGCTGGCATGGTTTCGATTGTAAGTGACAAGGAGGATGATCGCCTGTCCAACCTCGTGGGTTTTCTCTGGGTTCTCCGCTTTCCTCCCATTGCTAAAGACACCTACACACAAGCGGAAATATAACATGTCTCTCTCGGCTATTATTCAAGATATATTTTATTGACTCGTAAAGTATTATCTTCCTAATTATGTCTGTCTATTACATCGTTAACACTGTTCGTCACGTGCATTTTGTATACCGATAAACAGCATAGTCTCGATTATCCACTTGATTGATTTAATTATCAACGGCCATTAAGCGGCATATATGAATTTAACATTTAACATCGAAGGCTAGCCATGCCATCAAGAGCTAAATCTGCCTATTGCAGGTCTTTCTTGAGGCCTCAAACGTTATCTACATTATTAATTAGACATTAATTAACTTATCCAGGTCATATTCAACTCTCGATGGCATCGGATTTCTCTGATATTAAATAGATTAGAAAAGTTCAACCATATTTTGATTTAAGCTAAAAATTGAAGAGCGAGACTTAGCTATGAACAACCAGTGCGATGGTTCAAATTATTGCACACGTCTTGTCAAATCTTCAAAGACTAATATCTTCGCTCACAATAGAGTAATAATGATTTCTTTTTCAAATTATTAATTTTACACCATGTATTTTCGAACTATTAATGAACGAATGGCTAGTTCTTTATCTAAATTTACATTATGTATCTTTAAACAGGTACCGTGGAAGATTCTACATTTGGAAACTGATTTTTTTTTTTAAAAAAATGAATATTAATAATTTCCTATACATTCATAATACATAAATATGCACTTTTATAGAATAGAGCCACATGCCCTTTAAAATTGTTTTATTCGAAATATATTCTCAGAGATTATTAACGGTACTCCTTCGTAAAATATATTTTATAAAAAATCTGGAGTTATTCAAATCTCAGTAGAAACGTGTGTTGTCTTGTTATTCAAGACCTTGCTTGTGAAGTTCAATCAAACAAATTGAAAATCCAAGTTAAATTTGATCCTTTAACAAGGTTGCTTTTTCATTAGGTTGCTGTTTTGTATAAATGAGTTTCTATGACTCATGTAATCACGTGTGACCAATTAAATTTCTGGTAACAAAGTATGTACGGGCGCGAGAAAGAACCACTGACAGTTTGATATCGATAAGAACGGTAGGCCGAACAGGGGCGGATCCAGAGGGGGGGGGGTCCCCCCCCTGCTCAGGTACATGAAATAAAATAATGCCTTGCATTACATCACAAAGTGATCCTACACCAGTATAAAAATGATTTCTCTGTTTGTATGTATGCCTATGTAATCTAGAGACGATGATGGCAGATTTCAGTAACAAAAAACCTGACAAACCCCCTCCTGCAAAAATTCCTGGATCCGCCCCTGTCGAAGCGCCGATGTCGAGGTAAAATTACCCTTCACGGCATATACCCGTCTTCATTAGCCCATTGTCTGTTATTGGTCAGGATAAGATCGGGTGAGTGGTTGTTAAAGCCCGACTATTATGATATAAGAAAAAGGATCATATTATGCTATGCACTTAAACAAAATATCAATTTCGCAATCGAGGACAAATAGATGTTAACCATGGATGGACGGCGTGGCGTTCGTTAACCAGTGCCCCATTCACCCTGGTAGCAGCTTCACCTACAGATTCAAAGCTAAACCTAAAGGTACCTTTTGGTATCATTCGCACGTGGGCTCACAGAGAACAATGGGTTTATATGGAGCGTTGATCATTCGTGAGAAAAAGCCAATGGGGATGAAAGAATTAATTGCTGTTATTACAGACTGGAACCACTGGGATTCAACGGAGGTTCATCAACGGATGCTCTACGGGATGTACGATCATCGTGTGAAATTTGGTAGCACGGACTCACTGGATGGTAGCCATTTCAGTTTGTTTCGATATGAGTCGGGTTTAATTAATGGGAAAGGCAGATTATATGATGGAAATAAACACAATGGGGCTCCTTTACATATATTTAATGTTACTGCTGGAGAACAATACAGATTTCGGTGGATTGCTGCAGGTGCTCTCTTTCCGTTTCGTATATCCATTGATGAACATAATCTTACCATCATAGCTTCAGATGGTTACGATTTGAAACCCCAAACAGTTGAATCACTAGTGATCAATCCTGGTGAGCGATATGACTTTATCATTACGACAGACAAACCAGTGGGAAACTATTGGGTTCGCGCCATCACTCTTGAGGTAAACGTCAATCACACAGCGGAGGCCATTCTTAGATATGACACAGCTGATAACATGGAACCTGAATCAAGCAAAAAGGCGTGCACGCAAGATGATAAATGTGTTGTAGCAAACTGTCCATTTTCTTATTATCCTAAAGAAGCCAATACCGTTTGCATCAGGTTTGATGAGTTTAAAGCCCTCCCCGATGACGATCCAGCACCAACAGCACCACAAGAACAACTACAAGAACGTTTCATAAACTTTGCTTTTCCGGGAATTAATTGGTATCCAGGGTCAGCCAATGGCCGATCATTTGTAAATCCACCAGTGTCAGCCATGACCCAACCACAAGAATTAGGAAAGTATGGCTGTGGTGAAGAATGTACGGAGCAAACAAATTGTCATTGTTTCGGCACACTGGATCTGGACCACAACAAGGTTTATCAGATAGTGTTCTGATATGGGTAACGGAAAGGGTTGGGCTCATCCAATTCACATGCATGGCCACTCGTTCTACGTCGTCAAGATGGGATACGGATCATACAACGAAACGACTGGGAAAATAATGGGGGACAATTTAGATATTGATTGTCGTGGAGGTAAAGAAAGGTCTAAAAGTTTCTGTAATAATGCCACGTGGTCGAATTCGACGTGGTTTGGTGGCAATGTCCCGGGTTTAGAACTGACGAATCCACCTCGAAAAGACACAATAATCGTTCCAAGTGGGGGCTATGTTGTTGTAAGAATCAAGGCGGATAATCCTGGAACGTGGTTTATGCATTGTCATATAGATCTGCACGCAAGTGACGGAATGGCCCTTGTTTTAAACGAGTCTTTCCCACACCATCCTAAACCACCGAAGGACTTCCCTAGATGTGTCGATTTCGAATATGATATGTCAAACAGGAACATGGAACCGGTTCCCGAGAAGGAGAATATGAAACCTGCAGGTAAATATGCACTATATTTGACCTAACGCATAAAAAATAAAGGAACTGTTATTGGCGTATCGCTTTAATAGATAAATAAGTAATAGGAGCCACAATGAATCAGTGAGTAAGACGCTGGCTTATAACCAGGAGCTCCATTTTCTTTACTCTCAGTGTTGGCCGCGATAGTTCAGCGTTAGTTTCGGGCGTGTTTCCCCTCGTAGCATGAGTGATGCCGGATAGTTTCTAGTCGTTGTCCAACATAACAATTGAGGTCACGTCTAAACGTTGACGTGCACATAAAAGATCTCTTCAAGTTGGGATGCGATATAATAAAAAGCCGTGATATATTGTCCGGGAAAAATTCCCCCCGTGACGTACAGTTTGTGACGTACGTCCGCCCTCATTCGCCAATTCAAAGTACAAAATCAGGATCGTTATAGATAATAAATTGCTAACGCCACTACGTTAGCCCCGAAATGACATAGTTTGTGTCTCTGATTCCGGGAGTAGTTTCGGAGGGTTCGCCCGTGAGGTCTATATTTTTTTTTTAAAAATGTATTTAATTGATAATACGTTTTTGATTTAAACTATACAATTCTTAATCATTTTAGTATAACGATAAAATAATATTTCTTAAAATCGCTAGAATGGCTAACATGGTTTGTAATTTTTTATGTTTTATTTTCAGAGAAAATGGTATCGAACGAACAGTTCTGGGTTGTAACCGGATGTCTAATTGCTGGCATCGTGCTTCTTGGTTTCATCATCGTCTGTATGGTTTGCAACAAAGAAAAGTCTAAAAAACAATATGAAATGAAATATGCGACGGGTCAAGACAATAAAGTCTTCACTGTTAATTCATAACAACATTTGATGCTTCAAACTATATAGGACAGTGCAAGGGTGAGGGGGTGCATAACAACTAACAAATTGATACATAAAAGAGGTCACTTACGTAAACTTTTATCGAACGGCTGAATGTGTGTATATCATAGTAGCGCAGCTTTACGACTGAGCCAATAGTTTTGTATATATGTACAGACCATGCACGTCCTGGGTAGATTTAAAATTTGTTGATAGAGAAGTAACGATCTGTTTGGACTTTAAAGGCAGCAATGTAAAAAATCTTAATGAAATCAAACTGTCCATAATGTCATTTATATGTACTGGAAGTTAAAAGTTTAATAAACAATAATAACAATAACAGCTGCTAGTCCCCCCGTTCTCTCTCTCTCCCTCTCTCTCTCTCTCACTCTCTCTCTCCCTCTCTCTAAGCCGAGTCAGAACAGAACAATAGGACGTTAGATCCCATTTCTATTCCTATTATTCAAAGATGCATTATGTAAGATTTCGATAAGTTCTCCTTGTAAAAGTTTTGACATTGATAGTGCCAGGAGAGTTTGTGGAATTAGACTCGACCATGTTGCAATCCTTTCAAAATCACAAGCATCTAATAGTGTAACCATGAGCTTGACATGTGAATACATGTCTAATTAATAATGTATATGACATTTGGGGCTGGAAACAAGATCCGCAAAGACGGTTTTAGCACTTAAATATGTCTTTATGGCACCCCTTATCCACGGCAATTTAACAAAGACCTTAATAATTACCCCAGTGTCTAATCGATTTGTTCTTTGTCTCCCCGGGGCGGGGGTAGATAGCCGAATGGTTATCGTGCGCGCGCTGTATCATACGCCCTGCCATTGTGTCAACTGGCGTGGTTTCCAATCCGCGGTTGTACGTGGCAAGGTGAAGGGTCGCTTGTCCGGCCTCGTGGGTTTTTCTCCGGATACTCCGTTTCCTCCCACTGCTAAAGACCCCTACACGCAAGTGAATTATTGAAATACAATTAAACCATATGTTAGTCCCGAAATGACCCCATTTCTTTCTCGTTGTCTCCCCCTTGTCCGGTATTCTTAAACTGAAGCAATAATTTGAATCTGTATTACAATAAAATGAAATGAAAATGGAATGAAATGGGGTTTAACGTCCCACTCTTTTGCACCTAACCTGGGCTAATGGAAGACGGGTGTATTACAATAAGAGTTTACAATGGAATTCAGAGCACGAATCCGTAGCATACAACATCAGGGTTAGGCCACGTGATTGTTGCCATGGATTATGGATTTGGTTTGAGGCAAGGCGTAGGGACAGGTCTTGGGTTTGGACCAGGGTTTGGGCCTCGGTTAGCGCTAGTCCTGTTTACATCTCGTAGTTATGTATTTATCCGCGTAAAATAGATCTCTAACCACTCTGAACCCATGAACATTAAAGTAGATTTATCTCCCTTGCATAAAATCGATTTATCTCCCTTGCATAAATTGAAACACGGAAGAAATCTCCATTCAAGCAGGGCAAGGAAGATTCATCAGACAACTACGAGATTGTTGAAGTAATAGGTGAGTTATTATAGTAAAAGTTCCTCAAGAATTCAAACAGAATATATAGGTATATTGATATATTGCGATACCTTTTAGACATAGCATACTGTGGTAAACCAATAATATCAACTTCCGTTACACCCTTGCATTAATTCTTAATTTAGTAACATTGACAATTTATCCACTTGTGTAATACCAATAAAACAGTGTTTAATAGCAAAGTTCAACGAAGCTACCAGAGAGAGAGAGAGAGAGAGGAGAGGGAGAGAGAGAGGGGAGGAGAGGAGAGAGAGAGAGAGAGAGAGAGAGAGAGAGAGTTGTAAACTTGACATATGATATGGCAGGGTAAGCTTACTCTTCCGGACACTTGTTACCACTGTTTGTTGTGTATTTTGTATACGATGGACAGTCCATTTGCTGATTACACTATTTTGCCTATTACGTTTTTTAGGACTTCGAATTTTGTCTAATGGTTTGGATTGTTCGTACTTTATTTTATTATGATATTATATTCTGATATGGCCGAGGGGTGGGGCAGTCAGACAAGGTACACGCTCTAATTGTTCAGTATGATCACATATAATTATTTTCGAAACCATATCCTGTACAATTATACAGAATATAATTACTTTTCGAACACCAAATCATAATATACAATTACTATATAGCGAACACCAAATCATGTACAATTAATTTTAGATGATACCAGTTAATAATACGTTGGCGGTTTTTATTTTCTAACAAATGAATGTCCGGCCAGGTGGGATATATAAAGGGAAATACACAATACAAGAGAGAGAGGGAGGGAGAGAGAGAGGGGTGGAGTTTAACGTCCACTTGACACAAACTAGGTCATTTCGGGACTAACACATGGTTCATTTTTATTTCAATAATTCGCTTGCGCGTAGAGGTCTTTAGCAGTGGGAGGAAACCGGAGTGCCTGGAGGAAACCCACGAGGTTGAGAAGGCTAACCCTGTCCCCATGCCACATACGTACACACTAGCCGCAAGCCAGAGGTGAGCGGCCAGCTAGAGGTCAAAGTGCGGCACTCTAGACCACTAGGCCATCCCAACCCCCTACACATTACAAATTAATGTACTTGATTTAACTGAACTAAATGGTATGGTGTTGTAAAAAAGTGTGGAAATATGTTAAAGTTGGTGGAACTGACTGCCGTGTTATATAAGTACATAACAGCTAGTCTTTATTTGTCTATTTTAGTGAGGTTGAGATAATAAAGGCCACTGGATACAGATAAACAGCCAAAATAAGATGGCTACAGAGAGGTTCGTATATGAAATAAACCAGGCTTTAGGATATGCCCACCACCCATTCTATATTGTAGATAGGTCGAGCATCGGGATTAACTGAGGGAAGGTATAGTCAGCCTACTAGTGTCAACACAGCGACCATCAGGGTTAACTTGGGGAAGGTATAGTCAGCCTACTAGTGTCAACACGGCGAGCATCGGGGTTAACTAGGGTAAGGTATATTCAGCCTTGTGTGTACACGGTGAGCATCGGGGTTAACTGAGGGAAGGTATTGTTAGCCTAGTGTCTACACGGTGAGCATCGGGGTTAACTGGGGGAAGGTATATTCAGCCTGGTGTCTACACGGTGAACATCGGGGTTAACTGAGGAAAGGTATAGGGGAAGGTATAGTTAGCCTAGTGTCTACACGGTGAGCATCGGGGTTAACTAGGGGAAGGTATAGTTAGCCTAGTGTCTACACGGCGAGCATCGAGGTTAACTGGGGGAAGGTATACCTTAAAACAACTCTGGTGGACAGATTCGAATAACACCCCAAATAAAACGTATATTTAAGCAATTTTCAAAAATTAGAATAGCTTTATAATATAGAATAGCTTTATAATATAGAATAGCTTTATAATATAGAATAGGTTTATGATATAGAATAGCTTTATAATAAAGAATAGCTTTAGAATATAGAATAGTTTTAGAATATAGAATAGCTTTAGAATATAGAATATAGAATAGCTTTATAATATAGAATAACTTTATAATATAGAATAGCTTTATTATAGAATAGCTTTAGAATATAGAATAGCTTTATGTTTGATTAGTTCTTGATTCATATTAACTTACAGATATTGATCAGACAGAAAACGTTGTGTTTTTACATTTATATCATCTTTATAACAACATGTTTAATATATTTTAGGCTACTGCAGTCAAAACTTCGCCAAGCTGACACAGATGGAAATATTGGAGAAATCATAAAGCAATTGTCATTGTCATCAAAAGATAAGAAGAAAGCTTTACGTATAGCTGCTCGAGATGGGTTGTATAAAGTTGTGAATTTTCTATTAGAACATGGTGTTGATTGTGATTATGTTTATGAACATACGAACAACCTAATACACCTAATTTTAGATAGCTATAAAATACGCGGCAATACATGTTTACACGATATGTTACAATGTGTAATTAGATTAATTGATGTCGGTGTAGACGTAAACGATTTTAATGAACATTTAGAGACAGGTTGTACTGTAGCTGCTAGTTACAGATTGTATGACGTTTTGGTGCTTCTGTTAAGCAGCGGGGTAAATGTGCATGCTCTTGACCGATTTCAACGCAACATTCTTCACTATGTTTTGGGTTGTATGCATTCCCTTGTAAAATATGACGAGCAATATAAAACTATAAAACTCGTTAATACTTTAATAAACATGAACTCAGACATAAACCAACCTGACTATGAAGGTAATACCCCGTTGTTCTATGTCGGTATATACATCCCTTCCAATGACACCCCTCCATTGAACCTGGGTAAAGCGTTCGCGACAAAAATGAAATTAGAGACAGCACAGGACCCGTATGTGCAATTAAAATGTAGATTGATTAACATGTTATTAGATGCTGGTTGTAATGTTAACCATCAAAACAAACTGGGACGGACGGCTTTAATGCACCATATACAACTCCAAGCTGATGTCAGTATATTAAAATTATTAGTTCCACATTCTGATCTAAGTTTAACTGATAATAATGGTAATACAGCAATTAGTTATTGTGTTAAATATCACATGATCAATTCTACAGACATCTTTAAACTGTTAGTAGATTCAGGTACAGATCTGATGTCGCGTAACAACGGGGTTAAGTTACTCCATGATATTACGAAATGTAAGAGATTGGGGGTGTTCCGTTATTACATTAGGCTAAAGTTGATTGTTAATGATGTTACAGCTGAAGGAGAAAATATGCTTCATCTTTTAGCTCGTGTTAACTATGATTATTCTGTTAGCAAGTTTAAATGGTTGTTAAATAACGAGCTAGACATTAACCATCCCGGTTCTAAAACCAACACACCGACTATGATAGCTGCCTTTTTATTAAACAATAAATATTTAGAACTGTTGACACGTCATCCTAGACTAAAGATCAATGCACAGAATAACCAGGGTCACACAGCTCTACATCTTTGTATCATTGGATTTACGATGTTTAAAGATGGCTTGAACAAGAGACAGGTAAATGATGTTGTTAAGAATTATTGTAGGCAGATATATCCAATATACATGGCTTGTATTGACACTTTACTTGGTGTTGATGGAATAGATGTAAATATTCCAGATAATGGAGGTAGAACTAGTTTAATGATGGCTGCTATGAAAAACGACAGAGTTCTTACAGGGAAGCTACTTCAAGCTGGTGCCATAGTTACCATGTTAGACTATTCTGGAAGATCTGCTCTACAATATCTTGATATTTATCAGAGTGTGTTTGATTTGACTTGTTTTAAATTACTTCTATCTAATGGTGATACTGGTCTTCTCAATTTACCCTGTATTGATAGCAATACGATTATCCAAACAGCCTTGTGTTTCCCCCGCTTCTGGGAACCATACTGTGTTGTTCGATTTATTAGATATTTAGTTGCTGAAAACTGTAGTGTGCAGTTTCTCATTACGTCATCAATTGAAAGTAGCTATAATCAAATTGATCTGACTGAACTGAGTAGTTCAGATAGAGATAAACTGAGAAAACTTTTATATCTTAGTGGCGCCCCAGGAGAGGAAATTATGACAACATTAAATTTTGATGAGGAAGATGAACGATATGAAGACAACGACACAATTCGCCCACGAGGCCGAGAGGATTTCTTTAGCTTCTGTAATAATATATCTCTTAAGTCTCTGTGTAGACGAATCATTCGACCAAATCTTGGATTGGGAATAAAGGAAAAAGTTAAGGATCTAGATTTACCTTATGAATTAAATGGTTTTCTTCTACTGACAGATATTCTCCATCCACAAGATTATAATTTATACCATATTGACGATGGCTGTAATTATTTTGATGATGATGATGATTATGATGGTTATGACGTAGATGAAGATAGAGATAATGATTGCAGTCAATATGACTATCAATACTTTACCCTCAACACAGATGGTGAACTAAGAGAACATTTCATAGAAACTTTATTATTTCCAAATGGTGAGATTGATGTTGATGAAGGTGGTGATGGTTTTGCTGATGGTGGCGCCGCTGCTGTTGATGGTGATGATGATGGTGATGATGACGATAATGCTGATGAATATTAAACCATATCAGGGGTAACTCCAGTGTGTGTTTTGTCTTATTCTGATTGACGACAAAATAAAATACTTTTTGATAATGACCGTCTCCATAGTTTTGTGTAAGCCCACAATAATAATTTAAAAAAAATGAGAAGAAGAATTTGTTCAAATATTTCCCTAATTGGTATAAATGATAGAAAATTATAAATTTTCGATTTAATTTATATTCGCTCGTGTTGTGTGTACAAATGTTGTCATATCTATGTCCTATGTCATTTGCTCATATTTCTTGGAACATACTTTAGTACAAATTGCTTTCAAAGACAAAACAAATGTTGATTAATGTAATGTTACACCAAAAAATGTATAGATAACTCTGTGATAAGTATTAAAAAGAGATGAAATGTTATGTTTTTTGAAAGATTTTATTGTATTTATTCACTATATTATTATGTTTGAGTATATATAAAGAGAATTTAGTTTATTGACTTATTGTTTGCTACTACCCAAGGGATATCCTATTCGAAACAATTCCCTGCAGGGGGCGGGCGGGGGGTGTGGCCTAGTGGTTTAGAGTGCCGCGCTTCGGCCTCTAGCTGACCGGTCACCTCTGGCTTGCGGCTGTTGTTTCGAGCCCTGGTGTGAGCGTATGTGGCATGGAGATGAGGCACCTTCTCAACCTCGTGGGATTCCTCCGGGCACTCTTGTTGTGGACAGACGGGGTAAAATAGTGACTTTAGTGAGGAGACAAAAAATTAACAACAGCGTGGAAATGCACGATATTTTTATTACTTCCGATTATCCCATGATATTTTATAACATGACGTCATGCGTCTATATTTAGATAATTTGTTGACACCTGATGCCGTTTATGTCAGTTTAGATGTATACGGTCCCTGCGTGTAATTATACGGGGGTTAATGTAAACACAGTGTTTAATAGTGGAGAGGGGGTCATTTAGGTCGGGTATATTACTGCCAAATATATATCATTCCTTTCATTTTTGCTGTAGTGTGGTTAATATATACACAGGAGGAACTTGCCTTTCTATCCCAACCATAACACTGGCCAACTGGTCCTGTCAGACAGTGGGCTCTGGGCTTGATGAATCCTGAATAATTAGCTATCGGACTTACGCCGATATTTCAACCCTAAACCCGAAACATTATGAGAATATTCCTCGAAACGTCGCCCGAAATTAATCAATAATTGTCCTTCCAAAACAAAATATACATTAACAGATACTCCCAGTTGTTTTTCTTTTTTTCATGAATTGATAATTTCGAGATAGGGTAGACGCTACTTCTAGGTGCCCCCCCTCTCTCTCTCTCTCTCTCTCTCTCTCTCTCCCTCTCTCTCCCTGTCTGTCTCTCGTGAACCCATGAATGTCTCAATGCGCACATTTTAATAAAAATGTATAAGATGTACAACAATCTCTGTGAAAGTGTATACACATTTCGTGCTATATTATGTTGAGCTGATCTGAGCGGACGTTACGATTTATGACCTTGACCCTCATCGTCGATAGCAGTGTTTAATAAACACAATGTATAGCCGTTTAAGTGAGCGGATGAAATGAATAACAAACGCCCCGTAGTATTTTAACCATTTAAGACACACAATAATTGTATCAGTCTTTATTCCCCATTTTTGTGGCAAGATAATTCCCGAATGTAACCGGAATATTCCGTAAAACAGGTTGAAGTAATTACTTGTATACACCACAAAACATCGACATATACTGATCTCCCATCGATACTGATCTCCCATTGATTATTCCTGACAGCCCTCGACTTTGTCTGAAATCTGTGCCCGAAAATCACTACCGTACCCCACCCCTACCTATTTTTTTTATATTTCATTTAATTTTCTAACGTCCTCTGCCATTTTATTTATTTGAGCCACACTACACATGGTATGAAATGAAAAAGTGTTTATCCCACTTTCATGAAGTACCATCGATTATTCCTGATATCCCTCGGCTTAGTTTAAAATCTGTCCACGAAGATCACTACCCCCCCCCCCCAGTCTAATTTTTTGTTAAATGCAATTACTTTTATAACGTCCGCTCACATTTTTTTTTCTTTGAGCCATCCCATACATGGTATGGAATGAAAGAGGGTTTATTCCTCTTTCATGTGGTACCATTGATTATTCCTGAAATCCCTCGGCTTAGTATGAAATCTGTCCCCTAAAATCACTGCCCCCCCCCCCCAGTGTATCTTTTTGTTATATTTCATTTCATTTTCTAACGTCCGCTGCCATTTTATTTATTTGAGCCACCCAATACATGATGGATTTCAGACTAAGTCGAGGGCTGTCAGGAATAATAAATGGTACCACATCAAAGAGGGATAAACCCTCTTTCGTTTCATACCATGTGTAGAGTGGCTCAAATAAATAAAATGGCAGCGGACGTTAGAAAATTAAATGAAAAATTAATAAAATAGGTAGGGAGGGGTAGTGATTTTCGGGGACGGATTTCGGACTAAGTCGAGGGATGTTAGGAATAATCAATGGTACCACATGAAAGTGGGATAAACACTCTTTCATTTTATACCACGTGTAGGGTGGCTCAAATCAATAAAATGGCAGCGGACGTTAGAAAATTAAATGCAATATTTAAAGAAAATAGGTGGGGGGGGTAGTGATTTTCGGGGACGGATTTCAGACTAAGTCGAGGGATGTTAGGAATAATCAGTGGTACCACATGAAAGTGGGATAAACACACTTTCGTTTTATACCATGTGTAGGGTGGCTCAAATAAATAAAATGGCAGCGGACGTTAGAAAATTGAATGAAATATTAACAAAATAGGTGGGGGGGTGTAGTGATTTTCGGGGACGGATTTCAGACTAAGTCGAGGGCTGTGAGGAATAATCAATAGTACCACATGAAAGTGAGATAAACACCCTTTCATTTCATACCATGTGTAGGGTGGCTCAAATAAATAAAATGGCAGCGGACGTTAGAAAATTAAATGAAATATTAACAAAATAGGTGGGGGGGGGTAGTGATTTTCGGGGACGGATTTCAGACTAAGTCGAGGGCTGTTAGGAATAATCAATCGTACCACATGAAAGTGGGATAAACACTCTTTCATTTTATACCATGTGTAGGGTGGCTCAAATAAATAAAATGGCAGCGGACGTTAGAAATTAAATGAAATATTAACAAAATAGGTAGGGAGGGGTATTGATTTTCGGGGACGGATTTCAGACTAAGTCGAGGGCTATTAGGAATAATCAATGGTACCACATGAAAGTGGGATAAACACTCTTTCATTTTATACCATGTGTAGGGTGGCTCAAATCAATACAAGGGCAGCGGACGTTAGAAAATTAATTGAAATATTTAAAGAAAATAGGTGCGGGGGGTATTGATTTTCGGGGACGGATTTCAGACTAAGTCGAGGGCTGTCAGGAATAATAAATGGTACCACATCAAAGAGGGATAAACCCTCTTTCATTTCATACCATGTGTAGGGTGGCTCAAATAAATAAAATGGCAGCGGACGTTAGAAAAATAAATGAAATATTAATAAAATAGGTAGAGAGGGGTAGTGATTTTCGGGAACGGATTTCAGACTAAGTCGAGGGCTGTTAGGAATAATCAGTGGTACCACATGAAAGTGGGAGAAACACTCTTTCATTTTATACCATGTGTAGGGTGGCTCAAATCAATAAAATGGCAGCGGACGTTAGAAAATTAAATGAAATATTTAAAAAAAATAGGTGGGGGTAGTGATTTTCGGGGACGGATTTCAGACTAAGTCGAGGGCTGTTAGGAATAATCAATGGTACCACACGAAAGTGGGATAAACACTGTTTCATTTTATACCATGTGTAGGGTGGCTCAAATCAATAAAATGGCAGCGGACGTTAGAAAATTAAATGAATTATTTATAAAAAAATAGGTGGGGGGGGGGGTGATTTTCAGGGACGGATTTCAGACTAAGTCGAGGACTGTGAGGAATAATAAATGGTACCACATGAAAGTGGGATAAACACTCTTTCGTTTTATACCATGTTTAGGGTGGCTCAAATAAATAATATGGCAGCGGACGTTAGAAAATTAAATGAAATATTTAAAAAAAATAGGTGTGTGGAGGGGGGTGGTAGTGATTTTCGGGGACAGATTTCAGACTAAGTCGAGGTCTGTGAGGAATAATAAATGGTACCACATGAAAGTGGGATAAACACTCTTTCGTTTTATACCATGTGTAGGGTGGCTCAAATAAATAAAATGGCAGCGGACGTTAGAAATTAAATGAAATATTTAAAGAAAATATGTGTGGGGGGGGGGGGTAGTGATTTTCGGGGACGGATTTCAGACTAAGTCGAGGGCTGTGAGGAATAATAAATGGTACCACATGAAAGTGGGATAAACACTCTTTCGTTTTATACCATGTGTAGGGTGGCTCAAATAAATAAAATGGCAGCGTACGTTAGAAAATTAAATGAAATATTTAAAAAAAAAAAAAATAGGTGGGGGGGGTAGTGATTTTCGGGGACGGATTTCAGACTAAGTCGAGGGATGTTAGGAATAATCAGTGGCACCACATGAAAGTGGGATAAACACTCTTTCGTTTTATACCATGTGTAGGGTGGCTCAAATAAATAAAATGGCAGCGGACGTTAGAAAATTAAATGAAATATTAACAAAATAGGTGGGGGGTGGTAGTGATTTTCGGGGACGGATTTCAGACTAAGTCGAGGGCTGTTAGGAATAATCAATCGTACCACATGAAAGTGGAATAAACACTCTTTCATTTTATACCATGTGTAGGGTGGCTCAAATAAATAAAATGGCAGCGGACGTTAGAAAATTAAATGAAATATTTAAAGAAAATAGGTGGGTGGGGGTAGTGATTTTCGGGGACGGATTTCAGACTAAGTCGAGGGCTGTGAGGAATAATAAATGGTACCACATGAAAGTGGGATAAACACTCTTTCGTTTTATACCATGTGTAGGGTGGCTCAAATAAATGAAATGGCAGCGGACGTTAGAAAATTAAATGAAATATTTAAAAAAAAAATAGGTTGGGGGGGGTAGTGAATTTCGGGGACGGATTTCAGACTAAGTCGAGGGCTGTGAGGAATAATCAATGGTACCACATGAAAGTGGGATAAACACTCTTTCATTTCATACCATGTGTAGGGTGGCGCAAATAAATAAAATGGCAGCGGACGTTAGAAAATTAAATGAAATATTTAAAAAAAAAAATAGGTGGGGAGGAGTGATTTTCGGGGACGGATTTCAGACTAAGTCGAGGGCTGTGAGGAATAATCAATGGTACCACATGAAATTGGGATAAACACTCTTTCGTTTTATACCATGTGTAGGGTGGCTCAAATGAATAAAATGGCAGCGGACGTTAGAAAATTAAATGAAATATTTAAAGAAAATAGGTGGGGGGGGTAGTGATTTTCGGGGACGGATTTCAGACTAAGTCGAGGGCTGTGAAGAATAATAAATGGTACCACATGAAAGTGGGATAAACACTCTTTCATTTTATACCATGTGTAGGGTGGCTCAAATAAATAAAATGGCAGCGGACGTTAGAAAATGAAATGAAATGAAAAAAAAAACCCAAAAAACCTGGTGGGGGTAATGATTTTAGGGACCGATTTCTGATGTAGAGGTATTTCAGGAATAATCGATGTTGCCATATGAAAGAGGATTAAACGCTTAAATTATTCCATACCAATTATTAGGTGGCTGAGGACTTTTGGTAAATAACAATACTGACAAAAAAAAAAAATCGTGCGGGTATTTGCGGAACGTATTTAAGAGGACTTATAGTAATATTCCTGGTTGCTATATATAAGATGGATAAATACCCTATCACCCCATGTCGTGTATTGTGTGGCTCAGGACGAAAGAAACATTCGGGTTTGGTAAATGAAAATCGACCTGAAAAGGAGATCAGTATATTCCGATGTTTTTGGTTTATATCGGTAATTACTTCAACATGTTTTACGGGATATTATAGTGATTTTCAGGAATTATGTATGATGCTACAGAAATGGGGGACAAAAACGTATACAATTATTGTGTGTATTTAATGGTTTAAATAGTACTGGGTATTTGTAATTCACTTCGTATATTCACATAAACGGATGAGCACAGTGTTTAGTTAACCGCAGTTTTCGACGATGAGGTTCAAGGTCATGAACTGGTTGCTGAGAACTATCGTCCGCTCAGATCAGCTCAACCTATATTATCCTGACTACTAGACGATGCTCGATTCACTGTTCCGGAATTGAATTCCAAAACTGGTGTCAATCGAGTGAAAAGGAGAATTTCTCGGAGTACAACGCATGTGTCGACGGTATAAAAATATCTCAACCAATCATGACAGCTGAAACATATTTTTTACCTAGGCATACGTCACGATTCTACTCACTCCACCTCAGCTGTCGGGACTGGCAGAAGAACTGTGACAGGACTGAATTCCGGGTCACTCGATTGTAATTCTGTCGATTCGGGACGTTCTGGACTGTGAATCGAGCATCCCCCTAGTCTTTTGTAGTACAAGGGGAGACAATTTGACCTTTGACTATTTCGTCTTTAATGTACACAAAAATGTGATGTATCTATTACTAGAATTGTACATAATATCCAATAAGTATGTTGTTTAACCATGAATATTTATAAATTATTCCTGGATTAATCATTGTCAAACTATACCAGGACTATTATGTAGATTTATGTCTTGTTATGTATTATATACTTTTTACCTTTTGTTGAATATTGCCCAATCCGTTGCCATGGAAATATATTCCAGGAATGTATATACATATACAATATTTTTTGTATACATTATTAATATCCGAAGACGCCTATAGAAGGCCGACAGCTAGCTTATATGAATTAAAGTATGTCAGAATGAAGTAAAGGGGAGAATTGTTTACCTGGACGTATTGTTTATTTTATATGTATTTATCTACTGTAAACAAAGGAGCACTTATACTTTGTGTAATTTCATTTTTTAGAATGTATGATATCCTTTCACGATAGGACCCTATATAATATGTAGTTTGATTTTGCCATCTTTAATTTCAATTATACCAAAGAGCAGCTTTAATTAACTATTCTAGTATTCAATGACATTATTTATGCATAGTCCCAAGACGGACTGAGAGTATTTTAAAATGTTATTAAACGATTGATGAAATCAGCTTGAATAGTGATGAATGAATAAACAAATATAATATGCAATTAAACACTATTCGCTTAGCTACTTATCAAAATGAGATCAATTAAACTAATTAAGCTAATTAGATTATCTCCAGTTATTAAATGCCCCTCAAAGATTATTTAGTAGAGGTCTAAAGAGAAATTATGAAATATTCCTCTTTAACCGTTTTGCACAATCATTTAGGAACTGGTAGAAGGGGAATATTTGGAATTTGGTATTAAAGTTGTGTGCACATGTGTTCAGATGCTCGCTCAGCGATATCATGCGATATCTTGGATTATTTATCTGTGATTTGTGTACATATTGAAACATGTAGTAGCGAATCGGTGTTATTTTTATGTTTATATATACTATAATACATACTATAATATATAAATCTGTATATATCATTTGATCTATTTGTGTATATATATGCTTGATAACGACTGGTGAAATAAACCATAGTAATTGTCATTCCATAAAAGTGTGTTTTTATAATGTTCGAACTACTAAATGCCATTCAAGGAATATATTAAGCGTATTGTTCTTTTATTATGGTTGTTCAATATTATATCCTTGTCACGTGTCCATCATTGTATATCATTATAACATTGATAGTAGGTGTATTGACAGGAGAAGTTATGTATACATGTAGTTATGTATATTGCCCCCCACCCCTGCCCGAGACAGGAGAAGTTATGTATATATGTAGTTATGTATATTGCCCCCCTCCCTATACCCCGACCCGTGTGGTCGTGCTATGTCTATACGTTGCCCCGACATGAGAGGTTATATGGTGATGTTTTTAACTAGAAGAAATTGTTGTTCCCCTGTCCATATAGATCTTATTAAGACAGTATGTGCTTAGTGTCTAAACCAGAGCCATATACATTGTATATAACGATCCCTGTTTCTACTGTAAACTTTGGTTGCTCTTCTTGATTTATGAAACCATATATTATGTTATCTGTGAGATATAAGTACGACTTTCTCATTGAAATTATCCCCCCACTCCCAAGCAAAAATACATCATGACATGAACATTAAGTGTAAATGTGATTATGTTAATACGAATCACCGGCATGACGAATTGTCCCCAAAATTGATTCGCTTGGTCAATTATTCCATATAGTAGATGGAATTGCTAGTCTCCCAACCGATAAAAACATATTTAAACATTGCTCGTAATACAAGTCCCAAGCTTACCGACTACTGAGTTGCGTTGATGTCCTAAATCGAAGTCCATCAATATATAAATACACTATTCCAGCGGGCATGGTCGCCATTTTGTTACCCAATAGATCAGTATTAGCACAAGAGACAAATATAAAACTATACTCCTGCATACGATGGGGGGGGGGGGGTGAAACTAACAGGTTAATATATTCCTAAATATGATATGGAGGAACTGTGTAAGATTCTGTGCGCAGATTAAACGACAAGGTCAATAAGTTACCATGACGACCCCATATATCACCTTATATGTAATAAGAGTTTACACAGCTAACAGTTTCTCGTCCTCCGTGCACGCTCTTCTTATTTGTCATTAATGTAAGTCTTTTGTTGATCTTTCCTGTTCCCACCCGACTGGGCATGATTGCTCTTTCCTGTTTCCCACATTAGCTTTATTCGATTCCCATGCTACTTTTATTCAATCCCCATGCTACCTTTATACGATTCCCATACTCCCATTACATCATTCCCATACTACCTTTATACGATTTCCATACTACAATTACATCATTCCCATGCTACCTTTATATGATTCCCATACTACAATTACATCATTCCCATGCTACCTTTATTCGATTCCCATACTACCTCTATACGATTCCCTTACTATCATTACATCATTCCCTTGCTACCTTTATACGATTTCCATCCTCCTATACTATCATTACATCATTGACATTCCTATGTTACCTTTATATCATAAGGTCTGTTATTGGGTCAGCTGGCATGGTTTCGATTGTAAGTGACAAGGAGGATGATCGCCTGTCCAACCTCGTGGGTTTTCTCTGGGTTCTCCGCTTTCCTCCCATTGCTAAAGACACCTACACACAAGCGGAAATATAACATGTCTCTCTCGGCTATTATTCAAGATATATTTTATTGACTCGTAAAGTATTATCTTCCTAATTATGTCTGTCTATTACATCGTTAACACTGTTCGTCACGTGCATTTTGTATACCGATAAACAGCATAGTCTCGATTATCCACTTGATTGATTTAATTATCAACGGCCATTAAGCGGCATATATGAATTTAACATTTAACATCGAAGGCTAGCCATGCCATCAAGAGCTAAATCTGCCTATTGCAGGTCTTTCTTGAGGCCTCAAACGTTATCTACATTATTAATTAGACATTAATTAACTTATCCAGGTCATATTCAACTCTCGATGGCATCGGATTTCTCTGATATTAAATAGATTAGAAAAGTTCAACCATATTTTGATTTAAGCTAAAAATTGAAGAGCGAGACTTAGCTATGAACAACCAGTGCGATGGTTCAAATTATTGCACACGTCTTGTCAAATCTTCAAAGACTAATATCTTCGCTCACAATAGAGTAATAATGATTTCTTTTTCAAATTATTAATTTTACACCATGTATTTTCGAACTATTAATGAACGAATGGCTAGTTCTTTATCTAAATTTACATTATGTATCTTTAAACAGGTACCGTGGAAGATTCTACATTTGGAAACTGATTTTTTTTTTTAAAAAAATGAATATTAATAATTTCCTATACATTCATAATACATAAATATGCACTTTTATAGAATAGAGCCACATGCCCTTTAAAATTGTTTTATTCGAAATATATTCTCAGAGATTATTAACGGTACTCCTTCGTAAAATATATTTTATAAAAATCTGGAGTTATTCAAATCTCAGTAGAAACGTGTGTTGTCTTGTTATTCAAGACCTTGCTTGTGAAGTTCAATCAAACAAATTGAAAATCCAAGTTAAATTTGATCCTTTAACAAGGTTGCTTTTTCAGTAGGTTGCTGTTTTGTATAAATGAGTTTCTATGACTCATGTAATCACGTGTGACCAATTAAATTTCTGGTAACAAAGTATGTACGGGCGCGAGAAAGAACCACTGACAGTTTGATATCGATAAGAACGGTAGGCCGAACAGGGGCGGATCCAGAGGGGGGGGGGTCCCCCCCCCCTGCTCAGGTACATGAAATAAAATAATGCCTTGCATTACATCACAAAGTGATCCTACACCAGTATAAAAATGATTTCTCTGTTTGTATGTATGCCTATGTAATCTAGAGACGATGATGGCAGATTTCAGTAACAAAAAACCTGACAAACCCCCTCCTGCAAAAATTCCTGGATCCGCCCCTGTCGAAGCGCCGATGTCGAGGTAAAATTACCCTTCACGGCATATACCCGTCTTCATTAGCCCATTGTCTGTTATTGGTCAGGATAAGATCGGGTGAGTGGTTGTTAAAGCCCGACTATTATGATATAAGAAAAAGGATCATATTATGCTATGCACTTAAACAAAATATCAATTTCGCAATCGAGGACAAATAGATGTTAACCATGGATGGACGGCGTGGCGTTCGTTAACCAGTGCCCCATTCACCCTGGTAGCAGCTTCACCTACAGATTCAAAGCTAAACCTAAAGGTACCTTTTGGTATCATTCGCACGTGGGCTCACAGAGAACAATGGGTTTATATGGAGCGTTGATCATTCGTGAGAAAAAGCCAATGGGGATGAAAGAATTAATTGCTGTTATTACAGACTGGAACCACTGGGATTCAACGGAGGTTCATCAACGGATGCTCTACGGGATGTACGATCATCGTGTGAAATTTGGTAGCACGGACTCACTGGATGGTAGCCATTTCAGTTTGTTTCGATATGAGTCGGGTTTAATTAATGGGAAAGGCAGATTATATGATGGAAATAAACACAATGGGGCTCCTTTACATATATTTAATGTTACTGCTGGAGAACAATACAGATTTCGATGGATTGCTGCAGGTGCTCTCTTTCCGTTTCGTATATCCATTGATGAACATAATCTTACCATCATAGCTTCAGATGGTTACGATTTGAAACCCCAAACAGTTGAATCACTAGTGATCAATCCTGGTGAGCGATATGACTTTATCATTACGACAGACAAACCAGTGGGAAACTATTGGGTTCGCGCCATCACTCTTGAGGTAAACGTCAATCACACAGCGGAGGCCATTCTTAGATATGACACAGCTGATAACATGGAACCTGAATCAAGCAAAAAGGCGTGCACGCAAGATGATAAATGTGTTGTAGCAAACTGTCCATTTTCTTATTATCCTAAAGAAGCCAATACCGTTTGCATCAGGTTTGATGAGTTTAAAGCCCTCCCCGATGACGATCCAGCACCAACAGCACCACAAGAACAACTACAAGAACGTTTCATAAACTTTGCTTTTCCGGGAATTAATTGGTATCCAGGGTCAGCCAATGGCCGATCATTTGTAAATCCACCAGTGTCAGCCATGACCCAACCACAAGAATTAGGAAAGTATGGCTGTGGTGAAGAATGTACGGAGCAAACAAATTGTCATTGTTTCGGCACACTGGATCTGGACCACAACAAGGTTTATCAGATAGTGTTCTGATATGGGTAACGGAAAGGGTTGGGCTCATCCAATTCACATGCATGGCCACTCGTTCTACGTCGTCAAGATGGGATACGGATCATACAACGAAACGACTGGGAAAATAATGGGGGACAATTTAGATATTGATTGTCGTGGAGGTAAAGAAAGGTCTAAAAGTTTCTGTAATAATGCCACGTGGTCGAATTCGACGTGGTTTGGTGGCAATGTCCCGGGTTTAGAACTGACGAATCCACCTCGAAAAGACACAATAATCGTTCCAAGTGGGGGCTATGTTGTTGTAAGAATCAAGGCGGATAATCCTGGAACGTGGTTTATGCATTGTCATATAGATCTGCACGCAAGTGACGGAATGGCCCTTGTTTTAAACGAGTCTTTCCCACACCATCCTAAACCACCGAAGGACTTCCCTAGATGTGTCGATTTCGAATATGATATGTCAAACAGGAACATGGAACCGGTTCCCGAGAAGGAGAATATGAAACCTGCAGGTAAATATGCACTATATTTGACCTAACGCATAAAAAATAAAGGAACTGTTATTGGCGTATCGCTTTAATAGATAAATACGTAATAGGAGCCACAATGAATCAGTGAGTAAGACGCTGGCTTATAACCAGGAGCTCCATTTTCTTTACTCTCAGTGTTGGCCGCGATAGTTCAGCGTTAGTTTCGGGCGTGTTTCTCCTCGTAGCATGAGTGATGCCGGATAGTTTCTAGTCGTTGTCCAACATAACAATTGAGGTCACGTCTAAACGTTGACGTGCACATAAAAGATCTCTTCAAGTTGGGATGCGATATAATAAAAAGCCGTGATATATTGTCCGGGAAAAATTCCCCCCGTGACGTACAGTTTGTGACGTACGTCCGCCCTCATTCGCCAATTCAAAGTACAAAATCAGGATCGTTATAGATAATAAATTGCTAACGCCACTACGTTAGCCCCGAAATGACATAGTTTGTGTCTCTGATTCCGGGAGTAGTTTCGGAGGGTTCGCCCGTGAGGTCTATATTTTTTGTTTAAAAATGTATTTAATTGATAATACGTTTTTGATTTAAACTATACAATTCTTAATCATTTTAGTATAACGATAAAATAATATTTCTTAAAATCGCTAGAATGGCTAACATGGTTTGTAATTTTTTATGTTTTATTTTCAGAGAAAATGGTATCGAACGAACAGTTCTGGGTTGTAACCGGATGTCTAATTGCTGGCATCGTGCTTCTTGGTTTCATCATCGTCTGTATGGTTTGCAACAAAGAAAAGTCTAAAAAACAATATGAAATGAAATATGCGACGGGTCAAGACAATAAAGTCTTCACTGTTAATTCATAACAACATTTGATGCTTCAAACTATATAGGACAGTGCAAGGGTGAGGGGGTGCATAACAACTAACAAATTGATACATAAAAGAGGTCACTTACGTAAACTTTTATCGAACGGCTGAATGTGTGTATATCATAGTAGCGCAGCTTTACGACTGAGCCAATAGTTTTGTATATATGTACAGACCATGCACGTCCTGGGTAGATTTAAAATTTGTTGATAGAGAAGTAACGATCTGTTTGGACTTTAAAGGCAGCAATGTAAAAAATCTTAATGAAATCAAACTGTCCATAATGTCATTTATATGTACTGGAAGTTAAAAGTTTAATAAACAATAATAACAATAACAGCTGCTGGTCCCCCCGTTCTCTCTCTCTCCCTCTCTCTCACTCTCTCTCTCCCTCTCTCTAAGCCGAGTCAGAACAGAACAATAGGACGTTAGATCCCATTTCTATTCCTATTATTCAAAGATGCATTATGTAAGATTTCGATAAGTTCTCCTTGTAAAAGTTTTGACATTGATAGTGCCAGGAGAGTTTGTGGAATTAGACTCGACCATGTTGCAATCCTTTCAAAATCACAAGCATCTAATAGTGTAACCATGAGCTTGACATGTGAATACATGTCTAATTAATAATGTATATGACATTTGGGGCTGGAAACAAGATCCGCAAAGACGGTTTTAGCACTTAAATATGTTTTTATGGCACCCCTTATCCACGGCAATTTAACAAAGACCTTAATAATTACCCCAGTGTCTAATCGATTTGTTCTTTGTCTCCCCGGGGCGGGGGTAGATAGCCGAATGGTTATCGTGCGCGCGCTGTATCATACGCCCTGCCATTGTGTCAACTGGCGTGGTTTCCAATCCGCGGTTGTACGTGGCAAGGTGAAGGGTCGCTTGTCCGGCCTCGTGGGTTTTTCTCCGGATACTCCGTTTCCTCCCACTGCTAAAGACCCCTACACGCAAGTGAATTATTGAAATACAATTAAACCATATGTTAGTCCCGAAATGACCCCATTTCTTTCTCGTTGTCTCCCCCTTGTCCGGTATTCTTAAACTGAAGCAATAATTTGAATCTGTATTACAATAAAATGAAATGAAAATGGAATGAAATGGGGTTTAACGTCCCACTCTTTTGCACCTAACCTGGGCTAATGGAAGACGGGTGTATTACAATAAGAGTTTACAATGGAATTCAGAGCACGAATCCGTAGCATACAACATCAGGGTTAGGCCACGTGATTGTTGCCATGGATTATGGATTTGGTTTGAGGCAAGGCGTAGGGACAGGTCTTGGGTTTGGACCAGGGTTTGGGCCTCGGTTAGCGCTAGTCCTGTTTACATCTCGTAGTTATGTATTTATCCGCGTAAAATAGATCTCTAACCACTCTGAACCCATGAACATTAAAGTAGATTTATCTCCCTTGCATAAAATCGATTTATCTCCCTTGCATAAATTGAAACACGGAAGAAATCTCCATTCAAGCAAGGCAAGGAAGATTCATCAGACAACTACGAGATTGTTGAAGTAATAGGCGAGTTATTATAGTAAAAGTTCCTAAAGAATTCAAACAGAATATATAGGTATATTGATATATTGCGATACCTTTTAGACATAGCATACTGTGGTAAACCAATAATATCAACTTCCGTTACACCCTTGCATTAATTCTTAATTTAGTAACATTGACAATTTATCCACTTGTGTAATACCAATAAACAGTGTTTAATAGCAAAGTTCAACGAAGCTACCAGAGAGAGAGAGAGAGAGAGGAGAGGGAGAGAGAGAGAGGGGAGGAGAGGAGAGAGAGAGAGAGAGAGAGAGAGAGAGAGTTGTAAACTTGACATATGATATGGCAGGGTAAGCTTACTCTTCCGGACACTTGTTACCACTGTTTGTTGTGTATTTTGTATACGATGGACAGTCCATTTGCTGATTACACTATTTTGCCTATTACGTTTTTTAGGACTTCGAATTTTGTCTAATGGTTTGGATTGTTCGTACTTTATTTTATTATGATATTATATTCTGATATGGCCGAGGGGTGGGGCAGTCAGACAAGGTACACGCTCTAATTGTTCAGTATGATCACATATAATTATTTTCGAAACCATATCCTGTACAATTATACAGAATATAATTACTTTTCGAACACCAAATCATAATATACAATTACTATATAGCGAACACCAAATCATGTACAATTAATTTTAGATGATACCAGTTAATAATACGTTGGCGGTTTTTATTTTCTAACAAATGAATGTCCGGCCAGGTGGGATATATAAAGGGAAATACACAATACAAGAGAGGGAGAGGGAGGGAGAGAGAGAGAGGTGGAGTTCAACGTCCACTTGACACAAACTAGGTCATTTCGGGACTAACACATGGTTCATTTTTATTTCAATAATTCGCTTGCGCGTAGAGGTCTTTAGCAGTGGGAGGAAACCGGAGTGCCTGGAGGAAACCCACGAGGTTGAGAAGGCGCCCCTGTCCCCATGCCACATACGTACACACTAGCCGCAAGCCAGAGGTGAGCGGCCAGCTAGAGGTCAAAGTGCGGCACTCTAGACCACTAGGCCATCCCAACCCCCTACACATTACAAATTAATGTACTTGATTTAACTGAACTAAATGGTATGGTGTTGTAGAAAAGTGTGGAAATATGTTAAAGTTGGTGGAACTGACTGCCGTGTTATATAAGTACATAACAGCTAGTCTTTATTTGTCTATTTTAGTGAGGTTGAGATAATAAAGGCCACTGGATACAGATAAACAGCCAAAATAAGATGGCTACAGAGAGGTTCGTATATGAAATAAACCAGGCTTTAGGATATGCCCACCACCCATTCTATATTGTAGATAGGTCGAGCATCGGGATTAACTGAGGGAAGGTATAGTCAGCCTACTAGTGTCAACACAGCGAGCATCAGGGTTAACTTGGGGAAGGTATAGTCAGCCTACTAGTGTCAACACGGCGAGCATCGGGGTTAACTAGGGTAAGGTATATTCAGCCTTGTGTGTACACGGTGAGCATCGGGGTTAACTGAGGGAAGGTATTGTTAGCCTAGTGTCTACACGGTGAGCATCGGGGTTAACTGGGGGAAGGTATATTCAGCCTGGTGTCTACACGGTGAACATCGGGGTTAACTGAGGAAAGGTATAGGGGAAGGTATAGTTAGCCTAGTGTCTACACGGTGAGCATCGGGGTTAACTAGGGGAAGGTATAGTTAGCCTAGTGTCTACACGGCGAGCATCGAGGTTAACTGGGGGAAGGTATACCTTAAAACAACTCTGGTGGACAGATTCGAATAACACCCCAAATAAAACGTATATTTAAGCAATTTTCAAAAATTAGAATAGCTTTATAATATAGAATAGCTTTATAATATAGAATAGCTTTATAATATAGAATAGGTTTATGATATAGAATAGCTTTATAATAAAGAATAGCTTTAGAATATAGAATAGTTTTAGAATATAGAATAGCTTTAGAATATAGAATAGCTTTATAATATAGAATAACTTTATAATATAGAATAGCTTTATTATAGAATAGCTTTAGAATATAGAATAGCTTTATGTTTGATTAGTTCTTGATTCATATTAACTTACAGATATTGATCAGACAGAAAACGTTGTGTTTTTACATTTATATCATCTTTATAACAACATGTTTAATATATTTTAGGCTACTGCAGTCAAAACTTCGCCAAGCTGACACAGATGGAAATATTGGAGAAATCATAAAGCAATTGTCAATGTCATCAAAAGATAAGAAGAAAGCTTTACGTATAGCTGCTCGAGATGGGTTGTATAAAGTTGTGAATTTTCTATTAGAACATGGTGTTGATTGTGATTATGTTTATGAACATACGAACAACCTAATACACCTAATTTTAGATAGCTATAAAATACGCGGCAATACATGTTTACACGATATGTTACAATGTGTAATTAGATTAATTGATGTCGGTGTAGACGTAAACGATTTTAATGAACATTTAGAGACAGGTTGTACTGTAGCTGCTAGTTACAGATTGTATGACGTTTTGGTGCTTCTGTTAAGCAGCGGGGTAAATGTGCATGCTCTTGACCGATTTCAACGCAACATTCTTCACTATGTTTTGGGTTGTATGCATTCCCTTGTAAAATATGACGAGCAATATAAAACTATAAAACTCGTTAATACTTTAATAAACATGAACTCAGACATAAACCAACCTGACTATGAAGGTAATACCCCGTTGTTCTATGTCGGTATATACATCCCTTCCAATGACACCCCTCCATTGAACCTGGGTAAAGCGTACGCGACAAAAATGAAATTAGAGACAGCACAGGACCCGTATGTGCAATTAAAATGTAGATTGATTAACATGTTATTAGATGCTGGTTGTAATGTTAACCATCAAAACAAACTGGGACGGACGGCTTTAATGCACCATATACAACTCCAAGCTGATGTCAGTATATTAAAATTATTAGTTCCACATTCTGATCTAAGTTTAACTGATAATAATGGTAATACAGCAATTAGTTATTGTGTTAAATATCACATGATCAATTCTACAGACATATTTAAACTGTTAGTAGATTCAGGTACAGATCTGATGTCGCGTAACAACGGGGTTAAGTTACTCCATGATATTACGAAATGTAAGAGATTGGGGGTGTTCCGTTATTACATTAGGCTAAAGTTGATTGTTAATGATGTTACAGCTGAAGGAGAAAATATGCTTCATCTTTTAGCTCGTGTTAACTATGATTATTCTGTTAGCAAGTTTAAATGGTTGTTAAATAACGAGCTAGACATTAACCATCCCGGTTCTAAAACCAACACACCGACTATGATAGCTGCCTTTTTATTAAACAATAAATATTTAGAACTGTTGACACGTCATCCTAGACTAAAGATCAATGCACAGAATAACCAGGGTCACACAGCTCTACATCTTTGTATCATTGGATTTACGATGTTTAAAGATGGCTTGAACAAGAGACAGGTAAATGATGTTGTTAAGAATTATTGTAGGCAGATATATCCAATATACATGGCTTGTATTGATATTTTACTTGGTGTTGATGGAATAGATGTAAATATTCCAGACAGTAGAGGTAGAACTTGTTTGATGATGGCTGCTATGAAAAACGACAGAGTTCTTATAAGGAAACTACTTCAAGCTGGTGCCATAGTTACCATGTTAGACTATTCAGGAAGATCTGCTCTACAATATCTTGATATTTATCAGAGTGTGTTTGATTTGACTTGTTTTAAATTACTTCTATCTAATGGTGATACTGGTCTTCTCAATTTACCCTGTATTGATAGCAATACGATTATCCAAACAGCCTTGTGTTTCCCCCGCTTCTGGGAACCATGTCAAGCCATTTGTTTTATTAGATATTTAGTTGCTGAAAACTGTAGTGTTCAGACCCTCGTTACGTCATCAGTTGAAAGTAGCTATAATCAAATTGATCTTACTGAACTGAGTAGTTCAGATAGAGATAAACTGAGGAAACTTTTATATCTTAGTGGCGCCCCAGGAGAGGAAATTATGACAACATTAAATTTTGATGAGGAAGATGAACGATATGAAGACAACGACACAATTCGCCCACGAGGCCGAGAAGATTTCTTTAGCTTCTGTAATAATATATCTCTTAAGTCTCTGTGTAGACGAATCATTCGACCAAATCTTGGATTGGGAATAAAGGGAAAAGTTAAGGATCTAGAATTACCTTATGAACTAAATGGTTTTCTTCTACTGACAGATATTCTCCATCCACAAGATTATAATTTATACCATATTGACGATGGCTGTAATTATTTTGATGATGATGATGATTATGATGGTTATGACGTAGATGAAGATAGAGATAATGATTGCAGCCAATATGACTATCAATACTTTACCCTCAACACAGATGGTGAACTAAGAGAACATTTCATAGAAACTTTATTATTTCCAAATGGTGAGATTAATGTTGATGAAGGTCGTGATGGTTTTGCTGATGGTGGCGCCGCTGCTGTTGATGGTGATGATGATGGTGATGATGACGATAATGCTGATGAATATTAAACCATATCAGGGGTAACTCCAGTGTGTGTTTTGTCTTATTCTGATTGACGACAAAATAAAATACTTTTTGATAATGACCGTCTCCATAGTTTTGTGTAAGCCCACAATAATAATTTAAAAAATGAGAAGAAGAATTTGTACAAATATTTCCCTAATTGTTATAAATGATAGAAAATTGTAAATTTTCGATTTAATTTATATACGCTCAAGTTGTGTGAAGAAATGTTGTCATATCTATGTCCTATGTCATTTGCTCATATTTCAAAAATGTTGATTAATGTAATGTTACACCAAAAAATGTATAGATAACTCTGTGATAAGTATTAAAAAGATATGAAATGTTATGTTTTTTGAAAGATTTTATTGTATTTATTCACTATATTATTATATTTGAGTATATATAAAGAGAATTGAGTTTATTGACTTATTGCTCGCTACTACCCAAGGGATATCCCATTCGAAACAATTCCCTACTTTTAAATTATGTTCCAGTTTTCTATGAGAATATTCCAAGAGGCTGTATACATTTTTAACTAGACCAATTCCTTCCAATTTATCTGTCTACGGTCCAGAATATCATGATCAAGTGTGTAATGGTTATTGAGTGTAACACAGGAGGATATATCACTGCTTAAACTGATACCATTTTATCTGACCACGGCCCATTTTACTATTGTCGAGTGTGTAATGGTAAGCGGGGGGGGGGGGGCATATAGGGAGGGTACATCACTGTCAACCTGTTTAATATTCTTGTTGTGGACAGACGGGGTAAAATAGTGAGTTTAGTGACGAGAACAGAAGTTGACTGCAGCGTGGAAATGCACGATATTTATTACTTCCGATTATCCCAGAATATTACTGCCAAATAGATACAATTCCTTTAGTTTTTGCTGTAGTGTGGGTAATATATACACAGGAGGAACTTGCCGTTCTATCCCAACTATAACACTGGCTAACTGACCCTGCCAGACAGTGGGCTCTGGGCTTGGTGAATCCTGAATAATTAGCTAACGGACTTACGCCGATATGTCAACCCAAAACCCGAAACATTGAGAGAATATTCCTCGAAACGTCGCCCGAAATTAATTAATAATTGTTCTTCCAAGCAAATTATACATTAACAGTTAATTCCTATTGTTTTCCTTCATTTTTCATGAATTGATAATTTTATTAGGATAGACGCTACTTCTAGGTGCCCCCCGCCTTCTCTCTCTCTCACTCTCTTTCTCTCGTGAACCCAGGAATGTCTCAATGCGCACATTTTAATAAGAAATGTATAAGATGTACAACAATCTCTGTGAAACTGTATAAAGATTTCGTGCTATATTATCCTGACTACTAGTCGTTTGTAGCACAAGGGGAGACCATTTGGGCAGTGTGAAGTTAGCTCGATTTTCGTTTTTCAATATTGGTGAATATCGAAAAAGGAGCTACTCGTTTTTCGATATTGGCGAATAACGAAAAACAACTAGCTCGTTATTCGATATTGGCGAATGTTGAAAAACGAACTACTTGTTTTTCGACATTCAAACTTGAATCTCAAAAAAGTAGATTTGACGGATGTGTAGCTAAACAAAGTTTACAAAACACATCTGATTAAATCGGTGATCTAAGATGAAATAGATATCAAAAATGTGGATGCCTGATCAGTAGATACACATACAAAAATGACCTTTCTCCTTGTTTTTTGATATTGGCGAATCTCGAAAAACGAGCTACTCGTTTTTCGATATTCGAACTTGAATATCAAAAAAGCAGACTGTAACATAACACATACTCTTTTTTATTAAACAGATGTTTTATTACTTCATAACATATTTACATATGGCGGTTGGATCAGGAGATATCTAACTAAAGATGTTCTCCCTAGGTCACAGAAAACCCAACGCGTCCCGGGGGTTGAGGGCAGACCCCCATAGTCCAGGACGGACCGACTTCTCCCTCGGTCTCCCCAAGACCTGACTCTGGTCTCTGGTCCCTGGTGTCCTCCCGTCTGGTCTCTCAACTAGGCTTTATATATACTATCCAGCAATGCCTGTCACGCCATAGTTAATAGTATTAGATATCAGAACAATGAAAACTAATTAAATATATTCACACATCTTAGCTCTAAAACAACAAGTGTTAAGCTTAAATCTTATATCAAATAGACACTTCGATGATACAAGTTTGTACGACCCATACATCTTACATAATACTATATCAAATAAACTCACGCCTGCAACAGATTAAACATTGCAATTAACCTGTCACTTAATCATTAACCGTGAGTTACAATTGAAATTACAATATAAAATATGAATTAAAATACAATATTTCATTTTAGACCAAAAATGATATTGTGTAACAAGATTTGATGGATGTATATTTTCGGAATGTCTCCAAAACACATTTTATTAAATACGATTTCTAAAACGAACTAAAGATATCATAAAAGCAGACTCGATGGATGTATTACTACAGAATGTCTCCATCCGCAAATATGATATCTTTAGTTCGTTTTAGATCACTGATTTAATCAAATGTGTATTGGAGACATTCTGTATATAAACATCCATCAAATCAGCTCGTTTTTCGAGATTCGCCAATATCAAAAACAAGGAAAAGAGCAATTTTTATGTGAATCCACTGCTCAGACATCCTCATTTATGATATTTTTAGTTCGTTTTGGATCATTGATTTAATAAAATGTGTTTTGGAGACATTGTGAAAATATGTACATCCATCAAATCTGCTTTTTTGGAATACAGGTTTGAATATCGAAAAACGAGTAGCTCGTTTTTCGAGATTCGCCAATATAAAAAAAAGGAGAAAGAGCAGTTTTTATGTGAATCCACTGCTCGGGCATCCTCAATTATGATGTCTTTAGTTCGTTTTAGATCACTCATTTAATCAAATGTGTCATGGACACATTCTGTAGATAAACATCCATCAAATCTGCTTTTTTGAAATTCAAGTTTGAATATCGAAGTGCTCGTTTTTCGAGATTCGTCAATATCAAAAAACATCGAGAAAGAAAAGTTTTTTTTATGTGAATCCACTGCTCAGGCATCCTCAATTTTTAGTTCGTCTTAGATCATTGATTTAATAAAATGTGTTTTGGAGACATTCTGTAGATATACATCCTTCAAATCTGCCTTTTTAATATATATATATATGTACATACAATGTATATATATATATATATATAATTGAAATTAAAGATGGCAAAATAAAACTACATTTTTATGCTAACGTTTTCACCGCGATAGCGGCTCATCAGGCGTTTTATTAAACAATAATTGAATTAACAATAGTCTATGACGTCAGGGTGTCATAGTTACATGATAAAATTATTGTACAGGCAAGGGTAGTTAATTAGTCTACAGACTAAAAATATTTTTAATCCCACCACAATCTTTATTTCATATAACTTATATAGTCTACAGACTAATTAACTACCCTTGCCTGTACAATAATTTTATCATGTAACTATGACACCCTGACGTCATAGACTATTGTTAATTCAATTATTGTTTAATAAAACGCCTGATGAGCCGCTATCGCGGTGAAAACGTTAGCATAAAAATGTAGTTTTATTTTGCCATCTTTAATTTCAATTATATATTACCAAAGAGCAGCTTTAATTAACTATTCTACTATATATATATATATATATATCCGAAATTATTAGGACACCGCAAAGTTGCACTACTTTGTTTCACGGTAAATGATAAAAAGGTAAAAGGTATGCCGACACAAACTGATTTCAACACTGGTTTAATAACATTTTAAAGTACTTTTCGTCCGTCTTGGGACTATTCGTAAATAATGTCATTGTATAAAGATGGACATTATAGTATATTTATACATATTTACATAGTAACACTGTGGTTTTAATTAGCTATAGTTACCATTTTCCATGGTTTACATATCGTTAACTAATACAAAACATGTACACACGTGTGTTAATCTGTAGTATATGGGTTCAATTCGAGAACAATGAATGGAAGATTATCATGAGATAGATTAAAGAAAATTAATAAATAAATGAGGCTAATTGCCAATTGTTACTTATTGACTATTAAGTCGAGGAGTGTATTTTTAATAAAATGATTTTCCATTAATTTCCTTTTCGTGGTGTCATCGACTTTCATTTTATAAAAAGGGAAAATTTGAAATTTTATTTGTAGATGTTGCGCACATTTAAAGATATGTCTATTTACAAATAAGGGCTCATTTTCAACATTGCAATCCCGTCGATGGTTGCGTACTCTATCCCGTAGATGAGTACTTGTCTCACCTATGTAGAAAAAATCACAGCCCAGACACGTCAAGACATATGAGATTTTTTGTGTCACAATTCATATTGTCGTTGACGCTAAATGTAATGTTACGAAATTTATATTGGTTATTTGGTATTATATGGTCACAACATTTACATCGAAGATGCAGGCATTTAGATACATAAAAACCGGTCCTTGTGATAGATGAATTGAATTTTGCTCTGGTAAGGAGGCGTTTCAGATTAGGTGGCTGTCTTTGTGATTTAATGAATTGAACATTATCAAATTTCGCTTTGAGGTTGTCGTTTGATGCCAGGAGTGACCTGCTCTCGTACATTGTTTTAAAGAAGTTGGGATGTTGGGGGTTACGAGTAGCGACAAAGGTAATGATATTATCCGAATTGTTTTTTGCTTTAGTAGCCCTCAGTGTTTGGATATCAATTGCCAAAGCCTTTTTTATCCCAACTTCTATTACCTCGAGGGGGTAATACTGTTTCAATAAATTTCTTTTAGCTCACCTAATCTGACAACCCGGAGGTCTTCATCTATCACAATTGTGCATATTTTACTAGCTGAAGAGAAAGGTATATTATTTTTGGTATGGCGTGGATGACATGATTTATACGAAAGATAATTTTTTGTATCCGTTTCTTTAGAATACATATCCGTTATAAGGAGTTCTCCCCGTCGTTTCAGTAGAACGTCCAAAAATGCGATTTGCAGATCGTTCGTTTCAATTGTGAATTTTATATTTAGGTCTTAATCATTCATTATGTGTTGCAAATCTGCAATGTTGCCAAATCGTTCATTCCAAATACAGAATACATCGTCTAGGAATCGTTTCAACTGATTTTCTAAATATATTCTGTAATCCACGCCATGTTCAATTTCCACAATTCATGAGTATAATTTTTCCTCAAGAAATCCCATTGTTAAATTACTTAATTGTAGTGCCGCCTTGGTACCCATCGCTATACCAAGAATTTGTTTGTAATTTGTTTCGCCAAATGTGAAAGTGTTGTTAGTCAGAATGATACGTATGGCTTTGAGGATAAAGTTTTTTGAAATTCTCTCATGACTGCATTCAGGATGTTTATCCAACCAATATTCTACGGCCTGAAGGCATAGATCATGGGAAATATTGCCATACATGTTCCGAACATCCATGGTTACGACGAAGTCGCCATCACTTAGATTTTGGGGTAATGTATTAACAAAATCTATGTCATCCCGAATAACAGATTTCACATTTGGCACGTACGGCTTAACTAAGATATCAATAAGATTTGATAATTTCAATATTGCTATACAAGCTTTCAACATCAAACGTGACAAGCACGCTATTTGGTTCAGCTTTACTAGGTAAATTACATAAGAAATCTATATCATCCCGTATGTAGCTCTTGATGTGCTTACATAGAGGTTTGAGAATAATGTCTATAAAATTACTTAAGTGTTGTCCTATGTGCTTACATAGAGGTTTGAGAATAATGTCTATAAAATTACTTAAGCGTTGTCCTAAATCGAAGTCCATTAATATATAAATACAGTATTTCGGGCTGCGGGCATGGTGGCCATTTTGTTACCCAACAGATCAGCATTAGAACATTTTTGACAAATATAAAACTATACTCCTGCATACGGTGGTTAAACGACAAGGTCAATACGTTACCATGGCGACCCCATATATCACCTTATATGTAATAAGAGTTTAACAGCTAACATTTTCTCGTCCTCCGTGCATGCTCTTCTTATTTGTCATTAATGTAAGTCTTTTGTTGGTCTTTCCTGTTCACACACTATCATTATTTATTAATAATGGGAGTTTTTACACGACTGGGCATGATTGCACTTTCCTGATTCCCATATTACCTTTATTCGATTCCCCTTTATTCAATCTTCATACTACCTTTATGCCATTCCCAAACTACCATTACATCATTCGAATGCTACCTTTATACGATTCCCATCCTACCTCTATACGATCCCCATACTACCATTACATCATTCCCATGCTACCTTTATACGCTGTATTATAAGGTCTTTCGTTGACTCGTCTGGCGTGGTTTCGATTCCCTGCATGGTTTTACGTGACAAAGAGCCTGTCCAACCTCGTGGGTTTTCTCTGGGTTCTCCGCTTTCCGTCCATTGCTAAAGATCCCTACACACAAGCGTATTATTGAAATAAAAATAACCATATGTTGGTACCGAAATGACCTAGTTTGTGTCGAGTGTACGGTTAGTAAAACATGTGGTTTACGGGGCTAGGTATACATCTCTCCCTCTCTGGTTTACGGGGCAAGGTATACTTGCTCTTTCCAGAACATCACGTATCATCGTATTTGTTATAAGATCCAAACAATTATTACATAATTGTAGTAACAAATAAACAACAACTAATCTAAAATGCATTTTTATTTTATTTCACTTTTACAGTGGGGCTTGCAAATGCTTAGTTTTATTGTGGAAGGTTGCATAACAGAAACTTATAACGTCGATCTCTGAAAAGAAACAGAAAACGTGCTCTTTAGGGATGTTATTTACTGGAGATGGTACTAAAGGGATGGTCCACCTGATATTAAAGTAGATGGCCCACCGGGTATTAAAGGAGGTGGGTCACGTGGTATTAAAGGAGATGACCCACCGGGTATTAAAGGAGGTGGATTACCTGGTATTAAAGTAGAAGGTCCACATCTTTCAGCAGAAATAATTAGAAAGTCGTGAAGGCCATTCAACAAGCTTCCCAGACGACAGACACTGATAACTGGAAAGGGTCGAGGCACATTTATCGGTTATCGTAGGGGAGAGGAGGGTAAGTTGATCCTCGGGGTAAATTGAGCCACCCTCCCCAATCTGTACGAGTAAAGATGCATGAATAGTTTTGCCATCTACTAAACAGTCTAATAAATGTTAGTCGTTTGTGTAAGGAACATGCCTATTTCATCAGCAACAAGGAAACTACGTACAAAAATAACAAATTTAAAACCAAAAGTGGATTTCTTGGAAACAAGTTTCTTGTTTTCTATTCCATTAACCTTGTAGACTTCCTCGAGATACGATTATCGTGCTTACTCATACCGATTATCGTACTTACTGATGACGATTATCATACTTACTGATGACGATTATCGCACTTACTGATGACTTACTGATGACGATTATCATACCCACTCATACAGATAATCTTACCTGCTCTTACTTACAGATAATCTTACTCATACCGATTATCGTACTTACTGATGACGATTATCATACTTACTGATGACGATTATCGCACTTACTGATGACTTACTGATGACGATTATCATACCCACTCATACAGATAATCTTACCTGCTCCTACCGATTATCGTGCTTACTCCTACCGAGTATCATACTCATGAGGATTATCATACTTACTCATAATGATTACTGTGGATGCTGTATATCCCACTTATATATTTATTTGACGGAACATTGTAGTTAAACTCCTGGTCATAATTATTTACATAGCTAGTCCATGTACATTCTTCTGAGTTGGCGGCTGAAATGGTCAATACGAAATGAAATGAATTGATGTTTAACTTCCTACTATTCTGATCCCGACTTGGCCAATGACAATGGTTATACGTCATAAACTGTATTATGGGGGTCATTTTGTCAGTCTACTCTTTTCTCGAATTTCATCCGCCAAGGGATCTTTTACTTGCACATCAATGTACACGCGGGAATCCGAGAATTAGACAGCTGTCCTTGCCAGGCCCTTCATCTTGTACCACTGGAAAGGGGCGACGACGCCGGAAAACGTGATCAAAGACACCATTAATATATAATATAATAATTTATTTATAGAGCGCCTATAATCCAATATATTTAAAGATACTTTACGTAAGATCTGAAATTGCCTAATGTATGTTATCAAATGTATGTTATCATATATTTTAATATCATCATAATCTAGATATTCATTCATATGTCAAGCTCGTAATCAACGCTTTCAGAAATCGGATGGCTTAAATATTTACTGGATTAGAACACCTTCGCCATTTAATATTTTGAATATTTTCTATGGATGAAATACCTACCGGTGGCAACGTTACAACATTTGATATCGAAGATCCTATCCTCATAATAATTGCTATGGATACTCTTAACACCGGATATTGCACCTGTACCGGGACATTTATAATCCATCAAGTTATCATACTGATTGATATTCGCTGAAAATAATAATAATAACAAGAACAGGACAGAACACGTGACATAAATGACACGTGACTTAAGTAAAAACATGCAATATAAGTAAAAAATATAACACATGACGTAAGTAAAATACACTTGATATAAGTAAAAGACACACAAATAAAATAAATATTGGTAAATAATTAATATAGTGCAGAATTTCGCTTTATTTGAAATACAAGCCTGAATCTAAATAAGCTTACTTACAATGCCAATTACATGACTCCAGTGTGCCCAATTTCTTGCACTCGAAGTCAAATTTTCTGTCTTCGTAATAATTACTATGCCAACTGGATATTTTAATAAGTTGTTCTCCTACTGCACATTCATACGATAGTGACCCGTCAAATCGATTTACAAAGCAGTTACAACATTCCAATAGGAAACATAACACCAACAATATCTTTACCTACAAATACAAAACACACGTGTTATTTAACAACAATAACTTCACATACAAATACAAGATACACAGTGTTTTCTATGAAGGAAAGGTGCATGGATAAACACAATTCATCAACAGAATCCAGTAAAGAAATTCGAAACTTTTAAACAAGGGCTTATGTTTCGGTGATCCATGCATCAAGCTTATTTGCGAAAAAAATGGCAATTCATATATTTATACTAATTTACTTTTTACGAAATGAAATGGGGTTTAACGTCCTACTGTTTCTAGGCTAATGAAGACGGGGATACGCCATACAGTATTCTATGAGGTCAGTTTTGCCAAGTAAATATTCTTAATCGCATTATTCAAGGTAATCTTTGGAACATCAAGTACATTTTGTTTTTGTATTCAAGATGTTTTTCTTCATAAAGCAATACTCTTGTATTGAATTCCATCTGCCAAGGGATCTTTTACGTGCACGCCAATGTGTACACGGGCCTCGATTTTTCCTCCAATCCAAACGACTAGACAGCTGCCCTTATCTGCATCACTGACAACGTAAAACTTATAGGCCACATGTTCTAAATCTGTTCTTAACGATTTTTACAATTAACTGAGTTTATGATCATTACGATACGACAAATATCAAATAAATTACACATATCTTCTTGTGAACAGTTCTAATCACATTTTCAACATACCGGCTTAAAGAATCTATCACAATAAACATCCACAATCACAACAATCTAAAAGGAATTAACAATCTACAACAATCACAGCAACAACAATCTCATTCAACAACCTCACCAACAAACAAATGCTACTTACACTTTCCATATTGATAGATCTGTTGATAGACTTCCCTTCTATTCAAAGTTCTGTCAGCATTCTGAATTATTCAAATTCACAAACACTTTATATACGTACCTTGATCTCAACATTAAAACTTAGCCTTTGTTCATAACACAATAAAATTGTTTAACATTTTCGACAAATTAAACATATTTGCAATAAAATACCTATTAATGTATTCAATATATCCTTAATTGCAAAATTCTAACAAATTATTTTTGATGCTTAATTAGATAGATTCCATTATATAAAAACCAAATAGTTATAAAACCTCTGTCCGTTTAATGTCAAAACACGCTTGATTGTAAATGAGCATGTTTTGATACGTGCATGATCAGTTTTTATTCTCAAGTAATGTGATCTTTATCATGAAAACTAACTGACTGGAAACACAGTGGAATTTAAAATAAATTTAATAATGAACTTCCTCGACTTCATGAACACTTGTTAATTCTGTGAGAAAGACGCTTATTATAGTAGGTGTCACGGCTCCATTGCTCACGTTGGAAGAAAGTCGTTTTTTTTTTCCGATTTGAAACCATTTTTCAACTTAACGTCATACGGTGGCTATTTAATATTTTGTAATAGTTTTTAAATATTTGGGAAGCAGATATCATGTTCTTTTGATTGGTGTAATTTTTATGTGTGTGTTAATTATATTTATTTCATAAACTTCAGTTGAAAAACGTCAATTTCCCGTGTTTTGACGTTACGCCGAAAAATTTTGTCACGTTTTTAAATGAGGGTACCCCACTTCAAGTGCTCGCCGGGCGGACTAATTATTAATATTATTTTTTCATTCTAATATCATTAGAAAGATAAATGAACTATCTTACAATCTGTCGGGGGTGCTTTGTTGGCATTTCGAAATATCATGCATTTTTTTCAAGTTGAAAGTTTAGCCACGGAATATTTTTTTTTAGGCGATTTGTCAATATAGCATCCCGACCGATCGAAAGTTCGTTTTTTTGTCTTTTTGATGCTATTAAATTCAACAAAATCGGAGCATGATAAATGCGTCCGGCGAGCAATTGAAAATGGTATACAATGTGTTTTTTTTTTATAAATAGAAAAAATAGGTTGCCAGGCAACGAAACATACGCCCACACAGCAGCCAAATCGTCCGGGCAGTCAACAAGAGTTGTTGCATATTAAGGAATTATCAGAAAATCATTAGAATTTGTTTGGTTTTTATAATCAAACGGTTTTTTTTTAAATCAGATAATAATTGTGACCTCCAGAGGCACAACAAGCTAAAAAGGGTGATTTTTCGTACAATCAGGGGACATAATTCAGGAAGTAATGACCCGATGGGCGCAAATATCGAAAGGAACCAAGATCTTTGGGTTATAAACATACATGTCAAGTTTCATCAAAATCGATTCAAAATTGTGACCTCTATAGGGTCCACAACCTTGATATAACATATTTTCACACTACTCGTGTACAAACGGCGGCCATTTTGTCCATCAATTCTAGTCCGATTTTCACGTAATTCAAACTCTCTCTTCATTACCATGTAACGGTGATATAGTCAAACGTTTTTTTAAATCGGATAATAATTTTGACCTCCAGAGGGACCAAAAGCGAACAAAAGCGATTTTTCGGACAATCCGGGGACATAATTCAGGAAGTTATGATCCAATGGGTGCAAATATCGAAAGGAACCAAGATCTTTGGGTTATAAACATACATGTCAAGTTTCATCAAAATCGGTTCAAAATTGTGACCTCTATAAGGTCCACAACCTTTATATAACATATTTTCACACTATTCGCGTATAAACGGCGGCCATTTTGTCCGTCAATTTTGGTCCGATTTTCACAAAATTCATACTCAACCTCCATAACCATGAAATGGTGATATAATCAAACGTTTTTTTTAAATCGGATAACAATTTTGACCTCCAGAGGGACCACAAACTAAAAAGGGCGATTTTTTTTGACAATCAGGGGCCATAATTCAGGAAGTTACGATCCGACTGGCGCAAATATCGAAAGGAACCAAGATCTTTGGGTTATAAACATGCATGTCAAGTTTCATCAAAATTGGTTCAAAATTGTGACCTCTATAAGGTCCACAACCTTGATACAACATATTTTCACACTATTCGCGTACAAACGGCGGCCATTTTGTCCGTCAATTTTGGTCCGATTTTCACGAAATTCGAATCCAACCTTCATAACCATGGAACGGTGATATAATCAAACGTTTTTTTAAATCGGATAACAATTTTGACCTCCAGAGGAACCACAAGCTAAAAAGGGCGATTTTTCGGACAATCAGGGGCCATAATTCAGGAAGTTACGATCCGATTGGCGCAAATATCGAAAGGAACCAAGATCTTTGGGTTATAAACATGCATTTCAAGTTTCATCCAAATCGATTCACAATTGTGACCTCTACACTGTTCACAACCTTGATATAACATATTTTCACACTATTCGCGTACAAGTGGCGGCCATTTTGTCCGTCAATTTTGGTCCGATTTTCACGAAATTTGAACTCAACCTTCGTAACCATGTAACGGTGATATAATCAGACGGTTTTTTTTTAAATCGGATAACAATTTTGACCTCCAGAGGGACCACAAGCAAAAAAGGGCGATTTTTCGGACAATCAGGGTCCATAATTCAGGAAGTTACGATTCAATTGGCGCAAATATCGAAAGGAACCAAGATCTTTGGTTTATAAACATGCATTTCAAGTTTCATCCAAATCGGTTCAAAATTGTGACCTCTACACTGTTCAAAAGCTAAAAAACGTAATTTTTCGTACAATCAGGGGCCATAACCCATGAAGTTACGGTCCGATACATGCCAATATCGAAAGGAACCGAGATCTTAGGGTGATAAACCTATATTTTAAGTTTCATTGAAATCGGATAAAAATTGTGACCTGTAGACTGTTCACAAACAATTGTGGACGGACGGACGAACAGGGGCGACGACAATATACGTCCACATGAAAATGTGGGCGTATAAAAATACCTCAATCGTGTGAGTTTTGTGACGTCATGACGTCGGCTGATATAGCCAGCAAGGTCGCGGAGAAATGGCAAGGTTGAGACTAGAAAACTGCATTGACATACATGCTACATTGGAAACAAGAGGGTTTGATATACATAATTACAAATAAAGGACTTGCCTGCAAATAAAAGTTATTCCGGGTGCCTATTTCACAAAATTTTAACTAAGATAAGATCTGAATTTTAGTTATTTGATTGGACAATATTAGATTGATTTTAGTTCTAAGCCAATCAAAATTGAAGTATCTGCTAAAATTAGAATTTTATCTTCGGTTAAAACTTCGTGAAACAGGGCCCTGGTTTATCCTAATCTATATTACTAAATGCATTGCGAGAGACAATGCAGCAAATAAATACTACGGTCGGCCGACATGCAGAACTACTCTGACATGTCACGTAATATAAACAAGAGCCTAGGTGGCGTGGGAGCTAAATACCCGCGAAAGAAAAAAAAAACAATCACAATTATCTTTACAAATATAAACTCCAATAAAATATCCGGTACAGAAAAAACTAGGTTATCAAAATATGGGGTCAAAGTTGAAGCTAAACATAATTGTGCTAGTTTGATGCCGAATGTGACACAAACGGTCGATGAATTTTTTGGTGAATGAAATATGGAACAGCAGGCCTGTTAGGCTAGGCCTAGATCTAAAATTGTTAATAATGTATTATTGCCAGTGAATGGAAAAAATTACTTTCGGGTCTTTCGTCTGACAATTTTGCTAATTTTTTACAAGCCAACAGTGAGGCTGATGTCCCCCGCCGAAATCCCAAAATAAATAGAAGACACATATTAAGCCTGGCGCACACTACGCGACGACATAGGCGATTTCGGTCGCCGACGATGAAAAATCAAAAAATCGCCTAGTGTGCGCACTCAATCGCAAGCGATTTTTCGTCGCCAGCGACCATCGCGGCGATGGTCGCCGATATCAGACTTGTTTGATATAATCACTAAAGTGATCGCTTCGTCGGCGATCAATCGTAAAGTGTGCACACCTCGGCGACGGGTTGGGCGACAGACAAGGAAACAAAATCACCTATATAACCAATCATTTTGAGTTATTTGTCTCATGTGACATAAACACACAATATGGCTTTGCAAAACTTTAACGAGACAGTTTGGACAGATGAAAAAGAAAGCCTGCTGACTGATTTGTGGTAAATATCGATCTCTGTAGGCCTACCTTCCAATGTACATAACTCCATTCATACTTATTACCGTTCCCACCCCATCCCCTAAATGAGGATCTCACTCTTCCAGACACATGTTACCACTGTTTGTCGTGTATTTTGTAGGCTACACGATGAACAGTCCATATTATAGGACTTAGAATTTTGACTAATAGTTTGGATTGTTCGTACTTGGTTTTATTTTATTGATCACATTCACTCTGCCTCCAATCATCCCGGTAGGCTTATCTACAAGGTATCATATCATAGTCTAACTTATCATAGTCTAGGCGTCAGTTAATCTGCGGTTAATTAATCGAGTATGGCCTAGGCCTAGATTGAATCTCACGAAGGTTAGCTGCCCGGAGTTTACTCCCAATGAAGTTATAGTTTACTCTATTATCCCACTCTGATCAAAATGTAGCCAAGTAGGCTAGTTTGAATTCTAATATCATTCGCGGATGCCTAGTGTACCTACTAGTACTACCCTCGTTAATTTTATAGCGTAAAAGCCAAGCTGTCGTGTATTTCTGTCACAAAATGGTATTTACATTTGAAGATAAACCTTTTCTGTGTCAAAATTAAATCTTTATTATAGATAGAATTCTAATTAATTTCCAGTTTTTGAAATACAAAGGCACATGAAATCTCTTCGTACACATCATCATGTACCAAAATAACATTAATTGAAGTTTTAGACGTGCTGACGACGTAAATACTGCCATTCTGTCGTGTCACATGACGAATCACGTGATCTGTTATAGTTTGCGGGATCGCCGAAGTCGTCGTGTAGTGTGCTCACTCCACTTAAATTACGGCGATTTTTGTCACCAAACTCATCGCTTCAGTTGTCGCTTAGTCTGCGCCAGGCTTTAATTAATCGCACATTTATTTTTTTCAAATGTATCGAGCAATCAAACTGTACACGAAGTGTCATCCAAAAGTGTTTTATAAAGAAAAATGCTAAAACCGACGAGAAAAATGAGAATGTACCCTAGTTAGGGGGACCCTAAAGGCAGACAAAAGGGTCCCTCTGGCCAAGGGAAAGGGCCCTCGTGTCCAAGTCAATCGTTTCTATACACTGTTACTGTCGAATCCATTACTAAATGAGAATGCAGTCATTGTATTTGCATAAAAATCATCAATCAAGATGAACCTATGTTATCTTGTTCCAAAGTATCAACCAATCAAATTGCTTATCTCTGCTTAGCCTAAGCGGAAAATGCTCATCTTCGAACTCCATCAAGGCATTGACCTAATAAGCATATACACCAAGTTTGAACATTTTAACTCAATTAGAAGGAGGGTTATTGTGTTCCAAAGTCTCGACCAATCAAATTCCGTATCGCTCTGCTTACCCAGAGCCGAAAATGCCCATTATCGAACTTAGTCAAGGTATTACTATAATGAAACTATACACCAAGTTTCATCACTCTCACTTAATTAGAACTAAAGTCATCGTGCCCCAAAGCATCAACCAATCAAATTGCTTATCTCTGCTTACCCTAAGCGGAAAATGCTTATCTTCGAACTCCATCAAGGCATTAACCTAATAAGCATATACACCAAGTTTGAACATTTTAACTCAATTCGAAGGAGAGTTATTGTGTTTCAAAGTCTCGACCAATCAAATTGCGTATCGCTCTGCTTACCCTGAGCAGAAAATGCTCATTATCGAACCTAGTCAAGGTATTACTGTAATGAAACTATACACCAAGCTTCATCACTCTCACTTAATTAGAACTAAAGTTATCGTGTCCCAAAGCATCAACCAATCAAATTGCTTATCTCTGCTTACCCTCAGAGTTATTGTGTTCCAAAGTCTCGACCAATCAAATTACGTATCGCTCTGCTTACCCGGAGCAGAAAATGCTCTTTATCAAACTTAGTCAAGGTATTACTGTAATGAAACTATACACTAAGCTTCATCACTCTCACTTAATTAGAACTCAAGTTATCGTGTCCCAAAGCATCAACCAATCAAATTGCTTATCTCTGCTTACCCTAAGCGGAAAATGCTCATCTTCGAACTTCATCAAGGCATTGACCTAATAAACACATACACCAAGTTTGAACATTCTAGCTCAATTAGGAAGAGAGTTATTGTGTCCCAAAAAGTGTGACAGACAGACAGACCCATTTTAATAGTCCCCCAACTTTCTTCGAAAGGCGGGGGACAAAAATATGATAATCCTGAGATTTTTGGAGATTATTTAACCAATGGGTCTATTTTATTGCTACGGTATAAATTGATAAAAGGCCAACTATCCTTGAAAGGAAAGAAATATGTCAAATTTTGTCGTCCATTTCACCAAAGCTTAATTTAAATTTGAAGAAATTAAATTCTGTTTTTAATAAAATACATATAAAGTATACAGAACGGGAAGATACGGAAAGCAATGATTATTTAAATCGTATGGCAAAGTTGCCGCTTAAAAGCATTTCTAATGATGTAAGTTTAACGCAATCGTGCCTAAGTGACGATTTACAAATGCCATCAATGGTCGATACATTGCAAGAGAAACAAGCCAACAGTGAGGCTGATGTCCCCCGCCGAAATCCCAAAATAAATAGATGACACATATTAACTAATCGCACATTTATTCTTTTCAAACGTATCGAGCAATCAAACTGTACACGAAGTGTCATCCAAAAGTGTTTTATAAAGAAAAATGCTAAAACCGACGAGAAAAATGAAAATGTACCCTTGCTAGGGTCCCTAAAGGCAGACAAAAGGCCCCCCGCGCTTGACAAAAAGGCCTCTCTGGCCAACTGATCATGTTTGAACACTATCTGTAACATACCATAGATTGGTTACATACTGAATTATAAAAAATTAACGAAGGCTATCTGTTGTCTCACAACCAAATAAATATGTCACGAGTCAGAGTCAATCGTTTCGTTCCTATACACTGTTACTGTCGAATCCATTACTGAATGAGAATGCAGCCATTGTATTGGCATAAAAATCATCAATCAAGATGAACCGAAGTTATCTTGTCCCAAAGTATCAACCAATCAAATTGCTTATTTCTGTCTACCCTAAGAAGAAAATGCTCATCTTCGAAGCCCATCAAGGCATTGACCTAATAAGCATACACACCAATTTTGAACTCAATTCGAAGGAGAGTTATAGTGTTCAAAAGTCTCGGCAAATCAAATTGCTTATCAGTATGCTTACCCTGGGCAGAAAATGCTAATTATCAAGGTATTACTGTAATGAAACTATACACCAGTTTCATCATTCTCACATAATTAGAACTAAAGTTATCGTGTCCCAAAGCATCAACCAATCAAATTGCTTATCTCTGTTTACCCTAAGCGGAAAATGCTCATCTTCGAACTCCATCAAGGCATTGACCTAATAAGCATATACACCAAGTTTGAACATTTTAACTCAATTAGAAGGAGAGTTATTGTGTTCCAAACTCTCGGCCAATCAAATTTCGTATCCCTCTGCTTACCCTGAGCAGAAAATGCTCATTATCGAACTTAGTCAAGGTATTACTGTAATGAAACTATGCACCAAGTTTCATCAATCTCACTTAATTAGAACTAAAGTTATCGTGTCCCAAAGCATCAACCAATCAAATTGCTTATTTCTGCTTACCTGAAGCGGAAAATGCTCATCTTCGAACTCCGTCAACATCTTCGAACTCCGTCAAGGCATTGACCTAATAAACATATACACCAAGTTTGAACATTCTAGCTTAATTAGGAAGAGAGTTATAATGTGTCCCAAAAAGTGTGACGGAAAGACAGACGGACGAAACTATTTTAATGTCCCCCAACTTTCTTCGAAAGGCAGGGGACAATTAGATTTGATGTCAGTAGGTGACAAAAGTGAAGGCATGCCATGTAATCAGGATTATGATATTAAAATTAATAAAATCTGTTCTGACTTCCAAAATCTTACAACAAAAACCATAGAGCTTGAATACAGTACTTTACAAAAGAGGGTGGTAAGATTGGAAAAGAAATGCAAGTTTCAGGCCAAAGCAATTAAGTCTATGAAGCGCACATCTTATTATAAACGACGCGAACGTTATCTCAACACAAGGGAGATCAATAACAAAAAGATCATTTTCATCCAGCGTGAGGAAATACGCAGGTTACGTTCAGATGCCGCTCTTGTACGTAATGAGTAGGGTTCACAAAGAACAAAAAAACAATTACTCCAAACATTGCTGTCAAAAAGGCGACGTAAAATAGATTCTTTGGAAAAAAGTCTCGAGGCCCGGGATGGGGAAGTCGCAAGATTAAGGTTGGATATTTCGGGAAAAGATGCAGCTTGCACGAATCTTCAGCGAACCATCGATATCATATCTGGTGACCGTGCAATCGATACTCGCGTAATGAAGGTTCGGTTGGCAAGTTTAATGATGGAACTCAAGAAGATTCCACAAATAATAAGCAAAGTCTCAAAAAACATGTTTAATGTTGATATTTCAAAAATTTCCCTTCCGAGTGCTACTACGATTAGCAATTTTGTATCCGAAGCGCATTTTATAGCAAAGCGCCACGTTACTGAAATCTATTGAAAAGTAGTAAGTTTGATTTACATTTGGATGGAACTGGTCGAGACAAGAACAAAATTCTGGATTTTGAGGTCACCACGGATAATTTTCAGACAATGACTTTCTGATTTATGGATATAGCTCGTGAAGACAGCAAAACAGTCGTTGATACAGCCATTAATGTCTTTAAGGATTTGGCCCAAACTATGATAGGAAACAAAGAAGTGTTTGAGAATTTGATTTCCCGGTTATCTTCATCGCTCGTTGGAGATCGTTCCGCGGTAATTTAATTGGCTCATGAAAAACTAAATGAATGGCGAAACGAATATTTGGATTCTGTAGGTCAAAAGAAAGACGACGGGTTACTTCACTTTTATTGTATTGTATGGCTCACTTTTTATTAGGTTTAAGTTTTCAGGCCGAAAAGGACATCAAAACATTTGAGAGCGAATTTGTAAAAGAGTGCGGTTCATTAGGAAGAGATGCGTTAGCCGAGTTCAAATATAGGAGATGTTCAGAAAGTTGTGTTCTTAGATTATTACGAACCTTATGCTCTGCATTGGGGCCACGTGGTGACGAAAAATCGGGATGTCGCGCGCGATGGCTCAGATACTTGGATCTTTCGGGAAAAAAAGTCGAAGATATTAGATTTTAGATTTAATTGTATATTCGCTGGCGCTGCCGCAGCCCATTATCAGAGAGCTGATATCATAGACTTCCTTGCAAATGGCTATGTGGGTAACAGCAATCAACTGTTGTTGTCAGTTTAGGCCGATATTCGTTCAGTTCCTCTGTCTGCTGGGCTTCGTGCCTTGGGTATTTTTAGCGTCCATGTATCAACGCCTTTCTGGCGAATGATTCAATCAAATTCAATTCATGTTACTGATTTGCATCTCTACATAAATCCACTTTGGGATTTTTTAAAGAAAATGTCACAAGACAGGACAGCATTATTAGACTGTGAATTGCCTCCGGTGATCGCCGATTTTGAGCCAATAAAAGACGAAATATATGATTCGTTATATAATATAGAAGAGGAGGAGCATGATAAATTAGCAAGCAAATTTTTAGAAGCAGTTTGTTCAAGCAGTTTGGTATTTACGGCTAGGCAGTTAGGCGATTACCTTATTGGTGGTAGTTATGGTCAAGTAAGACCGGACATATCCGTCAAGTAAGACCGGACATATCCGAACGTACGAAACATACTCAAAAAACTAATTTACTTGGAGAAAACGATTTTGGCGACTTTGATTTTTCTAAAGAGCAGAAACCAACCGCTAACACCCAACACCACAGCTCGGTTATAATGCTTAAACGTAATCAACCGTATCATTGGCTCAATTCCCTTGATAGAGATTCGAAATCTTTGGCCCTATTTTGAAACAAGACTCAAGAGGCTCGAGTGTATGTTGCTGAGGTTAAGACACAGAAGAAGGACGCTGTGGTTGAGAGCTACCAACTCGCACAAGCAAAAGAATTGAAAAATCTCAATGAAGAGCAGTCAATCATTGATGATGTCCATGAACATGGTGGGCCATGTCGTTGCCGTGAGGATTTAAATAGTTTACTAGAAGCCGTTTCGGAGTCTGAAAAAATAGCTTTATTTGTCACGGAAATCAAGTACTACAGTAAGGTTTTGAATGTAAAGGCGCCTCGCGTCTCTTCAAGATGTCAAAACTGGGCAAAAAATTAGCGGTAGGTGAACTTAGCAATAATCTTGAGCAAATTATAAATAACGCAACACCGTCGGCTTCCGTTAGTTTCACGGAATACACCAGAAATACACAAAAAGTTAAGGATGTGATTAGTCAAAATCTTGAACAACTTGTTGATAGTATTCACCGTAAGCGAATATCGAAATTTGCCCTACACCTGCCAAAAAGATTAAAGAATCACGGGATCCTGAGATTGATCTTTCCGGTGAAGATACGGACGATGAAACTAATTTACAACATGTTTTTCATACGAAATTGGAAATTTGTCTGTATCGCCGTAGCGTATGAAGATTGGTGGTACCGAGGCCTGGTAACAAAATTAGTTGATGACGAAACCGCTTTAGTGAATCTTTTAAATCCGACGGCCGGGGGCGCATTTCGTTGGACTTATGAAATTGCGCCTGTTGAAAAAAAAATCGTCATTGCAAACGAATTATCTATCCTTCCTATATGCGCAGGGTGAACTTGGCAAAGAGAGGATATTGACAATATCGAACAACGGTTTTCGAAGTATGCTCGTTGCTTTTTCTAAAATATATATTTCTTTGTAAGAGAGAGGGGTGGGGGCATATCTTAGCAAAGGTATTCATGAGTCACTTGGATCTTGGTTTCACTTAATAGCGTAATCAACTTAAGATGCATTCAAAATGTAGGGCATAGTACGTCCGTGGTGTGCCTTTAGCCACGCGGATATAAGTATAAGGAATGCGCTCTCTCTTTCAGACGAAGAAACTTTTTCAATTAAAGTTAAAGTATTTAATTTTGTATTTACTTTCCTGTCTTTTACTAATTAGTGTTTATAATATTATCATTGCATTTTGATTATTTTATTACCATTGGGGGGTAGTTATTTTTAATTTAAAATTCTGTTCGTCGTAATGTCCCTTGTTCATTTTTATTAAAAATAAAATTAAAATGGCTTTGGCGGGAGCGCTGATTACGGTAGCCAATGAAATAACCGCATTTAAAGTTGGCGGGCTTCTCCCGTCACTCTGCAGTCAGCCGCCATTGGGTGACTACTTGATTGAAATGATGGGAATATGAAAATTAAAACGCAGCTTCATGTACGCGACAAATTTGATATACGAGTTGCGTCAATGGCATATCGGTTGTTTATTTAACTGAAGGGGATATTGCTATTTTTGCTGTCGATCAAGATTTTGATTTCAAGCCCTATTAGTATTACACGAGCTCTTTGTGTTATTATTTTTATGCTTAATGGTTCATTGAGACGTAAACTAGATCTACTAATATAACTATATTGTTGTGGGTACGGGTGGTTGCTAGAAATTAACAAACGACTTTTACTTAATTTACAATTTGCTGTTTTCAACCGGGAGATTCTGCTTTGTAAAACTGTATGTAAGTAACACGTCTGTCGTACTTAACCTGACCATAAACTCGTCTTATGTACTTCATTACAATAAATTGCTTCACAACTTCGACGAGTACGCCAAACTAATGGAACTGTTGTTGACTGTTGAGTGAAAGATATAGCGGGGAAAATGATCGAACCGCCAGTTTACATGTATTTTCGCAGCACCCGCGAGAGTGTGTATGTACTGATATACACCGACAGGACAGGCACTTATGACTAAATTTTTATGAGTTTGACGTTTCAACGAGTTTCTTATGCCTACGAAGGTAGAGAGAGAAAAAAAATCTGTCAGAAATGCTTGCATATAATTGTCCGACCTACACATCGTTATATTTACCATGTTTTCTATTCAAAGGTCTAGTTTGTTAATAATTTGTTTTAGGTTATAAATATAAAGTTCTTACAGACTTAAACAAATACTGCGTAAGGCAAAGTATTTAAATTTTATATATTTTAATAATTTGTTAATATTGGATGTGTGTATTTGGTGCCTTCTTTTATTAGACGATTAAAGCCAGTGTTAGGTAATTCTGTAAAGACAGAAGAATGGGGAGGGTAAAAATCATTTTGTATTTAGGTCGGGAGGGACAGCCCCAACGTTAATGGGAATGGTAGACCGGATTCGTGCAGATGATGTTCGTGTCGTTTTTGTGCAGACTGGAGGCAATGATATTCATCCCCGTCATCAGCCTTTTCATACCGCGATGAATATAATGAATTTGGTCAGACAGATGCCTTTGCGGTGTCCCGGGGCTTTAGTCTTTTTTGGGTCCATCTTCCCGCGCTGCATAACACGGGGGATGTCAAAAGTCCAAAAGAGGTCTATAACAGGAAGAGGCTAGTTATTAATGGGATCATTGCAGATCAAGTCAGTCATTTGGCCAAGTTTAGGTGTTGCTATAATTGTAGAAAAGTGCGTTGTGGTAATTTAAGTGATTATGCTGACGATCAGGTACATTTGAATGATGTAGGGAATAAACTGTGTTCTGTTAATGTGTTTTCCCGATCGCTAAATGCCACTTAAGATTTTGTGCAAGATCTAATTTTTCAAGATATGTGAACTGAATGTACCGTAGCTAATCCCTTTTGGTTTTTATCAATTATGAGTATAAGTATTGTAACTTTCTTGGAGATTCAGTTTGGAATACTTGATTAATGGGCTTTTGAATTTGATTGATATCTTTTGTGCACTGTATTTTTGGAGCTTTATAATTAAATTTTATGGGCGAATACTGCTTACTTTTCTTTTATTTGGGCTGAATTTTGTTGTTGGTGAGAAACCTAACACCACTGAAATTATCAGTGATCAGATAAACAACTTGAAAGATGAAGAAGAGTTTTACATGTAATTTTTGCAGAAGTGCCCAAAAGGCCAATTCAACATTAACAGGAGAACGCGTGCTAATTTATTATTATATTCTAATCATCCTGGGACACACAAGTTACCTCCCTTCCAGCCCCTCCCCCCATCAAATTGATTAAACAGAGAAAGTATTCTAATTAATATTCTAATCATCCTGGGAAATACATAATATCTCCCTTCCACCCTTCTCAGTTTTTATTACATTATTAATAACTATCCGGGTTGGCAAAGACAGTTTATTGAATCCAAGATAACATGTGATTTAAGCTATGGACAGACCAGCGCATTTCTCCGCTTGATCGCAGCGATTTTTACAGCCGATAAGGAACGGGCACACATGGCGATTGTCTGGAAACCGTACGCCACCCTGTGAGCAGTTGTGTCGATCAGGTGACTTGACGATAACGCGACTTGTACAAAATGGCAGCCATGATATCAAGGATGTCGATGATTGGCTTATAAAAATGAATGGCCCGACAACATCCGCTTGACACGGACACACAAGCAAATTTCATCCTGGTCATGTTATCTCCTTTTCACCACCAATTGTGAATTTAATGCCAGTATTGGAAAAAAACAACTTTTGATTAGCTGGCTTTGATGAAGAAGGGTGATTTAAAATATTTTTTTCAAAATAATCAATATTGATACTGTACCAAATTGATTGAAATATGACGCTTTTTTTAAAAAAACAAAAATGATAATGGCACTTGATGGTCAACATCGCTGAAAATAGAATAATATTGCTATTTTTGGTGGGGGGGGGGGGGCATTTTGGATGCTGTAACAACATGTGAAATTATATACAAAATTAAAGATATGTAACTTTAAAAATTCACATACTTTTTAATCTGTACGCAAAATTTCACTTGCAAATCTTATTTCCTTCGTATTTTTTGGTCAAACTTTCGGCAATTTCTTATTGCGGAATGTTTTTCAAAAGTGGACTCCTTTCCAGAGTATAAAGAGATGGCATAGAAATATTATGTTATTATTTATAATTTGTTCAATCTTGCCTGATGGCTACTGACTTAAAATAATATAAATATTAATGAGAAAATTGTCGGAAAATTATGCTTTTTTTGAAAAATATACAGTGGTTGCTATGATAACCACTCAAACTCCTTAATATTTTGCTCAAACGTATACAATCAATATCATTTGCCATTACGTTGGTTTTAAATGTGGTGATCACCTTTTGGGCTATGGTAAATAGCGTTGAATATGGTCAAAAATTGCATATATATGGCGAATTGGAAATATGTAATTTTAAAAATTCACAAACTTTTTGACATACTCCCATAATTTCACTTCCTTAACTCTATTCTTTCTTATTTTATTAATGTTCCAAAAAAAACCCAAAAATAGGCAAATGTGTGCCGCGGACAATTCTTCAAAAATGAGCACAAATCCAGCTCTTGAGAAAAGGCATAGAGATATTTTTACGCTTTTTTTTCTTTTAATATTACTTGATAGCTACTGATTTTAAAATGCATAATGACCAGGTTCAATATTTCAGATATAACATGGATAAGACCATTTTCAATGAAAAAAACTGACCAAAATCACTTTGACACAAATGAGATTTTTGAGTTGCTGGGGAAACCGGAGTAATTGTTACACAAATGTGTAAATTGAAACATCATTAGCCTTAAAGTTGTATTTCATGAATATACATCTACATATTTGATAGTTTTGATATGAAAAGAACTATGGCATCACAATAAACACCAAAAATGACCTTTCGAAAGTGCTGAAAAACCTTTCTTCCGCGAAAAGTCAAAAATCGCAAATTTGAACCTCAATAAAACAAAAAAATTTCATCCGATTTTGAATCTGTAAAAAGTTTTGTGAGAAGAATGATGAGATCTACTTAAAAAACTAATAAAATCAAAAGTATTATAATAATCTCAAAAACACCTTTTCTACCTAATTATAGACATTATCATTGTAGTACAACTCTCTACTCCCTTAGGTGGGTGACCGAATGGTGAGCATTGTGCTGTATCATAAAGCCTGTCATTGAGTCAACTGGCGTGGTTTCGAATCCCTGGTTGTACATGATCAGGAGTTTGGTCGCCGATCGCCCTCATGGGTTTTCTCCGGGTTCCTTCCACTGCTAAAGATCCTTAAGCCAAAGCGAATAATTGAAATCAAATTAAACCATATGTTTGTCCCGAATAACCTTATTTGTGTCGAGTTGACGTTAAACCTGATCTAACTCAATGCATTTAGGGAACACATTCCAACTGTCACAGCAACAAACAACACTGAATACAAGAAAGCAAAGGAATGAAGACTGTCCCGGAAGACAGTCGTTTGCTGACTGAATGGCATGACGTAAATTTGCAATTGTAGCGGTAATGACGTCGTAGCTTAGATGGCACGATTTCCCTATAAAAAAGGGCGATAATCCAGACGAAACAACGTTAAAACCTAAAAAAAAAACCTATTAGTTTTTGCGACCAACCGGAATAATTAAGTTATTATGTAATTGTACAAACCATAATACAATTATTATGTAATACACCATGCAAGAAATGCAAAACAGGAATGCTCAAGAAATCGTAGGCTATTAGTGTACATATGAAAAGGCATAATAAATAAGGGCGATAATCGAGTAAGGATTAGACAACTACAGAAGAAATTAAATAAATATTATATTGAATCATAATCCAATATATAGTCAGTATTATATTTATGAGAAATGTCAAACTTAGTATGTTGATGAAATTAAATGGAAGTTTTGAAATTTCTTTAAAAATGCGTAATTGTGTACCGCCTTTGGCAGTGCACTTAAAATCAAGAGTTTTTATTCGGGAAAGAAATAGTTCTTTATTGTTGCTTATCTGTGAATAGAAAACATTATATAGTGTAGAATCTGGAATGTTACTGTAAGTTGACGGGTACGTTACTACTTTATAGTGCCCAAATTTTCTTTATTTAATATCAGTTCAGGATGATATATTTCACCATTATATTTATTGGAATTACCATTATCATTGATGGGTGTTATGTCATCAATGTAACGGAAGGTATAATTTAGACTTTTAGCTACCTTGTAATCTGTTTTTCTTTTATGATCTTGAATTCTTGAAAGGAGAATTTATATTCAAACCAATGTGCATTTGGCATAAATGGGACGGGGTCAGTCCAGTTGATAAACCAATAGTTTGTTGTATTATCTGATCCCCAACCTCAAATATGACATTGTCAATAAGAAAGTGTATGATATTTTGAAATTATATCAAAAATTACAATGTTGGCATTGCGCCGGTTAATGATCCATCTCGCATCTTGTGAGTAGATGGCCATCAAATTTCTGCCTTTTCCGAAAGCTCCATTAAAGGCTTTATCAACGAACCAATCCAAATTATTTTTAAGATCTGCATGCTGTTGCATACTATATAAGGTAGATAAGTCGAAAGTTTCTATTGATATGGGTTTATGTTTATAAATTATGACAAAACTCTTAATTCCGGTATCATTACGAACTGTTTTGCACCAAATGGCATGTTGAGCCTGACATAATTTAAGGCCTTTGGTAATAGTAACGCTAAAGGTTGTCTGGAAGATGCTGGAGGGAATTATGTATCTGAATTTTACTGGGTTTTTTAAATGAAATTTCGGTATAGAATAAATGTATGGTAGTGCATCTATTTTCACACTGTCTCTAATATCACTACTCCTAGCTGTTAAACGAATATTGGTTATGCAAAATGTCTACTTTAGATAATTCCGTAATACATTTATAAGTGTCATTATTGGTGTTAGGCCAAAGTCCAACTTCGGTAAGGATATTTTTAAGATAGTACTTTTCACAGATAAAGACAATTGTATTGCTGGCCTTATCGACAGGTGTTAGAATAAATCTCTCGTGAAGAGCAGCAAGACATTCAACTGCAGATGTGTTTTAGGACTTCGGGTGGTGGGTGTCTTGGGTTAAGTTTTTTTATATTTGATTTTCTTTGACAAGAGATCAAAAACACTGTTTCTCCATTCTCCAAAAGATTCTAAAGGAGCACGAAATTTACCAGACCAAGCTACTATGCATTTCCAGATTTGAGATTTTAGGTTATTATTATGTAATTTTTATACGCCCACATTTTCATGTGGACGTATTATGTCGTCGCCCCTGTCCGTCCGGACGTCCGTCCGTCCACAATTTGTTTGTGGACTCTCTACAGGTCACAATTCTTATCCGATTTTGACGAAACTTGAAATATAGGTTTATCCCCAAAAGATCTCGGCTGCTTTCGATATTGGCATGTATCGGATCAAAACTTCATGGATTATGGCCCCTGAATGTACGAAAAATCACGTTTTTAGCTTGTGGACCCTATAGAGGTCACAATTTTGAACCGATTTTGATGAAACTTGACATGCATGTTTGTAACCCAAAGATCTTGGTTCCTTTCGATATTTGCGGCTATCGGAATGTAATTTCCTGGATTATGGCCCCTGATTGTCCGAAAAATCACCCTTTTTCAGCTTGTGGTCCCTCTGGAGGTCACAATTATTATTCGATTTAAAAAACCGTTTGATTATATCACCGTTACACCCTAAGGAAGGTTGAGTTCGAATTTCGGGAAAATCAGACGAAAATTGCCATACAAAATGGCCGCCGTTTGTACGCGAAGACAGTTAAAAAATGGTATATCAAGGTTGTGGACCCTGTGGAGGTCACAATTTTGTTTCGATTTTGATGAAACTTGAAATTCATGGTTATAACCCAAAGATCTTGCTGCCTTTCGATATTTGCGCATATCGGATCGTAACTTCCTGAATTATGGCCCCTGATTATACGAAAAATCGCCTTTATTTTAGCTTGGAGGTCACAATTATTATTCGATTTAAAAAACCGTTTGATTATATCACCGTTACACCCTAAGGAAGGTTGAGTTCGAATTTCTGGAAAATCGGACGAAAATTGCCATACAAAATGGCCGCCGTTTGTACGCGAAGACAGTTAAAAAATGGTATATCAAGGTTGTGGACCCTGTGGAGGTCACAATTTTGTTTCGATTTTGATGAAACTTGAAATTCATGGTTATAACCCAAAGATCTTGCTGCCTTTCGATATTTGCGCATATCGGATCGTAACTTCCTGAATTATGGCCCCTGATTATACGAAAAATCGCCTTTATTTTAGCTTGGAGGTCACAATTATTATTCGATTTAAAAAACCGTTTGATTATATCACCGTTACACCCTAAGGAAGGTTGAGTACGAATTTCGGGAAAATCGGACGAAAATTGCCATACAAAATGGCCGCCGTTTGTACGCGAATACTGTTAAAAAATGGTATATCAAGGTTGTGGACCCTGTGGAGGTCACAATTTTGATTCGATTTTGATGAAACTTGAAATTCATGGTTATAACCCAAAGATCTTGCTTCCTTTCGATATTTGCGCATATCGGATTGTAACTTCCTGAATTATGGCCCCTGATTATAAGCAAAATCGCCTTTTTTTTAGCTTGGAGGTCACAATTATTATCTGATTTAAAAAAACGTTTGATTATATTACCGTTACACCGTAAGGAAGGTTGAGTTCGAATTTCGGGAAAATCAGACCAAAATTGCCATACAAAATGGCCGCCGTTTGTACTCAAATACTGTTAAAAAATGGTATATCAAGGTTGTGGACCCTGTAAAGGTCACAATTTTAATTCGATTTTGATCAAACTTGAAATTCATGGTTATAACCCAAAGATCTTGGTTTTTTTCGATATTTGCGCATATCGGATCGTAACTTCCTGAATTATGGCCCCTGGTTATACGCAAAATCCCCCTTTCTTTAGCTTGTGGTCCCTCTGGAGGTCACAATTATTATCCAATTTAAAAAAACGTTTGATTATATCACCGTTACACTGTAAGGAAGGTTGAGTTTGAATTTCGGGAAAATCGGACCAAAATTGACAGACAAAATGGCCGCCGTTTGTACGCGAATACTGTTAAAAAAATGGTATATCATGGTTGTGGACCCTGTATAGGTCACAATTTTAATTCGATTTTGATTAGGAAGGTTGAGTTCTAATTTCGTGAAAATCATACAAAAATTGCCGGATGAAATGGTCGCCGTTTGTACGCGAATAGTATAAAAACATGGTATATCATGGTTGTGGACTCTCTACAGGTCACAATTCTTATCCGATTTTGATGAAAAGTCACATTTCTAGGTTGTGTACCGTCAAACCATAATCATTGTCGGTTTCGAATTTCATGAATATCAGACTGGAACTGACCAACTAAATGGCTGCTCCCAATACAATATGAAATACAGGACTTAAAGATGTAGGAAAAATCACTTTCGGTATTGCTTGTTCTCTATCCATCTCTCGAAAATGTGGGCGTATCCTGCCTGGCAGTGCCAGCCTATCTTTGTTAAAATTATTATTCTTATTAAGCTTTCATATTACATATGAAAGCTTATTGTTTCTGTTAAGATTATTATTATTTTTTTTTGTGTATTTTCTGCAAATCGGATTTCTCAGAATCTAACCATGGGATCTTTCTAAAACCTTGACCTACCCCCCCAAAAATGGGGTGCGAACGTTGTTTAAATATATTTTCAAAACGTTTTACGAATCCGAAATCACCGAATTTTACGAACGAAAAAACTGACAATGCATAGTCGTAACTTTGTTATTTTTTGACCGATTTTACTAATTCTTTTTTCTTTGAATACCTTGAAAAAAATCATTTTCATCTGCAGTTTCACATTTTCGAATTTCGAAAATTCGTCGCTGTGATTTCGAACCGGAAGTTTAGACCAATTTGACACTTCTTTAATAGTTGTACGATTTTCATGAAATTTAGTATACAAGTAGATCTTACCGATGTGACTTCAAAAATATAATTAGAAATTTTCTAAATTATCTCCCCTTGGTGAAATTAAGGATCAAAGTTTTCAAAAAAATCGTCGAAATATAGGTCAGAATGACCTAATTTTTTTTTTCGATACTAGACAAGGAATTAATGATTCGTACACAAAATATGGAGTTTGTCGATCGAACCGGAAGTGCCACCATCTTTAAACGTGAAAAATCAAAAAGGCTTTTTTGCTATTTTACTTACAGACTCGGGAGTTATATTTTCGGAATCCTTGAAGGAATGCCTAAAAATCTATCGGATCAGAATTTTGATTTCGGTCATGTGATGGTCACAATTTTGAATTGAAAATGAAAAATAGAAGCAATTTGAAAGGCCCGGACTTCGGAACACAATAACTCTCCTTCTAATTGAGCTAGAATGTTCAAACTTGGTGTAGACGTTCACTAGGTCACTATCTTGATTGAGTTCAAAGATGAGCATTTTCTGCTTAGGGTAAGCAGAGATAAGCATGCTGATTTGTTGATTCTTTAGGGCACGATAACTTCGGTTATAATGAAGGAAGGGCGGTGAAACTTTTGTCAATAGAGAGTCTAATGGGTAGCCTGTTGTGTGAAATGATTGTATCATTTTTTTTAAATATCAGGGATAGCCGAAAAAAAGAGATTGAAAATCCAAAAAGTCGTATTTTTACAATTTGGAGCATGTTTAGAGGTCTTTCTCGTAAAGTCAACATACTATTTTTTGGGAACTTCTTCTACAAAGAGTCTTATTGGTAGTCTTTTATATGAAACCATCGATCAACAGTCCAACATATCAGGAGTAGAAGAACAAAAGGATCGAACATTGAAAACGGCACCCTTTCATTGTTGAGCGAAACATGAAGTGTGGGTGACTACAATCTACGCATTTAGTCATCGTATAGAGCTTATTCAACAGTATCGAATTCCAACTGCTTAGGGATATTTTACGTGCACTCCAATGTGTACACGGGACCTTGGTTTTTCGTACCATCCGAAGGACTAGCTAGACAGCTGTGCTTGTCTGGCCCTCCGTTCTGCCTTACTGACAAGGGAACCACGCCGGGAAATCGAGATGAACTTTCTCTGTGCAGAACTTTCAATTCAGGCAAAACATTTATTGCATACGATTAAGCTGGTCAGTTGGAGCTTATTTTCAAAAGTTTTGTAATAATCGGTTGGTAATTAAAGTACCGTGCACATTAAACTGTTAAAACAGAAAATTTAGCCCGGTTGAAATGTTTCTTGCTATAAGTCAGCAATTTTCCGAATTCAGGGAGGCTGGATGGCTGAATGGTTAGCATGTGCTCGCTGTATTGTCATTGAGTCAACGGGCGTCGTTTCGATCTCCAGGTTGCACGTGACATGGTGTATGATGTCCAACCTCGTGGGTTTTCTCCGTGTTCTTCGGTTTCCTCCCAACGGCTAAAGACCAGTACGTGCAAGGGGAGTTTTTAAATAAAATTAAAAAACATGTTAGTCCCGAAATGACCTAGTTTGTGTCGAATGGATGTTAGGCCGCATTTCTCTCTTTCTCTTTTTAAAGTTTTGTAATAATCGGTTGGTAATCAAAGGTACTGTAAAAGTGATAAAACAGAAAATTTGGCCCGGTTGTAATGTTTCTCACTTTAAATTCAGCAATTTGTCGATTTTAAGGGGCAAACGTTTATTGCGAACGATTAAGCTGGTCAGGGGGAGCTTATTTTTAAAAGTTTCGTAATATTCGGTTGATAACTAAAGGTACCGTGCAAATTAAACTGTTAAAATAGAAAATTTGGCCCGGTTGAAATGTTTCTCGCTGTAGGTCAGCAATTTGCCGATTTTAGGGAGGTTGCGTGGCTGAATGGTTAGCACGTGCGCTCTGTATCATAACGTCTGTCATTGAGTCAACTGTCCTTGTTTCGATTTCTTGGTTGTACGTGATAAGGAGTATGGTCGCCTTAAAAACCTCGTAGGCCGTAACGGCGCTGCCCGGGTAAAATTTCCCTCATTGCACACTTTATGGCGTATGCCCGTCTTCATTAGCCCATTGTAGGAGCAGAACAGTAGGACGTTAAACCCCATTCAATTTCATTTCATTTTCTCTATGTTGCTTATTTATTATAGTGGATAAATATTTTTCTGGTTCTAGCAATTATTTAATTTCTGCATAGAAATCTCTGGCCAGTTTTTTTTATTGCAGAGTGCCATTCTTGTATATTGCAGTCTATGACCCTTTGTTTGAAACATGCTTAAGAAGTTATCACGATTTCCTACTTATAACCAAACATATTGGAAACCATAATTATATAACATATCTCTAATTTTGGAAGCCCGATTACAGCTATACAAGTTTAGGTTATTTCCCTTTACTTTAAAGATTATTTTTTTTGCCCGGGTGCAATGTTTCTCACTACATTTAAATTTGTAACTTTGTGAGTTTTTGAACGATTTTGATATTATGTCTTTATAATTTTCCAAATCTACATATTTAACGTACATATTCAAACAGTTGAGTTCAACCTGATTCAAAAAGTTTTAGTTTTGTTCAAAGTTATCTCATTCATCCCGATTACAGCAACACACGTATCAGTTATTTCCCTTTAGTTTTCAGATTACTCAATGTTTCATACTATATTTAGACTTGTAACTTCGCGAGTTTTTGACCAATTTTGATAGTTTGTTATTCTTATCCTTTTATTTGAGATACTTGATATAATCGATGACACGTGACGATGAATATGAAAGCTTTCATATCTGCATGGGACAGTAGCAGATCTAGTTAAGCTTTCATATTACATATGAAAGCTTATTGTTTCTGTTAAGATTATTAAGCTTTCATATTACATATGAAAGCTTATTGTTTCTGTTAAGATTATTATTGTTATTTTTTTTTTGTGTTTTGTCCACAAATCGGATTTCTCAGAATCTAACGATAGGATCGTTCTGAAACTTTTACCTATCCCCCCCAAAATGTGTGGTGGCTGTTGATTAAATATATTTTCAAAACGTTTTACGAATCCGAAATCACCGAATTTTACGAACGAAAAAACTGAAAATGCATAGTCGTAACTTTGTTATTTTTTGACCGATTTTACTAATTCTTTTTTCTTTGAATACCTTGAAAAAAATCATTTTCATCTGCAGTTTCGCATTTTCCAATTTCGAAAATTCGTCGCTGTGATTTCGAACCGGAAGTTTAGACCAATTTGAGAACTTCTTTAATAGTTGTACGATTTTCATGAAATTTAGTGTATAAGTAGATGTTACCTATGTGACTTCAAAAATATAATTATAAATGTTCTAAATTATCTCCCCTTGACGAAATTAAGGATCAAAGTTTTCAAAAAAATCGTCGAAATATAGGTCAGAATGACCTAATTTTTTTTTTTTGATACTAGACAAGTAATTACTGATTCGTACACAAAATATGGAGTTTGTCGATCGAACCGGAAGTGCCACCATCTTTAAACGTGAAAAATCAAAAAGGCTTTTTTGCTATTTTACTTACAGACTCGGGAGTTATATTTTCAGAATCCTTGAAGGAATGCCTAAAAATCTATCGGATCCGAATTTTGATTTCGGTCACGTGATGGTCACCATTTTGAATTGAAAATGAAAAATAGAAGCAATTTGAAGGGCCGGGACTTTGGAACACAATAACTCTCCTTCTAATTAAGCTAGAATGTTCAAACTTGGTGTAGACGTTCACTAGGTCAATGTCATGATTGAGTTCAAAGATGAGCATTTTCTGCCTAGGGTAAGCAGAGATAAGGATGCTGATTTGTTGATTCTTTAGGGCACGATAACTTCGGTTATAATGAAGGGAGGGCGATGAAACTTTTGTCAATAGAGAGTCTAATAGCTAGCCTGTTGTTTGAAATCATTGTATCATTTTTTTAAATATCAGGGATAGCCGAAAAAAATAGATTGAAAATCCAAAAAGTCGTATTTTTACAATTTGGAGCATGTTTAGAGGTCTTTCTCGTAAAGTCAACATAATATTTTTTTGGGAACTTCTTCTACAAAGATTCTTATTGGTAGTCTTTTATATGAAACCATCGATCAACAGTCCAACATATCTGGAGTAGAAGAACAAAAGGATCGAAAATTGAAAACGGCACCCTTTCATTGTTAAGCGAAACATGCAGTGTGGGTGACTACAATCTACACATTTAGTCATCGTATAGAGCTTATTCAACAGTATCGAATTCCAACTGCTTAGGGATATTTTACGTGCACTCCAATGTGTACACGGGACCTTGGTGTTTCATCCCATCCGAACGACTAGACAGCTGTGCTTGTCAGGCCCTCCGTCCTGACTCACTGACAACGGGGAACCACGCCGGGAAATCAAGATGAACTTTCTCCGTGCAGAACTTTCAATTCACAGGCCAAACGTTTATTGCACACGATTAAGCTGGTCAGTTGTAATAATCGGTTGGCAATTAAAGTACCGTGCACATTAAACTGTTAAAACAGAAAATTTCGCCCGGTTGAAATGTTTCTTGCTATAAGTCAGCAATTTTCCGAATTCAGGGAGGCTGAATGGTTAGCATGTGCGCGCTGTATCGTAACGTCTGTCATTGAGTCAACGAGCGTCGTTTCGATCTCCAGGTTGCACGTGACATGAAGTATGATGTCCAACCTCGTGGGTTTTCTCCGTGTCCTTCGGTTTCCTCCCAAAGGCTAAAGACCAGTAAGCGCAAGGGGAGTTTTTAAATAAAATTAAAAAACATATGTTAGTCACAAAATGACCTAGTTTGTGTCGAATGGACATTAGGCCGCATTTCTCTCTTTCTCTTTTATTTTTAAAGTTTTGTAATAATCGGTTGGTAATCAAAGGTACTGTAAAAGTGATAAAACAGAAAATTTCGCCCGGTTGTAATGTTTCTCACTTTAAAGTCAGCAATTTGCAGATTTTAAGGGGCAAACGTTTATTGCGAACGCTTTAGCTGGTCAGGGGGAGCTTATTTTTAAAAGTTTTGTAATATTCGGTTGATAACTAAAGGTACCATGCAAATTAAACTGTTCAAATAGAAAATTTGGGCCGGTTGAAATGTTATAACCAAACATATTGGAAATATTTGTCTGGCATTATTAAATCCTAATTTTATTGGTCTTATTTATAATTAAACTTTCATTTAACTATGAACAACCCTTAACGTGTCTCTTTAAAACTATTAAGTACTCTAAAATAGTAGCTCAACCTTTTGACCTAAACTCATTAATTTACCATTTTGTTGTGAGCGACTTCTTATTCTTCCTATATGACATATTGCACGTGTCGGATTTCAAAGGGGGGGTTGGATGGCTGAATGGCTAGCACGCGCGAATGTCATTGAGTTAACTAGCGTGTTTTCGAATGCCCGGTTGTACGTGACAAGGAGTAAGGTCGCCTGTCCAACCTGACATTTTTATTTTTTTTTTCCCGCCATTTTCATTTCATTCTCTCATCCGTCTCATTACAGTAATACAAGTTTCAGTTATTTCCCTTTAGTTTTCAGATTATTGTTATGCCTGGGTGCAATGTTTCATACTATATTTAGACTTGTAACTTCGCGAGTTTTTGACCAATTTTGATAATTTTTTCTTCTTATCCTTTTATTTAGGATACTTGATACAATCAATGACACGTGACGATGAATATGAAAGCTTTCATATCTGCATGGGACAGTAGCAGATCTAGTTATTGTTATTTTTTTTTTGTGTTTTGTCCACAAATCGGATTTCTCAGAATCTAACGATAGGATCGTTCTGAAACTTTTACCTATCCCCCCAAAAATGGGTGGTGGCTGTTGATTAAATATATTTTCAAAACGTTTTACGAATCCGAAATCACCGAATTTTAAGAACGAAAAAACTGACAATGCATAGTCGTAACTTTGTTATTTTTTGACCGATTTTACTAATTCTTTTTTCTTTGAATACCTTGAAAAAAATCATTTTCATCTGCAGTTTCGCATTTTCCAATTTCGAAAATTCGTCGCAGTGATTTCGAACCGGAAGTTTAGACCAATTTGAGAACTTCTTTAATAGTTGTACGATTTTCATGAAATTTAGTGTATAAGTAGATGTTACCGATGTGACTTCAAAAATATAATTATAAATGTTCTAAATTATCTCCCCTTGACGAAATTAAGGATCAAAGTTTTCAAAAAAATCGTCGAAATATAGGTCAGAATGACCTAATTTTTTTTTTTGATACTAGACAAGTAATTACTGATTCGTACACAAAATATGGAGTTTGTCGATCGAACCGGAAGTGCCACCATCTTTAAACGTGAAAAATCAAAAAGGCTTTTTTGCTGTTTTACTTACAGACTCGGGAGTTATATTTTCAGAATCCTTGAAGGAATGCCTAAAAATCTATCGGATCCGAATTTTGATTTCGGTCACGTGATGGTCACCATTTTGAATTGAAAATGAAAAATAGAAGCAATTTGAAGGGCCGGGACTTTGGAACACAATAACTCTCCTTCTAATTAAGCTAGAATGTTCAAACTTGGTGTAGACGTTCACTAGGTCAATGTCATGATTGAGTTCAAAGATGAGCATTTTCTGCTTAGGGTAAGCAGAGATAAGGATGCTGATTTGTAGATTCTTTAGGGCACGATAACTTCGGTTATAATGAAGGGAGGGCGATGAAACTTTTGTCAATAGAGAGTCTAATAGCTAGCCTGTTGTTTGAAAACATTGTATCATTTTTTTTAAATATCAGGGATAGCCGAAAAAAAGAGATTGAAAATCCAAAAAGTCGTATTTTTACAATTTGGAGCATGTTTAGAGGTCTTTCTCGTAAAGTCAACATAATATTTTTTGGGAACTTCTTCTACAAAGAGTCTTATTGGTAGTCTTTTATATGAAACCATCGATCAACAGTCCAACATATCTGGAGTAGAAGAACAAAAGGATCGAAAATTGAAAACGGCACCCTTTCATTGTTAAGCGAAACATGCAGTGTGGGTGACTACAATCTACACATTTAGTCATCGTATAGAGCTTATTCAACAGTATCGAATTCCAACTGCTTAGGGATATTTTACGTGCACTCCAATGTGTACACGGGACCTTGGTGTTTCATCCCATCCGAACGACTAGACAGCTGTGCTTGTCAGGCCCTCCGTTCTGCCTCACTGACAACGGGGAACAACGCCGGGAAATCAAGATGAACTTTCTCCGTGCAGAACTTTCGATTCAGGCCAAACGTTTATTGCACACGATTAAGCTGGTCAGTTGTAATAATCGGTTGGCAATTAAAGTACCGTGCACATTAAACTGTTAAAACAGAAAATTTCGCCCGGTTGAAATGTTTCTTGCTATAAGTCAGCAATTTTCCGAATTCAAGGAGGCTGAATGGTTAGCATGTGCGCGCTGTATCGTAACGTCTGTCATTGAGTCAACGAGCGTCGTTTCGATCTCCAGGTTGCACGTGACATGAAGTATGATGTCCAACCTCGTGGGTTTTCTCCGTGTCCTTCGGTTTCCTCCCAAAGGCTAAAGACCAGTAAGCGCAAGGGGAGTTTTTAAATAAAATTAAAAAACATATGTTAGTCACAAAATGACCTAGTTTGTGTCGAATGGACATTAGGCCGCATTTCTCTCTTTCTCTTTTATTTTTAAAGTTTTGTAATAATCGGTTGGTAATCAAAGGTACTGTAAAAGTGATAAAACAGAAAATTTCGCCCGGTTGTAATGTTTCTCACTTTAAAGTCAGCAATTTGCAGATTTTAAGGGGCAAACGTTTATTGCGAACGCTTAAGCTGGTCAGGGGGAGCTTATTTTTAAAAGTTTTGTAATATTCGGTTGATAACTAAAGGTACCATGCAAATTAAACTGTTCAAATAGAAAATTTGGGCCGGTTGAAATGTTTCTCGCTGTAGGTCAGCAATTTGCCGATTTTAGGGAGGTTGCGTGGCTGAATGGTTAGCACGTGCGCTCTGTATCAAAATGTCTGTCATTGAGTCAACTGGCGTTGTTTCGATTTCTTGGTTGTACGTGACAAGGAGTATGGTCGCCTGTCCAACCTCGTAGGCCGTAACGCCGCTGCCCGGGTAAAATTTCCCTCATTGCACACTTTATGGCATATGCCAGTCTTCATTAGCCCATTTTAGGAGCAGAACAGTAGGACGTTAAACCCCATTCAATTTCATTTCATTTTCTCTATGTTGCTTATTTATTGTAGTGGATAAATATTTTTCTGGTTCTAGCAATTATTTAATTTCTGCATAGAAATCTTGCTTTGGCCAGTTTTTTTTATCGCAGAGTGCCATTCTTGTATAATTCAGTCTATGGTCCTTTGTTTAAAACATGATTAAGAAGTCGTCATGATTTCCTACTGATAACCAAACATATGTCTGGCATTATTAAATCCTAATTTTATTGGTCTTATTTAAAATTAAACTTTCATTTAACTATGAACAACCCTTAACGTGTCTCTTTAAAACTATTAAGTACTCTAAAATAGTAGCTCAACCTTTTGACCTAAACTCATTAATTTACCATTTTGTTGTGAGCGACTTCTTATTCTTCCTATATGACATATTGCACGTGTCGGATTTCAAAGGGGGGGGGGGTGGATGGCTGAATGGCTAGCACGCGCGCCTGTCATTGAGTTAACTAGCGTGTTTTCGAATGCCCGTTTGTACGTGACAAGGAGTAAGGTCGCCTGTCCAACCTGACATTTTTATTTTTTTTTCCCGCCATTTTCATTTCATTTTCTCATCCGTCTCATTACAGTAATACAAGTTTCAGTTATTTCCCTTTAGTTTTCAGATTATTGTTATGCCTGGGTGCAATGTTTCATACTATATTTAGACTTGTAACTTCGCGAGTTTTTGACCAATTTTGATAATTTTTTCTTCTTATCAATTTATTTAGGATACTTGATACAATCAATGACACGTGACGATGAATATGAAAGCTTTCATATCTGCATGGGACAGTAGCAGATCTAGTTATTTTTTTTTTTGTGTATTTTCTGCAAATCGGATTTCTCAGAATCTAACCATGGGATCTTTCTAAAACTTTGTCCTACCCCCCCAAAAATGGGGTGCGAACGTTGTTTAAATATATTTTCAAAACGTTTTACGAATCCGAAATCACCGAATTTTACGAACGAAAAAACTGACAATGCATAGTCGTAACTTTGTTATTTTTTGACCGATTTTACTAATTCTTTTTTCTTTGAATACCTTGAAAAAAATCATTTTCATCTGCAGTTTCACATTTTCGAATTTCGAAAATTCGTCGCTGTGATTTCGAACCGGAAGTTTAGACCAATTTGACAACTTCTTTAATAGTTGTACGATTTTCATGAAATTTAGTATACAAGTAGATCTTACCGATGTGACTTCAAAAATATAATTAGAAATTTTCTAAATTATCTCCCCTTGGTGAAATTAAGGATCAAAGTTTTAAAAAAAATCGTCGAAATATAGGTCAGAATGACCTATTTTTTTTTTTCGATACTAGACAAGGAATTGCTGATTCGTACACAAAATATGGAGTTTGTCGATCGAACCGGAAGTGCCACCATCTTTAAACGTGAAAAATCAAAAAGGCTTTTTTGCTATTTTACTTACAGACTCGGGAGTTATATTTTCGGAATCCTTGAAGGAATGCCTAAAAATCTATCGGATCAGAATTTTGATTTCGGTCATGTGATGGTCACAATTTTGAATTGAAAATGAAAAATAGAAGCAATTTGATAGGCCCGGACTTCGGAACACAATAACTCTCCTTCTAATTAAGCTAGAATGTTCAAACTTGGTGTAGACGTTCACTAGGTCAATGTTATGATTGAGTTCAAAGATGAGCATTTTCTGCCTAGGGTGAGCAGAGATAAGCATGCTGATTTGTTGATTCTTTAGGGCACGATAACTTCGGTTATAATGAAGGAAGGGCGGTGAAACTTTTGTCAATAGAGAGTCTAATGGGTAGCCTGTTGTGTGAAATGATTGTATCATTTTTTTTAAATATCAGGGATAGCCGAAAAAAAGAGATTGAAAATCCAAAAAGTCGTATTTTTACAATTTGGAGCATGTTTAGAGGTCTTTCTCGTAAAGTCAACATACTATTTTTTGGGAACTTCTTCTACAAAGAGTCTTATTGGTAGTCTTTTATATGAAACCATCGATCAACAGTCCAACATATCAGGAGTAGAAGAACAAAAGGATCGAACATTGAAAACGGCATCCTTTCATTGTTGAGCGAAACATGAAGTGTGGGTGACTACAATCTACGCATTTAGTCATCGTATAGAGCTTATTCAACAGTATCGAATTCCAACTGCTTAGGGATATTTTACGTGCACTCCAATGTGTACACGGGACCTTGGTTTTTCGTCCGATCCGAAGGACTAGACAGCTGTGCTTGTCAGGCCCTCCGTTCTGCCTTACTGACAAGGGAACCACGCCGGGAAATCGAGATGAACTTTCTCTGTGCAGAACTTTCAATTCAGGCAAAACGTTTATTGCATACGATTAAGCTGGTCAGTTGGAGCTTATTTTCAAAAGTTTTGTAATAATCGGTTGGTAATTAAAGTACCGTGCACATTAAACTGTTAAAACAGAAAATTTCGCCCGGTTGAAATGTTTCTTGCTATAAGTCAGCAATTTTCCGAATTCAGAGAGGCTGGATGGCTGAATGGTTAGCATGTGCTCGCTGTATCGTAACCTTTGTCATTGAGTCAACGGGCGTCGTTTCGATCTCCAGGTTGCACGTGACATGGTGTATGATGTCCAACCTCGTGGGTTTTCTCCGTGTTCTTCGGTTTCCTCCCAACGGCTAAAGACCAGTACGTGCAAGGGGAGTTTTTAAATAAAATTAAAAAACATATGTTAGTCCCGAAATGACCTAGTTTGTGTCGAATGGACGTTAGGCCGCATTTCTCTCTTTCTCTTTTTAAAGTTTTGTAATAATCGGTTGGTAATCAAAGGTACTGTTAAAGTGATAAAACAGAAAATTTGGCCCGGTTGTAATGTTTCTCACTTTAAATTCAGCAATTTGTCGATTTTAAGGGGCAAACGTTTATTGCGAACGATTAAGCTGGTCAGGGGGAGCTTACTTTTAAAAGTTTTGTAATATTCGGTTGATAACTAAAGATACCGTGCAAATTAAACTGTTAAAATAGAAAATTTGGCCCGGTTGAAATGTTTCTCGCTGTAGGTCAGCAATTTGCCGATTTTAGGGAGGTTGCGTGGCTGAATGGTTAGCACATGCGCTCTGTATCATAACGTCTGTCATTGAGTCAACTGGCCTTGTTTCGATTTCTTGGTTGTACGTGACAAGGAGTATGGTCGCCTTACCAACCTCGTAGGCCGTAACGCCGCTGCCCGGGTAAAATTTCCCTCATTGCACACTTTATGGCGTATGCCCGTCTTCATTAGCCCATTGTAGGAGCAGAACAGTAGGACGTTAAACCTCATTCAATTTCATTTCATTTTCTCTATGTTGCTTATTTATTATAGTGGATAAATATTTTTCTGGTTCTAGCAATTATTATACGCCCACATTTTCATGTGGACGTATTATGTCGTCGCCCCTGTCCGTCCACAATTTGTTTGTGGACTCTCTACAGGTCACAATTCTTATCCGATTTTGACGAAACTTGAAATATAGGTTTATCCCCAAAAGATCTCGGTTCCTTTCGATATTGGCATGTATCGGATCAAAACTTCATGGATTATGGCCCCTGATTTTACGAAAAATCACGTTTTTAGCTTGTGGACCCTATAGAGGTCACAATTTTGAACCGATTTTGATGAAACTTGACATGCATGTTTGTAACCCAAAGATCTTGGTTCCTTTCGATATTTGCGGCTATCGGAATGTAATTTCCTGAATTATGGCCCCTGATTGTCCGAAAAATCACCCTTTTTAGCTTGTGGTCCCTCTGGAGGTCACAATTATTATTCGATTTAAAAAACCGTTTGATTATATCACCGTTACACCCTAAGGAAGGTTGAGTTCGAATTTCGGGAAAATCGGACGAAAATTGCCATACAAAATGGCCGCCGTTAGTACGCGAATACTGTTAAAAAATGGTATATCAAGGTTGTGGACCCTGTGGAGGTCACAATTTTGATTCGATTTGATGAAACTTGAAATTCATGGTTATAACCCAAAGATCTTGCTTCCTTTCGATATTTGCGCATATCGGATCGTAACTTCCTGAATTATGGCCCCTGATTATACGCAAAATCGCCTTTTTTTTTAGCTTGGAGGTCACAATTATTATCCGATTTAAAAAAACGTTTGATTATATTACCGTTACACCGTAAGGAAGGTTGAGTTCGAATTTCGGGAAAATCAGACCAAAATTGCCATACAAAATGGCCACCGTTTGTACGTGAATACTGTTAAAAAATGGTATATCAAGGTTGTGGACCCTGTAAAGGTCACAATTTTAATTCGATTTTGATGAAACTTGAAATGCATGGTTATAACCCAAAGATCTTGGTTCCTTTCGGTATTTGCGCATATCGGATCGTAACTTCCTGAATTATTCGAATTTCGTGAAAATGGTACCAAAATTGCCGGAAGAAATGGTCGCCGTTTGTACGCGAATAGTGTAAAGATATGGTATATCATGGTTGTTGACTCTGTACAGGTCACAATTCTTATCCGATTTTGACGAAAAGTCACATTTCTAGGTTGTGTACCGTCACACCATAATCATTGTCGACTTCGAATTTCATGAATATCAGACTGGAACTGACCAACAAAATGGCTGCTCCCAATACAGTATGAAATACAGGACTTAATGATGTAGGAAAAATCACTTTCCGTATTGTTTGTTCTCTATCCATCTCTCGAAAATGTGGGCGTATCCTGCCTGGCAGTGCCAGCCTATCTTTTTAAGTTGGTTTTACTTGGTTGTTCTCGAAATTGTGGCCCAAAGCGAAATAGTTTTCTAAGATTTTTATTTTCAACAATATCGAAGTTTCCTGTCAGTATATGGTCATGAGAGTTTTACACTGGTATGCAGTGTTATCGTAACTGTCAATAAATTCTTGAACGTTAAGGTTTGCAATAGTTTTATGGTAGTTAAATATTTTTTTACGAATTGGAGGTAAAAATTGCATACGACTGTAGGTGAAATTTTAGGAATAGTATCTGGTATAGATTTTATTACTGATCTGTCTCGAAAGATTCTGTTCAATAAAATGTCTTGTATATGTTTATCTGTAAAAAGTATTTTACATAAAATCTCGGGTTTTTTCTTATGTACTTTATGTGGCTGTGCTGAATGTTTAAGTGAAAATTTACTATTTATCAAATCGGTAATATTGAGGAAGAAAGCTTTCATTAAGTTGATTAGAATAGATAATATCCTGTATGAGGATACCAAGTTTCTTAGCTGTTGATTTTTTCAAAGTGTGTACGATTTGTCGGGCTATAGGTTAGATACACAAGCTGCACAAGACAATTTATCGGAAGTGTGGCATTGGCATATAGAATACAATTCGTTCAAATTACTTTCCGGGTTTTTTTTTAAATTTAGATTTTATTTTATAGAACGTTTTTTATTATGGTCAAGTTTTTTTGTAACAATTTCTTGTAATCAAAGTGTTTTCATTACGGTTGTTATAATCGATATTTTTAAATCGATCATTAAGACCATAAGGGAAAATGGTCTGCAGCTTGATAATCCAAGTTTCTTCTGCGTGAGTTCTTTTTTGTGTAACAGTGAGGTGTCCTGAACCGGGAAGTTTTTCAATTATTTGTATATGGTATCCAAATTCCTTACAGGGATTTTGTTTAAAATGTTGATATAATAGTTTGCAATTTTTTTTTCAGAATTTCCTGCAGATCTATGATTATTAAATCTAGTTTGACATGATTTACAGAGAGTTGTACAGTGATATATAATAAATGTCTATAATAAGCTTCCTTCTCACAGAATTAACAAGTTTTCATGAAGTCGAGGAAGTTCATATAGACAAAAATTATTAAATTTATTTTAAATTCCACTGTGTTTTACACTTAGTTAGTTTTCATGATAAAAATCATATTACTTGAAAATAAAAACTGATCATGCACGTATCAAAACATGCTCATTTACAATCAAGCGTGTTTTAACATTAAACGGACCGAGGTTTCACAACTATTTGGTTTTTATATAATGGAATCTATCTAATTAAGCATAAAAAGTAATTTGTTAGAATTTTGCAATTAAGGATATATTGAATACATTAATAGGTATTTTATTGCAAATATGTTTAATTTGTCGAAATAACTGACCAATGTTAAACAATTTTATTGTGTTATGAACAAAGGCTAAGTTTTAATGTTGAGATCAAGGTAGGTATATAAAGTGTTTGTGAATTTGAATAATTCAGAATGCTGACCGAACTTTGAATAGAAGGGAAGTCTATCAACAAATCTATCAATATGGAAAGTGTAAGTAGCATTTGTTTGTTGGTGAGGTTGTTGAATGAATGAGATTGTTGTTGCTGTGATTGTTGTAGATTGTTAATTCCTTTTAGATTGTTGTGATTGTGGATGTTTATTGTGATAGATTCTTTAAGCAGGTATGTTGAAAATGTGATTAGACCTGTTCACAAGAAGATATGTGTAATTTATTTGATATTGGTCGTATCGTAATTCGTAATGATCATAAACTCAGTTAATTGTAAACATCGCTAAGAACAGATTTAGAACATGTTGTAGACAAAAAGTTTTACGTTGTTAGTAATGCAGAACCAAGGGCCTGATAAGAACAGCTGTCTAGTCGTTCGGATTGGACGAAAAATCAAGATTCCGTGTACACATTGGCGTGCACGTAAAAGATTCATTTTGTTGTCAATTTTCATAGGGGGAGACCCCCCTCGGACACTCACGGGCCTTCGGCACGTACTTGTGTAGGTCTTGGTCAGTAACCTGATAGGTGGACCTTCGACCGACCAGTCCGACACTGCTTAACATAGTAATACATTCTACCCAAATTAGGTCATTTCAATTGTATTTCAATAATTCGCTTGGGCGTATATATCTTTAGCAGCGGACAGAAGCGGGAGGAGCCTGATAAAACCCACAAGGTTGAATGAACAGGCGACTTTACTCCTTGTCACATGACCCTACACCTTGTCACGTACAAGTGGGTAATCCAGACCACACCACTTGACTCAATGACCAACCTTGTGATCTGATCAATCAGCCACGTAGAACAATACACTGCATTTTGGGGGGTTATATAAGGGGCCCAGTTCCGTTTACGTCTGTATTTGACACTAAAAAAAACCAAGTCGACAGACATTTATGATTGTAATGTGATTGGTTCATTATAATCTTAGGATGAGTTTATTCAGAAATGGAGCGTTTATGAATACGGATTATCTCGTTAATGGTGAAATAATGCACGCAAAAGATCCCTTGGCAGATGGAATTCAATGTAAGAGTAGGCCGTAGCGCCGCAACCCGGGCAAAAGTTACCTCATAGCCAACTGTATGGCGTATCCCCGTCTTCATTAGCCCAGGTTAGGAGCATAACAGTAGGACGTTAAACCCCATTTCATTTCATTTCGTAAAAAGTAAATTAGTGTATTTATGAATTACCATTTCTTCCTTAATAAGCTTGATGCATTTATCACCGAAACATAAGCACTTGTTTAAAAGTTTCTAATTTCTTTACTGGATTCAGTTGATGAATTGTGTTTACCCATGCACCTTTCCTTCATAGAAAACACTGTGTATCCTGTATTTGTATGTGAAGTTATTGTTGTTAAATAACACGTGTGTTTTGTATTTGTAGGTAAAGATATTGTTTGTGTTATGTTTCCTATTGGAATGTTGTAACTGCTGGAAAAATCAATTTGATGGGCCACTGTCGTACGAATGTGCAGAAGGAGAACAACTTATTAAGTAGACAATAATTTTTACGAAGACAGACAATTTAACTTCGAGTGCAAGAAATTGGGCACAATGGAGTCATGTAATTGGCATTGTAAGTAAGCTTATTTAGATTCGGGCTGTGTATTTCAAATAAAGCGAAATTCTGCACTATATTAATTATTTACCAATATTTATTTTATTTAAGTCATGTGTCTTTTACTTCTATCACATGTCATTTACTGATATCACGTGTATTTTACTTACGTCATGTGTTATATTTTTATTTATATTACATATTGTTTTTACTTAAGTCACGTGTCATTTATTTATGTCACGTGTTCTGTCCTGTTCTTGTTATTATTATTATTATTTTCAGCGAATATCAATCAGTATGATAAGTTGATGGATTATAAATGTTCCGGTACAGGTGCAATATCCGGTGTTAAGAGTATCCATAGCAATTATTATGACGATAGGATCTTCGATATCAAATGTTGTAACGTTGCCACCGGTAGGTATTTCATCCATAGAAAACTACCTCATTCAAAATATTAAATGGTGAAGGTGTTCTAATCCAGTAAATATTTAAGCCATCCGATTTCTGAAAGCGTTGATTACGAGCTTGACATATGAATGAATATCTAGATTATGATGATATTAAAATATGATAAAATACATTTGATAACAAACATTAGGCAATTTCAGATCTTACGTAAAGTATCTTTAATGGTGTCTTTGATCATGTTTCCGGCGTCGTCGCCCCTTTTCAGTGGTACAACATGAAGGGCCTGGCAAGGCCAGCTGTCTAATTCTCGGATTCCCGCTTGTACATTGACGTGCAAGTAAAGTTGAAATTCGAGAAAAGAGAAGGCTGACAAAATGACGCCCATAATACAGTTTATGACGTATAACCATTGTCATTGGCCCAGTCGGGATCAGAATTCATTTCATTTCATATTGACCATTTCAGCCGCAAAATCAGAGGAATGTACATGGACTAGCTATGTAAATAATTATGACCAGGAGTTTAACTACAATGTTCCGTCTAATAAATATATAAGTGGGATATACAGCATCCACAGTAATTATTATGAGTAAGTATGATAATCCTCATGAGTATGATAATCGGTATAAGTAAGCATGATAATTGGTATTAGCAGGTAAGATTATCTGTATGAGTGGGTATGATAATCGTCATCAGTAAGTATGATAATCGTCATCAGTAAGTGCAACACTCGTTATGAATAAGTACGATAATGGTTGAGTAAATACAATAATCGTTGATGGTGTGTAAATGGCGAATGGGTAAATAGTGACGCTTGCCACATAACGGCTATCAAGTTCAAGTCCCTTCGACAATTACACAACTTGCCCCGTGATGAACTTTACAATTAACAAATTCCCCGCAAACCAAACAAACATGCCAGAATTACAATCATAGAGAGGTATTAACTTCTGCCAATTTATTTCTCAAGGAAGTCGACAAGGTTAATGAAATAGAAAACAAGAAACTTGTTTCCAAGAAATCCACTTTTGGTTTTAAATTTGTTATTTTTGTACGTAGCTTCCTTGTTGCTGATGAAATTGACATGTTCCTTACACAAACGACTAACATTTATTAGACTGTTTAGTAGATGGCAAAACTATTCATGCATCTTTACTCGTACAGATTGGGGAGGGTGGCTCAATTTACCCCGAGGATCAACTTACCCTCCTCCTCCCTACGATAATCGATAAATCTGCTTCGACCCTTTCCAATTATCAATGTCTGTCGTCTGGGAAGCTCGTTTAATGGCCTTCACGACTTTGTAATTATTTCTGCAGAAAGACGTGGACCCTCTACTTTAATACCCGGTGGGTCATCTCCTTTAATGCCAAGTGACCCACCTCCTTTAATACCAGGTGGACCATCCCTTTAGTACCATCTCCAGTAAATAACATCCCTAAAGAACACGTTTTCTGTTTCTTTTCAGAGATCGACGTTATAAGTTTCTGTTATGCAACCTTCCACAATAAAACTAAGCATTTGCAAGCCCCACTGTAAAAGTGAAATAAAATAAAAATGCATTTTAGATTAGTTGTTGTTTATTTGTTACTACAATTATGTAATAATTGTTTGGATCTTATAACAAATACGATGATACGTGATGTTCTGGAAAGAGCAAGTATACCTTGCCCCGTTAACCAGAGAGAGAGAGAGGGGAGAGATGTATACGTAAACCACATGTATTACTAACCGTACACTCGACACAAACTATGTCATTTCGGTACTAACATATGGTTAATTTTATTTCAATAATACGCTTGTGTGTAGGGGTCTTTAGCAATGGACGGAAAGCGGAGAACCCAGAGAAAACCCACGAGGTTGGACAGGCGATCATACTCTTTGACACGTAAAACCAGGGAATCGAAACCACGCCAGATGAGTCAATGAAAGACCTTATAATACAGCGTATAAAGGTAGCATGGGAATGATGTAATGGTAGTTTGGGAATGGTATAAAGGTCGTATGGGAATCGAATAAAGGTAATATCATGTCCAGTCTTGTGGGAACAGGAAAGAGCAACAAAAGACTTACATTAATGACAAATAAGAAGAGCAAGTACGGAGGACGAGAAACTGTTAGCTGTTTAAAATCTTATTACATGTACATGTATACATATAAGGTGATATATGGGGTCGTCATGGTAACTTATTGACCTTGTCGTTTAATCTGCGCACAGAATCTTACACAGTTCCTCCATATCATATTTAGGAATATATTAACTCGTTAGATTTAACTGCCCTCCCCCATCGTATAGTTTTATAATTGTCTCTTTTTCTAATGCTGATTTATTGGGTAACAAAATGGCAACCTTGCCCGCAATACTGTATTTATATATTGGTGGACTTCAATTTAGGACATCAAAGCAACTTGGGATTTATATTACGAGCAATGTTTAAATATGTTTTTTATCGGCTGGGAGACTTGCAATTCCATCTACTATATGGAATAATTGACCACGCGAATCCATTTTGGGGACAATTGGTCATGCCGAGGATTCGTATTAATATAATCACATTTACACTCCATGCTCATGTTATGATATATTTTTGCTTGGGAGTGGGGGATAATGTCAATGAGAAAGTCGTACTTATACCCCACAGATAACATATTGTATGGTTACATCCATCAAGAAGAGCAACCAAAGTTTACAGTAGAAACAGGGATCGTTATATACAATGTATATGGATCTGGTGTAGACATTAAGCCACTTTAGAGTTAGTGCACATACTGTCTTAATATGATCTATTCACACAAATCACACATTTGCTTCTACATGTTTCAATACGTACACAAATCACAGATAAAAAATCCAAGATATAGCATGATATCTCTGAGCGATCATTTGGACATATGTGCACACAACTTTAATACAAAATTCCAAATGTTCCCCATTTACCAGATCCTAAATGATTGTGCAAAACAGAGAACAGTTAAAGAGGAATATTTCATATTTTTTTAGGCCTCTGCTAAACAATAATCTTTGAGTGGCATTTAGTAACTGGAGATAATCTAATTAGCTAAATTGATCAGTAGCTAACCGAATAGTGTGTACATAGTGTTAACATAGGCAAATTAGTGTAATCAGCAAATGAACTGCTCCCTGTGTACAAATACACGACAAACAGTGGTAACAGGTGTCCGGAAGAGTAAGCTTACCCTGCCTGGCGCGCCACATCCGCCATAGCTGCATCCTAACTATTAGGCAAAATGTCAGTAAAATGAACTATCGGTATGCAAAATGCACGTGAAGCACTGTATTATCGATGTAGTAGACATAATCAGGGAGATAGTAATAATATACGTGTCAATTAAATATATCTAGAATAATAGCTGAGAGAGACATGTTATATTTACTAACCAAGTCAATATGACGGCCATAAAACTATTTAAGGGTTGTAATATGTGATGGCACATGACAGAAGCGTGGTTTTACGTCACATTATGATGTCACAGATATTTTTAACTGGACTTATTTTAGATTACCAGGTTGTGAGTAATTATTGTAATTGATGTGCAAAATATAAAATAGACAAGTCATCTCTTGAATATAAAGATTTGTATAATCGTCACATGCCTGATTGTCAGCTGAATCATCCGGGATCGTCCAAATCTTTGGAAACGGCAGCTACAATTTTGATGTTCAACCGCTCTGTCGAGAAATTTCAATTTCGAAACACAGTTTTATTGAACGATGGTGACAGTTCCGTTTTCAAATCACTGCAAGATATAAATGACAACACCGGCCCTTATGGACACGAATATCAACTTAAAAATGAAGATTGTGTCAATCATCTTAGTAAAAGAATGAAAAATAGTCTTGACAGTGTTATTTCAAAAATGAAAACACAAGGACATGCTATAGCTGGTAAAGAGCGGTTAACAAAAGATCGTGTTAGAGCTTTACAAAACAACTACGGTAGAGCTATAAAATATAACTCTGATAATTTAGACGCAATATATAATGCAACTTGGGCTACGTTCCTTCATTATATTATAGATGACGAAACACCACGTCATAATAACTGTCCACCAGGTCCTACATCATGGTGCTGGTATAACCGACAATTAGCTGAAGGTATAACCAAACCAGTTCGTTTAACTAATTCGGCACCCTTATCCAAGGAGATCTGCGAGGCAATTCTGCCCATTTACCAGTGTTTATGTGACAAAGAAATATTAAAACGATGTCTGCGTGGAGCCACTCAAAATGTGATTGAGTGCTTAAATCAAATGATTTGGAAAAAAGCCCCCCAAAACACCGGTTTAGCAATCTTGAGAGTATAAATCATGCCATCGCCACTTGCGCTTTGGAATTCATCATAGGTAGTGGTACATGTCGAATGGTGATGCAACGTGCATCGATGACACCAGGTCTCAGCTCTGCATCATTTTGTGAACGCCGTGACAGAGAACGAATAAGACAATCTCAGATTCAGAGATATTTAAAAGAATCAGCAAACATAAAGAATTAGAAACGCTAAAGCATCAAACAAGGAACCAGCGGGTTGAAGGGCCAACTTACGATGCAGGCGGGTTTTGATTACGGAATGGGTGTGTTGTTCGCGATATGAATTTCTTGGACAAAATTTAAAAATTCCCATCCATTAAAATGTTTGTTTTTATTTGGAGAAACTATAAGACTAATCTTCATGTTTTTTGTAGACCATATGGTTCCATGCAGTAAAATATTTTATTACCATTACTAACACTTGCTAAAAGCAAGTCGTATAAGGCAAATACAACAATGGGAGTCCTCAGCCGTTATATATACAACTAGCTGTTGACCCGGTAGGAACAACACTAGCAAAATAGGGAGATTAATAATATTTCCAAACATGCAGCAACAAGCCAATCTGTTAACCAAAACTGTAACGTATATCCTGTTAACCGGGTTTGCAGATAAAGGGGGATAACTCTGGAAGAGAATGTCGGGGAAATTTGATAATCGATTAGGTCAATCTACTCATGTCGCCTATCCCACAACCGAATAGTTTTGAAATAAATGTAGGCTATATCGCGTGCACAAAACCTTTCGCTAAGCGTCGATGACTTCAGAAAAGTCATACAAAGCAGAAAATTCGTTAGAGTTCGTCCTATCCTATCCTCAATGGTTCATAATGTTTTCGACAAAGGATGTTAACCCTAAAAGTGAAAGTCGTATAATACTCAATATCGACACGGATCCTCCTATTATGAACGCAATGCAATAAATTATTATCTAAAGATATAAATAGAGATGTTTTATTTATCTAAATTCCAAAGTTTTGGACTTGAAAAACTTGTCTTACTGGTCCATTTACAGGATGAGGCCAAAACACGTGTGTTGCCGCATTGTCTGTCCTCGTAACAATTACTATGTTGACTGACTATTTGAGCAAGCTCTTATCCGGGAAGACATTCATACGATAGTGGCCCATCAAATTGATTTACCCAGCAGTTACAATATTGCAATAGGAAACATAACACAAACAATATCTTTACCTACAAATCCAAGATACACACGTGTTATTTTACAACAATAATATCCCCACATACAAATACAAACACGTGTCGCAGTGGATCAATTTTGAGTTGCGTAAAATACGCAGACATTCTAAAATTATGCGTTTTTGCCTCTTTTATTTGCGTGTCTTAGAACATCTTAAAATACTCAATAGCAATAGAAGCAAGTAAAATCATCGTGTTACCAATCGTATATTAAGCGCACTTATTTGATTGATATTGTATTTAGTTTAATAAAGACTAGAGGAGAGGACGGTGGCATATCTATGGTTGACAGCATAGCGATTTCAATCTTTCAGTTCCACAGGAAGTGAAGATCAAACTGTATCTCTACGAAAGCCAGTATTTGATTGGCTGAATGTACACAAATTATCGTATACTAGCCAATCCAAAGTCTTGTATGAAATGTGGTCTATTGCTTCCAGCGCAGAGGTGTCTCAGAATAGCTACGTATAATACCGCCATAAACATGAAGACAACGAATGAAATGAAAAGACACTATGTTTAATGAATTTTAATATTTATGTCCATGTATTAAAACGGTCTATTTCAATATTCAAACGATTTACATGTATTTAGAACTAATTTATTACCAAAAAGCCATGGCACAATCGCGTAGGCCGACAGCCAGACCAATGCTTAATAATAATAAAATGTGTTATATTATTCTTGGTGTTTTGGATTTAAATATGTGCAGCTCGATTTAGTTTGACGCCATCTAAGTCTGAATCAGAAGAACCTTCCATTGATATATCAAATTTTCTGCATGGTCTTCCGTTAAACGACTCCAGAGTTTACTTTTGATCCTGTTTTGACAACTAAATCCCGTTCAGCGGGAACGCTCGTGATGGGTATGACAAGTACATTGGCCGCCATCTTGGCAAATTGGGGAAACAATTCCTTCATATCAGAAAGCAACAGGTTACAAGCAGAAAGCAGATTATCTGCCCCAGAAGCTCGCAAAGTGAACAAAACATAACAAGTGTGCCGTCCGTATCTTGGCTGGTTCGCAACCATAAGAATTCATTTCTCCATTTTTCTTGAAAAATGAATTCAGATTTTGATCTTTTAGTTACTGTGGGGCCTTTGTTATCTTGAGACGCCCCCGCACTTTCCCCAACAATGACTTTGTCATTTCGATCGTCTTAAGACACATATTCGTTCTGATTACCTTCGGAATGAGCTTATTAAAAAATATTTGTTAATGTGTTTTGTCTCAGTTCATCATAAGCCATACTTTTGATATAATCAATTCAATTACTACAGTAAGTGTTAGAAAATGGGTGATTTTTTGCACAGAGAAGTATCGTAAACAAGCAGACGAAAATTCGAAAACTTATCCAGTCTTTTTATTGGCACAATAGTGCAGTTATTGAATGTCTGGATATAAAAACCCACTGAGACGAAAGTAGCGGTGTGTAAGCCACGTGAAGCGCATAGATTGATGACGTAGTGACATACTACAACAAAGATATAAATAGAATAATTTTATCGGTTGCCTAAACATTTCATCTTGACATACATAACATTATAAATCTCACGTCGGGAAATTTTCTGCCTGTAAATTACGCAACGTTCGTCAGTATTTGCGTTTATTTTGAAGAAATTGCTTGGAAAACGCGGATTGTCTGAGATGTGGAATACATTTTGCTTTATGATATATAGCTGTAATGCACGAATGCAGAGACGTTTTAAGGTTTATCATGGCGGAGGCTATACAACTGCACGAATGGTAAGATTCGTGGACATCTGTAACAATTTATGCGTGTCACTATTACAAGTGTAGGTCTATAATTGTTGGGGGGTTGGATGGCCGAATGGTTAGCGTGCGCGCGCTGTATCATACGGCCTTCCATTGAGTCAACTGCCGTGGTTTCGAATCCCCGAATGTACGTGACAAGGAGTAGGTTCGCCTGTCCAACCTCGTGGGTTTTCTCCGGGTACTCAGGTTTCCTCCCACTGCCAAAGACCCCTACGCGCAAGCGAATTATTCAAATAAAATAATGTTAGTCCCGAAAAGACCTAGTTTGTGTCGAGTGGACGTTAAACCTCATTTCTCTCACTCTCCCTATAGACGCGAAAATGCTTGCTTACTCTATGCTATATAGCGCCTTTGGAATTAGTTATTATTAGCTTGGAAATGGTATGTGGATGTTTCTTGTCCCCAGCAACCCTGGAAACGACCTATAATATCACACGTATGTTGCTATTGATATCAAATTAATACTTATGTCTGGTGACCACAAAATCTATCGAATGGTGTATTAAACCGGTCATTTTGCAAACAATATTTATGTTTATTACTTATGTCAATTGCTAAATGCCACTCAATAAAAATATTTGCTAAGGTCAATTTCAGACCATTTTCCAAATTTTGTGAGCTCCACTAATAGTCATTGTTAACATGGTTACCATCGTTACATTTAAAGAGACGTCCTAACCAGTAGAAAATTAGAAATACCATTAGAGACAAAACTAGAGATCACAAGTATAAGCTTTCAGTGCGACTGATGTCCCCCGCACGTTTATCGTTTTCAAAAGTCTCGAAGAATCACACTGATAATCAATTATACACTAAGTTTCATCACTCTCTATCAAGATACAATTTACCTCAATCCAAGCAGAGTGCTTGGAAGAATCAAATCGCGTATAGCTCCGCTTACCCTCCAAAGATAATGCTCATTATCGAACTTAGTCAAGGTATGGATGTGATGAAACTATACACAAAGTTTCATCATTCTCACTTAATTAGGACTAAAGTTATCGTGTCCCAAAGCATCAACCAATCAAATTGCTTATATCTGCATACCCTAAGCAGGAAATGCCCATCTTCAAACTACATCAAGTATCGACCCAATAAACACATAGACCAAGATTGGAATTTCTAGCTCAATTACAAGATTTATTGCGTCCTAAAGTCGTGATCAATCAAATTGCTTATTGCTGAAAATGCGCATTATCGAAATTAGTCATGGTATTGATGTAATTCAACTTTACACCAAATTTGATCAATTTCACGTAATTAAAACTGAAGTTATCGTGTCACAAAGCATCAACCAATTTCTTATCTCTGCTTACCCTAAGCAGGAAATGCTCATCTTCGAACTGCCTCAAGGCATCTACCTAATAAACACCCACACCAACTTTGAACATTCTAGTTCAATTTAACTGTAAATACTTACCTAATGAACTATTGTACATATTCATTGTGGGGTTTTTTTTCCATTTAAAAGTGCACAATTAAGTACGAATAAAGATATTATTATTAGTTATTGTGTCCCAAAAAGTGAGACGTGTAGCACCATGGGCCTTTTCGTCTGACGTGGAGAGCGTGCGTTGTCGGTCCGGTCGCCACATCCTACGTATGACCCATGCATCTTGGTTGTTGCTACATATTACCATTAGCCTTGTGATCGTCTAGGATTTATCTCTGATCGTCTTTTCTTCTCCTTCACGTTGTGTGTTTCTTCTTACTGGTTTCTTAAGACGTTTGTCTTCTTCAGTTATAACAATGCAACAGTTCGTATGTAGCATAGGTATACATACAAGCGTATTACAATTACAGTCAATGCTAACTAAACTCTTCCCAACCTAGACACCTCGCGGTGTCTATGACTCTTAGATGGTAACCCTCTGGAATCTAATCGAAGTCTGCCTTAATGACATAATATAGTTTCCTTTATAGCCGCAAGGGTATCACGCAGATCCATGCGTGTTCATGACCATGATTGGTTAAATTAAGCCAAATGATGCAATAGGAATATCCCGACCCACATGTATTTTGTTGAAAGATATAACCAGTTTGTTATGGCCCCTTTAGCTCTTTTTATCTAACAATATGTCAATCAAATGTTAGTTGATTTCAGTACACATCTACATATATGTGAATATGTTAGAAACAGAAAACTATCTTATCTCCCCATTCCTTGTCTATAATATTTAAAACAATGTCACCACGATTATATTGCTACAGACGGACGAGAGAGTATGTGTCGCGTGTAGGGAGTACTTCCACATATAGCCAGGGACTAATAGCAAGGCACTACGTATTTGATTTTGAATCCGAACTGCACAATGCTACATAAGGTTATAATGTAATGTTACAACTGGGCTACTAGAGGTATAGGGGTACTGCCTTTGTTTTGGTGGGGGAGGGGATGGCCTAGTGGTCTAGAGTGCCGCGCTTCGACCTCTAGCTGGCTTGCGGCTGTGATTTCGTACCCTGGTGGGAGCGTATGTGGCATGGAGATAGGGGCGCCTTCTCAACCTCGTGGGTTTTCTCCGGTTTCCTCCCAATGCTAAAGACCCCTACCCGCAAACGAATTATTGAAATAAAATTAAACTATGTGTTAGTCCCGAAATGACCTAGTTTGTGTCGAGTGGACGTTAAACCCTATTTCTCTCTCTCTCTCTTTTGTTTTGGTTGTGTATTAATTTATTAACGTCCAATACATAGATAACATAATATATACAGGGTAATTTAAGATTATTTACATATGAAGGAGGATTGCTGCCTTGTCAGTCCGATCGGATAATTACTCTCCTCTCGCCACATCCAAGATGGAGTCCATTGTCTGAATATATACGTATAACCAAAAAAATTGGTACAGTCGTGAAGCTGCACTAACATTATCTTTTTAGCCATTGAGACACGTTTGCATTGCGGGTCCAATTATTACGGGCGGTACTCTTGAACTTTTCCATATAGTTGGAAGCGTCAAATGCCGTAATGGCTTATCAGTGAGGACTTTATGGTCTTGATCCACAGCATATTTTTAGACGTTTCTTTGTTGCAAATCATACAGATAATTATGAAACCAAGAAAAACGATGATTCCAAGTAGACATCCTGTTACAACCCAGAATTGTTCTTTCGATATCATTTTCTCTGAAAATAAAACATACAAAATACCAAGCCATGTATTAAATCGAAATAAAGTCAAATTTCTTGCATTTAGAGAAATACTATTTTATCGTCATCCCAATAAAATGATGACAAATTCTGTATTATAAATCAAGTACGTGTGATCAAATAAATCCAAAGAGAGGCTCACACAATTTTTTAATAACACACGACCCGTTTGATCTCAAGGCCAAACCCCCTGAAACAGCCCCAGATTTCAGTGGGTACATGTAGCCGTATGTTTGTAAAATCTCCATTGGTGCGAGTCAGATGGGGGTAACCTATATTTCCTGAGACTTGGTGGGTATATTATCTATAACAATCCTAGTTACTTGTGTACTTTGAAATGACGAATGGAGACGAACTAACGCCATACATTGTGCTTTTGTTACCCGGACAAAATACTACGGCCTAATACGTGCACGCCTACGTCGACACCGGGCCTCGACCCGACATCTTGATTGAACCAACGACAAAGGGAGACCATGGTAGACAATGCTAACGTACTATTGCGGCCAACACTGGGAGTGAGCCTGAGATCTCCCGGTTATGAGCCAGCTTCTTATATCGCATCGCAATTCTGTCAATGTTTTTTTTCGTGCGCGCCAACGTTTACACGGGACCTCACTTATTATGTTGGGCAATGACAAGACACTATCCGGCATCTCTAATGCAGAACTATCTCAATCAACATTGTGACTGAAACCGAGAAGTACCGGTTGTGAGCAAAGGCGTTTTATAATTTAGGCACTGGAGGCGCCCGACACCTAGCGAAAAAAAAATCAAAGAAGTTGAAAAAATAAAACGGAAGAAAAATGCTAAAACCGATGAATAAAATGAAAATGTAACCTAGACAGGTGGGCCCTAAAGGCAGACAAAGGGGCCCCGCGTCTGACAAAAGGGCCCCTCTGGCCAAGGGAAAGGGCCCGCGATTTCCAGTCAATCGTTTTTTATACACTTTTACTGTCGAATCCACTACTGAATGAGAATGTAGTCATTGCATTGGCATGCAAGTCATCAATCAAGAACCTCCCCTCGCGACAGAGGGCCCTCAAAATAGTACAGCCTCCGCCATGATAAACCTTAAAACGCCCCTGGTTGTGAGCCAGCGGCTCCTATTATTTATTTATCTATTAAAGCGATAAGCCAATAAAAGTTCCTTTATTATTTGTGTGTGTGGGGTCAAATATAATGCATATTTACCTGCAGGTTTCATATTCTCCTTCTCGGGATTTGGTTTTATTTTCTCGTTGGACTTCTTATAGTCGAAATCGCCACATCTAGGAAAGTCCTTCGGTGGTTTAGGATGGTGTGGGAAAGACTCATTTAAAACGAGGGCCATTCCATCACTTGCGTGCAGATCTATATGACAATGCACAAACCATGTTCCGGGATTATCCGCCTTGATTCTTACAACAACATAGCCCCCGCTTGGAACTATTATTGTGTCTTTTCGTGGCGGATTCATCAGTTCTAAGCCGGGTACATTGCCGCCAAACCACGTCGAATTCGACCACGTGGCATTATTACAGAAACTCATAGACCTTTCTTTACCTCCACGACAATCAATATCTAAATTGTCCCCAATTATTTTCCCAGTCGTTTCGTTGTAAGATCCGTATCCCATCTTGACGACGTAGAACGAGTGGCCATGCATGTGAATTGGATGAGCCCAACCCTTTCCGTTACCCATATTAAGGAATACTATCTGATAAACCTTGTTGTGGTCCAGATCCATTGTGCCGAAACAATGACAATTCGTTTGCTCTGTACATTCTTCACCACAGCGATACTTTCCTAATTCTTGGGGTTGGGTCATGGCTGACACTGGTGGATTTACAAATGATCGGCCATTGGCTGAGCTTGGATACCAGCTTCTTCCCGGAAAAGCAAAGTTTATGAAACGTTCTTGTAGTTGTTCTTGTGGTGCCGTTGGTGCTGGATCGTCGTCGGGAAGGGCTTTAAACTCATCAAACCTGATGCAAACAGTATTGGCTTCTTTAGGATAATAAGAAAATGGACAGTTTGCTACAACACATTTATCATCTTGCGTGCACGCCTTTTTGCTTGAATCAGGTTCCATGTTGTCAGCTGTGTCATATCTAAGAATGGCCTCCGCTGTGTGATTGACGTTTACCTCAAGAGTGATGGCTCTAACCCAATAGTTTCCAACTGGTTTGTCTGTCGTAATGATAAAGTCATATCGCTCACCAGGATTGATCACTAGTGATTCAACTGTTTTGGGTTTCAAATCGTAACCATCTGAAGCTATGATGGTAAGATTATGTTCATCAATGGATATACGAAACGGAAAGAGAGCGCCTGCAGCAATCCATCGAAATCTGTATTGTTCTCCAGCAGTAACATTAAATACATGTAAAGGAGCACCATTGTGTTTATTTCCATCATATAATCTGCCATTAATTAAACCCGATTGATATCGAAACAAACTGAAATGGCTACCATCCAGTGAGTCAGTGCTACCCAGATTCACACGATGATCGTACATCCCGTAAAGCATCTGTTGATGAACCTCCGCCGAGTCCCAATGGTTCCAGTCTGTAATAACAGCAATTAATTCTTTCATCTCCATTGGCTTTTTCTCACGAATGATAAACGCTCCATATAAACCCATTGTTCTCTGTGAGCCCACGTGCGAATGATACCAAAAGGTACCTTTAGGTTTAGCCCTGAATCTGTAGGTGAAGCTGCTACCAGGGTGAATGGGGCATTGGTTAACAAACGCCACGCCGTCCATCCATGGTGTACCCGTCTGATGAAGTCCGTGCCAGTGAATAGTTACAGATTCGCTGGTTAATGCGTTTTTCACATGTACAACAACAGTTTGACCTTCATAGACTTCTATAGGTGGACCAGGTAAACTATTATTAGCTACTATAACTAAACGGTATCCTTCCCAGCCATCAGCTGTTATAACGTCGGATAAATCCATTGGCGTAGCGGCGGAGGTGTTGACGGTATCATAACTATAGAGTTGACCATTTTCGGGGAAAACAGCAATACGACCCTTTACCATCGTCATTCTGTGGTCAATACGCAACCAAAATTCACATGAGTCTGCATCCTGGTGACACGTGTGTGCTGTTCCTAATGACACAATTAGTGCCGGAAGTACAAGCTGAAGAATTGGTCTAGTCATCCTTAAATGAAAAAATAAAAGATACATTTATAAACAGAACAGCAAACACAACCCGATCCAGGATGTTATGAAAAAGGAAAAAAAAAACCTACACACACCTCTTGCCCAAGACTGGCATGAAAACACATAGAAAAGCAAACACAGTCCTGGCTGATATGGAAAAAGAGAACAACCCACCACACCCTTCGTGCCATTATGATTATTATTGTAAATGTATGTTCTGTATATCGTTTTGTATATTGTACTGTTTTATATCTGATGTTTCATTGATATTGTGATTTCTTAATTAAATTTGTTTTACTGTAAATTGGATTAAACCATAAAAATTTTATATTTTCCGACAAATTTCAATAAAGAACAGAAATTCCATGTCTTCATAAATATACAATACGATGTTTTATTAAGCGATCATGTGGTAGGAAAGCAGCGACGACCCCAGAGAACTAGTACTGTGATGGCTTCAACCCCTACACCATATACAGTGTATGGCCGTAGAAATGCGATATATAGAGAAATTGGGTTTAACGTCCACTCGACACAAACTAAGTCATGTAACATTAATTTTTATATCACAAAATCTAACTTACTTTATGTTAGACTTAGATGACAAACGTGATGTAATGTATCCGGCCATTGTGAGATTGTGAATATTTTAGTGCCTTCACCTTGACTTTTATTTTGTCCTATTTAGGCGTGAAATGAAATGAAATGGAGTTTAAGATCCTACTGTTCTGCTCCTAACCTGGGCTAATGATTAAGGCCAACGATTAAATGTATAACAACAATAATGGTAGAAGAATTTATGGCATTGAAAGGGGTTGTCGTGGCATTTGATTGGTTAAAGAGTTGACATCTCTCTCTGTAATAATTACAAACCAGATAACGTAAATAGAACAGTAAAATTGCTTCACTCCGAACCGAGATATTAGCTGTAGAAATGTAGGCCTTGTCTCGATCTCACTGCTACGTTCCAGCACATTATTGTAATAGAATTGTACTGTATGTCAAACCCGATATTTGTCTCTCGCTCATTAACAAAGATTTGAAACCAGAATTTTCAATGTTAAAGAAAAACGCCTAATGATTCTCACGTAAATATTTTAACACGTGTCGTAACCTACCTTTCAAACTGCATTCCTCCAACTGATTCTGTGTCTGTCGAACTGCGAGAGGATATAGTTGTCGCTCCATGCTTCGTTAACCATCAAAAGACTGACAGGTAGCCGAAGTTTTTCATGGCATGTTGCCTTTCTATTTCAACTCTTTTAAGTTTTTTAATCTTATCGGCTTTGGAATTTGGAGAACCTACACACATCCATTCATAAATGTTTATATATAAATTTCTATATCCGCTCACACATAAGTACATTTATTCCCTTGCATTTGCATATGAGGGATATTTCACCGTTATATAGAGCGTCTATTATATATCAGTAATTTATATACTACTTGTAAATAATAGATTGTGTAATCCGTGACGTAGTAATGGTCCTGTACCGACCGGGCTAAGAAAGATGAGTATTGATGAACATGCAGTGTGTGGAGCGGAAAATTTTGTCCGACCTACTCTTTTTTCCTATGCCATGTGTTAGGAGTTATTTTGCTGCACGGTAGCATGCCACGGGACCATCAGGGAGCCGTGGGTGGGGTGGGGTAACTTTGAATTGACGTGGACTAAGTCATATTTCGGGACCAGACTTTATTCCAGTAACCCGCGCGATTGTTTAACGGTGTGATTCAAGCTTTAGTTAAAGTTAAAGTTTATATCAATTTATTTCCCTTATTGTTACGAGACGAGCGTAATTTGTTTTCATTTCGTACAGGTTTATCCCCCAGGGGCGCAGTCATTGACCGTAACTAAACAAAGGAGGTCGTTTTCAGGGATTAAAATGGATTAAAAACGTAAAAAATTGGTGTCATAGATTGCTATTATACAAATGTGCCCTTTACTATAAATGAATACTATACTATAAATGAAATGGGGTTTAACGTCCTACTCTTTTGCACCTAACCTGGGCTAATGGAAGACGAGGATACGTCATACAGTGTGCTATGAGGGAAATTTTACCCGGGCAGCGGCGCTACGGCCTACTCTTATATCGAATTCCAAGGGATCTCTTACGTGCACCCCCAAGTGTACACGGGACCTCGGTTTTTTCGTACCATCCGAACAACTGGGCACCTGTCCCAACCAGGCCCTCCTTCTGCATCACTAACAAGGGGAAATCACGCCGGAAAATCGAGATGAACTTTCTCGCCCAATGCAGGGATCGAACACCCGACCTCCAGGCTAGCGAACGAACGCCTTATCCACTTATCCACTGTGACCCCCCCCCCCCCCGATACTATAAAACAAATTGACTTAATTTTGCAACGTAAGACACCTTGTCTAAATACTCTTCTTCGTGTTTTCTCTTTTATTTATTTTTTGGGTTTGGCTTGGCTTTGGATTTATGCATATTATGTCACTCCCTTGGGTGGTTCCTATCCCCCGGCATAATAACTATATCACAGTATTTTAACTACGACGTTGTTTAATACAATAGCAGGAATGAATGAAAATAAATTATCTTCAACATTTAGTAAACGCCATGGATAAACGTAAGTGCAGGAGGACCGCATCCCCAGGGGCGTAAATATGAGGGTGTAAAATATGGTCGCAGAATCAGTGCAGGCGGTCGCAGATAGGGGTAGTCGGTATCAAAATAAGTACTCACTATATACGTCACGCTACTTACCCAAAACTTTAGTTTAACATACCATAACGTACATGTATGCATACAAGGATTAAGCAATAATAAAAATTCACACGATTAAAACAACGTGTACATGATCAATCGCACAAGTGCATGCTACAAAAGACAAATACAGGACACAATCAAAAGAGTGTGATGTTTTTGATTCGAGAAAACCCGCGAGATTGAACAGGCGACCCTACTCCTTGTAAGTACAATGAAGCAATCAACAAAAGAAAGAACGCAAACAAAACATAAAATTCACAAATCAATGGTGCTCGAACTTACAACAATTTAAATTCTTCACTATAGAACTACATTTCATTTTATCGCAGTTCTCTAGTTGCTAGACCTTGACAGACATTACGTTAACGTTACATTTCTTTCAACTGTGCGTAGCCACTGGACCATAACATGTCAGTGCTGTAATACTCTCTCTCTATTGGTTTATGATCACTTGACCCTCTTTTACAAGGTGCGTATAAAACTATATTTAGATATTTTTATTGGAAGCTCTATATTTTATATCCCCGCCCCCAATCACCAGCGTCACGAGGGCGAGGGCTTGATACTTATTAATATAGCTTAAAGTTGCTTTGCCGGGTACAAACTGGGTGATGATATGTTAGGACTAAAAACATATTCAAACTAATTCATTTATCATAATTTTGCTTCAAATCCTTCTCAACACACTGTAATTGCCAAGTATGAAAGATTAGATAGCGGGATTGTCAGCACTCATCCCTCCCGCACTACTGACAAAGCGAAACCACGCCACGAAATCCCGATGAACTTACTCGACCAACACCGGGAGCCGATCCGCGACCCTCAGACATCGTGATGATTCCAAACGTCAAAGTCATATAGATGTGGGGGGATCACGTGGCTAAGTGAGTAAGACACTGGCTCGCTAGCCTGGGGGTCGTGTGTTCCATCCCTGCATTGGCCGAAAAAGTTCATCTCGATTTTCCGGCGTGGTTTCCACTTGTCTGACAAGGGCCTGACAAGGACAACTGTCTAGTCGTTCGGATGGAAAGAAAAACTGAGGTCTCGTGTACACATTGGCGTACAAGTAAAAGATACCGTGGCAGTTGGAATTCGAGGTATGAGTAGGCCGTAGCGCTGATGCCCGGGCAAAATTTCCCTCATAGCACACTGTATAGCGTATACCCGTCTTCCATTAAACCACATTTCATTTAATGTGCACGATTGTTACAGGATAGTACGTGATGTGCAGACGTATTCCCAAATTTTCGATGAGTAAAACGCTTTCTACCAAAAGATGGAACAACATGTGGCAACCTCGTGTTCTAAGACACGTATGCGGTTCATCGGGCGAAAACTTGAGATAAATAAACTTGAGATGTAGAGAAAAATAAACATGCAATTTTCTGTCCTACATTTCAACTCCACTGACCTCTGAACTCTCGGAATCCTTTCGCCTCCTTTTCCTAGAGATTATACATCAAACAACGATCACCGTGCCAAATAAAGCAGTGTGTGTGTATGTGGCGGGGAGGGGGGTAGGAATAATTGGTGACATGTGATTCCATATGTCAAGCGCTTTGTGAAATTGATGAAAGCACCGCATGTTGATCTGATCCCACCACAGTTGTTTATGGCGCCATATCTCAAATACGTTAGGACAACTCATGGATAGATTTTCATTATTCCATCTTGTTTGTTTGATATTATAACTACTGGACGCGACAACACACAATGTGGAGCCACGGTAGCGCGGGTTCGCTCCGGGTTTTCCATTTTCTGTAGACAGCCATGCTGGCTCGATAGCCTGGAGGTCGCGGGATTATTCAGGTGTTGGTCGAGCAAGTTTATCGGGAATTTACGTTGTTTCTCCTTGTCAGTGGTTGGGGGGGGGGGGGTGACAAGGACAGCTGCCTAGTAGTTCGGGTGGTATGAAAATCGAGTCTCCGAGTACCGATTAACGTGCACACAAAAGATCATTTGGCAGTTGGAACTCAATATAAGAATAGACCGTGGCGCTGTTGTCTAGGCAAAATTTGTTATCATGGCGCACTGTATGGCATATGTACGTCTTCAATAGCCTAGCCGGAGCAGAACAGTATGACGTTAAACCCTATTTCCTTCTATTTCTACTATTCTGTCTATCTTCATTAAACCAGCCGGGGTGGGCGTTAAACACATTATTGTACATATTGGCGTCCATGTAAAAGACTCAGTACACCATAGTACTTTATGACGTATGACACTGTATGACGTATGTCCGTCATTAGCCCAGTCGGTGCACAACTATAGGAAGTTAAACCCCACTTTATTTATATACACAATCTACTTCTTATTTAAGACGAATAAACGAATATAAAATAATACAATTTATTAACAAAAGTATAAGCAAAGCAAAATAAAAATCGGGTCAAAAGATAAACATGGATCAAAAAAATTAAAATTGGATATAAATATGCATTTTTATTGGTGGATCCAGATGATTAACCATATTGTATTCGTGTATCTACGATAACCTACTGTTGGATTGTAATGATACATACATTGTATTCATGTATCTACTGTTGGATTGTAATGATACATTGTATTCATGTATCTACTGTTGGATTGTAATGATGCATATATTATATTCGTGAATCTACTGTTGGGTTGTAATGATACATAATATTGAATGCTTGGATCTACGATGGTTGTGATGATATTTATACATAATACTAAATTCATGGATTGATGATAAAATAATAATATATTGAATCTAGAGATGGAAATAATTAATGAATTCATTGTAACATGCTTGAGAGTGAATCTTGCGTTTTGATTGGTCAATAAGACCATTTCTATTCGCATTTAGGGGAGGGGGTATTGTGCTATAGACATTTCCTGAGATCATTAGGACCCAAAACGCGTTTGCGTTACGTTATTAATTAAATAATACAAATTTTACATAACCGATTGATTAAGTTTTTATCTGTGAAATATCGATATCAATAAAATTGAAATCATCTTTATAAAGAAGTGGTGGTCTTTGAGGTATTTGATGCTCTTCTTCCGGTGTTGTAAGAACAGCAACATTGTCTCCAGTAATCGCTGACTTTCTTATCTCTGGCAGTGAATAGGATAAATATCAGATAGCCTTGTAGAGAGTTGAGTACAGTGAAGATATACTGAAACGGCAGACGAGCATCTGATATGGCCAGAAATCCAAAAACCCAGGTTAATCCTAAAATATAAAAAAAGATATGAATATAGATCCTGATTTGAAATATAAATAACCCTTGGTGAAGACTATCCTCGATATCCCCAGCAGTCCCTTGCCCACCCATGGGGTAGACAGTATTTAAAATATCATGATTGTACTATGCTTGATAGCATAATTACTTGCCACTATCTGTTTTGACTAACATTAAAAATATATTTCCCATCAAAATAATGTTCTAGGACATCTTATTCTAGGGCATCATTTTGGGTGCATGTCACTTTTTTATATAACATTTGTTACAAACTTTGTGAAAATCGAGCGAACAAGCCGCCGTATTGTTATAAACATAATCAATGAGGCCAGGATCATATAATTTGAATACGTGAATACTCTATTGATGAATCCGGGGTATAGTGGAGTAGAATAGAATGAGACCACTGGCGATACCGAGGATGGGTGACGGTGGACATTAACCCCATCGAACGAACGGAGAACTAAGCTTGATATTTTGCAATATTTGACTTTGTTGTTCAATGGATGTAGTTTGAATTCAGAAACCCCAAGCTCTTTAAAGATGGGCTGATCTGGTGAAATGCGCCTTCTCTGAAGCATTCTACATTAGTGAGACAATTTATTTACCCAGGGTACAATAGAGTTCATTATTCTACCCGGGGCATTTGATGGACAACAGTAAAACCTATAAGAGTTGTTGCAGGCAATACCACATATTGTTTGGATTGGGGCTAGCCAGAATACATACCTTAAACCTAACCATGGACTTGATTAATAAACATCAGAACCTGTTAGCGCAATCGAATCCTAAACTTAAACATTGCCATCGTGTCAGAGAAAGTATCGAAGATAATTAAACTCCAAATCCTTGCATTTTACACTGCTATGTACATTTAAACAAAAACACACTTGTATTTTATTGGCGTTGTATTTGATATTAACCAATTAACATTTGTCTTTGTTTTTGTTTCTGTCAAGTATAGATTTCAAAACTCACCTAAATAAATGAAACAACAGAACGAAGCTCTGATGTTTATAACTGAGTGCTGGAGGCCTGTTGTGTTCAGATTGTTTCTGCTACAGATACTGTGCGTGACCATGATATAGATGACAATATTAGCCAATAAAATCAAACCAAGAGGTAGAGCAAAACCATAATACAATCCTTGTAGTCCCATCCAACAACTGGAATATAAAGGGAGATAATTCACATTATATTATTTCAAGACCCATGTTACAAAACAAGAATAAGTCGCTCGGATGGAAGGAAAAACGAGGTCCGGTGTAAATGGCATAGAACAAAAACCACTGACAACTGAACTTCAAAATAGCTAGATTTAACGTATCACCAATAATACCATATTGTAACTAGCTAGATTTAACGTATCATCAATAGTACCATATTGTAATCGTGTCCAAACATCGAGGATTCAATTTGTGTAAGAGTTGATACTGATCATTAAATAAAACTGGGCAAATCACCTGAAGTGTGTTATCTTGCTTCTACATCATTATAAATACTTACTATGTTTCACCACCGTTATACAGTTCTACATCAATAGATAACATGATCATTACTGGTATAACTGGTACACCTGTCATATATAAATATCGTTAGATTTCTACACAAATTATTATTATTATTTATGTTAAAATATTATCTTGAACTTACTTCACTAATTGTTTATAATATTGAAGGTATCTTAAGATTGCAACACCGACTACAGAAATTATGTCTTGCTTTTGTTTTGTGTGAACTGTACAAATTGTGTTGTAAGTTGTAGTACTGGTAAATGTCACAGTATCAAGCTTGGACACTTTTTCTCCCATAATCGAGGTTTTTGGAATTCTATATTCGATCAGTTTTTGTCACCAAAGATACATACAATATAGTTAGTAGCTTATATTTTCTTACCCCAAGCTACAATTGTTGCCTTCACCATAAAATTTCTGACATGGGTTCCTAGAACTTTTACAAACAACAAATATTGTAATATGCCTTCCATTAACATCCACATGAAGGACGCCATGATGAAATAATGTAACAAAACCGCTACAGCAATACAACCAACGTGGTCACCAGTCTGCTTGATTCCTGTCAAAAATACGATCCACGAAAACAACATGGCTAATGCTAAATTAAACATGATTTGCTGTGGTCGACTTTCTCGTAGTTTTCTGGAAAATAAATTGAGTGAGAATAGTTACGATAGTATACTCCCAAACTTAGTTTCAGTGGACCGGTAATAACCCCTCCCCCAATTCAGCAACAATTATTCGGCCTTACAACACAGGGTTTGATTAATAACATTTTCGAGCCACACTAGTACACCTGGGGTTGTTTCATTATAAGAATACTCTATTCTCCATGAACAGTTCATTTAAATAGATCTTGTGACCAATTTTTACAGAATTATTGAGTACTCAGTAACATAATTTTAAATAAGTGTTATGTTAGAAAAAAAAAATGGTTAAGGCGACATATTTAACTGCCAATTTGTTTTATATATTTCCACTTCGATACAGAATAGATTAAAATAAACATACTTAAAGACGAGAAAGGTTAAAACAGTTAATCCTAATCCAATGATAGATAGGATTAATCCAATATAGGTGATAAGAGTTAGGGCTTGCTGATGACTTGGTTCTACCAAATGATCTTGACCATAATAATCCTGAAAGAAAGTCATAAACGATGTAAATCCCCGCCAATCACTGTACAATCGGTCAAGCACAGCGAATACCAACTCTTTAATGTGGAATTCGATATAAATGTAAGAGTAAGCCATAGTGCCGCTGCCCGGGCAAAATTTCCCTCATACACATTGTATAGCGTATGTCCGTCTCCGTTTGCACAGTCCAAGCAGGACAGTAGGACGTTAAACCCCATGTTATTTCTATGTGTTTAAATTGTGTTTTCCTAGTGTTTCATATTTCTCAACAGGGAGTAATAAAACACACTGTTTAAAATTCTCTCACCAAAAGAACAGCAAAGTTTGTTAAATGATCACAAACACAGACGTCTCGTCCTTCTGTTGTGTTCACATAACGACAACCGTCATTCGACCAACCACCACGAGAATTATTCAAACTAAAATCCCAAAATACACATCGACTGTATTTCTCTCTATATTTATCTTGTAAAACCTGGAATATAAACAAGAAACAGGATCGTGTATAGGCTACAATATTACAAGATACTTTTTACAGTGGCCTCGGTGATTGCAATAAATCGCCGTATGTATACTCGAGACACCACTTCACATAACAGGAAACTGTGTGTGATGTAATTTTGTTTTAGCGAGAATGAAAGATATACCACGAGTTTCATCAATATAATACAAATATCACAATTCATAAACATTAAACTAATTTGATCGAATTACCAAACACGTGAGTGGAACATCAGAGTTCGGGGTGTGTCTGTGTGTGTGTGTGGGGGGGGGGGGGTATGTCGTAATAGTGATTGGGTATAGAACGAGTAAGATATTATATTGTTTTTAAATGATACCCGTTAAATTACTTATTGCTAACCCAGGAAATAGTTTTAACTTGTGGTTTAGGAAGTGTTAATATCTGTTCTAAAAACTGGGTTTCAGATACTGGTGCTAACCTATGGACAGCAACCAGAAATAAACCAATATCTTATAAATTAAAACTTACTTTTTGTGGAAAGAAAACTGTGGTGACTACTGAACCATTTAAATTTACAACAGGTTCTTTATCTACAGTTAATGTAGCTGATATAACTTTACTATTAACTGTACCATTATTATCATTAATAAATAGATTACTGGAATTTAATACACGCATAGAGAGGCGTATATCACTCGTATTCTTCTCTGGAATAAATAAAACAAGTACAAGTATAATAACAATAGACAAGTATAGTACCAAATGATCGAGACTTGACATCAGATATTCTGTTTGATAAAACTCATCTATAAACTCTACCTTCTATTGTACTTCTAACAAACTGTTTATTTAACAGAATCCCAACAGCCGTTGTTTTGTAAATGAGTTGAATTTCTTCGTACAGTGACGATTGGGTACTGTTTTCAAATATCTCCACGGGATCAGAATCCTCGCCATTTACCGACAGACCAATTACAGGGTTTCGCTTTAGTTTGGCCAGATTCCAAACTTCTACTACTGTTTTATTGGTTACTAATCTAAAATGGCCATCATCGTTATCTATGGGAATTCTCAGTTCGAGTTCATCTAAGCTAGCAATCAGTCTGAAATACAGAGCAGAAGGGAGGAAGGATGTAACTCAATATTATCCACAGTCTTCGAAACTGGTATCAATATTCAAGGCACCTAAAAGAATTTTAAAAACAGTACCTGGCGGGGTGTTTTCTATGCTCTCGGGCGAAGTTGTCACTGTTTGGAGTTTTGACAATATTTGGCATTGATTGTTTATAATTGAAATCACAGTACTGGTTATTCGAGATTTAGCCTCGCTTTTCCGTGTTTTAAGTAAATCATTAACAGGTCGTAGCTTTCTTATCTACTTAAAACGAGAACCACAGATGGCCTAGATAGTTGATTATGGGCTTGTCCTGGTAATAAAAGCTTAAATAACAGTTGATATAAAACTTGAAGCCAAAAACAAAACCTGCAATAGACAGACATAATTCTTCTTTAATATATACTGTACTTATTATTATTTACCTGTTTGAAATGTTGAATTTCTCATTTGCTTCTGTGACAACCTGTTCTTTAGAACTTTGTATATTGTTGATAATGTTGATGAAATTAATGGCACCCTGGTAGAAAATAGACAGTAAAATAATGTTTTAAAGTTACATCCAATGATGATATTTGGTCCACATTAGCGTTTACTTGTCTTACTGTACATATACAAATATTTCGCATACAAAGTGCCCACAGATAAAATTAATACAGTTTTGAAGCCTAAGAAAAGGTTCATCGACATCTGTGTTCCAATCAGTAGATTCGTATCAATAACTTGACTAATACAACAATGGTCGAATTGTTGCAAATGTTTTGTATAACACAAATAAACAGAATATATTGTCAATCATGTTATGATGTTTAAATCATATCAGTCAACACTAATTCTAATTGCCTCATGGCAGTACTGTGTAACCACCTACCAATTTACACGCGTGATTCGTTTTAACATCATTTGAATAAAAGTCAGAATCTTCAAGCAAGTAACTATGGCGTTGCAACATCAGTCAGTTATAAACCCCAAATGGTTGTTATTACACAAAATAAGGACACACAATAGAAATATTACCAGTAATTATTACAATAACGGCATGAACTCACCTGTTGTGTAATATTATCTGTTTTAGAAATTCCATCTAATATAGTCGCAGTGTTAATCACCTCCTGTGGTGTCAATTCATCCGGCAAAGAGGTTAAATGTTGGACTTCTACAAGATTTGTCTCGACATTTTGTGTTAAGTTACTCTGAAATTTGTATAACACCATACTATCATTGTATTCTACATGATTGAGGGGAGGCATCGTGTATTCTAAACAGATGGGAAGTGATATCAGGAGGTCTAAAGAAGAATACAATCTTATTGAGGGTGGATTTAACTTTAAGAAATATCATATGATTGTGAAGATTGGTGTTGACATGGCATTAAGAAATACAATCTTGTTGTGGGTGGACATGGCATTAAGAAATACAATCTTGTTGTGGTTGGACTTGGCATTAAGAAATACAATCTTATCATGGGTGGACATGGCATTAAGAAATACAATCTGATTGTAGGTGGACATGGCATTAAGAAATGCAGATATCTTATATCGCACAACTCCCGACAATGGTCGTTTTGGTTTAAAACATGTCGTCCCGACTTTAAATTGAGCCAACAAAAATGCTTCAGGTAGACTCCACAAAGCAATGGTGGGGACGAATAAAGCCAGAACGAATCCCTACATATTAAACTAAATAATTCCTTACTTTATCATCAGACGACGAATAAAACGCATTCTACTGTAGATAATACTTTCATATTCTGCTTAGCGTATCGCTTTATGAATTGTATTTATACCCAAATAATTATATTTATTTATTTGTGCAGGTAAGACAGTTGGGTGATAAATAAAATTTCCTACTCGTATTTTTTACATAAAAAAATATCAACGCTCGTCAATAAAGTACAAAACATTTCGGAAAAGCCTTGTTCTTTTTTACATCATCGACTTCTATCGATATTACACAAGACTCGGGGGGGGGGGGTGATTCTCTGTAGTTCTCAATCTAATTATAAACAAATATGATACTTTACCTGGGCTATTACTGACAGGTTTCTCGTATCCCCCGACATCAATGACCCTTGGAAATTACAATTTTCATTAAAGATCATCCTACTCCAGGAGGCGTTAAGACATTCTATTTTACCAATAGGAGCGTCATCTGAAAACATAAACTTCTATTGCCTTAAACTCCAGGCTAATGTTATCAAGATATAATAAATTATTAATTAATGCTAGGCAAACAAGATGCCGCATCCATATTTAAATTAATAGGCTATACCCTTGTTATTTTGTGAATGAATCACTAATACAAAGAATAAACAAATCAAATGTCAAATATCTGACCCGAATAACCACTCCCAATATTGTATTATATAGAATGGGTCCATTTATTACTTACCATCAACACAAATATCTTCTGTTTCCCATTTCTGTCCATGAATAGTTTCTGGTATTCTGTATTCTACGTTGACACCAGTATGATTACTGATTATAGTCTTCTCTGGACAATTACCTAATAATAAACAGAGTATACGTATTAACAATAACAACACACGAGTAGATGTATACCATTCATAATAACACAACTTGATAAAACAATGCATGTAGTAAAATAATAGTTAGTAAAGATATATTTATCTCTTGAACAAAATCGATTGGTGAATTACGTTCCCGTCCTGCAGCAATGACAAGGGGAAATCGGAAGCGACCCCGGAACTCCAAAGTGAACGTGGCAAATACCCCTATGGAGTGCAATCCGAAGGATAGACGCGGTAAGTGTGTCAAGTTTCAAGACGATCGGTTGAGAATTAGGGACACCAAATATTAACAAACTCTTGGGTGTGGCACATTCCCTGGGGGTTTGACATAGACCAATATCAATAAATAGGTACAATCTTGTTATTATAATAATTGATCATGCCAAATGCGGGTCCCTGGTGTCTTTGACGGTTCTATATATAACACAATTCATACAATCTGTGCTGTAATAATAAACAAATCGAAAGTTTTGTGTTAAAATATCTTAAAATATAGGACTTTAAACAGACTCTATATATATTTGTTTTTTTAAAATGACTATTTTAATTTCTACAGAAATTCAAAACTGAAGACGTTTTATCAGATGAGCAAGTACATGCCAGCTCTATAATCGAGATTTGCCAGAAATATATTAGAATACTAAATTAATTGATATTTAATTGGAGAACCTATAACTGAGGTATGACAAACGATTATGACGTAATTATTCATTCTGATTTAACGAGAAATGTGAAACACCAAGACTATTCAGACCATTTAAACCCTTTCAATGGACCATGCTCTAATTGGAAGACGTGGCATCGCTTGTCCGCACGATTGTGCATATAATGTCATGTGCCCAACAACCATGGAATTCAGATGTCAAGGTATCATATTCAATACTTACATCTAACATAGAGTGGAATAGTTTTAGATACAGGTTGACCAATATAATTACTAGCTGTACAGGTATAGTTATCTGTATGTTGACAACTAGCTTTAGGTATGGTATATTGACTACCAGAATAGAGTTGTTCCCCTTGTTGTGATCTAGACCAGCATATTACTGAAGATGGAAGACTGTCAACAGAACAGGTGAAGTTTACAGTAGAATCTTCATCTATCATGTTGTTGGTAGCATCTGAGGTTAGACTTGTGATAATTGCTGGATCTGTTTTTATAATCAGACACAAGTAATAATTCAGTTTAAATCTGTTCAGATATCTGCATGGTAATTGAGATGACCACGACAAAATGTCAACATGGCAAAAGATAGCGGTCGTTTCCTGTGTTATTACAGACAAGAGTGATTGTACAACGTTTCGTGTACAGATATATATTCTAAGCCATACCCTGAAATTCATGAGGAAAAGCTATTCCATGAAAGATTGAGGTTAAAGGTATGCACATTAGATCGATGTATTCTCTGGATCACTTGTAGTTTGACAACATATGGCAAGTGTTAATCTGGCCAGCTAATGACACGGTTTTCTTAATATGACTCATAATACCATTGTGAATAATTATTAATATCTGATTTTACAAAAGTAAAAATTAAGTTAAAGTTAAAAATTAAAAAAAATGCAAGTGTTTTAAACACAGATTGTTTGCTTTAGAATTTGGTCGCGATCATTGTGTTTAGATTCTCATAAATCAGTCAATGTACGGGTGGATGCTTTATTTAGAATTCTCGTTTAACAATGCGTGGATGGATTGTGGTGCCCGATACTTTTAAATGTTCAGTCACTTAAAAGGTGAAACAATAAGGGTTTTCCAGAAACATTGGGTTCTCAGAGAAAAGTAATCCTTAAACATATTAGATAGCGAGTTGGCAGTTCTCACTATAATAGTTAAAAACTGTCTAATGTAAAGGCAATTTGCTGAAAAGTTCAGCCACTATGACCGAGATCTAAGCGAATGAAAGTTTCTAAACAAGTAGTCTCGGTAATCCATTTAACCGGTAAATCACGACGGAAAATTTTGTAGCAAATCGAACTACAGGACAACAAATATTGCAGGCTATCCTTGACATCGAGAGTTGATTATGGTCTGGATAAGTTACTTAATGTCTAATTAGTAGTTTAACATTTAAGTCCCAAAGGGAGAGAGAGAGAGGGAGAGAGAGAGAAAGAGAGAGAGAGGGGGTTTAACGTCCAATCGACACAAACTAGGTCATTTCGAGACTAACATATGGTTTAATTTTATTTCAATAATTCGCTGCGTGTAGGGATCTTTAGCAGTGGCAGGAAACCGGGGTGCCCGGAGGAAACCCACGAGGTTGAGAAGGTGCCCCTTTCTCCATGCCACATATGCTCACACGAGGGCTCCAAACCACAGCCGCAAGCCAGAGGTGACCGGTCAGCTAGAGGTCGAAGCGCGGCACTCTAGACCACTAGCTATAGGCCATCCCAACCCCCTTAATAATGTCATAGATTTTGGATGGTAAATTCAAATCAATTGATCAACTTACAATATACTGTAACCATCAGTTGAAGTGAAGTAGGTATCTGTGTATTTGTAACCTGACAGGTGTAATTACCAGCTTGTTTTCTCTGGATGTTGTTCAGTGTAAGAAGTTCAGTAGATGATATTATAGTTGAATCTTTATACCAATTGATATTACACTGTGGTGGAATACAGTCAGCTGAACAGGTTACAGTTCTACTTTTATTTTCTATCACTGTAATACTAGTACTAGTTGGTGCAAATCGAATATTATCTGTTAAAATACCAAAAATAAGTTTAAACTCCAAAGGACATTCAGTGCACTTATTACAATAAATATTTATCAATGGCAGGCGCAGTGAATAGTTTATGGTACTTTTCCTTTTGTGTAACAATTGATATTCTATATTTGGTTGCTGCAGCTTATCATTATTGTAACGTTTTGATGTGGTGGTGTATTTCTAAACTTAATGGTTACCGAGTGAGCGTCATCATCGTCATGCGGCTGTCGTTTATCTGGTCGTCTGTTTTAGGTTGGCGGCTAAACTGGGGCGTAATTGTGAGTGGCATTGGCATGGTGGCTATCTACTTGCAGTTTCTTGATCATGCTACGTCACAATTAGGGTTCGGTTAGGATTAGTACGGCTGTAATTCGGGGTAACCCAAGGCAGGAACGGACATATTTTATTCTTAACACGTGCACTTTCTGAAACCATCAAACTTACAGCCACATGATAATCCTATTCTACAGATTGAGAAATTGTCTATGTTAAACAAACATCAGTGGATATATCACCATATGTTGGACATGCATTTCTATAATCCCCTCCTTTAACACCATAATACATGGTGCTGATCCTGATGAACACCAGCTGGGTCATCCGTGTAGTCCATATCGTCGAAAATTCTTAAAATTCTATATAATGTACGTTGACGCAACAGGGGGGAAAACGCACCACACAAACAAGGGTAACACTAACGCTACATGATACGTCTACATTCCTGCTTTTCTGATATCGTTATTTTTAAGGGTTTTATAATGGATGTCTTCAATAGCTGCGGACGAAATAGAATTTAATGGCTAATAAAGTGTAGCGTTTTAACAAGGATTTCTCGTGCTTACAAATAGCGTCCAACTTTTCTGCATCAACTGAACGAATGACGACGAACATGTGCCACACAGTATGCAATGTGGCAAATTGTGTCCGGACTGTTGTGCTACTGCTACGGCCTACTGTTATTTCAATTTCCAACTTTCACAGGTTCTTTTACATGCATGTCCCATCCGAACAACTAGATACTACCCTTAATTACCAGGTCCTTTGTCATGTACTACTGACAAGGTGGAACTACAACGAAAAATCACACTCGACACAAAGTAGGTCATGTCGGGACTAACATATGGTTCAATTTTATCTCAATAATTTGCTTTCGCGTGGGGGTCTTTATCAGTGGGAGGAAACCGGATGAAACCGGATGACCCAGAGAAAACCTAACATTTATTACATAAATCCAAATCATACTTTCATATCTTCAAAATACTTTTAATATAGTCTTACCTTTACACATTACATACAAATCCTGATACTGAATACACACGCCAGATCCATCATAAAGATATTTACAGTCCGCAATATACTTTTCGTCTCCATTACACACTACAGCGGGTCTTGCTTTTCCACGCCCCTCTTTTAAGAATCTAAGGGGTATTGAATTTCGACGTCCCGCTATTTGTTTATCATCTGCCCTAAAAACATTAATATACACAAATAAATATGATCAGTTATTACCCAATTAATATGTTGTGCGTTAGAGTCAGATATAGATAAATAATTTGTACAAATACAAACATATCAGCCAATGACATTGATGTATTTCAAATACAGCATCAGTTATTGTATGTAGATACTGTGTTAGATAGATTAATATGAATTGTATATTTACCCACTATATCCTAGTTGTCTACAAACCACAGATGCAATGCTATTGTTCCATATACGATAGCAAACTTTGCTCCGCCCTCTTTCATGAAATACCTCCAATAATCCTTCATGTGGCCCTGATCCATTTACAAGTCTCAGTGGAACATCTGAAATATCAGATAGATCGAACATCAGACATATATAGCCCCCAATTTAACTCCAACAACGTGGACTGAACACTGTAGAAAAACTTAATTGGAAATGACAGATTTCAATATTAATTCTTAATACTGTTATAATACATTGTAGCAAGAGTTCTGTAAACTTTATTATTTCCTTCTGAGAATAAGTCTGAAAGTCAATATATTTTATTATTTAAAATATAAGTCAAGCACTGTATATGTGTACATGTTGTTTATCATGCGGGCAGATAACTCGAGAGAAACTAGGATTCGAAACAAGACCACTTGACTACCTTCTAATATAACTAGCACTCGTTATACCATAACCCCCCTTACACACACATAAAACCGACATGTGTGACTACTTACTGACTTACTACAATATTTATCATGTACGTTATTTGATTTCTCTGTCTTTTTATATCATTCACACAGACTCTTTAGGATTTAAATCCGTTTCCAATTACTGACAGTTTTGTTACGAATGATTTTCTCGCGATTTTTTTTTTATATCGTTAGATTAAATTAAAGGACGGATATTCAGGCTGATTGTTAAAATACTACATAACTTAGATGTCCTGTGACAATTACTAGTTATATTTTAAAACCTAAATTTAATTCAGTGATCTGCTGTTATAGACTTACGTTTACAAACGACCGAAGCATCAGATGTACCACTACATTCTCCGGGTTTAAATTCTGGATCCTTGCAGTCAGTTAGTGATGACTCTGTTCCATTACAATTAATATTTGATACCATAACAGCCCCTGAACCGCTACCAAAATCAACATTAACATCAGCATCACCGCCATCACTATTAAATAGAAAGATAACACACACGGTGGAGATTAATCGAGATTCCAACCTGAATCTGATATAATTGAGAGAAAGAGAGAGAGGGGGTGGGGACAGGAACTAGGTAATTTTGAGACTAACACATAGTTCAATTTTATTTCAATTCGAGACTAACACGTGGTTCAATTTTATTCCAATTCTTCGCTTAAACATATGGCTCTTTAGTAGTAGGAGGAAACCGGAGGTTGGACAGGTGACCTCCATCCTTGTCACGTAAAACCACACTAGTTGACCCAATGATAGACTTTATGATACAGCGTGCACGTACTAATAAAAACAAACTCGAGCTTGTGAGTTTAGTGTACAAGTTACTTAACAAGACATTTATAATGAGTCAGAAATCAGGCCTGATAATAGCATTTAAAGAAGGGGAAAAAATCTTAGCAAATCAACCACCAAATAAAAGGTTAAAGAAACCTCAACTCAATCTGTTATTAGTGACCTAAATCTGGACATGTCAACAAAAGATGACATATAACATGTAATTGACCAGGACTACTATCCTTCATCAAGTAAAAACTGACATTTAAAATGATATAAGAGCCTTGCTTGCAGAATACAAACATTGACCTGAAAAACTATATTCAATGTCAAAAACTATAAATGATAAAAGTTTATAAAGAAAAATAGCTGAAATAAAACAAAATCAAATTGTACTCAAACTGAAAAATAATGAAGCTGTAAGTATGACAAATTACAGCGAATAATTCTCCAGGATAAAAGAATAAACCGATACAAACAGATTGCCTTCAAAATATAGTGAAAAATCTAAGCCAAGTCCAGTAAAATTCTTAAATTATAGTGAATCAAGTCTACGGTGATGCTTAATCGAAACGCTTTCTTCATCAATAACTTGGTGATATTTGATGTTATACATGGGCGTACATAACGATTTCGATTGGGGGGAGGGGTGTTTAGCCAAAATGTGACCGACGGATGCACATACCTCCCACGCCCGCCCCACCTCCCAGTGCGAGTGACGCAATCCGGAGCCGAGCACCACGTGTGCGTTTTCTAGAGTTGACATAACATCTGTACAATCAGACGCCCCACGCCCCACACAGTATAAAACAATTAAGGGGTAGACGAATGATTTTAAAATGGAAACCGAGTAGAAGAATGATGTTATAATGGAATCGCGCCGCAGGCGCGAACAAATTTCAGATATGTAACAGAGCTTTTAAATTTTTGGGACTGGGCTTGAAAATTTGAATCAAAGATCTTGGTTCTTTTCGATATTTGCGCCCATTGGATCGTAACTTCCTGAATTATGGCCCCTGATTGTACAAAAAATGACCTTTTTAGCTTGTGGTCCCTCTGGAGGTCAAAATTATTATCTGATTTAAAAAAAAAACGTTTGATTATATCACCGTTACATCGTAATGAAGGTTGAGGTCGAATTTCGTGAAAATCGGACCAAAATTGACAGCTGTTCTTGTCAGGCCATCCATCCTTCATCACTAACAAGGGGAAACCACGCCAGAAAATCTTGATGAACTTTGTCACCCAATGCAGGGATCAAACACCCAACCTCAAGGCTACCGAGCCAGCATCTTACCCACTTAGCAACATGATCCCCAGTCGAATTTGAAGCCTACTGAAATGAACCTTTATAACCCAAAGATCTTAATTCATTTCGATATTTGCACATATCAAATTCTAACTTAATGATGTAGGAAAAATCACTTTCGGTATTGTTGGTTCTCTATCCATCTCTCGAAAATGTGGGCGTATCCTGCCTGGCAGTGCCAGCCTATCTTTTGTCAAGGGAGAAAACATTTCATAGAACAACATACTCACAACAGAATAAGGGTGACAAGCAGACGTGGTTATTTTACACTATAGTTTTGTGTGACGTATGCAATTTAGGTACACGGATTGACGCAACTACTTAGTATTTGGGATCTATTCTGGCATTGTTTTTGATACCGACTGCATTGACTGCACTTATTTTGTGACCGACTATTTTTCTCCTTGGGTGAAATTTTGTTGTTAGACCAACATACTCATAACAGAATGAGAGTGAAACACAACATCTTTTCAAACATGATAAGTTGACAAGATTATTTCATACTAAAGTTTTGTGTGACTAGCGTGACGTGCACAGTGAGCACTTACTTTGATACCGACTGCTCCTATTTTGCGACCGACTGCACTGATTTTGCGACTGACTATTTTATAGCAAAGTTTTGCGTGATTAGCGTGACGTATACAGTGAGTACGTATTTCGATACCGAGTACTCTATTTTGCGACCGACTGCACTGGTTTTGCGACCGACTATTTTTGTTGCTGGGGAGTGTACCACCCCCTCCCCAACCCCCACATTTACGCCCCTGATGTTATAACTTTTACAACTAGAGGATTAATAAACAGGCTAAAATCATGAGCTTTCGTCCTGTTATATCAACTGCAATGTTCACGCGAAGCCGGAAGGTAGAGGCTAAACAGTTGTTGATAAATTGGACAATGCGTCTCCAGAAATAGCAAAATAAATAGACGAATTCTTGACAGACATACGTGATGCGACCTCTGTGTGAATAAACAGGAACTCTATAAACTGAACGACGTAAAATAATTATTAGGGTTTCACACTGCGAAGCTTGTGTGAAACACTATTGTTTTTGTTAAAATTATTATTAGGCTTTCAGACTTTCGTCTGAAAGCCTATTGAGATTACTAAAATTATTATTAGGCTTTCAGACTTTCGTCTGAAAGCCTATTGAGATTACTAAAATTATTATTATTATTATTATTATTATTATTATTATTATTATTTACCGCGAGGGCCTAGATCTCCATGATCGAAAACAGATATCGATCTGGAATTAGCTTTTCTATCGGGAAACCATGTGGTGGCTACTTGATAAAATATTTTTGAAATTTCTGCGCATACCGGAAGTGACCGAACTTTGTACTTTCTCTAAAAATTGAAAATCGGCCATAGTTTCGTCAATTCTTTATCCATTTTCAAACAAATTACATTTTTGGAATCCCTGAATCTTTTCTGAGACAATGGCTATCTCACATTTTTCAATTTCGAACATTCGTCTATGATTTTTATCGTTCGAAAATTGAAAACATGTTGTTTACGAGACAATTTTTGTTATTTTTCAAAATTTTCAAATTTGACCTACGTTTTTGGATACCTGAAGTCCATCCGATTCCAGTAATATAAGTTTCATTCAGAGTTATCGCCCTTTATTTTTCGATTTTTTTCGAATTTTCTTCCCATTTTGTGAGCTCGGGTTTCGTTTTATGGCAGAATTGACGTTTCTGAAACTTCTGGAACATGAAGTTATAGTCCAATACCAACTGATAAAGCAATGTCGACAAGAATCCTTAAACCGGAAGTGGTCGAAATAATGTGCAATATTTTGAAAAAAATGCAAAAAATGGATATTTTGGGGGAAAACGCTATTTCTCCGTCCGATATCAATGGATTAAACGAATGAAGGTACCGTTTGATGGCACGATTGTTGGACTATCATATGATACCCCATTCATACGGATACTATGAACAGACAGCAAAATATGGCACGCTGAAAATCAAGTATTTTCTGATTTGGAGCGTTTTTGGACGCCTGTATCTCGGAAACTTAACCTGCAATTTTTTTTAATTTTTTTCTATCGAGAGTCCTTTTGGAGGTATTTTGCATGAAGCCATCCAATAAGACTTTGAAATGTCTGGAATAGGATAAAAAAGGGACTGAAAATCGAAAAAAGTCGAAAAATCGTGAAATTTTGGAAAATGCTCTACTATTTTTTTATTTTAAGAGATTTTCAAAAAAAGGTTGTATATTCAGATAGCTGACCTAATTACGATTCTAACGATGTATAATATGTATGTAATTATTAAAATTTAATTTTCGATATTTTAAATTTTTTGCATTTTTGACACTTTTGAACATAGGATTTCTCAGGGGCATTTTATCTGATCAGATAATGTAATATATCATTACAGAGCCCTGTGGCTATTTTAGTGCCCAAACCGGCTATTAAAACTATTCCGACAATAATAACCATACCGGAAGTATTCAAAAAATGAAAAAAAAGAGTAAAAACATTGTCGCACTTGCGAAAAACTTGATTTCTCTCTTAGGTAATAGCGGACCAAAAGAACTAAAGTGTCGCTGGATAGCCCTATTAATGGACCATCATATGGTATCTAAATAATACGAATTCGATGGTAAGGAAATAAATTATTGTATGCCAAAAATCTAGTATTTTCCAATTTTTTAACATTCTGAGACGCCCTTTCCTCGAAAACGACGCCTACGATTTTTCTTAAACTTTTCTTACTCAAAGTCCTATCGGTTGTCTTTTTAGGGAATCCAAAATGAAAAGCATTGAAATAATATAAGTGGTCGAAAAATGGCCTCAAACTTTGAAAAAAACTGAAAAATCGTTAAATTTTTGGAAACGCTCTTTAATTTATCTTTTTTTCCAAAACTACTCAATGGATGTTTCTGACACTTCTGGTACAGAAAGTTAAGTATCCAAAGAACTTCGTAAAGCTATCACAACAACGATCGTAAAGCCGGAAGTAGTCGAAAAAATGTCCGATATTTTGAAAAAAAATAATTTTTTTACGAAAACCTTTTTTATTTATGAATATTTTTTGATGATATTTTACACGGGGTTAAAATATCACCGTACTTGAGCAGAAATGAGAAAAAAAATTGTCTCGGTAATTTGCGTCAGCCGCCATCGGCTAATTTAGTTTTTCGTACCCAGAAAAATTATTTATTGTTCGATTTGTATAAAATAAAGTTCATATGCACCGTGGTCCCAATTGCAATTTTTTTTGTTACGGTGAAGTTTTTCTGTCGGCAACGGAAGTGACGTAATATTAACAAAAACTACAATTTTGACAGTTCGGTACCACATTTTGAAAGCAAATATTATTTTTTTTCAAAACTGATATAACTAAAAGGATGCACCCTGCAAAGGTGCACAAAATCCTTAGCTCATATTTTTTAATTTCAATTTCATTTTCGGGCAATTTCGAATAAAATGTAAAATAAAGTGTAAAATTCAGTTATTTACAATTCATTCAGCGTCTTCATATTTTGAAATATTTATTTGTAATTTTTATAAACTCGTAGCAATAATCCAGACGAAGAGAATGTATGCGAAAATTAGTTTGTAATATGAGCAGTTGCCGAGAAATATGCAATTGTGCATGCATCACTTTTCACGTTATTTTGCCTATAAAAGAGTGAATTATTATTCGATTTGCAATATTTTTTTTCCATTTGATGCCTAATGCCAATTTGGACTAGGTCAAGTCAATTTTACATTTTCACTGTGACCGGAAATGACGTCTTTTGGGCAAAAACTGTATTTCTAACCTAAAAAACAAATATTTTATTGAAATGAGTCTGCCTTATAATGTTTTTAAAATTATGATATTTGATTCCCATCAACGAATAGAATGAAGCCATACGACCATACAGATACCACAAAATGGTTTCTAACTTGTACGGTTACAGAGAAATAGGCGATCTTCTATAAGTCACTTTTCAAGGTTTTTGGTCTATAAAAGTGTCAATTATTATTCGATTTTTATAATTTTTTTACCATTTGATGCCTTATGCCATTTATGACTTCTATGAACCAAGTTAACATTTTCAATATCACCGGAAGTAATGTAATTTTTGCAAAAAACGTATTTTTAGCCTTCAAAACAAACATTTTTTTGAAGTGATTTATATTCATTATTCGTTTAACTTTATAACGTCTGACTCTAATGGGCAGTAAGATTGAATCAATACCATCATATTGATATCAAGAAAAGGCTTCTAGCATGTTCCCTTGTCGAATAATAACCAATTTTCCGAGGGTCACTTTTAAGTTTTTTACCTTCTTAATTTCAGTTTATGGGTTATAGGTTAATTATTTATATGTATAAAACAAAGTTTGTATTTTGTATGTTGCTTATTTTCGACTTATTTTTCACCTATAAAAATTTCTTTCGGCACCGGGAGTGACGTAATTTTGTCATAATTTACAATTTTGACCGGTCTTTTCGCCAGCAAATATTACTTATACATATGATAGAGGGTGTCACTGAAGCAGAACAACTAAAGTATAGTTCGGTAGCTCAATGGATCGGCTATGGTATAATAAACTTCCTGTATGATTCCTGAAAGCCGGTTCAGTGCTGCTTGCAGGTCTAGTTATTCTTATTATTATTAGGCTTTCAGACTTTCGTCTGAAAGCCTATTGAGATTACTAAAATTATTAGGCTTTCAGACTTTCGTCTGAAAGCCTATTGAGATTACTAAAATTATTATTATTATTATTAGGCTTTCGGACTTTCGTCTGAAAGCCTATTGAGATTACTAAAATTATTATTAGGCTTTCAGACTTTCGTCTGAAAGCCTATTGAGATTACTAAAATTATTATTATTATTATTATTATTATTATTATTATTATTATTTACCGCGAGGGCCTAGATCTCCATGATCGAAAACAGATATCGATCTGGAATTAGCTTTTCTATCGGGAAACCATGTGGTGGCTACTTGATAAAATATTTTTGAAATTTCTGCGCATACCGGAAGTGACCGAACTTTGTACTTTCTCTAAAAATTGAAAATCGGCCATAGTTTCGTCAATTCTTTATCCATTTTCAAACAAATTACATTTTTGGAATCCCTGAATCTTTTCTGAGACAATGGCTATCTCACATTTTTCAATTTCGAACATTCGTCTATGATTTTTATCGTTCGAAAATTGAAAACATGTTGTTTACGAGACAATTTTTGTTATTTTTCAAAATTTTCAAATTTGACCTACATTTTTGGATACCTGAAGTCCATCCGATTCCAGTAATATAAGTTTCATTCAGAGTTATCGCCCTTTATTTTTCGATTTTTTTCGAATTTTCTTCCCATTTTGTGAGCTCGGGTTTCGTTTTATGGCAGAATTGACGTTTCTGAAACTTCTGGAACATGAAGTTATAGTCCAATACCAACTGATAAAGCAATGTCGACAAGAATCCTTAAACCGGAAGTGGTCGAAATAATGTGCAATATTTTGAAAAAAATGCAAAAAATGGATATTTTGGGGGAAAACGCTATTTCTCCGTCCGATATCAATGGATTAAACGAATGAAGGTACCGTTTGATGGCACGATTGTTGGACTATCATATGATACCCCATTCATACGGATACTATGAACAGACAGCAAAATATGGCACGCTGAAAATCAAGTATTTTCTGATTTGGAGCGTTTTTGGACGCCTGTATCTCGGAAACTTAACCTGCAATTTTTTTTAATTTTTTTCTATCGAGAGTCCTTTTGGAGGTATTTTGCATGAAGCCATCCAATAAGACTTTGAAATGTCTGGAATAGGATAAAAAAGGGACTGAAAATCGAAAAAAGTCGAAAAATCGTGAAATTTTGGAAAATGCTCTACTATTTTTTTATTTTAAGAGATTTTCAAAAAAAGGTTGTATATTCAGATAGCTGACCTAATTACGATTCTAACGATGTATAATATGTATGTAATTATTAAAATTTAATTTTCGATATTTTAAATTTTTTGCATTTTTGACACTTTTGAACATAGGATTTCTCAGGGGCATTTTATCTGATCAGATAATGTAATATATCATTACAGAGCCCTGTGGCTATTTTAGTGCCCAAACCGGCTATTAAAACTATTCCGACAATAATAACCATACCGGAAGTATTCAAAAAATGAAAAAAAAGAGTAAAAACATTGTCGCACTTGCGAAAAACTTGATTTCTCTCTTAGGTAATAGCGGACCAAAAGAACTAAAGTGTCGCTGGATAGCCCTATTAATGGACCATCATATGGTATCTAAATAATACGAATTCGATGGTAAGGAAATAAATTATTGTATGCCAAAAATCTAGTATTTTCCAATTTTTTAACATTCTGAGACGCCCTTTCCTCGAAAACGACGCCTACGATTTTTCTTAAACTTTTCTTACTCAAAGTCCTATCGGTTGTCTTTTTAGGGAATCCAAAATGAAAAGCATTGAAATAATATAAGTGGTCGAAAAATGGCCTCAAACTTTGAAAAAAACTGAAAAATCGTTAAATTTTTGGAAACGCTCTTTAATTTATCTTTTTTTCCAAAACTACTCAATGGATGTTTCTGACACTTCTGGTACAGAAAGTTAAGTATCCAAAGAACTTCGTAAAGCTATCACAACAACGATCGTAAAGCCGGAAGTAGTCGAAAAAATGTCCGATATTTTGAAAAAAAATAATTTTTTTACGAAAACCTTTTTTATTTATGAATATTTTTTGATGATATTTTACACGGGGTTAAAATATCACCGTACTTGAGCAGAAATGAGAAAAAAAATTGTCTCGGTAATTTGCGTCAGCCGCCATCGGCTAATTTAGTTTTTCGTACCCAGAAAAATTATTTATTGTTCGATTTGTATAAAATAAAGTTCATATGCACCGTGGTCCCAATTGCAATTTTTTTTGTTACGGTGAAGTTTTTCTGTCGGCAACGGAAGTGACGTAATATTAACAAAAACTACAATTTTGACAGTTCGGTACCACATTTTGAAAGCAAATATTATTTTTTTTCAAAACTGATATAACTAAAAGGATGCACCCTGCAAAGGTGCACAAAATCCTTAGCTCATATTTTTTAATTTCAAATTCATTTTCGGGCAATTTCGAATAAAATGTAAAATAAAGTGTAAAATTCAGTTATTTACAATTCATTCAGCGTCTTCATATTTTGAAATATTTATTTGTAATTTTTATAAACTCGTAGCAATAATCCAGACGAAGAGAATGTATGCGAAAATTAGTTTGTAATATGAGCAGTTGCCGAGAAATATGCAATTGTGCATGCATCACTTTTCACGTTATTTTGCCTATAAAAGAGTGAATTATTATTCGATTTGCAATATTTTTTTTCCATTTGATGCCTAATGCCAATTTGGACTAGGTCAAGTCAATTTTACATTTTCACTGTGACCGGAAATGACGTCTTTTGGGCAAAAACTGTATTTCTAACCTAAAAAACAAATATTTTATTGAAATGAGTCTGCCTTATAATGTTTTTAAAATTATGATATTTGATTCCCATCAACGAATAGAATGAAGCCATACGACCATACAGATACCACAAAATGGTTTCTAACTTGTACGGTTACAGAGAAATAGGCGATCTTCTATAAGTCACTTTTCAAGGTTTTTGGTCTATAAAAGTGTCAATTATTATTCGATTTTTATAATTTTTTTAACATTTGATGCCTTATGCCATTTATGACTTCTATGAACCAAGTTAACATTTTCAATATCACCGGAAGTGATGTAATTTTTGCAGAAAACGTATTTTTAGCCTTCAAAACAAACATTTTTTTGAAGTGATTTATATTCTTTATTCGTTTAACTTTATAACGTCTGACTCTAATGGGCAGTAAGATTGAATCAATACCATCATATTGATATCAAGAAAAGGCTTCTAGCATGTTCCCTTGTCGAATAATAACCAATTTTCCGAGGGTCACTTTTAAGTTTTTTACCTTCTTAATTTCAGTTTATGGGTTATAGGTTAATTATTTATATGTATAAAACAAAGTTTGTATTTTGTATGTTGCTTATTTTCGACTTATTTTTCACCTATAAAAATTTCTTTCGGCACCGGGAGTGACGTAATTTTGTCATAATTTACAATTTTGACCGGTCTTTTCGCCAGCAAATATTACTTATACATATGATAGAGGGTGTCACTGAAGCAGAACAACTAAAGTATAGTTCGGTAGCTCAATGGATCGGCTATGGTATAATAAACTTCCTGTATGATTCCTGAAAGCCGGTTCAGTGCTGCTTGCAGGTCTAGTTTTTTTTATTATTATTCTTTTCCGCCGGAGCCTATTTCTCTATGATCGAAAAGAGATACCGATTTGCGATCCATATTTCTATCGGGAAACTAGGTGGTGGCTACCCAATAAAGCAATTTTCAAACTTCTGCGCAGACCGGAAGTGGCCGAATTTTGAGCGTTGATAAAAAATTAAAAATCGGCCGTGGTTTCGTCAATTCTCTACCTATATTCAAACAAATCACATTTTTGGAAAGCCTGAGACTTTTCCGAGACAATAGCAATCTCACATTTTGCGATTTCGAAACTTCGTCGCTGACTTCTATCGTTCGAAAATTCAAAACACGTCGCCTACGAGACAATTTTTGTTATTTTTCAAAATTTGGAAATTTGACCTAGATTTTTGGATACCTGACGTCAATCCGATTCCAGTAACATAAGTTTCATTCAGAAATACCGCCCTTTATTTTTCGATTTTTTTCGAATTTTCTACCCATTTTGTGAGCTGTGGTGTCGTTTTACAGCCAAAATGATGTTCCTGAAACTTATGGAACATGAAGTTATAGTCCAATACCAACTGATAAAGCAATTTCGACACGGATCTTTAAACCGGAAGTGGTCGAAATAATGTGCAATATTTTGAAAAAAATGCAAAAAATGGATGTTTTCGGGGAAAACGTGATGTCTCCGTCCGATATCAACGGATTAATCAAATTAAGGTACCATTGGGTGGCACGAGGATTGTACTATCGTATGATACCCAATTCATACGGATACTATGATCAGGCAGCAAAATATGGCACGCTGAAAATCAAGTATTTTCTGATTTTTACCATTTTTGGACGCCTGTATCTCGAAAACTTAACCGCAACTTTTTTTTAAATTTTTTCTATCGAGAGTCCTTTCGGAGGTATTTTGCATGAAGCCATCCAATAAGACTTTGAAATATCTGGAATAGGTGAAATAACGGACTGAAAATCGAAAAAAGTAAAAAAATCGTGAAATTTTGGAAAATGCTCTACTATTTTTTTATTTTAAGAGATTTTCAAAAAAAGATTGTATATTCAGATAGCTGACCTAATTACGATTCTAACGATGTATAATATGTATGTAGTTATTGAAATTTAATTTTCGATATTTTAAATTTTTTGCATTTTTGGCACTTTTGAACATAGGATTTCTCGGGGTCATTTTATCTGATCTGGTAATGTAATATATCATTACAGAGCCCTGTGGCTATCTTAGTGCCCAAATCGGCTATTAAAACTATTCCGACAATAATAACCATACCGGAAGTATTCAAAAAATTTAAAAAAAAGGTTAAAAACATTGTCGCACTTGCGAAAAACTTGATTTCTCCCTTAGGTAATAGCGGACCAAAAAACCAAAAGTGTCGTTGGATAGCCCTGTTAATGGACCATCATATGTTATCTAAATAATACGATTTCGATGGTAAGGAAATAAATTATTGTATGCCAAAAATCTAGTATTTTCCGATTTTTTAACATTCTGAGACGCCCTTTTCTCGAAAACGACACCGCAGATTTTTCTTAAACTTTTCTTACTCAAAGTCCTATCGGTTGTCTATAAATTGAATCCAAAATGAAAAGCATTGAAATAATATAGGTGGTCCAAAAATGGCATCAAACTTTGAAAAAAATTGAAAAATCGTTAAATTTTTGTAAACGCTCTTTAATTTATCTTTTTTTCCCAAACTACTCAATGGATGTTTCTGACACTTCTGGTACAGAAAGGTAAGTAGCCAAATAACTTCGTAAAGGTATCGCGACAATGATCGTAAAACCGGAAGTAGTCGAAAAAATGTCCGATATTTTGAAAAAAAAATTTTTTTTTTACGAAAACCTTTTTTATTTATGAATATTTTTGATGGTATTTTACACAGGGTTAAAATATCATCCTACTTGAGCAGAAATGAGAAAAAAAATTGTCTCGGTAATTTCCGTTAGCCGCCATCGGCTAATTTAGTTTTTCGTACCCAGAAAAATTATTTATTGTTCGATTTGTATAAAACAAAGTTCATATGCTCCGTGGTCCAAATTGTATTTTTTTTTGTTACGGTGAAATTTTTCTGTCGGCAACGGAAGTGACGTAATATTAACAAAAACTACAATTTTGACAGTTAGGTACCACTTTTTGAAAGCAAATATTATTTTTTTTCAAAACTGATATAACTAAAAGGATGCACCCTGCGAAGGTGCACAAAATCCTTAGCTCATATTTTTAAATTTCAATTTCATTTTCGGGCAATTTCGAATAAAATGTAAAATAAAGTGTAAAATTCAGCTATTTACAATTCATTCAGCGTCTTCATATTTTTAAATATTTATTTGTAATTTTCATAAACTCGTAGCAATAATCCAGACGAAGAGAATGTATGCGAAAATTAGTTTGTAATATGAGCAGTTGTCGAGAAATGTGCAATTTTGCATGCATCACTTTTCACGTTATTTTGCCTATACAAGAGTGAATTATTATTCGATTTGCAATATTTTTTTCCATTTGATGCATAATGCCAATTTGGACCAGGTCAAGCCAATTTTACATTTTCACTGTGACCGGAAATGACGTCATTTGGGCAAAAACTGTATTTTTAACCTAAAAAACAAATATTTTATTCAAATGAGTCTGCCTTATAATATTTTTAAAATTATGATATTTGATTCCCATCAACGAATAGAATGAAGCCATACGACCATACAGATACCACAAAATGGTTTCTAACTTGTACGGTTACAGAGAAATAGGCGATCTTCTATAAGTTACTTTTCAAGGTTTTTGGTCTATAAAAGTGTCAATTATTATTCGATTTTTATAATTTTTTTACCATTTGATGCCTTATGCCATTTATGACTTCTATGAACCAAGTTAACATTTTCAATATCACCGGAAGTAATGTAATTTTTGCAAAAAACGTATTTTTAGCCTTCAAAACAAACATTTTTTTGAAGTGATTTATATTCATTATTCGTTTAACTTTATAACGTCTGGCTCTAATGGGCAGTAAGATTGAATCAATACCATCATATTGATATCAAGAAAAGGCTTCTAGCATGTTCCCTTGTCGAATAATAACCAATTTTCCCAGGGTCACTTTTAAGTTTTTTACCTTCTTAATTTCAGTTTATGGGTTATAGGTTAATTATTTATTGCCCGTTATGTATAAAACAAAGTTTGTATTTTGTGTGTTGCGAATTTTCGACTTATTTTTCACCTATAAAGATTTCTTTCGGTACCGGAAGTGACGTAATTTTGCCATAATTTACAATTTTGACCGGTCTTTTTCGCCAGCAAATATTACTTTTACATATGATAGAGGGTGTCACTGAAGCAAAACAACTAAAGTATACTTTGGTAGCTCAATGGATCGGCTATGGTATAATAAACTTCCTGTATGATTCCTGAAAGCCGGTTCAGTGCTGCTTGCAGGTCTAGTTAGGGTTTCACACTGCGTAGCTTGTGTGAAACACTATTGTTTTTGTTAAAATTATTATTCTTATTATTATTATTATTATTATTCAGATTCCAATTTGAATAGATCTCAGCAACTACGTGTCGCATCGTTACGATCTCTTCGGTTTTACTGGGAAAGTGGGTGTGACTTAGAGGATAAAGCTATTTTGAACGTTCTGCGACAATGCGAAATGTCCGAAATCACCGAAGTTATCGTTTTTGAAAATATTGCAGTAATTTTAACAATAATCATTGGATTTTAACTTTCGATACATTTTGGCATAGCCTGAGACAGGGCACATAGCTACGCTACTTTCGATTTTTGATTTTCGGCAAATCTTTGAAGATATTAGGCGCCAAATTTCGAAAATTTAAAATTTTACAAAAAATTTTTTTATTTATGAATATTTTTTAGTCGTATTGTGCACAGAATTAAAGAGTCATCTGACTAGTGCAAAAATGTTAAAAAAATTTGTCTCAGTAATTTTCCTTGGCCGCCATTGGCTAATTCAGTTTTTCAGTCCTAGATTAATTTTTTATTGTCCGATTTGTATAAAACAAAATTCATATGCTTCGTTGTATCAATTGTCATTTTTTTTATTACCAAAAGTGTTATCTGTCGGCACCGGAAGTGGCATAATTTTACCAAAAACTACAATTTTGACAGTTATTTTCCTACTTCGAAAACAAATATTATATTTTGGAAAAATTATTTGACTCAAAGAGTGTGCCCTTTCAAGGCGCAAAAAATGTAGGAAGCAGTTTTTTTAATTTCGACTTCACTTTCGAGCAAATTCGATTAAGAGGCTAAAAATGGTGTAAAATTTACCTATTTACAACCTATTCAGGCTTTTCAGATTTTAAAATATTTCTTCGTAACTTTTATAAACTTGTAGCTATAATCCATACGAAGAAAATGTATGTTAAAATTCGTTTGTAATATAAGCAGTTACCAAGAAATGGGCAGTTCTGTACAAGTCACTGTTTTCGTTATTTTGCCTGTAAAATAGTCAATTATTATTGGATTTTTATAAAAGTGACATCATTTGATTCAAAAAGCATGTAGCGTCATATCAAGTTGATTACAATTTAAAATTGACACCGGAAGTGACATCATTTGGTCAAAAACTGCATTTTAAACTTTTTAAATCAATGTTTTATTCAACCAAGAATAACTTAATATGTATTAATAATTTTAACTTTTGGTTTAAATTCACATATAAACAAAACTCATATGGTCATATAGATATCATAAAATTGTTTCTAACTTGTTCGGTTGCCGAGAAATAGACGGTTTTCTACAGGTCACTTTTGAAGGTTTCGGGGCCATAAAAGTGTCAATTATTATTCGATTTTCATAAACGTTACACCGTGTTATACCTACTGCCATTTGGGATTTCATTCAAGTAATTTAAGATTTTCATTATCACCGGAAGTAACGTCATTTTGGCAAAAACTGTATTTTTAGCCTTCAAAACAGATATTTTATTCAAGTGAGTCTGTTTTGAAATCTTTTTCAAATTATGGTATTTGATGCTAATCAACAAATAGAATGAACCCATACGATCACACAGATACCACAAAATGGTTTGTAACTTTAACGGTTGCAGAGAAATAGCAGATTTTCTACAAGTCACTTTTCAAGTTTTTTGGTCTTAAAATTTTACATAAAATTTTCACTATATGATATCGTATGCCATTTCTGATTTCATAAGACTAATTGAACATTTTCATTAACACAGGAAGTAATTTAATTTTGTCAAGATCATTTACAAGTAACAAATGTATAAAATGAATTGATATTGTTGGATTTTGTTGATTCTGCGTCCATTTTATTTGTGTGCAATGTTAATTTGGAAACCTGTTTAGTGGTTTCGCTGGTACCGGAAGTGACATATGTTCAAGGGTAACTTGGCACCGGAAGTGACATGTTTAAGGGTAACATGGCACCAGTGAAACCCGTCATTCCTGCATGCAGGTCTAGTTATTATTATTATTATTATTATTTACCGCGAGGGCCTAGATCTCCATGATCGAAAACAGATATCGATCTGGAATTAGCTTTTCTATCGGGAAACCATGTGGTGGCTACTTGATAAAATATTTTTGAAATTTCTGCGCATACCGGAAGTGACCGAACTTTGTACTTTCTCTAAAAATTGAAAATCGGCCATAGTTTCGTCAATTCTTTATCCATTTTCAAACAAATTACATTTTTGGAATTCCTGAATCTTTTCTGAGACAATGGCTATCTCACATTTTTCAATTTCGAACATTCGTCTATGACTTTTATCGTTCGAAAATTGAAAACATGTTGTTTACGAGACAATTTTTGTTATTTTTCAAAATTTTCAAATTTGACCTACATTTTTGGATACCTGAAGTCCATCCGATTCCAGTAATATAAGTTTCATTCAGAGTTATCGCCCTTTATTTTCCGATTTTTTTCGAATTTTCTTCCCATTTTGCGAGCTCGGGTTTCGTTTTATGGTAGAATTGACGTTTATGAAACTTCTGGAACATGAAGTTATAGACCAATACCAACTGATAAAGCAATTTCGACACGGATCTTCAAACCGGAAGTGGTCGAAATAATGTTCAATATTTTGAAAAAAATGCAAAAAATGGATATTTTGGGGGAAAACGCTATTTCTCTGTCCGATATCAATGGATTAAACGAATGAAGGTACCGTTTGATGGCACGATTGTTGGACTATCATATGATACCCCATTCATACGGATACTATGAACAGACAGCAAAATATGGCACGCTGAAAATCAAGTATTTTCTGATTTGGAGCGTTTTTGGACGCCTGTATCTCGAAAACTTAACCTGCAATATTTTTTTAATTTTTTCTATCGAGAGTCCTTTGGGAGGTATTTGACATGAAGCCATCCAATAGGACTTTGAAATGTCTGGAATAGGATAAAAAAGGGACTGAAAATCGAAAAAAGTCGAAAAATCGTGAAATTTTGGAAAATGCTCTTCTATTTTTTTATTTTAAGAGATTTTTAAAAAAAGGTTGTATATTCAGATAGCTGACCTAATTACGATTCTAACGATGTATAATATGTATGTAATTATTAAAATTTAATTTTCTATATTTTAAATTTTTTGCATTTTTGGCACTTTTGAACATAGGATTTCTCAGGGGCATTTTATCTGATCAGATAATGTAATATATCATTACAGAGCACTGTGGCTATTTTAGTGCCCAAACCGGCTATTAGAACTATTCCGACAATAATAACCATACCGGAAGTATTCAAAAAATGAAAAAAAGAGTAAAAACATTGTCGCACTTGCGAAAAACTTGATTTCTCCCTTAGGTAATAGCGGACCAAAAGAACTAAAGTGTCGCTGGATAGCCCTATTAATGGACCATCATATGGTATCTAAATAATACGATTTCGATGGTAAGGAAATAAATTATTGTATGCCAAAAATCTAGTATTTTCCAATTTTTTAACATTCTGAGACGCCCTTTTCTCGAAAACGACGCCTACGATTTTTCTTAAACGTTTCTTACTCAAAGTCCTGTCAGTTGTCTATATAGGGAATCCAAAATGAAAAGCATTGAAATAATATAAGTGGTCGAAAAATGGCCTCAAACTTTGAAAAAAATTGAAAAATCGTTAAATTTTTTGAAACGCTCTTTAATTTATCTTTTTTTCCAAAACTACTCAATGGATGTTTCTGACATTTCTGGTACGTACAGTTAAGTATCCAAAGGACTTCGTAAAGCTATCACAACAACGATCGTAAAACCGGAAGTAGTCGAAAAAATGTCCGATATTTCGAAAAAAATTAATTTTTTTACGAAAACCTTTTTTATTTATGAATATTTTTTGATGATATTTTACACAGGGTTAAAATATCATCGTACTTGAGCAGAAATGAGAAAAAAAATTGTCTCGGTAATTTGCGTTAGCCACCATCGGCTAATTTAGTTTTTCGTACCCAGAAAAATTATTTATTGTTCGATTTGTATAAAACAAAGTTCATATGCACCATGGTCCCAATTGTAATTTTTTTTGTTTCGGTGAAATTTTTCTGTCGGCAACGGAAGTGACGTAATATTAACAAAAACTACAATTTTGACAGTTCGGTACCACTTTTTGAAAGCAAATATTATTTTTTTTCAAAACTGATATGACTAAAAGGATGCACCCTGCAAAGGTGCACAAAAACCTTAGCTCATATTTTTTAATTTCAACTTCATTTTCGGGCAATTTCGAATAAAATGTAAAATAAAGTGTAAAATTCAGTTATTTACAATTCATTCAGCGTCTTCATATTTTGAAATATTTATTTGTAATTTTCATAAACTCGTAGCAATAATCCAGGCGAAGAGAATGTATGCGAAAATTAGTTTGTAATATGAGCAGTTGCCGAGAAATATGCAATTTTGCATGCATCACCTTTCACGTTATTTTGCCTATAAAAGAGTTAATTATTATTCGATTTGCAATATTTTTTTCCATTTGATGCCTAATGCCAATTTGGACTAGGTCAAGCCAATTTTACATTTTCACTGTGACCGGAAATGACGTCATTTGGGCAAAAACTGTATTTTTAACCTAAAAAATAAATATTTTATTCAAATGAGTCTGCCTTATAATATTTTTAAAATTATGATATTTGATTCCCATCAACGAATAGAATGAAGCCATACGACCATACAGATACCACAAAATGGTTTCTAACTTGTACGGTTACAGAGAAATAGGCGATCTTCTATAAGTCACTTTTCAAGGTTTTTGGTCTATAAAAGTGTCAATTATTATTCGATTTTTATAATTTTTTTACCATTTGATGCCTTATGCCATTTATGACTTCTATGAACCAAGTTAACATTTTCAATATCACCGGAAGTAATGTAATTTTTGCAAAAAACGTATTTTTAGCCTTCAAAACAAACATTTTTTTGAAGTGATTTATATTCATTATTCGTTTAACTTTATAACGTCTGGCTCTAATGGGCAGTAAGATTGAATCAATACCATCATATTGATATCAAGAAAAGGCTTCTAGCATGTTCCCTTGTCGAATAATAACCAATTTTCCCAGGGTCACTTTTAAGTTTTTTACCTTCTTAATTTCAGTTTATGGGTTATAGGTTAATTATTTATTGCCCGATATGTATAAAACAAAGTTTGTATTTTGTGTGTTGCGAATTTTCGACTTATTTTTCACCTATAAAAATTTCTTTCGGTACCGGAAGTGACGTAATTTTGCCATAATTTACAATTTTGACCGGTCTTTTCGCCAGCAAATATTACTTTTACATATGATAGAGGGTGTGACTGAAGCAAAACAACTAAAGTATACTTTGGTAGCTCAATGGATCGGCTATGGTATAATAAACTTCCTGTATGATTCCTGAAAGCCGGTTCAGTGCTGCTTGCAGGTCTAGTTCTTATTATTATTATTCTTCTTTTGTTTTGAGTAGATCTCAGCAACTGCTTGTTGCATCGTTACGATTTCTTCGGTTTTACTGGAAAAGTGGGTGTGACTTAGAGGATAAAGCTATTTTGAACGTTCTGCGACAATGCGAAATGTCCGAAATCACCAAATTATCGTTTTTTAAAATATTGCAGTAATTTTAACAATAATCATTGATTTTTAACTTTCGATACATTTTGGCATAGCCGGAGACACGGCACATAGCTACACTACTTTCGATTTTTGATTTTCGGTAAATCTTCAAAGATATTAGGCGCCAAATTTTGAAAATTTAGAATTTTACAAAAAACTTTTTTATTTATGAATATTTTTTAGTCGTATTATGCACAGAATTAAAGGGTCATCTGACTAGTGCAAAAATGTTAAAGAAATTTGTCTCAGTAATTTACCTTGGCCGCCATTGGCTAATTCAGTTTTTAAGTCCTAGATTAATTTTTTATTGTTCGATTTGTATAAAACAAAGTTCATATGCTTTGTTGTATCAATTGTCATTTTTTTTATTACCAAAAGTTTTATCTGTCGGCACCGGAAGTGGCATAATTTTACCAAAAACTACAATTTTGACAGTTATTTTCCTTCTTCGAAAACAAATATTATTTTTTGGAAAAATTATTTGACTCAAAGAGTGCGCCCTTTCAAGGCGCAAAAAATGTAGGAAGCAGTTTTTTTAATTTCGATTTCATTTTCGAGCAAATTCGATTAAGAGGCTAAAAATGGTGTAAAATTGGCCTATTTACAACCTATTCAGGCTTTTCAATTTTTAAAATATTTCTTCGTAACTTTTATAAACTTGTAGCTATAATCCATACGAAGAAAATGTATGTTAAAATTCGTTTGTACCATAAGCAGTTACCAAGAAATGGGCAGTTCTGTACAAGTCACTGTTTTCGTTATTTTGCCTGTAAAATAGTCAATTATGATTGGATTTTTATAAAAGTGACATCATTTGATTCAAAAAGCACGTAGCGTCATATCAAGTTGATTACAATTTAAAATTGACACCGGAAGTGACATCATTTGGTCAAAAAATGCATTTTAAACTTTTTAAATCAATGTTTTATTCAACCAAGAATAACTTAATATGTATTAATAATTTTAACTTTTGGTTTAAATTCACATATAAACAAAACTCATATGGTCATATAGATATCATAAAATGGTTTCTAACTTGTTCGGTTGCCGAGAAATAGACGGTTTTCTACAGGTCACTTTTGAAGGTTTCGGGGCCATAAAAGGATCAATTATTATTCGATTTTAATAAACTTCACACCATGTTATACCTAATGCCATTTGGGATTTCATACAAGTAATTTAAGATTTTCATTATCACCGGAAGTAACGCCATTTTGGCAAAAACTGTATTTTTAGCCTCTAAAACAGATATTTTATTCAAATGAGTCTGTTTTGAAATCTTTTTCAAAGTATGGTATTTGATGCCAATCAACAAATAGAATGAACCCATACGATCATACAGATACCACAAAATAGTTTCTTGTAGGAAATAGCCGATTTCCTACAAGTCACTTTTCAAGTTTTTTGGTCTTTAAAAGTGGCAATTATTATTCGATTTACATAAAATTTTCACTATATGATATCGTATGCCATTTCTGATTTCATAAGACTAATTGAACATTTGCATTAACACCGGGAGTAATTTAATTTTGTCAAGATCATTTACAAGTAACAAATGTATAAAATGAATTGATATTGCTGGATTTTGTTGATTCTGCGTTCATTTTATTTGTGTGCAATGTTAATTTGGAAACCTGTTTAGTGGTTTCGCTGGTACCGGAAGTGACATATGTTCAAGGGTAACTTGGCACCGGAAGTGACATGTTTAAGGGTAACGTGGCACCAGTGAAACCCGTCATTCCTGCATGCAGGTCTAGTTTATAATTGTTATTTTCGAGAACTCAAACTGTAAGTTAGTTAGTGCGTATAACAAATTAGTTGAATTAGACGCCACTGTCTTATTGTTACCTAAAAGATTAAAAAGAGCAAAGACAGCCAAAAGAAATGTGGTATAGAGAATTAGAATACATTACAGTTTCATACCTGTTAAATCCTAGATGACGACAAACTACTTGAGCTTCATCCTGTCCAAAACTATCACTACAAACTCTTATAAATGAACCGTTGTTCCATACCATCACTCGTCCTTCCGTTTCACTCGACCCGCCTACTAATTCAACAGCTGCGGACAAAATAGAATTTAATGGCTAATAACGTGTGGTGTTTTACCAATGATTTCTCGTGCTTAGAAATGAAATGGGTTCTATTCCAGATAGACAATTATGCTCTTATTTCAGGTATTATCATCATTTGTAATGCTAGAATGGTTCTGATGATTATATAATAGTGATATGACAAGCTACTATACAATTGATAGATAAACCATGAGTCACGTCCACAGTCAATTGTACCTGAAATACGTATGGTTTTAAATGTTTAAAGTAGAGACAAAGCTAAGGGATTGTATCGAACTTGCTGATAAGTTCTCATTTTTTTTCATAAATAACGAAAATTTTTGAGGAATATTAAGTGACTGTCTTTATTTGTGATTTTCATTGCCAAATATAATTCCAAACTTTTAAGTGAATATGAAATAGTAAGTGGATCTACATTATAGTATCAGGCTACATTTCAATCTTGTAAGTACAAAGGGTGGTCCTCTGAAAACAATCAAAACCGTAAAGAAAAGACAACAACTACACGGACACTGTAAGCAATAGACAACAAATATCAAATCACGTGAATAGATCCAGTGGACAGGTTTTACTTTTCTTGTACCGATGTTGATTATTATGTGTATATTAATACACCATGATGATGATCATAATGTATGAATTGTTTGTATTGTTCTGCTAGTAGCACTTGAGTTATTCTTGCCATGTTACTATCTCTTTATTTATAAACATATATAATACTGATTCAAAATGTTAAATTGAACCTACTTCTACAGATCACCGAAGCGTCGTTTCTATGACCACCATACCCGGATGTCCAACCAGGATGAGAACATTCAGCTAGATTGACAATCAACACGGTTTAACCAAGGTTGACCAACACCTCGTCCAAAATAAGCACTGTACAACGGAATCGCCTCGGTTCTAAAACAGTCACATATTACATATTTTTGAACGTAATTAAACAAAAAAATTAGGCTCTATAAAGATACCAAATGGGCCATCGTACTATACCCGTAGATGGTGCACACAAATTATCGCACATTTACAACTAAACACCCGACAGCACCCCCTCGTCTCCCCCAGCATTGATGATGGGGGATTGGCCATTGCCTGTTAAGCGATAAGAGCTCAGTGACCCTCTTCAAGTAAATCCAGCACTGCATGAACATGTATGTCTTAATAAACAAAAACGTAATAAGACAACATGCCCCAATTAGGAATCCCAAGTACCATGTTTTACGATAAAGGATTCAATGTTCCATACTTGACCTATGTAGAATCCATAATTTACTTTGAAGTTGTGAAACATCTTTTTTTAATGCCCACTTCCACTTAGGTGACAATGGTGTTTGGAAAGGTAGACAAATCTTACGGGCTAAATCCAAGTTGTCGGCATACTACTGATGCCTCTTTCTCGTCCCAACCATCATCACAGACTGTACCCCATTTACTCTTATAAAACACTTCAACTCTTCCTTCATGTGGTCCAGATCCTCCAACTAGTCGAAGTGGAACAGCTGAAATAACAAATAAATCGACCATCAGACATATTTCGCCTCAATCTAACTCGGGCTGAAAACGCATCATTAATACTTAATGGAAATGATAGACTTTAATAACAACACTTACTTGAACATGATTTATTTTAAAACATTTTTCCATACTGTTATAATTCATTGTAACAATGTGACGTTCCATTTGAAAATAAGTCAGAAAGTTTTAACACTGACAAATATGACTTAAAACTGAACTCCCATTACAAAACTACAGAAATACGTAAATAAAAAAAAGGTAACCCCAAAGCAACCGCCATACATGTTTTCAATTTCTTGAACTAACATGTCGATTGCTTTGGGCAGATTAACAGACAGGCAGGCCACGCCCTCTTTCACTATACCATGTCAAGCGAAGTGTACACATCCAGCTAGGTGTTCAACAGCCAATTATCTCCTGACTGATAGAAGTTTTTGTTACTCTATCAGCTCACAGAAAATATTATTGCTACACAATTATTATGTCTGATCAGATATATGTTAGTTTACTAATTTGACGAAATAAGTCAACCATAACGTACTTTTGCTTTAACTGCCTTACCCCAAACAATAACCTATAAAGAATTAGTAATGTCCCTTTATTGTAATGTCAAGAAAAATATAAGTACAATTATGTCCCTTGATCTCCATTATATCAATTCGAAGTGAAAACATACTTATTTGATGGAGAGGACTGCAATATTATTGCTGTTTTTGGAGATATTTTGGAACAATGATACTAGACTTTATGACGCAGAAAAGTATTTGGTGTTTCTACTCTGTTGTTGTGGAAAATATTTCACGAAATAATAAAAAATTGGTCGGTGCTGCATATTTGTACAGTGGCTGATTAAGGATACTAAGTCGAGCGCTCGAGATAGTTAAGTCGAGCGCTCGAGATAATTAAATTGCCTCGCCCGATACCATGTGCAGTTGGTGATCATGAACACCGGTTTTGTTAAGAATGATTTTCCAGCGAGTTTTTTTTAATATCTATAGATTAAATTAAAGGACGGATATTCAGCCTGATTGTTAAAATACCATTTAACTTAGATATCCTGTGACAATTACTAGTTACATTTTAAAACCTAAATTTAATTCAATGATATGTTGTTATAGACTTACATTTACAAACGACCGAAGCATCAGATGTACCAATACATTCTCCGGGTTTAAATTCTGGATCCATGCAGTCAGTTAGTGATGACTCTGTTCCATTACAATTAATATTTGATACCATAACAGGACCTGAACCGTTACCAAAATCAACATTAACATCAACATCACCCCCATCACTATTAAATAGAAAGATAATACACACGGTGGAGATTAATCGAGATTCCAACCTGAATCTGATATATTTTAACACATCGATGGAGAGAAAGAGAGAGAGGCAGGGGGAGAGGGAGTTTAACTTCCACTAGACAGAAACTAGGTAATTTTGCGACTAACACATAGTTCAATTTTATTTCAATTCGAGACTAACACGTGGTTCAATTTTATTCCAATTCATCGCTTGCACATAGTGCTCTTTAGTAGTTGGAGGAAACCGGAGGTTGGACAGGTAACCTCCATCCTTGTCACGTACAACCGGGGAATCGAAACCACACCAGTTGACCCAATGACAGACTTTATGATACAGCGTGCACGTACTAATTAAAACAAACTCGAGCTTGTGAGTATAGAAGTTACTTAACTAGACATTTATAATGAGTCAGAAATCAGACCTGATAATACCATTTGGAGAAGGGGAAAACATCTTAGCAAATCAACCACTAAATAAAAGGTTAAAGAAACCCCAACCCAATATGTTATTAGTGACCTAATTTAATCTGAACATGTCAAAAAAGATGACATAAATCATGTAATTGACCAGGACTACTATCCTTCATCAAGTAAAATCTGAAATTTAAAATGATATAAGAGCCTTGCTTGTGGAATCAAGTGACCTGAGAAACTATATTCAAAGTCAAAAACTAAAAATGATGATTTTATTGTTGAAAATAAAACTATAAATGATGATTTTATTGCTGAAATTAAAAGTTTATTACGAAATACAGCTGAAATAAAACAATATCAAATTGTACTCAAACTGAAAAATAATGAAGCTGTAATGGTACCCCCCCCCCCCACATTTACGCCCCTGATGTTATAACTTTTACAACTAGAGGATTAATAAACAGGCTGAATTCATGAGGTTTGGTTCCGTTATAATTACTGCAATGTTCACGTGAAGCTGGAAGGTAGAGGCTAAAAAAGTTGTTGATAAATTGGACAATGCGTCTCCAGAAATAGCAATATAAATAGACGAATTCTTGACAGACATACGCGATGCGACCTCTGTGTGAATAAACCGGAACTCTATAAACTCTATAAACTGAACGACGTAAAATAATTATTTATAATTGTTATTTTCGAGAACTCAAACTGTAAGTTAGTTTTAAACATGCGTATAACAAATTAGTTGAATTACACGCTACTGTCTTATTGTTACCTAAAAGATTAAAAAGAGCAAAGTCAGCCAAAGGAAATGTGGAATAGAGAATTAGAATACATTACAGTTTCATACCTGTTAAATCCTAGATGACGACAAACTACTTGAGCTTCATCCTGTCCAAAACCATCACTACAAACTCTTATAAATGAACCGTTGTGCCATACCATCACTCGTCCTTCCATTTCACTGGAGCCACCAGCTAATTCAATACCTACGGACAAAATAGAATTTAATGGCTAATAACGTGTGGTGTTTTACCAAGGATTTCTCGTGCTTAGAAATGAAATGGGGTTTATTCCAGACAGACAATTATGCTCTTATTTCAGGTATTGCCGATTATCTTTACTGCTAGAATGGTTCTTATGATTATATTATAGTGATATGACAAGCTACTATTCAATTGATAGATAAACCATAAGTCACGTCCACAGTCAATTGTACCTGAAAAAACGTATTGTTGTGAATGACAAAGCCTAGGATTGTATCGAACTTGCTGATAAGTTCTCATTTTATTTCATAATTAACGAAAATTTTTGAGGAATATTAAGTGACTGTCTTTATTTCTGATTTTCATTGCCAAATATAATTTCAAACTTTTAAGTGAATATGAAATGGTAAGTCGATCTACATTAGTATCAGACTACTTTTAAATCTTTAGTTGTAAGTACAAAGGGTGGTCCTCTGAACAAAACCAAAACCGATAAGAAAAGACAACAACTACATGGACACTGTAAGCAATAGACATCAAATATCAAATCAAGTGAATAGACCCAGTGGACAGGTTTTACTTTTCTTGTACCGATGTTGATTATTATGTGTATATTAATACACCATGATGATGATCATAATGTATGAATTGTTTGTATTGTTCTGCTAGTAGCACTTGGGTTATTCGTGTCATGTTAGTATTTCTTTATTTATAAACATATATAATACTGATTCAAAATGTTAAATTGAACCTACCTCTACACACCACCGAAGCGTCTTTTCTATGATAACAATAATTGGATGCCCAACCACCATGAGGACAATCAGCTAGTGTCATCTCAGATGATTGACACCTAACCCTATCCAACCAAATTTGACCAACACCTTGTCCGAAATAGGCTCTCTTCAACGCAATCGCCCCGGTTCTAAAATAGTCACATATTACATATTTTCAAAAGTAATTAATACAAAAAACTCCAAGTCTTTTTAAAGATACAAGACACGCCATCGTACTATATCCGTACATGTGTAGATGGTGCTGAATTAACAATGATACACTTGTACACAAGTTATCGTTCTTAAAAAATAACACTACGTACATTCACATACATGTTGCTGATTTACCTATTGGTTTGACAAGGTGTGTGATAGTTTTGACACTGTTTAAAACTTATCTGTCACATACTATACTACTAAACATCTGACAACATCCTTCGCCCCTCCCCCCCCCCATCTATTATTGAGGATGGGAGATTGACCTTGGCCTGATACACAGTAAAAGCACTGCATGTATATGTATGTCCTAATGAAAAACGTGATAAGACATCATGCCTACAGATCAGCGTAATTAGGAACCCATTTATTTTATTTTACGAACAGAGGTAAGGATAAACTGTTCTATTCGTGCCATTAAGCCGTAATGAATAATTAAGTTTTGATGTGATAACAAAACATTTAATAATTTCTAGAATCGATAATATGCTTTGAGAGTGTGAAACGGCTTTATTTAACGTCCACTTCCACTCAAGTGATATTGGTGTTTGGAAAGGTAGACAAATCTTACGGGCTAAATCCAAGTTGTCGGCATACTACCGATGCATCTTTCTTGTCCCAACCACGATCACAGACTGTACCCCATTTACTCATATAAAACACTTCAACTCTTCCTTCATGTGGTCCAGATCCTCCAACTAGTCGTATCTGTTGGGATTCTATAAAGAAATAGTAGTATCAGATAGATAATACAGCAAACTATTGGTTTACCGATGAGAACTGACCCCGACCCATTTATGCCAAATGCACATTTATAAGATTATGAATTCTGCTTTCAAGACCATAAAAGGAAAATAGATTACAAAGTAGCTAAGACATACACCCATCAATGATAATGGTAATTTCAACAAATATAAAAGTGAAATATATATAAGAGGCGGATCTAGGAATTTTGAAAAGGGGGGGGGTATCGCAAAATAAGGGCACTTACTGCGGGAACGGGGGCTCTTACTGCGTGAGGGGGGGGGGGCAAGATAATTATCCGTCATGTCATTTCCTTGCATTAGTAGACATTCCAAGAGGTATTTGGCTGATATTTTCGTCTAAGTAAACGTTCGGAGAGGACCTATGGGGGGCGAGTCCCCACTCGATCCGCCTCTGTATATTCCGTGAACTAAGATTAAATAAAGACAATTCCGGCATATAAATGCATCTGTTCTTGACGTGGGCATCAATATAATTAACAATTTCGATAAAACGGACAAATTTAACACAAGGTACAATTTTATGAAAACACAATAAAGACGAGAGCATCCTCGTCGAAACGTCGCTTAGTATCAAACTCAGTAATTGTGTATCCATAAAATTGTACCTTGTGTTAATATGTTCAATTACTAAATGCCAATCAAAGAAGGACAAATTTAGTTTTGAAGTAGTAAAATACCCGTCAATTTACAGCAAAATACCAGATACCACGCTATTAATTTTAATTGCACTGCCAAATTACACACATTTAAAGAAATTTCGAAACTTCTATTTCTTCAACATACCAAGAATATACCCGACTGCATATTGGATAAAGGCCCAATTCTTGTATTAATTTAAAATTTTCTGTAGTTATCTTACCCTGGGTTATCTTCCTTATTTAATGCCTTGAAAAATACACTTACAGCATACGAGGTCTTCAACATATCTGTTTTCCATTTCTTGTTTGTGATATTATAACCCTTAAGGACACATGGGTCACATTTGGGACACCCTCTTCAGCCCCCCCCCCCCTGCCCATTCCAAAAACTGTTTACACCCATTAAGACCCATAGTGCCAGTTAGGGAACAAGAGACTAATACAAAAGGAGGTAGAAAAGTTACTGCCGTCATGGTACAAAATGGCAGCCCCACAATATTTTAAGCATGGTGCTTTACAGTAAAACAAAGATCAAGTACATATTAATTGGTAAGTATTTTTTACTTTCTTATTTACTTACATGTGATACAGTGATTGCAGATCATATATACATATCATTTCAATTAATTTCTGCCATAATATTTTTTTAGTCCAATGGTTTTGTCTTTGGGTCAAATTTGGCACTATGGGACTAAGTGGCCCCATATTAACCCGAATGGTCAAAGCTATTGACAGTATAAATTTTTGCTCATCTTAGTAGAACATTATTATTTTGATGATACTGTATATAATAAACAAATATTCTCGACCTTTCACGGATTTTACAGGAAAATTTGGGTCATCATGTAATACTTTTTTGGTCCCCTTTTTTCAGATTTAGAACAGACATGTCAACAAGTCGACAGAAGTTATCTCTAAACCAAGTACTGGTTGAACTTGACGGCAATGATAGTGATATACCGGAATATCTTGACAGTTCCTCGGATGAAGATTTTGCTGTTAATGCTAATGGTGATACCTGCCCCACTAAATATCATTGTATGGACATTAATGTAAACGGCGGCCATTTTGAATAGCATCTTGAAATAAGGCATGTAAATCACAATTTAGCAAAATTTGATGGTTCCATTGGTTTTCTTGTGTCGGAAACCCAATATTTAGATACTTTGTTTGGCATCATATCATGTGTACTAGCGAAGATATTGAATTATTGCTGAACGGTAGCCATGTCGGGTGCCATCTTGGATTTCGGACCCCTAAAACGTTGGAAAAAATGGCACCCAATTTTGTAAAAAAAAGCTCTTGATAGCTTCCTTCAGAATCAAATGAATTTTTGCTTTTTACCAAAAAAATGACACGAAATTACAAATGAGCCTACACTATTAAACCAGACGTGTTATTACACAAATTAATTACCCTGGAAGGGAAGCTAACCACCCAGACTCGGAGATGTATTCTTTTGTGATTCAACGATTTGATTACTATAAGTACCACCCTAATGTTGGGAGTATTATTGTTGCCACGTTATCCAAATCATTTGAGGCCAAGTTAATAAAAAAGGAGCAAGAGTTTTTAAAATCCTGTTCCCCTTTTAATATGATGGGTGACAGAATCCTGTTCCCTTTTTAATATAATGGGTGACAGAACAATGTTTCCTGGAACAAGCCAACCGTTACAATTGTCAGAAATATGGTCACATTTCTCTCGAAACTGTACAATAAAATAGTGATTAACTTAACCTCAAAGAGTAAATTTCATTAAATGTATATTTTTCAGCCCAATTTAGGCGATGCTGTTAATATGTCGTAATTCTGTTTTTGTCACAGTTTGATAGTTTGAAATCAGGGACTGTTATCAGAATGGATTTCATACTAAGGTGAACCACCTGTCCTGGTCTAATTACCCATCCGCGGAAGAAATTGTTAGCATTAAACATCCCCCGGTTTTGTGTTTTATACCATTTGGAAATCCAAGGAGTTTTATAACTGGCTGAGGGGCGAGGATTGGGCCCTGGGCAGTAAAGGATATTGGGGCCCCGGGAATGGTAGGTACCAACAAATTTTCGGGGCCCAGAGATCCGTTAGGTCCTAGAGCTAACTAAATTAGATAATTAAACTATAACACATACTTATGGAAGAACAACAATTCCGAAACCACGCATGACAACAACAAAATTCTATTATGAAATCTATTTCTATTATTATTATTATTATTTTTATTATTATTATTAAGGATTTATATAGCGCCACTTCCACAGTACTGTGCTCCAGTGCGCTTTACAATGTAGATATAAAAGCAAGTATAAAAATAAAATAAATAGAAAACATAAATATAAAAAGGATATACAGGTAAGGTACGACATACAATAGGAAAGACACGTACATTTAAAATACTTAAAACATAACCATATAGACAAGTGTATAGAATAATAAAATTGATATAATAAAAGTACGATAATTAGTAAAATAAAGTACGATAATTAGTAAAATAAAGTACGATAATTAGTAAAATAAAGTACGATAATTAGTAAAATAAAACAAAAAAAAAACAAGAAAGACAAAAAATAAAAGATAATTATCATAGTTATATATTGGACATCTTTTGGTGTAAATACAATAAAAACTATTGAAATGTTTCATTAAATAGATGTGTTTTGAGGTGTGTTTTAAAAGTAGACAAGGACGGTGAATTACGTACACTCAGGGGTAAGTTGTTCCACAAGTAAGGACCCTGGAAGGCAAAGGATCGTTCACCATAGTTCACTAGTCGGACAGGTCTTTTAATTAAGAGATTACCAGAGGATGACCGCAAAGTACGACTAGGAGTATATAATTCTAATAAGTTACTCAAATAAGAAGGTGCCATGTGATTAAGACATTTATAAGTTAATAAAAGTATTTTAAAACGGATTCTAAAACGAACAGGGAGCCAGTGTAAATGGTATAAAACCGGAGTAATGTGGTCATTAAAACTGGTTCTGCTTATAAGCCTGGCAGCACTATTTTGTACCTTTTGAAGTTAATCTATCAATCTGTTGGAAAGGCCAATTAAATGAGAATTACAGTTATCAAGTCTAGAAGTGACCATAGAATGAATTAAAATCTTTGTTGCTTCATCGGAAATATTTTTACGAATACGACTAATGTTCCTGATGTGGAAATAGCATGATTTACAAATTATTAACTTGTTGCTCCATGGACATCTTAAAATCAAATACCACACCTATATTGCGAGCAGAAAGAGAAGGAGACACATTGTATTCAGTTATTCTGATTTCCTTATTAAACGAATCATTAAGTTTTGATAGTAAATTATCGGATACCAGAAGCAAATACTCGGTTTTATCAGCGTTCAGTTTCAGAAAGTTACTGGACATCCATGTATGAATTTCTCCTATGCATAATTCGACCTGGGCCTTGGTAACAGCTGCACCAGTTGACGGTTTAAATGATAAATACAGCTGTGTGTCATCAGCGTAGAGATGGAATTCAACACCATGTTTCCTTACTAGATCTCCCTCCCTATTTCCATATGTCTTATAAGGATTTAGGCAATTTGTTCTGCATATAAACCGTTATATCTTTTTGTTCATGTTGGGATAAATCAATAACTCACGTAATGGCTGGTTTCAAGTAAAGGTTGTTCAGGGTATTGCACATTTATGTCACATATTAAAACAATTGACGAATGTTACCATTTTCATTTCTGCTGTTGTCATGTCAACATTAGCCAGAAGAAAGATAGGTATTGGGATTGTAAATGGGGCGTACTGTGATTTATGCAGGAAGGACAATGGGCGGTTCATAGAGCACAATATATTGGAAAATCATCTTACAGAAGGGGTGCATTTAGAAAGAGCGGGTATTAGAATTATGTGTGATAATTTGAGTCTTCTGTCAAGTTAATGAACAATAAACCGATTGTCTTTTTTACTTTACTGTATTTAAATATGTTAGGGGTTTTAAGTATGTAATGGGGGAAAAAAAGAGTTTATTTGTGTAATGTTCTTTCTTATTACTGTAGACTGTCCGTTCAGGTGAATGCACTATGACTCACAATACATACATCTGCACGGCAAGGGTGGGCAAATCAGGCAGAAAAATATACCAATGTGTCATGGTTACTTTGGACGTTCTACAGCAGAACGGTGGCAACGTTTTGAACTGGCCAGCCCTTAGTCCAGAGTTAAACTCGATTGAACATAACAATTCGAGGATTTTTTGAGAGTGTGGTTCCAAATGCCAATGACGTTCGCTGCTGTTATTGACACTCGTGGTATAGACAGACTATGTACATACTCTAAACCTTCACGTAATGTGCGACTAAGTGATCTACGTGTAATTGAACCGTGCGTATACATGTACATAGAACTCTGCTGGTTTTGATCATTCGTGATATTGACGTTTTCAACTTCTGTTAGGTACGGACTTATTAAAACATCTAATGCATTCAATATGTTCTTTACGGGCTATCCACGAATGACCTCTGCTAATTTTGATATTATATTATACAGTGTGTGTGACGTTCCAAAACCACCTTACGCTACCCCAGTTAAGCTAGCGCACAATAAACAGTCGGCTTGCCAGCTAGTAAAAATCCGATATTTTTGCCCTTGCTTGCTCCATGGGTGTTTTTCGGATTATACAGTACTTGTCTAGTAAGACTGGTGTCTATTTTGCATACTTTATTGGAAAAAACACCCGAAAATAACTTTCGCTTCAAAGTATCCAGCAATTAATTATTAAAGAAATCAAAATCAAGATTTGTAGTCATATTCACTATAAATGAACGTGATCGAGGGGAAACGGGCAAAATCCCTATCCCTATTTAAACGAAATGGGGTTTAACGTCCTACTCTTTTGCACCTAACCTGGGCTAATGGAAGACGGACATACGCCATACAGTGTGCTATGAAAATTTTGCCCGGGCAACTCTTATATCGAATTCCAACTGCCAAGGGATCTTTTACGTGCACTCCAATGTGTACACGGGACTTCGGTTTTCCGTCCCATCCGAACGACTAGGCTGTCCTTGTCAGGCCCTCCTTCTGCATGAGGAAATCACGCCGGAAAATCCAGATGAACTTTCAAACAGGATCAAACACCCGACCTCCAGGATAGCGAATCAGCGCCTTATCCACTTAGCCACCGTGACCCCCCCCCCCCCCTCCCATTTCAATGGACAGTAAGTAATGAAAAATACATTCTGAAAAATGGACCCACTCCCCGCCTCAATCAAACGATCTGACGTCCAACAATAATGTAGTTATAGCTTGCGGTATCTCCAGGTGAATACAAGAATTTTGAGAAGGATCCAAAGTAAAGGTATACACAGTTAGCGAGAGATTGAACTTAATGCGTAGTTTTAAATGATTAACCCTTTAGCGCCGTCGGTATCAGATTTGATACCACTAATTAGCTTAACTAATTAATAAACTAAATTTTGAACATTTAATCTATCACCCGGTTTTTCCTGACGAGAACGTCTATGGTATCTAATATAGTACCATACAGTGCTGCTATATTAAGTACATGAGGTTCACTCGTGCTTTCAAAGATGGCAGCTCCCACGATTGAGAAATTTAAGTTTTTTGACCAGGGAAATTGGAGTATTATTCAACAAAATAGATAAGTTTACCCAAAATTAATATATTATTCATGTACATGTATATAAGAATACAAAGAAACTTAATAACAGTTCAAAGTATATTCAATTGCAAACTTAATCGCTCGGTGTGTGGTGAAAACATATGGCATTAAATTTGCTACCACAGGCATTATCTGTCAAATATACCTGATCTCCAAAAATAAATTCCAAAATTTCCATCCTAACTGTCAATATAATGTAAATTTATTTCCGAACAAAGACAGGTTTTGTTTTTTAGCTTATCACAAATAAATATGATATCAAATGAAATGAAATGAGGTTTAACGTCCTACTGTTCTGCACCTAACCTGGGCTAATGGAAGACGGGTATACGCCATACAGTGTGCTATGAGGGAAATTTTGCCCGGGCAGCGGCGCTACGGCCGCCGATGTGTACACGGGACCTCGGCTTTTCGTCACCTCCGAACGACTAGGCAGCTGTCCTTGCCAGGCCCTCCTTCTGCATCAATGACAAGGGGGAAATCCCGTCGGAAAATCGAGATGAACTATCTAGGCCAATGCAGGGATCGAACACCCGACCTCCAGGCTAGCGAACCAGCGCCTTATCCACGAGTCATTTTTGTCTAAAGCCTATGGTATCAAAATCGATACCTGTCCAAAATTTTGGAAATGATTTTTGTGTGTGTGGGTTAGGTTTATTCACACCCCAGACATCATGAAAAACACAATTTGTGAATTTTTGAAGACCCCCTTCATGGTTTAGGCTCTGGAAGGTTGATGTGAGCATGACCCGACTGTGCCGATCCGTAACATAAACGTGTGCTTTGCCGGCCTAGCTATCCGATAAATGAGTGAAGGGCGACTTGAAATAAAGTAGTTAGATCATCCATTTTCGTGTGATTGACCAAAACGGGTTTCCGCTGCTCTTTTAATTACTAGATAGTTACAAGAATACGTTCTTGTATTTACAAGAAAGCATTATTACGAGATGGCCTTATGTTTTGATAGACTATATTAGGCTATTTTGTAATTACAATATATTTATCTTGTAATTACACGATAGCCTGTCGTATAATTACAACATAGTTGTATAAAATGGCTACTGCCTATAAAAGTATGACAATTTTGGTATATATGAAAAATAGAGATACAAAAGTGGTTGCCTTAACAGTCAGCCCAAAGATTAAGGCTGCACGCTAATTAGAGCCTTGTGTTTACATGTTGATAAACTTTAGGAAGAGCTAGACGTACAACATTTTCTGGGATAAAAATCACGGAAAATGGCTTGGGCAGTGGATATTCCGAGAATTTAATTAGGGGTCGATATTTATAGTAAATAGTCAGCGATTAAAGACAACATCGTCTTGGGAATGCAATGATTTCTCCACCGCCGTTGCTATAGGTACAGAGAGGGGTAATCCCTTGGCGCAAAAATGACCGCTTTTGATAGATTTTTGCAGCAGGGTATACTTGACAATTACAATGTTTTGAGGGGGATTTGAAGCAAAATTATAATAAATTAATTGGTTTGAATATCTTGTTAGTTCTAATTTATCATTAAATCACCCAGGGAATGTAACTTTAACAATCTTGTATTACATGATACTCAGAATGTTTTTTTTTTCATTTGATTGACCCTATAATGGTCTTCCATACAGTTTGAAGCTGATAGTCTTAAAACGAAGTTTAAATCCATTTGTACAATAAAGAGTTATGTATTGGGCTTTATTGTACTAGAGAAACCCGTTGAATTGTTGAATTTATAAAAATACACATTAGAGCATTTTACATACTATTGGGCCCAGAAATTAGACACTATACATACACTGGAACATCAACGTTCCACCGTGAAAACAAGTTAGCTATATATTGTCTCCAGTGTACATATACCACAACCACTTCCAAAACGTCGTCATGTCCGATTACTCAATCTACCGTACTCAGGAAAAAAGGAGCCCCTGCCCTCAGGTTAAAAGGTACATTTTTCACTAAAGGTCCATCAATTTTAATCCCATAAATGCCCTGCGAAATAATTCATGAATAAACATTAAATATATTATTTTTTAAAAAATAAGGTTCATCAAATCTATAACAGATAGTACCTGATGATCAAGCTTTCTATATATATTAGTATAACTAATTAATATATTATAATATATTTTTTCTTACCGATCGTCACTGCCCATACCAGTAGAATGATCGCAATTGCAAGGAACTCCATAACCGGAATGCAAAATTGTTCCAACTGTGAAAATGCAAATCTATATTTCCAAAATATAACCTTAGCGATATGTTGGGCGGGTCAGTGGAACAGGAATTCCATTGGATGAATCTCGTATTTTCACTTTGATCAATGGTACATAAGTGATTCCATTGGACAAATCTATAATCGTGAATTACATGTCAATTGTCAATCATATTATATCCACTTATACTCACTTCTTATATATGTATGTATATCCGGCAATTCATATTCATAATACATTACTCGTTACAATAATTAAAGTAACACTTTATTAGGCAATTGCCATTTTCCCTATTCATCAGTCAAATATCCGGGGAGGGTGGCCGAATGGTTAGCACGTGCGCGCTGTATCATAAGGTATATCACTGAGTCTACTGTTGTACGTGACAAGAATTAGGGTCACCTGTCTAGCCTTGTGCTTTTTCTCCGGGTCCTCAGGTGTCCTCCCACTGCTAAGGCCACTTTACACATTATTGAAATAAAATTATAAAATAGAAACATGTGTTAGTCCCGAAATGACCTAGTTTGTGCCGAATGGACGCCCCCCCCCTCTCTCATTTAAATATCCGCATTGAAGAGTTCTCTTTCTACTGCGCCTTTTAGACTGTATTTATTTGGTATACAGGAATTTTAACCATGATAAACACGTCTTTTTTTGTTGGAAATATTCTGCCATTTTTAAGAAATTTGTGAGACCTAATTTTAGCTGCAAGTTGCTTGATGATGCAATCATAACGGTATAATGAATAAGGAGTCACGTGATATTATTGGGCGAACGGAGAAGAGCGCTTTCCGGGTAGGAAACATGGCGTGTGTGCCTAGCAGTCTCGCCTTTATGCTTTATCGATAATAGTAAAAGTAGTTTCCGGCGGTTAGCAATCCTGTTAGAATACGAGAGATGACATAGTGTTAATGTTATAGTATTACGGTAACTTTTGTATTTAAACCCCAGTGTTGAGATGTCACTGTACGTAGTGGCAGACTAGTAAATAACTTTATGTGAAGTAGTCAAATTGTAGCTCTTATCCTTGAACTGTTATAATAACCTTTTCTTATATTTATAAGTACTATTGTTGAATAGTTCTTATAAACGCTGGGAAGCAGCATAATTCAGTGACTATAAAGTCTCGGTTCGTCTGCAAGTTGAGGACGGGATTCAAATAAACACTTTCTGTTGCGGTCAATGCCAGGTCCTTGACAGAATTATAATTACACTTACAAATATGTAACATACAGTAAATTTTATAATTGTCAATGGATTTTTCGTCCCATTCGAACAACTAGTCAGCTGTCCTTGTCAGGCTCCCGTTAAGGACAGCTGTTTATCATATTGTACCATGTCTTAGCGTTTGATATATATGTATGTTTCCGTCTTATTCATATGAGTTCCGCTGGTTACAGTTGTTCATCAAAACGTCATATATCTGATGTTAGGTTCCTACAGTCGTGCGATGCATTACGATATGACTGTTTCTATTGAGTTCATGATCTGCTGCTACGTGCAGTTCTGTTTCGACACGTTTCAACACGATTGTTACGACTGATCTCAATATATGATCAGCCCTGATAGAGATCACCACGATTACTCCTGAATTAAAACCACGAATGACTTATCACGGAAGAAACGTACTTGAGTGTGCACGATATTGTCTAACAATGGCAGATATGGTTTACTAACAGGATGAAAAGGTCATGATATATCCGAAACGTCATAGAAAGAATCCTTTTAGATTCATCTGACGCCAATATCAATACAACATACCCAATGTGCAACAACACACCCAATGTCTCATATCAAAGAGAAACAATCGGAACATATTATCCTTGAGTGGTATTTAGCGATTGACCACATCAAAAATAAACCCACAATATGTGTTATATAGGACTACTCTTCAAAAATAGAGACGCACAGCCCAATTTCCATATCTTTTTTTAATGGGGTCGTTGTTTCCATGGATCTTACTTGTTTTTAATGTTATTATGTAAGGATTAAAACGATCACTATTGGTCTTAGCCACGGTGTCTAGTGGGGAAGACGCTGACTCGCTTGTCTGGAGTTAGCGTGTTCCATCCCCGCAGTGGCCGAGAAAGTTCATTGGGCTTTCCGACGTGATTTTCCTGCGTCACTGGTGCAGGATGTAGGGCCTGGCAATTACAGCTGTCTTCGGATGATACGAAAAACCGAGGTCCCGTGTATAGATTAGCGTGCACGTAAAAGATCCCTTGGCAGCTGGAATTCGATATAAGAATAGGCCGTTGTGCCTAAAACAGTAGGAAGTTAAACCCAATTTCATTTCATTTTCTTAAATGTTAGCTGACCAATTGTTCCTGGCCATACTTGTTACCGAATTTTATTTTCATCCAAATATACCCAAAACCGTAGCGAAATAACATATGTTTAATGCATGATGCCCAATTTTGTCTACCATTATAATCAAGATCATATAACAGTTTGTAAATTTGTTTAGGTAATCCGGTGTCTTCCATAGTTAATAATTTCAGCCAGTATTTGATACATTTAACAAAATATATAGTATATAATGGGTAGCGCCCAATTTCCCCTAATACAGCTGATGCACATGAATGGTGTGGTAATACCTCCATTACTTGAGAGTATTCAACTCCTCATACCTCTGCACCGTAGGTTATAACTGGAATAACCATTTTATCGAATATGTTAATTGACATATCATATGATAGACCATTACATTTTTTATTAAGACATTTTAAGATTGATAAAACCTTTTCCGTCTGCGAGGCGAGAGCATCTTTGGCTTTTGACCAAATGCGTTTATTAGGCGTGAATAAGTATTTATAATGGGAGACAGTCTCTATTCGTATATTGTTATACTGCCAGGATTCGTAATACCTTAAAGCCAGGCGCAGACGGGTAACTTTTTCGAGCAACTTTCAGGCAATAGTGAAATCGCTGGTCGTTGAAAGAAAAAATCGCTCGTCTGCGCCAACGGGCAACAATAGTTGCCTGCTGTTGCTCCGAGTTGCTTCTCGTTGCCAAATATCAAACATCTTTGATATTCGACAACAGAAAATCGCTCGTCGCCGAGAAATTGTTTATCTGTTGCTTCAAAATTGCTCATCGGTAAGCGACAACAGGCAACAAGCAACTGGTTAACTGTTCAATCAGTGAGCGCTGTCATGTGATACTTCAGGATAACGGCGTCGGAACAGCTAACAACTGTTGTTGTATGTACGGCGCCATTTTGAATGATCACGTGAAATCGGCATTCCGGATGCATCCGGGGAAAAATTGCTTCTCGTTGCCAGCCAGCACACACGGGAGGCCCCGAGTTGCCAATTGCTCGGAGTTGCCAGTAGTTTCCTATTGCAGCAACAAGCGACGAAAAGTTGACCGTCTGCGCCAAGCTTTAAGGGGAAGACCAATGATTTTCAACAAGGTTTCCATAAATCTGAAATATATATTCAGAAAGCATCCCCTCTGTAAAAAAAGTAAAAAAGTTTTTGTAAACGAGAAATTATTTAAGACAAAATATACATTTTACTATTGGTACACGAATCGTGTACCATAATGCATTTAATCCCAGTTTTAACAAGAGACTAGAGGGAGGAGGCTAAACACATTGCACCAAATCAAACGGCGTATGTAGACTGGAATAACCAGACGCTAGAAATTTGCGTTCGATTTTGATTGCTGGTTGATTGTTTTTGGTAATATGGCGTAATTTTATCGTTACCAAGCTAGTGCTGTCGATTGTCACAAATATTGGGTAATTATGTCGAGAAAAGTATATCTCGTGTTTGTTCCAGGAAGTTTTACAGTGTGCGCTTTATCAATTTCGTGTAAAATCAAAAATATCCTTCATAGCGCTTTGCATGGTATAGGCCTATTTCAGTCTTGGTGACAATGAATTACAATAATGCTGTTATAGTGCATCTGTGTATATAATTTATTACTAGTTAATTGTAGTCAAATAGCAACTGAACAATGTCCGCATATGGTTTAAAGCCAAATTTCCAAGATCTATAAGTGAATTTTTGTTTTATGAATTTGTTTTATATTGTTATTTTGATTAGTTTTCTGTAAAAATATGGCTATGCCCTCTTTGTATCCATTAAAAGTTATACAATTATTGTTGTGATTGATATTGATTAGACATGTACAATCTGATCTTGATAAAAGGTTATTAAATCGGTCACAACAGTATTTTATCCCTTTGTCCTTTTCGGGTGGATTTTAGATACGGTTAATATAAAATCAGCTATAGAATTGGAAGTCGAAAAAAAATTGACAAAAATATGAACGGGATACACGATACTAATGTTTAGTTCTAATAGTAAGTGCAGGGGGACTGCACCACACACAATTCTACACAAAAACAAATATACAGATAAGACATCATACTAAGAGACCACAAACAAAAACAAATCAAAAAGCGTGAATGGATCCGGGGGCTAGCCGTAAGCGTCCACTGCGCTGTACAGTCCCGGGCCTGTGGTGACACAGACTTCACTCATATACAATGTGCAAAGTTTCATGTATCTAGCACAATTCGAAAAACAAGTTGTCATGATAGTTAGCAGCCAGAAATTCTCTTTGTTTCCATTTAATCTGATCGCAAAAGGTAAAACATACAGCTTATTAACAATGAAATAACAGAGAAACCTTTCCGCAAAGCACCAGTCGAAGATGTGAGAAACAATTCAACAAAACAACGGCTACTCGATGTCACGACGAATTGTGCGTATAAAATATCGCTTCAAAAATAAGAAACTGGCTTTGATGTTTTATATTCGTGTTTTGAGATACGATAAGACAAATTATGATGATATAATGGAGCGTATTTGTTTGAGTCTATTTTTACTTACATCAATGACTGTACCGAGGCGATTGTAATGGTGAATACACCATCACTACACTATAACTGCCATGTATAAAATGACTGTACCGATTGCAATGGAGAACACGCCATCGCTACGCTATAAGTTATAATGCATAAAATGAAAGTAGCTGTATATACAGGTGTCAGAAACAGGATGAATACAGGTAACATAACAATACATCCCCATGTCTACCTTGATAATCTATATCATAAAATATAAAAATACAATCTTTGATAATCATATCTCCCTCCCCCCCTCTCTCTCTCTCTCTCTCTCTCTCTTACACATGTGATCA